>CAKXYN010000035.1:10762500-12012500 GCA_935064755.1 Tragelaphus eurycerus | reverse complement strand
ACTTTCCTGAAACTGAGTGTGGAACTTTTAGGGAGCTCTGGCCGAGCAGGACGAGCACCCACAGCCCCAGTGCAACCTGACAGCCAGGTAACAGGACTTCTCTGGTGATTCAGGTTAAGAATCCACCTGCCAATGCAGGGAACACGGGTTTGACCCCTGGTCCAGGAAGACTCCACACGCCATGGAGCAGCAAAGTCCGTGCACCTAGGGTCTATGCTCCACAACAAGAGAAGCCACTGCAATGAGAAGCCCTCGCATGGCAACTAGAGATTATTAGCTCCTGCTCACTGAGACTAGAGAAAGACTGTGTGCAGCAATGAAGATCCAGCACAGCCATAAATAAATAAATACTTCCATAAAAAAAAAAAAAAACAACTAGATGACCAGTTAGTAGAGGAGCCAAGAGTAGAACCCATGTCTACCGCCCCCAGGCCAAGCAGATGCACTCACAGCATCTGTGGCCCAGCAAATGAGAAAAGATTTGCTATGCAACTCAGTACACAAGGCCTCCATTTTTTCTTGTCTTCTTTTTTTTTTTTTTAATTGATGTATAGTTGATTTACAATATTGTGTTAATTTCAAGTGTACTTTTTAAGGAGTTGCGAGGCAGCTCACAAGGCTAGTCTTATTTACTGGACAGGTGGAAGAATCATGCAGTTATAATAGGAACAAAGAGAAAGATTCTAACCATCTCAGAGACAAGAGCCTTCTGCAGTTCAAAGTCCTCTGAA
The DNA here is from genome assembly GCA_935064755.1 of Tragelaphus eurycerus. Classification (NCBI taxonomy): domain Eukaryota; kingdom Metazoa; phylum Chordata; class Mammalia; order Artiodactyla; family Bovidae; genus Tragelaphus; species Tragelaphus eurycerus. The sequence continues at coordinate 12,011,769 of CAKXYN010000035.1, read as the reverse complement.
CCTGTGGTTTGATGTGTGTGTGTGTCTGTGTGTGTGTGTGTGTGTCTGGGTGTGTGTGTATGTACACATACGTGTGCATGCAAGAGAGGAGAAAAAGCACTGGCTCCATGCTCTAAGACACTGACTCTTACAGAGAGAATTATTTTATGCATTCAGATTTTCAAGTCCGGCCTTAAATGGCAATATAAGCAGAAAGATGCCAAGAAGAGTGGTGGAACAAGGGCTTAATTACAGGGACCTTTGTACAACTCACACACCAATAATTTGCCTAGCCTAGTGATTCAGCAGTAATCCTGCCAGGTTCCCAAAGAAAGCCCATATCTGGGATGACGTAATGTCTCTCCACCCCATACAGCCGTCTCTCTACACCCACCGTCACACGCTTACCGTCTCCTCCAGAGAGCCACAATTCCATCTGTGGGATCTTCAGTTGCCATCTGCATGGTGACAAATACGTGTTTTATTATTTAAATGGTATTACAAAGTACTGTGCTGTTAGTCTAGCCCTTTGTGTTTAAAAATTCAATAGAAAAATTAAGACAGAGAAAAACCCTAGCCTCTGGTGAGTTATATATTGGCAAATCATGTCTACAGAATGCCTCTGGTATCTCAGGTTGGATATTTGATCTATGTAGCCCATGAATATTTATACCTTGAGGCAAAGTGATTGATTTAATTTACCACTGGAAATTGAGGTGACTGTCTAGACTTACTGCGTGGTAAGCCTTGCATAGAATATGAAGAGAAAGGGACCCTGGTCTGACCCTGAAGTACCTTGTGTGAAACTGGTAGATACTTTGCTTGCCTACCTCAGATTCATTAGTCTTCCCCATATTTCTGATCAGACAAGTGCTCGGGGAAGATGCTCTGATCCTGTTTGAAACTAATTTTGACTTTCCTTGCCACACTTGGCTAGGCATATCATTCATTTCAATTTATTTCAAAGAAAAACAGAAGGAGATCTACTAAGAGTTAGGGGGAGTTCTGGGGAAATTTTTTTTTTCTGATAAAAAGAGATCCAAAGAATAAGCTCATTTTTTTCTGCCTTTGGATGTTGTTGTGATGCAAGGAACCCCTGCAGCCATCTTGCAAACATGAGGATAGATAGTTGGAAGGATAGTAGATGGCAAAAATCTGGGTCCTTGGTGTTGATGAGTTACTGATAAACTAACCTAGAGCTGCCCCTACCTCCAGATTTCTCATTATATAAGTTGATAAATCCTTTGTTATTTAAACTTGTTGGATGGATAGAACATAGAAGCTGAAAACATTACATTCTGTACATAGAAGCTGAAAACATTACTAAGTGAGGCAGTGACTTCCAAGTTTTTTTACCAAAAAACCAAAGTGAGAAATATTTTTTACAAGTAATGCACTCTAAAATCTTCTGTTTTATTCTATTTCATTTTCTAAAATTCAGGTCATGACTCACTAAAGTGATTTCAAAACTCACTGGTGGGTCCTGACCCACATTTTGAAGAACATTAAAGTCACAGGGGACATAAACTACTGTGATATAAAGGAAAGCATGATGTGGTGTCATAAAAGACATACTGATAAAGTGCCATCATAGGAGAGAATGGTAACTTTGAGTTTGGGGAAACAGAGATGCTTTCATGGAAGGGGCTGGACCTTGAGAAAATAGCTACATTTTTAGCAAGAGAAGGGGGTTTAAGGAATGACAGGAAGAAAGGCAAGATGGTGGGAAGGGAGGTAAATGCAGAAGCCAGCGCGTAACCCTGGGCAGAAGTTGATGTTTGTGGTTTGGAGAGTAGTGAGAGTGAGGTGTGACTCGGGTTAGGTCATGTGCAGCCTTGACTGGCAGGCAGTTGGGAGGCCTCATGAAGGCTTTTCAGAAGGACTGGGCCTAAGGCAGTCTGCAGGGTGACGGTTACAGGTTGGGTTGAGTCTGAGTCATATCAGAAGCTCAAACTGGTAGAGTTTAGCCTGGAGGCTCTGCTTTGGGAGCTCAGCTTCTGCTCTGTCACGTCATCCTGCCTGCAGTCTCTGCAAGCCCATTGTACACAGAGGGTCCTCTATCTGAGCTGCTTTTTAGTGGTGAACAAAGAGAGAGCTGGTCTTTCTAAAAGTTCTGCTTGACAGCCCCCAGTTTAAACCAACATTGCTGATGAGGTTGTGGTTCAGTCACTCCATCATTTTTGACTCTGTAACCCTATGGACTGAAGCAGGCCAGACTTCCCTGTCCTTCACAATCTCCCAGAGCGTGCTCAGATTCATATCCATTCAGTTGGTGATGCCATCCAACCATCTCATCCTCTGTTGTCCCCTTCTTCTCCTGTCTTCTATCTTTCTCAGCACCAGGGTCTTTTCCAATGAATCGGCTCTGTGCATCAAGTGGCCAAAGTATTGGAGCTTTAGCTTCAGCTTCAGTCCTTCCAATGAATATTCAGGGTTGATTTCCTTTAGGATGGACTGGTTTGATCTGCTTGCAGTTCGATCTGGTGCTGCTTTTAAATGAAACCAACAGAGTGAGGAAGAGTGGTCACGTTGCAATTTCAAAAAGGCCAACAATCCCCAGTTCTCACTGTTCCTCTTGCACCCACTTGACCTTCTTCTGATGAGTTCACATATTGTTAGATCCAGCCGTAAAAGGTGGGCTGAGCCTTGCTACCTCTAACGAAAAAAGGAAAAAAAAAAAAAAAATTCGTAGAGGAGGATTTGAAATTGCTGCTTAAATTGGGTGTTTGTGCTATCTGTGGGCTTTCATCACCTATGTCATTCCTCCGATACTCTCACCCTGAAAGCCAAGACTTGACCCTCATGATAAAAATTAATCAGAACCTATAAGCAACTTCTCTTTTACTATAGACCTGCTGCTGCTGCTAAGTCGCTTCAGTCGTGTCCGACTCTGTGCGACCCCAGAGACGGCAGCCCACCAGGCTCCCCCGTCCCTGGGATTCTCCAGGCAAGAATACTGGAGTGGGTTGCCATTTCCTTCTCCAATGCATGAAAGTGAAAAGTGAAAGTGAAGTCCCTCAGCCGTGTCCGACTCTTAGCAACCCCATGGACTGTGGCCTATCAGGCTCCTCCGTCCATGGGATTTTCCAGGCAAGAGTACTGGAGTGGGGTGCCATTGCCCTCTCCGACTACAGACCTGAGAGATGGGCAAATTAAAGGGGATTTTTACAGAGAACCTAAATACTGGAGAACAGAACCAGATTTTGATAAATCTTAAGTGGCCTCAAGTTTATTCTTACTGTCTCTCCTCAAATTAGTGATAGTTTCTTAATATTTGAGACGGAATGATAATATTCATGAAATGCTGTTTCTGTCCTGACAGTTGATCCTTTTTGTGGTCTGGGCAGAGGTCTCTACATTTCTGTCCCCACTGGCTCCATATGGGAAATTACAATGAATAGTCTACCCTTTGGGAACACAAAGAAAGCTAAGTACTTGGTTTGAGGTAGAGGACTTTGTCATGATGGAAAGGCACCAGCTAGCTACATTTCGCCCTAAAGCATATGAAATCAAGCACTAAGTTTGCATGATAACATCAATTCTGCCTTGATATCTTCTTCAAGTGGTTTATTTGGGCTTTTCTTTGTAGAATCTTTCCAACCTTCATGTGTTAGGACCTAAGTATGGAGTCAATCATGTGAACAAAAATAGGTGTGAGGGAAAGAGCAGACAAGTAGGTACCATTCCTCTAAGATAAAATGGTGGTCAGATGGACACAGGGCCTGCCTTCCTCTGGAGTGCCCACTGTCCCCTTTCACAAATTCTGCTGTGGCCCCTTTAACAACTGTAACTGTTCACTTGTCTGCTCCTCAATAGGAATGTGGGATCCTTAAGGGCAGGATGGTGATTTACTCATCTCTGTATTCCCAAAATCTAGTATAAAAAAAGTGCTTCTTGAATGAATAAGTGAATGAGTGACATATCACTAGCATAACTAACAGCAAAGTTTCTTCTCTTAGGATTTCTTTGACAATAACAGTTCAGAATCAACTTCTCCAGAACCATCTGGTGTTGACTTTCTGACCACACCTTCTAAGGCCTCCTCAGGGTCCAAAGTCTACTGTTCATGCAGATGTTTCATTACCTGGTATTTCCTTTTTACATTTTTATTTTCTTCATGGACATTTATTCAAAAACTATTTCTACTAACTCACTTTGATAACTTTTTCCTCTACATTGTCGTATGACAGAAACAAACACAACATTTTAAAGCAATTATCCTTCAATTAAAAAATTAAATAAAACATAAAAGTAACACAAAGCCCATTCATATATAGAAAAGGAAGAGCATAAAGGAAAAAATATCACACTCCTAAGAGGAGCTTGCTGAGGTCCATCCCATCTACTAGATACCTGTCTCAGGGGCTGGGAACAGTGGCTATCATCCTACCAAAGCCAACACCCTCTTTTCATAACAAGTATTTTTATAATGTCCCCTTTACTACACTGAAATGAATTTTATAGGTAATATGTTATGTATATAACTTTTCAAAATATTCAGTAACCATATTACAAAATGTTATTGACTGAAGGTTTGTATCCTCCCAAAATTCATATGTTGAAATTCCAACCCCCAAAGTGATGGTTTTAGGAGGTGGAAGTCTTTGGGAGGTGCTTAGGTCCTAAGGGTGGAGCCCTCGTGGATGGGATTAGTACCCTTATAACAGAGACCCCAGGGAGCTCTCTATCCCTCTATAGCAGCATTTCCAGCCTCTAGAATTGTGAAAAATAAATTTCTCATGTTGATAAGTCAACTGCCTGAACTGACTAAAGCACAAAGAATTAAAAAGAAAATAATTTACAATAAAAAAGCAAGTCTTTCAACTGTGCAAATGCTCCCCAGGAGTACAGTAGAAGAAACAATACTGTGGGTGCCCAATGCCCGGAATCACTGCGACTGTAGCAGCTACGGTGCGGCCCATGCAGGTCTGCTGCAGCGGAGATGCAAATTCCATAAGTGGTGCTGACGTCGCCAATGTGATTTTCCAGAATGGAGAACAAGCTCTCAGGAAAGTTCTAAACAAAACAAAGCTCAGTGTTCCTTTGATGTATCCAGTAATTGCTTTCCTAGAAAATACATTGCATTTTAAAAATGCTTTGGGTTTATAAATAAAAAAGAGTTAGGCTTTAGCTCTGTTATTTTGAACAGTTTCCTCACCTGTATGAATGTTCAAAACTCACCAAGGTCACAGCAGTAGGTGTCTCATGCATTGTAGGTCATTAACCATCTCCTGTCTTTAACTTTACATCTCTATCCACTGCTGGTCATGGCCCTCCTTGAATCATCGAAACAATAGACCGCACCCCTTTCCATGTTGCTCTAGTGTCCCAGTTGATGAGCACAGATCCAAGTGAACCATGATGCTCCCATCCCCCTGTCCTGTTATAAAACACCAGGGGAATGCTACCGAGTGGACTTTGGCACTAGGTGTTCCTATTACCTGATAATAAGAAACACAGGTGCATAAACAGTGCCTTTCTCTGCCTGTGGTTGTTCTACGATGATATGATGCCTTGGGATGGCTACCATCTTGTTGTCCTCCAGAGAGCCAGCCAGAGGAAGAGGCCAATGCACTGAGCAGGCAGAACAGAAAGGTGGGAAGAAGTGGGGAACCTGGTGACTTAAAATAAGCCCTTGAATCAACCCCAGAACTACCCCACTTCATTTCCTCTCGATGTGTTAAATAATTGTGCAAGTCAATGGGGTTGGGGTTTTCCGTTATAGCCAAAAGCATCTTCCTGATAAAAGCACTCATATTCTCGCTGGAGACCCCCTTTCTGGGCTTCTTGCAGAGAACTGGCCTCCTTTCTTGGTTCTACTTGGAGGTGAGGTGGTTAAGAAAGTTTCTGGGTTCACAATCCAGTCTGATTTTACAAGCTGTGTGTGTCTGTGTCTGTGTGTGTGCACGCTAAGTTGCCTCAGTCCTGTCTGCCTCTTTGCAACCCTGTGGACCATAGCCCACCAGGCTCCTCTGTGCATGGGATTCTCTAGGCAAGAACACTGGAGTGGGTGCCATGTCCTCCTCCAGGGGATCTTCCCGACCCAGGGATTGAACCTGGGTCTCATATCCCCTGCATTGGCAGGCAGATTCTTTACCACTAGAGTCACCTGGGAAGCCCTTACAAGCTGTGTAACTATAGGCAGATCTCTTCATCTTTTGATGTCTCATTTCCTCATCTGTAAAATGGGAACAATAATAGTTTTCTAACTCCAGGGATGTTGTAACCATTAAGTTAAATGAGTTACTATAAGGCAAGCACTTGGAACAGCGCCTAACCCATTACCTGTGCTGAATCAATGAGAACTTGGATGACAGAGTCTTTATAGCTTTTTGGTAAGATTCCTTGTAAGCAAAGCTATGACAAACTTAGACAGCATATTAAAAAGCAGAGACATTACTTTGCCAACAAAGGTCCGTATAGTCAAAGCTATGGTTTTTCCAGTAGTCCTGTATGGATGTGACAGTTGGACAATAAAGAAAGTTGAGCGCCGAAGAATTGATGCTTTCGAACTGTGGTGCTGGAGAAGACTCTTGAGAGTCCCTTGGATAGCAAGAAGATCAAACCAGTCAATTCTAAAGGAAATCAACCCAGAATTTTCATTGGAAGGACTGATACTGAAGCTGAAGTCCCAATACTTTGGCCGCCTGATGCTAAGAGCCAACTCATTGGAAAAGACCCTGATGCTGGGAAAGGTTGAAGGCAGGAGGAGAAGGGGACAACATAGGATGAGATGGTTGGATGGCATCACCGACTCAGTGGGCATGAGTTTGAGCAAACTCCAGGAGATGGTGGTGAAGGACAGGGAAGCCTGGCATGCTGTAGTCCATGGGGTCGCAAGAGTTGGACATGACTGAATGACTGAACAATGACAGAATTTCTTTTGGCCGCAAATGACAGAAATGCCATTCAAACTAACTGAAGCAAGACAAAGAAAGTCACTGGCAGCTGGGGACCAGGAAGAGCTACCCGGATCGAGGCCTCAGGGATCAGATGTGGTCCTCCCAAACCAACAGTTGGTATCCTTGGCCATCCCAGTTGAGAACTCCTGCCTAGATCTCGATTCAGCAGCCTCTGATCTTTGGTGCTCTCAAGTCATTCTGTAGAAAGCTCTTCCTACCACAGCTTCTACATTTGTCCTCCCATACCAATAGCAACAGGAAAAAAAAAAAAAATTTAAGTAAAAGTGTTTTCTCCCAGCATCTGCATAGCAATGCATCTGTCCTGCTTGGGTCTCCTTATCCATTTATTCTGAACACTGTTGCTACAGGCTGGGATACAAACCCACCCCTGTGGTCAGGAATCTTAATTGATGACTCATTAGAAACACGTGGCCCTGGTGACAGAGAGACAAAGCAAGTCCCTCAAAGATCTAAAAGGACTGAGCAGGAAAAGTCTGTAAACCATCATCTAATTAAGTAAGACTAGTTACATTTCAGTCAGTCAGTTCAGTCGCTCAGTCATGTCCAACTCTTTGGTACTTCATGGACTTTAGCACACTAGGCTTCCCTGTCCATCACCAACTCTTGGAACTTGCTCAAACTCATGTCCATCGAATTGGTGATACCATTCAACTATCTCATCCTCTGTTGTCCCCTTCTCCTGGGAGGAGTTACACTTCATTTTGATGTAATTTATCATCAGTGTGATTTGTTTCAGCCATTTTTTGTAACTAATAACATTTGAACTTGGGACTTCCCTGGTGATCCAGTGGTTAAGAATCTGCCTTTTGATGCATGGAAAGCAGGTTTGATCACTGAACAGGGAACTAAGATCCTGTCTGCAGCAGGGCAACTGAGCCCAGGCTCCACGACTAGAGACACCTGAGATAGTCTGAAGCAACGAGCCCCTGCACTCTGGAGCCTGCTGCTGCTGCTGCTGCTAAGTCGCTTCAGTCGTGTCGGACTCTGTGCGACCCCATAGACGGAAGCTCACCAGGCTCCCTTGTCCCTGGGATTCTCCAGGCAAGAACACTGGAGTGGGTTGCCATTTCCTTCTCCAATGCATGAAAGTGAAAAGTCAAAGTGAAGTCGCTCAGTCGTGTCCGACTCTTAGCGACCCCATGGACTGGAGCCTACCAGGCTCCTCCGTCCATGGGATTTTCCAGGCAAAAGTACTGGGGTGGGGTGCCATTGCCTTCCCCGTCACAGCAAAGGCATGAAGATCCTGAATGCCGCAGCTAAGACCCAACGCAGCCAAATAAAAAATAAATTTTTTTTAAAACTTATTAAAAAAAGATTTGGGCTTGCTGGGGTCTTGTCTTCAAGTCTTTTAACCACTGCAAGTGAGGAAGTGTGGCTTGGCTGGGACGATGTCTGGCCTGTCCCTTGGTTGCCTGGACGGATTTTCAGGTTCTTCATTCCCTGGAGCTGCTTATTCACTGACTCTCTGTTACACCCACAGATGACTGAGCTGCAAGGTTGCCCCCTTGATTTCACTCCAGCATCATTTTCTAACAATACAATCAGTCTTCAGGACTGACTACACAGGATTTGAATTCGAATTGAAATCCAAGTTTCCATTTCCTCCAACTTTTGACCTCTCATCTCCTTTGTTTATGTTCAGGTTGGAGGAGCTCTTGTAGGAATGCATTTTTTTTTTTCTTTTTAACCAAAAGATGATTGGAATTACACGTGGAATCCTAGAGTGTGCTCATCCACATGTCGTGAATCAGATCAGATCAGATCAATCGCTCAGTCGTGTCTGACTCTTTGTGACCCCATGAACTGCAGCACGCCAGGCCTCCCTATCCATCACCAACTCCCGGAGGTCACTCAGACGCACACCCATCGAGTCAGTGATGCCATCCAGCCATCTCATCCTCTGTCGTCCCCTTCTCCTCCTGCCCCCAATCCCTCCCAGCATCAGAGTCTTCTCCAATGAGTCAACTCTTCGCATGAGGTGGCCAAAATACTGGAGTTTCAGCTTTAGCATCATTCCTTCCAAAGAAATCCCAGGGCTGATCTCCCTCAGAATGCACTGGTTGAATCTCCTTGCAGTCCAAGGGACTCTCAAGAGTCTTCTCCAACACCACAGTTCAAAAGCATCAATTCTTCGGTGCTCAGCCTTCTTCACAGTCCAGCTCTCACATCCATACATGACCACAGGAAAGACCATAGCTTTGACTAGGCGAACCTTTGTTGGCAAAGTAATGTCTCTGCTTTTGAATATGCTATCTAGGTTGGTCATAACTTTCCTTCCAAGGAGTAAGTGTCTTTTAATTTCATGGCTGCAGTCACCATCTGCAGTGATTTTGGAGCCCAGAAAAATAAAGTCTGACACTGTTTCCACTGTTTCTCCATCTATTTCCCATGCAGTGATGGGACCAGATGCCATGATCTTTGTTTTCTGAATGTTGAGCTTTAAGCCAACCTTTTCACTCTCCACTTTCACTTTCATTAAGAGGCTTTTGAGTTCCTCTTCACTTTCTGCCATAAGGGTGGTGTCATCTGCATATCTGAGGTTATTGATATTTCTCCCAGCACTCTTGATTCCAACTTGAGTTTCTTCCAGTCCAGCGTTTTTCATGATGTACTCTGCATATAAGTTAAATAAACAGGATGACAATATACAGCCTTGACGTACTCCTTTTCCTATTTGGAACCAGTCTGTTGTTCCATGTCCAGTTCTAACTGCTGCTTCCTGACCTGCATACAGATTTCTCAAGAGGCAGATCAGGTGGTCTGGTATTCCCATCTCTTTCAGAATTTTCCACAGTTTATTGTGAGCTACACAGTCAAAGGCTTTGGCATAGTCAGTAAAGCAGAAATAGATGTTTTTCTGGAACTCTCTTGCTTTTTCCATGATCCAGCAGATGTTGGCAATTTGATCTCTGGTTCCTCTGCCTTTTCTAAAACCAGCTTGAACATCAGGAAGTTCACGGTTCACATATTGCTGAAGCCTGGCTTGGAGAATTTTGAGCATTACTTTACTAGCGTGTGAGATGAGTGCAATTGTGCAGTAATGTGAGCATTCTTTGGCATTGCCTTTCTTTGAGATTGGAATGAAAACTGACCTTTTCCAGTCCTGTGGCCACTGCTGAGTTTTCCAAATTTGCTGGCATATTGAGGGCAGCACTTTCACAGCATCATCTTTCAGGATTTGGAATAGCTCCACTGGAATTCCATCACCTCCACTAGCTTTGTTCATAGTGATGCTTTCTAAGGCCCACTTGACTTCACATTCCAGGATGTCTGGCTCTAGGTCAGTGGTCACAATCAGATCAGATCAGTTGCTCAGTCGTGTTCGACTCTTTGCGACCCCAAATAGCACTCACCAAATTCCCTTTTTCAATCCAGACACTCTTGAGAACAATAAAACACATTTCCAATCCTCCAGAAAGTAAACAATTTTTAAAGCAGCTAGAGCGAAGTGTATTTGAGGAGACAAAGCACTGTAAATACCTGTGTGTAATGAACCAGAGTGAGCAGCATAATCAAACAGCCGCTCCCCTGCCTATCAGCATCCCCAAGGATGTCCCTCTCTGGGGTGTATTTCTGGGGCTCTGTTGTCACATGTTTTCTGAATTTAGCTTACTTTAGGTTTCACAAGGTTCTGATGACACACTGAGCAATTAATTTTGATCTCAGAGTTTCCCAACCCGCCGAAGCCATTGTGGCAACACGACAGATGAGAGATGGGGAAGTGGGGAAGGGCTGCGAGGTGGATGCTGGGGAAGGTAGGGACAGAGGGCCCTTGTCGTTGTGTGTGCTGCCTCTGGGGGCTTTTATTACAAAGGAAATCTCGATCTCTTGGTGATGAAGTAGATACCTGACAGGCTCTTCCTGTTTTGCTCACACATTGCATAGTTTCAGTTGAGGCGAAAGGGGCCTCAGAGGGACTTTGCCCCACCTTCTCCCAGGGACAGCCCTGGAGACCCAGGCTGGGAAAAGGATCCGCTGCTTTCCCACCCGTGTCCATAGGCCCCTCCCCCGGGCTGGGCAGGAAGCCACCTGCTGCAGCGAAGGTCACAGCTGAGGTCACCCTCGTCTTGTGCTTTTACATTTTGAGATCCGATTCCTGTGTGAAGCCGCAGCATGCTCTCTGGTGTTCTTTGAAAGTTCTGTGTTTTCCCAGCTGTTCTACAAACCTCTGTTGGCCGGGGCGGCCTTGCACATAGCTTTCCAAAATTACCGCGGCCTCGGCATTCTTTCCACCCGCAGGATCTGCTGCTGACCCTCCACCTTCTCGAATGCAAATCCTCCCCCCACCTTCGTACTGAGTTTGTCTCACTTCCTCCCCCTCCTCCCCACCAGAAAAAAAGCTGTCTGTGTCACTCTGGCCCATGCTCAGCGCTAGAAACGGGTCACCAGACACAGCCAGGATTAACTTCCTCTATTCTTGAATTTGATATAAGTAGAATCACACAGTGTGTCCTTTTTGCGTGTGGCTTCTTTTGGTCAGTGTTCCGTCTGTGAGATTCATTCACGTCCAGCCCTTCTTATTCCCTTGTATGACCACAATTTGTCAGTTCCATTATTGATGGACATTCAGGTTACTTCCAGTTCAGACTATTGTGAATCAGGCTGCTGTGAACATCCTTGCACAAGGTGTTTTCTGAACGTATGTACCCGTTTCTCTGACATCTATTCCTCAAGGTCAAATCACTGGTCCTAGTAAGTGTATCTTTAGAATTCTTAGAAATGGCTGGCTTTCCAAAGCGGTTGTTTTAACATACGTTTAGTCCTCACAACCAGAGAAGGCAATGGCACCCCACACCAGTACTCTTGCCTGGAAAATCCCATGGATGGAGGAGCCTGGTGGGCTGCAGTCCATGGGGTTGCTAAGAGTCGGACACAACTGAGGGACTTCACTTTCACTTTTCACTTTCATGCATTGGAGAAGGAAATGGCAACCCACTCCAGTTTTCTTGCCTGGAGAATCCCAGGGGCAGGAGAGCCTGGTGGGCTGATGTCTATGGGGTCACGCAGAGTCGGACACGACTGAAGTGACTTAGCAGCAGCAGCAGCAGTCCTCACAATGGGCTTCCCAAGTGGCGCCAGTGGTAAAGAACCCGCCTGCCAATGCAGGAGACATAAGAGATGTGGGTTTGATCCCTGGGTCGGGAAGATCCCCTGGAGGAGGGCATGGCCACCCACTCCAGTAGTCTTGCCTGGAGAATCCCATGGACAGAGGAGCCTGGTGGGCTACAGTTCATGGGATCACAAAGAGTCGGACACGACTAAAGCGATTTAGTACGCACACATGCAATCCTCTCAACAACCTTATGTGTTCCGGAGCCAGTTCGCAATTGAGTACCTACTGTGTGCCCAGTGGTGATGTTGATGCTGGGATGGAGCAGTGAATAGACAGACGAGGTCCCTGTTGCTGAGAGACATTCTCATGGGGGAGACAGGCAAGAAAAACCAAGGAAACAGAGAAGCTATGTGTCACAGGATGGAGCACTATGGAGGAGGACGCTGCCTCACCCTGAGCTCCGGGGAAGTGTCTTTGAGAAGCTGGGGAGAGTGTGGCCATGCAGGATGTGGGGGAGAGTGTGAGACGCAGAGGGACAGACGGTGCAGCTGCCCTGGGGCAGGAAAAATGTGGTGAGTTTAGGGAGAGAGGAAGTCCACAAGGCTGGCACACGTTCGTTCATTCATTCAACAGGGAAATACAGATTGAGCTTCCGCTACGTGTCAGGCACCATTCTGGGCTCTTGTGTCCAGCAGAGGACAAAACAAACGAGCAGCCTGCTGTCATGGAACAAGAAGGAAAGTGCAGGAGGGTTTGGAGGAGGGAGCAGAGGTAGGTTAAGAAGGATCATGTAGACCACGGAGAGGAGCTTGGGTTTTATCCCAGAGTGCTAGAAAAGCACAGAAGGATTTGAAGCAGAGATGTGAAAATGGTCTAATTTATGGAGCTGGAGCAAGATGCAGAAAATGAGACTCATTAGAAAAGCCAGGTAGTGATCCAGGCTGGAGACTCTGGACCGGGACTATGGCTATAGCCATGGAAATGGTGAATATGACCAACATTCAGGAGATATTCTGAAGGCTGGGCCAAGAGGACTTAACGGAAGGCTGGTTACGGGGTGAGCAGTCAGAGGAGTACAATTCGAACTCCAGGGCCTTGGCCTCAGCTCCTGGGTGAGTGGGGTACCATGCACTGAGATAAGGAGATGGGGGCCAGGAAGGAATTTGTGAGGAAAAGCAGGTTCCAGTCTGCTAAATTTGAGCTGCAAAGGAAACTTCAAGTGTAGATGTTCAAGAGGCAGGAGTTCTAGGAAGAGGGGCACTCAAAGACCTGACCGTGAGCATGACCAGCAGGCAGATGACTTTAAAGCTGCCTGACAGGAGGGGATGACCTCGGAGGAGAGTGCAGGCCAAGAAGGCAGCTGGGGAAGAGTCTTGGAACATACTGAGAACTTGGTGTCCCATTATACAGATGAGGAGACTGAGGCTCAGAGAAGCTGAGCAGAGCAAATTGCCCAAGGTCACATAGTAGGACAGTCAGTCTTACTTCAGGGTCTGCCTACTTCATGCTTCATATTAACACCTAAGGTTTCTCAGCTCTGCCACTTAGATGTGATGTGACCTCAAGTGAGTTACTTAACTTCTTGGTGCCTCAGTTTCTTCCACTATAAAGTAAGGGTAACAATAATTATACATCCTGCATAGGGCAGAATTTGTATAAAATAGGTTGATATAATTAAAGTGCTTGGAACAATGCTTGGCACACAGGGGTATTAGCTGTGAGTCCACCCAGGTCTGAGGATGGTGGGTCTGTCTCAGGGAGAGCTCTTTTACACGTATTCCAACAACCCATCCCAGGCTGTGGATGAGCCTTGGATGTCACGCTCGGGCAAATGGGCTTGGCACTTTGAGATCAGGTTAGTAACTGGGTGAGAGCAGGGCTGCCAGCAGAGAGTACCATAGCCCAGGCTAGGAGCAAACCGAAGCCCAGGATGGCTTTAGCCCTGAGTGTGTACACAGGAGCCTAATGCCTTTTATTCTGCTCTGATTGGCATTTATTTATTTATTATGCTACCATGCATAGTATCATAAGAAATTTATCTGGGGGACTTCCTGGTGGTCCAGTGGTTAAGGATCTGCCTGTCAAAAAAGGAGACAAGGGTTTGATCCCTGGTCCAGGAAGATTCTATGGAAGTTGCTGATGAGCAACTAAGCCCATGCACTTCAGGCCGAGCACTTTGGAGCCCTTTACTCCCCAAGAGAAAGAAAGAAAAGTGAAAGTGAAAGTCACTCAGTCATGTCCGAGACTCTTTATGACCCCATAGACTATACAGTCCATGGAATTCTCCAGGCCAGAATACTGGAGTGGGTAGCCTTCCCCTTCTCCAGGGGATCTTCCCAACCTAGGGATTGAACCCAGGCCTTCCACACTGCTGGCAGATTCTCTACCAGCTGAACCACAAGGGAAGTCCAAGAATACTGGAGTGGGTAGCCTATCCCTTCTCCAGCAGATCTTCCCGACCCATGAACCAGGTCTCCTGCCTTGCAGGTGGATTCTTTACCAACTGAGCTATGAGGGAAGCCCAATGAGAGATGCCACTGCAATGAGAACCCTGTGCACTGCAAGAGTAGCCCCCACCTTCACAACTAGAGAAAGCCTCTGCACAGCAATGAAGACTCAGAGCAGGCAAAATTAAATAAATAAAATTATTAACAACAACAAATATATATATATATATATATAGTCTTTTGCCCCAGTTCCTGGCACAAAGATGTTAAAACTTGTGGACTTTCCTGAGTGACACAAATGTCTTTTGTTACCATAAGGATCCCCTTTGGAGTACAACAGAGTTTATGAAAATATGATGACTTAGAGTGGGGGTCTATGGTAGCCTCAGGAAAAGGATGGTCAGCAAGAGGCTGGAAGGTTGGGACTTTCAGCCCCACCCACTGACCTCTGGAAAGGAGGAGTAAGAGCCGAGGCTGCAGACTAGGCCATATAAAAACTCTTGAACAATATTTTTGATGAGCTTCTGGGCTGGTGAATACATCCATGTGGCGGGAGGGTGGTGCATCCCAGTTCTGTGGAGTCAGAAGCCCTTGTGCTCTAGACCCTACAAGGCCTCTCCCTGTGTGCCTCTTCATCTGGCTGTTTATCTGTATCCTTTATAATAAATTGGTGGAAATGAAAGTGTTAGTCTCTCAGTCGTGTCTGACTCTTTGCTTCCCCATGGACTGGACCCACCAGGCTCCTCCATCCATGGGCTTTTCCAGGAAAGAATACTGGAGTGAGTAGTCATTTCCTTCTCCAAGGGAATTTTCCTGACCCCGGGACTGAACCTGGATCTCCTCTATCGTAGGCAGATTCTTTATCGTCTGAGCCACCAGGGAAGCCCATAATAAACTGGTAAGCATTAGTGAATGTTTCTCTGAGTTGTGTGAGTTGCTCTCCCAAATTACTCAAATCCAAGGATGGGATTGCGGGGACCTCTGATTTATGGCCATTTGGTTGAAAGCAAGGGTGACAACCTAGATTTATAGTTGGCTTCTGAAGTGGGGGGCAGTCTGGTGGGAATGAGCCCTTAAACTATGGGGTCTGATGCAATCTCCAGGCAGATAGTGTCAGAATCAAGTGGAATTGCAGGACACCAGTCAGTGTCCACTGAGAGCTAGAAACCGATAGAGCTGGAAAACACACATCAGATCCTGACTCAGAATCCCTTCAGTCAGCACCTGTGCTGTAAGAACTGAGTCTAAAGAAAACAGAAGAGAAAGGTCTAGTAAGCACTGAAGACATTTCATGCACACGGGGCAAATTCCAGTCTGGGTGTCCATGTATGTGTATGTGAACAGTGTCCCTAGACCCCTATCCTTGTAATGGTATGCCCTCCCTTCCTTGGGGTCACTGTCCCATCCCCACCCCATGTCATTCACAGACCCAACCCCCATGTGCTCAGCACTTGCCAAAAGAGTGGATGCATGACCAATCAGAAATTTCCCTTTGACTTTACAGATATTGGGAGAACATCCCTTCTTGCTTAGGGGTTGCTGAGCTGTGTTGCCGTAAGAAAGGAACTGTCTGTATCCATACCTCCCTTTGTCCATCAGCTGTGGGGAGAGAAAAATCAACAGAGAGAGAGGTAAATAAGGTCAATCAGACAGCTCTGGGGGCTTTTTTGGCCTGAGCTCACCACCCCCCACCCTCCTTAGAGATAGGTATCGATACAGCCCCTCAGTGTTCTCAAGCTAGCTGGCCTTGGGGTCCCTCATAACCTTACAGGACTAACTGATTCATGGTAAGTTGGACTAGTGCTGATTTCCACAGCCTTAGCTGAGATTGTCCTGAAAGTAATTCAGAGTTGTCATTCAGTCTCATCAATGATGGACCTAGCAGGTTAAGAGCTCCAGCCCACGAGCTCATGGCATTTTAATGAACTGACCACCAGAGCTTATGTGGTCTATTTTCACTTCCTCACCCTCCCCACAGACAGACTGACGAACCTGCCCACGCGGGTTCTGAAATCCTTAGGGGCCCCTCAAAAAGCAGCCCCCAGCTCATGTGATCAGAGTGTTTGGAGACAAGGGGACACTAAATTAGGCAGTGCTTTGCTTGGGGACCTAGGACATCTCTAGACCAGGAGACTGGAGTAAAGGAGTCCAATGACTCTGGATTGAAATTATACTGGACTGGATCAAAGTGTTAGGTAATTAGGAAAAAGGAGTCCAAAATGGTGGTGGCCAAAAGATAAGGAAGGGAAAAGCCCACGAAAATAGGACAAAGGATGGTTGGAGGACCGGAGGGCAGACCTCAGGTAAAACAAACAGCACTCCTGGCTACCCCAATTTACATAGGGCAGGCCCCGGGGGAGGAGCAAAAACACAGCAAAAGAGGACCCAAAGGGCCGGGGTCTCTCTCTTCTCTCCGCATCTTTTGGGTCAGCATGCCCTCATGCCTCAAGGATGTATTTTCCTTTATTTTCTAAATAAGACTGAGCTGTAATATAGAGCTGTAACCCTGGTCCATTCAAGGGCTGTAACCCTGGTCCGTCGCTTCAAATTTTTGTTGTGATGAGAAAGAACCAAGGAAATTACCAACTCCCCCAACAAAAGTGACCCTTTGGACTTGAGTTTCTCTAATTCTGGCCCCCAGTAAAAGGGTCTTGTTGAATCAGAAGTTCCTGAAAGGTTTAGTGGATTTCTGGAATCTCATGGATTCCAGTCTTCATAGAGAGAGTAAATCACTAGGTGGTATTTGCTCCATTCATGTGTGTGTGTGTGCACGCGCGCACATGTGTATATGTGTATGGATGTGTATGTGTGCACACGCGCTTGTGTATATGCGTATGGATGTGTATGTGCGTGCACGTGCATGTGTATATGCATATGGATATGTGTGTGTGTGTGTCTGTGTGTGGATAGCATTACAATGGGCATGATGTTTGAGGAAACTCCGGGAGATAGTGAAGGACAGGGAAGCCTGGTGTACTACAGTCCATGGGATTGCAAAGAATCAGACATGACTGAGCAACTGAACAACACACCCAGGTTCCAGCCTTACACAATGCTCAGAGAAAGAATTAGAAAGATTGTGGGGAAAAATCCCAGCATTCCTTAAAACTTCCTTAGGAATCATCTCCTGGACTTGGCCTCCTTTCCTCCCGTGACATTTTTCACCTCAAAGCTCTAAATTCTTTTCACAGCTGCTAAGTAGGTGAAAGCCCTTCGAGAACAGTCTCCTATTGTCTGACTTTCCTTTGGGAAGTAAGATGGGAAGGTGATTTGAGGAGCTAGGGAGGGGAGGACATTCTCCTTGCACCTCCAATCTGGCAGACCCAGGTTGAAAAAGCTCCAGAAAATGCAGCACTTGAAAATGTAGCCAGGAGACTGGAGACCCAGGAGGCCCAGAGCGAGAAGCAAATGTGGGTTTGCGGTGTTATTCTTGTCTTTGCTAGGCCAATCACTCCTCCTCACTGTGCTTGCTCCCGGAGCAGAATTTTTTAAAGGGTAACTCTGTCCTTGCTGAACCGGAGCTCGTGCAGGCCTGTGGAATTCCTGTGTACAAGGGAGGGGATTGGGAGGGAGGACCAAGTCCCCCTCTGGCCACCCCACAGCCAGAGCAGGCTCGGGCTGTGTGAGAGTGTGTGCTGCGTGGGTGTGAGTGTCCCTTCCCCATCACTGTTGTGCTGGTGGCACAACCAGCCTCTGAGAATATGCTAATGAGATTCTTGTAGAGCTACAGAATCCGCTGCAGCAGATGGTAGAAGGTTAGGCTTTCATTTCTCCGGTTTCACTGTTGTTTTTCTCTAAAAATGTGCTAAGCAGCATGCCGCTTTCTTGTGCTTTATTTTCGACAAAGCCACAGATTAATTTTTAAAATCCTTTTCATCCAACCTTCCTCTCTAATCATAAACTTAGTGGGCAATACCTTTTTAAAAACAAAAGCAAATTGTTACCCAGCACCTTCATTTCTTTCCAGAGAAGAAATCTTTTACGTTTTTTCTGAACCTCCAGAGATAGTATACCAGTGCTATGAGTGCCCCTGGTAATGTATAATTTCATTTTCTTATAGGCTGGGGCAGGGTTATCGTGATTTGGTTAATGTGTAGTCCCTCTACAGATAGATATAAGAGTAAAAACATTTTTGTTGTTCAGCCGCTCAGTCGTGTCTGACTCTGCAACCCCATGGACTGCAGCACACCAGGCTTCCCTGTCCTTCAATATCCTCTGCAGTTTGCTCAAACTGATGTCCATTGAATCGACGATGTCATCCAACCATCTCATCCTCTGTCACCATTATTAGAGCCAATAAAGAAAATAGCTACCATTTATTGAATACCTTCAATTTCCAGATACCATGCTAAACAGTGGATGGACATTGTTTCATTTAACCTTCACATTAATTCCATAAGTAGGTAATATCAATGCCATTATCCCCACTTTATAAATGTGGAGACGGAGACTTGGAGAAAGAAGTTGGTCCAAGATTAGATGGCCAAGAAGTGTCAGAACCGGAATTCAAAGCCAGGAATTCTTACTCCAAAATCAGTGCTTGGAGGTGATATGTTCTTTTGTTTTCTTTGACTAGTTTCAGTTGCATTCATGCTGTAGTAACTAGGATTCAGGGGAATTTTTCTTGACTTCCAGCGCTTGAATGAGGCCCAGATATCAGATGGCTTATTTATGGTGAGAGGTTCTGACCTAGCTACAGCAGCAGCAGCTTGGCCTCAGAGATGCAAGGTAAACCCATCAGTTTTCAAATGAAAAAATTAGGACCCAGAGAGTTATTAGATCAAATCAGTCGCTCAGTCGTGTCCGACTCTTTGCGACCCCATGAACCGCAGCACGCCAGGCCTCCCTGTCCATCACCAGCTCCCGGAGGTCACTCAGACTCACATCCATCGAGTCAGTGATGCCATCCAGCCATCTCATCCTCTGTCGTCCCCTTCTCCTCCTGCCCTCAATCCCTCCCAGCATCAGAGTCTTCTCCAATGAGTCAACTCTTTGCATGAGGTGGCCAAAATACTGGAGTTTCAGCTTTAGCATCATTCCCTCCAAAGAAATTCCAGGATTGATCTCCTTCAGAATGAACTGGTTGGATCTCCTTGCAGTCCAAGGGACTCTCAAGAGTCTTCTCCAACACCACAGTTCAAAAGCATCAATTCTTCGGCACTCAGCCTTCTTCACAGTCCAGCTCTCACATCCATACATGACCACAGGAAAGACCATAGCCTTGACTAGGCGAACCTTTGTTGGTAAAGTAATGTCTCTGCTTTTGAATATGCTATCTAGGTTGGTCATAACTTTCCTTCCAAGGAGCAAGCGTATTTTAATTTCATGGCTGCAGTCACCATCTGCAGTGATTCTGGAGCCCAGAAAAACAAAGTCTGACACTGTTTCCACTGTTTCCCCATCTATTTCCCATGAAGTGATGGGACCAGATGCCATGATCTTCATTTTCTAAATGTTGAGCTTTAAGCCAACCTTTTCACTCTCCACTTTCACTCTCATCAAGAGGCTTTTTAGCCCCTCTTCACTTTCTGCCATAAGAGTGGTGTCATCTGCATATCTGAGGTTATTGATATTTCTCCCAGCAATCTTGATTCCAACTTGTGTTTCTTCCAGTCCAGCATTTCTCATGATGTACTCTGCATAGAAGTTAAATAAACATGGTGACAATATACAGCCTTGACGTACTCCTTTTCCTATTTGGAACCAGTCTGTTGTTCCATGACCAGTTCTGACTGTTGCTTCCTGACCTGCATACAGATTTCTCAAGAGGTAGATCAGGTGGTCTGGTATTCCCATCTCTTTCAGAATTTTCCATAGTTTATTGTGATCTACACAGTCAAAGGCTTTGGCATAGTCAATAAAGCAGAAATAGATGTTTTTCTGGAACTCTCTTGCTTTTTCCATGATCCAGCGGATGTTGGCAATTTGATCTCTGGTTCCTCTGACTTTTCTAAAACCAGCTTGAACATCAGGAAGTTCACGGTTCACATATTGCTGAAGCCTGGCTTGGAGAATTTTGAGCATTACTTTACTAGCGTGTGAGATGAGTGCAATTGTTCGGTAGTTTGAGCATTCTTTGGCATTGCCTTTCTTTGGGATTGGGATGAAAACTGACCTTTTCCAATCTTGTGGCCACTGCTGAGTTTTCCAGATTTGCTGGCATACTGAGTGCAGCACTTTCACAGCATCATCTTTCAGGACTTGGAATAGCTCAACTGGAATTCTATCACCTCCACTAGCTTTGTTCGTAGTGATGCTTTCTAAGGCCCATTTGACTTCACATTCCAGGATGTCTGGCTCTAGGTCAGTGATCACATCATCATGATTATCTGGGTCTTGAAGCTCTTTTTTGTACAGTTCTTCTGTGTATTCCTGCCACCTCTTCTTAATATCTTCTGCTTCTGTTAGGTCCACACCATCTCTGTCCTTTATCGTGCCCATCTTTGCATGAAATGTTCCTTTGGTATCTCTGATTTTCTTGAAGAGATCCCTAGTCTTTCCCATTCTGTTGTTTTCCTCTATTTCTTTGCATTGATCACTGAAGAAGGCTTTCTTATCTCTTCTTGCTATTCTTTGGAACTCTGCATTTAGATGTTTATATCTTTCCTTTTCTCCTTTGCTTTTCGCTTCTCTTCTTTTCACAGCTATTTGTAAGGCCTCCCCAGACAGCCATTTTGCTTTTTTGCATTTCTTTTCCATGGGGATGGTCTTGATCCCTGTCTCCTGTACAATGTCACGAACCTCATTCCATAGTTCATCAGGCACTCTATCTATCAGATCTAGGCCCTTAAATTTATTTCTCACTTCCACTGTATAATCATAAGGGATCTGATTTAGGTCATACCTGAATGGTCTAGTAGTTTTCCCTACTTTCTTCAATTTCAGTCTGAATTTGGCAATAAGGAGTTCATGGTCTGAGCCACAGTCAGCTCCTGGTCTTGTTTTTGCTGATTGTATAGAGCTTCTCCATCTTTGGCTGCAAAGCATATAATCGATTTGATTTCGGTGTTGACCATCTGGTGATGTCCATGTATAGAGTCTTCTCTTGTGTTGTTGGAAGAGGGTATTTGCTATGACCAGTGCATTTTCTTGGCAAAACTCTGTTAGTCTTTGCCCTGCTTCATTCCGTGTTCCAAGGCCAAATTTGCCTGTTACTCCAGGTGTTTCTTGACTTCCTACTTTTGCATTCCAGTCCCCTATAATGAAAAGGACATCTTTTTTGGGTGTTAGTTCTAAAAGGTCTTGTAGGTCTTCATAGAACCGTTCAACTTCAGCTTCTTCGGCGTTACTGGTTGGGGCATAGATTTGGATCACTGTGACATTGAATGGTTTGCCTTGGAAAAGAACAGAGATCATTCTGTCATTTTTGAGATTGCATCCAAGTACTGCATTTCGGACTCTTTTGTTGACCATGATGGCCACTCCATTTCTTCTGAGGGATTCCTGCCCACAGTAGTAGATATAATGGTCATCTGAGTTAAATTCACCCATTCCAGTCCATTTGAGTTCGCTAAGTCCTAGAATGTCGACATTCACTCTTGCCATCTCTTGTTTGACCACTTCCAATTTGCCTTGATTCATGGACCTGACATTCCAGGTTCCTATGCAGTATTGCTCTTTACAGCATCGGACTTTGCTTCTATCACCAGACACATCCACAGCTGGGTATTCTTTTTGTTTTGGCTCCATCCCTTCATTCTTTCTGGAGTTATTTCTCCACTGATCTCCAGTAGCATATTGGGCCTCTACTGACCTGGGGAGTTTCTCTGTCAATATCCTATCATTTTGCCTTTTCATACTGTTCATGGGGTTCTCAAGGCAAGAATACTGAAGTGGTTTGCCATTCCCTTCTCCAGCGGACCACACCCTGTCATCTCTTTCCACCATGACCCACCCATCCCAGGTTGCCCCTCGGGCATGGCTTAATTTCATTGAGTTAGACAAGGGTGTGGTCCTTGTGTTGCTGTGTAACAAATGTGCTGAAAACTCAGTGGCTTTACCCACAACAGCATTTTCTTGTGGGCCAGGACTGTGTACAAAGCTCAGCAGTGCTGTCTCGGGACTGTTCCATGTGGTATTGGCCAGACTGGTGGGACAAGGGCCTCTGCCACACACTTGGGGGCTTGAGGTCAGTTGCTGGCTTTCTGCTCAGCAGCAGGACAGCCTGGACTTTGCATTGTGGCTCAGGATGGCAAGAGAGCAAAGGGTCTCAGCCCAGAACTGGAACAGCACACCCTCTCTGTCTCCTTCTGTTGGTTCAAGCCAGTCTTCAGGCCCCCGATTCAAGAGGGGGAAACATTAGCATTGTATTAATTTAATTTGCAAGTGTCGATAAGGAAGTTTTATAACATGTTAAACTTGGAAGAAACTGGATAAGGATATTTGGAAATTCCTTGTAATATTTTTGCCTCTCTTGTACATTTGAATTTATTTCAAAACTAAAACTTAAAACAATTTTTTAAAAAAAGGAGGGAGGGGAACAGACCCCCACCTTTAAAATATACACATATATATATGTATTGACCAACCTAGGCATTCAGGCATACTACAACAGCCTGTAGGCTTGGTCTTTCCTGTGGTCATGTTGATGTGGGCTGGACTGTGAGGAGGCTGAGCACGAGATTGATGCTTTGACTGTGGTGTTGGGAGACTCTTGGAGTCCCTTGGACTGCGGATCCACCAGTCCATTCTGGGGATCATCCTGATTTCTTTGGAGGATGATGCTAAAGCTGAACTCAGTATTTTGGCCACCTCATGCGAAGAGTTGACTCATTGGAGAAGACTCTGATGCTGGGAGGGATTGGGGCAGGAGGAGAGGGGACGACAGAGGATGAGATGGCTGGATGGCATCACGACTCGATGGATGCGAGTCTGGGACCTCCGGGAGCTGGTGATGGACAGGGAGGCCTGGCGTGCTGCGGTTCTGGGGTCGCAAGAGTGGGACACGACTGAGCGACTGATCTGATCTGATCTGATATATGTATTTATTCAGGCTGTGTCAGGTCTTAGTTGCAACACATGGGATCTTTGTTGAGACACATGAGCTTCCTTCTAGCTGAGGTGCTCAGACTCAGTAGTTATAGTACGAGGGCTTAGTTACCCTGAGGCATGTGGAATCTTAGTTCCCTGACCTGGGATCGAACCCGTGTCCTATTGGAAGGCAGATTATTAACCACTGGACCACCAGGGAAGTCCCCAGATCCCACCTTTTGATAAGAGGAGCAGCACATGTTCAAACAAGGGCAGCCAGTGCATGGCCATCTTTGTAGACTCACCATATCTGATGACTTGTTAGTGGCAGGTATCCAAGCATTGCTGCTGCTAAGTCACTTCAGTCGTGTCCGACCCTGTGCGACCCCATAGACGGCAGCCCACCAGGCTCCCCTGTCCCTGGGATTCTCCAGGCAAGAACACTGGAGTGGGTTGCCATTTCCTTCTCCAATGCATGAAAATGAAAAGTGAAAGTGAAGTCGCTCAGTCATGTCCGACTCTTAGTGACCCCATGGACTGCAGCCCTCCAGGCTCCTCCACCCATGGGATTCTCCAGGCAAGAGTATACAATTATTACAATTATTACAATTGTATTGTAATTACAATACAATTATTACAGGCCAATATTACAGAAGATTTGATTGTGGCAGCTTTCCTGAAAGATAAAAGACACTCCCTGCACCGCAAAAAAAAAAAAAAAAAAAAAAAAACTACATTCTATTTGAATTCTTTCAGCTCTAACAGGTAAATGTGAGAGGTCTTTTAGAGGAGATGGGACTGTCACACATCTCTTCCAGTGTAATGACATTTTCGGGGACTGCGTGACCAGCTGGGTTCAGTGCCTGCATCACACACCAGGAGGAGGGGGTGGCACCTCCCTTGGTCTGGGCAGTCTGCACATTCTCTCTGCCAAAGGGAACCCCAACAAATGAAAGGAGACAGGGGGTGTTGGCTCCATCAAGGCCAGAAGGGATATGTCCAAGGATGTTGCAGAAGCTGGCAAGGTGAACACGGAAGAGACAACTAGCTCCATTAGCCTAAAATGATCAGCCAAGCATGCCTCTAACAAAGCCCAGACAGATGGTCTAGGCAAGAAGTTGGTGAGAAAAGAATGGAACTTCAGGCCTTAACTGGCAGGGCATTTATAAAGCCCATCTTTGATCCTTGAGGAAGGATTAAATACAAAACCAAGGTCAAGTGTAGGAATGTGTACCTGGGAAGAAAAAATAATGTGGATGACAACCAGATGAAGAGCAGTGCTAACTCACCCACTGTTAAAAGCCAGGGGGAGCCTAAGAGATCAAATTTAGTTGGAACCCCACTTTACACATAAGAGCGGAGGCCCAAGAAACAGAGAAGTGAGTACTTGCCCCAGGTCCTACAGCTCAGTTATTCTTGCATTGCTAGTGAGCATTTAGTCAGTATCCATTAGGTGTCTGGCATTTTGATGGGTGATGGGAACTCAAGATGGACTAAGACACAGCCTTTACCTTCACAAAGCTGACTGTCAGGGAAGAAGGACATGAAACAATGAACATACAACAGTATGGGAACACAAGGCCAGCGGTGTTCAGAGCAGGCTGCAGGAGTCCAGAACAGGCAGCCAGATATAACCAGAGCTCCAAGACTCAGCTGCAGGTCCCTTGCTATCAGAGTCCATGGGCTCTGTGTAGAAGAAAGTTTTTCTTAAAAAAAAAAAAAAAAAAATCCTGCTCGTTGAGCTGCCCATCAGAGCAACACTGGAGGAAAGATGGTACTCTTACAGTCACATGTATTAAGAAGAGAAAATCCTAAATGTGCATTTGGGCAGAGCCTAATGGAATATCCATATACCTCACTATACGCACAATCTCATTGCAACGTAGTCCCCACCACTTGTCTCACCCAAGGCAGTGAGCTTTAGTGCAGAACCTCTGACTTCTAACCCCTTCACCAAACCATCAAATGAGACATATTCTGGCCAAAAGTTTCAGGGGAACCAGGTCAAGGGTGGAGTCCACCACCAACATGACTGGGGCCACTACCTTCCTCAGGGTTCTCATGTGGACCCTCCTTGCCACCTTCCATCCTCCACTCCCATGAGCTAAGTCACCCTAATACAGCTAATCTTTGTTGAGCACTCCCTGAGTGCCAGGTGCCTTCATGCATCCTCTCAGGTCATCTGCACCAGGAACTTGCAAGGTAAGTATCAAGCCCCCATTTTACATACAAAGAACCAGTCCGATTTCACCAAGCTAGGAAGGGACAGAGGTGGGATTCAAACCCCGTCCATCTGCTCCAAAGCCCATGTTTTCTCTATCACTACATGAGAGAAAAGGTAAAGGGGTAAGGTGCAGTTAATGTCATTAACTCCAGATGTAGACCCCCCACTCCCGACCAGCAGCCTCAGCACGCCTGAGAGTTTGGTAGAACTGCAGTCTCTCAGGCCCCTCCCTAGACCTACAATGAGGGAATCTGCACTTTAACAAGATTCCAGGTGATTTCGATGCCTATGGAGGTCTGGGGAGCCCGCCTCTTGTTCGCGGTTAGAAGCCTAGGCTGAACACTGGATCACCTGGAAAGAAAGAAAGAAAGTGAAGTCGCTCAGTCGTGTCCAACTCTTTGGGACCCCATGGACTGTAGCCTACCAGGTTCCTCCATCCATGGGATCTTCCAGGCAACAATACTGGAGTGGGTTGCCATTTCCTTCTCCAGGAGATCTTCCTGCCCTAGGGATTGAACCCTACTGTAGGCAGACGCTTTACCGTCTGAGACACTAGGAAGTCCGGATCACCTGGGGAGCTATGCAAAACGCTGGTGCCCGGAGTCCCACACCCGTGGCTCTGATTGTAGTTGGTCAGAGTTATTAAAAATCTCCCCGGGAGATTCCAACAGGCAGCAATCTTTGAGAACCACTGGCAGAAGAAGGGAGAAAGCTGCAGGCTCTGGAGAGTGGGTGCCCCTAGGGACTCGCTCTGTCTTCCCAGGCAGAGGCACGCGGCGGGGATGTGCCAGCATTAGGGAGGCCAGGGGAGCCCCAGTGACAGGACAGTGACAGTCTGGGTTTCCTGCCCGCCTTGTGGCTCAGCTGGTCAAGAATCTGACTGCAATTTGGGAGACCTGGGTTCGATGCCTGGGTTGGGAAGATATCCACTCCCGTATTCTAGCCTGGTCATACCTGAATGGTCTAGTAGTTTTCCCTACTTTCTTTCAATTTCAGTCTGAATTTGGCAATAAGGAGTTCATGGTCTGAGCCACAGTCAGCTCCTGGTCTTGTTTTTGCTGATTGTATAGAGCTTCTCCATCTTTGGCTGCAAAGAATATAATCGATCTGATTTCGGTGTTGACCATCTGGTGATGTCCATGTATAGAGTCTTCTCTTGTGTTGTTGGAAGAGGGTATTGGCTATGACCAGTGCATTTTCTTGGCAAAACTCTGTTAGTCTTTGCCCTGCTTCATTCCGTGTTCCAAGGCCAAATTTGCCTGTTACTCCAGGTGTTTCTTGACTTCCTACTTTTGTATTCCAGTCCCCTATAATGAAAAGGACATCTTTTTTGGGTGTTAGTTCTAAAAGGTCTTGTAGATTCTAAAGTTCTTGTAGGTTCTAAAGGTCTTGTAGATTCTAAAGGTCTAAAAGGTCTTTCTAAGGGCCTTAGAAAGCATCACTACGAACAAAGCTAGTGGAGGTGATGGAATTCCAGTGGAGCTATTCCAAATCCTGAAAGATGATGCTGTGAAAGTGCTGCCCTCAATATGCCAGCAAATTTGGAAAACTCAGCAGTGGCCAGAAGATTGGAAAAGGTCAGTTTTCATCCCAATCCCAAAGAAAGGCAATGCCAAAGAGTGCTCAAACTACCGCACAATTGCACTCATCTCACATGCTAGTAAAGTAATGCTCAAAATTCTCCAAGCCAGGCTTCAGCAATATGTGAACCGTGAACTTCCTGAGGTTCAAGCTGGTTTTAGAAAAGGCAGAGGAACCAGAGATCAAATTGCCAACATCAGCTGGATCATGGAAAAAGCAAGAGAGTTCCAGAAAAACATCTATTTCTGCTTTATTGACTATGCCAAAGCCTTTGACTGTGTGGATCACAATAAACTATGGAAAATTCTGAAAGAGATGGGAATACCAGATCACCTGATCTGCCTCTTGAGAAATCTGTATGCAGGTCAGGAAGCAACAGTTAAAACTGGTCATGGAACAACAGACTGGTTCCAAATAGGAAAAGGAGTACATCAAGGCTGCATATTGTCACCATGTTTATTTAACTTACATGCAGAGTACATCATGAGAAACGCTGGACTGGAAGAAACACAAGTTGGAATCAAGAGTGCTGGGAGAAATATCAATAACCTCAGATATGCAGATGACACCACTCTTATGGCAGAAAGTGAAGAGGGGCTAAAAAGCCTCTTGATGAGAGTGAAAGTGGAGAGTGAAAAGGTTGGCTTAAAGCTCAACATTCAGAAAACGAAGATCATGGCATCTGGTCCCATCACTTCATGGGAAATAGATGGAGAAACAGTGGAAACAGTGTCAGACTTTATTTTTCTGGGCTCCAAAATCACTGCAGATGGTGACTGCAGCCATGAAATTAAAAGACGCTTACTCCTTGGAAGGAAAGTTATGACCAACCTAGATAGCATATTCAAAAGCAGAGCCATTACTTTGCCAACAAAGGTTCGCCTAGTCAAGGCTATGGTCTTTCCTGTGGTCATGTATGGATGTGAGAGCTGGCCTGTGAAGAAGGCTGAGCGCCGAAGAATTGATGCTTTTGAACTGTGGTGTTGGAGAAGACTCTTGAGAGTCCCTTGGACTGCAAGAAGATCCAACCAGTCCATTCTGAAGGAGATCAATCCTGGAATTTCTTTGGAAGGAATGATGCTAAAGCTGAAACTCCAGTATTTTGGCCACCTCATGCGAAGAGTTGACTCATTGGAGAAGACTCTGATGCTGGGAGGGATTGAGGGCAGGAGGAGAAGGGGACGACAGAGGATGAGATGGCTGGATGGCATCACTGACTCGATGGGTGTGAGTCTGGGTGACCTCCGGGAGCTGGTGATGGACAGGGAGGCCTGGCGTGCTGCGGTTCATGGGGTCGCAAAGAGTGGGACACGACTGAGCGACTGATCTGATCTGATCTGATAAAGTCCATGGGGTCTCAAAAAGTCGGACAGGACTGAGCGACTTTCACTTCACTAGTACGCGCTGCTGGACAGACAGCGGCTGCGAAAGGACGCAAGGTAGTGGGTTCCTTCTGAAGAGGGAACCCCATTGGTTAGGGTGCCAGGAATGCAGTGCGGGTGAATTTTTCGGGTACAGCTGGCGCGAGGAACTCAGCCGAACGAAGTAGCGCAGCGCGCAGGCGCAGAGGCGGGCGGGGCGGGGCGACGCCAAGGGCGGGGGCGGCCCGAGAGCCGCAGTCCAGCCCCCAGGCCCGGCTGGCCCGGCAATGGCCGCCCCCAGGGCCGCCTCCGGGAGGGGCGGGGCCGCGCGGCGCGGCAGGTGCGGGCGGCCCTGGGAGGGCGGGTTCGAACGCTTCTTTTGTTGCTTGTCTGAGCAACAGACCTGGGCGCGAGCTGAGTCACGGCCGATGGCTTGGTGCGTGGCCCCACGCTGAGGAGCGTCCCTTTCTTGAGGCTGGCTTGTCTCACGAGGCCGCTAAAGGGACAAAAGCCAGGGGACGGTGGCTGCTATACTACAGAGCCCTTTACAGGGTCACTCCGGCGCTCACACAGCCCTGAGCAGGAGCCATTGTCCGCATCCCTCCCCCTAGGATGCCCCTCCTAGGGGATCCTGATGTTGAGGTTTGAGGCAGAACTTGGAATGACAGGTTCCAGGAAGGTTCCTCTAGAGCTGTCCCCACACCTGCCTGAAATATGCGGTGCGGGCTGAGAGGGCGGGCCTGGGGTTACCTGGAGGATTTGTGAAAATGCACGTTCCCTGGACTTCACGGAGCATGGGATCCAACCGAACCTGGTAAAGCCGTGAAATCTGCATTTTAACAAGGGCTCTGATGTTTTCTCAGCATCCCTTTGAGTGTGTCTGCTTTGGAGGACGTTCCCCTGAGCATAGATGCCGCTGAATGATCTCGTTTTCCTAGTAGGCACAACTAGATGCTGGTAGAAAAGGGAGCCAAGTGATGGTCACCAGGTCCCCACGCCTGTGTTTAATTTATGAGCACAGGCCAGACTTGCGTTGCAGCCTTCCTTAGGGAGCTTCTAAACCCTTCCTTTCTACTTTGGTGGTATTGAGTATGTCCGGAAATAAGCAGCATCAGCTGGCACTGTCAGATGGCTTGATTTTCATAGGATGACACTCCAGCATGGCATGTGGATTTGGGTATATGCACTGTAGCTTAAGCCTATCCGCCACTAATGAGCCTGAACCCCCAGAAGAGTCTGTTATGACTAGTGTCAACTAGAATGGCTTTTATGTAATCTCTACTTTAAAGGCTGCAAGTCTGTCAAAAGAAGATAGAGAAAAAATTCACTGGAAATTAGGTTTAAGAGCAAATTTATCTCTTTGCTTGGTAAATGTCATCTTATCCTGTTAACTGCTCCTAATGAAAAAAATGAGTGGATATTATATTTTCAACAATTGGTTTGAAGTGAGTACACAAGACTCTGAATTCAGATGGCCTTGGCTTAAATCTCAGCTTTCCCACTTACTAGCTGGTGACCATAGGGAAGTTCTTACCTCTTTGTGCCTCAGTTTATCTGAAAAATGTAGGTGTAAATATTTATTTTACATTGACTATAACCAGCTATTGAAAGAAGAAATTTGCACGTGTTATTCATGTAATTTCCACTTTACCAATGAGGAAACTGAGGCTCAGGGCGACTGTGTACCAATATGGCCCTATCTCCATCTAGGCCAGGTCCCGCCAGCCCCTGCTCTCGACCGTGCCTCCTCCTGCCTCCTCGCTCCTGGTTGGCTGTCAGATGTTAGCCAGGCACATTCTCATGGGAGCATCATAATAACTGTCAGTGTTTTGAGCAGCCAGTTCCTATGTACCACAAACTGATGTAAATACGTCACTAGAATTAATTCTTACCATGCCCCCAAGAGAAGGGAACTAGTATTATCATCTCCAGTTCTCGGGGGAAGAAACTGAAACAGAGATACTGAAAGACTTAACCCAGGATCACAGTGCTAGGAAGGGGCAAAGCCAGATTAAAACATGGTCCTCTGGCTCCCAGGCCTGGGTACCAACCCGCTGCACTGTGCTTCCCATGTATGGACTACCTAAAAAGAAAGAGGGAGGCTCCCCATTCTCCTGACCCATCAATGCAGTAATGCTGGGATTTTTTTCCTTCCCGTCAGCACCCTACCTCTGGGAGCAGAGGCTCCCTTCTCTTGGAGATCTTGTGACTCTTCTGGGCCTTGGAAAATTGGTGTGTATGCAGGACATTTAGAGGGGCTTTGCAAAAGACCTGAATACAAGCAAGCGTCTGATTGATCTGCTGGTGATATGTAGGCAGCTTTCAGCAGAGGCGTGGATGCTGACGTGGCTCCCTGCCCAGGTGCTGGCAGGGCTGCCTGCAAGGACATGGTTTGCAAGCTCACCCTCACCTGTTGACTGGTCTTCCACGTGGCAGCTGGGCACTGTCCACTACATAAGTGGCCTCTCTTGTCACAGTGAGCTGGAAACATGGATGTTAAAGGCATGAAGTCTAACTCATAAACGAGGAGCATTGTATTGGAAACTGGAGGAAAGGCGGTCCTTCTTATAAAGTGGCAGAGAACTTGGCTGAACTGTGTTCTCGTATTTTGTGAAGGTAGAACGTGTGAGCCATGTAATTGTGTGTTTAGCTGTGGAGATTTCTAAGCAAAGTGTTGAAGGAGCAGCTTGTCTTTTCCTGAATCCTGAGAGTAAAATGCCAAAGGAGAGAGATGAACTGAAGAAAGAGTTGTTAAGCAGAAAGGAATCAGAACTTGGAGATTTGGAAAATTCTGTCTGCTATTTTGCAAAAAAAATGAGAAAGCTTGTTCTGAATAGAACACTAAGAGTGTGGCTGAGCAGCCACTTCATAAAGAGATCCTGGGTGTGAACACAGAGCTAATCAGTCCTCAAGGGAAGCCAGGAGATGGGATTGCACCAGTAGAGATGCTGCTGGTTTGAACTAAAGCGAACAGAGAAAGCAAGACTTGTTTCAGTTTTTCTATTTCATATTCAGTGCTCCCATTTCATTTAGTTTGTTTTCCAATTTCTCCATCTCTCTCTCTTTTTTTAATGTTCTTTCTCAAGCCTTTGTCAAGCATAGTAGAAAAACATGTGTGTGTGTGTGTGTTATATATATATGTATTTAGTATAGGGCTTCCCTGGTGGCTCAGACAGTAAAGAATCCACCTGCAATGAAGGAGACCTGAGTTCCATCCCTGGGTTGGGGAGATCCCCTGGAAAAGGGAAAGGCTAGCCACTCCAGTATTCTTGCCTGGAGAATTCGATGGACAGAGGAACCTGGCAGGCTACAGTCCAAGGGGTTGCAAAGAGTCAGACACAACTGAGCGACTAAGCATGACTAAGTGCACATATATAGAATGTATAAATATATATATATAAGTTGTTTGACCTAGTATGAGTAGAATGCTGGATTTCTAATTAAAAAAAAAATAGATATGCAACAAGCAACAAAGGTTTACTGTATAACACAGGGAACTATAGTCAATATCTTGTAGTAACCTGTAATGGAAAGTAGTTTTAAAATAATGTAAGTGCATATGTATAACTGAGTCACCTTGCTGTGCCCTGGAACACTGTAAGTCAGCTATGCTGCGATATATATATATAAAGAATAAAAAAGAGACAGAAGACAAGACAGAAGGAAAGAAGATGGTCAGACTTCTTGGGTTCTATAAACCCTGACAATAGAACTCTGGTTACACATTTCCACTGGGAACAGGACTGTGCCTGTCTCACTATTGTATTCTGGAAACATGAAACTTTTCTGGTTTTCCAGGTTCACAGCTAGGGAGGAATTTGCCCCAGGATTAATTATATCTCAAGGCTTACTAACATCTGATTTAGATGGTATTTAGGTGAGACTGGACATTAGAGTTGATGCGGGATGAAGTTAAGACTGTTGAGATTTAGAATGGAATAAATATATTTTGCATGTGAGGAAGTGAAGTTGGGAGGATAAGGATGGAATGCTATGGAGTGAATTCTGTCCCACCAATATGATGGTATGGACATGGGGCCTTTGAGAGGTAGTTAGGTTTAGATGAGGTCATGAGTTCCCACCATCATGAATTACTCTCCTTAATGGAAGAGATCAGAGAGCTCACTTTCTCTCTGCCATGTGAGGGCACAGTGAGAAGGTGCTATCTGCAAGCCAGGAAGGTCTGTTACCAGATACTGACCCTGCTGGCACCTTAATTTTGAGATTCAAACCTCTAAAAATGCAAGGAAATAAATTTCTGTTATCTAAGCCACCTGATGGTCTATGACATTTTGTGCTGGTGGCCCAAGCTCACCAAGACACTTCTCAGATAAAAACTCTGAACTCCCTGAGGCAGAAAGGATGCCCCCAACAGCCTTGGAGAGAAGTCTTGCACAAAGAACTGGGGCAGGGGGTGTGTGTAGTCGGTGGGGGCGGGCTGTGAAAGGGGATGAAATGCACAAAGGATCCCAGTTCAAGGCACAGATTGACTGAACTCTGACCACACCCCCCAGGCTTCCCTGGTAGGTCAGCTGGTAAAGAATCTGCCTACAATGCAGGAGACTCCAGTTCGATTCCTGGGTCAAGAAGATCCCCTGGAAAAGGGATAGGCTACCCCCTCTAGTATTCTTGGGCTTCCCTGGTGGCTCAGATGGTAAAACATCCGCCTACAATGAGGGAGACGCGGGTTCAATCCCTTCGTGGGGAAGATCCCCTGGAGGCAGGCTTAACAACCCCCTCCAGTATTCTTGCCTGGAGAATCCCCATGGACAGAGGAGCTTGGCAGGCTGCAGTCCACGGGGTCAAAGGAGTCTGACACGACTGAGTTACTTAGCACACTATCACTAAGTAGAACAATGGCACCCCACCCCAGTACTCTTCCTGGTCCCTGCGGGGCGCCCCGCCCCCCCCCCGGGGCCCCTCTGGACCAGGACGCGTCACACTGACCCCAGCCCCTACCCACTCCCCCCGCCCACAGATAACCAGAGAAACTGTTGTTCTGGCTGCCTGTTGACAGCCTTGCTTCTCAAACCTACCTGCAAGGACCGACGATGACCACTGCCCCCACCCTATTAAGGCGGCAGCTGCACTTGTGAGCTGGGACACTGTGTGCCCAGAGCAGACTGTTTCCTTTGCTTAAGTCTGCAGGCCTGGACTTGGGCCAAGCATGGAGGTGCATCTGCCAGTCTCAGACTCCGTCGCCTCTCCAAGCCTCTCCCTGCCTCCAAGGCCCACCCAGCCTTTGAGCAGCGCTGCCAGGAAGAGGGAGAGCTGATCTAGTTTTCGCTTCCACTGGAAGAGACGGGAATAAACAGGAACAATCAGCTCCCAGGCCATCAGTATCCACTGTGGATGCCCTACCACCCAGACCACCTCTCCCTTCCCTACTGCCCTTGGAGTGGGCCCCACAGCTTTGGAAAGAACACCGACATCCGGGCCCAGCCCTGAGTTCCTCGGATTCTGTCTGGGCTTTGGCTTTTGTAGATTCCCAGCTGATTCCAACATTCAGCCAGGCCTGAGCTCCACCACCCTTGGGATCCGCATTGCCTTCATCCGTGAGATGGAGTTAATGGTACCTTCGAAAGAGGGTGTTGTGAGGCTAAGTGTGAGAGGGCCTGGGCAGGGAGGCCTGGAGAGGGAAGGGAATCACTCATCAAGGGCAAGGGCACCCACGGCCAGTGCCAGGCGCCATGCTAGACGTGGGCTCCTCTGCAAGACCACTCGGCTGGCTCCTCACGGCCGGCTCCTCAAGGGAGCTCACGTCTGCTCAACTCCTTACTGCTTAGGGAGCCATTCACAACATGAAACCAAGGCTGGCATACGGTGGTCCCCAGCAAGTGTATCTTAGATACCCTTTGACTTTGTATCAACTTTGAAAGGTAAACCAGAAAGAGATTCTTATCTTCCCTGATCCCATAGGAAAAATGGAGAGTTCAGAGTCAAGGTTCTATCACTAGCTGTGTGTCCCAGAGACCATTAAGAGAATTTCTCAAGGCCTTTGTTTCTTCATTTGTAAAGTAGGACTTTCTACTAATTCCTTTGTTGTGAGACAGTTCTTAAGAGCTGCTGAGACAGTATGTGAGGGAAACATTTACAGAAACGATTATTCAGTGAGGGAAATTCAGTGAGGGTTCAGAGGAGTTAAGTGACTTGCCCACAGTCATCCAGCTAGTAAACAGTGAAGCCAGGACCAAAGAGTTTCTGGGCTTTTCCCACTCCCCATGTAGAAACACAGGCCCATGTATACTTAAAAAACACAAACACCAGAATAAGTACCTGGTTATAGAGAGAAAGATTCAGATATTTAGAGAACACACCCTGGGCCTTGGTTGGCCCCCGAGGCTCACCCAAGGGGGAGAGTGTTGCAGTGAATTTTGCAGAAAGGTAAAATGAGGCTTTGGGTAAATTTTTTTTTTTTTAAGTAGGACTTCGGTGGTCGTGATTTAGTAGCTAAGTCGTATCTGACTCTTGCAACCTCCTGGACTATAGCCTGCCAGGTTCTTTTGCCCATGGGGATTCTCCAGGCAAGAATACTGGAGCAGGTTGCCATTTCCTTCTCCCGGGGATCTTCCCAACCCAGGGATAGAACCTAGATCTCCTGGATTGCAGGGGATTTCTTTACCTGCTAAGACCCATCTGGGAGAAAATTTAGATAAATGAATAAGCAAAGGATTTTGTTTGTCCAAGATGGAGAGGTTGAGAGGAAACCAAGGTGAAGAAGAGGCAGCTATGTGGGAAAAGCCTTTGCCATCTCTGGAGGGCCCGACGGCCTAAGGGTGGGGCCCTGTGCAGCTAAAGAGCTCAGCTCCCACCCAGGACCACTTGAGGGGGCGCCCTAGAAGGTTGTCACCACCAAGCCCTGTTCCCCCGGGGGCTTCTCGCCCAGCGCTGGCTCCTGTGCATGAAGCTCTGTCCTAAAGTCCCACAAGAGAAAGGAGGAAGGTCTCTGGAGTTACTGACCACCTGTCCTGGCACCTGTGTTCACGGTGGGCTTAGGTTAGGGTCTCCTCCCCACCCCATCACACTGGTGGGGCTCAGAGATGCTAGGTCACTGGCCACTTCGCAGGGTCCCACCATCCTGCCAACGTCCTGGCCATCCCTCTAGTGCACGGCTGTGTGCCTCCGGCCCTGGAGCCCACGTGTCCACTCTCACTGGGCTCCTGGTGGACTCTGGGGACAGGCTCCATGTGGGGCTGCCCGGCAGGCAGGCTGGCATTACCTAATTGCCAGCCAACGTCTTTTGTCACCTCATCTCTCCAAGCCGCCTGTCTCCAAAAGCCTCCGTCTCAGACAGACAAATGAGACTTCCGCCTTGTTCTGCCGGAGCTCCAGCAAAAGGAGGAGATCAGAGGCTGTGGTCTTGACAGAGCCGCAGCCAGGATCTGAGGCACAAAGCACTGGGGGACAGTGAGCGTCTTTAGCAGGCGACAAAGCCCCAACCAGTGCCCTACTTTTGGCTGTTAACTTCCCTTGTTGGGCTCTGCCTTCTGCTGTGAGGTGCCTGGGGTCAGCATCTGAGCACTGAGAATCTTTCTTCATCAACTGGCCACCCTAGGGAGATGAGCCCTTGTTAGAGCCAGCGCCTGGCATCCTAAAAGCCTCTCCTCCCTCCATCAGGCAGCTGAGTCTGTGCTCAGGGAAGAAGAAAGTGAGCAGCAGAATGCACGCTGGGGCGCAGCCTCAAACAGGCATGCTCACCTGGGGGTTTGGAGCCAATCCCCAGCGGCAGGGCCAGTGGGCCCAGCTCAAAAGCAGCCTTCTTCCCCTCTGGGCCCGGGCCTGAGTCTGCAGCACCTGCCTCTGAGGGAAAGGCCCTTGGAGAGGCTGAGAGGTGACCCTGGGCATCTGGCCTCACCTGCCCCATCCTGGCCAATAGGTGGGGTAGACAGAGCTGCACGGATGCCCTCCCTGGTCTGTAAGTGGAACTGTGGGCTCCCTGGTCTGTAAGTGTCTCCAGGGCAGGAACTGTGTCCTGCTGGACTTGGTAGCTCCTAGCTAACCTCCAGGTTAGCCAGGCCAGGGCTGAGCACCGTTCTGAGTTAATTTACTAACCCTCACCTCCACCCGAGGAGGTGCTGTGCCCATTTTTCAGGTAGAAAAACTGACTCTCAGAAAGATGAGGTTTATAAAGCTCAGGAATGGGGAGTGAGGACTGGAACCAGGCAGTCTGAGACCCCGATGCTGGGAAAGATTGAGGGCAGGAGGAGAAGGGGGCGACAGGATGAGATGGTTGGATGGCATCATTGACTCAATGGATGCAGGTTTGCATAAACTCCAGGAGATGGTGAAGGACAGTGAAGCCTGGTGTGCTGCAGTCCATAGGGTTGCAAAGAGTCAGGTATGACTGAGCGACTGAACAACAACAGCAGGTCTGACTCCAGAGTCCAAGTTCTTGACCATTATACCGTAGTGACTCCATGAATAAATGATGGATGGACGCATGGAGCAATCAGTAAATGGGTTATACAGAGAAAGACACAAAAATCTCCTGTTTAAAATTATTTCCTCTATGAACAGTTTCACGGACTTCCCTGAAGGGCCATTGCAGGGGGTACAGATTCAATTCCTGGTCAGGGAACTAAGATCCTGTATGCTAAAAAAAAAAAAAAAAAAAATTAAGTTTCAGGGCCTAGGGATCTGCTACTGGAATGGGTCCCTTTGAGTTCTAGTCTGTGATAGCCTCAGGAAGTGGGGGTGGTGGCAGTGATTGGCTGAGTGCTGTGGCCACTGGGATGACTAGGTGAGGCCTGTGGCCTGGGAAGTAGTCACCCCAGTACGGGAGGAGGGAGGAACAGGGAGTTGGGAGTATTGTTGGTAGCTCAGGGGCTGGGACTGGGGCTCCACGCTCTGAGCGGGGTTCACGAGGCTGTTCCTCGTACTGCTGTGTGACCCGGGGCGTCACGTGGTCACTAAGAGTCCCGTTAGGGACTTGGTCAGTGGGGATACTGAAAGCTATTGGTTTAATAAGCGGCTCCTGGTAGTGTGTCTGGCACAGAGTAGGTGCCCCGCAAATGGAGCCATTATTGTTGTTATTACATTACCACCAAAAAATAAGTCAGTGACGATGACTGCCCTGCTGTTCCTCTGACACATGTTCCCGCTCTGGCGACCCTATTCCCGGTGTCCCAGGCACCCCTCTCTCCCCAGCTCTGCCATCCTTGCCCCCCTGGGGTCTTTCCGGTTGTCTCCAGCCCTTGCTCCTCCCACCCCTGTCCCAGCCTGGGCCCTGCTTCCTGTCACCCAGCCTCGTCCAGTTGGAGAGAGCACATGGTGAAACCGGGTGGGTGAAGCCCCTGGAACACCCACCCATTCCTGTTTCCCACGTTTGTCTGGTGCCAGCTCTTTGCCATCTTGGATCTCCAGCTGCTCCTCACTCCTCACCATCCCCCCTCCTCCTCACTTTTCTCTCTCTCCCCATCCCGTGGCTCCCTTCGGCTCTCATTAAGCTCTAATTAAATGGTGCAGCGATGGCAGTGGAACACCCTCTCCCTTCCAGTGTGTTAGGGTTAGTCGCGCAGTCATGTCAGCTCTTGCCCATGAACTGTAGCCCTCCAGGCTTCTCAGTCTGTGGGATTCTCCACACAAGAATGCTGGAGTGGGTTGCCATTCCCTTCTCCAGAGGATCTTCCCGACCCAGGGATCGAACCCGGGTCTCCTGCGTTGCAGTCAGATTCTTTACCGTCTGAGCTATCGTGGTCATCACGGGTTGTGCACCACACCCCGGAGGCACAGGGCGAGGAGAGGCCTGGGCCCTGGGGGCAGGGACACACCAGGGGGATTCCTTACGTGGCCGCAGCCTGACACCAGAGACAGAGGGAAGGTCTGGGGGCTGTCTGTGAGTCCTGAGGTAATTCCATTTGTCTATCTGTCACACTGAGACAGAAATCCTCAGCTGTGTCCATCCACGAAGTGGAAGAGGGTACGAGGTTAAGTATCTTAAGAAAGATGCTTAACAAAGATGAAAGTCCATCCACTCCACCGAGGACTGGGGATAAAGCCTAGTGTTCAGGGAAGGAGTCCTTGTGGACAAAGCCTCTCATAAACTCTGTCACTGGAACCTCACAACCGCCCTGTGAGAGAACAGAGAAAATTGGCAACATAAACCCCCTTTGTACAGATGAGGAAACTGAGGTCTTGAGAGTTTCAATGACTTGCCCAGGGCCTAGGCCACAGGGCTGATCCCCAAACCACTCTCCCGTTGCTTCTCTGAGTTCCTTTTCATTTTGCACACTCAGCCTCTGACCCACCCATGAGTCACCCAGGGCACCTTCCCGACTCTGCCCTGGGTGCTGGCATCTTGAAGTCACACAATAAGGACGGTGGCCACCACAGGGTTCAGACTCAGGCAGCTCTCACCTGCTCTACAAGCCTTTCTCCACAGCAGGCGCCCTCCCTTTTCTCCCCTTAACAGCCTTCCAGAGTGGCCTTCCTCTCTCGTCGCCCCTCCCACATCCCGTGGGCATCCTGGCCTCCTGGACTCCGGCTCTGGGCCCTCGCCTGCAGACACACCTGCCTCCACCAGCTGTTTGTTCTCTCCTCTTCAGTCTTAAGGCTGCAGGCGGTGTCCCCTCGGCTCATTTTTGACCTGTCTCCCTCCTGGCTCTCTAGGCTCTCCTGCTCTGTCAACCATCAAACTTCTTAAAATTTCTAGCCCTTTCCTCTGCCCTGGCTCCCCCAGCCCAGCAGCATGTTGTTGTCTCTCCCTCACTCTTTGCCATGTTTTTCCGTCCCACCTGACTTCTTACAATGATAGTCCACACCAGAGTTTGTCAACCTCTGCACTATTGCCACTGGGGGCCAGATATTTCCTTGTTGTTTGGAGGAACATTGGAGGCAGTTCTGTGTGTTTGCATCAATTTTCTTGGGCTGCCATCACAAAACACTATGGACTGCGTTGCTTAAAAACAGAAATTTATTTCTCGCAGTTCTAGAGGCTGCAAGACCAAGGTCAAAGTCCGGCAATACTTTCTCTTGAGGGCACTCCTCCTGGAGTGCAGACGGCCATCTCCTCTTTGAGCCCTCATGGCCTTTCCTCTGAGGGTGAGGAGAGAGACAGCAAGCTCTCTGATGTCTCTTCTATTAAGGGCACTAATCTCATCAGACCAGGACCCCACCCTCATGACTCATCTAAGGCTAAGCCCCAAAGCTCTCACCCAAATACTGTCATACTGGAGGTTAGGGCTTCAACATATGAATTTCAGAGGGGACCATATTCAGTCCTTAGCAGACAGAGCTGTGGGATGTTTACCAGCATCCCTGGCATCTAGTGATCACCTTAGTGATGCATTCCTTCAGTGTGAAAAGATGGCAAAGGAGATTAGAAGGCTGCAGTGACAGATTGTGCCACATGTTCCCTGAAGGACACAATCTCCTCGTGTTGAGAACCACCACGTGGAGGTTGCAGCAGGTACGCATGCTTGGTTGTGTCCGACGGTTTGTGACCCCGTGGACTGTATCCTGCCAGGCTCCTCTGTCCATGGGATTTCCCAAGCAAGAATTCTGGAATGGGTTGCCATTTCCTCCTCTAGGAGATCTTTCTGACCCAGGGATTGAACCTGTGTCTCCTGCATCTTCCTGCACTGGCAGGCGGATTTTTACCGCTGATCTGCGGGGGAAGACTATTTACTTTCTGATCCCAAATCACTCCTCAGTTCACTTGTTTTTCAGTTTCTACCCCTCCCCAACTCTACTGCTTTAGTTAACATTGCCTCTATCCTGTATTGTAAAATCATTGGTGTTCCTGGCACTGAGTCACGCTGCTCTAGTGGAATATTTACCACGCCCTACTTTGGAACCTCTCTGGCTCCAGAGGCAGGCCCTGTTAATTCCGCTCCTAATTGCCAGCCTTTCTCCTGCCTTCTTCCTGCAGTGAGAACTGTTTGTACTGTGATTGAAACGCTAGTTATTCATCTGAACAGCTTCCTTGCAGCTAGGACTGGGTAGTGGGATTTGAGGGAGAGTCTACCTGGAAGAGCTTCTGGGAAAGGTTTACTTTCTGAGAAAGGGGAAGGAGGGACACAAAAAGAAAGCCACATTACTGGTTAAACACAAAATAAAGAAATAAAAAAAGAAAAAGAAAACTGATGTTAGAGAAGCTGCAGCCATCTTGCAAACATGAGGAAAAGCCCAAGAGAAGCCTGACTTACGAGCCACTGAACCAATCCTGGAATTGCCTATTCCTGGACTTTTTGTATGAGAATTAATGTTCCTATTATGTAAATCAATTTTAGTCAGCTAATCAAGGAAATTAACCCTGAATATTCATTGGAAGGACTGATGCTGAAGCTGAAGCTCTAATACTTTAGCCACCTGATGCAAAGAGCTAACTCATTGGAAGAGACCCTGATGCTGGGAGGGATTGGGGGCAGGAGGAGAAGGGAACGACAGAGGATGAGATGGTTGGATGCCATCACCGAGTCAATGGACATGAGTTTGAGCAAACTCCGGGAGATAGTGAAGGACAAGGAAGCCTGGTGTGTGGCAGTCCATGGGGTCGCAAAGGGTCAGGCATGACTTGGTGACTGAACAACAGCAAATCTATTACTTGCAGCCAACAGTATCCTGGCTGATACAGCTTCTAAGCTTGTACTTTGTCCTTGTTTTCTGAATGACCCTTTGCATCTTTATCTGAGTCTCCTCCTCTCTCCCCATCAGTAGCAAGTTGATGTTGCAATTCTCTGTTCTCAGTCGCATCACCTCCCAATGTTTCACTGACATCCTAGTTGCTGATGACTCACAAATCTGAACCCAGTGCTTTCCTTAAGCTTCACACTAAAACCCAGCTGCCCACTAACCCACAGCCACTCTCTTGTTTCTTTGATTGGCTCCAGTTTCTCCTCTGCCCCTTTAATTTTGAAGCTTCTCAGGGCTCATTCTTGGGCCCTTTTCTAGCTATACTTTACCCCTGGTGACTTCATCCATTCATATAACTTTAAAGACATTTCTGTATTGAAAATCCAAGTTGATACCTAGAGCCCTGAGCTCTTCATTGAGATGTGGACTTGAAAATACAGTTGCCAATTTACCACTTACCCTTGGAATGTCACGCAGGGCAGTTACACCCACGTGCCCAGTAATCATCTCATCCATCTTCCTTAGAAATGGCTCTGTTGTATGTGCTCCAGCTCAGCGACTCCTCACCGTCCTCCTAGACCTGAACCACAACTGCGCAAGATGCCTCTTTTTGTATCTTGTGTAGTGCAAGAGCCACCAAATCTCTCTGACTTTACCTCCAAAATGCCTGTCTCC
This sequence comes from Tragelaphus eurycerus, assembly GCA_935064755.1. NCBI lineage: Eukaryota > Metazoa > Chordata > Mammalia > Artiodactyla > Bovidae > Tragelaphus > Tragelaphus eurycerus. The sequence goes on along the minus strand of CAKXYN010000035.1, from coordinate 11,969,983 downwards.
TCTGCCCCTTCTCTCGCTGTTGCCTTGGTTTCGATTACCGTCGATTGTGCAGTCACCGCCATTGTCTTGGCACCTCCATGCTCACTTCCCTCCAGTTCCATCCATCTTCAAGCAAAGTGATATTTCTAAAGTGCAAATCTTACCATGTCACTTTTCTGCTCAAAATTTCTCATTAATTCACCATTCCCCTCTAGTAGTGATTTTGCAAACTGTTTTTTAACATAAGGCATCCAACAGATAACAAATTAGTGATTGAATAATTTGGGAGGGACATCGAGAGCCTAATCCTGTCTCCCCCCAGTCCAAAACACACAGATACACACACACGCAAGTGCCAACCAGCACATACATACCGGTTCTTACATTAATTTTGTTTAGACTATAGTCTGCCCTACCTGGATGTCCAATATGTTCAGGAAGCACCTCTGCCATAGCTCTGGCAACATTCAGTATTGATTGGATACTCTCAAATAACATGCAGCCACATCTTTACAGGATCCATTTCAGGATCCTACTTTGAAAGTCAAAAATCACTTAAGTCATTTTGTGACTGCATGCAATTTAGGGCCCAAATTACCTGTGACTTAGCACTAGCAAGGTTTGTCTTACCTGTCTCATTAGGACTTGGGGGTTTCTAGCACTTGAGTGTAGACAAAAAAGAGAATTCTTCTGAGCACCCATTACCTAACCTCCCAGTGCTGGCTCAGCAATCACTGCTGGCTGAACTGGATAAAGCCAGCTGGGGCTGAGCTGCTGGACTGTAGCAGCAGGCTGGTATGAATAATAGAAACAATGCCTCTTTTCAGGGTCCTGCTCACCAGAGAGGCTCAGGGCACTCTGCACCTATGGAGGGGATGATATTGTCACTGAGCCGTGTGGGTCCAGGTTCAAAGCCCAGCTCAGCCACTTAAGAGGCATATGACCAAGGCTAGATGATGGTTCTGAGCCTCAGTTTCCTCATCTGTGAAATAGGTTGTCGGTAGGACAAAAGCCATGTCTATCAAGAGCCAGGTGCTTTCTAGTTTCTCAGTCAATGGTGGTGACAAGGGGACACTGTTCACCAGCTCTTTCCTCATTCCTACCTAGGCTCAGAAGTAGGTGCTTCTGGATTTTAGAAAGAATGAATGGGATGTCTTGATTAATTAGCATATCTGCACATCTCTGGTGCAGCCCCTGTAGGTTGCCTACAGGGGGCAACCTACAGGGGCTGCACAAGAGATGTCAGATACCCTCACCCTTGAGGTCAGCCACAGCCCCCACAAGGGTAGGGAAGTCTGCTATCTGGAGGGTAGCTTGCTTGGAGCGGGAAGGATTAGGAAACTCTATGGCCACTACATTTAAGCATTCAACCCACAGGGATGTTTTCTGCCACAGTCTTGAATCCCAGACGTGGCTTTTAGAGGGCTGAGTTCAAGCTGCAGATGAGCGTGCCTGCAAGGTGAATGTCAGATGTCCTTATGGTTCTGAGAAACTTTGAGGCTGAGTATGGCATATGGTCCCATCACTTCATGGGAAATAGATGGGGAAACAGTAGAAACAGTGTCAGACTTTATTTTTGGGGGGCTCCAAAATCACTGCAGATTGTGACTGCGGCCATGAAAATAAAAGACGCTTACTCCTTGGAAGAAAAGTTATGACCAACCTAGATAGCATATTCAAAAGCAGAGACATTACTTTGCCAACAAAGGTCCATCTAGTCAAGGCTGATTTTTCCAGTGGTCATGTATGGATGTGAGAGCTGGACTGTGAAGAAGGCTGAGCGCCGAAGAACTGATGCTTTTGAACTGTGGTATTGGAGAAGACTCTTGAGAGTCCCTTGGACTGCAAGGAGATCCAACCAGTCCATTCTGAAGGAGATGAGCCCTGGGATTTCTTTGGAAGGAATGATGCTAAAGCTGAAACTCCAGTACTTTGGCCACCTCATGCGAAGAGTTGACTCATTGGAGAAGACTCTGATGCTGAGAGGGATTGGGGGCAGGAGGAGAAGGGGACGACAGAGGATGAGATGGCTGGATGGCATCACTGACTCGATGGATGTGAGTCTGAGTGACCTCTGGGAGCTGGTGATGGACAGGGAGGCCTGGCGTGCTGTGATTCATGGGGTCGAAGAGTCGGACACGACTGAGCGACTGAACTGAACTAAACTGAACTGAGGTTAAATGTGACATCAGAGGAAGTGAACCTGGCACACTCTCTCTGACATCTCGGGAGCTAAAAACTGCCCTTCCCCCCACAACAAGGACCTACTGTAGAGCACAGGGACCTACATTCCATATCCCATAATGACGTATAGGGGAAAAGAATCTGAAAAAGAATATGCTAACTGCTAAGTCACTTCAGTCGTGTCCGACTCTGTGCCACCCCATAGATGGCAGCCCACCAGGCTCCCCCATCCCTGGGATTCTCCAGGCAAGAACACTGGAGTGGGTTGAAAAAGAATATATATATATAACTGAATCACTGTGCTGTTTACCTGAAACATTGTAAATCAATTATACTTCAATGACAACAATAAAAAAATCATAATTAAAATCCAAAACAGGGACGTCTCTGGTGGTCCAGTGGCTAAGACTCTGCAATCCCAACGCAGGGGACCTGGGTTAGATCCCTGATAGGGGGACTAGATCCTGCATGCCCCATCGAAGAGTTTGCCTGCCACAGCGAAGATGGAGGATCCCATGTGCTATTCACTAAGACCTGGTGCAGCCAAATAAATAAATAAATGAAATCTCAAAGTAAACAAATAAAAATTACAAACAGCCCCTCACTCATTGCGGGAAGAGACCTAGAACAGGCAAGGGACAAAACAGGGCCCCAACATCCTCCTGGACACGAGCCCTGGAGGATGGAGCTGATTCAGGTAGGGAACTCAGCACACGGCCCGACATAGGGTAAGCAGCATTGGTTTGTGACGCTTGCTGTGTTTGGTGGAGCTTCTCTTGGAAAGAGTAAAGGGGTTACAAGGAGAACTGAAGTCCGCCCACAGTGTAACACTTGTCATGGCACCCCAGGGCCAGCACCCGAAGAGACCTCCTGTCCTCTGAGGGTAGAGACAGACCTCAAGCCCAGCCTGAAAGCCCCCACGGGCAACCCACTTGGCTCCCTGGCCCCCATGGCTCACTCAATGCCAGTCACGTGACCTCGTTTCAGTTCTTCAAGGGCCCCTTCCTTCTGCTGGAAGTAACCTCTGACCTTCCCTGGTTCCCTGGAGCAGTCCCAGCAGGAAACTGTCCAGTCTGCTCCCGGGGTAGAGACATCATGGGACACGGCCCAGGGGAAGAGGAGAAGCTGTAAGAAGGGCTGAGGTCTGGGTTTTTCCACCTGCCCAGTGGCTCCTGGGAGCCTACACCTAATCCTCCTTACAGCCCTGTCCTGGTTATCACCTGCCTGGGGAGAGGAGTGGGCAGGTAGCAGCCAGGGGACAGCACACTTCCCCAAAGAGGAAATGAAAGTTGTGTTTTTAAAGCCCAAATGCCGCACTGCTAGGGGTCAGCAAGAGCAGCCGGGCAGTACGTGTACCTGTGTTTGAGATTTAGCCTCTCAAGGCTACAACTGGTGCCCGAGATGCCCACCTTTGTGGCTTGTCCATGGCTGGGTGCTGGAGAAGGAAATGGCAACCCGCTCCAGTATTCTTGCCTGGGAAATCCCACGGACAGAGAAGCCTGGCGGGCTACAGTCCATGGGGTCCCAAAAGAGCGGGACAGGACTGAGACTAAGCAACGACAGAGTGCCTGGTGCATCCAGAGCCCTGGCTCAGGCTGTCTCTCCGGTTGGGAAGGAGCTGTGCAATTGTCACAGGGGCAGGCGCTGGTGTTAATGAGATGATGCCTGAGAAATGCTTTGGAAACACTTACGTCTTACTTACTTCTGTTGCCATTGGAAACAGACAATCTGGGAGGATTTCCCTGAGACCTACAAGTAGGGAGAAAAGAAATGGCCTAGGATGTCACTGTCAGAGGAGGGCTTGGATAGTCCAAAGGCTTTCTGCACTCACACGATTAGGTAAAAAAAATAAGAGCATTTTTTTCCAAGTGATGATGATAATTAGTATTTATAGTAATTAACAGTAATGATAACCTCTGTTACGTTAACCACTTGGCATGCCGCATCTCATAAATGCTCACTATACGCTGCAGGAGAGGACTGTTGTTACCTTCTCCATTGTGGAGATGAAGAAACCAGGTCCTTCCAGGGCTGCTGGAGGACCTGCCCAAGGTCACCCCCAGCCCAAAGTGGCAAAACCAGGACGCAAAGCTTTCTCCTGAGTGTGACCACCTGCATGACTCCTCAAAGGATGACATGGCAGGAAAGGGTTAACTCAGCAGCCCCGGTTCACCGTTAGACGGAGTCTCTCAACCCTCTCTGCACTTTGTTACCCTGGAGGGGAGCTTTTTTAATGGTACTGATAACAGGACGAGGTCCCAGCCTAGACCACTGGAAAGGGGTAGGGTAGGGGGTGGGGGCTGGGCATGATTATTTTCCAGAAGCATCTCAGGTGGTTCCTTGGCCAGCCTTGGTCAGGAAAGGCCCGGAGGTCTCACGGGGGCAGGACCTTGTCCATTCACGTCAGCTCCCTCCCGGGCGTGTACCAGCCCCCGGCCGCACAGGGTGGCAGAGTAGAGGCCAGGGAGTCTTTCATACCCTGACCTTGGCTTAGAAGTGCCTCCAGGGACAGCTCAGAGGGTCCCTCCCACACGCTCTCTGACTGACACAATCCACCCTCAGCCAGGCTAACTAGCACAACCCCTGGGCCCAAGAGGAAAAAGAGCAAAAAGCCTGCTTTTTTTTTTTTTTCAATTGGGTCAAGAGAAAAACTGCAAGTCATGGTTAGCGCTGCCGTCATTTTTCAGGACGCTGCTGTGCTCTGCGTCTCCCACGTGTGAGAGCGGGTTCCGTGGTGTGAGGGGGTGGGGAACGGCACCGCCAGACGGGCCCCTGGAAGGGTGAGGGTGGTGAGGGCGCCCGGCCCCGTTGGGGGCGAGGCTCCTGCTTGCTCTCAGCCTGGCCCGTGGACACCCGTGAGGGAGGTGGTGTCAGGGCCACCTCGCCAGACGCGCAGGCTGAGGTGAAATGACTGTGACAGAGGAACCACAGGCATGTGAGGTGAGACTGGCACCTGCTTTGCCAGCTCTGTGGGCAGTCGGAGTGGCTCTGCTTGGCAGCGACTCCAGGGCAGTCAGAAGCCCCAGGCCCCACCTGCCCCACTCACTGTTGGCTGCCCTCCCCGGGCTCACGACACAGGCTCAAAGGGCCCCCGGCCACAGAGGTCTGGGGAGATCTGGGGAGATCTGGGGAGGTCAGAGCGCCCTGGCCACCCACAGAGCTGCTTCCCGCAAGCGAAGTGCTGGTTTGCTCTGTGTTTTCAAGAAAACAAGAGAGGATCATTCAGGGACTTCCCCAGTGGTCTGGTGGTTAAGATTTTGCCTTCCAGTGCGAGGGGTACAGGTTCAATCCCTGGTCGGGAAGCTAAGATCCCACATGCCTCATGGCCAAAAACCCAGAACATAAAACAGAAGCAATATTGTAACAAATTCAATAAAGTCTTTAGAAATGGTTCACATTTTTTAAAAAAGAGGACAGTTCAATCTCCTGGGGGTTACACAGGGTGGAGAGGCGGAAGGCCCAGGGCCTGGGTGGAAATCTGTGTGGATTCTCCAGGTACCAGACACGGCCGGAGCTCAGCCCCTCTCCCCTCAGACAACCTTTAGGGAGAACTCCCCGGCCCTGACTTGTCTGCCTTTCTGACCAGCTCTCCCTCCAGCCTTTCACAGGCGGATGCAAACCTGTCAGGGTGAGAAAGGTGGGGCCAGAGGCTTTCCCTGGTGGTTCAGATGGTAAAGAATCTGCCTGCAATGTGAGAGACCAGGGTTCAATCCCTGGACAGGGAAGATCCCCCTGGAGAAGGGAATGGCAACCCATTCCAGTATTCTTGCCTGGAGAATTCCATGAAGAGAGGAGCATGGCAGGCTACAGCCCATGGGGTTGCAAAGAGTCAGACACGACTGAGCGATCATCACACTCATACAGTGGGAGCCAGGGAGACCCACTGCCAGTCGTCACTTTCCTCCTCGCATGAAGCGATACTCACTCATTCAGCTCACATTCTTGAGCCCTTAGGCTGCGTTGGGTGCTGGAACTGCCAAAATACACAGCCCAGGAGCTGGTGGACTCACAGTTTAGTGGGGTAAACACGTGCAGTCGCCAACTGTCACCCCATATGATGGCTGCAGCTGAGAAGTGAATGCAAAATGCAGCACTGGCCCAGAGCAAAGTGTGAATAACTTTGGGTGGGGGAGGAGTGCCAAATCTAGGCGGTCCAGGAGGATAGTTTTAAAGCAGGACGTTGACTCTGAGCACACGTGCCGAGTTCCACCTCCTCCTGGAGCCTGATCTGTCCATTCCCCTGCTTCCTTGGTCTCCCTGACTCAGGATGCAAACCTCACATCTCCCTGCACCTCGCCACTACTCTCTTAATTCTGCTTCATTCGTGAGAGTTTTTTGTTTGTGGCCTTCTCTCTCAACTGGATTTTTGTGCTCAGTTGTGTCTGACTCTTTGCAACCCCATTGGATTGTAGCCTGCCAGGCTCCTCTGTCCATTGGATTCTCCAAGTAAGAATACTCCTCCAGGGGATCTTGCCAACCCAGGGACTGAACCTACGTCTCTTACATCTCCTGCATTGGCAAGCGGGTTCTTTACCACTAGTGCCACCTGGGAAGCCCGAACTGGATTTTATGTTTCTCCAAGTCAGGGAGTGGTTCTGGCATTTTCTCTTTCCCACTGTAGGAGCAAGACAGTATTGAGCTTCCTGGAATACTTCATGAGTTAGTGACCAAAAGTCCACTGGAGGGTGAGGAGCTCTGAATTCAACAGCCAGTTCCAGGCAACGCATGGAAACACGTTACTACTTTCCCTCAGAGAAACAGTCAGGCAGACCTTTACCCAGAGAGGAGGCCGGCAAAAAGGTGGCCAGCTTTTTAATGTTTCATGAGCTGGCTTTCTGCAGTGTTCTTTATGACCTAAGTGTAATCATATATAATGGTAAAATTAATTTCAAAGTCAAATATTGGGTTTAGGATTATGTGCTGTTTGGAGTGATTAAAATTGCTGCTCTGTTCTGTTCTAACAGAAAAGGAAGGAGCAAGACAGTATATTCTGTTCAAAGAGCAAAAATGCCCAGAGAGGTGACATTTTCCACTCTAACCTCTAGCTTTACGACGGAAAAAGAAAGGCAAGTAAATAGCTGATAATGAAATTGCCTTTTACTACTAATTTTGATCGGGGTAACAAATATAATTTGTTTAAACATCAAAAGATACTACTACCATGCTTATAATAAAAAGCATGATTCTCTGAAAATTCCTGCTTTTCAGAGAAAGCACTTAAGACTCTTTTTCTTCCTTTTTTTTTTTTTTTTTAAGAGGGAGTGTGAGGGAGCTCTGAGTGAGGAAGGGTGAGAGGGAGCTCGGGCTGAGGGGACTTTCAACTCTTTTAGACATTTTTCTGGTATTTTCCTCCACAGTTCCAAGTAACATATTTCTCAATTTTTCCTCCATTATGGACATGTATTAACTTCTCATTGCAGCAGAAGAAAATTTATACTTTTTTTTTTTTTTGCATTTTATTCACACATACACATTCATAGTCATTTTTCAATCTGATATTTCACCTCTTTCAGATTAATGAGTACTCAGAATTTATGTCAATATGCCCCAGTAAACACTGTTAAATATTGTTGATGGTTAAGCCTCAGTTTTCTACAATTGCATTTCTCCTCAGGTACATTTCTTTTTCCGGGAGTTAATCACCATGTAACATTTGCTCAGACTTTTAAATGCCCCTCACTAATTTCTCCAACTTCTTGCTAAACTTTTCACAGCGTGGGCATACACGTGAAGTAAGCTCAGATAGTTTGTCCTTGTTATGGCGTGAATGCAGATCAGCCTGCAGCTCCTTGTTACAGCGTGAATGCAGATATCCAGTGCCCTCCAGCCTGCAGCTCCGATCTGAATGGATAGCTCCCTAGACCTGCTGTACCATGTTGCCCTGGGACTTCCCTTCACCGCTGCCAGTGCTGGACTAAGTATTTCTTGGACCGCTCTTTCTTGGTTTACTCTCTTGTTTTGTTGAAGCACATCCTTTAGTAGTTTCCTGACAAAGCCTCCGTGGAAAGTTACTTTGTTGAGATTTTGCCTGACTGAAAAACGTATTCAGTTTATCTTCATATTCAATTAGCAGTTTGGAAATTGTTTTCCTTCTGAATTTTGAAAGCCCTGCTCCTCTATCTTCTCGTTTCCAACAGTGATAGGGAGAAATCTGAGTAATATTCTGATTTCTGATATTTTAATATTTTCCTCTAGAAGTTTTTATGATCATCTCTCTATCCTTGGTGTTCTCAAATTTTACAATAATTTTAATATAATTTTACTAATAATCTATTTTTTATTTACTGCTCCCTGGCACTTGGTCCAAATTCTCTTCTATTATTTATTTAATAATTTCCTCCTCTCCATTTTTTGCTCTCCTTTCTTTCTGGAACTCTTATAAGCTTGTTGTTGGACTTCTTGGATTGATTTTCTGCTTTGATCTTTTCTCTCCTATTCTTCATCTTTTTGCCTTATTCTATTTCCTGGGAGACTTCTTCAACCTTCCAATTCAATTCTTCTATTGAAATCATTGAAAGATTCATTTCTCTTATGAACTTCTTATTTTCTGCAAGTGTTTTCTTATTCTCTGACTGTTTATCTTTCATCTTGTTCTTATTTCATGGAAGCATTGTTTTCTAAGTCTTCAAGGATATAATCTTTGGGTTTGGCTGAAATTTTATTCTGCTTCCTGCATTATTTCAGCTTTAGGTCTTAGGCAAGTAGCCTACCCTCTGTGAGCCTCATTTCCTTAGATGTTAAAATGAAGGTGAAGATTATGGTAATGACCAGGTCTGGGAACACTGAGGGATTCTCAGGTGTTGATGCTGCACTTGTGGGACTCTGAGAGTGAGCACCCCCTGAATCTCATGCCCTGGGTGTCTTGCTTGCCCCATCCTAGTCCCAGCTCTCCTAAAGACCTCACATGGCAACTCTGAAGATTTGGCGAGATAATGCATTGCAGGAGCTTAGCTCAGAGCTGGCATATGGTAAATGCTCAGTAAATATGAGCTGTTACTGCAGATCAAGTGATACAACACTTATTAACAGGAAACTTGTATTTAATATCCACATGCATTTGGTGCTGTGACTATGAAATCAGAGGATTAGAAAAAAGAGGGGGAAAAGTAGAGGGGATAATAATAATAAAAAGAAAGGACTATGATAATAAAGTAGAAAATAAGAAAGGAAAAAATAAATAGCCATGGGAGACAGAAAACTGTACAAAGCAAATTTATATTGACACTGAAACTGCAGCTGGGAAGATTTTCTAGGTGAAGAGAAACTCCTTCAACATAATGAGGAATGAGATAATAAAAAAAAATCTAGCATATCTTTCGCTTCAGAAAAGCAGAATTGATTGATTCTCCGAGGCCTGCCCGAAAGAAGAGAAGCAGCCTCAGGCCCGAGAGAAAACGATCTTTGACAATTGGTGTCCCTTGATTTTCATATATTCCAGTCGATACACAGCTTCTTCACGTTTTAATTGATCATTCATCTTCTGGGCATGGGCCTCAGGGTGATCAGAGTCACGAGCAGGGCAAATTTGTCGGTCTCAGAAGCACATAAACAGACACTGGAGACTCTGTATACATGAAGAGTATGAGAAAATCTTTACAAAATAAAATCATCTCTCCCTAACTCTCTGTCCAAAAACCAGAATGAAATGGAAAAGTAAGAGAAATTTAGAAAATCAAAAAAGAGTCCAAGGACATTGTTTTCTTCTCCAAACTTAACTTTGAGTCCAATTTAAGAACAATTAAGTTTCTGGGCTCAGTTGGACTTTTGTACCTGATATGGTTATTGGTAAACTTTTATGTTGTCCCAGTGCTCTTTTTCCCTTTGGGCCTGAATGCCTGGTCCAGCCTTCCTGGACAGGACCATGGAACAGAAGCCATGAGTGTCTAAAGCCAGGAAGGCGGGACTTGCATGGTGGTCAGTGGCTAAGACTCCACGCTCCCAATGCAGGGGGCCCAGGTTTGATCCCTGGTCAAGGAACTAGACCCCATGTGCCACAACTGAGAGTTTGCAGGCCACAGCTAAGACCCAGAGCAGCTAAATAAATAAAGCAAGCCAAGGAGGCCGAGGCATGGTAGAGAGGGGAAGAACACATCAGCCAACTTCTAGGCCTTGGGAGGCACCCAGGGGTAGGAGGGTCCACTGTGGAACTTCCACCACTAGACACCAAGGAAATGTTTGATCAAAAACCTTTGACCTTCCTGGAATCCCATTATTTCTTTTGTTTTGCTAACATTTAGGAAAGTGACTAAAAAATCAGATCTGTCTCAAAGTAAAATAAAGCACTAGTTCATGGGGTGAGGGGTTTGCACTGGCCCTCCAGCCTTCACTGAGGGGCTTGGGCTTCCCAGGTGGAGCTAGAGCTGCTGGGAGGAGGTGGCTCTGCCTCAGGTGAACAGCCTGAACCCAACAGGACTAATGTCCTTGTAAGAAAAGGAAGGGGGACTTCCAGTGGTCCGGTGGCTAAGACTGAAGCGAAGTGAAAGTTGCTCTGCAGCTAAGTCACTTCAGTCGTGTCCGACTCTGTGCGACCCCATAGACGACAGCCCACCAGGCTCCCTGTCCCTGGGATTCTCCAGGCAAGAACACTGGAGTGGGTTGCCATTTCCTTCTCCAATGCATGAAAGTGAAAAGTGAAAGTGAAGTCACTCAGTCATGTCTGGCTCTTAGCAACCCCATGGACTGCAGCCCACCAGGCCCCTCTGTCCATGGGATTTTCCAGGCAAGAGTACTGGAGTGGAGTGCCATTGCCTTCTCCGTGAACTATACAGTCCATGGAATTCTCCAGGCTGGAATACTGGAGTGGATAGCCTATCCCTTCCCCAGCAAATCTGCCCAACCCAGCAATCAAACTGGGGTCTCTTGCATTACAGGCGGATTCTTTACCAACTGAACTATGAGGGAAGCTGTGGCTAAGACTTCACACTCCCAATACAGGGGGCCTGGGTTTGATGCCTGGTTGGGGAACTAGACCCCACATGCTGCAACTAAGAGTTCACATGCCACAGCAAAAATCAAAGCTCCTATGATTTACAGCAACTGAGACTTGGTGCAGCCAAATAAATAGAATTAAAAAAAAAAAAAAAATTCTTAAAAAACAATGAGAATGCAGGAGGAAGGCAGCCATCTGCAAGACAAGAAGAAAGGCCTCAGGAGAAACCAAACCTGCTGACACCTCGATCTTGGACTTCCAGTCTGCAGAACTGGGAGAAAATAAATATCTGTTAAGCCACCCAGTTTATCATACTTTACTATGGAAGCTCTAGCAAATTAATAAAGATAGGATTAGAGGAGTCTCTTAAATTTCTCTTCCAATTTCACTATTTCCTAAGTGAAATCAGAAGCAATGTCACCTCCTGGAAGTGAGGATGGAGATGTTGGAGCTTTAAGGGCAGAAGTGAAAAGCCATCATCCAGGACTGTGGGAGAATGGAGGGACCAGGGAACACAGCTGGGTTCAGCAAGCACTGGGGCTCACCTAGATTAAAATAACACAGATCAGACTTCTTATCATCTGTCTCCTCATCCACGTCCAGCTGTAAAGATGGGTAGCCGAGGTGGGAGCTGGGACAGGTGTGGAGTTGAGGAAAGGTTGAATTCCACCAGGGCTGCAGTTTTGTGAGGACCATGAGGCAAGAGAAGGGTAAGGATGTCAATGCGTGTGAGGGAATCCAGATGTTATTATGTGTACTTGGGGGTTATTATCATCAATGGCTGTGGAATTTCAGTTGGATAAAGAGGAAATAGAGCAGATGAGGGGATTGAGGGACCCTTCAAATGTTGGATCAGTGATTTGAGATCCTGATCCAGTGGAGGAGTGGTGGGAACTGGGGTTTTGGAAGAAATAAGCAGAGCTGAGAAATTAGGAGGTGGTTGAAGAAGAGGTGATAGAGGCTTTGCAGGTCTTAATAACGGGAAGGTCCAGCATCTGCGAGGGAGAGGAGAGCAAGGAATGAAAGGATAGGATGTTCACTGGTGGTCCAGTAGTCAAGAGTTGGCCTGCTAATGCAGGGGACACAGGTCCAGCCCCTGGTCCGAGAAGATTCCACGTGCCAAGGGGACAACCCGTGCACCACAGCTACTGAGCCCACACACCCTTGAGCCCACATTCTACAACTAGAGAAGACCCCAGAAGAAGCCAGAGCCCCGTAGCTAGATAGTAACCCCCATTTACCACAACTAGAGAAAGTCTGTGTGCCACCAAAAGTAAATAAATTAATTTAATTAAAAAAAAAAAAAAAAACTCCAGATACTAAAATCAGCAAGAACTGTAGTCAAGGGAAGTTGAGAGGGTGGCAGAGCGGCAGGTGGTTGGTCTCACAGAAGCAAGGGGAGTGACCCTGGCTGTACCATGTATGGTCTGAGGACATGAGTTTCAACCTTGGGGGGTCTAAGGTCAACAAATCTTGTAGGTGACCCTGAATGATACAGCCCAAGGGTCAGAAAGCTCAGTGGTGACAGGACAGTCACACAGCTGCCCCCAAAGCTTGCTGTGGCCCCAGACATGGACACATCCACCACTCATCCAGCTTTGTGCTCAGTTCCTCCTTCCCCAGCACCTGCTGAGAGCCCAAGAGGTGCCCTTCCCAGCACTGGACACTCTGGGGCTCAGAGATGAAGATGCAGGCTGGGCCCCAGAGGAGCATGGGAGATCCTGGGACCACACTGCCTGGCTCCTCCTGCCCAAGGGCCACAGTGTTCCAGAGTTGAGCCCACCCCAGGCCAGAGGGCAAAGCAGAAGCAGATCCCTGGCCAACCCCCCCACCACACACACACATACATAATGCATTCAAGCAGTCTAAAAAGAAAAGTCTATGTAGATGTTGTGCTTGCAATTGTCCCCTCTGATTTTTGGGAGGATACAATTGCTCATACAATAAAGAGTGATTTTCTCCCCACGCTAGGGTTTTGATTATGTGAGTGTATCGTTCACTCAAACCCCCAACAAAAGCTTCATTTGACTGAAAAACAAGAAAGGCTGTCAGCATGCTGACAAATCACAACCATGAGTCAGACCAGTGAGAAGCAAACCTACTCCCTTCCCCTCACCTTCCGGACCACCTTGTGGGATTCTAGGAAGCTCTCAGAAGTAGTTCAGGCTTCTAGACATGATGAGTTCAGAGGAGAAGCGGTACCTCTGAGCCAGAAAAGCCCAAGGCCACCGCCTGGTCCCCAGGCCACTGGACTTCCCCTTTTCTGCATCTTTTCTGCCACCCAGAGACCCTGGCAGGAGCCTTTCTGCCATCCTGTCCCAATCCTCTCCCACATACACACTCACACACACATAGCACACCCACTCACACAATTTACTTCATAACTACCACCGGGGAGGTGAGTGGACCCAGAGGGTGAGCTGGGAGGGAGAAGACTTCCCCCTCAACCCCCAAGTCACCAAAAGGCAACCTTCAACCCAGAGAGTGGAAAAACTCAGCTTAGCGAGGCCAAAGATACTTGAAAAATGTTTAGCGACAATATGTCGTGGTCTGAGCATATAGCCTTGGGTCACTGAGACTTGAGAAGTTAGGTGCTTTTTCTCCTTCTTTTTTTTTTTCATTACAAACTGTCTGAAGCAACTGGTCAGACCCTTCATTTGACAGCCATGAAGGTGGGCCTCAGAGAAATGAAAGGACCGCGCTCGCTGGGCAGGAGGAGCCAGGCAGCGTGGGCCTGGGGTCTCCCATGCTCCTCTGGGGCCCAGTCTCCATCTCCGTCTCTGAACCCCAGAGTGTCCAGCACTGGGCAGGGCACATCCTGGGCCCTGTTGGCCAGTCCTAGGTCCAGCTGACTTCCAAACTCCCAAACCAGTGCTCTTGCCCATTCCAAGCAGTGACCAACATTATTGTGTGCATGTCTACATACACGTGTGTGCATATTTCGCTTCTCCTAGCTGGACTCTGGGCAAGCTTGGTACAGACCCCCACTGTCCCTAACTGCAAAATGAGGAGCTGAGGCCGGGCTGGACTCTGTGACGCACAGGGTACTGGGAACTCTCCAGAGCCCAGGCCTCACGGCGTCAGGCATTCTGTGAGCTATAGTCAGGCTCTTGCTGGGGTGGCAGCTGCGTGAACAGTGGTCAGCCACTGGTCAAAGGACTCCCCCAGTTCCAAAGCTTCAGAAGAACTTCCACTGAATTCTGTCCTTAGATTTCGCCAGCATTACCTATGAGAGGAAACAGAGGGCTTGTCATCAAGCTCTTCATAATGGCTGTAGATCTGACAGCGGTTTGGAGGAGGTCATCTTAGGTATGGCAGCCTCTACCCCAGTAAGATACCTCCTGCAAGCCAGCGACAGGCCCTCCAAGGGCCCTGGCCATCTCCTGCTGTCTTGGGCCCCAGGATGAATAGAAAAGTGAGGACAGAAGCAAAATAGTTTGAAGGCAGGATTTTGAGGCATCCATGATGGAGCTGATGTGGGAGCCAAGAAGAGACAGTGTCCAAGTTGGTGGTGATAGAATCAGAACCCCTGAAGTTCTTAGCTCAGGGCTTCTGTGCAATGTGGTGAGAGACAGACTGTGAGGAAGCTTTCTTAGGGCCAGGAACAGTGTCTAGCTGAAATTAAGGATTTGCCTCCCTCTTTGCTTTCAGGGAACGCCCTCCCCAAACCATGCAATCACTCAGTCAGGAAGGTGGGGAGTTATTCTTGGTTCATCCACTGCTCCCCCATTCACACCCCAGCAGAATCCTCTTCTCCATCCCCATTGATCCAAAGTACACACAGCTCCTTCATTCCAGCAATGACTTCCTAGCTGGTTCCCCATGATCTGTCTGTCATGTCACCACTGGAGATCACGTTCTATGAGGCAAACTGTGTCATGCCATTCTTAGGCTTAAACCCTTTGCAGCATCTTAATCAAATACTATCGGCCATGCCTTGGCACTTGCTTCTCCCCTCCTGGGAATGCTCTTGCCTCTTCTTGTCACCTGAAAATGGCCAGTTATCCTTTACGGATGCTGGCAGTATCTCACGGGGAAAGGATGGAGCAGAAAGTCTAAACTCCAGACTCACAGTTGTGGCTCTGGTGCCACAGCCCCACTCAGATGACTCTTGGGCACTTCAGACGTGATGTTGTCCAAAGCCAGATCCTACACCCTACCCAAGCCTGCCCCTCCTCCAGGTAAATAGCACTCCCATCCAGGAAGTCAGATAAGAAACATTCCTCATTTCTTCCTTCACACCCCCATGTCCAGTCCAGCTTTCCCATTTCATATTTGCCCATTTCTCATCTCCAATGCCCCCAGAATCCGAGGCAGCATCTCTAGCCCGGCACCAAGGTGGCTTCTGACCTGTCCCTCTGCTTCCACTCACCTCTGCTTTCACCTGTCATCTACACATCAACCAAAGATCCTTTTCTTTCTTTACAGTTTTAATTTTATGTCTCTTTTGAAAAGGTCCATATTTATATGGATCAAAATTCAAATGGCGATAAGGATCTGGCATCTAGTTTACATAATGGCCTCTATCAAAAACAAAAAAGACTTAATTTTAAGATGGGCAAAAAACTTGAATTGACATTTCTCCAAATAAGATATTGAATGATAAATTAGTACATGAAAACATGATCATTGTCACTAAATTAGGTGACATTCAGTTCACTTCAGTTGCTCAGTCATGTCCGACTCTTTGCGACCCTATGAATCGCAGCACACCAGGCCTCCCTGTCCATCACCAACTCCCAGAGTTCACTCAGACTCACGTCCATTGAGTCAGTCATGTCATCCAGCCATCTCATCCTCTGTCGTTCCCTTCTCTTCCTGCCCCCAATCCCTCCCAGCATCAGAGTCTTTTCCAGTGAGTCAACTCTTCACATGAAGGTGGCCAAAGTATTGGAGTTTAAGCTTCAGCATCAGTCCTTCCAATGAACACCCAGGACTGATCTCCTTTAGGATGGATTGGTTGGATCTCCTTGCAGTCCAAGGGACTCTCATGAGTCTTCTCCAACACCACAGTTCAAAAGCATCAATTCTTCGGCGCTCAGCCTTCTTCACAGTCCAGCTCTCACATCCATACATGACCACAGGAAAGACCATAGCCTTGACTAGGCGAACCTTTGTTGGCAAAGTAATGTCTCTGCTTTTGAATATGCTATCTAAGTTGGTCATAACTTTCCTTCCAAGGAGGAAGCGTCTTTTAATTTCATGGCTGCAGTCACCATCTGCAGTGATTTTGGAGCCCAGAAAAATAAAGTCTGACACTGTTTCCACTGTTTCCCCATCTATTTCCCATGAAGTGACGGGACTGGATGCCATGATCTTCGTTTTCTGAATGTTGAGCTTTAAGCCAACTTTTTCACTCTCCACTTTCACTTTCATCAAGAGGCTTTTTAGTTCTTCTTCACACATTAATATACTTATTTATATTTATTTTCCTCTTTCTGACTTACTTCACTCTGTTTAATAGGCTCTAAAATCCACATCTCTTGCATCTCCTGCATTGGCAGGTGGATTCTTTACCACTAGGCTACCTGGGAAGCCCCTGTCCTACGCTGATGAAAATGTTAGTCGCTCAGTGGTGTCTGACTGTTTGTGACCCCATGAACTATAGCCCACCAGGCTCCTCTGTCCATGGGATTCTTCAGGCAAGAATACAGGAATGGGTTGCCATTCCCTTCTCCAAGGGATCTTCCTGACCTGGGATGAAACCCAGGTTTCCCACATTGCATTCAGATCCTTTACTACGTATGACCCACAATTCTACTCTTAGGTTTTGTATCCCAAAGAACTGAAAATTAAATTCAAGCAAACACATGTTCATGCATGTTTATAGCTGCACTAAGCATAATAGCCGAAAGCTGGAAAGAACCCAAATGTCCATCAACAGGTGAATGGATAAACAAATTGTGGCATATCCATATGATGGAATACTATTCAGCTATAGAAAGGAGTGAAGTATTGGCACTTGCTACAATATAGATGAACCTCGGAAACATTACAGTGAGTAAAAGAAGGCATCAAGGGTCACGTATTGTATGATTTCATTTACGTGAAATATCCAAAATAGGTAAATCTATAGAGATGGGAAGCAGATTGGTAGTTATCAGGGGCTGGGGGGAGTGGTGAGGATAGCGGGAGAAGAGGAAGGGGAGCAACTGCTTAATGGGTGAAGCGTTTCCCTTAGGCCTGATGACACATTTTGGAACTAGATAGAGGTGCTGGTTGGAGAAGGCAATGGCACCCCACTCCAGTACTCTTGCCTGGAAAATCCCATGGATGGAGGAACCTGGTGGGCTGCAGTCCATGGGGTCGCTAAGAGTCGGACACAACTGAGTGACTTCATTTTCACTTCTCACTTTCCTGCATTGGAGAAGGAAATGGCAACCCACTCCAGTGTTCTTGCCTGGAGAATCCCAGGGACGGGGGAGCCTGGTGGGCTGCCGTCTATGGGGTCGCACAGAGTTGGACACGACTGAAGTGACTTAGCAGCAGAGGTGCTGGTTGCACAATATTGTGAATACACTATATACCACTGAACTAAACATTAAAAAAGAAAAAAATTCAAAAGATACAAAAGACTATGTGGTGGAAAGTCTGCACAGTCCCAGCCCTGTGCTCTGGCCATCAGGTCCTTCTCCCCAGGGATAACCAGTATCGCCCAGTTCTTTACCTCCTTCTTGAATATTCCACACATATAAATCCGTGGCAGTCATGAAGCCATGCACAGCACAGATCCATCACCCCTACTGTGAGGGGGGTCGGCAGCCCACAGCCTCGGGATGCTGAGATTGGGGGTGAACCCTCCCCATTGCTCCCCGTCAATGATGTGGCCGGTGGGGCTCTGGCCTGACACACGCTCCAGTAACTTGGTCTTTGCTCTGCAGCTGTGACTTACTCAGAACTGCACCGCCTTCCTTCCCCCTCTTCCTTCACAGGCGTCAGATCCCTGCCCTGGGATCTGAAAGCTCTTCCCACCTCACTCCTTTTTTTCTCCCCTTTATCCTCCAACATGGTTTTCCCCAACAAACCTCCTGCACTTGTAGTTCCATTTTGGTTTCTTCTTCCTGGAGGACCCAAACTCACAGATACATATCCTTTTCTTGCAAAAATAACATCCATGTACACTGAGACTTCCCTAGCGGTCTGGAGGTTAAGACTCCATGGCAGGGGGAACCAAGATCCTATTGTTCATTGCCGTTACACACTGCTTCCTTCATACCATTTAGCACAACCAGAAATTGCTTGTGTGTTTACTATTCTTCTCCACTAGATTTTAAGTGTCACAGTGCCTGGCTCATGTTTGAAGGAATGTTTGAATAAATAACTAAATACCCCTCCCTGGACTCCAGTGATCTGAGTTTTCTCATATTCTTTCACATTGCATCGTCACATGTTGTGCTCCCAAAGCTGGAAGGCTCCTCACCTCCCAGGTGGCTGGGTTTCCCAGGTGTTGTCAGCCAGCTAATATCTTTCTTTGGGATCCTTCTGAAGGCAAAATATGACTCACACCTTGGTCACAGGTGTGTCTACAGAAGATCTGAAGCCCCACTGAAGACTTTTGGCAGTTGCCAAAGCAGACCTTAGCCTGAAACTTGCTGTCTCAGAAAAAGAGACAGTCATGTGGCCTCCTAAGATTTTTCAAATGAATTCACTGCATTGTCCAGTTTTAAACCAAGAGTCAAAGCAAGATGCAAACTTAGGAAATCTAAGGTGAGACTTCACATGGGAAACAGAAAGCATGTGAGCTCATGGAACAACTTTTTTATAGATTGGGTTTTATTCTCCCTGCCTTTCCCACCAAATTCATGTGTTGATCCCCCTGTAGCTCATAATGTGACCAGATTTGAAAAGAGTCCTTGCAAAATTAAAATGAAGTTATACTGACATAGGTGGGCCCTAATCCAAGATGATTCCACTCTTTATAAAAAGGGAACATTTGGACACAGATGTACACAGGGAGAATGCTTGTGAAGATAAAGTCAGGGGAACCCAAAGGACAGCCAGCAAGCCAGTAGAAGCTGGAGAAGAACATGGCCTTCAGAAAGAACTCACCCCACCAACACCTTAATCATGAAACTCTAGCCTCCAGAAGAGTGAGACCGTCAATTTCTGTGAAGTCATGTAGTATGTGGTCCTTAGTTATGGCAGCCCTGTTATTAACCAGCAATCATGTTAAGCTGACTTGGACTGCTGAATTCTCACGCCAAATTAAATGTGCCTCTTCTAACTTCTACATAACTCCAATCACAACTTTTTCCTTGTTTGAGGAGTAGAAAGCATACAGGCTTGGAACAGCAGGTTCTGGGTGTCCACCTTCTTTCTGGCTCTAGTAGGCAGTCAGCTGAGAGAGTGGACCTGGGAGATCTCGTGATCCCTGTGCAGATCAGTGTTCTCTGGGTCTGTCATGCCCCCACTGTTTCCCACTCTGGGCATATTTACTACCAAAACAGTCTCTGCAAGGCTTAGGAAGGCCAAGGCCAGAAAGGTCTCAACCAGCAACTCAGACGACAGAGCTAGGGCAGTGGAGACCTTGTATTTGGACCTGGTAATAATAAAAGTCCTGTGTGTTTTCCCTTTCTGTCCTTTTCTGCTAATAGATCTGCCCCAGCTTTTCCATTTGCATGTGTGCAATTCAGTCTTAAACAATCTCAAGGTGGCTCTGTGTCCCTGTATTACAAGGAAGGGCTTCCCACGTAGTGGTAAAGAACCTGCCTGCCAGTGCACGAGACTCGAGAGACGTGGGTTCAATCCCTGGGTCAGGAAGATCCCCTGGAGACGGAAATGGCAACCTGCTCCAGTATTCTTGCCAGGGAAATCCCATGGACAAAGGAGTCTGGCAGGCTACAGTACTTGGGGTTGCAGAGAGTCAGACACGACTGAGCACACACACACACACACATTATAAGGAAGGACTGACTCCATGTTGGATATGTTTCTTTTACTTTAACCTTTTCTTTCCATTGCCTTTGTTCACTAAAGGGACACTGTCCATACATAATGGGCTGCCTCAGGGAACCTCACCTCTCTGCCTAAATGTTAAACCAAAATGCCTTGGTTCAGAATCCTCTCTACCTCTGGATGGCTACTGTAAGGAAGAAATTAACCCTTTTCTTCCCTGAGGCTGGCCATTCCAGGAGATATTTGCCAGATTAATGGCCTTTTTACTTTACCTCCTCACCTCACCCCTATCTGTTCTATAAAACATCCTGGCATCCAGACTTCGATAAGATGGTTATTTTGAGACATTAGTCTGCCATCTTCTTGGCCAGCCAGCTTATTTCTTGCCTCAACACCTCGTCTGTAGACTTGTTGGCCCATTGTAGGGTGAGCACAGTGAACTTGGACTCGTTAACACCTAGAGATCTCACTTGGGGATATTATTCTTAGGAGTCAACTGGAGAAATGTGAAGGCATTTTTAGCCATCACCAAGTTATGGGAGGAGGGTTATCAGATTCATGGGCAAGGACCAGTGGTGCTCAGGGTCCTACAGTGTGCATGGAAGTTCTGGGAAATACAAAAATTCTCCCACCCAAATTCCAATAATGACCCTGCTGAGAAACACTTATAAGTGGTGTGGAGAAATGACTGTAACCTTGGTATCAGATGATGTTCCCACTACCTATTACCATGTAACAAATCACTCCCCAAATTTAATCATTTCAAATTGTACTCATTATTCTCTCTCACAGTTCTGTGGGTTGACATGACCTACCCAGGTGGGTAGGTCCACTTGGGATTTCTTATGTGCTTGTGGTCACATAGTTACTGGGGCTGGAGTTAGCTGAAGGCTTACCTGGGCTGGATGTCCAAGATGGCAACTCACTCATAAGGTCAGCAGTTGATGACGCTGGTTAATCAGAGATGTTGACAAAGGTGCGTGCATGACTTTTACATATGGTTTAGGCTTCACCCAGGATGGCAGCTGCTTTTCCAGAGGGATGTTCCACAAGGGATGTCTCATAAGACCAAAGAAAAGCTTCAAGTCTCAGGACCTTGGAAGCCACCCAGCATCACTCACACTCTTAGGTTGATCACAACTGTCACCAAACCTCCCAGGTTCAACAAAATGGAGAAAGAGATGTCATCTTTTGATGGAGGAGTGGAAGAAGACCATGAGGGATTAGTCCATCACAGAAAATAAAATCTACCACAGAGGACTTGGCTCTAACACTCACTATATCAAAAGCTTCTATTAAATTCTGACTCTCTCTGAGTTGGGTATTTTCCTTGAAAGCAGGTACCATGTTACCTAAATTGCTAGGGTGCCTTGAAAACCTATGGCAACCATTGCTAGTTGTTCAGTTCAGTTCAGTTGCTCAGTTGTGTCGGATTCTTTGTGACCCCATGGACTGCAGCACGCCAAGCTTCCCTGTCCATCACCAACTCCTGGAGCTTGCTCAAACTCATGTCTATCAAGTCAATGATGCCATCCAATCATCTCACCCTCTGTTAGTTGTTACTGTTGGTGTTTTCCTTAATAGTCTGGAATTGCAACTTCTATTAGCAGGGATGGGTTCAATCGCTCAGTCATATCTGACTCTTTGTGACCTCAGGGACTATAGCCCACCAGGCTCCTCCATCCATGGGATTTCCCATGCAAGAATACTGGAGTGGGTTGCTATTTCTTCCTCCAGGGGATCTTCCTGACCCAGAGATCAAGCCTGCATCTCCTGCATTGCAGGCAGATACTTTCCTCTGAGCCATCCGGGAAGCCCATTAGCAGGAAAGGCAGTCTCATTCCAGAAATTCTCCTAATGCTATGTATGTGTCTCCCACGTTGACTCTGCTGGCAGAAGGATTTGAAAAGCATACTCAGTGATGTTGGGGGAGGTGAGGGCAACATATGATCAATGCAGATTCAGTCTTATTTCTTTTACTGGATTTTTAATTAATTTTTGTTTATATTTAATTGAAATATATCATCTCTGTGAGTACCTGGACCTCCTTCCTACCTTATCTTCCTTCTGTTCTCCAGAAGTAACCATTTCCAACATTCATAGTTGCTTCTTCTTCTTCCTTTCCTCCTCCCCCTCCTCCTCCTTTTTTTTTGTATTTACATTCATATTTTTAGATAATAGGCATATATAGCTCTCTCTCGAGTCACTTACTTTAAATATTTTCCAATATAAGTAAGTGAATATTTCAGATCATGACTCCTCCCCTTCCTGTGCTTTGTATCCTTCCAATGTAATTGTTTATCAATTTTGGGTTAGATCCACACAGTGTTTTCATCATTATGATTATGAACAATAAACATTGTTCACTACTGAGCCAAGCAGTGAATTTAGATTATATTTCTTTTTCTCAATATTTCCTTCTTCCTGGAGTTGCTCATTCCTTCCTATTTTGCATTTGCTTTGTTTTCTATAAACACCTAAGTCTTTTCATATTTCCAACAACTCTGCAAACAGGTTTTTTTTTTTTTTTTTTTTTTTAACATCTCAAACCTCTTGATAATCAGAACTTCCTGGAGAATTTCTTCCTGGAGTCCTCGAAGCTGTGCTATAAGCTGGACCAGTTGGTTCCTAGGCCTTCCTTTTATCTCGCCTCCTGGGACTGCCCTTTACTAGATCTTGGAAGTTCCCTTTTCCCCTGTCCTTCATAGGATCACAACACTTCCTTTTTCTTGTTTACTCCCTCATCATGGTGGAGCATCCTCCAGTGGTTTCCCAAGAAAGGATATAATTGATATAATTTTTTCTTATGTATTTTGAATGTTTGAAAATATCTTTATTGTACCTTCATACTTGATTGATAGCTTGGCTAGGAATAAAAATTTAGGCTGAAAGTAAGTTTCTCTTGAAACAGTGAAAGCCTTTGTCCAATGTCTTCTAACTTCCAGTGTTGCTACTAAGAAGTCTAGTGCCATTCTGATTCTTGATCCTTTATATGTAAACTTTATAGTTTTCTCTTTGAAAACTCTAAAGGGCTCCTTTTTACTCTTAGAGTTCTATAATGTCTCAATAATGTATCTTGGTCTGGATCCATTTTCAACTATTGTGCTGGATATTTTCATCAAGAATTTTGTCCTTTGGTTCAAGGGTACCTTCATATTATTTCTTTGATAATTTCCTTAGCATTATTTTCCTCTGTTTTCTCTAAAACTACTTATTGGATGATGAATCTCCTGAATTACACCTCTAATTTTCTTATCTTTTATTCTCCTCTTGTCTTTCTCTCTCTTTGCTGTCAGGGAAATTTCCTTAACTATATCTTCCAACACTGCTACAGAATTTTTGAAATTTCTTGTTTTTTGATTTCCAAAAATTCTTTTTTACTTTGCTTGTTTCTTTTTCTTCACATCCTGCAGTTATGATGTCTTCTCTTATGGCTATAAAGATACCAAATATAATTTACTTTCACTGTCTGCTACTCATTCTTTGTTTCTGCTTTCTTCATAGATCCTTTTGTTTTCCTGTTTGATTATTTTACTCTCTGTAGTGTCAGATGCTTTCTTTACCTGGGATCCTTGACTGTCACTCAAGGATGAGGCCCTAAAAAGCTGACTAGAAGTCTGGTATACACGAATGGGATTTATTCTAGGAAGATCAGGTCGACAATGGGCTTTTTCACCAGGAGCCTCCAAATGTCAATACGTGTAGATCTTTTTCCTGGTATGTGTCAGTTTCTGCAGAAAAGAATCTTTCCATCTCCTGGTCTGTTATTCTGAGGCTAGGTTAGGGAGGGTGCAGGGAGAGGGACTCATTTAGAGTGCAGACTTTCACCCCACTCTGCCTCCCTATGTATCTGATGTCACAAAGTCTCTCTGGTTTAGTTTTTCTAGAAAATAAACCTCCTGGGACACTTCCCTGGTAGCCCAATGCTTAGGACTCTGTGTTTCCACTCCAAGGAGCACGAGTTCAATTCCTGGTCAGGGAACTAAGATCCCACGAGCTGTGTGCAGTATGGCCCCCCAAAAATAATAATTTAAAAAAAAGAAAAAAGAAAGAAAATAAACCTCCTCTCTCCTGCAAAACATGGAGTCAGAGTTGGGACCTGCAAAGGTCTGTGTGCCTCTTATAAGTACTCCTAAAGAACCTCTCTGTCTTCAGTCCCCACATCTTTCCTCTCACAGCACCCGGTGCCCCAATTCTTGAGACTCACCAAGGTCCCAGGGGCCATAGCCCTCACTCAGGTGCATGCCACCCATCCCCAGGCACTCAACTTGGACTTTCCTTCTCCCTGCTGATCCCTTCACTTTTCCACTGTCTTCATGTGCTGCAGCTCAGGGTTACATATGTCTCTAACACCTAAAAGACTTCAGAGGAAGGGGTGGAAAATGCTTTATCCATTATCTTAAGACTCATGGTCTCAGCAGCCTTTAAATTAACATTGGCCTTTTGTCTTACCTTCAAATCAACAAATACAAGTGGACCATCTCAAAGGGCTCAGAACACTGTCGTGATAACAGCAGCAACAATAACCACTGTTAGCACCTACTATGTGCCAAACACTGCATAAATTAATCCTCACCGCAACCTACAAGATAGGTACTGTTACCCCCATGTTACAGATGAGGAAACTGAGGTCCAGCAAGTTTTAATAACTTGTGCCAGTCCAACGCCTTGATAAGTGGCAGGGTCGGGATTTGAATGCAGATCTGTCTGGCCCCAGATAGCCTCTAATCACCAAAGCTTTATACTACTACTACTACTGCTGCTGCTGCTGCTGCTAAGTCACTTCAGTCGTGTCGGACTCTGTGCGACCCCAGAGATGGCAGCCCACCAGGCTCCCCTGTCCCTGGGATTCTCCAGGCAAGAACACTGGAGTGGGTTGCCATTTCCTTCTCCAATGCATGAAAGTGAAAGGTGAAAGTGAAGTCGCTCAGCCTTGTCTGACTCTCCTCAACCCCATGGACTGCAGCCCACCAGGCTCCTTTGACCATGGGATTTTCCAGGCAAGAGTACTGGAGTGGGGTGCCATTGCCTTCTCTGACTACTACTACTACTAAGTCAATTCAGTTGTGTCCAACTCTGTGTGACCTCATGGACTGCAGCCTACCTCAAGTCACACAGGAGGTGGGTCTCAAATCTCAGGTAATCAGTCATGTCCAACACTCTATTATGTATCAGGGCTTACTTAATAAGGAAGCTGCAGTGCCTTCACTCATGGTGCAAAGAAGCCCCCTTGGTATATACAGTCTCTTCAGTTATGTGTTTGTTCTCATCCTGTGTTAGTCTGAAGTGAGCCCTCCAGGTGAGCAGCTAGGACTTGAATGTGCAGTGTGCAGCCACAAGACAGGTTTAGAAGAATTCAGTTCAATAGGACGACTAATGAGCCCAGCCGCCCTCCCCCTGCCCTGACTCCTGCTGATTCTGGAGCTGCGAGCTGGAGCAGGCGTAGCCATGGTGATGGTGGCAGTCTGCTGACAGCCAGCCCAGGGAGAAGGAGGATGGGGGCGAAGGGAGAGGGAAGCCGGGGAGAGGCATCCTGCAGGGGGTGGGACCCGAGGTTTCTCCGCAGAGGCTTCTGCGGGGAGGGCCACGGGGGAGGGGCTGCTCCACCCCCACCCCCACCCCCAACTCTGAGAATCTGGGCCTCTGCCAAGCGCCCACCTGCTTTTCCAGCCTTCCCAGCACTCACATTCTCACCTCTTTCCCTGACTCTCCACGCAGGTGGGTGACTCACAGCACCTGCCGTGTAACCAGGGCAGAGGCGGCCACGGAAGCTTCCTGCTAAGATGTTCAGCTGGCTCCGGGGGTTGGAGTATGTGTATGCAGAATCCGGAGAAGGCAGGCCTGGGGGGCCTGAGCTTCACACGGGGTTGAGAAGGTGGTGCTGAGAATGCTCTCTCCGACCATCTGTCCCTGCCCTGCCCCCAGCTCCACCATTTCCTGGTTCACTTTCCTGCTTGACAGCTGTGTCCTTCTGGGGATATCCCTACGCATGGATGCTGCTTGACGGGGAGGGTGGAGAGGCTCTGGGCCCATCCAGGTGCCCACAAATGCATCCAGTGTTCCCCAAATGTCACTCCCGGCCCCATCCCTTTGAAGACTTCCCTGGGCTCTGAGCATCAGGGCTCTGAAAGTGTCTGTGCTCTGCCCGGCCTTTCCCCTCCGGCCCCGCCTCCTTTGGGGGTCCCCTCACTCACCTTTCCATGCTCTGCTGGTTTCCCATCGGGCCCTTGCATAATCCCTGCTCTCCACCTGGGCTGCCCCCACCCACCTCCTCACCTTTTACCCCTCCAAAATACCAGCTCAAGCATCACCTCCTCCAGAATGCTCATCTCGGCCTCCCAGATCAATCATTTCACGCTGACACCCCCATGAACCTTTTTTTTGCAGCGTTCCTCACAGCTGTTGTGTCTGGTTGTCATGTCATTCTCTCCACAGTGGGACTCAGAAGCCTACAGGACCTCTGTTCCCACAGGATTCCCAAACACCTGGCCCAGTGTTTGGCAGATGGTAAATCATCCCTTCCCCAACTCAACAGAAAGGAAGGAAGAGAGGGAGGGAAGGAGGAAGAAAGGAAGAGCAGGAGGGAGAGAGGGACAGAGGAACCCGTCCATTTGTTCTGACCGACCAGGCAACTGATGCAGCTCGCTGCCCTGTGCCTGCCCCAGCTGGGAGGCAGAAACCAACCTGGCCTTGATTATGATGAAAACGCTATGCGTGTTATGGGCTTCGGGCTCTTTAACCAAGCGAGCATTTGTCTTACTCTCAAAAATGTTATTTTTTTGAAGGTGGGAACAGCTAATACTTCTCACTTGAAAAGAAGTGTTCCTTGGGTACCCTGCCTCCGGCGGGGGTGGGGAGGACTTGCCATCTGGCTTACCGTTCAGAGAGTTTGCTCTCTTTCCCACACCCAGCAGTCCTGCTTCTCCTGTGCCCTCAGCTGTAGGATTTCCTGGGGAGTGTGTGCCCCTAAAGGCCAGCATCAGGAAAGAGGTTTATGAGAAAGGCAGAGACCAACTTCTGAAATCAGCTTCCCTAAACGTGGATGGCTGAGCTCCTGGCATGGGGTGGGGGGCAGGGGGAGGGGGCAGAGGAAAAGAAGGGAAGTGGGGAAATGGAGAAGAAGGAAAGTTTAAGATGTCCTTCCCTGAAGAGGGTGGAGAAGCTGGTTCCTGCTCAGCCTTGCCATTCTAGCCAGGTGCTTGCAAAGGGCTCTGGGGAGTGAGTCACCTCCGATAAACCCAGGCAGGAGGGATTTTGATAAGATAGAAGGAAGGGTGTTTACACAGGACCCTTCAATACCAGGCGGGTCCACTGGTGTAGAGGCCAAAGAACATCCTTTGAAAAAGTAGAGGAAGTCACTCTGGAACCAGAGGGAAGGCAAAGTAACCAACTGCCTCCAGTTTCCATTTTCCTGAGCTTATTTTTAAAGGGCTCTGAGTCAGTCCCACTAGAGAAAAATGTCTTGACGTATAATGCAAATCAAAGGCACTCTCTGGCTGGATGACTCTGAGTAAATCATTTTACTTCTCTACTTGAGAACCTACCTTGAAGCCAGTTCAGATGATTGATTGAGGTCCTTTTCACTCTAATAAATATTTATGGAATTCATTAATGTCTCCTCTATCATGAACTTGCGTTTGAGTTTTTATTCTAGCATTGACTGACTTTCCACCTCCATGAAACAAAGCTGGTGCATCGCTGGTTTGGTCATTGTGTGGGTCTTCAGCCCAGTGCCCAGTTCCTGGAAGGCAAAAGCTGGCTAGATGTTCATCACTGCCCACCCTTTCCCTCACTGTCCCTCATCTTCCCAAGGGTGTGAGATGGCTGTTGTGAGTATTTAGAGACTGATACACTGCCTTTCGATGCTGTTAAAGTGCTGCACACGTTATAACATCAAATTTGGAAAACTCAACAGTGGCCACAGGACTGGAAAAGGGTAGTTTTCATTCCAACCCCAAAGGAAAGCAATGCCAAAGAATGTTCAAATTACCATACAATTGCACTCATTTCATATGCCAGCAAAATTTTGCTCAAAATCTTCCAAATTAGGCTTCAGCAGTACATGAACCAAGAATTTCCAGATGTACAAGCTGGATTTAGAAAAGGCAGAGGAACCAGAGATCAAATTGCCAACATCTGTTGGATCATAGAAAAAGCAAAGGAATTTTCAAAAAACATCTACTTCTGCTTCATTGACCTTGCTACAGCCTTTGACTGTGTGGATTGCAACCAACTGTGGAATATTCTTAAAGGGATTGGACCACTTTACCTGCCTCCTGAGAAACCTGTATGCAGAACAAGAAGCAACAGGTAGTACTGGACATGGAACAATGGACTGGTTCAAAATTGGAAAAGGAGTGCTTCAAGGCTGTATATTGTCACTTGCTTATTTAATTTATATGCAGAGTACATTATGCTAAATGCTGGGCTAGATGAATCACAAGCTGGAATCAAGATTGCCGGGAGAAATACCAACAATCTCAGATATGCAGATGATACCACTTTAATGGCAGAAAGTGAAGAGGAACTAAGGAGCCTCTTGATGAAAGTGAAAGAGAAAAGTGAAAAAAACTGGGTTAAAACTCAACATTCAAAAAACTAAAATTGTGATATCTGGTCCTATCAGTTCAGTTCAGTTCAGTTCAGTCGCTCAGTCATGTCCGACTCTGCAACCTCATGAACCGCAGCATGCCAGGCCTCCTTGTCCATCACCAACTCCCGGAGTTTACCCTATCATTTTATGGCAAATAGATGGGGAAAATGTGGAAACAGTGTCAGATTTCATTTTCTTGGGCTCCAAATTAATGCAGATGGTGACCATAGCCATGAAATTAAAAAATGATTGCTTTTCGGAAGAACAGCTATGTCAAACATAAACAGTGTTTTAAAAAGCAGAGACATCACTTTGCCAACAAAGGTCCATATAGTCAAAGCTATGGTTTTTCAAGTAGTCATGAATGGATGTGAGAGTTGGACCATAAAGAAGGTTGAACACTGAAGAACTGACACTTTTGAAATGTGGTGCTGGCTAAGACTCTTGAGAGTCCCTTGGTCAACAAGGACATCAAACCAGTCAATCCTAAAGGAAATCAACCCTGAATATTCACTGGGAGGACTGATGCTGAAGCTGAAGCTCCAATAATTTGGCCAACTGATCCAAAGAGCTGACTCACTGAAAAAAACCCCTGATGCTGGGAAAAACTGGGGGCAAGAGGAGAAGGGGGCAGCAGAGGATGAGATGATTGGATGGTATCGCTCACTCAATGCACATGAGTTTGAGCAAATTCAGGGAGATAGTGATGGACAGAGAAGCCTGGCATGCTGCAGTTTATGGGGTTGCAAAGAGTCGGACACAACTTAGCAACTGAATAACAAGAACAATATTACCCTTCAGGCTTCCCAGGTGGCTCAGTGGTAAAGAATCCACCTGCCAATTCAGGAGATGTGGGTTCAGGAAGATCCCCTGGAGGAGGAAATGGCAACCCATTCCAGTATTCTTGCCTGGAGAATCCCATGGACTGAGGAGCCTGGTGGGCTATAGCCCACGGGGTCACAAAGAGTTGGTCATGACTTAGCAGCTGAGCACAGACATACATGCACACTGCTGTTCTGAAAGGAAACTCGGCTTATTAGGAATGATCTAGGAGGCCAGAGATTTCATTCTCTTTCCCTGCAGTTGCTGGGCCCAGAGTGCTCAGCCTGTGAGCCACAGAGGGCTTCCAGGTGAAACCCTGTTTCAGACAAATCTTAAAGAAGAGGCAGAGGGATTAGAGAGCTGGTGAGAGTAGAGGAAAGGGAGACAGAGTCGGGGGTGGGAGTGCCCTGCTCACAGGTCAGCCCTAGAGAGGATCACAAAGTCCGAAAAGCCACAGTCAAGACTGAAAGGGCTCCTAGGAGTGACCTGGGCCTAAGAAGCATCCACAGAGGTGAGGTGACCCACCCAGGGTCATCCAGAGAGCAGCTGGAGCTCAGACAAGAGCCCAGTACTTCTGCCAACCAGAAAGAGGTTGCTTTTAGACCTTTGTTCATCCACTAGAAATTCTTCCTGAATCTTAGGGCACTGTTCATTCCCACCAAGGGTTAACAGGGAATTGAGGTCTAAAGTCCCATTGGTTGGAGGGTTGGAGCTAACTTTCTGAGCAGTCATTTCCTGTGAGCTTATGAGCTTACACACACACACACACACACACACACACAGCAAAATGTAATATTTGGTCAACAGTGAGGAATGTCTTAACAATCATGAACAGTCATTTCTAACTCATAAGATTTGATTGGTTTATTTGTTTATTTTTAATATTAGCCAAAGATAAATAATTCATCCATCAACCTCTTGAGACTTAGCCAGTGTGTCAAAAGTCTCACTGAGTTGCCCATAGACACTGTGATCAGAGGGATTCCCTGGTGGCTCAGACGGTGAAGAGTCTGCCCGCAAAACGGGAGACCCGAGTTCAATCCCTGGGTCTGGAAGATCCCCTGGAGAAGGAAATGGCAACCCACTCCAGTATTCTTGCCTGGAAAATCCCATGGATGGAAAACCCTAGTGGGCTACAGTCCAAAGAGTCGCAAAGAGTCAGACACAATTGAGCAACTTCATTTTCATTTTAACAAGGAATACTACGGTCACTCAGGTCCGAGTGTGTGGTAACCCAGGCATCTGCACTCCTGCCTCCCTGGAAAGGCCCAGAGAGGGACTATTTCTGGTGATGGACTAGCATAGACAGGCATAATTATCCCAGGAATGGCCTGCAACAAGCCACTTCTCAGTTAAAACTGTGGAGGAAGCAGAGTCAGGCTGGGAGGAGTTATGTTTTCTCATCAGAGACTAGGCAAGGACTTGTAAAGAGTTCTCCATCCCCTGGAGTGGGAGCAGGACCATTTGTATTCTCCCAGGCCCACGATATAAGTAAATGTAAAAACTGCCTTTGCTGGGTCCTGATGAATAGGATATGGTCTCCATGGAAACAACCTCTTGCCCAGGGCAAGAGAAAGGTTGCCATTATCCCCACATAAAAGTAGCAACACTAACCTTGACTTCCAAGACCACAGGTGGTGCCCAGGGCAAGGGGTGGTAAGGACATGATCTTGAGGTGGTGGTGTGGGTGACCACCGCTAGCAGGAGAGATGAGCTTCAAGTAGATGGCACAGTCCAACAGAAGTAACTGAGTGTCGAGAGTGCCATTCTGTTGGAAAATGTATAAGTCTCCTTCCATGAAGACTGGGTAACCAACAGACCTCAGGGGAAATGGAGCATGGCAGAGAGGCAGCAGGCTTGGGCCAAACCGTAACCTTACAGGGACTCCTCGCAGAATATACGGTGCCCAAGTTAAGAGCACTGCTGCTGCTGCTGCTAAGTCGCTTTAGTCGCGTCCGACTCTGTGCGACCCCAGAGACGGCAGCCCACCAGGCTCCCCCGTCCCTGGGATTCTCCAGGCAAGAACACTGGAGTGGGTTGCCATTTCCTTCTCCAATGCATGAAAGTGAAAAGTGAAAGTGAAGTCACTCAGTCGTGTTCAACTCCTAGCGACCCCATGGACTGCAGCCTACCAGGCTCCTCCGTTCATGGGATTCTCCAGGCAAGAGTACTGGAGTGGGGGTGCCATTGCCTTCTCAAAGTTAAGAGCACAGCCCAGGAGAAAGGCAGCCCGGGTTTGAATCCCAGCTCCTCCACTTCCTCGACAGGTAACAGGCAGGTGTCCTAAACTTTAGTTTTCTCAGCTGAGAAAAGTTGGGATAATAATACCCATGCAATATTGTTGATGAAGTGACATCACGCACATGAGGCACTTTTAGTGTCTGACATATTAGACTAAGTGCTTGTATTATTTACCTATTGCTGTATAACAAATTATCTTCAGACTTAGTGGCTTAAGACAACAAACATCATCTCCCAGCTTCTGCAGCTCAGGAACCTGGGCACAGCTTAGCTGGATCCTCCTACTTCAAGGACTCTCGAGGGATGCCTTTAGGCAGTTGATCAGGATGTTCCTAAAAGCTTGACTGGAGGTGGGAGGGGACCTTCCGTGCATGTCCGCTGCATGGTTGCTGGCAGGCCTCAGCCCCTCACTAGGCCTCCCGACATTGGCCGCTGGCGTTCTTCAGGGCACACAATCCAAGAGAAAGGAAGAGCAGGAGAGAGGGCCCAAGAAAGAAGCCACAGTCCTTTTATAACTAATCTCAGAAAGGAAACCATGGTGGCTTAGCTGGTAAAAAATCCACCTGCCTTCTTTCGATCTGGGGTCGATCCCTGGGTTGGGAAGATCCCCTGGAGAAGGGACACATTACCCACTCCTGTATTCTTGGGCTTCCCTGGTGGCTCAGTTGGTAAAGAATCTGCCCGCAATGCAGGAGACCTAGGTTTGATCCCTGGGTTGGGAAGATCCCCGGGAGAAGGGAAAGGCTACCCACTCCAGTATTCTGGCCTGGGGAATTCCATGGGGTTGCAAAGAGTTGGACACGACTGAGAGACTTTCACATTCTATGCATTAGAAGGGAGTCAGTAAATCCAGCCCACATTCCAGGAGAGAGAGTACAGAGTGTAAAGATGCAGAGGCGGGAATCATTGGGGGCCATTTGAGAGAATGCTTACCAGAGCATTCGTCAAGTTACCTATTTTTATTATTCCTTTTGTGTATTTTATTCCCCACATTATTTTCAATTAATGCCACTATAAGTCTTCAGTTCTGTCTTTTACTGCTCCTGTTCTTACTGCCAGGAATGCCTGCTTCGAAATACTTATTTATGTATAAAATATTTGAATTTTTTATTGAGTTATACTTGACTAACAATATTATA
Organism: Tragelaphus eurycerus; assembly: GCA_935064755.1. Lineage (NCBI taxonomy): Eukaryota > Metazoa > Chordata > Mammalia > Artiodactyla > Bovidae > Tragelaphus > Tragelaphus eurycerus. The sequence continues at coordinate 11,937,201 of CAKXYN010000035.1, read as the reverse complement.
TTAGCTTCAGGTGTGCGACATGGTGTTCAATATTTTTACAGATTATATTATATTTAAAGTTATTATAAATTATTGGTTATATTCCCTGTGCTGTATAATATATCCTTGCAGCTTACTTATTTTATACATAGTAGCTTGTACCTGTTAATCCCTTACTCCTGTCTTGCCCTTCCCCCTTCCCCTCTTCCCACCAGTAACCACTAATTTGTTCTGTTTATCTGTGAGTCTGTTTCTATTTTGTTATATCCATTTGCTTGCTTCATTTTTAGATTCCACATATAAATGATATCACACAATATTTGTCTCTCTCCATCTGACATATTTCACTAAGCATAATACCCTCCCGGGTCCATCCATGCTGTTGAAAATACAAGAATTTTATTCTCTTTTATGGCTTGGTACAGTGTTCCCATTGGAGAAGGCAATGGCAACCCACTCCAGTACTCTTGTCTGGAAAATCCCATGGGTGGAGGAGCCTGGTGGGCTGCAGTCCATGGGGTCGCTAAGAGTCAGGCACGACTAAGCAACTTCACTTTCACTTTTCACTTTCATGCATTGGAGAAGGAAATGGCAACCCACTCCAGTGTTCCTGCCTGGAGAGTCCCAGGGACAGAGGAGCCTAGCGGGCTGCCGTCTATGGGGTCGCACAGAGTCGGCCATGACTGAAGCGACTTAGCAGCAGCAGCAGCAGCAGCAGCAGCAGAGTGTTCCCATATATATATTTATATATATCGTTTTTCAGTTGCTAAGTCATGTCTGACTCTTTGCGACCCCGTGGACTGCAGCACACCAGGCTCCTCTGTCCTCCACTGTCTCCCAGAGTTTGCTCAAATTCACGTCCATTGACTCAGTAGTGCTATCTAGCCATCTTATCTTCCGCTGCCATCTTCTCCCTTTTGTCTTCAGTCTTTCCCAGCATCAGGGTCTTTTCCAATGAGTCGATTCTTCACAACAGGTGGCCAAAGTATTGGAGCTTCAGTTTCAGCATCAGTCCTTCCAACGAATATTCAGGGTTGATGTCTTTTAGGATTGACCGATTTAATCTCTTTGCTGTCCAAGGGACTTTCAAGAGTCTTCTCCAGCACCACAATTCAAAAGCACCAATTCTTCGATACTCAGCCTTCTTTATGGTTCATCTCTCACATCTGTACGTGACTACTGGAAAAATCATAGCTTTGACTATACGGATCTTTGTCGACAAAGTGATATCTCTGCTTTCTCATATGCCATCTAGGTTTGTCACAGCTTTCCTTTGAAGGAGCAAGCATCTTTTAATTTCATATCTGCAGTCACCATCAGCAGTGATTTTGGAGCCCAAGAGAATAATATCTGTCACTGTTTCCACTTTTCCCCTTCTGTGTGCAGGAAATGATGGAATCGGATGCCATGATCTTACTTTTTTGAATGTATATATATATATGTGTGTGTGTGTTTTGAATATATATATGTGTGTGTATATATATATATATCTGTTGATGGACACTTAGGTTGCTTCTATATTATAAATAATGCTTCTGTATTATAAATAATGCTGCTATGAACATTGAATGTATCTTTTCAAACTAGTGTTTTTATTTTCTTTGAATATATACCCAGGAGTGGAACTGCTGGATCATATGGTAGTTCTGAGTTTTTTGAGGAAACACCATACTGTTTTTCATTGTGGCTGTACCAATTTACATTCCCCAGTGTACTAGGATTCCCTTTTCTCCACATCCTTGCCAACATTTATTGTGGTCTTTTTGATGATAGACATTCTGACAGGAATGAGATGGTATCTTACTGTGGTTTTGATTTGCATTTCTCTGCTGATTAGTGATGGTGAGCATTTTTTATGTGCTTGTTGGCCATCTTTGTCTTCTTTGAAAAAAATGTCCATTCGGGTGTTCCGCTCACTTTTTAATTGGGTTGTTTTTTTAACTTGAGTTGTATGAGCTGTTTGTATATTTTGGATATTAACCCGTTATCAGTCATATCATTTGCAAATATTTTCTTCCATTCACTAGGTTGTCTTTTGTGTTTTGCTGTTGATTTCCTTTATTGTGTGAGAGGTTTTAAGTTGAATTAGATCTCATTCATTTATTTTTGCTTCTGTTCCCTTTGCCTTCAGAGATAGAGCCACCAAAACGTTGCTTACAATTTACATTCTGCCTATGTGCTTCCAAATACATACATTGTCCAGTGCCACTCATCTTTTAAGGCTAAACTCAAAACCCACATCCATGAAACCTTGGCAAATCACCCCCTTATAGAAGTAATCATTTCTTTCTCTGAAGTCCCAGGGAGATGTGAATAAGGGAAAGAATGGCTACTTTGTGCTCAAGGAGATAAATCAATGACACTTAAATGAGTAGGAGCCAAGTAACTCAAAATACATTTCATGTACTTTTTTTCTCAAAAACAGGCTAGTGAGTTTTGGCTTCCTGGGTCAATGGGGCATCAGCTGTATTACACTATTATAGAAACTGCTTTGATATTTCTGCTTGTCCTGGGGTGTCTGAGCACCTACCCATTTGCTAACCCTTAGGACTAGTTTTCTCTAATAAAGGTGATACTGGTCCTAAAATGAAGGCTCCTCTGAAGGGTGGGCTTCAACACTCCTCTACAACACAGAGTCTTATGCCTCATGTAGGGATAAATGGTTTGGGAGAGAAGTCGAATTGTGGTAGCTTGTTCTTCTATGAATGCTCTTGTGGGCTTGAAAACTCCATTTCCAACAAGACTCTGTTAGGCCTAAGCAGAGCCCTATTTTACACTATAATGGGTCCATGTGTTCTAAGTCACTCCAGTCGTGTCTGACTCTTTGTGACCCTATACACTGTAGCCCACCAGACTCCTCTGTCCATGGGATTCTCCAGGCAAGAATACTGGAGTGGGTTGCCATGCCCTCCTCCAGGGGATCTTCCCAATCCTGGGATCGAACCCAGGTCTCTTACATCTCCTGCACTGGCAGTCAGGTTCCTTACCACTAGTGCCACCTGGGAAACCCATAATGAGTCCACGTATCCCAAAGGAATGAACTGCCACGTAAACTGCCCCAGGGTTTCCAAGGTGGCTGGGGATGGCTGAAGAAGAGAAAAAGTGAAGTGAGTGTGCCTAATAAGGAGTCATGGAGCCAAATGGAGTCAATTCAGCCTCAGCTGAGTAAAAGGACATTTGGTCACGTCACGAGAAGAGAAGGAAATTCACATCTGTTATCCTCCTGCAGTGTGTCAGACCAAACACTCAATATCCACAGTCCTGTTGAATCCTTAGGAAAGCCTGGTGAGGGAAGGAGTATTTTCTTCATTTTACAGATAGAAAACTGAGGTCCAATGCAGTAAAATGGCTTGCCCAGGGTCTTCCCACCAGTAGAAGACAGGGCTGCTGGACTTAACATCTGAGTTCCTTCCATGATCCCCACTTATAAACGACTGTAAAAACAAAGGGATAAGCAGAGTTCTAAGACAAGCTAACTAAAGCAATTCCCAAAATAACTATTACAGACCAAGCAAGAAGTTTCGTTTAGTTCTCCAAGTTCTCAAATTAAATTTCAGCAAGGCTTCCTTTATTGGACTTGAGTTGTAAGATCAGTGCATTTTCTAGAGTGACAACTTGGAGAAGGGGGTGGTAAAGAATGTTTGGGACAATTAATAAGAAGACCCTCCCCCTACCATGCCTTGCCCCCCATTACCAGCTTACCTTTATCAGAAGATGAGTATTAAAAGTGATGACACACCGGAAATCTTACAGGATGGGAAACCTAACTCAAAGCATCAGTTTTAATTCTATGTGAACCATCGGCTCTCTCTCTTTACTCTTTCCATCTGGCTTTCTGGTCTTTCATGAATGGGTCTACTTTCCTGTCCCGAAGGAAATAACTCCCGAAAGGAAGTAGAAGGCTCACATCAAGGGAAGATACAGGACTGAATGAAAGCTGCAGGGGAAGAAGATGAGCCCCTAAAATGTTGGTGCCAACTCCTTTTCTCTCACGTCAACTTGATGAAGTGGATTGGGTTAAACTGCTGTTGAGTCTTGTTGGGGGTATGTGGTTATGGACACAGAGAGAAGAGAGGAGTTAGGTGGTTATGGAGAGAAGAGCTCCCTCAAGACCATATGACAGCATATTTCCATTGATCTCAACAAATACTCTGTAAGCACAAACTCTCAGCCATGCGTTGAGCAACTGGCAATGGTGAAACTCAGTGGGGACAGACATAGAACCTGCCCTCAAAAAATCTAGAATTCTACAAGGGAGATACAAAGTGCACATAGAGCTGAAAAATAAGACAGCATGTTACAACTGCCATTAGAAAAATCAAATGACTATTCCTTCAAAAAGAAGGGAATTCTGACACATGCTATAATGTGAGTAAACTTTGAGGACATTAAGTGAAATAAACCAGTTACAAAAAGACAAATACTGTCTGATTCTGCAGATGACACCACCCTTATGGCAGAAAGTGAAGAGGAACTTGAAAGCCTCTTGATGAAAGTGAAAGTAGAGAGTGAAAAGTTGGCTTAAAGCTCAACCTTCAGAAAACAAAGATCATGGCATCCGGTCCCATCACTTCATGGCAAATAGATGGGGAAACAGTGTCAGACTTTATTTTTGGGGGCTCCAAAATCACTGCAGATGGTGACTGCAGCCATGAAATTAAAAGACGCTTACTCCTTGGAAGGAAAGTTATGACCAACCTAGATAGCATATTCAAAAGCAGAGACATTACTTTGTCCACAAAGATCCGTCTAGTCAAGGCTATGGTTTTTCCTGTGGTCATGTATGGATGTGAGAGTTGGACTGTGAAGAAGGTTGATTGCCGAAGAATTGATGCTTTTGAACTGTGGTGTTGGAGAAGACTCTTGAGAGTCCCTTGGACTGCAAGGAGATCCAACCAGTCCATTCTGAAGGAAATCAGCCCTGGGATTTCTTTGGAAGGAATGATGCTAAAGCTGAAACTCCAGTACTTTGGCCACCTCAAAGAGTTGTCTCATTGGAAAAGACTCTGATGCTGGGAGAGATTGAGGGCAGGAGGAGAAGGGGATGACAGAGGATGAGATGGCTGGATGGCATCACTGACTCGATGGATGTGAGTCTGAGTGAACTCTGGGAGTTGGTGATGGACAGGGAGGCCTGGCGTGCTGCGATTCATGGGGTCACAAAGAGTCGGACACGACTGAGCGACTGAACTGAACTGAACTGAACTGAATGTACCTAGAGCAGCAGGGGAAGAGAAAATAGGGAGCTGATGTTGAATGGATATAGAGCTTCAGTTTTGCAAGATAAAAAAGCTCTGAAGGTTCGGTGCTCAACAAGATGAATACACTTAAAACTACTCAATTTCCCTGGTGGTCCAATGGCTGGGAATCTGCCTGCCAATGCAGGGGACACAGGATGATCTCACATGCCGAAGGGCAACAAAGCCCATAGGCCACAACTACTGAGCCCCCACGCTTACAGCCCACGCTCCACAATAAGAGAAGTCACTGCAATGAGAAGCCAGCACATCACAACTAGAAAAAGTCCAAGTGCAGCAATGAAGACCCAGCACAGCCAATAATAAACAAGTAAATAATAGATAAATAAACATTAAAAAAACCTATTCAGCTGTACACTTAAAATGTTTAAGATGACAACATTTATGTGATATGTATTTTGCCATCATTTTTTAAAATTTAAATGAAAGAAAAAAATTACTATCAACTTGCTGAAGGTGAAGCAATGATATATCTAACTGGAGCTGCCAAAGAAGGCTTCATGGAGGAGGGGACATTTGAAATGAGCCTTTTAAAACAGATGGGCTAAATATGGACAAAAGGGCATTCCAGGTGAACAGTGATGCAGAAGCAAAGGCATATTGAAAAAAAAAACAAAACAGGCTTTTCTCTTTTCCGTTGCACCAACCCTTAACAAACATTTTTCCAGCGATCAAACTGCTGGAGCCTGTACTTGGAATCCTCTACTGTGACATCTCTGTGAGGCACGGCTCTCCTGCCTCCCTCCCTTCATCTCTTCCCATCCTGTCTCTTCCTGCCTCCTGTTCTCATGCTGTCTCTCCAGTGTCTTTTCAACCTTCTAAAATGAATTCCTTGACAAAGGCTTGCTTTCAGCCCAGAAGAGGCGTTCCTGCAGGTATCTTTAATAACAGCAAACACCCAGAGACTCTCACACCTTTATTAACAGACCTTGTTTTGCTATTCTTTTTCCTCCTTGGATACCAGAAGCTTAAGAAGAAATTACCTCAAGAAAAAAAGAAAAGAAATTACCTCATCACCCACACAGGCAGATCTTGACTGTAAAAGCAGTCTTTCTGACAGACACTTCCGGTGCCTGGTCTCCCTGATTAAGGGCAGTTCTACACACCAGCACCCTGACGGGGGAGGCGAGGGGAGAGGCTCGGAGGGTGGGTTCCAGGGAGAATTTTTCCATCTTCAGAAGAATTATTAAACTTGGAACTTACGCTTCTCCAGGTTAATCATTGAGATTGAAGGCAAGAATCCTGTTTCTGATGAGAATGCGTGCATGTGTGGGTGCCAAGTCGCTTCAGTCACGTCTGACTCTTTGAGACCCCATGGACTGCAGCCCACCAGGCTGCTCTGTCCATGGGGATTCTCCAGGCACAAATGCTAGAGTGGGTTGCCGTGCCCTCCTCCAGGGGATCTTCCCGACCCAGGGACCGAACCTGTGGTTCTTATGACTCCAGAATGGCAGGTGGGCTCTTTACTACTGGCTCCACCTGGGAAGCCCCTGATGAGAATGGTGGCCAGGCAAAGGGAAGTCATTTCAGGCTCCAGGAAGAAAGCCTGCCTTGTGCCTGTGGTGTCAGGCCCACTGATCTGGGAGGACAACACCAAGCTTTCCCAAATGTCCCCAAAGTACACACTCAGGTAGCAGGGATGTTCAAAACGTGTCTGTTAAGCAAATCCACTGACCTTCTGTGAAGACCCTGCTGTTTCATGCTGCCCAGTGTGACTTGGAGAGACGCCTGGATCTCCAGTTAGAAAACTGCCCAGTTTTCAGTTATCTGTCTTTTTGTCCTGTCCTTTATTTTTGATTCTTACCTTTAGATTTGAGTGAGGAATCCTATACTTTTTGGGTTGAATCATGCCATGTCCTGGAAGACCGCTGGCCCTGATCATCTCCACAAAGTCTGTCTCTGCTCTGGAGAACTGACACTGTCCCTTTCACCATATCTTCAGCTCAGTCTAGACAGTTTTCAAATAATCAAATGCTGGAGGGAAGACAGAGCTCAGGGTGAAGCAGGGAGTCAGCCTAACCAGTTCTTTGTTGGAATGATCCCTTGGGAGTCGATGGCAGTGGAAATCCAATTTAGGGACCACAGTCCTTCCTTGGTGTCTATTCAATTCCATTAGAAATTATCACAGCAAAATCATGGCATCTCAGCATTGAAAGGATCTCAAGGTGTTATCTCAGCCAAGCTCAGCATCGCACAGGAATCCTCCAGAAGCATCCCAGCTGGCTACTGCCACTCAAATAATCAGACATGTTCTCTGATGGAGTGAAATTAGAGAAGTCTTCCACAGACTAGGTGAAAACTAAAAATCTGCTTATGTTGTAGCTTATATGCATGCATACTAATGCCTGACATACATGTCTATAACATTTGTGTGGACTGACCAACTGACTGATTGAATGAATTATAAAATGGAGTAAATTGGCAAGGAGGCAGAAAGGGGAAGGAAGGAAAGTAATCGCAGTGATGAGAGGCAGTGGGAAGGGGTGGGGGAAACCTTTTTCTTTAAGGATTTTTTTCCAGGTTTCATGGAGGGTAGGGTAGGGAGAGGGTTTCCCAAGTAGCACTAGCGGTAAAGAGCCTGCTTGCCAATGTGTGAGGTGTAAGAGACAAGGGTTTGGTCCCTGGGTTGGGACGATCCCCTGGAGGAGGGCATGGCAACCCACTCCAGTATCCATGCTGGGAGAATCCCATGGACAGAGGAGCCTGGCGGGCTCTAGTCCATAGGGTCACACAGAGTTGGACACAAGTGAAGAGACTTAGCACACGCACAAGGTAAGGAGGGTGGCCTGATTGTCTCAGCAGATGTTTTTCATTCCCTTACAACAGCTCTTTGACTGACCAGCAAAACCCCCAATAATCTAATATATAATTAATTGCATCAGATTTTACAAAGAAATCATTTGTGAATTAAATTCAATTACTTATGATTAATATAAAAGTTACTGAAGATAAATATTGCCCATTTTCTGACTTGCTTTCTTAAGACTTTCTCCCACCCTCCCTCTCTCTCTCTCTCTTTCTCACACACACACACACACACACCCCAGGGCTTACAAATCATTGTTCTCTGGCCTCCTCAGAGGGAGCTAGCTAGACAAACCAGCTAACAACTACCTTTACTCTAGCTCAGGCACCCTCCAGCTTTAACTCTCACCCCAGACAGCTGACTCCAGACCCATTCGGATGGCAAAGGCCCTCCCAGTACCTCCCCAACCACCCCCGCACCCCGCCACCATTCCCACACACCCATCGCAGCTCTGTGTGCAGGCATGGCTGCTCAGCTAGAACAGCCTCATCCCTGGCCGCAGACAGGCAGCCAACAGGCGCTGCATCCTCCCTGCGGTGTGGGAGGGTTGGAGAGAATTCCCAGGGGTGCAGACTGCAAGCGCTCCCTGAAATCTCAAGGGGATGACAGCTCACGCAGCCTTGCAGGACTGCCCAAGGTGGTCCTGGACACCATAGGCTCAAATGAGCCAGTGTTTTCCCTACCCGCTCTCCTTCCCACCCCTTCACACGCCCTGGATATGGTTCCCACCCACGGGGCACCACAGCAAACTCTCTCCCCTGCGTGTGCCAAGGTGCCTGGTGTCTGAGTCTTCCCTGCAAGACTTCACCTTCCAGCACAGTCCCTTCTGGAGTGCATGGGGATGCAATGAGGATGGCAGCAAAGGCTGCAGAGGCTGGTGCCGAAAATGCTCCTTGTGTTCTGGATCCTTCCCGGATAGGTAACTTCTCCCAACGGGCCCCCCAACCCCGCTGCCAAGTATCTGGGATTGGGAAACCAGGGGGGCATCAGTGCCAAGGGAGATCGATAGAAGGAAACTACATGCTGTTTTTCTGGCAGGAAGGACAGCCAATTCGGACAGCACCAGCCAGATCCTCCCTGTGTTCAGTAATTCAACTACAAATAGGCCCTCGGCTTTTTGCTTTCCATTTTGCAGATAATTGTAGCTATAACTCATCAAACATCTACTAGCTATTCTCTGGTACTTAGACACAGAATTCTCAATGTGGAAAGGACTCTAGACAGGAATCAAGGTTTATGGAGCTCCTCTGCTGCATCTGACCCTCTGCCAGAAGATTTACATCATTCATCAAATGCAGGCTGTCATTTCCAACCCTGTGAATCAGAATCGATCATTCCTCCTCATCCTCCCTTGGCGTTTCGTTGGCCCAAAGATTGCTAGGTGTTTTTTACGCGGCTCTGTTCTACAGTGATTTGGTGTCCTGTCTGTCTCTCCACTCTGGCTGGAAGCTCTCTGAGGGCAGGTCATCATCTTCCCAGGTCCCTCTCAGCTTTGAGCATAGACTCAGATACATGGGAACTCAACAAAGATTCGTGCAGTGGAATTCCTACCTTCTGCTTTCTTCCCAAGAAATAGCAATTTATCCTCAGCAAAGGGAGTCTGGCCCTCCATGGGAATGGCTTCCACACATGGGTGCATGCTAAGTCACAACAGTTGTGTCTGATTCTGTGCAGCCCTATGAATGGTACCCTGCTAGGCTCCTCTGTCCATGGGATTCTCCAGGCAAGAATACTGGAGTGGGTTGTCATGCCCTCCTCCAGGGAATCTTCCTTACCCAGGGATTGAACCTGCATCTCTTACATCTTCTGCATTGGCAGGCGGGTTCTTTAACACTAGCGCCACCTGGGAAGTCCTATATGGGTTGTATTCAAAGATCTGGTGATACACAGAGACAAGAGATAGGATGTGTTACATGTGTCCTGCAAGGGCCAGTACCAACAGTGTGCAGGGGCCTTAGCCCAAGTCTTATAGGATTGTCCTTCTCTGCTCAACCTGGCCTCAAGACAGGAAGCCACTTGCTTCCTTTGGCATTAGGGGTCTGGAGTTGCATCTCTACCTGAGCCGCACACCTCCCCCATGCTGAGTCCAGGAGGCCTTCCAGGTCTGTCTGGATCTGATGTAAATGTTCCATGTCTTCAGGTCAGTTTCAGTAATGCTGTGCTGGGCTAGTGCCTGTGGGGAGCTGGAGCTGGCCTCTACTCACAAGAGCCCAGTGTTAATATTGCGGAATTTTGCAAACCAGTTGCCATTATGTTGTTAGCTTGAAATCAGCCATGCTGGCAGTATTTATTGCAGAAATTGGCAAATGATACAAAACCAGGACTTCTGCCCATTAAGAGCCAGCGATTAAACATGAAACATACACATCTTGGAATGTTTTCCTCCCTGGGCCCAAAGGGGACATTCTCAGTAGCACTCTTGGAATAAGGGTGCATCCAGTGCTCACTGGATGTCTGAGCCCCACAAAAGATGACCCCCAAAAGTCACAGGTACTTGGTTGGGTCCTCCTCACCCTCATCCAGGGCCTCTGGGGCTCCACTTCTCTGCCTGGAGTCCCTGTGAGCAAGAACCAAGTCCCTTCTGCCTTTGATCCCACACAGTTCAGCTCAGCTGAAGACTCACAGCCAGTGTGTATGCTCCCTGACTCGGCCATGAGGCAATTCCCTGTCTGCACGTCTGTCTCATCCAGGAAAAGGAAGAAGAGTTTTAGGGCAGCTCAGGATTCATCACCCTGGTTTACTCATGGCATTCCCCACAAAGAGAGGTGAGTCTGTTTCCTTGGGATGGGTGGCAAGCCAGGAGGTCGTACCATGAGCACCCCTTCCTCAGGGCCCATCCTTGTCACCCTTGAGCCGAGGTGACTAAGGCCTTATTTCTGACACAAAATCTTCCTTGACTGTGACCATTGAAGAAAAGTCAATGACACCTTTTCAGGTACAGAACTGACCTGTCAATATCCAAACCCCGACATCCTACCCCATGGGTGGGATTTTGTGTGGTTGAGTTTTGTTTGTTGTTGTCCCCGGACTTGGGAGAGACCTCCAGAAAAGCAAAGGTGGGGGACTTCAGTGGGCTCCAACCAGAGACCAGGGCAAAAGCAAATTCAAAGGCACAGAGGGGTCTCCAGGCTCAGAGGAGCTTTGGGAGAGGGATTAATTCCTCCAGGGCAAATGGTCCTTCCAGCAGGAACAGCTTCCAAAGCTAACATTTCCCCGAACGCCTGCCTGACAGCGTGACCTAAGTCCAGTTCAAAAATGCCTCTGAAGAATTGAAGGCAACAACTTCGATAATTTTATTCAGAACTGGAAAAAAGTGACCTTGGGCTAAGACTCCTCCAGCCCAAAGGAACGATTTAAGTGCACGTGTTATTGCTGATACTTAATCTGCCATACCAGCACCCAAGAGAACAGAACAATTCCTCCTTTCAAACTTCCTCAGTCTCCTCCCATCTCAGAACCTTCCGGGATAGAGTGATTTGGACTTAAAAATGCTAGCTATTCTTGCTCATTATCTTCCAGTAGAATGCTACTTTTCAGAGCCCTAGTCCCTTCACCTGCTTTTTGCCCTAACAGCTGTGGATCACACAGATCACGTGGACAAAGCAGGGTTGCAGAAGTCCTTCTTGGTGTTAAAGTTGAAAATAAAAATGATTGGGCACCACTCTGTCTTTGACTCAGCTCAGAGAATAAGAGTCAGATGCTTTCTTTAATTTTCAGGTGCACTCAGGCCGCAAGCGCCCTGCAGACATGTTTGAAAAACCCTTTTGAAAGGATCTGGGACTCCCCTGGTAGGCCAGTGGTTAAGGATCCACCTGCCAATTCAGGGGACACGGGTTCAATCCCTGGCTGGGGAACTAAGATTCCACATACTGCAGAGCAACTAACCCCATGTGCTGCAACTACTGAAGCCTGGGAGCCACAACAAGAGAAGCCACCGCAATGAGAAGCCCAAGCATGGACCTAGAGAGTAGCCCCCGATCGTCACAACTAGAGGAACCCTGTGTGCAGCAGTGAAGACCGAGCAAAGCCAAAAATAAACAAATATATAAATTGAAAAATAAAATAAAAATGACAAGAAAGCTAAACTTAAAAAGAAAGGATTACATGTCCCATGGTGCCTCTCAGGCACATCTATCTGAGTCATGGCTCTCCAGCTCTGGGAAGGCATCCTTGATATATGCTTTCCCCTTATCTATGCACCGAGAAGGCAATGGCACCCCACTCCAGTACTTTTGCCTGGAAAATCCCACGGATGGAGGGGCCTGGTAGGCTGCAGTCCATGGGGTTGCAAAGAGTCGGACACGACTGAGCAACTTCACTTTCACTTTTCATTTTCATGCATTGAAGAAGGAAATGGCAACCCACTCCAGTGTTCTTGCCTGGAGAATCCCAGGGACGGGGGAGCCTGGTGGGCTGCCGTCTATGGGGTCGCACAGAGTCAGACACTACTGAAGTGACTTAGCAGTATCTATGCACACACCTGACACGTGTGCCTAACTGTCCTCACGACACCTGCAAGGGTGATAAACCATCCACTCTTAGAGACGTGTTCAATATTTGTCACATTTCTCAACCTACCTTTGGTTCGAAGCTTCCAGAGGGGTTGCTCAGCTTCCTCACATAAGTGGACACAAGATTTACACTTTCCAAGCTGATTTGTTGCCCTCTGCAAGATTTTACATCACAATGCAAATATTTTTGGACATTTGAACCAATTTTTTGATTATTTTTTCCTAATATAATGTTTCCATTTCTAGTCACTGACTTGAAAAAATAACACTGCATTTTTACTGTAAAGTGTTACTCAATATACAATACATATATATTTTGCTATTATGTATGCTTCTCCCTAATTTAAACCATTAATAACTTAAATCAACTTGCTTATTCATATGTACAATGTGTTCAGGCTGTGTACCAGACAGGGAATTAAGGAAAATATAAACTGCATTATTTGGGTTCAAGGAATGCCCAGTTGTGTTCAACGAATAATACAAAATAGCATAAAATACAATCCTGAGAAACCTGTATGCAGGTCAAGAAGCAACAGTTAGAATCGGACATGGAACAATGGACTGGTTCAAAATTGGGAAAGAAGTCCATCAAGGCTGTATATTGTCACCCTGCTTATTTAACTTATATGCAGAGTGCATCCTGAGAAATGCTGGGCTGGATGAATCACAAGCAGGAATCAAGATTACTGGGAGAAATATCAATAACCTCAGACATGCAGATGATAATACTTTAATGGCAGAAAGCAAAAAGGAACTAATGACCTTCTTGACTAAGGTGAAAGAGGAGAGTGAAAAAGCTGGCTTAAAGCTCAACATTCAAAAAACTAAGATCATGATATCTGGTCCTATCACTTCTGACAAATAGATGGGGAAAAAGTAGAAACAGTGACAGATTTTATTTTCTTGGGCTCCAAAACATTGTGGACAGTGACTGCAGCCATGAAATTAAGGAACCTGCTTGCTCCTTGGAAGAAAAGCTATGACAAACTTAGACAGCATATTAAAAAGCAGAGGCATCACTTTGCTGACAAATGTTCACATAGTCAAAGCTATGGTTTTTCCAGTAGTCATGTACAGATGTGAGAGTTGGACCATAAAGAAGGCTGAGTACCGAAGAATTGGTGCTTTCGAACTGTGGTGTTAGAGATAACTCTTGAGAGTCCCTTGGACTGCAAGGATATCCATCCAGTCCATCCTAAAGGAAATCAATCCTGAATATTCATTGGAAGGACTGATGCTGAAGCTGAAGCTCCAATACTTTGGCCACCTGATGCAAAGAACTGACTCAATGAAGAAGACTCTGATGCTGAGAAAGATGGAGGTCAGAAGGAGAGGATGCGATGGTTGGATGGCATCACTGAGTCAATGCACATGAGTTTGAGCAAATTCCAGGGGACAGTGAAGGACAGAGAAGCCTGGTGTGCTGCAGTCACAAAGAGTCAGACACAGCTGCGGGAATGAACAACAGCGACGGTGCTGGATCAGTAGGATACGTGAGCCGTCAGCTCAGGATCCAATTTATAGCCTTCAAATTTCCAGAGAAACAGGATTTCCACCACAAAACTGGCCCAGCATAGAGGATGGATGACAGCCAGATTCTTAACTAGTAACTGTTTCATAAGAGAACTGAAATGACCTCTCGCAGGCCAAGTAAAAAACATCTATACAGAACCCTGTGGAAAACATGGATTGATCCTTTTACCAGCCCCAACTTAGAGAGGCTCTGTCCCAGGCATTTCTAGGATAAGATGGAGGAGAGAGATCCATCTGACTCAAAAAGAAAAGCCTTCACTCACCTTGGGTGCAGCCGGTCCCAGAGCAATGGGCTTTGGCTCTCTCTCACCTAGTTCCAAGGGGTTCATTTCACAAAAACTTACAATAGTCCTAAGACTGTATCAGCCTCCCCCAACTCTCATCTCAGTACCACAGCAGTCCACATCTCTGGAGAGCTGACAGGCACATTATCAGGAAGAAAGGGAAGAGCAAACCTCGACCGCAGTTCAACCTTGGAGATCATCCTCCCAAGAGTTCTCGGCATCTTTTGACAACCGGCACCATCCAGAGCCCTGGAGATAGAACGATGGCTCCAGGCCAGCTTTCCTTGCCCTTTTTGCAGCAGACACTTTCACTTACATCTTCCCCTATGAGCAGATTCGGTCAAACAAGTGAATCCCAAATTACATAAATCCAGTAGGTACAATTTAAGGGGTGTGTGTGTTGGGGGGAACAAAGCATTTTACAGTAAGAGAGAGGACACATTATCATCATGATTAATATAGGATAGAATTTAGAGTATCTGATATTGGGGGGGATGGGGGTAAATTAAAATAATTTGAAATCCATACCCCTTCTTCTAAGTGAGGTTGTTGTTAAGTCGCTAAGTCGTTTTCAACTCTTTGCAATCCCATAGACTCCATAGTTAGGGCTTCCCAGGTGGTGCTGCTGGTAAAGAACCCACCTGCCAATGCAGGAGACATAAGAGACATGGGTTTGATCCCTGGGTTGGGAAGATCCCCTGTAGAAGAGAAAGGCAACTCATTCCAGTGTTCTTGCCTGGAGAATCCCATGGATAGAGGAACCTGGCAAGATACAGCTTATGGGATTACAAAGAGTCAGACATGACTGAAGTGACTTAGCATGCACGCACACACGGACTCCATAGTGAGTTCCCAATTCCATTTAAAGTCAACCTCAATTCATTGACGTAGGTGTCAAGTCTTGACCATAGTCTCCACAAGGTTGTAGTATCTATGTCTGTAAGATGAATGCCTTTGGCCAAATTACAATACCTCTCTGGTATTGTTTCCTTCACCCTAAAGACGAAGCTGTGATTCTTAGGTTCTCTTCCAGCTCTCAAAATTTAAAATTCTATGGCTACACTACACAGAAATAGCCTTACCCTTAAATAACTATTCTTTATTTAGGGAATAACTTCTGTAGGTAGTAACCTCCAGCATCCCAAGAAATGCATAGCCACATGCAGAAGGCTGGGACAGACTCCTCCAGGGAACTTGAAAGGAGCCTTCCAGAACAGCCAGGGTGATCCACTCACACCAGCCTTATAGTCATGCTTGACCCAAAAAGAGCCACATCGTCTGCAGGGATAAGGAACTCTGAAAAAGTAGGGCAGTGATGGAAACTGTAGGATGTTCAGACACAGCTGGGTGGGATTTCAGGAAGTGAAGGGTCAAATGACAAGGTGACTGTCATGCTGTCAGTATATTATTCTTGCAATGACTGAGTTTCTGGACACCAAGTGTTCAAACCGCCCCAGGGATTTGGAAGATGAGGCTGGGAGGAGAAGCAGAAGAGGGAGGGAAGGGTGAGGTGCATGCGTGTGGAGTGACAAGTTACCCTGACACTCACCTGAGCCCCTGAATGAGGCATTGTTTGTGCTCCTGGTAACCAGAGCTTCTCTGGTGTGTCATGTACAGTACGGGCTTCTCCACCCTTCCCGCTGGGCCTGTAGGGCGTGTTGGATGTGTTGAAACAATTCTAGGCTCAAGCAGATGGCTCACTAGCGACCGAAGGCGGCACCCAGACACTGCCCTGGGCCTCAGGCAGCTCGGGAATTCTGCTGTGTCAGGGACCCAGCGCTATGGTCTTCTCATCTTCCAAAAAGGCTGTGGCAAGCTGGCTGGTGTGAAATGGAGGAGCTCTAGGTGGCATGGACCTTTTTGCCTGTATCCCTGAGGGATGGAAACAGAAGATGCTCTGGGAGCTCTGGCTTCGGGACCTGACACCTGTGGACATTTCCTAATCCAGAAAGCAAAGGAACTACATTTGTTCAGCAGGAGAAGTGACCTCTGCTCATCTTGGGTATAGAGATTGCCTGTTGCATCCATTAGAGCACAGTGACACTCCAGGGATCACCTGCATGCACACACACAGACACACGTGCCCAGCCCTCAGCCATCCTCTCTGCCGTGACCAAAGTGCCCCGGGCTCCCAGAGAATGTGAGAATGTGCTCTGCTTTCTGCCAGGGTGACAGGGAACCAGATGGATCAAGTGCTGAAGAAAGGTCCCAGTTTGACATGAAAGTTGCTGAATTTGCTACTGGTAACCAAAGTAGGGCAGAGGCTTCCTCGGTGGCTCAGCAGTAAAGAATCTACCTGCAATGCAGGAGCCGAAGGTGATGCGGGTTTGATCCCTGGTTGGGAAGATCCTCTGGAGGAGGGCATGGCAACCCACTCCAGTATTCTTGCCTGGAGAAACCTATGGACAGAGGAACCTGGCGGGCTACAGTCCACAGAGTTGCAAAGAGACACGACTGAGCGACTGAGCACGCGTGCACCGAAGCAGGAGATTTCAGCCTCCATTCCAGTGGCCAGAGCACAAACCCCAGCCCTGGATCCAAATCCTTGTGGGGTCTCTGAGCACAGGTCCCCGATAACTCCACACTGAACAGAAATGAAGCCCATGCCAGTCTTTGGGCTCTGGTCACCCCTGCAGGTAAAGGCAGGTTGGGTTCGGCCCCTTGGAGACTCCCTGAAGAACACCTGTTCTGAGAAATGGTAAGGCTGACTCACACCACATGGCACTCTTCGCTTGGACTCAGGCCTGACTCTGTGCTTAGCCAGCTCAGAGCAGTCACAGAGGGTGGCTCTTGGGTGAGTTATAAAACAAGAGGCTGACCATTTACACTCCTGGTGGGGGGCGGGGGGTGCAAAATTTTCAGAAAAAAGCAGGAAGAACCAATTTCTATTCACTCTCTCTCCTTCTGGATTCTGTTTACCTGCGGTGATAATGGCAAGTGCCACGAGAAGTGCTAATACGCTTTTCACTGCTTCTAAAACTATTGTTGAAAATTTCTGACCAATGTTCAATGAGAAGAGTTAAACTAAGAAGGCCACACAGTTTGTTTTTCAATGTAAATGATCAGATTATATAACCAACTGCGGGGAGCGAGCTCCGTCTGTGGCAAAGGTCATGAGGAAGGAGCTTTGGCATACTCAAAGGCGGGATCAAGCCTCAGGAGCCCCCTGGAAATTCTCGAGCATCTACCCCGAAACCAGAGTCTGCCTACTTTCTGCTTTGTGCTCTCACCTACACCTCTGACTTTATGGGGGGCTGTCCCCCACTACCTCTCTCTGAAAAAAGAGTTAACTTGCAGCTCCAGTTAATAATTCCTGGGTGTGACAGTGTTTCAACCTACAAACTCTTTTGGAAATCCTCTAGCCTGCCTGAATAGGCTTTTCCGGCCACATGTGATTGTTCAGAGCCTCCCAACTGTGAGAAGCATGAGCTGTTCTAAACTGTCTAAATACAGATTCCTTTGAGCAGTTAAAAGATTGATTAGGAATTGTATTGGTGAAGGGTTTTTCACTTGTTGGGCCAATGTTTGCTGCTAAGTCTCCATGTCCCTTACCTACTGTGTCCTTGGCAGTGTATTGATTGATATAATTGGTGTATAGAAATGTAAGTAGTAGCCTTAATGTTTGTAACCTTGGACTCTTGAGTTAATTCTTTTTCTTGTTATAGCCCACCACACTTCTGCCCTATAGGAATGCAACTTTATCTAATGCTTTTGGAGCATGGTCCCTGACTAATTACCCTTGGAGAAGGATAAGTTTTCTTCTTAAACTTAAGGGTCTTAAGTTTGGCAGGGTCTTAAGATGTTGAGATGTTTGAAAGGGTCTTAAGATGTTGGCAGGCCTCCGGGCCAGAAGATGATGTAAATCACCTAAACTTTTGCATATGATAAGTTTGAAAGCCTGGCTCAGGGACTGCTGTTCTTGCATGACTCCACCCCTTTCCCATTATCCTCTATGCAAAACTTAAGGTATAAAACTGCTTTGGAAAATAAAGTCTGCCCCCTTTTTGGATCACCGAAATTTGGTCTCTCCATGTCGTTCTTTCTCCCTCCTGGCTGAATTTTTCCTCTGGGGCGGGGAAGCTCATCAAGCCTACTAATTTTGCCTGGGCTTCTAAGATCTGACCGGGGAGGCCTTAGTGTCTCCTCTCCCTCGTGAGAACGGGAGGACGCCTGCAGCCTACGTAGGTATTGGAAAATTATTCAGCCTCTTTTCTCCACTGAATTTTCCTACTGAGCTATCCTCATTCTATTACTCTTTATATCTTTAATTAATATTTAATTAAGCAGTTGTTTCCCGACCCTCACCGACACCGTCCTCGCTTCGAATTCCCTGAATCAGCCGGGGCTGGACCTAAATCTGTACCATTCAATATGGCAGCCACTAGCCACACGTGGCCCTTTAGGTAGGTAAGTAGGTTTAGTTTTTCAGTCGTTTCCACCTCTTTGTGACCCCATGGACTGTAGCCCACCAGGCACCTCTGTCCATGGGATTTCCCAGGCAAGAATACTGGAATGGGTTGCCATTTCCTTCTCCAGGAGATCTCCCTGGCCCAGGGACTGAACCTGGGTCTCCTACATTGCAGGCAGACTCTTTACTGACCCCATTTCAATCAAATTCATTGAAATCTAAAATGCAGTTCCCTGGTCACACCAGCCATATTTCAAGTACTCACATGTGGCTAGTGGCTGCAGTAATAGACAGCAAGCTACAGAGCAGCTTCACCACCACAGAAACTCCCGTTGGATAAGACCTGATCTGAACACACGGCAAGTGTTAGAGACTCAGTTAACCACTCATTCATTTGTTTATTCAACAAATATTTATGGAGGGTTGGCTTTGTTTCAGGAGAACCAAGAGAAAAACCAGGTGGTCTCTGTACTTTGGGACTTTGATGGGCACACATATGTGTAATCATAGCTATGTACCTTTTCATCCTGGGAATAAAAAGCCTCACACAAGTGAAGAGAACTCTTACAAAAGGTCAGCTTTAGGGCAGAAGAGTGGGGGAGGGAGTCAGCTGGGTGAGCTTATAAATCTTTCATTCAACACCTGCTTGCAGATGTGTGGGTGGTTAAGTTAGCTTAGACTTGAGTAACAGGTGTCATAGCCACACAGCAAGAAAACCAAGGAAAGACAGCCCAGACCCAAAATTCTCCTAGAACTCCTGACTGTGCCTTTTAAAGAGGGCAGCTTTGTGAATGAGCTGGTGGGGGAGAGGGCCATTTCTCACGCCATCCTATCTTAACCAAAGGGCTCAGGTAAACTAAGTTTGCCATTCACCTCCTGGAATTCCTGAACACCCAGCTTCCCTCCACACTGCTGAGAAAGTGGTGAGCAACCAGCTGGCTTTTTCTCCAGCACAGCTGCTCCTTGTTTGAAGGATTTTCACTGAGTGATTTTAAATGTTTTTACAAGGTGTTCAAATTGGGCAACTGCATTTGATATGCAGAGTCTGGGAAAGCACTCACAAGGCACCAAGAGCGACTGGTTCCCACAGAACTTTTCAGCCCGAGGGAGGGGACGTCTGAGGAAGAAAGACTCCAGAGTAAAGGGCAGACCCTGGCTTCAGTCACTCGAAATACCACCTGGAAAGGATGACTTAAGCAGGAAAGAAACACATGGGAAAATGCAGGAAGCTGAATCAGAGCTCCCAGGAAGACGAGGAGGTATTTTTCAACCTGAGGAGTTGTAATGAATTACAGTTGGGTGATATGGTACAGCCGTCCTCCAAAGACACTTTTGAATTTGTTTGGGGAGAATGTCTTTTCACACTTGGGGATCACTAGAGATGGTTTGTGAGTCACAAGTCTAGGTGCTAGGTTTCTCTGGGCAGCCACACTACAGAAGAACTATTGTGAAAGATTATGGAAACATAAATTATTGTTTTTTATATATTATGTTTTGAGTAGGACACGTATTCTCATGATTCAAAGTTCAGCAAAAGTATGGAAAGGTTCAGGGTGAAAAGTCCCTCCCCAACCCCATCCCCTGGTTGCCTGGTCCACACACCCCTCTCCTACCTCCACCCGGGCAGCCATTTGGAATCCATCCCAAGCTCCTTTATGTTTTGACAGGAAAATACAAATTATGTTTTCATTTCTCCCTGTTCCTCATCACCATTTCACACAAAATGTACCAACTATATACACTGGTCTCACCTGTTCACTTCAGTCATGTCTGACTCTGCGACCCTGTGGACTAAGTGACCCTTTAGTCACATCCAACTCTTTGCCACCCTATAGACTGCAGCCTGCCAGGCTCCTCTGTCCATGGGATCCTCCAGGCAAGAATCTTCCCAACCCAGGATGGAACCTGGGTCTCTTACATCTCCTACATTGGCAGAGGTGTTCTGGTGGTAACCACCAGAGCCACTTGGGAAAAGCCCATACACACCCATCTTTTGCTTAACCATTTAATAACTGTCTTGGATGTCTTGGAATTCTTCTCTGTTGGGGTAGAGAGCACAGGTCATTCTTTTTCACATTTGCATGGTTCGATGGTTGCAGGAAGGGGGAACCCCTTCTAGGGCCCCAAGAGTGGGCTTTTATCAAACACTCAGAAATGAATTGTCCGAGGAGATATATGTGCTGAAAAAGCAGAAGTCTCTATTGGAAAGCAGCATCATAAGGGAACCCAGGAAAACTGCTCAGCCATGTGACTTGCAGTCTTGGGTTTTATGGTGATGGGGTTAATTTCTGGGTTGTCTCTAGCCAATCATTCTGACTCAGGGTCCTTCCTGGTGGTGCTTGCATCGCTTAACCAAAATGGATTTCAGCATGAGGGTTTCTGAGAAACTGGCAGGATGTCTGGGGAGGCCTTACAAATATCTGTGAAAAGAAGAGAAGCAAAAAGCAAAGGAGAAAAGGAAAGATACAAACATCTGAATGCAGAGTTCCAAAGAATAGCAAGAAGAGATAAGAAAGCCTTCTTCAGTGATCAATGCATAGAAATAGAGGAAAACAACAGAATGGGAAAGACTAGGGATCTCTTCAAGAAAATCAGAGATACCAAAGGAATATTTCATGCAAAGATGGGCTCAATAAAGGACAGAAATGGTATGGACCTAACAGAAGCAGAAGATATTAAGAAGAGGTGGCAAGAATACACAGAAGAACTGTACAAAAAAGATCTTCACGACCCAGATAATCACGATGGTGTGATCACTGACCTAGAGCCAGACATCCTGGAATGTGAAGTCAAGTGGGCCTTAGAAAGCATCACTACGAACAAAGCTAGTGGAGGTGATGGAATTCCAGTGGAGCTATTCCAAATCCTGAAAGATGATGCTGTGAAAGTGCTGCACTCAATATGCCAGCAAATCTGGAAAACTCAGCAGTGGCCACAAGATTGGAAAAGGTCAGTTTTCATCCCAATCCCAAAGAAAGGCAATGCAAAGAATGTTCAAACTACCGCACAATTGCACTCATCTCACACACTAGTAAAGTAATGCTCAAAATTCTCCAAGCCAGGCTTCAGCAATATGTGAACCATGAACTTCCTGATGTTCAAGCTGGTTTTAGAAAAGGCAGAGGAACCAGAGATCAAATTGCCAACATCCGCTGGATCATGGAAAAAGCAAGAGAGTTCCAGAAAAACATCTATTTCTGCTTTCTTGACTATGCCAAAGCCTTTGACTGTGTGGATCACAAGAAACTATGGAAAATTCTGAGAGAGATGGGAATACCAGACCACCTGATCTGCCTCTTGAGAAATCTGTATGCAGGTCAGGAAGCAGCAGTTAGAACTGGTCATGGAACAACAGACTGGTTCCAAATAGGAAAAGGAGTACGTCAAGGCTGTATATTGTCACCATGTTTATTTAACTTATATGCAGAGTACATCATGAAAAACGCTGGACTGGAAGAAACACAAGTTGGAATCAAGAGTGCTGGGAGAAATATCAATAACCTCAGATATGCAGATGACACCACCCTTATGGCAGAAAGTGAAGAGGAACTCAAAAGCCTCTTGATGAAATTGAAAGTGGAGAGTGAAAAGGTTGGCTTAAAGCTCAACATTCAGAAAACGAAGATCATGGCATCTGGTCCCATCACTTCATGGGAAATAGATGGGGAAACAGTGGAAACAGTGTCAGACTTTATTTTTCTGGGCTCCAAAATCACTGCAGATGGTGACTGCAGCCATGAAATTAAAAGACGCTTACTCCTTGGAAGGAAAGTTATGACCAACCTAGATAGCATATTCAAAAGCAGAGACATTACTTTGCCAACAAAGGTTCGCCTAGTCAAGGCTATGGTCTTTCCTGTGGTCATGTATGGATGTGAGAGCTGAACTGTGAAGAAGGCTGAGCACCGAAGAATTGATGCTTTTGAACTGTGGTGTTGGAGAAGACTCTTGAGAGTGCCTTGGACTGCAAGGAGATCCAACCGGTCCATTCTGAAGGAGATCAGCCCTGGGATTTCTTTGGAAGGAATGATGCTAAAGCTGAAACTCCAGTATTTTGGCCACCTCATGTGAAGAGTTGACTCATTGGAGAAGACTCTGATGCTGGGAGGGATTGGGGACAGGAGGAGAAGGGGATGCCAGAGGATGAGATGGCTGGATGGCATCACTGACTCCATGGATGTGAGTCTGAGTGACCTCCGGGAGTTGGTGATGGACAGGGAGGCCTGGTGTGCTGCGATTCATGGGGTCGCAAGGAGTCGGACACGACTGAGCAACTGATCTGATCTGATCTGATGGTCTCCTCCTTTCTCCTTTTGGCCGTTCCAAGTTCTCCAGGTTAGTTTTTGGTGGCAGCACTGCATTCTTCGTTGGGACCTCCTGCTGTGAGACAACTCAGATAAGTGGTTATTATCATTCCTGAGCAAGGAGTACAATTTTGTCAATGGTTCCCTAACAAGACATCATCAATTTAACGGTACCCTATTGATGGACACTTAGCTGCTTCCTGTATTTACTATTTCAACAATGCTGTAGTTAGTTACCCTGAATATACATTATTTCACATGTGCGTAGTACATTTCTATCATAAAATCCAAGAATTGGAGGTCAAAGGGTATAAGCATTTATAATTTAGGTGAAGTGAACTCTCTCAGTCGTGTCCGACTCTTTGCGACCACGTGGACTGAAGCCAGCCAGGCTCCTCTATCCATGGGATTCTCCAGGCAAGAATACTGGAGTGGGCATAATAATAATTTAGGTAGATATAGCCAAATTGCCCTCCATGGAGTTTTGCAAATTTACACTTATACCAGCAAGGATCCAAGGTGCCAACAGAATGAATTATCAAATTCTGGGATTTCTGCCAATACAATAGGTGAAAATGGAATCTCAGTAAGAACTAATTTGCATTTCTCCTATTATGAGTGAGCTCAAACATCTTTTATATGTTTAAGAGACATTTATGTTTGCTTTTCTATGAAGTGTCTGAGAGTATCTTTTGCTCATTCTTCTCTGGAAGTATTGGTTATTTTTAAAAGTCAATTACTTATTAATTTTTCTCATCAACTGTATTATAAATTTCAAACTCTTTACTTCTCAAGGACACTAGCCCTTTGTCTGTAATAGGAGGAGCAAAGAGCATAAACACGGGGCTAATCAGTAATGCTTTTGCCCACAGGTGTTTTGATGATTTCCCATAAAATTCTCATCAAGGCAAGCCCTTCCCTCCCCACCCCTAAACTCCTCCCTGCTGTGTCCAGCGCTGTCTCCTCAGATCACAGCAGCTTTCTGACAGTCCCTCACTCACTGATTTTCTTCCCTGAGGCCTTTGTACTGTTTCCTCTTCCTGGAGTGACATTTTCCCTTTGTCCTCCTGGTAAATTCCTGCTCACCTCCTCAAGGCCTGTGGCACCTTCTCCCACAAAGAGTGAGTGGGGACAGGGGAGAGGGACAATATGAAGCTCTGAGGCTCTTCCGCCAGCTCAAAAGTGGCTGAGGGGAAGCCCAGGCTGGGCTAATGTCAGGAGAGCGATGTGAGTCAAGACGTGGGGTCAGTAGGAGGCCCTGTGAGCAGCAGGGACTTATGAGGCCTGAGGACTGTGTGGCCGAGTCAGGAAGCATCCACAGGGCAGGGCTCGTGGAGGGGGAGCCTGCTGGTCGTAAATCCTCGTGGGGCATGAGGCCTGGGCCTATGTGTTCAGTGGGTTATGCTTTCTGAAGAGACCGGAGGACAGAGAGCAGAGAGCTGGGAAGGTTGGGGTATGAACATCGGGGATTCAGAACAGGGCTACAGAATCTCTCAGGGGATTGTAAGTAGAGCAGTTTCAACTGGAAACCTAGGCACCCTGACCTAACCTGGAAGTCCCCTCACTTCCAAGAACCCACAAGGAGGAAAGGAATGAGTGATAGCTCAGCCTCTGGCAAGAAGAGTAACTAAAGGAAAATATTAAGAAAGTTCTGCGAGTGTGGGTTTGGGGCAGCCAGAGATAGTGAGAGAGGTGAGGGAGCCTGGGAAGAGACTCAGAAAATGCTTTAACCCTAGACCACGCAGTGCCGGTCCCAGCCACTGTCTGTCCCATCCACTGTGTGTCCAGATTCACCACACTCTGAAAGAAGAGTTTCCTGGCTGCTAAATTGGCCTCCCGGCTGTGCTGTGCTTCAGGGCAGACAAGCTGGGCGACTGGCGGGTACCACAAGGAAAGGAAAGGGGTCAGATGAAAAAACCTGGGACTCAGCCTTTGCAGGGCTTCCCTGGTGTCTCAGACAGTAAAGAATCTGCCTGCAAGGCAGGAGACGTGGTTTTCATCTATGGGTTGGGAATATCCCCTGGAGGAGGGCATGGCAACCCACTCCAGGTATTCTTGCCTAGAGAATCCTCACGGACAGAGGAGCCTGGCGGGCTACAGTCCATGGGGTCGCAAAGAGTCAGCCACGACTGAGCGACTAAGCACAGCACAGCATAGGCTTTGCAAGAGAAGTGCCGCTACCTGATCTCCCAGGTGGTGCCCTCAATCAGCCAGGAGAAGTCAGAGCAAGAGCTCAAAGGCACCTTTTCCTTGGAGGCTCCCCTAGAAGCAGCTGTTCAGTACAACCCACTCTGAGGCTCCCCCATACACTTCCTCAGGTATTCACTCAATCTGTTTGGGGGTTATCTACTTCATGTCGAGGGCTTCCCTGGTGGCTCAGTGGTAAAGAATCTGCCTGCCAATGCAGGAGGTGCAGTAGGCTTAGGTTCGATCCCTGCGTGGAAGATCTTCCCTGGAGAAGGAAATGGCAACCCCTTCCAGTATTCTTGCTGGGATAACCCCATGGACAGAAAAGCCTAGTGGGCTACAGTCCATGGGGTCGGAAAAGAGTCGGACACAACTGAGTGACTGAGCATAAGGGAGCACTGCATATTGAGCACTTTGCCAAGAGACATAAAGGCAAGTGAAGCACCACCCGCCCCATCACTGTGGTCCAGTGGCAGAGATGGACGCGAGTACCAGCCAGGGTCACATGTGCTCAGATGGAAATGAGCAGTGGGGCTTGCAGAGGTGCTGAGAGCAGGGCCAGGCCCAGATTTGGGGGGTTTGAAAGGCTTCCTAGCATAAAAAGGACTCTTCAGCTGATTAGGGTCCCTCAGAGAATGACCTACCTGTGAGAGGCCCCTGGGCGCATGGGTACCGGGGTGGAGTGGAACGCTTTCCCGCAGTACAGAAGGAGCCTTAAGTTAACATGCTGGTGTGTGTTCAGTCACTCAGACGTGTCCAACCATTTTGTGATCCCATGGACTGTAGCCTGCCAGGTTCCTCTGTCCATGGGCAAGAATAATGGAGTGGGTTACCATGCCCTCCTCCAGGAGATCTTCCTGACCCAGGGATCAAACAAGTCTCCTGCATTGCAGGGAGATTCTTTACCCACTGAGACATCAGGTAAAGGAAGAGACTTTAGGAAACCAGAGAGATCAAGGCTTTCTTCCTCCTGATTATTCTAACCCAGCAGTCAAATTCCTACACAACTATACCTCAGAAGGAATTGCATGTGCAAATACTAAGCCCAGAATAGAAGCCCTACCTAATAGAATCCATGCTCACTCTTTTATTACTGACTTTTGTATCAGCTGTTAGCTGAGGGTGAGCATTTTCTGCTACCATGTTCTGCATTGAACTCCTCCTCCCCCATCTAACTCCTTTAAGCATCTCAAATCTTACAAGAAGCCTTATTCAATATTTATATGGTCTGGATACAGTGAGGCTGCTTTGGTCGGCAGTGAGTGAGAACTGGAGATCATCAGAGCCTGGCCCTCAGCAGCTCTCTCTTAGCTGCTGTTCCCAAGTGGCCCCTTCCCCAGGGGGCCCCAGTAGCCCTGCAGGTAAAAGCATATCTCTCTTTGCTTCCACCTGGCACAAGGAGAGATCCGCCATTCCCTTTCAGGGCAGAGGAAAGTGTTCTGCGGTATTCTTATTTTAAATTCAGAAATTCAGGCTTCATTTTCTTTTTCCTGCTTCCTTTTTTTATTGTAAGCAGTTAGCAGAAGCAAAAGGTCAATAAACCCTCGATGGACAGCTCACCCCAATAGGGCCAAGACAGAAAGGAAAGTGGATACGTGTTGTTGTGGTTCAGTCGCTAAGTCGTGTTCAAGAATTTGCTATCCGTGGACTGCAGCACGCCAGGCCTCCGTGTCCTTCACCAACTCCCGGGTCTTGTTCAAACCCAGGTCCACTGAGTCAGTGATGCCATCCAACCATCTCATCCTCTGTCTTCCTCTTCTCTTCCTGCCTTCAATCTTTCCCAGCATCAGGGTCTTTTCCAAAGAGTTGGCTCTCTGCATCAGCTGGCCAAACTATTGGTGGATACCGGTTGGAATTGCTTGTTTTCCCTTTGCAACTTAGAATTCCCAAGGCCAGGCTGCCAGTTTTCTTTCATCAGAGGAATAAATGAGATGGTGGAAACTGTGATGCTTATTCTCTCCTCCATCAGGATGCTAAGTAATGAAAGCACATTTGGACTTGCTGCCTGGATCTTCAGTGGGCAATGAAGGCCGGTACAGACCTCTGTGCTGATTGTTGTCCAGCACAAGGGTCTGGGGTAATATTACTCTAACCCCATTGCTGTTGTTTTAGCTTCTCAGTCTAGCTACAGAAAGAATACTGCTCTCGCAGCCACATCCAGGAGAGCCCTTCTAGGTCAGCTAGCTGTGGGACAGCATCAGCAACTGGGCCTCCTAGAAGGATGGGGGGCTTTTTGCCAGTGAAGGGCCTGCTTCTCTAACATCTTGGAGAAGTAACAGGGTAGCACCAAAAGTATAGGTCAGAGTTGATAAATAGAGCAGAGCTATATTTACTCTCTCCTCTCTCAGGCAGACAGCACTACTAATCAATCATAATACCGTTTCTTCTGAAAATATGTACCATCCTGGGAGCCATAGTTACCGACACAGATCCTCGGGCTGCAAAGAAACTGAATGCATTGATCCCTTTCCCAGGAAGTCTGTATGCTATGCTAAGTCACTTCAGCTGTGTCTGACTCTCAGAGACCCCTGGACCATAGCCCACCAGGCTCCTCTGTCCACGGGATTCTCCAGGCAAGACTTACTGGAGTGCGTTGCTGTGCCCTCCTCTAGGGGATCTTCCTAACACAGGGATCAAACCCACGAAGTCTCTTACTTCTCCTGCATTGGCAGATGGGTTCTTTACCTCTAGTGCCAACCAGGAAATGCTCCCAGGAAGGTGAGAGTTTATCATTAACAACATCTGAAATGGTCCTTTGCTGACACTTTTATAATTAGGAGTTCAAGAGAATTCATTCTTTTCTCCTTGGAAGAAAAGCATTGAGCTGTTGGTTTATGGGGTGACTCATGGCAGTCAAGAGCCTGGATTGGGGGGGACTTCTTTCCAGGAAAGAGCCCAGAAGGTACAAACCTTGTCCAAGAGGACCTGAGATCAGCTGGCAGGAAATCCCACATCCTGTAGCATACAGAGACAACCAAGTATTTCCCACAACCCAATAGGGCATGGAAGGTGCTAAGAGAAACAGGACCTGGGAGGTATGGGGCTCCCAGAATTGACTGTGTATGCTAGTCTCAGAAAGATGCCCAAAATAGATATTAGAATACGCCTGCAAGGCAGGAGACCACCTGAAATAAAGCAGATGTGGGTTCCATCCCTGGGTCAGGAAGATTCCCCTGGAGGAGGGAATGGCAACCCACTCCAGTATTCTTGCCTGGGAAATCTCACGGACAGAGGATCCTGGCAGGCTATATTCCATGGAATTACAAGAGTCAGACATGACTTAGTGGCTAAACCACCATAGCAAATAGAGAATTTTAGATCACTGATATCTTTAAGCTTGTACCCTTTGAACTCAGCTAAATGAAGCATGAGTTCATCAAGCCCCTGTTCTCAGGGGCCCAGTTATCTGGGGGACAGAGAAGCACACAAGCCATCAGGATGCGATGTTTCCAGTGGAAATGGTTTAAATGACGCAGAAGCTCTTTGTACAGAAAACCATTTTGTGAGAGTTCTGCCATCTCTCTCTCTCCAGTCTCACCTTTGGGACATGTGTTAATTATCTGTTGCTGTGTAACAGATTACCTCAAAACTCAATGGCTTAAAATGATAAACACTTATGATCTCGAAAAGTTGCGATGGGATAGGAATTTGGGTTGGAGAAGGCGATGGCACCCCGCTCCAGTACTCTTGCCTGGAAAATCCCATGGATGGAGGAGCCTGGTAGGCTGCAATCCATGGGGTTGCGAAGAGTCAGACATGACTGAGTGAATTCACTTTCACTTTTCACTTTCATGCATTGGAGAAGGAAAGAGCAACCCACTCCAGTATTCTTGCCTGGAGAATCCCAGGGACGGGGGAGCCTGGTGGGCTGCCGTCTATGAGGTCGCACAGAGTCAGATACAACTGAAGCGACTTAGCAGCAGCAGCAGCAGCAGGAATTTGGGTATGGCTTGGCTGGGTGGTTCTGACTCAAGGCCTCCCAGAACATTGTAACCAAAACATTGCCAAGACAGGAGGCTTCCCTGATGGACTAGTGGCTAAGACTTGGTGCTTACACGGCAGCAGGCCTGGGTTCAATCCCTGGTCAGGGAACAAGATCCCACATGTCATAACTAAAGATCCCATGTGTCGAAATGAAGATCAAAGATCTTGTGTGTCGCAACTAAGATGGGGCATGGCCGAATAAAAACTAAAGATATTAAAAACAGCAACATTGCCAGGGCTGCGGTCACTTGGAGGTTTGACTGGGGTGGGAGGGTCCCGGTGGCTCACTCACAGAGATGTCGCATGCTGGTTGTTGGCAGGAGGCCCGAGTTTCTCAGTATGGGGACCTCTCCACAGGGCTACTTGACTGTCCTCATAGCATGGCTGCTGGCTTCCTCCAGAGTAAAGGAAGAGAAAGAAAGAAACCAAGAGAAAGAGAAAGGAAAGAAACCACATTCTGTTCATCAGGAGCAACTTACTAAGTCCAGGCCACAATCTAGAGGACAGAATTAAACTCTAGCTCTGGAAAGGAAGAGTATAAAGCAATTCATGGACGTATTTTAAAGTCATCAAAGGCCATGAAGGAAACTAGATTCCTGAACTGCTGTCACGGTCCTGTTCCCCCAAATGTGGTGGGTGATTATGGGTTCAGTGATGATGGCAGGAGGAAGACCCACTTGACAAGACTGGAACTGGGAACCAGACGCAGTCAGGAAAGGTTAGGGGTACCTAAATCGAAGAGCAAAGGCAAAGTTGTGTCACTCCTGGAATGGGGCTCTCAGGGGACCAGCACAGGGGAAGGGACAGGAGCCTTCCCAGGTATAAGCAGTGTTCACCAAAGTCTGAGAGGCCTCTTTAACAGGAGAATCCAGGAGGGACAGGGCACACCCTGAGAGAAGGCAGAACCCAGAGGTCTAGCCACAGGGGCTGAGACCCAGGCCCGTGGCAGAGCTGGACCGCCCACTGGGCACCCTAAGCATGTTCTTAGAGACCCAGCTCACCAGGGGCCTCTCATAAAACAAGAAAATATTCAGCTTCAGTGAGAGCTGAATCAAAATTTGGCAATCCAAACATTCCAAGTCAAGTCATTAAAATTTCAACACTTGTGTAAGTCTGTGTTTTAAGAGCTGGTATATTTTTTTCCTATTTTTTATTTAAAATAAAAAAAGTTTTTTACAGTGTTGTGTTGGTTTCTGGCATACAACGAGACAAATCAGCCATAAATATATATAGATCCCTTCCCTTCCTAGCCTCCCTCCCCTCTCCTCATGTCATCTCTCCAGGCCATCACAGAGGGCCAGACTGGGCTCCTTGTGCTACATAGCAACTTCTCACCAGCTATCCATCTTACACTCGGTAGTGTATATGTGTTGAAACTCCTTCCTCCATTCATCCCACTCTCTCTCTCCCCTACCATGTCCACAAGTCCATTTTATACATCTGCGTCTCCATTCCTTCCCTGAAAATAAGTTCATCAATACCATTTTTCTACATCCATATATATATGCGTTAATATACTATATTTGTTTTTCTCTTTCTGACTTACTTCACTCTATGTAACAGGAAGATCTGGTACATTTTTAGATTTGAAATACATAGTCCATCCTAAAGGAAATCAGTCTTGAATATTCATTGGAAGGACTGATGCTGAAGTTGAAACTCCAATACTTTGACCACCTGATGCAAAGAACTGACTCATTTGAAAAGTCCCTGAGGCTGGGAAAGACTGAAGGCAGGAGGAGAAGGGGACGACAGAGGATGAGATTGTTGGACGGCATCACCGACTTGATGGACACGAGTTTGAGTAAGCGCTGGGAGTTGGTGATGGACAGGGAGGCCTGGCATGCTGCCATCCATGAGATTGCAGAGTCAGACACGACTGAGCGCCTGAATGGAACTGAACGGGGATGGGTACGGGGACCGGGGCACTGCAGAGGGGACTCCACAGCGAGCGTGACCAACAGCACGGCACAACACACTAGGGGGCTTTTCACCGGCGGGCGGGGCCCCCACCAGGGATATGCCGCTGGTGACCAGCACAAAGAACCTGGCACAGGGGGCAGGTGGGGGCTGGAATTCAACCTGTGTCCTGGCCACCAAGCCAGGCATCTTGGTGCAGGGGTGAGCCAGCCGGCAGGAAAGGACACATTGGTGTATTTCCTAGTTTCTGCTAACTGCTTACTCCACTAGTGGGTTATGGACCCGTTGAAATACAGATGCCTTTGGCCCTTAGGGAGGCCAGGAAGGCTAGGACAGTGGCCTGGGGCAACCAGCACAGATGCCTCTTGCTGGGAGCAGCCTTGTGGCTAACCAAAAGAAAAGAAGAAAATGAATGCCTGAATCCAGCTCTAACCAGGTGGCTAACCAGCCAACAAGCATCAGTACCAGACCGTAGGAAGGTCCATGTATGTCCAGTACAGGCCTCCTTCTTAGTAACTGATCCCCAGTATGGGTAGCATGGGTCCAGGACTAATCAAGGCAGCGCAGAAGCAGGGCCAAGAAAAAAACAAGGGGATAGGTAGCCCACAAACAGGGCTTGTCTTCATGGCCAGCTGGGAGGCAGCCTGCCAGGAAAATGGGTCCTTCCAGACTTTGCAAGCTGGCTGCCAGTACGGAAGAGCCATGCTGGGCCCTCCTCTGAAATGCAGCAATCCCCCACCCCCACCTCCACTCAGAAGAGCTCTATTCTGGCCAGACAGACGGGCTGTGAGCAGGCCCAGAGCAGCATACAGGTGATGGATAGGAAGCCGGACCCCTGTGTCTAATAACGCTTGAATCTGATGAAGGTTGTGCTACACAGATCCCGGAGATGACAGATTTGGAGCCAGGGCTGGCGGACTGGGCTGTGCTGAAGGGTATGACATATGCAGATGACTCACGTGCCTGCGCCTCGGGGGGGCGGGGGAGGGGGGCCTGACTGACAGCTTCATCTTGCAGCATCCGCAGCTCTCAGGGCCTGTTCATAAAGAGGTCTGGACTCCTCTTGTCTTCTGGCAACTGGCCAGTGCGCTCAGGCATGACTTAGCCCAGAAATTGGGTTTGACTTTAAAATGCTCCTTGTGATGGTTAACCCTGCAGCCAAGACAGGCTCTGGGTTGAATTATTGAACGGCGCGGATGCTTGCCTGCCCCGGCCAGACCCTTTCTTCTCTCTCCGCAGCTCCCTTGCCTGACAAGTAATTTTAAATATGCAGCAACTGCACCACCCTGCACTCACACAGCCTATGGCTGAGCCGCATTCCAGCCATGCTTGAGCAGCTGCCAAGACACCCAGGGCACCAGGCCTTGCTCCAGGGTCATGGGGACTACAGATTTGGGCCAATAGATATCTTGATGATCTCCACACTATTGTTCTGAAGGAATCAAATCTTGACACATCTAAAACCGAAATCATTCATTAACCCCAAACCAGCTGTTGTCTCTACTTTCACGAATGGAGCCACCATCCATGCAGCTGCCCAAGCCCATGTCTTGGCTTCACCCTTGATTCCTGAGGCCTCCTCATTCTACAACCTGGGATCGTCTCCAGGCTTTGTCTGTAGAGTCTCTAAAACATTTCTCAGATACAGCCAATCCTCTCCCTTCTCA
This sequence comes from Tragelaphus eurycerus, assembly GCA_935064755.1. Lineage (NCBI taxonomy): Eukaryota > Metazoa > Chordata > Mammalia > Artiodactyla > Bovidae > Tragelaphus > Tragelaphus eurycerus. Next base: position 11,904,357 of record CAKXYN010000035.1, on the reverse strand, counting down.
CTGCCCCTGACCTGTCGGGCTGCGAGCATCTCTCCTCTGGCCTCCTCATGAGTTCTTCCAGTCAAGCTCTCTTTCTCCAACCCTTTGACCACAACCATCGAATCATACTGCTGTCCAGCCTTCCTGGGTTCTTTATTTGAAGATAAAGCCTAACCCTTTAGCATGGTAGAGAGAGCTCACTTTGAATATGAGTTCTGCCACTTGCAACTTAACCTGCAAAATGAAAGTAATAATGACAATGAGGATTTTAAATGAGAAGATGTATAGACGTGGCATGAATCAGTATCCGGTATATCGAAAATACCAGAAAACTCACTTTTATAATTACTGCTGCTATTGACACCCTGCTCCCCTCTCACTTTCCATCTGTATCTCCTGGCCAGAAGGTCATATTCTAGGCAACCACATACATCCACCAAGTGTATCCTCCCATCCCACGTGTTTGTGCTTTCCCAATACCATTCTCCTGCCTGGAATGACCTGTATCTCCTTTTCCAGCTGATTAATTGCTACTCCTTCTTCAAGGCCCATCTCAAATGTTATCTTCCTTTAGGTGGTCCTAATGTTCCCATCTTTGCATTTTCATAACTTTTTAACTCTGTTACAACCCATTGCCTTGAAATATTGTTCTCACATGTGCCTCCTTCATCCTACAGTAAGCACTCTAAGAACAGAGGAAAGGTATCCTTTCAAACAGTCATTCAATAACAGGCACATGACATCTTTCATGGGACAGGCACTGTACTGGGACTGCAGGCATAAAGATGCTTTAGACACCATTTACATTAATCAGGGTGCATTTCTGCAGACAACAGCATCCATTCTAACTAGTTTAAACAGAAAGAATTTTATTACATAAAATTGAGTAGCTCACAGAATCTTGGGAAGGGTGGGGCCAGACTTGGTGTCTCTACAGGCAACAGCAATGCAGCTGGGAACAACGCAGATTAAGAAAAATGGCCAAAGACAGCAAGGCAATGTCCTGGTGGAAACACCATCATACATCCCCCTGTGCTAGAGGCTGGAGCCTAAAGACTTCAGAAGAACCACTGTCACCACCAAGGTTGCCAGAAGATTCCATCTTCATTGTTGGCTTCTATGGAGGTCTCCTATGGGTATACTTGCTTGATGGAACTTAGGTCACATTTCCTACACCCCCAGCTGTAAGGAAGTCTAGCTAGGAAGGGTTTGGAATGAGTGTTGAGTGAGCCACGCTACATCCTTGCTCTTAAAGAGCTCTAGCTTCTGGAGAAAGTCAGGCAAGGAAACAGACCTTACAGTATTATCAGTGTGGTACCTGGGGAGGCAGTGAGAGCAAGAGGAGCAGTTTCCAGGCCAGGCAAGGGAGCTTTGTACGAAAGGCAAAGCTCTGTATACCAGGTTTTAAGAGCTGGCATTTTATTCTGAATGCACTGCGTAATCAGTACATGATTTAAAACATGTACTTAAAACATTTGAGTCCTGAAAAGATCAATCTGGATTGTAAAGGGGCAGTTAGGAAGCCAGTGCCGTCATCTGGATAAGATGATGATGGTCTTAAGCAGAGGTGGCAGTAGGGCTAGAGAAAGACAGAGACGGGAAATATTTTAGACCCGGAGGCAGACTGGTGATAGGGATGAAAGAGATTAAGGCTCGTAAGTCAACGGCCAGGTTCTGGTTTGGGTGGTTGGGTAGACTGTGATATGTTTCGCCAAGATGAAGTCATCGGGGAAGGTATTAATTTGTGGGGAAGGATGATGAGTCCTTTTGTACCTGTGCTACTGAATGGTTTTCTAGATGGTGCACGTGAGCAATCTGAGTGGGGATGTTGAGTAAGCACTTAGATAAGCCAGGTCAGGTACCCATAAGGGAGGTTTGGATGCTATTTGCGGCCTTTTTTTTTTTTCCCCTGACCATCCTATTTTGTTTTGGATGAATTACACTTTGGGGCTTCCCTGGTGATTCAGACAGTAAAAAAAATCTACCTGCTATGCAGGAGACCTGGGTTGGATCCCTTGATCAGGAAGATCCCCTGGAGAAGGGAATGGCAACTCACTCTAGTACTCTTGTCTGGAGAATCCCATGGACAGAGGAGCCTGGTGGGCTACAGTCCCTGGGGTCGCAGTCATGACTGAGTGACTCAGCACACACACACGCTTTGGGGCAACCATGTGGTTATGAGGAATGGCCCTCCTCACCTATATGAGCAGTCGTTTAATCAGGCTGTCCCAGCAGAGCGCACTAGCCTCAACCACAGAGATTGGTTCAGGTGTGGTCACATGACCCGAACTGAGCCGCTCAATGGGAAACATACCCAGGCTTTTGCAGAACCCATCAGGGTCCAGCAAAAGACCATCAGATGGTCTGTTTCCATGAGGTTGGCAAGTTGAATGAATGAATGAAGTTGAATAAATGAAACCTGAGAATGTCCAGGGGCCACGCTTCCATGAGGTCTCTCTGATTGACTATCAAGGTGTTGAATGGTACCGGGAGGCTGACGGGCTGAAGAAGAGGGGAAGTACGTCATCCAGAGTGGTGTGACTTTGTGTCTCCTGCACTTAAAGCACTACCTGCATATGCTAAGTATGTAATATACATGTAATGGATGAGGGAGTGAAGGAAGCCTTTAGAACATGTACTTAGGATATGTTACTATAACTATATCATGTCACTGAATTATTCATACCTTGAGATTGAAAAATAGATCACACTGGATCTGAGATGCAGAAATTTCTGGATTTTTCCAGACATGCTGTATGGCTTTGCACAGCCATTTCACTTTAACGTTTGAAGACATTTGTGAGTAATACTAAACACATCACAATACAAAACACTGCTCAGAGATCAGCCATTCCTTTCCCTTCAAATGGTTGATGCCATAAAAATAATCACAGGGTAACAGCAGGACTCACTTTCAAAGTCTCAGAGGTGATTTTCTAGGGGCTGGCTCGGCAAGGCAGTGGATCTGATTAAGTTGCACAGTCAACAAAGGCAGTATAAATTAAATTGTCGTTTTAATCAAGTAGGGATCCAACATATAAAAAGTTATGTAATACTTCTTGCTTAACATCATGGACTGCAATTAATCCATAACTTTGTTTTGTAGGTATGCTATAAAATAGTTCAAAATCTAGTCACGATTCTCCATTTTTCTCCTTTCTTTGGCTAAGAAAGGGTACAAGAAACCAGGGGAGCTTACAGATCTGGCTGTGGGCAATTAATTCACCTGACCTCTCATTTTCTTTCCATTTCTCCACCTGTAACCAGAAACCAACATATGCCCTGAGCTTTAATGAAACAAATTACCCAGAGGGCATTTGGAACATTTTCCCCTGGTTACAAAGAAGATGAAGGCACTGCGGGTGGTTAGGATTTGTTTGGGGCTGTTGGGGAATTGAGGGAGAAGAATGCTAAAGAAAAAGAAAAAGAGCAGAAAAATTGAGCAGGCATGTTTTGGGCCATAAAAGAATGATCTGCACATTCCTTCTTCCTAAGCTGTAATAATAAACAAGCCTGGCAAGAAGACACGACTCCCCGCTCCCTCTGGTTTGTCTTTTCTTTTGCCGGGTGCCTCCCAGATCCTGCCCCTTGAGTCAGGCCGTGCCACCCCTCTCTGCAGTCCCCTGAGCCTGACTGAGAGAGTGTTTTGTGTAGACAGGAAGCCTGAGAGTAATGGAGCTAAATAGAAGCGTTTCTGCTATCAGGGGATAGGGAAACATTGCAACACACACATGTGCACATGCAAGCAAGCGTGCAATTTTCTAATCCCTTGGGCAACTCTGGCCAAGGCTATTCCCCTAGACTCCCCCTGCCTTTGCCTGCATGGCACGGCTACCCCAGGGGTAATTTGCAGCAGCATGTGCTTGGCAGGAGGTGGGGGTGGGGAAGGGGAGGCTGGGGCAGTGGGCATTTTTGCTAGACAGATGCCAGCCCCCTACTCCCCACCCTTTCCAGAACCTGTCTTCTTCCTCTCAAACACCCTCTTTATTCACACCTCACATGCCCCTTCCTCTTCTTAGGGAGAAAAGAGTGTATTATCTTATAGTGACTTTCCTAAGGCAGCAAGCAGGAAGGAGGTAGGAAGGCATGTGCAAGGAGAGACTGAGCTATCGGGCAGTCACAGAACAGCCGCTCAGTTAAATTAACATTTGTTGAATGACTGATAAATGGAAAAGTGTTCGGATAACTCATAGAACCAAAAGAGCTTTGAATGCAATCCAGGAAAAAGCAGAGTATTCTTTCCTCACTCTTCTATCATACTCAACCCACCCATTGGCTTCTCTGAACTTTGTCCCCCACCCAGGAGTCACGGGCCTTGGGACTCCCCTGGTGGTCCATTGGCTAAGATTCCGTGCTGCCAATGCAGGAGGCATTTGACCCCTGGTCGGGGAACTAGATCCTACATGCTGCAACTAAGACCCAGCATAGCCAAATAAATAAATACATTTTTAAAAAAAAGAATCATGGGCCTAAAAATGCTGCTTTAACCTGGCTAAGCCCCCAGATGATGAAATAAACCACATGTCTGGATGACTGGAGGGGTCAGTACTGTAGGTGAGAATCCCTACAATACCAGGAGGTCTGGAGACTACAGCCTCCTATGTCACAGAAACCACTGCTTCTAAGTCTAAGAAGGCCCCCAGTTGACTAATCCTTTTGGGTCAACTCAAACTGAAGGAACTGTTAGTACTAAAAATGAAAGGAAAATAAAATAAGTAATAATGCTGTCACCTTTGAGCACCTGTTACGTGTCAGGTACTTCCTTAAATTATTTTATTCAATAAATACAATACCTCTGGTTCTACCACCCCACTGCACAGTTTGACATGCTGAGTTTTCAGGAGATCAAAGGACTTGTCTGAATAACACACAGAACAGAGAACTAGGGCAGAGGTGGGATTTGAACTCAGATCTGTCCATTTCCCAGATGCAGACTGCTAACCTCCCTGGAAGGGAAGGGAGCGTGGCTTCATCTGCACTTACTTTCAGCAAACAGTCCCCTTATTTGGCTACTGCATTTAGAGTTCTAGCCTGATCATTTTTCCTGCAGGCCAGCTTTTCTCTTTAGAGAATCCCATTTTTCCTGTTACAGAGATAGCTGTCCCTGCAAAAAACCCTGATGACCCATTAAAATGTTCTCATGAAAAGTGCCTCTGGCCAGACCAATAGGAACCAAGATGAGAAGGCAAACTCCAGCCTCTGGTAATTTAAGGATCTGTTGGCTTCACAGCCTAGTGGGGCTGGTATAGCTACAAATACTATTAAGGAAAAGCCGAAGAAATAACAGGCCAAATTAAGCTTTAATCTCCGAACCATTGTAAAGATAACGAGTGCACTTTGTAATAATTGCCGGAAGTGAAGGCAGGGAAGAATACCTTGGAAAAGGCCTCAGCTTCAGTTTCTTCTTGTGCAAACCAGGGATTGCAGTGCCAGCTAAGGCCCTGAGCTCAGAGAGGGCTAGGACAGTTGGTGAGGTGGGAACAGATTTAGAAACAGGCCTGCTTTTACCAAGGGGTCTGCCAGCAACCAGGATGACCACAGCAATCCCCACCCACTTTGAGGCGGGTTCTTGTGCATGTCTTTCCCTTAGGCTGGAAATCCAGCTCACTTATATAACAAGCTTCAAGGCAACACTCATCTCCAAGCAGGAGGGACTTTGACTTTATTCCCCGTGTGTGGCTTCCACGGTGGCGGCGGGCGCTCCCAGCCTCCTGTAAATTTGATGAACCAGCTGACCACGTCTGCCAAGCCTCCCGTTTCTGGGTACGTTTGAGTCATCACTGTCCAGCATCCTCGGTGGGGTGTGTTCACGCATCACATTGGGTTGTCAAGGCCCGGGGAACAGAGGACCTACGGGCGGTAACTGGGTGCAGCTCCCATCTATCTGTCTCCTATTCCTGTCCTCATTTTGGCTTTTGCCTGTCCAGTTTAGATGAGGGGACATTTGCCCACAGAACCACAAGGAAGCAGGTAGAGAGGACCCAGGGAAGACTAAATAGTACAGGTGCGATGAACGCTTGTGTGCAAGTCTCTGTTTTTGGATCCCGGAAGTATATATCTAGGAGTGGATTTGCTGGGTCATATGGAATGGTTCTATTTATATAAGGTCAGGAAGAAGATTGGTGGTTGCCAGGAGCTGGGGGAGGAGAGAGGATTAGGGAGTGACTACTTAATGCGTACAGGGTTCCTTATGGGGTAATTGAAAGTGTTTGAGAATTTCATAGAAGTGGTAGTTGCATAACATTGTAAATGCATCGAGTGCCACTGAATTGTACATCTTTTAATGGTTGATCTTATGTAAATTTCACTTCAAGAATAAAGTTAAAAGTTAATAAATAAAAAATAATACAGTTTAAAGTTAGGGTCCCAATTCCGAGGGAAATGCAATGTGAGATCAAAGCATCTGGCACTATAAGGGGCCCATGCTGATAAATGTAATCCCCAGAGAATCGTATTTTGTGGGAGGAAGAGGTAGTCTGAGAATTTCACAATCGTGGAACACAAAAATCCTCCTGCTGTCAGTACTATCATAGGTACTCCTTAGAATACAATTAAGTCCTTTAAATCTCTTTCATGAACAGTATTCACAGTCCAGGTACAGATTTCTATACATCTTATATACCTCCAAGTTCAGAATCACTGCCCTAGAATGAAAGAATGAGAACAGCACCAGAAGTTTATGTGCATGTCTGGTCCTTGAAATATCCTGCTTTGAAGATAAAGGAGGGGAGAGGCACAGCATGGTGACAATAGTTATTGCATATTGCATGGTGACAACACGATATTGCATATTTTCAAAATTGCTATGAGAGTAAATCTTAAAAATTCTCATCACACACACATGAAATTGTGTCTATGTGTGGGGATGGATGCTAACTAGACTTACTGGGATCATTTTGCAGCATCAGTTCAGTTCAGTCACTCAGTCTTGTCTGACTCTGCGACCTCATGGACTGCAGCACTCCAGGCTTCCCTGTTCATCACCAACTCCCAGAGCTTACTCAAACTCATGTCCATTGTGTTGGTGATGCCATCCGAACATCTCATCCTCTCTTGTCCCCTTCTCCTCCCACCTTCAATCTTTCCCAGCATCAGGGTCTTTTCCAATGAGTCAGTTATTCATGGCAGGTGGCCAAAGTATTGCAGTTTCAGCTTCAACATCAGTCCTTCCAGTGAATATTCAGGACTGATTTCCTTTAGGATGAAATGATTGTATCTCCTTGCAGTCCAAGGGACTCTCAAGAGTCTTCTCCAACACCATAGTTCAAAAGCATCTATTCTTTGGCACTCAGCTTTCTTTATAGTCCAACTCTTAGATCCATACATGACTACTGGAAAAACCATAGCCTTGACTAGATGGACCTTTGTTGGCAAAGTAATGTCTCTGCTTTTGAATATATGATCTAGGTTGGTCATAACTTTTCTTCCAAGGAGCAAGTGTTTTTTATTTCATGGCTGCAATCACCATCTGCAGTGATTTTGGAGCCCCCAAAATAAAGTCAGTCACTGTTTCCATTGTTTCCCCATCTATTTGCCATGAAGGAAAGTTTGCGACTGAACCGAACTGAACTGATGGGACCAGATGCCATGATCTTAGTTTTCTGAATGTTGAATTTTAAGCCAACTTTTCCACTTCCTCTTTCACTGTCATCAAGAGGCTCTTTAGTTCTTTGGGTTTTGCCATAAGTGTGGTGTCATCTGCATATCTGAGGTTTTGCAGCATATACAACTATCAAATCATTATGTTGTATTTGTTTAGTCACTAAATCATGTCCAACACGTTTGCAACCCCATGGACTGTGGCCCAGCAGGCTCCTCTGTCCATGGGATTTCCCACTTAAGAATACTGGAGTTGGTTGCCATGCCCTTCTCCAGCGGATTTTTCCAACTGAGGGATGGAAACTATGTCTCCTGCATCAGCAGGCCAGTTCTTTACCAGGGAAGCTGCCTTTATGTTGTATACCTGAAACTAATACGTTGTTGTATGTCAATTATACTGCAATAAACAAACAAACTGGGAAGGCAATGGCACCCCACCCCAGTACTTTTGCCTGGAAAATCCCATGGACGGAGGAGCCTGGTAGGCTCCAGTCCATGGGGTCGCTAAGAGTCGGACACGACTGAGCGACTTCACTTTGACTTTTCACTTTCATGCATTGGGGAAGGAAATGGCAACCCACTCCAGTGTTCTTCCCTGGAGAATCCCAGGGACAGGGGAGCCTGGTGAGCTTCCGTCTATGGGGTCGCACAGAGTCGGACACGACTGAAGCGACTTAGCAGCAGCAAACAAACAAAAAACATGCCTACAGGACACGGCAGAACACATAAACAAATTAGAAAACATACCATATTTTCTAACAAGATGACTCAATGTCATTTTCCTTTCTTCTATCAAGAGTATGTGGATCTTCTTAATATGATGTTTGTTTAGCATAATCTCAGTTCAGTTCAGTTCAGTCACTCAGTCGTGTCCGACTCTTTGCAATCCCATGAATCGCAGCATGCCAGGCCTCCCTGTCCATCACTATCTCCTGGAGTTCACTCAAACTCACGTCCATCAAGTCGGTGATGCCATCCAGTCATCTCATCCTCTGTCGTCCCCTTCTCCTCCTGCCCCCAATCCCTCCCAGCATCAGAGTCTTTTCCAATGAGTCAACTCTTCGCATGAGGTGGCCAAAGTACTGGAGTTTCAGCTTTAGCATCATTCCATCCAAACAACACCCAGGACTGATCTCTTTTAGAATGGACTGGTTGGATCAACAAACTTGTAAATAGGAAAAATGAGGAGATGGGAAATCTTGCAAATGTTTCTACTTGTTTGTAAGCTTTAGTCCAATTCTGTGTACATATTATTCCTTTTTTTTTTTTTTTGGCCCCACTGCATGGCTTACAGGATGTTAGTTCCCTGAGCAGGAATTAAACCCTTGCCCTCGGGAGTGAAAGGGCCAAGTCCTAACCACTGGACGCCAGGGAATTCCCCATTCTGTGTACATATTAAATCTCCATAACAGAACCTTAATCCATGTTAATGGATTTATTTGTTGAGGAGGCAGTCAAATGAGATGATGTCATCTCATCCGGGGGAGGCTTGAAATAAGTTGAGGTCTATTAAAGGATATTCTTTTTAATAAAAAGGTAAAATCATGACTTTCATACAAATATAAAATCATCACATGTCAAATATTTTATTTAGCTCATTAATTAACAAAGGAACCTGAAGGTATCACAAAAGAAAGGCCAAAGGGAGTCCCATACATTTCTGGTTAGATGAGGAAATGAAATGAATAGACAAGTGAATGCAAACTTTTCAGTATCTACAGAGAGATTATCAGTGGCATTCCAGTGGACATAATTTGCATTCCTATGACTAGGGATTGTTATAATCAGTCTCATACAAACATCTACCTCTGCAGAGATGTAAAATCAGATCAGATCAGATCAGTCGCTCAGTCGTGTCAGACTCTTTGAGACCCCATGAATCGCAGCACGCCAGGCCTCCCTGTCCATCACCAACTCCCGGAGGTCACCCAGACTCCCATCCATCGAGTCAGTGATGCCATCCAGCCATCTCATCCTCTGGCGTCCCCTTCTCCTCTTGCCCTCAATCCCTCCCAGCCTCAGAGTCTTCTCCAATGAGTCAACTCTTCGCATGAGGTGGCCAAAGTACTGGAGTTTCAGCTTTAGCATCATTCCTTCCAAAGAAATCCCAGGGCTCATCTCCTTCAGAATGCACTGGTTGGATCTCCTTGCAGTCCAAGGGACTCTCAAGAGTCTTCTCCAACACCACAGTTCAAAAGCATCAATTCTTCGGCACTCAGCCTTCTTCACAGTCCAGCTCTCACATTCATACATGACCACAGGAAAAACCATAGCCTTGACTAGATGAATCTTTGTTGGCAAAGTAATGTCTCTGCTTTTGAATATGTGATCTAGGTTGGTCATAACTTTCCTTCCAAGGAGTAAGCGTCTTTTAATTTCATGGCTGCAGTCACCATCTGCAGTGATTTTGGAGCCCAGAAAAATAAAGTCTGACACTGTTTCCACTGTTTCCCCATCTATTTCCCATGAAGTGATGGGACCAGATGCCATGATCTTCGTTTTCTGAATGTTGAGCTTTAAGCCAACCTTTTCACTCTCCACTTTCACTTTCATCAAGAGGCTTTTGAGTTCCTCTTCACTTTCTGCCATAAGGGTGGTGTCATCTGCATATCTGAGGTTATTGATATTTCTCCCAGCAATCTTGATTCCAGCTTGTGCTTCTTCCAGTCCAGCGTTTCTCATGATGTACTCTGCATAGAATTTAAATAAACAGGGTGACAATATACAGCCTTGACGTACTCCCTTTTCTATTTGGAAACAGTCTGTTGTTCCATGTCCAGTTCTAACTGTTGCTTCCTGACCTGCATACAAATTTCTCAAGAGGCAGATCAGGTGGTCTGGTATTCCCATCTCTTTCAGAATTGTCCACAGTTTCTTGTGATCCACACAGTCAAAGGCTTTGGCATAGTCAAGAAAGCAGAAATAGATGTTTTTCTGGAACTCTCTTGCTTTTTCCATGATCCAGCGGATGTTGGCAATTTGATCTCTGGTTCCTCTGCCTTTTCTAAAACCAGCTTGAACATCAGGAAGTTCACGGTTCACATATTGCTGAAGCCTGGCTTGGAGAATTTTGAGCATTACTTTACTAGCGTGTGAGATGAGTGCAATTGTGCGGTAGTTTGAGCATTCTTTGGCATTGCCTTTCTTTGGGATTGGAATGAAAACTGACCTTTTCCAATCCTGTGGCCACTGCTGAGGTTTTTCCAAATTTGCTGGCATATTGAGTGCAGCACTTTCACAGCATCATCTTTCAGGATTTGGAATAGCTCAACTGGAATTCCATCACCTCCACGAGATGTAAAATACCATCTTCAAAGACAAAGACAGATGGTTGAGCTGGCCCACTAAGCTTCAAATCTTTCACAAGTTTTTCCTACAATTAAAAAAAATTTTTTTTTACTTGAAGTACAGCTCATGGCAGCACTATTTACAATAATCAAGATATGGGAACAATCTAAATGTCCATCAACAGACAAATGGATAAAGACAATGTGGTACAAAAATACAATGGAATACTACTTAGCCATGAAAATGAAAGAAATCATGCCATTTGCAGCAACATGAATGGACCTAGAGATTATCATACTAAGCAAAATAAACCAGAAAGAGAGAGACAAATACCATATGATATCACATATATATGGAATCTAAAATACAGCACAGATGAACTTACCTATGAAACGGAAACAAGCTCACAGACAGAGAGCGTCTTTCGGCCACACTTCTGCCGTCTGGATGTGCTTTACCTGCCTCACAGCAGACCCTTGGTATTGATCTGGATCTCTCTCCCTCCAGCCCTTTAGGAAGAGCAATGTTCCCCCAGGGTCATAGAGAAGACTCCCAATCAGCCCACAGGCTAGAAAGATGATTTCTCCCATTTCCCAGTGCTAGACCGTCAAAGCCCTGAAGACAACTTTTCTTGCAAGTAAATGGTTTCCCTGTGGAAAAACATGGAAGCCATACATGTTCTTTATCAAGTGGCAAAAACAGGACAGAAGGTGGCTAAAACAATTCCCCTTGTCAGCACAATTCATCAGGCCCATCCCTCCTGTTCCCTCACACAGCCTGGACCATGGGCTGTCTCTGTTCCTTGGCATTTGCTTTCAGATCATGCCAGGTGGATCATTACTCACATGGCCCTGATTCTGGGTCCTCCTTGCTTGTTGGGAAACCTTGATCAGCTGTTACACACACACTGTATTCTCTATTTTCTCTTGAATTGGTGCTGCTCTTCTCAGCCTGACTGGCACCTCTGGAGCCCTAGCTGGGTCAATCTAGTCATTCTGTTCCTGACATTTCTTGTATTCAAATGGACCCCCTCCATGAATCCTATTGAGTAACTTCCTGGCTGGAGTCAAATTGTACTGAGCAGTTTGAGAGCTTATACAACAGACTCAATATGAGTTCCTTATCCATGTTCAAAGTCAGTTTTTCTCAGAGATAGAAACTTTAGGGTCTGGATATAGACCAGAGGGAGAGGGAAGATGAATAGTGCTGAGCACAGAACATAGAGAAAACCCTAGTCCCACCCTTGAGAAAGTTGCTGCCTAGGTGGGAAAGGTAGAGATTTTTCTGTATTACTCAGGATTTTCCAGAAAAACAGAACCAAGAGAATGCTCATACATGTAGAGAGCAAGAGAGAGATTTATTTTAAGAAATTGGATCATGTGATTTGGGATACTTGGCCAGTCTAAAATCTGTAGGATGATCTTAGACACAGGTTAGAGACCCAGGGATAAGCCATTGTTGCAGTTCAAGTTCAAAGGCCATATGCTACAGAATTCACTCTTCAACTCCAGAAAACTCAGCCTTTTCTTGTATTCAGACCTTATCTGGTTGCATGAGGCTCACCTACATTGCTTCCCTGGTGGCTCAGTTGGTAAAGAATCTGCCTGCAATGCCGGAGATCCAGGTTTGATCCCTGGTTTGGGAAGATCCCTGGGAGAAGGAAATGGCAACCCACTCCAGTATTCTTGCCTGGAAAATCCCCTGGACAGAGGAGCCTGGCAGGCTACAGCCCATGGGGTTGCAAGAGTTGGACACAATTTAGCAACTAAACCACCACCACCTACATTGTGCAGGACAATCTGCTTTACTCAAAGTCTACTGATTTAAATGGAAAGCTCATCTAAAAATATTCTCTCGGAAACATCTAGAATAATATTTGATCAAATATCTGGACAAGTTGGCCCACCTAAGTTGTTACATAAAATTAGCCATTACAGGGACTTCCCCTGGTGGTCCAGTGGTTAAGACTCCACACTTCCACTGTAGGGGGCACAGGTTTGATCCCTGGTGGAGGAACTAAGAACCCCACATTCTATGTGGCCAAGAAAAAAAAAAAAATTGGCCATCACACTGTCCCCGGTCCACAGCTTGGGTGAGCCAGTGGGTCAGTCATCCAGATGCTGAAGACTCTGCCAAAGAATAAGTCTGGTGCTAGGAGCAGGGAAAGAGAAATATGGCTTCAGAGTGGCCAAACAGAAGGAGATTAGGGAAAACAAAATCCAGCTTGTTGTACTATGTCCATTTCTCTAACTACCCACCCCTCCCAATCTCCCCCCACCCCACCCCACCCCCTGCGGACAGCTGCTCGCTATGATGAAACAGAGGGAAAACTTCAGCCCCACTGGAACCATTGCTTTCTCTTTATGTCTGTCTGGGGCTTTGGGCCCTGGACAGTAGGTTGAATGGATATGCCCGTGTCCTAATACCTGGAACCTGTGAAGATGACCTTGTGTGCAAAGGGGGTGATTTCTGGTGTAATTAAATTTACAACCTTGAGATGAGATCATTCTGATTATCTGGATCAGTTTTCATTCCAATCCCAAAGAAAAGCAATGCCAAAGAATGCTCAAACTACCACACAATTGCACTCGTCTAACATGCTAGTAAAGTAATGCTCAAATTCCCCAAGCCAGGCTTCAGCAGTACGTGAACCGTGAACTTCCAGATGTTCAAGCTGGTTTTAGAAAAGGCAGAGGAACCAGAGATCAAACTGCCAACATCTGCTGGATCATGGAAAAAGCAAGAGAGTTCCAGAAAAACATACATTTCTGCTTTACTGACTATGCCAGAGCCTTTGACTGTGTGGATCACAATAAACTGTGGACAATTCTGAAAGAGATGGGAATACCAGACCACCTGACCTGCCTCTTGAGAAACCTTTATGCAGGTCAGGAAACAACAGTTAGAAGTGGACATGGAACAACAGACTGGTTCCAAGTAGGAAAAGGAGTATGTCAAGGCTGTATATTGTCACCCTGTTTATTTAACTTCTATGCAGAGTACATCATGAGAAACGCTGGGCTGGAAGAAGCACAAGCTGGAATCAAGATTGCCAGGAGAAATATCAGTAACCTCAGATATGCAGATGACACCATCCTTATGGCAGAAAGTGAATAAGAACTAAAAAGCCTCTTGATGAAAGTGAAAAAGGAGAATAAGAAAGTTGACTTAAAGCTCAACATTCAGAAAATGAAGATCATGGCATCTGGTCCCATCACTTCATGGCAAATAGATGGGGAAACAGTGGAAACAGTGTCAGACTTTATTTTTCTGGGCTCCAAAATCACTACAGATGGTGATTGCAGCCATGAAATCAAAAGATGTTTACTCCTTGGAAGGAAAGTTATGACCAACCTAGATAGCATATTCAAAAGCAGAGACATTACTTTGCCAACAAAGGTTCGTCTAGTCAAGGCTATGGTTTTTCCAGTGGTCATGTATGGATGTGAGAGTTGGACTGTGAAGAAAGCTGAGCGCCAAAGAATTGATGGTTTTGAACTGTGGTGTTGGAGAAGACTCTTGAGAGTCCCTTGGACTGCAAGGAGATCCAATCATTCCATCCTAAAGGAGACTAGTCCTGGGTATTCATTGGAAGGAATGATGCTGAGGCTGAAACTCCAATACTTTGGCCACCTCATGCGAAGAGTTGACTCATTGGAAAAGACCCTGATGCTGAGAGGGATTGGGGGCAGGAGGAGAAGGGGCCGACAGAGGATGAGATGGCTGGATGGCATCACCGACTTGATGCACATGAGTTTGGGTGAACTCTGGTAGTTGGTGATGGACAGGAAGGCCTGGTGTGTTGCGATTCATGGGGTCACGAAGAGTTGATCACGACTGAGTGACTGAACTGAACTGAGGTATGTCTCAATCCAGTAACAAGGTTCCTTGTAAGAGGAAAGGAGAGGGACACTGGATAAGAAGGTCATGTGGCGATGGAGGCCATCACCAGCCAAGAAATGCCTGGTGCTCCCAAAAGCTGGAAGAGGCAAGAAAAGATTTGTCCCAGAGCCTTCAGACACCTATTCCAAATCCCAGGCCTCTAGAACTGAAATTGGGAGGCAGTTGATTTCTGTTGTTTTAGGCCATGAGGTTTGCAATCACTTGTTACAGCAGCCCCGGGAGACTAGCACCCCTTATCAGTGGCCTTGGAAGTTGTCTCAGGCACTATGGATCCAAATGACAAAATAAACAGTGTGACACAGCCTTAGGGGAGGCAAATGCAATGTCCTAGCTACAGAGACACTGTAATGATACACACGTATGTGTCCATTCATCCCCCTCTGCAGATCTTTACCCAGTGCCAGCCACAAACCCCAGACATCATGGTAGGAGCTGATTTTACAAGGATGCTCGAGACATCTTGGGGCATTGTAGCTCCAAAGCCAATTGTCACAGATGTCTTTTGGTCTAGTCTTCCTTTATTAATGAACAAATCATCCCATAATGAGCTGTGCTGTGTCCAGGGCTCGGTGTAAGAACCACTTCTGATCCGGAAGCACTCCTTCCTGAATGCCTTTTGAGCCCGGTAGTTTGCTGCTGCTCTGACCCAGCCACATCCTCCCTCTCCCAGCTCCCTGTCAGCATCACTCATATGGTCCCCAGAACCTGTTTCCAGTCAAAATCCGTTTTTCCCTGGCCCATCTAGCAGAAAGTCCCTTGTGAGAGTTGAGATTAAGAGTTTCAGTGCAGCGTCACATTGCCTGAGTTTGATCCCCAACCTCACTGTTTACTAGCTGAATAATTTTAAGAAAATATTTGTGATTTGCTAGCCTCAATTTCCTCATCTATAAGATGGTGATAATAGTGCCTGCCTCACAGGACTACTGAATGGCTTAAGTAAGATCACTGTCTCATTCCCGGGTAATGCTCAGTCAGTTCAGTTTAGTCACTCAGTCGTGTCCGACTCTTTGCAACCCCATGAACTGCGGCACGCCAGGCCTCCCTGTCCATCACCAACTCCCAGAGTTCACCCAAACTCAAGTGCATCAAGTCGGTGATGCCATCCAGCCATCTCATCCTCTGTCATCCCCTTCTCCTCCTGCTCCCAATCCCTCCCAGCATCAGAGTCTTTTCCAATGAGTCAACTCTTCGCAGTAAGTAGCAGCTAAAGCATCACTATGAACAAAGCTAGTGGAGGTGATGGAATTCCAGTTGAGCTATTCCAAATCCTGAAAGATGATGCTGTGAAAGTGCTGCACTCAATATGCCAGCAAATTTGGAAAACTCAGCAGTGGCCACAGGACTGGAAAAGGTCAGTTTTCATTCCAATCCCAAAGACAGGCAATGCCAAAGAATGCTCAAACAACCGCACAGTTGCACTCATCTCACACACTAATAAAGTAATGCTCAAAATTCTCCAAGCCAGGCTTCAGCAATATGTGAACCGTGAACTTCCTGATGTTCAAGCTGGTTTTAGAAAAGGCAGAGGAACCAGAGATCAAATTGCCAACATCTGCTGGATCATGGAAAAAGCAAGAGAGTTCCAGAAAAACATCTATTTCTGCTTTCTTGACTATGCCAAAGCCTTTGACTGTGTGGATCACAATAAATTGTGGACAATTCTGAAAGAGATGGGAATACCAGACCACCTGACCTGCCTCTTGAGAAATTTGTATGCAGGTCAGGAAGCAACAGTTAGAACTGGACGTGGAACAACAGACTGATTCCAAATAGGAAAAGGCTGTATATTGTCACCCTGTTTATTTAACTTATATGCAGAGTACATCATGAGAAACGCTGGACTGGAAGAAGCACAAGCTGGAATCAAGATTGCTAGGAGAAATATCAGTAACCTCAGATACGCAGATGACACCACCCTTATGGCAGAAAGTGAAAAAGAACTAAAAAGCCTCTTGATGAAAGTGAAAGAGGAGAGTGAAAAGGCTGGCTTAGAGCTCAACATTCAGAAAACGAAGATCATGGCATCTGGTCCCATCACTTCATGGGAAATAGATGGGGAAACAGTGGAAACAGTGTCAGACTTTATTTTTCTGGGCTCCAAAATCACTGCAGATGGTGACTGCAGCCATGAAATTAAAAGACGCTTACTCCTTGGAAGGAAAGTTATGACCAACCTAGATCACATATTCAAAAGCAGAGACATTACTTTGCCAACAAAGATTCGCCTAGTCAAGGCTATGGTTTTTCCTGTGGTTATGTATGGATGTGAGAGCTGAACTGTGAAGAAGGCTGAGTGCCGAAGAATTGATGCTTTTGAACTGTGGTGTTGGAGAAGACTCTTGAGAGTCCCTTGGACTGCAAGGAGATCCAACCAGTGCATTCTGAAGGAGATGAGCCCTGGGATTTCTTTGGAAGGAATGATGCTAAAGCTGAAACTCCAGTACTTTGGCCACCTCATGCGAAGAGTTGACTCATTGGAGAAGACTCTGAGGCTGGGAGGGATTGAGGGCAAGAGGAGAAGGGGACGCCAGAGGATGAGATGGCTGGATGGCATCACTGACTCGATGGACATGAGTCTGGGTGAACTCCCGGAGTTGGTGATGGACAGGGAGGCCTGACGGGCTGGGATTCATGGGGTCGCATAGAGTCGGACACGACTGAGTGACTGAACTGAACTGAACTGAACTGAATCATTATTTTTGCAGAACTGGCCCTCTTTCCCAGGTGTCTTCTGTCTCTCATCAGGAGGCCTGGGGTTCCTTCAGTTCTAACCTGGGAAATTCTGTTTGCCCAATAAAGTCATGAAGGCATCTCTGGAGGGTGTGAGAGCAAATGGCCTTGAGCCAATCGAACAGAACAGCATTGACGAGAACAACCTGGTAGGCTGTGCATCACACAGAGCGGAAATGGGCTTCAGCCTCAGTTAACACTGTGCCTGCTTGGATTTTCAAAGATAGGAAGTGGCCAAAGCCAGGAAGGAGGTGGGGATCTATGTTTCAGCATTCTCTTTCACACTTGGTATCATTCCTATACAACTCTGGGTGCCATTAGAACTGAGCTTGTACAATATGGCAGCTCCTTCATAGAGGTGTGCACCTCTGGCCTATTGAGAGGTAGAGAGAGTTCCAGTGAACTTTCAGATACTCCTAATTCTCTTGTAACTCCTAATTCTCTTTAAGTATCTTTCAGATCCTCCTAATTTTCTTTGAATCTTAAGATTTACTTTCATTAGAAATGGCACTCAGGGCTCAAACATTTATATGTACATATTTAGAGCACTATTCACAATAGCCCAAAGATAGAAACAATTCACATGTCCATCCACAAATGCAAGGATAAACAAAATGTTGTATGTCCATGCAATGGAATATTATTCAGCCATAAAAATGAACGAAACATCGATACATGTTGCATCACAGATGAACCTTGAAAACATTATGCTAAGTGAAAAAAAGCCAGACACCAAAGGTCACATGTTGCATGATTCCATGTATGTGAAATATCCAAAATAGGTAAATCCTAGAGACAAAAAGAAAGTTGATGGTTGCAAGGGACTGGGGGAGAGAAGAATGAGGAGTAATTGCTTAGTGGGTACAGGGACAATGAAAATGCTTTGAAACTAGATAGGTGCATACAATATAATGAATGTGCTGAAAGACAATATGTGGTTTGCTTTAGAATGCTTAATTTTATGTTATGTGAAGTTCACCTCAATTGTTTTAGAAGTTAGCATGTAACCCTTTAACGGGCTTCCCAGGTGGCGCCAGTGATAAAGAACCTGCCTGCCAACACAGGGGACATAAGAGACATGAATTCAATCAGGAGGATCCCCTGGAGGAGAGCATGGCAACCCACTCTAGTATTCTTGCCTGGAGAATCCTACAGACAGAGGATCCTGGCAGGCTACATGGGGTCAAAAAAAGTTGGGCATAACTGAAGCGACTTAGCAGGCAGACAGGCAACCTTTTAACATGAAAGAATTTAGAATCTGAAAACCATCAGTGCTACCCCTCCTCCCCAAGTCTGGTTTTAGGATCTCTGCTTATTGCTCTTCCAGGGAAGAGAAGGATGGTGCAAATTTGGAGCTAGTGCAATGAGTCATCCTTTCGTGGGGATTATTTTGAAAAGAGCCAACCAAAAAGTCGGGTCAGATTATCTGCAGAAGAAGGCTTTGATTTCAAAGGCCATTTGTTCTAAGTTATGTTATCTTTCTTGCACTCAACTAAAGCTTCCATTCCAGAAATATTAGCGTTTTTTACTACCTCCCCCACACCAACTGTAAGATCTCACAGCAGCTTTTTGGATTTGCAGCGAACTCCACATTCCTTCAGAGCATGCTTGGCCAAAATCTTGAATGTCCCTGCTTGACATATGGAGAGAAAATTTGCTCTTCCCACTGCTGTACCCATTCTCTAAAAGGTCTTCCCAAAAGATACTCCTGGTAACATTATGCAAATGTGTGGATAAGGCAGGCTTACATTTCTGCTTCAGGTAGAACAAATGCCAGGATCTCCATTCAGAGCTCTGGGTACCTGAGAGCAATGGCTCCCCTGTGCTTCTCAGATGGAATCCTTCCTCTCATCTATCACTTACAGTAGGCTCTCCAGGGCTGGCGTGGCAGTTTATCAATCTTGGGAATCTAGACTTCTTCCAGATTATTTATCTGCTACTCCTAGGATGCTCCCCTTTTCCACTCAGTCCAAAAGGGATCAACCCTCACATCCACACTTCAGCCTGCAGGACAAGAGAGAGAGGATAGGATACTTGCTCAGTCGTATCTGACCCTTTGTGACCCCACAGACTGTAGTCTGCTAGGCTCCCCTGTCCGTGGAATTCTACAGGCAAGAACACTGGAATGGGTTGCCATTCCCTTCTGCAGGGGATCTTTCCAACCCAGGGATCGAACCTGGGTCTCCTGCATTGCAGGCAGATTCTTTACAAATGCCAGGGAAGTTTCCAAGAGAGAGTAGCAGTGTAATATAAACTTACTTCCTTTCTGGAATATGACCTGGAAATTTCACTCTTCACTTCTGCTGATGCCGCATTAGCCAGAATCTAGTTACAGTGTCACAGGTAGCCACTAGCGAGGCTGGCCAAGTGCCAAGCTTAAACTTCTCTTACAATAAGAAAGGAGGAGAATGGACATGGGGAAATACAACTAGGACTCAGCCCCAAGCGACTCTGAGCATGGCTTGATGATCAATCGCCCCTCTGGGGTGCGCTTGTTGTGTGCACGCCCCCCAGGGGTCACGTGGCTGGGGGTGTCCAAGCCAACTTAACATTCCTTCTCTTACCAACACCCCCAGTCTCTTTACTGTCATTCAAAACAGGGAGTCATGCCCCACCTCCCAGCTTTTGCTTATGCTCTTCCCTAACTAGGAATATTTCGTCCCCTTCTCCACACACGTATTGACTTTACCATCCCCTCAAGTCTCATCTCGGAGAAGGCAATGGCACCCCACTCCAGTACTCTTGCCTGGAGAATTCCATGGATGAAGGAGCCTGGTAGGCTGCAGTCCATGGGGTCGCTAAGAGTCAGACACGACTGAGCGACTTCACTTTCACTTCTCTCTTCCCTGCATTGGAGAAGGAAATGGCAACCCACTCCAGTGTTCTTGCCTGGAGAATCCCAGGGACAGGGGAACCTGGTGGGCTGCCGTCTGTGGGGTCGCACAGAGTGGGACAAGACTGAAGCGACTTAGCAGCAGCAGCAGCAGCAGCAAGTCTCATCTCCTCCCCAAAATATTCCCTGACAAGCCCAGCCTACTCTGATTTCCCATAGCATTTCTTGATCTTTATATTTTCATACTGCGTTCCCTGTAGCTAAGTCTTAGCTTCAGAATTAGACAACAGGTTTCTTGAGAAGAGAGTCCCCATCATATAGTTTTCTTATAGCCTCTATGGAATCTTGCTTAGTCTATGCACACACATCTATTTAGTAATTATGCTCTGAAATAAAGTGAATTTGATTAAAGTGATATACTAAATAATTTAGGACAATATTCTTATTTCCCTATAATTATGGTGCTTTTTTAACCTAAGTTTTCTACATAATTAAAATCATTATAAATAAACGCACAAGTACATAAGTATCTTCGTAATTCAAGAAACAGGTTTTATTCTTATTTCGTTTTCTAATTCAATTGTAGACTGGGCAGCTTTGCATCAGCAGTACCTGCACTGTTTCACAAACCAAGTAGGATAAGCATAGCCTAAATGTCTAGCACCGGATCTGACACATAGGTGGTGCTGAATAAATGCTACAAGAAAAAGTCAAGGGCAGAGTGTAAAGGTAAATTGAGTTCAACTGTTTACAACTTACTGCATAATCAAGGATTCTGGTATTAGACACTGGTTTGAACTTTGGTTCTTCCACTTATTCACAGTTTTGCCGAGCATTCAATGAATTAACTAGTATGTTTGCCGTCTCCCATTATCTCTCATTTCCATGTACACTCTTCTGTATTTTTATTTGTAATACTGTTGGTTTCGAGTCTGCAAATTATATTTTTCCCAGATTCCCTTGCTAACTGATTTCCAGTTGGGATCTGCGATGGAAGGCACAAGGGGGACATGCAAAGCAGGAAGAAAGGGGAAGAAACACTCTTCTTCCTCACACCATTTTTTAAAAATTATTATTTATTTATTTGGCTGCCCTGGGTCTTAGTTGCTAACTTGGGAGTTTCAATCTTAGTTGTGGCACGTGGGATCCAGTTCACTTGCTGCTGCTAAGTCGCTTCAGTCGTGTCCGACTCTGTGCGACCCCATAGACAGAAGCTCACCAGGCTCCCCCATCCCTGGGATTCTCCAGGCAAGAACACTGGAGTGGGTTTCCATTTCCTTCTCCAATGCATGAAAGTGAAAAGAGAAAGTGAAGTCACTCAGTTGTGTCCGACTCTTAGCGACCCCATGGACTGGAGCCTACCAGGATCCTCCGTCCATGGGATTTTCCCGGCAAAAGTACTGGGGTGGGGTGCCATTGCCTTCCCCACTAGTTCACTTACCAGGGATCAAACTCAGGCCCCCAGCATTGGAAGCAAGGAGTCTTAGCCACCAAACCACAAGGTAAGTCCCATTACACCTTCTTTTAGACTCCTGTGACTGCGACAGCTTTGGCACTCCTAGCACCATTGTCAAGCCACTTTCTCAGAGGTGCTAGCCACACAGTGCCACCTCAGCCATCCTGCTACCAGCGGCATGATGGCCCTGCAGCAGCCCAACTCCTAAAGTGGTGGCCTTTCTTCTGCATTTCTAGGTTCTGGTTATACCTCTATCCTTTTGAACACCCGGCCTTCAAGTTGTTTCCTGTGTTTACTCACCTCACTGCTCCCTTTTGGATGTTCTGACACCTGTGAAATTCATTCACTCTGTTAAATACCCTCTAGTTGAAATACTTTGCATAATTTGTTTTCCTGATTACCTTTTGACTGATACAGTATGTAATGTGATTAATGCATTTCATCTTCTCAACAAATGTGAGTTCTCTCCTAAGTGATTTCACTCTGTTGTGTTGAAAGTGAATGTGTAATGGAAGTAAAGATATATTAATTTTATTTCTAAATTCTCATTTCTTTTTTTAGAGTTGTTCGTCTTTCTCCACAGGCTTCCAAGAATTCCACAGAGACCATGGTTCTAAGCCTTAGGTATGAACTATAATCAGCTGCAGAATCCTCAAAAATACAAATGTTGAGGCCCTTCTAGGACCTTAGAAGGGATAGGGCTGAGTTAGCGCATTTTGCAGAGAAGGCAATGGCACCCCACTCCAGTACTCTTGCCTGGAAAATCCCATGGACGGAGGAGGCTGGTGGGCTGCAGTCCATGGGGTCGCTAAGAGTCGGACACGACTGAGCGACTTCACTTTCACTTTCCACTTTTATGCATTGGAGAAGGAAATGGCAACCCACTCCAGTGTTCTTGCCTGGAGAATCCCAGGGATGGCGGAGCCTGGTGGGCTGCCGTCTATGGGGTTGCACAGAGTTGGACACGACTGAAGCGACTTAGTAGTAGTAGTAGTAGTAGCAGCACATTTTGAGGAAGTTCTCCAGGTAGTTATTGGTGCTAGTTTGAGGACCCCTGGTTTAGATACTCACAATATAGTACATTAAGTATGATCTTTTAATGCTTCATTGTTGGTAAAATGTTACCTGCTTACCAGTGTCTCAAAACACGTTTTTTGATAATGATGCTGACACTTTACTCAATAACCAGTTGAATAATCTCTCGTTTCAATGGCATTAAGATCAGACCAGCCTTGAACTGGTTTACCAACATGACACTACGTGTTTCTTGGCTCCCTTACAGGTGTGAGGGGTAGAGCAGACTCATATGGATGCTAAGTGTTAGAATCAAGGCTTGATCTGTTGAAATTAGGGGCAGCACCGAAAAAAATTATATTCTCAATATCCTAGGCCTATACCATGCGTGCATGCCCAGTAGTGTCTGACTCTTTGCAACCCTATGGACTATAGCTCGGCAGGCTCCTCTGTCCATGAAATTTTCTAGGCAAGAATACTAGAGTGCGTTGCCATTTCCTATTTCAGGAGATCTTCCCGACCCAGGGATCAAACCTACCTCTCCTGCATCATTTGCATTGGCAAGAAGATTCTTTTACCACTGCACCACCTGGGAATCCCCAGATCTATACCACTCAGAGATAATTCAAGCCCGAGATGGGGGAACCTTAGGAAGAACAAAACAGGATGCCACAAATATTGATCACATCACCTGTTCTCTGGATACTCTTTCCTCTTTCTTTTCTACTGTTCTTTTCATACTGACCTTATTAAGGAAAACCTCAAACCCATTACAGTCTTACTCCTTTAAGCCTATGTTTCTCTCACCCATCCCCTACCAGATTTGCTAGATCCAAATCAGAAGCCCACAAAATGCCCCTTGGTACAGAGTGATCCTATGAATGCTTAAGGAGGCTTTGCCCTCACAAGAAAATCATGGCACTAGACTCTCATCAAATCCTGTGCTTGGGCACTCAGTCATGTCTGACTTTTTGCAACCCCATGGACTGTAGCCTGCCAGTCTCCTCTCTGTCCATGGAATTCTCCAGGCAAGAATACTGGAATGGGTTGCCATTTCCTTCACATCAAATCCTATCCCATCTAATTATTAATGTACCAAATGATGTCTCATTGGTGGGCTTCCAAATTCTACCTCAGCTGAGAAACCCAGTGGCAGCCAACAAAACATAATGAAAGAAGCCAGGAAAGGGTTAGTGTAACATGCTGGCTGACAGCAAATGGTCTGTCTTTTTCTTTCTTTTTTTTTTTTTTTAACCACACCCTACAGCATATGGAACTTCCAAGACCAGGGATCAAACCTGTGCCCCCTGAATTAGCAGCGTGGAGTCTTAACCACTGGACCATTCGGGAAGTTCAAGGACAACTGTAATTATTATTTTAACAAATAAATCAGAGCTTATACATCCAAATGGCAAATGTTTTTCAAACCACTTTGCCATAGCTCACTGTATTTTAAAACTGTCCCTAGAGCCTTGCTGTAGATTTTTATGAAAAGTTCTCCATAGCCTCAAATGGGTGCATTTGATTATTTGGAAACAACTGGAGTCATTTGAAGATAAGCCTGTTGAGCAAGGTATGTGATCAAGCTGGGAGACATCATTATGTGGTGAGGCTGTAGCCAACCGAAACCAGGAAGGAAGGAGAGTGTGAACAAGTTGTGAACACAGTTTGCAAATGGAATGGAAAGCATTTTAGATAGTATTTGGAAGCAATTACAGTCTCCCAAGATGATGATTTTAAAAGATCCCTCTCATTCTGAACAAATTGATCATATACATGTACGTGGATCTTTTTCTTTTTTTTAATCAACCTGTTTTATTACAATCTACTATAATACTGTAATAAATTTACAATATTATATTTACAGAAGTTGTTCTCAGTTCTCTCTCCATGTATGACGATCCCAAGCTGTCCAGGGTATTTTCTCTGCCCGCCACGACTCAAGGCAATGAGATTGTCTGAAAAAGACAGGGATTTTGGAAAAAGATTGGTATACAAATCTGCGCCTCAACTACTTACTCTCTTTGTAATCTTAAGCAAGTTATTTGAGCTCACTGTACTTTGGTTTTCTCATCTGTAAAATGAGTATAATAATACTTATCCCATGGGAAAAATAAGAAAATTAAAGAAAATAATGTATGCAAGTGCCTAGCACAGTGTCTTGGTCCAAAGCAGACACATGTAAACATTACTATTATCAATGTGTGGATGCAGTGTGGACCATTTTTCGTGTGTGTGTTTCTATGAACCAGACAGCCAAGCCCAGGACAACCTATGATGAGTTCTAAGCAGGGCAGGAAGGAGTGAATGAGAGCACAATGAAACAGTTTTCCTCTTCTCTTGATGCCCCTATCTGTTGTGCTGTGCTTAGTAGCTCAGTCATGGCAACTGTTTGCAACCCCATGGACTATAGCCCACCAGGCTCTTCTATCCATGGGGATTCTCCAGGCAAGAATACTGGAGTGAGTTGCCATGCCCTCCTCCAGGGGATCTTCCCAACTCAAGGATCAAACCCAGGTCTCCTTCATTGCAGGTGGATTCTTTACCATCTGATCCACCTATGGGATCCTGCAAAACTGGAGTCTTATCATCTCAAAATGCATCAGTATGTTAGAATAGTAATACAAAGATATCTCATTGACCCAGTGGTATTGAGGATGCAGCTTTCTATACCCCAGATAACAGAAGCTTTTCCCTTTGACAGCCAACACTTTCAATGTTAACCATATGGGAGAAAATAATTCAAAAACTTGTATTCACCATTGACTTTTTGAAGCAAAGGTCATGACTTAACGTTTTCATTTTAATCCACTGTCGTCATTAGGAGCAAGCATTGCAACATGGAGTGGGGCTCAGGGCAGGGCCTGCTGTCTGGGTTTTCTGTTTTTTCCTTCCTCGATGTCAGTCATTGTCCAGATGTGACATGCTGGAGACAAAACAAGTTCACCAATCTTGGAAACAGGCAGACACTCAGAAATCTCCAATGTTTGGGAGAGTGACCACTAACTACGTAGGGCCATGTGTTCTTTGGTAGGTGGGTTCAGAGTGAGACCCTCCTTCAGCCATCTCAGCTGGAGCTAATTACTGTACTGAATCTCAGTTTCTTCCTCTGTTCAATGAGAATAAAAATAGTAGCTACATGGTAGGGGAGTCATGAGTCTTAAGCGGGGACAGTTCAGTTCAGTTCAGTTCAGTTGCTCAGTCATGTCTGACTCTTTGCGACTCCATGAATTGCAGCACGCCAGGCCTCCCTGTCCATCACCAACTCCCAGAGTTAACCCAGACTCACGTCCATCGAGTCAGTGATGCCATTAAGCCATCTCATCCTCTGTAGTCCCCTTCTCCTCCTGCCCCCAATCCCTCCCAGCATCAGAGTCTTTTCCAATGAGTCAACTCTTCGTATGAGGTGGCCAAAGTACTGGAGTTTCAGCTTTAGCATCATTCCTTCCAAAGAAATCCCAGGGCTGATCTCCTCCAGATAATCACGATGGTGTGATCACTGACCTAGAGCCAGACATCCTGGAATGTGAAGTCAAGTGGGCCTTAGAAAGCATCACTACAAACAAAGCTAGTGGAGGTGATGGAATTCCAGTTGAGCTCTTTCAAATCCTGAAAGATGATGCTGTTAAAGTGCTGCACTCAATATGCCAGCAAATTTGGAAACCTCAGCAGTGGCCACAGGACTGGAAAAGGTCAGTTTTCATTCCAATCCCAAAGAAAGGCAATGCCAAAGAACGTTCAAACTACTGCACAATTGCACTCATCTCACACACTAGTAAAGTAATGCTCAAAATTCAAGCCAGGCTTCAGCAATATGTGAACTGTGAAATTCCTGATATTCAAGCTGGTTTTAGAAAAGGCAGAGGAACCAGAGATCAAATTGCCAACATCCGCTGGATCATGGAAAAAGCAAGAGAGTTCCAGAAAAACATCTATTTCTGCTTTCTTGACTATGCCAAAGCCTTTGACTGTGTGGATCACAATAAACTGTGGACAATTCTGAAAGAGATGGGAATACCAGACCACCTGATCTGCCTCTTGAGAAATTTGTATGCAGGTCAGGAAGCAACAGCTAGAACTGGACATGGAACAACAGACTGGGTCCAAATAGGAAAAGGAATATGTCAAGGCTGTATATTGTCACCCTGTTTATTTAAATGGGGACACTTAGACATAGAGTGCTTAGCATGGCACAGGACAGACAGCAAATGCTCAATAAACATTACCTACTGTTCTTACTGTTACTGCAATAAAGCAGGATGAACAGAGCCCTTCGCAGGCAGCCATTGCTGTGTCTTGATACTCCACACCCTGTTACTAGGCAACAGGTCTTAGCCATTGATTGGTGCCTCAGATGGCCCCACCCACAAGCAACCAACTGTCAATGAACAGCCATTACTCGTCCTGCTAAGCTATTGGTCAGCACCGCAGTGGACCCTGCTCACAAGTAACTGTCAATGAGGAACCACTGGGGAAGTGATTGAGGAAAAGGTCACTGGTGTGGTGGTCGTCAGGTGGAACTTGAAGAGGCCGATTCAAGCCTGCTCCTGGAGATCCTCCAGCTCACCCAGGCTTGGGCCAGCAGGTGAGCTGGAGGGCCCAGGGGACAGACCGGGAACTACATCCTGAGGGCTCCAGAGCCCTCATCAAGGCCCCCCACTAGCCATGGCCCAGGCCTCGAGGAGCAGTGAACCTCTCCCCCATCCCTACTCTGTGACCTAATAGCAGTGGCCATCTGCCTGACCTGTGAGACCTGGTCTCTCCGTTTGGGCTACCTGAGGAGACTGAGGACCAGTTGGGTTGGATGCCTGGCTCCCTCAGGGATGACAGCTGGGAAGAGTGTGGGAACCTGGCCCTGAAGGAGCTGCCAACTGAGATCCGCCTCCTCTTAGCCAGGACTGGGACCTTGGAGGGTGAGAGTTGTGCTTTGATATCTTGCCCTTTCTGGTCAGAGCAGAGAATAACATTCATCTCCTAGAGATTTACAGGATCATCATTACCTGACTATGACCAAACCTCAAGAATGTAGGACCTGACACAGAGAAGTTTGCAACAACTAACCACACCCATCCATCCTTTTGCTTTTAAAGGGACTTCCTGAAAGTTTTCAGTAACTTTGGGGTTCTTAGGGCATGAATCTCCACCCATCTCCTTGTATGAATCTGTAATAAACCTTTCTCTGTTCCAAACTCTAATGTTTTAGTATTGGTGGGCCTTACTGTGCGTCCAGCACATAGACTTGCGATTTCGGTAACTAGTAGCAAGTAAAGTCTCACGGACACTGACTGCTCTCCTGTGACACTCATAAACACCCACGCTTTATATGTTTTTTCTTCCATCCACTAAAGACTGTAGAAGGAGTAGCCTATTGGCCAGTGAATAGAGCCCTCTCTGTTTTCCCCCATAATCTGGTAAAACTCCCAGATAAGAGAATTTCAGCCAATGAGAACCTCCAATCATTCTATCAAAGCCAAGCCAATCCTTCTCATTAAGGACCACGTTTCTTACACTGTTGAGTGGCCAGCCAGGCCAGCCATCTGCACCTCTGTGAGCCCTGCAGGCAGACACACTGAGAGTAGGAGGGGATCCCAGGGGACCAAACACCTCTGTCAGATCAAGTCATCAAACCCTGGCTGGCGATCCCTGGTGGCAGAATTGCAGGGAGGCTGGAAGCCCCCAGAGCCTCTCATTTGGCACCATTCCTGGCACTGAAAAGAAATGTGCCCAGAGGGATGGCAGCTGCATTTTGATCTGATGAGGACTAGGGAGACTGCAGCTCTCCAAGTGGTTCTTTTCTATCTTGTGTATCCTGTAGGGGGTTAATTAACATCCTCAACGGTGTGCTATTCTGGCTGTTTCACCACTGGGGGATGTAATTTCAGGTCACTCTGAAGTTAAGTGAAGACAACAACAACAGCTGCAGGCTTTGTTGAGGTCCAGACGGCCAGCCGCTGAGCAGGCCCCAGCCCCGCACTTCATTCTGTGTGAGCAGCATTAATAACCGACAATGGGCACTCAAATCAGGGGACAAGAGCTTTCACTGAGCATGCGCCCCTGGGTTAGGGTCTTTGTACTAGCTTCCTGGCGAACACATGCCTCCCCCAGGGACTCACTGCCTCAAAATGATATTCCCAATATAAGTGCCAGACGGGAATCTATCTGACAATTTTCTGTATTTTATGTCCCCAGCACTGTTCTTTCTCCATTGAACCTAAGCAAGCTCCATTTACACATCAGCAACGGGGAAGGCAATGGCACCCCACCCCAGTACTCTTGCCTGGAAAATCCCATGCACAGAGGAGCCTGGTAGGCTCCAGTCCATGGGGTCGCTAAGAGTCGGACACAACTGAGCGACTTCACTTTCTCTTTTCACTTTCATGCATTGGAGAAGGAAACGGCAACCCACTCCAGTATTCTTGCCTGGAGAATCCCAGGGACGGGGGAGCCTGGTGGGCTTCGGTCTATGGGGTCGCACAGAGTCGGGCACGACTGAAGCGACTTAGCAGCAGCAGCAGCAGCAGTTGTAGCCCACTTTACCCAGCATTGTTTTATATAGTTGGAGGTCTATGGAATTTTTATAAAGCAAGTCACATTTTAGATGCACCAGATGACCTTGAAACTGCATTAGTTCTCTACTGCTGCGTAACAAATTGCCCCCAAAACTTAGTGGATAACACAATAATGAATATATATTATCCTCACAATACCTGTTTGTTGGGAGTTCAAGTGTGTCTTATCCATGGAGTGTCTGCCTGGGGTGTATCATGAGGTTACTGTCATGGTGTCAGCTTGACTTGCTTGTCCCCTGGGGGGCCAGCTTCTAAGATGCTCTGCTCACACAGCGAGCAGGTTGATGCCCTTGTTGTTGGAGGCCTTACTTTCTCCAAACATGAGCCTGTCAGGCTACTAAATGTGCTCACAATAAGGCCACAAACTACCCCTTAGAGTGAGTATCCATGAGAGGGAACCAGGTGAGAGATGTCCTTTTTATGACTCAACCTCAGAACTCATGTTCTATTCATTAAACGGAGGCAATCACTCAGTTGAGGGAATTAGTTCCACCTTTTTTTTTAAATTGAGGTACGGTTGATGACAATATTATATAAGTTTCAGGTGTAGAACATAGTGATTCACAATATTTAAAGGTTATACTCCATGAATAGTTATTATAAAATATTGGCTATATTTCCTGTATTGCACAGTTTAACCTTGGAGCTTATTTTATACCTAATAGTTTTTACTTCTTGGAGAAGGCAGTGGCACCCCACTCCAGTACTCTTGCCTGGAAAATCCCATGGATGGAGGAGCCTGGTAAGCTGCAGTCCATGGGGTCGCTGAGGGTCAGACATGACTGAGTGACTTCACTTTCACTTTTCACTTTCATGCACTGGAGAAGGAAATGGCAACCCATGCCAGTGTTCTTGCCTGGAAAATCCCAGGGACGGGGGAGCCTGGTGGGCTGCCATCTATGGGGTGGAACAGAGTCAGACACGACTGAAGCAACTTAGCAGCAGCAGCAGCAGCAGTTTTTACTTCTTAAGCCCCTACCTCTATTTTTCCCTTCTCCCTTCCCTCTCCTGACTGATAACCAGTAATTTGTTCTCTACATCTGTGAGTCTTTTTCTTTCTTGTTATATATTCACTAGTTTGTTTTCCTTTTTAAAATCCACACACAAGTGATATTATATAGGATTTTCTTTCTCCGATTTATTTCACTGAGTAGAACACCCTCAAAGTCCATCTGTATTGTTGCAAATTGCAACCTTTCATTCATTTTATGGCTGAGTAGTAGTGCTCTGTATATATATATACTACAGCTTCTTTATCCATTCATGTGCTGATTGACACAGATTGTTTCTATATCTCAGCTATTGTAAGTAATGCTGCAATGAACTTTGGGGTGCATGTATCTTTTTTTTTTTTTTTGCAGTTCTTTAAATACAGTTCTATTCATTTTGGGCTGTGTTGCGTCTTTGTTGCAGTGCGGGCTTTTCTCTAGTTGGGGTACTCAGGCTTCTCATGGCAGTGACTTCTCTTGTTGGAGAGCACGAGCTTTAGAGCACAGACCCAATAGTTGTGGCACGTGAGCTTAAGAGCTCTGAGGCATGTGGGATCTTCCTAGATCAGGGATCGAACCCGTGTCTCCTGCATAGGCAGGCGGACTTTTTAACCACTGAGCCACCAGGGAAGCCATGTATCTTTTCAAATTAATGTTTCTATTTTCTTGAGATTATATACCCAGGAGTGAAATTGCTGGATCACACTGTAACTCTGTTTTTTGCTCGTTGAGGTAGCTCCAGACTGTTTTCCACTGTGGCTACACCAACTGACATTCCCATTCGCAGTGCACAAGGGTTCCTTTTTCTCCACACCCCGGTCAACATTTGTTATTTATGTTCTTTTTGATGATAGCTATTATGACCAACGTGAGCGGATACCTTGAGTTTTGTTCTGATTTGAATTTCTCTGACAATGAATGGTGTTGAGCATCTTTTCCTGTGGATTAGCTCTACTTTTGAAGGGAGCAGTATCAGAATTAGTGAGCTTATTTTAATACCATTACATACATTAAGGGGGTGCGTAATTCATTCAAGTAACAGATACTTACTGAGTACCTACTACATGTTCACATTATTCTAGATGCTTGGAATACCTCCTAGACAATACAGACCAAAAGTTCCTGCCTACCCTTGTCAAGTTAAATTCTAGTGGAGAGAGACAAAAAAATGAACAATAGCAGAGAAAGTACATTTTATAGCAACCCACTCCAGTGTTCTCGCCTGGAGAGCTCTTTGGACAGAGTAGCCTGGTGGGCTACAGTCCATGGGGTCGCAAAGAGTCAGACACAACTGAGCCACTAACACTTCACTTCATGGTGTGCTGCTGTTTAAGTGTTAGGGTGGGGGACAGGAAGTGGTGCTCTGGAATCCCAGAGTCAGGTTACATTTTAAATAAGGCCAACAGGCCAGTCCTCACTGAGCAGGTGGAGTGGGACGTGCAAGTGTGCACACTCGCTCAGTCGTGTCTGACTCTGTGTGACCCCGTGGACTGTAGTCCTCCAGGTTCCTCTGTGCATGGAATTTTCCAAGCAAGAATACTGAAGTGGGTTGTCATTTCCTACTCCAGACCCAGGGATTGAACCTGCATCTCCTGTATCTCTTGCATTGGCAGGCGAATTCTTCACTACCGAGCCTCCTGGAAAGCCAGGAGAGGGGCAGGCTGGGGTTTGGAAAGGTGATGGGCCGTGTTGTGTGCGGCTGTGTGAGCAAGTGTATGACCACAGAGCCCAGCTCCTGTGAACCCTGGTCTATTACCACTGTCCCTCGTGGGTACAGGTGGGGAGTCGCTTTTCCCTGCAGCTGGTGTTCCCATCCCTAGACTCCCAAGGAGAAAATGCCCCGGTGGCCATTCCCAGCTGCAGGTGGCCTTTGAGACTGCTTAGACAGCACTTCCAGGCCTTGCTGAGACACACGGCAGGCAGCCGCACTGCGGACGTACAACACAGCGCACCCGAGGGGGAGAGACAGTGAGTCACTCAGTCCAGCAGTGGTCATGTTTGCAGGAGCAGCACTTGTGCAATGCTGAGTGTATAATTTTAGTATTTAAATTCAATCATGGTGTTTCTACAACAGGAGGTGAGCTCCAAACAACACCCAACAGGAGCTGCCCAACCCAGAGAACCACTGAACTCTGGAGGCTCCTGAATCATAAAGGAGGGAGACTGGAAAGAGAAGACATTCCAGACTTGAGTGTGGCTGAAGAAGGGTCAGTGCACAGGAGACCCTTGCTGATGGGCTGCCCGGAGCTGGAGGGGCAAGGGATGAAGCAGCCTTGGGTTGGTGCCAGAGGATTCCATGGGGTGCCCAGTTCTAATCCAGGCAGATTAGAGGGCTCCCAGAGCAAGTGGAAGGGTGAGGGGCATTTACACAAAGATCAGTTCAATTTAGTTCAGTCGCTCAGTCATGTCAACTCTTTGTGACTCTGTGGACTGCAGCACGCCAGGCTTCCACGTGCAGCAGTCCATGGGGTCAAAGAGATGTGTGAGCCCTATTCAAGGAGTGGTTACTGATCTGGAGGGTGTGGTGCCTAACGCCACAGGGGCGTAAACCACCCCACAAGCTCTCAGGCAGCCTATCGGATGGAGAAGGACCCCCTCCCAAGAGAACAGAGTGTAGAGGTGCGCAAGAGGACCCAGGAGATGGAGCTGGGTCTGAGCATGTAGGAAGAGATGGTTCCCTGATGGGGTCAACGCCAGCCCAGGGGACCTTGCCCAAAGATGGCTGTGAGGAGAGAAGGAGTGAGAAAGCTTGATCCCTGGAGGTGCTGTAGCCAAGAGAGCAGGCAACAAGCACCAGGATGACCGATGAGGACTCGAAGGAGCCCCATGGGTACCAGAACAGTCATCTACGGCCACATCCAAAGTCCACAGAGGCCAACAGTCAGGGCTGCAGGGCACAGACACAGCTGTACCAAGGAAAACATTCATTCCTACTCAGAGGACAGCATCCCTGAATGGTTAAAAGGCAGGGGCTGGGGAGATCTTCTGTGGGCCAGTGGCTAAGACTCCACGCTCCCAATACAGGGGACCCAGGTTCTATCCCTGGTCAGGGACTTAGATCCCGCGTGCCACGACTAAAGATCCCACATGCGGCAACTAAAGATTCTGCTTCCCACAGAGAAGATGGAAGATTCCACGAGCTGCAACTAAGACCCAGCACAGCCAAATAAATAACTTTTTTTTTTTTTTTTAAAGGCAGGTGCTGGGCAGGGATGAACATCCAGGTTTGCATCCTGCGTGTGCCACTTATTAGCTGTGTCAGACGAGTCTCTTAACCTCTCTTCAGCCTCAGCTTCCTCACCTGTCAACTTCACACAGCTAGTGAGACATAAATGAGATAAAACACTTAACACAGTTCCCGGCTATAGAAATAATCCATAAATAGCTGCTATTTTTATTGTGACTATTTCTGCGAATGTGGACAGCTGCTGCGGGGGGCTTTGTTTGGTTTTGTTGCCCAGCACCTCTTCCTTTGGAATTGACCCTCCTACTCCCACCCACTTGGTTCTGGTGTCCGGCTAATCCTAGCACTTGGACCCCTGCTGACAGGCGAAGGGCAACGGACCAATCAGATGCTCTCACCGGGGGACTGGAACTCTGTAAGTGTCGTCATGCAGGAAGGCAGTTAGAGCTGAGTCATCCTGCGACGGGGAATTTCCTGGAGCAACTCCTGCTTCATCCCTCCCAGGGTCTGGTATGAAACTCACACTTCCAGTGTCTGAGCTTGGCCAGTTTCGCCCCATTGAACCTCTCGTTGCAGCCAAGTATTCCTCCTGAAGAAACAGCCTCAGGATGAGCCTTTGGAAATGGCCCTGTGAATGGCAGCGTGGGGACTGGAAGGCTGGGAAAGAGGAAGTGATCTTCCCATCTCCTCGCTTCCCTCATCACTTAGGCCATCAGGAGGGCTTCTCTTCCTCCACCCTGCTTTTTTTTTTTTTTTTTAATTTTGTTTTTTCCTGGTAATATTTGTGCTTAAATTCAGGTAGTGAATAGAGTTGGGACAACTGGGTAGACATCTGGAAAAGGCAAATCTGGATCAATATATGAGGATAAATTCTAAATGGATCAAAGATGTCAATGTAGACAGTGAGAACTTAAAGTCACTAAAAGAAAAGCATAGATGAATTACTTTATAAGCTTTGAGTGGGGAGGGTCTTTCTAATTATGACTCAGAATCCAGAATCTATCACAGAAAATATTTATAAATATGACTGCACACCCATCAAAAACTTAGCAGGAAATTGTAGCAAAGACAAATGACGAACTAGAAAAAATGTGCAATAAAAATGATTAATTTCTCTAAAATATAAAGCGCTCTTAGAAATTAAGAAGAAAAAGATCAAAAAAAAATATGAAAGTGGGCAAAGAACGTAATCAGAACATTCAGAGAAAAATATAAATGGCTCTTAAATATTTAGAAGATTCTTAATCTCACTTATAATAAGAGCAGCCATATTGACGCCTGACAGACTGACAACAACTCGAAAGTTTGACAGTGTGGTCTTCTGATGAGGCTGTGAGAAAATAACCACTTTTATACAATTCTGGTGGGAGAATAAGATCTCACAACCCCCTGTGGAGAGCAATTAGGCATTATCCATCAAAAGTACAAATATATTTGCCCTTTGACCTCTGGAAATTTATCCTACAGCTATATCTGCACACACAAATGAAATAACATATGTATGAGGTTTTTCATTCCAGCATTGTTGGTATTAATATTAGAATAACACTGGGAACATCCCTAGTGACTAGGGCTTTTTAAGGGGGTGGATGGTTGAGCCAAAAGTTTAAAAAAAATCCATCTCCTGCTCTCTCTCCCCCATTCCCATCCCCAGTTCTCAATTATTAATACCAAATGCTTTTAATTTTTAGTTGATTTTTCAGATATTTGTTACTATATTTCTTTTTTAAATGCTTATATTATGTCTTGAGTTTCAGTTTAAGCATTATCTAATGACTCATCAGAAGAGTTGATTCATTGGAAAAGACTGATGCTGGGAGGGATTGGGGGCAGGAGGAGAAGGGGACGACAGAGGATGAGATGGCTGGATGGCATCACCGACTCGATGGAAGGGAGTTTGAGTGAACTCTGGGAGTTGGTGATGGACAGGGAGGCCTGGCGTGCTGCGATTCATGGGGTTGCAAAGAGTTGGACATGACTGAGCAACTGAATTGAACTGAACTGAACTGAATGACTACTAATGAAGAGAAGCATTTAGCTTCATTATGGATTTCCCACTCCTAGTGCACACACATGGAGCTATTCACAATCCTCATATTTT
Organism: Tragelaphus eurycerus; assembly: GCA_935064755.1. NCBI lineage: Eukaryota > Metazoa > Chordata > Mammalia > Artiodactyla > Bovidae > Tragelaphus > Tragelaphus eurycerus. The sequence goes on along the minus strand of CAKXYN010000035.1, from coordinate 11,868,712 downwards.
TCCAAAGATTACATTGCAACTTTCTGTTAAATTAATATTCATATCTGGAATAGTATGACTATGCAAATATTGCTTACAGTGGAGACATAGGTATGGAACTATTGAAATTCCTTCCTTGAGCATTTAAAATGTTCTCCTGGAGTTAATAATTGGCCTTGTTTTTCATTTGACACTTGTTCGTGTATTTAACAATGCTTTATCTCCCAAATAGCCTATGTAGCGTACATTTGAGATCCTCCGTCTGTCCCATTGGTGATGGACAGGGAGGCCTGGCATGCTGCAGTCCATGAAGCTGCAAAGAGTCGGACATGACTGAGTAACTGAACTGAACTGAACTGATCAGTTCCATTTTGTTCCCCAGGAGATGCTACTAGGGTAGCCCTTCACGCTCTTCTCTATTCTGTACTGGTATTCCCCTCTAGGCCTGCTGCACAGCTGTCATCTTAAAGCCTATCTTTATTATCACCCCGAGAATTTTCTTCGCTCACTCCATCTCATATTTTGGATCCATTGTAGTCTGGATCCCAAGTCTCCTATATTTGCTCACTCATTTTAGTAAAGTACATCTTCTAGTAGATTCTTAAGAAAGAGAAAGAAATCAAAAGACGCTTGCTCCTTGGAAGAAAAGTTATGACAAACCTAATTCATGTATTAAATAGCACTCACATCACTTTGCCGACAAAGGTCCCTATAGTCAAAGCTATAGTTTTTTCCAGTAGTCATGTACAGATGTAAGTGTTGGACCATAAAGAAGGCTGAGCACCAAATAATTGATGTTTTTGAATTGTGGTGCTGGAGAAGACTCTTGAGAGTCCCTTGGACTGCAAGGAGATCAAACCAGTCAATCTAAAAGGAAATCAACTCTGAATATTCATTGGAAGGACTGATGTTGAAGCCGAAACTCAAATACTTTGGCCACCTGACGGGAAGAGGCAACTCTTTGGAAAAGACCCCGATGCTGGGAAAGATTGAACGTGGGAGGAGCAGGGGATGACAGAGAATGACCAACTCAATGGACATGAGTTTGAGTAAGCTCCAGGAGTTGGTGATGGACAGGGAAGCCTGACGTGCTGCAGTCCATGGAGTCACAGAGTCAAACACCACTGAGCAACTGAACTGGAACTGGACTCCACAGTTAGGGCTTCTCTAACTGTAGGTAATGGCACCCCACCCCAGTACTTTTGCCTGGAAAATCCCATGGATGGAGGAGCCTGGTAGGCTCCAGTCCATGGGGTCGCTAAGAGTCGGACACGACTGAGTGACTTCACTTTCACTTTTCACTTTCATGCATTGGAGTAGGCAATGGCAACCCACTCCAGTGTTCTTGCCTGGAGAATCCCAGGGACAGGGGAGCCTGGTGAGCTTCCGTCTATGGGGTCGCACAGAGTCGGACACGACTGAAGCGACTTAGCAGCAGCAGCAGCAACTTTAAGTGGTGCTACTGGTAAAGAATCCACCTTCCAATGCAGGAGACATAAGAGACATGGGTTCGATCCCTGGGTTGGGAAGATCCCCTGGAGAAGGGAATGCCAACCCATTCCAGTATTCTTGCCTGTAGAATCCCATGGACAAAGGAGCCTGGGAGGAGGCAGTTATGGAATCGCAATGGACATGAGTTTGAGCAAACTCCAGGAGATAATGAAGAACAGAGAAGCTTGGCATGCTGCAGCCTATGGAGTCACAAAGAGTCGGACGTGACTCAGCAGCTGAACAACAACAAGAAAGAGCACATAGAAATAATTTGAAACCTGTCATGTCTCAGCTGGTAAAGAATTCACCTGCAATGCAGGAAACCTGGGTTCGATCCCTGGGTTGGGAAGATTGCCCTGGAGAAGGGAAAGGCTACCCACTCCAGTATTCTGGCCTGGAGACTTCCATGGACTGTATATGTATAATCCATGGGGGTCTCAAAGAGTTGGACACAACTGAACGACTTTCACTTTCACACATAGTTTTAGTTGGCCTATACAGTTGGCCCTCCATATCCCTGGGTTCTGCATCCTAGAATTCAACCAACTGTGGATCAAATATATTCAGGAAAAAAAAAAATCCAGAAAATTCCAAGATGCAAAATTTGAATTTGCCACAAACCAGCAGCTATTTATATAGCATTTACATTGTATTTACAACTAATTGTATCAGATACCATTAGTAATCTAAAGATGATTTAAAATATACAGAAGGATGTGCATTGCATATATGCAAACACCACACCATTTTTTATAAGGGACTTGCGCATGAGCAGATTTTGGCAACTGTAGGGGGTCCTGTATGTCCCAGTCAGAAATATTTTTTTTCAAATGTTTCATTTCCTGACAGCCCCCAGGATTGCTGTTGAGACGTTTGCTGTCATTCTTTTCCTGACCCTTTGTTGAGGTGTATTTCTTCTCTCAGGAAATCTCTCAGTAGTCTTCTCTTGATTCCTAGTGTCCTGAAACTTCTTGATAATGTGCCTTGATGTGAGGTTTTATTTTGTGATTATTATTTCTTTGGGCACTCCATGGGATTTCTTGTATTTTATTTCTACGGCAATTTCCTTTCCTCAGCTCTCTCCTCCTTTTCCAAATACGCTCTCAGTTGGATGTGAAACGCCTAAGTCAATCCTCTGAGTTTCATACTGTTTCTCTCCTACTTCCAAATCTGTATCTTTTATTTCCTTTCTATGAAATTTCATTGACTCTATCCTCTTAACTTTTTTATTAAATATTACTCTGGTATTGCACTTTTAACTTCAAAGAGCTCTTTCTTATTCTTTAATTTTTATAGGACCTTGTTTTTATTTCATAAACTGATAGCTCTTTTGATTTTTTTTTCCTGCTTCCGTAAAGTTTCTTTTCTTTCCTTTTGGTTTATGTCTTTCATGCAATCAATCTGCCATGATAAATGCAATTTTCTAGGCATTTTAAATGGTGGAGGCTTCCAACTTCTAAATCTGGTTTCTCTTGTATTCTTCAGACTGCTTTTTTTTTTTTTTAATAACTACATAAGTGATGTATAAATGTATTTTTCTTGCCGAAAATTCAAACAATACAAAGTATACTGAGAAAAACGTAAAAGTTCCCACACACACCCACTCCTGTTCCAAATAATCAGTGACAAGAGTCTGGTGCTCCAAGATATTTCCTACCATACAATCTAAATCCATCTGAGTTAATGCAGACATAATAAACTGGCTTTCGTGGAGGATCCAGATTGGGTGTTTATGTGTTTTAATTTGTTTGTTTGGTCTATGAGAGTTACTTGATTTCTGACTCAACTACCGAACATTTCAATGTTAGGAGATAAAATAAAAATCCAGATTCCCAAACTGTCTCTAAAAAATTGAAAATTCTGACAGCAGTGGACCCAGTACATCCGTATGATGAAGGGGCATCTTCTGCCCTAGGCCCCACTCACCATGTGCTCACTCACAGGACTGATGCTCACCTGGCTCCTGTAAGCACTGGAGTTGGTGGCACCCAGCCTGAGGTGTTGGTGTGTGTGCTCTAGAAGGTGTAACACACCCATCACTAACTGATAAACACTAGCGTACCGTCTTATAGGAAGATCTGTCAGACAGGAAAACACAGTGGTGGAAGGCCTCCTTTACAAATGTATGAAAAAGGGTGGGGTAGACTGGTCCCCAGGTCAATTGTTGGGTCTAGAAGTTAGGATAGTCCATTAATCCTGATCCCTGACTTCCCTGAGTACTTTTTTCTCCCCTCACAGATCTTTTCCAATTGAGATTCCATGGCAGCAAAACACACCTTCTGACTTCTAAGCAGATGAGGTATAAAAAGAAGGGCAGTTGAGGCAGGAAGCAGCAGACACGCTGACCTGCCAAGGGGAGAGGACTCTTGGTATGAGCTGTCACCAAGGCCACCTGAGGATGAATGGCTGAAACGCACTCTCACACAGCTGATTCCCAAGGCTGACTCCCTGCAGTCTCTCCAGTCACGGAAGCCACCCACTGCGCCACCTTCCCCTCAGCAACCTCTCTGTGCATCACATGCGAGGGAGCTTTTGCTCTGTGCAGCTCTGATCTCGCCATAAAATTCTTCTATCTTATTTAACTCGGTAAACAGCCCCACATCCTCTCATCCAAGGCAAATCAAGGTTTAATCCCAGACGAAAGGTAAAGAATACAGTGAGAGCACGCAGTCCTAACCGCTGGACCACCAGGGCATTCCCAAGAATATAGTTGTTATGAATCTTTCCTATTTAAAAAGATTAGGAAGAATCTAGTAAAACCATTTCAGTAGGCAGATATTTAGCTCTAAGAATGTATGATGGATTTGTCAGTGGGAGAAAACATCCCTGGCCCATTTTAATGCACTGCCATACAGAGGTGTTTTAATGTACCCTTTTTTAAAATTTCACAGGTGTGTGGGGTGGAAGAGACTGGCTGGACCTCACCGTGTGTCTACAGAACAGAGCAAGGAGCCTTCACTACTGCAAGCCTCCAGCCCAGTAAAGGTCTCGTGGGACATTTTTCACAGCAGAAAAGCATGATTCCTGCTGTGGTCACTGTCATCTCCTCACCTCACCTTCATCTTTCTCCGCCTTCCCCATCCGCCTCACTCCCAAGAGCCCAATAATCAGTTCCCAGTTGGCCATTGGTGCTGAAACCTGTATAGAGATCATAGAGTGTTACGGCCAACGCTAATGTTTATTTTCTTGCTTCTAGTGAGATACCAGCCTTTCCTCCACTAAATTGCTTCACTATGTTGTACTTGAGACATGAAATTTGTCTTTGGTCATATTTTCATCTAGAGCAAAAACAAACTGATGAAGACCTACTATGTAGCACAGGGAACTCTACTCAATAGTCTGTAATGGCCTTTGTGGAAAAAGAATTAAAAAAAAAAAGAGTGGGTATATGCATATGTATAACTTTGCCATATACCTGAAACTAACACAACAGTGTATAGTTATACACCAATAAAAAATAAAAAGGAAATTTAAAAAAATTTTACATAAAAAGTAATGTTTTAACTCCGGGGAAGGCAATGGCACCCCACCCCAGTACTTTTGCCTGGAAATCCCATGGACGGAAGATCCTGGTGGGCTCCAGTCCATGGAGTCGCTAAGAGTCGGACAAGACTGAGCGACTTCGCTTTCACTTTTCACTTTCATGCATTGGAGAAGGAAATGGCAACCCACTCCAGTGTTCTTGCCTGGAGAATCCCAGGGACAGGGGAGCCTGGTGAGCTTCCGTCTATGGGGTCGCACAGAGTCGGACACGACTGAAGCGACTTAGCAGCAGCAGCAGCAGCAATGTTTTAACTCAGAGCGAGGATTTTTTTTTTTTTGCTATTTATTTTTTCCTTTAGTTTTTAAAAAATTTTTATTTTCTATTGGAATATAGCCAATTAGTAATGTTGTGATAGTTTCAGATGCACAGCAGAGCGACCCAGCCATACATAAGCATGTGTCCAATCTCCCCCAAACTCCCCTCTCGTCTAGGCTGCCACATAACACTGAGCAAAGTTCCACGTGGGTCCTTGTTTGTTATCCATTTTAAATCTAGCAGTGTGTACACGTCCATCCCAAACTCCCTAACTATCCTAATTGCATGGATATTGAACAAAATTCTGAAAAGTCAAAAAATAACATATAAAATAAAGGGGCATTTCATGGGCAATACAGATAAAAAGATCCAGGCTCCTTCCACAGACACTATTTTAGGATAAAGACAAACAGAAAAGAAAGAGGGGTATGGGAAGAAAACTACATGGTATTTCCCTCTTGTATTCTGAATTAAATGTATTCCTGCCTTTGCTTTAATCTAATATTGCTATCATAATTTCTCTTATTTGCTTCCCATTCTTGCATAGAAAAATGGAATTCTGCGCCATGATTGAATCTAAATACTAAAATCATTTAAGATACCCTACTCCTGGGACTCACAGCAAAATGTAATAAGTTTCTCAAAATGTGACCTAATTATAACTGTCCTTTTAAGTTTTATTTCCCACTGGGACCAAATGTCTGCAGTTAAAAATAATTCTTGAAACAGGTCCATGTAGCCACAAAAGTTTTCAGAGTCACTTAAATGTTATCCATATCCTCAATTTATTTTTCTCCTCTGTTCATGTGTGATAAAAGCCAGCCAGCCAGAAGAGGCAGGAGGCCAGGCCACACTTCAGGCAGAGAACACGCTGGGCTGGAACTCTCACAGCCCAAGTCTTTCCTTCTGACCAAACGAGGGGTCAGCTTACCACCGGCTCACTGACATTCTGTGCACCAGTGACCCAGTATCTGCTGCTGTTGGTCCCCGGGGAAGCCTTGAATGCCCCATAGTCAGAACTTCTTGCTCTTCTCTTGCCAGGCCCCCATGAACAACAGACTCACGTGGTTTGAGCTCCATTCTCATTCACTCCCTCAAATGGTCTTTGAGATGCTCAGGCCTCCATCTCCATGGCCCAGGGTTCACTCTCTCCTTCTAATGCCGTTTCAGTACATCTCCTTTTAGAGGCAATTCTATGTTTCTGAACGGAAAAAGAGCCCATTCTTGGGCTGGGTAGCATCTCCCGCCTGATTTGCCCTGATTCAAAGAGACCTGGCCCTTCACTGTAGGATTTTCTAATGTTACTTTCAGAAGCTGTTGCTTTTTCAAATCTCCATTTAACTCTGAACAGGAACAAAAGATGAGGGCTCTTCTGATCTAAGGCCATGTGCCCTGAAGTTTCAATACGTGTGTCCTGAAGTTACACTGACCTAGGCTTGAATCCTAGCTTCGCCATTTGTCTGACTCCAGACCCATGCTTGAACTCCCCAAGTCTCAGTTTCCTCATCTGTGAAATGGGGACAATAAAAGAGGGACTTTCCAAGGTTATCATAAGGATTAAAATGGATAAAGAATGCTAAACAGTTACCACAGAGCCTACACGTTGTAGGTACTCAGTAGATATGAACTATTACTATTAGGGCATTTGAAAAAACTCACTTCTTTCAGCTAAGATAACATCTTTAGTGCAGACACAGGATGCTATTTTTGTTTGTCGAGGGTGCCAGAAGGACTCGAGCCAAAGATGGCTAGGAACTAAATTACCTTAGTCTTCTGGATGCTGTTCTCTCCTGAATCCAGCTCATAGGAGAAGTAAACAACTAAGAAAAGAGAGGAGCCACAGCCAGGTTCTTACCCAGAAGGCCCTGGCGAGAACTTACAAGCAAAGACATGCCATTTCCAGGGCCTTCCCCATCCTGAAAAGGAGAAACGGAGTTTTGAAATGAGCAGATACATTTTAATTTTAGATATGCACATTGATTCTGTGTTCAATGGCATCCTTGAACTTCACTGGGAGCGTGGGTGACCAGTTGACCAGTGTTCAAAGCTGGATATGAAATACCAGGTCTGATGTTGGCAACTTTATAGATGATATAGACAGTCACTGGGAGCTCCCCACCCAGTTTTGGCAAAAACCACTGTGGGCTTCTACCCAGGGAGGCGAGAAGAAAAGGAACAAGAAAAGAACATTGCTGGCTAGAAGCAACAAGGAACAGACAGGCAAAAATGAGAGCTGCAGAAAGCATGGCTTGGCAGTGACTTTGATGAGGACCAGAGGGCAAGGGGGGCAATCAGCAGGAAGAATGAAAACCCTGAGCCTTTCCAGTTCACCTGCTGTGTTTCCATACTATGCCAGGCACTGTGAGGTCCAGAGACATAAGACAGCCAGTTTCCACACAAAATCTCCACACAATGTCTCCATACAAAGCATCTGGCAGCATTTCTAGAATATTTATGCACAAAGATAGAGCTCACATGTAAGACAAAGGTAATGGAAACGAGACCACGCACGCACACACAGTCACTCAATTGTGTCCTATTTTTTGCGACCCCGCAGACTATAGCCCACCAGCCCAGCCTCCTCCGTCCATGGAGTTTCTCAGGAAAGAATACTGGAGTGGGTTGCTATTTCCTCCTCCAGAGGCTCTTCCCCATCCAGGGGTTGAACCTGCATCTCCTGCATTGGGAGGCAGATTCTTTATCACTGAACCACCTGGGAAGCCCAGAAACATGAGAACTTTGCATTAAATATTAATACACAGGAGTTACCCTCAACTATTGAGGAGTGGGCTGTGTATCTTCAAGCCTTCTGACCCCTTGACCATGAAGAAGGGTCCCCAAGGGAGAAATACAGCCCTCCAAGTTCCCTTTATGGGCTGGCCTCCCGAATCTCACTGATCCACTCCCTCACCTAGCATCACCTGCTACGTTCTTTCTTTAGGCTGCCATCACAAATGATGACAGACAGACTTCGTGGCTTGAAATGACAGGAATTCCTTTTCTCCCTGAAGTCCACAAGCAGAGTGGTGGCAGAACCGCACTCCCTCTGAAGGCTCTAGGGGAGAACCCCACCTCGCCTCTCCCGGCTTCTGGTGACTCCAGGTATCCTCAGCTGGTGGTGACATCACTCTCCTCTCTGCTCCCAGCCTTCTCTGTGTCTATGACTTCTTTTCCTTTCCTAAGCACATTTGTCATTGGATTTAGGACTCACCCACATAATCCAGGATAATTTCACATCTTGAGGTCTTGAACTTAGTCACATTTGCAGAAACTCTTTTTCCAAATAAAGTCACATTTATAGGTTGTGAGGTTTAGGGTATAAGTACAGCTTTTTGAAGGCCACCCTTTGACCCACTATACCAGCCAAATAAACCACTCACACTCATCTCAAACCTCGTTTTTAGTAGAACCAGAACAAAGCAAGCAGCCAAAGAAACACATTATTTAGTCCATCCCTCCACCACCAGGCAGGTCCCATAGAAACCATACCAAACACATAACTCCTAACATCTGTCAAACCTCAGTGCCCATTTGATTCAGCACTGTAGCCCTAGGGTTTAGCACACAATGCCTAGCACATAGTAGGCCTCAAAAAACCACGTGTAGAATGAACAAAATCTCACCATCAGATTCCAAGGTAGACAAGTAAACTTTTTTTCTTTTTTTTGGTTTGTTTATTTATTTGCCTTAGTTGCCCCAGGACATGTAGGATCTTAGTTCCCCAGCCAGGGATTGAACTCACATCCCCTGCATTGCAAGGAGGATTCGAATTTCAATCCTTAACTTTTCTTTTAACAGTTTTTTTGAGGCATAATTTACATACCACAAAATTCACCCACTGTAAATGTGTAATGTGATAATTTTTTAGTTAATTTATAGAGTTGTCCAATCATCACCACAAACCAGTCTTAGAACATTTCCATTAGCCCTGAAAACTCCCTTATATTTGTTTTCAGCCACTCTCCACTTTCACCCCCAGCCCTAGGCAACCACTGATCTTTCTGTCTCTATAGATTTTTCCCTTTCTGGATGGTTTGTATAAATGAAATTACACAATGTGTTGTCTTTTGTTCCTAGTTTCTTTCATATAGCATAGTATTTAAGGCTGATCCACATTGAAGTACATATTAGTAACTTGTTCCTTAGTGTTGGATTGTATTCCATTGTATGGATATGTAACGTTTTCTTGATCCATTAACAATTGATGAGCATTTGGGTTGGTTCGAGTTTAGAGCTATTATGAATAATGTTGCTGTAAACAGTCATATACAAGTCTACGTGTAATCATGTATTTTTATTTCTTTTCAGTAAAGGTCTAAGAGTGAAATCTATCTTTTCATTTAGAAAATTTTCCAATCGATAAGAAAGCTGGAAGAACAAGACATCATATATCCTTTACCTCTATTCTCAATAGGTAAAATCATGCCATATTTACTTTTTCTCTCAATCTCTACAAAATATTTTTACGTACAATTTAGTAGAAAGTTGTAGACATCGTGACGTATTTCCTGTACTTCACCTCTTAATTATAAGGCAACTCTCCTACATAACCACCAAACCATTATCACAACTAAGACTTTTCTTCTAACTTTATTTCAAATTTTTCAAACCTACCAAAAAGTTGAAAGAATAACACACTGAAATGAGCCTTGACTTTACCATTTCCCATATTGATGCTTTGACCCTTTTTTCTCAAATCTCACTGCCACTGCTCCTAAAATATTTCTGTTAGGTAGTTCTTGATGCAAACACATGGAATATTCCTTACATATCACATTCTTACTCTTCCATTGCTTATTCCCGGAGTGTTCAGGGCTGGTTTCAGGAGACTCCAAGATGCCTCTAATATGTTGTCCTTGAGGGATATTGCAAAAGTCTCAAAACTTCCCTCACCTCCTTCAAGACTCTGCTCAGATGTCAATTTCTGGATGACATCTATCCTTCCCCATGCTATTAAAAGTTCCGCCCTATCTTCTCCCTTCACCAGTATTCCCTAATCCCATTTACTCTGCTGTATTTTTCTCCAAAGCATAGATCATCTTCTAACATAATTCACGTAGTGTTCTATTTATTTATCAATTGTCTCCCCAAAACAGACCATAAGCACTATGAGGGCAGAGATGTTTATCTTTTGGTTTACTGCTGTGTCCCAAGCTCAGTTTTAGTGCTTGGCACGTGGAGCACTCAATAAATGCTCACAAGAGGACAGAATGAATGACGGCTCTAGGGCTACATGTGGGTGAGCGTCCTACAGCCCATCAGGGAAGCAGGAACTGACTGGCACTGAGCCAAGCATCCCCCCACAGGCAGCAGGTGTGTGAAAGGATCCTGGGTTCAGCTTCAGTTAACATTCAGTTGACATTCTGAACCCCGAGTGGAATGCTTCAGGGTTCAGTTCAGTTCAGTCACTCAGTCATGTCCAACTCTTTGCAACCCCATGAATCACAGCACACCAGGCCTCCCTGTCCATCACCAACTCCCGGAGTTCACTCAAACTCATGTCCATCGAGTTGGTGATGCCATCCAGCCATCTCATCCTCTATCATCCCCTTTTCCTCCTGCTCCCAATCCCTCCCAGCATCAGAGTCTTTTCCAGTGAGTCAACTCTTCACATGAGGTGGCCAAACTATTGGATCAGCATGAGTCCTTCCAAAGAAATCCCAGGGCTGATCTCCTTCAGAATGGACTGGTTGGATCTCCTTGCAGTCCAAGGGACTCTCAAGAGTCTTCTCCAACACCACAGTTCAAAAGCATCAATGCTTCAGTGCTCAGCTTTCTTTACAGTCCGACTCTCACATCCATACATGACCACAGGAAAAACCATAGCTTTGACGAGATGGACCTTTGTTGGCAAGGTAATATCTCTGCTTTTCAATATGCTATCCAGGTTGGTCATAACTTTCCTTCCAAGGAGTAAGCATCTTTTAATTTCATGGCTGCAATCACCATCTGTGGTGATTTTGGAGCCCCCAAAAATAAAGTCTGACACTGTTTCTACTGTTTCCCCATCTATTTCCCATGAAGTGATGGGACCAGATGCCATGATCTTTGTTTTCTGAATGTTGAGCTTTAAGCCAACTTTTTCACTCTCCTCTTTCACTTTCGTCAAGAGGCTTTTGAGTTCCTCTTCACTTTCTGCCATAAGGGTGGTGTCATCTGCATATCTGAGGTTATTGATATTTCTCCTGGCAATCTTGATTCCAGCTTGTGCTTCTTCCAGCCCAGCATTTCTCATGATGTATTCTGCATATAAGTCAAATAAGCAGGGTGACAATATACAGCCTTGACATACTCCTTTTCCTATTTGGAACCAGTCTGTTGTTCCATGTCCAGTTCTAACTGTTGCTTCCTGACTTGCATATAGGTTTCTTAAGAGGCAGGTCAGGTGGTCTGATATTCCCATCTCTTTCAGAATTTTCCACAGTTTATTGTGATCCACACAGTCAAAGGCTTTGACATAGTCAATAAAGCAGAAATAGATGTTTTTCTGGAACTCTCTTGATTTTTCCATGATCCAGCGGATGTTGGCAATTTGAGCTCTGGTTCCTCTGCCTTTTCTAACCAGCTTGAACATCTGGAAGTTCACGGTTCACGTACTGCTGAAGCCTGGCTTGGAGAATTTTGAGCATTACTTTACTAGCATGTGTAAGCCTTTAAAAACTGCAAAATGAACACCCCTCCCCCACCTTTAATAGACCAGACTGGAACTTTCCAAAAAGGAAGTCTCCCAATACTTTTCTGAAGAAAGATATTTTTCGTCCCAGAGAGCAACCAAGAGCAAGTAACTCTCCAAGGACCACAAGAGACTGGAACTCAGCCAGCTCTGGATTTCCTGGAGGAGGTGAAAACCACGCCCATGTATCTTTATAAGGCCCTTTTCCGGAACATCACTGCCCCTATGCTGGACCACTCCATCCAGTCCATCTCACTGCCTGGGGGCACACCTGTCCTAGTGGAAAAAAGCTGGGTGACGTGCTCTGGCTTGTGAGAGATGCAAGCAGATTCTCACCCTAGGAGCCCAAAGTAGGACTAGACGGGGTCCTGCAGGAAGCGGTATGGGCAGGTGCTGACACGGGGATTTGAGTCAGGGGTGTGGAAAGAGGCTATGAGACAGAAGAAGTCATGAGGACGCAAAGGGAGTCGAAAATGTGAGACAGAGGAAAGCTCTTGGAAGAACAGCAAGAGGGTGAGGAATTCCCCCAAGCCCTACTGCGAGGTCCCTCCAGCCACCCTGGATTCAGGATACATCTGGTTCCAGACCCTTCAAGGCCCGACTAGTCTACCCATCCTGTTTTCCAGAAGTCTCCATCACCCTCACTGTTTTGCAGTTTCTTCCCCACAAACCTCATCACTTGAACTAAGTTGAGTGGCAACCCCAAAAATCTGAGTAAAACAGAGATCTGTTGATTCCCCTTACAGGAGGTATCTAGAGCAGTCAAATTTATCAGAGTCAGAAAATACACTGATGGATGGATGCCCAGAGTGGGGAAAGGAGGGGATGGGGAGGGGAAATGAGGAGTTAGTATTTCATGGGGACAGAGTTTCCGTTTATGAAGGTGAAAAATTCAGGAGACTGACGGTGAGAGTTGCACGACAATGTAAATATACTTAGTGCCACTGAACTGTACAGTTAAATATGGTTAAAATAGTATGCTATGTGTTATGTGACTTTTATCACAATAAAAAAAAAATTAAGAAAAAAAAAGCATAGCACCTGAGACAGTGTGTGCTTTAGGCGCTCAGTGTGTCCAGTTCTTTGTGACCCCCCCATGGACTGCAGCACGCCACACTTTCCTGTTTCACCACCCACTGTACCAATCCTTTTCACTCAGGGCCCCCATCTACCATTAATTTGATAGCTAGCCTCAGTAATTTTGTGGATATCAAAGCTTTCAGTAAAGCTCCCTGCCTATAAACTGAAGTCTTCTTGAAGCTCTTCCTTTGCCTGTATCCTTCAGATGTCTTTCATTAGATTTTCTTTGTCGGGGTATTGTAAATGGTTATCTTTTTTTCAAAGGTTCATCTTGTTTTGGTAAAATCTACGGATAGAGGCAATCTGTTTCTCTACCCTGTTCTTTACAATTGTAGATGATCCCTAATGAGCATTTTAACTACATTCTTTCGAAATACCATCATCCTTGAAAAGTATCTATGGTTTCAGGTTACAGCTTGTTTGCATCTCAAAACACCAAAAGGGAAAAAAAAAAAAAAAACCCATCAAGAGATGAAACACCAAGGAAAAAAATGAGACCATTTTTCCAGGAGAGATTCAAATTTTCGGTTCCTAAACCGTATACCCTTAAGTGTCCCTCTTATGGGTCAGTTGCTAGGCTGGAGGGTTCTACGCCTTAAGGGCCAGCCACACTCACTTAATTTGCAGGTCTGCCTGCAGATCCTCAGAAAGGGGATCTAGAACAGGATGAAGATTCTCATACACCACCCTCCGATATTCCCCTCCTGTCCTTACTCTAGCCCTCTACTCTCTTTGGGGGCCTTTATTCATCTTTCCTTCCTCCCAGTAAGATGTTTTGAGGGCTGACAATGGGCCACATACTGTGCTGCTGTGCTGGGTATTGGGATGCAGTGGTTAAGAAGACAGGGGTCCACCTTATGTTTTCTAGCTTCGGGGAGAACTAAAATTCATCATCAAATCGCTTCAATTAGGAGTGTTACATAGGAGCACTGCAGGGTGATGGGACAGTGTGTAAGACCGGTCTGGGGGCTGCCTTGAGAAAATGATGTCTGAGCCAAGGGCCCAAAGGATGAGTAGTGGTGAGGCAGGCAAAGAAAGAGAGAGAAAGAGAAAGTTTCTTTGAGAGAAAGAAAGAAAGAGAAAGAGAATGAGAAAGAAAGAGATCTTCTTGTTCCCCGAAGACGGCCAGCGAATGAAGGACCCCTGCTCCCACTTGGCATCTTTGGCTGTTGACTCCACACTGACCTTGCCCAGTGCCCTGCGTGCTGATAGCTCTGCAGCCCAGGCTTGGACACTTGTTTCCATTCTTGTCTGTGTCTGACCTTGGCCTGGGCCATTTTCTGCCCCACTTCACCCGCACTGGTGCTGGCAGCTCACAGGATCCCTCCCCAGCTGGGTACCAAGATAAGCCATGGCAGCTTTTTTCCTCTTAGGGTATCAGAAAGCTCTTCTTTTCCAATAGAATTCGTTTCTGCTCTCAAGACAGTAACTCTGGCTCATTGCGGGGTGTGTGTATGATATGGTGAGTGGTGTTGTGCAGGAAACTGTTTCTAACATAGTTGCATCTTCTTGGCAGCATGTCTGCTGCACGATCTCGGTGGCCGGAGAACCACCGGTGCTGGGTCAAGTCCAGCTGCATCTTGCTGCTGCCCTCATTCAGACTGATGGGACCTGGAGTGAGTGATATTCCCCACATGCTTCTCTCCAGGTTAGACAAGCAGCTGCTGAATTCCTCTCTCGCTCTGGATAAGTTCAGTTGTTTTGCTAACTGGACCACAGCTTCTTTTTTCAGAACGTCACAGGCATATTTTGGGGTTTCTGTGAACAGGTGCTGCATGCAGGAAGCACGATTCATTTGTTTATTAGGATGTTACCCTGTGTTTTGAAAAACAATCGGAAAGGAAAAATGGCCTCTCCAATGCCTTTTGCTTTTTCTCTTCAGGCTGTAAGCTGCGAACAACTGCTGTTACCTTTAGTTTATAGAATCCCCATCTGGTTAGGTACTTTGATTTATGTTGGCTAAAATCCAGAACGGCTGATTTGGTTTATTTTAAGGAGTTTTATTTTAAGAAACTTTTGACATTTAAGAATTTAATTGGAACAATCTGTACCCAGAAATTTTTTAATGCAGTCTAGGATTCAAAGAACTGACTCATTTTGAAAAGACCCTGATGCTGGGAAAGATTGAAGGCAGGAGGAGAAGGGGATGACAGAGAATGAGATGGTTGGATGGCATCACCGACTTGATGGACATGAATTTGAGTAAGCTCCGGGCAATTGGTGATGGACAGGGAGGCCTGGCATGCTGCAGTCCATGGGGTCACAAAGAGTCAGACATGACTGAGCAACTGAACTGAACTGAACTGAGGAGTCAAAGATACTTTTCAGCATGTGCAGGGTTTTCCACACCTGGCTGGTCTTGGTTCTACAGGACTTTGTTGAAGATGTGGCGGGCGAATTCTCAGGATGGAACTCCCAGCAGTGATGAAAATGGACAGAATGGCTACTTCTCAGAAAGAATCTCTGACCCTCAGCCCATCCTTAAGCTCAGTTTATAAACTCTGCTGGATCAACTTGTCCACCATAAGCCAGTTACAGGGAGAGGAAGAGTGTACCAACGTACCACTTGGCCCACTCCTAAAGCCAAACTGAGTTGGCTTTAGGAAATCTGCCTCATTCCCTCAACCAAAGGTCAGGTTGCCCTAGTTTTAAGAGGCAGACAGACCAGTTAGGATTAAAGCACCTCCATCAGAGAACTGAAAAGTGTTAGTCGCTCAGGCGTGTCCAACTCTTTGTGACCCCATGGACAGTAACCCGCCAGGCTCCTCTGCTCATGGGACTTTACAGGCAAGAACACTGGAATGGGTTGCCATGCCCTTCTCCAAGGGATCTTCCCAACCCAGGGATGGAACCTGGGTCTTCTGCATCGTAGGCGGATCCTTTACTGTTCGAACCACCAAGGAAGCAAAGTCATGGCTAAAAGTTCAAGGGCCTACTGTGAGGTCTGATGCTCCCAAGAAGCACCCCAGCTTCCAGAGCCTGGCCTGAATCTCCAGAATGTTACCCACAGTTTCCAGAATCCTTAGTACTTTCTGGGAGCCTCAGCAGATCTTGCATCCCTGAAATTTCAGCTGATTGAAGCAAAGAGCTTCCCAGCCTCCAAGAGGGGATTGAGAGAAAGAAAACTCATAACTAATCAAGCCCAGTGGATCCTAAGAACTGACAGAGGCTCATGCTCATCAGGCCCTGGGTAGCAACTTGTGAACTATATGGCTAGTGCCTGCTTCTCTCCACAGCTGTGCCTTTGCTGCTGCAATTGCCATGTGCATGCACATCCAGTGCTTGGACTCAGAGGATTTCCTCTAATTCTTTCATTTCCCTACTTCTCCAGACCGCATCTCCATTCTCCATTCTCCCTGTCACCATCTTAGAGTCATTGTCTACCTCACTTTTCTGCCATAAGATTCAATCATTAACTCTATGTCCTTGGTCTAGTTTCTTAATCTCCCCGAACCTCAGTCTCATCTATTTAAAAAATACCTACCCCATTTGCAGAGAACCTTTGATGTCAAGAGTTTGAACTTTTTTGGGAAACAAAGGGGAGATAAATGGTTTTTATCATTTTTTGAGCACCTACTGTATGTCAGAGAGTTCCAGAAAAACATCTATTTCTGTTTTACTGACTATGCCAAAGTCTTTGACTATATGGATCACAACAACCTGTGGAAAATTCTTAAAGAGATGGGAATATCAGGCCACCTGACCTGCCTCTTGAGAAATTTGTATGCAGGTCAGGAAGTAACAGAACTGGACATGGAACAACAGACTGGTTCCAAATAGGGAAAGGAGTACATCAAAGTTGTATATTGTCACCCTACTTATTTAACTTCTATGCAGACTACATCATGAGAAACGCTGGGCTGGGTGAAGCACAAGCTGGAATCAAGATTGCTGGGAGAAATATCAATAACCTCAGATATGCAGATGACACCACCCTTATGGCAGAAAGTGAAGAAGAACTAAAAAGCCTCTTGATGAAAGTGAAAGAGGAGAGTGAAAAAGTTGGCTTAAAACTCAAGACTCAGAAAACTAAGATCATGGCACCTGGTCCCATCACTTCATGACAAACAGATGGGGAAACAGTGTCAGACTTTATTTTTTTGGGCTCCAAAATCACCGCAGATGGTGATTGCAGCCATGAAATTAAAAGACACTCCTCGGAAGGAAAGTTATGACCAACCTAGATAGCATATTCAAAAGCAGACACATTACTTTGCCAACAAAGGTCCGTCTAGTCAAGGCTATGGAGAAGGCAATGGCACCCCACTCCAGTATTCTTGCCTGGAAAATCCCATGGACAGAGGAGCCTGGTGGGCTGCTGTCCATGGGGTCGCACAGAGTCGGACACGACTGAAGCGACTTAACAGCAGCAGCAGCAGTCAAGGCTATGATTTTTCCAGTGGTCATGTATGGATGTGAGAGTTTGACTGTGAAGAAAGCTGAGCGCCAAAGAATTGATGTTTTTGAACTGTGGTGTTGGAGAAGACTCTTGAGAATCCCTTGGACTGCAAGGAGATCCAACCAGTCCCTCCTGGAGGAAATCAGTCCTGAATATTCATTGGAAGGACTGATGGTGAAGCTGAAACCCCAATACTTTGGCCACCTGATGCGAAGAACTGACTCATTTAAAAAGACCCTGATGCTGGGAAAAATTGAAGGTGGGCCGGAAAGGGGACGAGAGAGGATGAGATGGTTGGATGGCATCACCAACTCGATGGACAGGAGTTTAGTAAACTCTGGGAGTTGGTGATGGACAGGGAGGCCTGGCATGCTGCAGTCCATGGGGTCACAAAGATTCGGACACTACTGAGCAGCTGAAGTAAACCTGAACTGTGTGTCAGGCTCTATTAGACATTTTACATTGATTCTTTAGACCTAATTAGCATACACCTCCCTCCGCTTTGCAGCTGTAACTCCTGTTACTTGTCTACTTGCATCTTGCTGTTGTTGTTCAGTCACTCAGTTGTGTGACTCTTTGCAATCCTGTGGACTGCAGCATGTCAGACTTTCCTGTCCTTCGCTATCTCCCAGAGTTTGCTCAAACTCATATCCATTGAGTTGGTGATGCCATCCAACCATCTCATCCTCTGTTGTCTCCTACTCCTCCTCTTGCCCTCAATCTTTCCCAGCAGCAGGTTCTTTTCCATTGAAACGACTTTTTGCATCAGGTGGCCAAAATGTTGGAGTTTCAGCTTCAGCATCAGTTCTTCCAATGAACATTCAGGATTGATTTCCTTTGGGATTGACGGGTTTGATCTCCTTGCAGTCCAAGGGACTCTCAAGAGTCTTCTCCAGCACTACAATTCAAAAGCATCAATTTTTCAGCTCTTAACCTTTTTTATGGTCCTACTCTCACATCCATGCATGACTACTGGAAAAACCATAGCTCTGATTATATACACCTTTGTCAGCAAAGTGATGTCTCTGTTTTTTTAGTATGCTGTCCAGGTTTGTCTTGGAGAAGGAAATGGCAATCCACAGTACTATTGCCTGGAAAATCTCATGGACAGAGGAGTCTGGTAGGCTACAGTCCATGGGGTCGCAAAGAGTCGGACACGACTGACCGACGTCACGTTCTCGTTCTCGTTCCAGGTTTGTCCTGGTCTTCCTTCCAAGGAGCTAGAATCTGTTAATTTCATGGCTTTGGTCACTGTCTGCGTTGATTTTGGAGCCCATGAAAATAAAATCTTGTATCTTACTTGTATCTTACTCCTAGCAAACTAGATTACTCATTCTTTCTCACTTGATGAATCTTGAAACTCTCCCAATACTTTGTTTTCGATCATACTTTTATTTCTACCTGGCCTATCTCACCTCTCCAGAGTGAAATCCTATACATCTTTTAAGGTCCATCAGGAAAGTGCTGGTAAATATTTAACAAGCAGCTCTGCAGACAGAAAGAGCCCTGCTTTGTAGTGTTTGCCCATGTAAAAACTCCCACTGTGGCCAATTTCAAGCTACCAACCCAGTATCAGCTGGCTCACAAAATTTCTGAAAATGCTGGGACTGGAAGGAGTTGCCTCTAGTGCACCACTGAACTCACAGTGTCACCTTTCTTGATACCCGCAAGCTGTAAGATTCCTTCCCTCCTTTGTTAGTAATTTGCACTTTCTCACAAAAAGTCTTCTTCATTATATTAGGGTTGTAATGAATCCCTGTTATCATTATGAGCTTTTCAAGGACATGAACTGTGTCTTACTCATCTACGTATTCACAGTGCTGCCTAGGACAGAAATGATGTTTCGATAAATATTTGCCACATTAGACCAATGATGAAGATTATCTCTAGGGCTTGGCACACGGTTACAGGAAGGATACAGTGACATCATTAAAGCACTTCCCAGAATACTGGGCCCAGCAAGTAATTTGTGACAACTAATTTTTCTGTCACTTATGGCTTCTGGAATTAAGGGAGCACACATTTTAATTCTAAAGGTGGTTCTCCCCAACCCAAAATATACATGTATTATAATCACCTGGCACCCCACTCCAATACTCTTGCCTGGAAAATCCCATGGATGGAGGAGCCTGGAAGGCTGCAGTCCATGGGGTCGCTGAGGGTCGGACATGAGCGACTTCACTTTCACTTTTCACTTTCCTGCATTGGAGAAGGAAATGGCAACCCACTCCAGTGTTCTTGTCTGGAGAATCCCAGGGACAGGGGAGCCTGGTGGGCTGCCGTCTATGGGGTCGCACAGAGTCAGACATGACTGAAGTGACTTAGCAGCAGCATAATCACCTGGGAAATGTTTACAAATCGCCATGCCCAGGCCAATAAGTCAGACATCAGTATTTTTACATTTCCCCAAGTGATTCTGTTGTGCACTAAGTTTGAGAATCACTTTCCTATATGTATCCAGTCCTCTCCCTGGCTGATGAGTTGAGAATGTCAAAAAGGAAATAGAACTAGCTATTCCTTTAAAAATTCTCCTGTTCACCAAACAATTCCAGTAAATAGGAGGAAAACTCACTCTCAGGATTGCCTTATTTGGCGATCAAGTTGGGTGGAGTCACCTGGGAGGGGCAAGCTGAGCATGAGTAATACAGCCTTCTGTAGGGGCAGAAGAGAAATCTCTCTTTGTCAGCAAACTACTGTAAGTGAAGCTTTTTTCAAGCTGGAGAATTTTAGAGGCATCTCATTGAAACTAGATTTGGTCCTTGTGGTGACTTCGTGCAGATTAAACAAAAGTAAAATTTGTTTCAATGAACATCAGTGTATTTGTCCCAATTCTTTTGTTCCACTAGAATTTTGTAGTATTGAAATTACTGAACTATGAAGGCTCAGAATGATTCTTATTCTCTTATTTGTGGTAATGAGGATGGACTTCCTTAAAGTCAAGACAATACCGCATTTCTATCTTTGAGAAGCAGGTATTGTTTTCCCGTTAGAGCTGTGTGAAATCTGATTGGTCCAGAGTGACACGGGGGATGCCAAATAGGAAATCAAAGAGTCTCGTCCTCACCCTTTGATACTCAACACACTTTATATTTTATGGATATTGAGTTATCGTGGTCTTGTCATCTATTTCTCATGTTAAAGGTATTTACCAAAAAAAAAAAAAGCTTTGAAAGGGTCTTATCTGAAAAGTAAATTAAGCAATTCTGCTTCAGTAGGTTACTCCCTTTGTTTTCTCTAATAAAATGATAGCCTGAGAGTTCACTTTAAAGAAGGGGGAATTGGGAGGAGGAGAAAGAGTCTATGTGTGCATGTGTTACAAAGCCACATTTTAGAGGTCTAATATGCTAAGTTTCTTTGATGTGTCACTATGGATGAGTCTTTAAAACCTGATTTTCCTTTTGGAGGCACTCCTGAAGACGTGTATGGAAGTGTTAGGGGGCCGATGGTAATCCTTCAAGGAGCACTACTGGCTTGTTGGATCCCACCAGATGCTTTTGTAAAGCCCATGTTAATTTTGCACTTAGTCCAATTTGGAACTTTCTTATAGAGACTCTGGACTGTCTCTGAAATAAACATTTTTAGCTAAGCTATTCAGTGGATTATAATTTTTTCTCCTGTAGTATATGTATAGCAAATCATTAAAATATATGGAATTTTTTAAAACTCTAAAGTAAAACAAACTTTTAAAAGAAATCTTGGCAGGACCTCAGATTTTAGATCAAGGCTCTGTAATATCATAAACCCCTCAAATTCCCAGCATCATCAGAACTCTGGCTTCTCTGTGAATCACAGCCCCAGACCATGACTTCTCTTGGCATTGCTTTGTCTCTGTTCTAACATTACTTGTAAAGGACAGATATTGTGATGCCAACTTCTATCATATCAGATTTACCAAAGCACCACCAACAGGGACCACTGAACACCATTATGGGTAGAGCTCTGAATCAGGAATCAAATCTTTCATAAGATCTGGTATCCTCTCTCGCTAAGTCACTTCAGTCGTTTCTGACTCTGCAACCGTGTGGACCGTAGCCCGCCAGGCTCCTCTGTCTACAGGATTCTCCAGGCAAGAATACTGGAGTTGGTTGCCTTGTCCTCCTCCAGGGGATCTTCCCAACCCAGGGATTGAACCCTCATCTCATGTCTCCTGCTTTGGCAGGCAGGTTCTTTACCACTAGCGCCACCTGGGAAGGCCCTCAGGATTACAGAAACAAGGACAAGATATTGTGTAAACAATCTCCACAGGTAACAGAACTGTAACTGCTTCCAGCAAACAAGTAACATTGGCTGATGTAAGACAGAAGTCTCTTTCTCATTCTGTAAATGTAGGTCTGGTATACCAATTGCATAGTTTCAGAGACCCAGGCTCTGCCATCCTTGGCACATAGTTTCCAGTTGATGGTTCAAGGTGGCTGTTTGACGGACTTCCCTGGTGGTCCAATGGCTAAGACTCTGCTCCCAATGCAGGAGATCTGGGTTCAATCCCTGGTCAGGGAACTAGATCCTGCATGCTGCAACTAAGACCTAGTGCAGCCAAATAAATAAATATTAAAAATATAAAAATAGCTGCTTGAGAAAAAGAAGGAGAAAATGTAGGAAAGTAGAGACACTGAGGGTACACATCAGCTGTTTTGTTGGGAAGTTTGCCAGAAACTTCCTTCCATTCATATTACATGGACACAATTATTCCAACTGACCATCTACGGATGCAAAGGGGCTTTTGAAATATGATATTTGTAGCACATAATCATGGCCCAAGTGAAAACTGGAGTTCTGCTACAAGCAAGAAGAGAACAGATATTGAGGTAAGAATCCAGCAGTCTGCCACAACCTGAACAGTGTCTGTGCTGGTCTTCAGATTAGAGAGGCTGCCATAGTTAAGTAGGAAGCCTAGAGTTCAGGAAATCTGGATTGGCTCTCACTTCTATCCAAGTATCCAAGTGACTTAGTCATCTCATCTGTAAAATAGTTATTTCATGGTTAAAAAGTAATTATTGCAGAACATGATAGGATAAGCATATAAGATAACCCCAAGATAACCCACAAGAGACACAGGTTCGATCCATAGGTCAGGAAGATGCCCTGGAATAGGAAGTGGCAACCCACTCCAGTATTCTTGTCTGGAAATTTCCACGGACAGAGGAGCCTGGCAGGTTACAGTCCATGGAGCTGCAAAAGAGTCGGACACAACTGAGCAACTGAACACACACGTAAGATAACCCCTTGTTTAAAATATCTCCTGAATACATTATCTGATATAAAGCACATAGGATGGCCAAAACTTTGAGCTGAAAGGGACATTCAAGGATGTTTAACTCAACCCGTCTCCCAATATAGGAATGTCTGCCACAGTAACCCTGACAGATGGTCCCATCTTGTGCTTAAGCGCCGGTAGAGTATGTTAGTTTGCAGTTCCATGGGTGGACAGCTCTGGTTGTCAGAGGGTTTGTCTGGATTGTGATCTAAAAGCTGCCTCCCTTGAACCCCTGTCTCCTGAAACAGCAGAGAACAAAGTCATTCTCTGTTTTTCATGGCAGTGCTTCAGCTTTTGGAGGACAGCTCTTCCGTCCTCACTTAGACTTCTACCCTTCAAGGCGAGCATTCTGGATTGTTGCAACTGTTTCTTAGGTAACCAGGTGCCCATCCTTCCCACCATCTGGGTATCTTTTTCTATATTAGTGTTTCTCAAACTCTGTTGACTATGACCCAGAGGAAGAAATCTATTTCATGTATCATCAGTATACATATACATGCATGTAGATGAAACAAGTTTCATAAAACAACGTGTAGCCTTATTAGCAGACACAAACTTGTGTATTTTCCAGTTCAACTCTATTCTGTTCAACCTATTGTGTTCTAATTTATTTGTTAAAGGCAGGTTTTTATTCACTCGATGGATTTCATATTCACTCACGGGTGGCAACTCATAGTTTGAAAATTACTATTTCGGACGCATTCCAGCCTATAAATATTCTTAGAAGGTGGTACCTTGATGCTGCAGGCTGACTGCAGTAAGCAAAAAGGGCTTTTGCTTCCCGAGACCAGAATTTAATGTCTTTATCTTAAGGAAATCTGTTGTTCGCTAAGCCATGTCGAACTCTTTCCGACCCCATGGACTACAGCAAGCCAGGTTTCACTGTCTCCCGGAGTTTGCTCAGGCTCATGTCCATTGAGCTGGTGATGCCATCCAACTATCTCATCCTCTGTCACCCCCTTCTCCTCCTGCCTTCAATCTCAATCTAAATGCATTGAATTAGAAAGTAACACTTTCACATCATTTGGCTGAACATTTGAGTCAGTTATAACTGACTTTCTCTGTGTGAACAGCTTCTATCTAAGCCTGCTCTCCCCCACCCTCTCCTTGTGCAACTGATTTTTTTTAAACCTAGATACAGAGCTTTAATTTAATCCTATTAAACTTCATCTTTTTCAAGTTTGACTTTTTTCAATGTTTCAAAAACTTTTTGGACCGTTTTTGTCATTAATCTTTCCAGCTTTATAGCACATGCATATTTTATAAGTATACTTTCCATGGAGTAATAATTTTATGGTTTAGCCCTTAAAAGATAACTCTGACCTAAAGTCTCTGCCCATATTATAGTCATTTATAAACAAATGGTTGAAAAAAGAAGCAAGAAAGCCAGAGATCTGTGGTACTAGACAAGAAAATAAAAGTTCTAAGAGGCTGGATTTAATATGATTTATATATATATATATAAATGAGTATATATATATGCTGCTGCTGCTGCTAGTCGCTTCAGTCATGTCCAACTCTGTGCAGCCCCACAGACGGCAGCTCACCAGGCTCCCCGGTCCCTGGGATTCTCCAAGCAAGAACACTAGAGTGGGTTGCCATTTCCTTCTCCAATGCATGAAAGTGAAAAGTGAAAGTGAAGTTGCTCAGTTGTGTCCGACTCTTCACAACCCCATGGACTATACATATATAAATATATATAGGTTTTCTCCTTAAACTCAAATTAGATAATGTTTACCCATCATGTGGCATGAAAATGACAACATGTTTCAACCTTCATGGGCACTCAATTTGTGACAGTCACGCATATATGGCCTATATTGCTAAGGCCTGGGAATTTCCCCCAGAAACCCTGGAGGGATGGAGATCCCCTGAGGCAATACCATCTCTTCCAGCTAGGAAGTAAAGGGGGGTAAGTGTGCACAATTTTCATTCGTTTATTTATTCATCTGTTTATTCTAGAAATAACTGTTGTGCCAAACACTGAGAAGCAAACACAGGGAGCCTTAAATTAGGCTGTGGGGGTGTGGAGGACAGAGGAAATGCAAAGCAGGGAGGCCTAAGCATCTCCTCCTACTCAGGGAGGAGGCAGTAATAATTTTCAGCCCTAAAGTGTCAGCTCGAGAAACAGAATGAAGTAAGTCAGACAGAGAAAAATAAACATCATATATTAACACGTGTGTGGATCTAGAAAAATGGTCAGGTGAAACTAGTTTCAGGGCAGGAATAGAACGCAGACATAGAGAGTGGACACATGGACACGGGACGAAGGGTCAGTGGGGAAGGCGGGGCCGGCATGAATTGGGAGGTTGGGACTGATGTGTATCCACTACCATCTGTACAACAGACAGCTAGTGGGAACCTGCTCTATAACACAGGGAGCTCAGCCTGGTGCTCTGTGATGACCTAGATGAGTGGGGTGGGGGGAGGGGAGGGGAGGGGAGCAAGTCCAAAAGAGAAGAGATACATGTACAGGTATAGCTGATTCACTTCACTGTGCAGCAGAAACATTGTAAAGCAATTATACTCCAATTTTGAAAAAAAAAAAAAGAACTTCAAACTGTGGTAGTCGTGATTTAGTTGCTAAGACTCTTGTACTCCATGGACCACCAGGCTCCTCCATCCATAGGATTCTCTAGCCAAGAATACTGAATACTGAAGTGGGTTGCCATTTCCTTCTCCAGGCGATCTTCCCAAACCAAGAAATTGAACCTGGGTCTCCTGTATTGCAGGCAGATTCTTTACTGACTGAGCTATGAGGCACGCACACGCACGCACACACACACACACACACACACACACACACACACACACACACACACAGAAATGAGGCCTTAAGAGTTGGGAAGAGTTAGCTAGGCAAATAGAGAGCCACGTGCCAGAAGGCTCAGAGGTGAGAAACATGGGTACTTAATGAACAGCAAAGAACAGGAACATTCCTAAAGTGCTTCAAGAACGACATGGTTTTGTACACACTGATTAAAAGGTATTTACTTGCCAAATCTGGAGAAGGCAATGGCACCCCACTCCAGTACTCTTGCCTGGAAAATTTCATGGATGGAGGAGCCTGGTGGGCTGCAGTCCATGGGGTCGCTAAGAGTTGGACACGACTGAGCGACTTCATTTTCACTTTTTCACTTTAATACATTGGAGAAGGAAATGGCAACCCACTCCAGTTTTCTTGCCTGGAGAATCCCAGGGGCAGGAGAGCCTGGTGGCCTGACATCTATGGGGTCACACAGAGTCGGACACCACTGAAGTGACTTTAGCAGTAGCAGCAGCAACTTGCCAAATGCACAAGCTAAGGCTGTGGGGCAGAAACCCGAGGAGGTGGCCTCCGTCTGTGTTCCAGGAAGGACACCCATGCATCTACTTAGGATCCTGCAGAGTTTAGGGGCACCTGGAGGACACTTTAACGTCTTTGCTACCTGTGGGTCCTTATTGGATCACTAGAAGCTAAAAAGGTCAGAGTGAAAGAAGAATGGAGATGGTGTTAGCAAGGGAGTCATTTTCATTTGATCTTCATGACAAATTCCAGACTCAGAGCCAGTAGGAAGTATTTTTTTCCCCTTGGTTTTTCTCTTCTTTTTTTAAACTGTCTGGTTTGTTTCTTTTTGCTTTTTGTGATTGGTTTTTTGTTTTGTTTTTCCCCTAGTGAGTAACTTCATTCTACATGGTACAAAAACTCAAAAATTCAAAAAAGATAGGTGGGCAAATTTCCTTCCTTCCTCACCCGCTGCCACCCAATTTGTCTTCCAGAGACAAACAAGGTCTTTTTTTATATGTCCAGAAATAGTCTATGCACATACAAATAATATGTACACATGTATAAACCTACACCTTAGTCTTTTTTATATGTCTAGAAATAGTCTATGCACATACAAGTAATATGTATGCATATATAAACCCACATCTTTTTTTTTTAAGCCAAATGGCAGGACAATATACAGACAACAGATAGTATTTTTAAAATATATTTTATCTTTCCTTTTACAGAATTGTCCAACCCAGAAGGGTAAAAACATTTTTCAGTGAAAGAGAGGGGACCAGTCTTCAAGGACTAAGAAAACTAGTAAATATCAAGAAGACAGTAAATAGCTTTCTAAACTATATGTATCTATTTTTCCCCAGTTTCAACATTTACATATCTCAATTTTTCACGAAGAAACAAGAATTTGTAGGAAAAAATATAAAGGGAAATATTGTTGGTTCTTCTTAAAGACATTTACTAAAATCCTTGAATTATAAAAAAGCTTGCAATCTTTTGCTGTCAAATACAAGATACATGATAAAAAGAACACTGAGTAGAGTTATACTTTGTACTTAAAATTTTATGCAAGAGCTTGAGAATTCAGAAAGCTACATGTGACTCTGTACACAAACTTGAGAAATATTAACAATCTGTACTGAAAAACAGGGCCATCTAATTTTCTCTTTCGTACTTCCAGATTTGATGCAGAAACTAGGGAAGGAATGTTCAGGGTGAAATGAATAGAGGGAACATGATTAATGAGTAAGAAGATAATTAAAGCATGACGCTTTCCACATCTCAAGATAATGGTAATGGCAAGTGTAGTTTTAGCTAATTAATTGGTTAAGAACAATTTGCCTCGGTGACTATCTCATATTTGAATATGGAATGTTTTTTGCTTTGCTAGAAACTGAGAATAGAATTATCTTGGAGCTTGTAAAACAAATAGCTTTTGGCTACCAAAAGTGTAATTACAAGTCAGGAAACCCAATTTGAATTAGTCCTACAGAGACAATTTTCCCCTTCACGCTGTGTAATTCATTGAGACTCAAGAGAGGGTAAATTTCCTTTCCACTCAAACCTTGTTACTGCATGAGAAAATAAATTCGTTGCAGTTTGGACTCAGTGTATTCTTAACTAACCAAAAACAACATTGCTACTTGAGCAATCATGCACCTTATTCATCAGACCTGATAACTTTGGAAGTTTTTAAATATCAAACCCACCCTCAAAGTGGAAGAACTCATCAATCTGATAAGGTTCAAAAAAGAAAGTACCATAGACACAGAAGGTGTCTAATTCCGTAGAAGGAATTCCAGAAACATTGTGAGCTAAATTGGCAGCATTAAAATAAATGTGTGGTGCTGTTATGTTACTGTCTCCCAAATTGCCTTGAGGGGGATTTGCTCATTTAGATGGTTAATTTCTGAGAGATTTGCTAAATCAGCATCTTCTTACCTTACTGTCAAACTTCACAGACTCACTGCAGGCGAAATTCAACCCTCCAGGTTTAGACTAGAACAAGGACAGGAAGCAAATTCAAGAACTATCTTGTAACTTGAAATTTATTTTCAAATTAATTTTCTTATTAAAAAAAATATTTTTTATCTTTTGGTTGCACTGCATGGCATGTGGGATCTTAGTTTTCCGACCAGGGACCAAATCCACATCACCTGTGTTGGAAGTATGGAATCTTAACCACTGGACTGCCAGTAAAACCCTTTAAAGTAGTTAATTCTCTAACTGAATCATATTTGTGTATAAAATCACACATAAAAAACAAAACTGGAAGAAATTTACCAGAACCTTAAGAGGGATCAACCTAAAGGGAATTTCATCCTCTATTCCTTTAAAAATTTCCACAATGATCATATGATACTTTGGTAATCAAGATTAAAGGGGAAAATCTGAAACTGAAACAAACTGTTTCTTTCTCTGCACCTGTATTCCCTCTCCCCTGTGTGGTGGGATATCCTCCTAAGCATTTTTGAACTCCAAGTTCCACTTTTATTATTCTCTGCAGCAATTTCCTTCATAGGCTAGGGGGAAAACTGAGAAATAAAAAAATTAAAATCCCTTTTTGTAACAGATTTCCTTTCATCTCTACTAAAGACCTGTGAAAATACTACAGCTTTATTCTCAACCTTTTTCCTGACAAAGAGAATCCAGATGTTCCCTTTTGTTTGCCCTAAAGGGGGAAATGCTAGTTCACCTTTCCTCCCCCTTCCCTCTCCCCCCAAATAATTCAACCCCCTTCTAGTACATGTTGTGTATTCAAAGCTGTAAATGGTCTCCTGCCTTTTATCCAGGGAAATAATTGTTGCATTCTTAAACCAATCCTGCCAGGCAGTCAGGACAAACAGTCTTTTTAGAAGTTGGCCCCTGAGTTTTCCCTGTCTCCCTTGGGGCGTCTTCCAGACAATGGCAGGGGAGAGGGGACTGGACAACCTGGGGGAGCTGCAGCTCTCTGACATCTGGACACTTGAAGAGGAGGAAGGTGACTTGTTGGCCGGGTAAAAGGTCATCTGTGTTTAATCAAGATACATCCCAACCTTCTCCAGAGGTCTGCTGTGGAGGGAAGAGGTTGCCTGAATTCTTTCCTCCTTCTCCAAATGCAGGAGACCCAGTGCCAGGGTGTGACCTTGAGAAGTCTCTATTCCAGGGCCTGGGGAGGGAGTTGAACTGGCTGATCCCCAAGGCCTTAAAAAAGCCTGTGATTCCAATTCCAGTTTATCCTTGTGGACTTCAGGGTATATGAGGACATGTGGGAGAACCTTCTCTCTGGCCTCATTAGTAGAGAAAGCTGTGTTCTTCCTGAGGTTGGTTTGTTTTTTATCTGGGAATTGTAACTCTTGTAACAGTTACTGCTTCTTGCTGGGAGGCTTAGCGCAGACTTGTAGCCTCCCTGGGGCAAACACCCAGGGCTTTAAGACATGTGTTTTGTGCACCAATCTCATTCTAGTTCCCAACTTCCTTTACTACCTTTATTTTCCTTGTCCTTTTTTTAACTTGTTTTTATAGTACTGTTCTTACTTGTTTTATCTTGTTATAGTGTGTGTCCCTTTTAAAGCTTCTTAATGTCTTTTTTGGAACAAACTAGCATAACATAAACAAAGTTAAATCAATTTTGAAAATACAGATATTAAGGGCATTTGTTTTTCTCTTTATCTCTGTCTTATCAGTTTCTCCCTAATCTAAAAGTAGATCTCAACTCCATCATTCTGATTATGTAAACATCTTAAGCTACAAAAATTTGGTATAATTAAATGATAAATTTATAGCTAGCAGGGATCAGGTCTGATGAGGGATAAAGCAGCTGCAGTGGACAGAGCTTGGGCTGGATCTGTCATGTACCAGGTGTCTGACCTTGGGCAGGGCCCTTCTCTCTGGATCTTAATTTCCTTGTTTATAAAATGAAGGGGTAGGACCAGGTCACCTTTAAAATCCCTTCCAGCTCTGAAATTCATTGACTCAGTGATCCATTGTGGGCACTTAATAAATAACAATCACACTTCTAGAGAACCTTAAGAATGACGCAAACCTTAATTTGGACACTGGTCAATGGATATTGATTTAGCATCCCTCCAGGATGTGGCCGCTTTGAGGGACAAACCAGACAGCCCTGGGGATCCTGTAGAGGCCTAAACGTAAAGGGGAGACCTAGACACCTGTTTGTCCCCACTGCCTGAGGGTTCCAAGTTTTTACAAGATTGTAAAGAACCAAAGGCATGGTGAGGAGTGATATTCATGAGAAGGGGAGTCCATCTACTTTTTAAAAAAAAATTTATTGGACTGTAGTTGTTTTACAATGTTGTGTTAGTTTCTGCTAGACAGCAAAGTGAATCAGCTAGATGTATACATATTGTTGCTGCTGCTGCTAAGCACTTCAGTCGTGCCGGACTCTGTGCGACCCCATAGACGGCAGCCCACCAGGGTCCCCCGTCCCTGGGATTCTCCAGGCAAGAACACTGGAGTGGGTTGCCATTTCCTTCTCCAACGCGTAAAAGTGAAAAGTGAAAAGTGAAAGTGAAGTCACTCAGTTGTGTCCAACTCTTCGCGACTGCATGGACTGCAGCCCACCAGGCTCCTCCATCTATGGGATTTTCTAGGCAAGAGTACTGGAGCGGGGGTGCCATTGCCTTCTCCGATACATACTGTAGGGTAAGGGAATTAGAGAATGTGAAGTTCGGAGAAAGAATGAGACCAGCACTTTACAGGAACAAATCACCTTTAATGAGGCGAGAAGGGGCAGCAGTCAGATTAGTGAGCTGCTACACTAACCCAAGAAAAGAGTAAGTATATACAGGCATATATGTGGAAAGCTACTGTCTTAAGGGGGCCTGTTCTTCTCCAGGGTTATTGGGATTAGTTATCTCTTAAATTGCTGGGGCAAGGAATTCTGGAGATCAGCCAGAGGCTGGGACTGGCTGGGAGCTGGGCATAATCAACCTTAATGTCCATTTTTTCCTTCGGATGAGAGAGTTTTTGTTTCGTATAGAATGGTGGGGAGGACCCAGAGGGGGAGTTTTAACTCCAGGCTATTTTGAGCCGTGTAACTTTCCTGTACATATATCCCCTCTTTTTTGGATTTCCTTCCCATTTAGGTCACCACCGAGCATAGGGCAGAGTTCCCTATGCTATACAGTATGTTCTCTTTAGTTATCTATTTTATACATAGCAGTGTATATACATAGCGGTGTATATACATAGCAGTGTATATACATAGTAGTGTATATATGGAGAAGGCGATGGCACCCCACTCCAGTACTCTCGCCTGGAAAATTCCATGGGGTCGCTAAGGGTCGGACACGACTGAGCGACTTCACTTTCACTTTTCACTTTCATGCATTGAAGAAGGAAATGGCAACCCACTCCAATGTTCTTGCCTGGAAAATCCCAGGGACGGGAGCCCGGTGGGCTGCCATCTGTGGGGCCGCACAGAGTTGGACACGACTGAAGCAACTTAGCAGCAGCAGCAGTGCATATATGTCAGTCCCCATCTCCCAATCCATCCTACTCTCCTTCCCTCCTTGGTATCCATATGTTTGTTCTCCACATCTGTGTCTCTATTTCTACTTTGCAAATAAGTTCATCTATACCTTTTTCCTGGGCTTCTCTGGTGGCTCGGATGATAGAGAAACTGCCTGCAATGCAGAAGACCCGGGTTTGATTTCTGGGTTGGGAAGATCCCCTGGAGAAGGGCATGGCAGTATTCTTGCCTGGAGAACTCCATCGACAGAGGAGCCTGGTGGGCTATACCCTTTTGGAGTTGCAAAGAGTCAGATACGACTGACTAACACTAACTATAACTTTTCTAGATTCCACTTATATACATTAATAATGATATTTTTCTCTTTCTGCATCTACTTTTAGAAGTCCTTTAACATAGAAGGGGATAGAGAAAATTTTAAATTGAATAATGCTTAATTTTAATACTCTGTAAGTCAAAATTAACCTATTTAAGAATAGTAAAGATAACATGTGCAATTTAGTTTTGCCATAAAATTATTGTGTTTGATATATTTTTCCTTTAAAATGAATCACTGTTAATTATAAATGTGCTGATTGATTTTTGTTCTAAATTGTTTGCACTTTTTAACACACACACATGGAGTTCTAAGTTGCTGATAACATCTTTTAGGGTTTGCCAGTTTATGAGAAATGGAGCCAAGTTAAGGATAAACCATCAACAGTATAAAAAATTTGTGTGTCTATTAAGTGTCCCATAATGACAAGAATCACCCACCCATTTTCAGAAAAAGGCAAAGAAAGGAGGAAAAAGCCTTGCCGAACACATTTTTTGCCCCACACAAGTAATTTTCTCATATCCCTCTTTTTTCTAAACTATTCCAGGAAGAGTCTTTATATGTATGCTTCACTTTAATCATCTCAGAGGATTTCTCCTGGGACACATATCTTTACTTTTCTAATGGTCAAACTGTAGTGTTCTTCCTCTTAAATATTAGTATTTACAGACGCAGATTCCTGCTTGTGTTTTAGAGGGTAGACATGAGCAGTGTTAGTGGTGGACCTGCACAAAGGACCCTCATCCCAAGGAAGGAGGGATGTAGTTTGCAGAATTTCAAACCAAACATCTGGACAAAGCACCTAAAAATCTTTTTTTTGTTCTACTCCATTGAAAACTATATCCTCTATCCATTGAAAACTTGGCCAAGTGTGCTTTGTATTAATAATTCCAACAAACTCAGGAGCATCGTATTGGATCCTCACCCCTTCTTATCCCAGGGGTTCGCAGTGTTCTGACTACTTGTTGCTTCTTACTAAGCATTTTGATTTGCTTCTTCCCATCCTCCCAGGTGGAAATGAACTTGAAGTCTTTCTTGAAAAAATTCCATTTGTCAAGGTGATTGCCTGAAGGGTAGCTGGCAAAAGGGCACTTGACTTGAGACAAGATTGGAGGTACTTCCATTCTTTGAAGCTTCAGGTCTAATTGATTTCTCTTTTAAAGGACACAATTGAGAACAGGGTAAAATTTGGGGTGTTTTTAAAAAATACTTAGTTTTAACAAGTTGAAACTTGCACAACACATAAATGCAATCCAATAAATGATAATATATAATCAATAATAATAATATAAAATAATGCAATAAAATAAGGCTAGCTAATTACAGAATTCATTAACAATTAATTCATACTGGTGTGGCATGTCGTGGGAATCAAGTCAAAGTTGTATGAAGATCATTGTGTTTTGATCCCGTCAGGCATGTCTGTGACTGTAGGTTTAACTCCATCTGAAGATAAAGCTGAAGCTCTTAAACACTTGAGGCCCCAGCCCCGTGCTCTCCTCCTTCTGTCTCTGGGTTCAGTCTCTGGGTTTTGGCATGAAACTGACTTTAAAGTCTTTATGGTTACTTCTAGGCAACATCCTCATCAGGTACAGTGATCCTTAAAGCTAAAGAACTAAAAACTGATCACTCATTCCTGTTTTCTTCAGTAGCCTCTTTATTTTTCAGAAAACGCTAAAGAGAGAACTACACCTTTTCTATCAATTTCCTAGGGTTTTCATTGACACTGTTTTATCCCATGTATGCTTTTCTTTTGAAGACAGCAACTTTCTTATGAATAGCTTTTTATATTGCTTATCCCTTTCTTGGATCTCCTGGAGCTCTGGAAAGCACCCAACTCAATGATGTCATGAGGAAGCAAGTTTGGGCCACGGAAGAGTATCCCATTGTAATCTACAACTCCCTCTCCTTCCCACTCTCCCCCACGGCATCCCTGCTTCCTGCACAGTCAGCAAACCAGAGTCACTTCTCCCTGCTTTGTGTGGGGCCTCCCACATTGATAACTGATACCTGTGAACTCTCTTGTTTGTTCTTCTACTCTCCATGAAACAAGCTAACCCAAACCTCCTTAGGGTGTTGGTCTCATATAAGCCGTGACCCTTCTATCTATTCATCTGTAAATATTTTGAAAGAACACTCCACTGATTGCTACTTAAGCAAATTCCCATTCCCATCATGGTCGGACTCTGAGAGCTTTCTCTGAGTGTGCTTGCAGGACAAACCACTATGCTGATCTTAATAATTAAAGCACTTCCTGCCAGGATGCATTTTCAGCTGTAGACTGTAAGTGTTTCAAAAAATATAGATTGATCTAGTCATTACACCTCCCCCACTCCCTGGGTCAGCAGTGAAACCAGGAACCTTTTTTATTTGATAGCTTCCCATGTCGGACTTTTTGAGGCTAATGATGAGATGCTCTCTTGCAATGATGCTTTGAAAACAAAGCAGCAGCAGTGGTGGGAGTTCTAGATCAAGTACACATGGAAGAAATAAACCAAAATGTAGAGTATTACTCATTGTAAAGGTCTTTTAATCTCATTTAAAATTTTTATTTTGTTGAAGATACAGCTGAAAAGCTTTATGAATGGTTTCATCTTAAATGTATTTATTATTTTTAAAATATGTCAATATAAAACATTTCCTTTTTTTTTTTTTTTAATTTGGAGAGGAGGTCTTTTTTTAAAAAAAAAAAAAAAGGAACAAACAATCACAATTGCCTCCCTGTGATGTCCTCACTCTTCACCCGCTCAATGCTCTGCAGTTGCCCTCCTGTGAATACCACGGAGCAGCCAGATGTGGTCAGAAGCACACAAACAGAAAGGCAGAGCTAGGTTCACAGTCTGACCCCAGCATTATTAGCGGTGAGACCCAGAGTAAGCTACTCGCCACTTCATGCCTCCATTTACTTCTAGAGCTTTTGTGAAAAGGCAAAGGCAGAAAAATTATGGATTTACTGGAAAAAATTCATAGTAGACAGCGCTAATCCCCATCCTCTAAGATGGTGAAGGTTCTGGAAATGTGAGGAGCTTCTTTAAGGGTCTAGGGTTCACATACCATCAACAGAGAGGACGTAGTACTGCCATGAGAAGGAGCCCTTGACGTTTTGCGGTGGGTGACATGGAACGCTTACCAGTGCCTCGACCCTCATTTTGGGTCCCTGACTGCCAACTGCTTCCTCTGAACCACCTGAGTTCCAGTCACTGGACATCTCTTCTCCCTCTGCCTCTCCTAAGGATAACGAGTCATTAAAGACTATATGTGGTTGCTGTCACCATGTAGAGATAGACAAGAATCCTCAACCCTGTAAGACAGATGTGAAATATATTCAAAAACGAGTAACGCTGAAGAAGCTGAAGTTGAACGGTTCTATGAAGACCTACAAGACCTTTTAGAACCAACACCCAAAAAAGATGTCCTTTTTAATTATAGGGGACTGGAATGCAAAAGTAGGAAGTCAAGAAACACTTGGAGTAACAGGCAAATGTGGCCTTGGAATACGGAATGAAGCAGGGCAAAGACTAATAGAGTTTTGCCAAGAAAATGCACTAGTCATAACAAACACCCTCTTCCAACAACACAAGAGAAGACTCTATACATGGACATCACCAGATGGTCAACACTGAAATCAGATCGATTATATTCTTTGCAGCCAAAGATGGAGAAGCTCTGTATAGTCAGCAAAAACAAGACCAGGAGCTTACTGTGGCTCAGACCATGAACTCCTTATTGCCAAATTCAGACTTATATTGAAGAAAGTAGGGAAAACCACTAGACCATTCAGGTATGACCTAAATCAAATCCCTTATGATTATGCAGTGGAAGTGAGAAATAGATTTAAGGGCCTAGATCTGATAGATAGAGTGCCTGATGAACTATGGACTGAGGTTCATGACATCGTACAGGAGACAGGGATCAAGACCATCCCCATGGAAAAGAAATGCAAAAAAGCAAAATGGCTGTCTGGGAAGGCCTTACAAATAGCTGTGAAAAGAAGAGAAGCGAAAAGCAAAGGAGAAAAGGAAAGATATAAACATCTGAATGCAGAGTTCCAAAGAATAGCAAGAAGAGATAAGAAAGCCTTCTTCAACAATCAATGCAAAGAAATAGAGGAAAACAACAGAATGGGAAAGACTAGGGATCTCTTCAAGAAAATCAGAGATACCAAGGGAACATTTCATGCAAAGATGGGCTCGATAAAGGACAGAAATAGTATGGACCTAACAGAAGCAGAAGATATTAAGAAGAGGTGGCAAGAATACACAGAACTGTACAAGAAAGAGCTTCACAACCCAGATAATCACGATGGTGTGATCACTGACCTAGAGCCAGACATCCTGGAATGTGAAGTCAAGTGGGCCTTAGAAAGCATCACTACGAACAAAGCTAGTGGAGGTGATGGAATTCCAGCTGCTGCTGCTGCTGCTGCTGCTAAGTCGCTTCAGTCGTGTCCGACTCTGTGCGACCCCATAGATGGCAGCCCACCAGGCTCCACCGTCCCTGGGATTCTCCAGGCAAGAACACTGGAGTGGGTTGCCATTTCCTTCT
The DNA here is from genome assembly GCA_935064755.1 of Tragelaphus eurycerus. NCBI lineage: Eukaryota > Metazoa > Chordata > Mammalia > Artiodactyla > Bovidae > Tragelaphus > Tragelaphus eurycerus. The sequence goes on along the minus strand of CAKXYN010000035.1, from coordinate 11,832,435 downwards.
CCAATGCATGAAAGTGAAAAGTGAAAGTGAAGTCGCTCAGTCGTGTCCGACTCCTAGCGACCCCATGGACTGGAGCCTACCAGCATCCTCCGTCCATGGGATTTTCCAGGCAAAAGTACTGGGGTGGGGTGCCATTGCCTTACCCGGGAATTCCAGTTGAGCTATTCCAAATGCTGAAAGATGATGCTGTGAAAGTGCTGCATTCAGTACGCCAGCAAACTTGGAAAACTCAGCAGTGGCCACAGGACTGGAAAAGGTCAGTTTTAATCCCAATCCCAAAGAAAGGCAATGCCAAAGAATGCTCAAACTACTGCACAATTGCACTCATCTCACATGCTAGTAAAGTAATGCTCAAAATTCTCCAAGCCAGGCTTCAGCAATGTGTGAACCGTGAACTTCCTGATGTTCAAGCTGGTTTGAGAAAAGGCAGAGGAACCAGAGATCAAATTGCCAACATCCGCTGGATCATGGAAAAAGCAAGAGAATTCCAGAAAAACATCTATTTCTGCTTTCTTGACTATGCCAAAGCCTTTGACTGTGTGGATCACAATCAACTGTGGAAAATTCTGAAAGAGATGGGAATGCCAGACCACCTGACCTGCCTCTTGAGAAATTTGTATGCAGGTCAGGAAGCAACAGTTAGAACTGGTCATGGAACAACAGACTGGTTCCAAATAGGAAAAGGAGTATGTCGAGGCTGTATATTGTCACCCTGTTTATTTAACTTCTATGCAGAGTACATCATGAAAAATGCTGGACTGGAAAAAACACAAGTTGGAATCAAGATTGCTGGGAGAAATATCAATAACCTCAGATATGCAGAGGAACTCAAAAGCCTCTTGATGAAAGTGAAAGTGGAGAGTGAAAAAGTTGGCTTAAAGCTCAACATTCAGAAAAGGAAGATCATGGCATCTGGTCCCATCACTGCATGGGAAATAGATGGAGAAACAGTGGAAACAGTGGCTGACTTTATTTTTCTGGGCTCCAAAATCACTGCAGATGGTGACTGCAGCCATGAAATTAAAAGACACTTACTCCTTGGAAGGAAAGTTATGACCAACCTAGGTCACATATTCAAAAGTAGAGACTTTACTTTGCCAACAAAGGTTCGCCTAGTCAAGGCTATGGTTTTTTCTGTGGTCATGTATGGATGTGAGAGCTGGACTGTGAAGAAGGCTGAGCGCCGAAGAATTGATGCTTTTGAACTGTGGTATTGGAGAAGACTCTTGAGAGTCCCTTGGACTGCAAGGAGATCCAACCAGTCCATTCTGAAGGAGATGAGCCCTGGGATTTCTTTGGAAGGAATGATGCTAAAGCTGAAACTCCAGTACTTTGGCCACCTCATGCGAAGAGTTGACTCATTGGAGAAGACTCTGAGGCTGGGAGGGATTGAGGGCAAGAGGAGAAGGGGACGACAGAGGATGAGATGGCTGGATGGCATCACTGACTCAATGGATGTGAGTCTCAGTGACCTCCGGGAGTTGGTGATGGACAGGAAGGCCTGGCGTTCTGTGATTCATGGGGTCGCAAAGAGTCGGACATGACTGAGTGACTGATCTGATCTGATCTGATCATGAAATGGTCTTTAAAAGAGACCTCATTCTAGCTTTTGATTATTTTGAGGAGTATTTTTAAGTAGAATGAGCAAAGCTTTCCTTATAGACCTAATAACATTTCACATTAGTTAACTGCTGGTTTTCTACCCCTAACATGCATGAAAGGGGACTTGCTTTGATCCACTCAGAACCCCCCTAGAAGCCCACATTCACCATGCTTCCTGATTCTTCTGTCACATGAAAGATTTGTCCATGAGCTACTCCTTTTCAAACTTCACCCATCTGATGTTAAGGATGGTGAAGATGAATTAGAATAGTTGTACTACTGGGTGAGGGTTTCCCAGTGGTAAAGAACCCATCTCCTAATGCAAGAGATGCAAGGGACATGGTTTGATCCCTGAGTCAGGAAGATGCCTCTGGAGGAGGGCATGGCAACCCGTTCCAGTATTTGTGCCTGGAGAATCCCATGGACAGAGGAGCCTGATGCGCAGGAGAGCTGATCGCACAGTCCACGAGATCACGAAGAGTCAGATGTGATTGAAGCGACTTAGCATGCACGCATGCAGTAGTGGGTGGAGATATAAGCTCTAACCAGACTTTCTGAAAGAGCTCCAATGGGTCAAGAATAGAAAGAAATTGGGATTCTCTGTCTTGCACTTGCTACCAGATGCTTCCCGTCTTTCCCCCACCCCAGGCTCCCTCCTCCTTGCAAATCTCTGGGCCTCATCAGAGTTAACTTGTGGGTTTCTCTTATCATGGCTTTGGATTTTTCTACCAATTCGTTCTCTTTTACCTTTCTCTCTTGCTTCTTCCTTGTTTCCATTCATTGCTTTTTCTTGTCTCCTTTTCTGGCATTCTGTCTTGCCTTCTAATTTCTTGTTTCTCATCCCTTCCATAAAAGGAATAACCATCAATGCTGACCAAGTCTGTCTATTTTTTGTTCTCTGTGGGCTTATGCTGAAGCTCTGCTCAAAACTGCCAGTGTACACTGGGCCCTGATAAAACCATAGAAAGCGGAGAACCCACCCCAAAAATAAACAGTCACTTCCTTCTTGGAAGGGCCATTCATAGTCCAACCAATACGTCTTGCATTAAAAGCTGTGAGAGGCAAACTGCTTGCATGCCAAATAAGCCCCATGAAACTGGCCTCTTGTGTTCAACCAAGTATATCTTGAGCCTCACAGGGTCAGGGGTTGTAAAAGGTGAGGGCTCAAGACTCCCGAGACTGGCTTGATTTCTGCTTTTGAGAAGACACAGGAGGAAACAAATAACAAAAGATCCATCAGTGCCACCCCTTCTCCCATCACCCCTGCCCTCTTCTCTGCATCATTTTTCTCCACCATCTGATGTGAGCTATGCTTTAGCATTTTATTATCAGTATCCCTCCAACTAGAATGCAGGTTCTGAGAGGCAGGTATTTCGGGTCAGGATGCGTGGCTGAATCCCCAGTTCCCCAACCCTGCCCGTCATGCGGAGGGCTCAAACATATATGCTGAATGAATGAAGCACAACATGATGTTTGCAATATCAGAAAAGTGGACGAAGAGCTATGGAATTCCAGGGATCCCTATGGAACGAAGGGTCATTGTGTGTGTGTGTGTGTGTGCACAAAAATCAGATTCAAAGAGAAATTTGATGCTTTTGGAATGACGCAGGTAAGATATCAATACATTCAGAAGAGGCTTGGTCATCTGGTGCTGGGTTAGAGAGTTACAAAGGAGGAAGAATTGTGACATTTTTCCCTTACCAATTAAAAAAAAAAACTTATTAAAGTGCTTGTTGCTTTATTGAGTTGCATTAGAAATGCTTACATTTCATTTGGAAGGAGGGAATGGGAAGCATTCTCAGTGCTTCCTTAGAAAACAAAAGGAAACCTAGGTCATAGCAGTCAGGCGGGCAGGAGGGGTTTAAGAAATCAGGGGAGGCCAGTTTCTTTGCTGTGTGCCCGTGAGCATGTTGCCTGACCTCTCTGAGCTCCACTTCCTCAGAATATATAATAGTACCTTATAGAGGTACTCTAAGAATACCTTGTAAAGGTATCCTAAGTACTCAATAAGAACATGGATATAGTGTGTTTAACATGTCACTTGCCTGTTAAATTCACAAGGAAAAGTAGTTATATAGCAGGGCTTCCCTGGTGGCTCAGATGGTAAAGAATCTGCCTGCAGTGTGGGAGACCTGGGTTCGATTCCTGGGTTGGGAAGATCCCCTGAAGAAGGAACTGGCAACCCACTCCAGTATTCTTACCTGGAGAATTCCATGGACAGAGGACCATGAGGGTTGCCAAGAACCTGACAGAACTGAGAGACTAGATAATTCTTAAAGTCACAGCAGAAAAAAACATACTGCTCCCCTCTTGCATCCATACTGCCAAGGAGTGAGGACATTGCATTGCTAAGGGCCTGTATGTAGTTTCAGGTAAGGTCTAACCAATTTTCTCCTGGCTCTTTATTTTTACACGAAGTGGCACTGAATGCAATATAAACTAGATGCCAATGAAAATGAACATCCCCTCCTGTTCACTGCTGCTGCTGTGTCCGACTCTGTGCAACCCCATTGACGGCAGCCCACCAGGCTCCGCTGTCCCCGGGATTCTCCAGGCAAGAACACTGGAGTGGGTTGCCATTTCCTTCTCCAATGCATGAAAGTGAAAAGTGAAAGTGAAGTCACTCAGTCGTGACCCCATGGACTGCAGCCCACCAGGCTCCCCCGTCCCTGGGATTCTCCAGGCAAGAACACTGGAGTGGGTTGCCATTTCCTTCTCCAATGCATGAAAGTGAAAAGTGAAAGTGAAGTCACTCAGTCGTGACCCCATGGACTGCAGCCCACCAGGCTCCTCCGTCCATGGGATTTTCCAGGCAAGAGTACTGGAGTGGGTTGCCATTTCCCTTCTCCCCTCCTGTTCACAACCCTTCCCAAACCTAATAGGAAAGAGAAAGCGACCACGCTCCACTCTTTTCTCTCCTGCCACTGAGAAGCCGTGATGTTCTCCGCTCAGACTACGGTTACCTGGGTGACTGAGTCATTATCCTGTTCCTCCCTCCTCTTCACACTCACCCCTTTCTCACCCCCATTATTTCCGATGAAAAAAAGCTTTTAGAAGAAAAACTTCATCAACAATTTTATAATAGTCATCAATTTAAAACATTTCTTTTCTTTCCTGAATGCAATATATTTTCTAATATTTTTAAGAAAACAACTTATCTCTAAGGCAGAGGAAGGGAGTAAAACAGCACATGATAAAAGAGAAAAAAAGGAAGGCCTGGGAAACAGGAAGCCCAGCAGGATTCACTGGGCCTGGCTGGACTTCCTGGGGGTGAGTTTCGGAGGGTTTAGTGACTTTGTCTGGGGGTTGAATGACTTTGTCTGTGTGGGGACCGACCTATGAAAAAAAAAAAAAGGATCTGCTTGGCCAAGTTGGGCACTGGATGAAATTTTGGACCCATAAGGTACACTGTAGGACTCTAGATTCTTTGTGCCTGTTTCATCTGAATTGATGTTATCACCTGTAAAACTGAACCTTGTTATTTCTGTTTTTAATAAGAATTACGTGTGTGTCTTATTACTTGGGTTGGGAGATTTTTACACATGGTGGACACACCATAATCCACTCAGATTGAAGTATAGAATATTTTTTCAGTTCTCCAGAAAGCCTCTTCTTGCCCCTCTCAAGTGAAAACATCCCACACCACACCACAAAGCCATTGTCCTGATTTCTGTCACCATCAGTTAGTTTTGCCTATTCCTTGAACTTCATATACATATGTGTGTGTGTGTGTGTATGTGTATTATTTTTTAGCCACACTGCACCGCATGTAGAACTTCCCCATCCAGGAATCAAACCTGTGCCCATGCAATGCGAGCATGGTGTCTTAACCACTGAGCCACCAGGAAAGCCCAGAACTTTTAAAACTGTAATCATATAGTAGGTACTCCTTCGTGTCTGCTTTCACTCAATGCTAAGTTTGTGAGATTCATGCAGGTTGTAATTTGTTCATTTGTTCTTTTCCACTACTGTGTAGGGCTCAGTTGTGTGACATATCACAACGTATCTATTCTCAGTTGTTGGCATTTGGGTTGTCTCCAGTTTGGGATTACTATGGATAAAGATGATGCTACTTGTGTCCACACATCTTGGGTGGATTTAAGCACTCATTCCTCTTGGATTCTTGGGTGATAAAGACACACATTCAGCTTTCAGGAATTCCTGCTGAACAAGTTTTCAAAGTGTTTGTCCCATTTTATACTTACATCAGGACTCTATACTACTTCCTGCCTTAACTGAATAAGGGGTAACTGTTAGTTGGGGTTTCCCTGATGGCTAAGTGGTAAAGAGTCCACCTGCAAGGCAGGAGATACAGGTTCAATTCCTGGGAAGATCCTCTAGAGAAAGAAATGGCAACCCACTCCAATAGTCTTTCTTGGGAAACCCCATGGACAGTGGATCCTGGCAGGCTACAGTCCATGGGGTCACAAAGAGTTGGACTCAAATTAGTGGCTAAATAGCAAGAGCAACTGTTAGTTATGAAACAAAATGTTCCTTTGGTTGCTCTGCATTCTCAGCTTCATGTACACATCAAGATTCCACCAGTTACTATTAATAATAGTTTGTACCTGTTATTCCCTCTGCCTGGAACACTCTGCCACATATTCCCTGGCCAGTTCCTCCTCATATTCGGGTTGTAGCCCAAAGGACGCCTCCCCAGTAAGGCCTTGCCTGACTGCCCCATCCGTGTGAGCACTTCTGCCTCCCCAAAGGGTCACTCACTATTTCACCCTCTGCTTCATTTCTGGCACTTACCCTGTTTGTTCATAAGTTTAATTATTGTCTATTTCCTCTCACTAGGAATGAAAGCTCTGTGAGGACTAGGTATTGTCTAGTCCTCAGAGTTCACTACAACCAATATAACCTGTGAAAGTGTGAAAGTGAAAAATGTTAGTTGCTCAGCTATGTGCGACTCTTTGTGACCCCATGGACTGTAACCTTTGAGGCTCCTATGTCCATGGAATTCTCCAGGCAAGAATACTGGAGTGAGTTGCCGTGCCCTCCTCCAGGGGATCTTCCCAACCCAGGGATTGAACTCAGGTCTGCTTCATTTCAGGCAGAGTCTTTACCATGTGAGCTACCAGGGAAGCCCAGCACAACCTATACAATCAATAAAATACTGCAGAAGTGACCATGTGTAACAGCCAAGATTAGGGAATAAACATAAGGCATCTGCCTCGCTCTCTGGGGTCACCGGCTGTGAGGGAAGTCATATTGACATTCAAGCAGCCTGGAAAAGCCTTTGTCTCCTGCCAACAGCCTGCGTCATGTGAGAGAACTTAGGAGTCAGCATCTCTGGCCCCAGTCAAGCCTTCAGGTGACTACATCTTGGTGGATATCATGAGAGACCTGAATCAGAGCCACTCAGATAAACCACTTCCGAAGTCCTGACCCACAGAAATTGTGAACATGTTCATACTGTTGTGGCTTTAAGCTGCTAAGTTTTGAAGTAATTCGTACACGGTACACGGTAATATTTAACAAATACCAGCACTCAGCAAGTGTTTGTTGAACAAATGAATGAATAACTGACTGAGTGAATTAGATTAAGAGCCACACATCATTAAGAGGCCATGTATCCGTGGCCCACGCCATCTGTTATTACCTGGTCAGAATGCATGTGTCATGGGCCTCTCTACTCGCAAGTTTGAGTTTAAGCTCATGATCTTAGAGCAAGTTTTCTCAACCCTGGCACTCTTGTTATTTGGAGCCAGAAAAATTTTGTGTGAGGGGCAATCTTGTTCATTGCTGTAAGACTTTTAGCAGAATGAATCTCTAGTCTCCACCCAGTAGAAACTCCTCCCTCCAATGCAAATGTCACAACTAAAAATGTCTTCAGACAATGTCAAATGTGCCCTGGGATGCAAAATCACCCCCATTTAGGAACCGTTGCTCTGAAGTAATCATTGAAGGGAGGTTAGAAGTACTCAGAATACTGGTTGGGTTCAGGGCTCTACCAAATTTTACAATATTTTTAAGATATTTTGATTGATAAAAATCTAATCAACACATAACCTACTTTTTTCCAAAAAATAAATAAGAACCTAGTTAAGCAAAGTACATCTATAGATGAAACAATTCTTCCTCATAAGTAAATGGCCCATTAATACATACTGTTGCTATGTATGAAAAAAAGACAATACCACGACCAAGCCAAGTTCAACCTCTGGCTTTAAATAAAATATTGAGAAGGTGATTTGTCTCATGAATTTCCCTTTGGAAGAGGAATGGAAGTTATTCTTTCTCTCTCTCTCTGTTTTTTGTTTTGGAAGTGTAATTGACTTACAATGTTATATTAGTTTCAAGTATACAGCAAAGTGATTCAGATATATACTCAGATGCTTCTCCCTTATAGATTATTACAAAATATTGGGTATTGTGTCCAGAAGTTACTCTTTAAAGTAGAGCAGTACAGTACAAGAAACCAGTCTTCCTCAGATTCACTTATTTCCTGTTCCCTCTCACCTGGAACCTTTCTTAAGAGAGCCATGCAGCTTACGTGCCTACTTCCTCCAGGTATCTGCTTAACTATCTCCTTATCAGAAAGGCTTTCCAAAGACTTCCCTCATGGTCCAGTGGTGAAGACTCTGCACTGCTCGGGGCGTGTGTTCCATCTGGGTGCGGGAAGCTCCACATGCCACGAAGTGTGTCCAAAAAAAAAAAAAAAAAGCCCTCCAAAGCCAATCTTTTTCAACAACACCTCCCACCCACCAAAATCCCACACTCTGCATCCTGTAGAGCCATTGCCACCATCAGACACACTGTAGATTCTGTTTGTCTTTGTAGTCTGCCTCTGCATGGTAAAATGTCAATTCTCCTGTACCCTTATACCTTCAAGCAGCGCCTCACATCAGGTAGGTGCTCAATAAAAATTTGTGGAAGGAATGGATGTGGTGGGTCAAAGGCCAAGAAGGAGTCAAAATGTTCCTCTGAGATGGGACTGGGGTGAGGAGGAGGGCTGCCCACATATTTTGTGTTGTACATTTTGCATTTTGAGTCATGTGAAAATAATAACTACTTAATCAAAAAGTGAAAGAAAAAGGTGGCCAGTTCCCTTCTTTCACCAAGTGGGATAAATCAAGCTTGTGCCAATGTCTCAACATTACTTTACGAGACTGTCCTTCGCAAATGGTTTGTTCACCGCATCTCATTCACCCTCAGCGCAAAACTGGCTGTGCTCTCATTGTTTGCACAACAAAGCTTGATGGATCCTTGTGGAGTCTCATTCCTTATTTGAGAGCCTCTTGGCTTCTTTCAAGTCATGCTTTGGTGTTTCTTCAGTTCTTTCAAGTATTTTTAGCTATATAGAAGTAAAAATAAAAAGCAACTCTATTACTATGTGTCATCTACAATCTTGAAGAACAATTATTTTGAGCATATTATAGCTACTTAACTTAATAGCTACTTTCTGAGAAAAAGAAGTAAAAATTCAAATTTCATAAATCAGTGAGTTTAAATGCATCCTGCAGACATTCTAAGATGATCCCATGGTGAATATTATTGAAAAACTGAAAAAGAACCTACAAAAAAAAAGAATACAAGAACAGAAGAAAGAAAAATCCCAATACTGAACCCAAACCTGGTGATTTGTTCCCATTTTCTTCACCTAATGGTTATTCAAGTGTCAAGCCCATCTTCTGTGTTTTCCTTTACATATCTCCTGGACTTCCCTGGTGGCTTAGATGGTAAAATGTCTGCCTACAATGTGGGAGACCCAGGTTCAATCCCTGGGTTGGGAAGATCTCCTGGAGAAGGAAATGGCAACCCACTCCAGTATTCTTGCCTGGAAAAACCCATGGACGGAGGAGCCTGATAGGCTACAATCCATGGGGTCACAAACAGTTGGATATGACTGAGTGACTTCACTTTCTTTCTCTAGATAAAAATTCAACAGTACTTTCCACTGTTCCCAGGATATAGCAGCATCACTGGGGTGGGTGAGGGATCTTGGGAGACTTCTGCAAACTCCATAGCAGGTCTCACGGTGAGATCTGCCACACCTCAGGGTTAGGGAAGGAAGACATGGTTGTAGGTTATGTTTTCTGGGAAGCAGATGCTGAGAAATAGTTGGGGGTATAGAAGGTTTATTGGGAGGTAAGATCTACAATCCTTAGGTTGGGAAGATCCCCTGGGGAAGGGACTGGCTACCCACTTCAGTATGAATTTTTTTTTGGCAGGGGGGCGGGGGAGCGCTGCCAAGGTGACACTACTGGTAAAGAACCCACCTACCAATGCAGGAGACAGAAGAGAGGCAAGTTCAATCCCTGGGTCAGGAAGATCCCCTGGAGAAGGAAATGGCAACCCACTTCAGTGTTCTTGCTTGGAGAATCTAATGGACAGAGAAGCCTGGCAGGTTACAGTTGGTAGGGTTGCAAAGAGAAACAACTGAAGTGACTTCAGTTTAGTTCAGTCACTCAGTCGTGTCCAACTCTTTGCGATCTCATGGATGGCAGCACGCCAGGCCACTCTGTTCATCACCAACTCCCAGAGTTTACTCAAACTCATGTCCATTGAATCAGTGATGCCATCCAACTATCTCATCCTCTGTCATCCCCTTCTCCTCCTGCCTTCAATCTTTCCCAGCATCAGGGTCTTTTCCAATGAATCAGCTCTTCACATCAGGTGGCCAAAGTATTGGAGTTTCAGCATCAGTCCTTCCAATGAACACTCAGGACTGATTTCCTTTAGGATGAACTGGTTGGATCACCTTGCAATTCAAGGAACTCTCAAGAGTCTCCTCCAACACCATAGTTCACAAGCATCAATTCTTCTGCACTCAGCTTTCTTTATAGTCCAACTCTCACATCCATACATGACTATTGGAAAAACCATAGCTTTGACTAGACAGACCTTTGTTGGCAAAGTAAATGTCTCTGCTTTTTAATATGCTGTCTAGGTTTGTCATAACTTTTCTTCCAAGGAGCAAGTGTCTTTTAATTTCATGGCTGCAGTCACCATCTGCAGTGATTTTGGAGCCCCCCAAAATAAAGAAGTGACTTAACAGCAGTCAAGATCTATAAAAGGAAATAGGGAGAAAGCCGAATTGGGCAGGCAGAGCAGTCTGAAGGCCATCAGACTTGACTATATCTGCCAACTCCACGAGGAGCTCCGTCACAGGGACTGCCTGCTAGAGGCGTCTCGAGTTGAGGGGACACAGCTAGGCTAGCACTGCCATCTTGCTCAGCCCTTGGCTGAGGATCCCCCCAAGAGGACTGTGACCTTGACTTGAAGAGCTGAGGCAGGTCCTGAAGGAGCTGACAGCTGCAGGCTGTTGGACAATCACCCACCCCATGGCTGATCAGCGAGTCATTTCTTGAAGAGGGCTCTGAGCAACACATTTCTCTCTGCCTCAGGAGGGAAGGGATGGGAGAATCTGACAGACGTTCTTCGAAAAGTCATGGCAACTCTTGGTGACTGGTCAGATCTACAGAGAGAGGTTGAAGAGAATCCTGACCATTAGGAGAGCATGGCCATCAACAGACGTGGATCGGTTGGGATAAAACCTCTTCTCACCAAACCCACAGCAGCCTTCTACAGAAAGTAGCCCACTTATTTTCTGCCTAAGTTGCCTGTGCCCTCTATACTGAGTGATAAGCCACGCTCCTTAGCGGCAACATGCAGGGCTCACCAGGGGACTGATTCATGGTCCCTGGAGGTTACATGCAGGGCAGGGATGGCTTGATGTGAAACGGTCCCATGTTGAATGGGGACAAACTAACTCTAGTTAGTTTTGAGGAGGGGTTGAAACAGGTTCTCAGGCTTCATCTTGAAGGACACTGACTGTTTCTTCTTTCTCTCCTGCTGCATGGAGCTGACCAGAGGGCAGCGGATGTCCACTCTGTTGTTGCCTAAAGAGGCACCACGTCCTTCGCTACCCAGTGTCCTGGTGAGAAACTCTGTCATCACAGGCGATCTGGGGATGTCACTTCCTTAAAGAGTCTGTCCTTTGAATTGCAAAATGACAATGCTGACAGTTATATCTTCTTTGTAAAAGAGTGAGTGAAAAGATGAGATTTGACCCTGAAACTCTAACAACTGTCCCTTAGATTTGGGTTTGGGCAACTTTCGTAAACCTTGAGCTTATCCAACTTGCTCCTCACCTCCTATGGTGGTTTTTCCCACAGCAGGAGCTGTCCTGTCTCTAAATTTTGAATGTCAGGCTGATCTGCCTGCTGCTGTGGGTGATACAAAAGCTGACACTAACGGTTCACCATCTAATTAGCAGGATATTATCTCAAGCAGACCTTATTTAAAGTCATTCTATATACATAAAACTGTTTACAATACTATTTTTAATACCAAGTCTCTGTAACTTCCCTGTATGTAAAGACTTAAAAGCCTGATTTCAAACTGGAATTGAGCTACACACACACACACATACACACACACACACACACACAGGGCATGTGTATGTACAGCTTAGAATCAGGCAGATGGGTTCCGGTTCAATAATTCCTTGCCTCTCCTACAGGTTTGGCCTTCAGTTCATGGAATAAGAATCATCTATTCCCAGGCAGAAGCCAGATTAAAATGGAAAAAGGCAACCATTAAGAGGTTGTATGGAGGGAATTTTAATTTTTAAAAGAGTAATTGAGATCGTACTTTGAAAATTAAAATTTTAAAGAGCTTAAAGGTGAAAAAGAAAAGAAGAAATAAGAAGAAGTTATAAGAATACTACCTAAACTCATTCATTTCTTTTCAATATGTTAGTTAAAAATCAGAGTTATACCAACAAATACCAATATTCATTCTGTACACTAGTCCTTGGGAATTTATTTTTAATTGAATGGAATAATGACTTGGAAGAATCAAGCTTGTAGATTTTAGAGCCTGTCAGGGAGAAAACTTAGGAATGCTAAACAGATCACATTTTGTTCAAGTTTATACATGCTACCATTCCAACAACTTAGATGAAAATATTTGCAATCATATCTGCAAACATAGATGAGGGGTTTAAGGCAAGATGAGGTATAAATTATGTAAAGCATAGAATGCAAATAAAAATAATGATGGGATGCAGGGGATTGTAGGAGTTAAAATACCAGTATCAGAATCTACCTTTGTGTCAGATTCTGATACAAAGTCAGAATTCAAGCTTTGCCCCTTACGTAATTGAAGGATCTTAATTTAAGAAAGGCAAACAACTTCACCTTTGTGTATCTATACTTGCTATAAAATAAGAATAAGAAGATCCAAGATGTCAGCCTTCAGAACTGCTCATGTGGCTAAATGCTCCCCATTGTGTCTAAAACCAGTGCCTCTATCCCCAGGGTGAGCTGCATCTTTCATATCAGACAACAAGTGGATTACCTACAGCAAGAGGAAAACCAGGCTATTAAAATGTTTCTGGTATAAAAGCATCCTTCTCTGGTCATTTCTTCAGGTCTCCATTTTCTTGTGAAGGCTCTTATATATAAGTAAAAATTCAATAAAATTTGTATACTTTTCTCCTGTTTAAAAAAAAAAAAAAGAATAAGGAAACCTACCTCATGTTAGTTTTGTGAGAATTCATATATAAAGCACTTGTTGATGCACAATTTGGTACACAGTAACTGTCCAATTAATGAAAACAACGTATAATAAAACACAACCTAAAATTGAAGTCTTATTACAATAGTCATTTCTGATTTTTAAGTGGTTAGCTTGTAGACTAGGATCACTGAAAAATGAGACTAAGAGTTGTTATTTATTGAACCTCTACTATTAGCCCAGGAGAGTGGCAGACATTATTTACATATCACTAATTTTCACATTATATCTGATATTATTATCTCTATTTATAGATGAACAAACTGAGGATCAGGTCAGAGAGGTTGTAAGTGACCCTATAATCTAATCCCTATTCACTCTGCCATATTGCCTCTGAGTTAGGATGCCACCAAATAGTCTATAAATAAAGTTAATTTATTTTTAACAATGTAACCAACTGCTGACTCCCACATCATTCTTGTCCAATGTGCTTGGTGGACTCTGGCATCAAATCTACTGCTGGTTTTCAATCCACTGGATTGAAACAAAAAGCAAGACGGGAGATTGCACTACCCTCCATCCATCTCCAGCATCTCTACCCCACTGGATCATGGCACTTACTGCCATCCCCAGGAGGGGCAGGCCACGAGGCACATCTTGGCAACGTTGAGAAGCTTTTCAAAGTTAGAAGAAATGATTGCCTTTGAAAAGGATCAGAAAAATTACTAAGAAGAGTTATTTGCTAACACGCAGGCTTGAAGAGTTTAAGTCCTTCACATTCTGTTAGCAACGTGTGCCTTGTCTCTCAGTTGTGTCCAACTTTTTGCAGCTCCATGGACTGTAGCCCACCAGGCTCCTCTGTCCATGGGATTCCCGAGGACACTAGAGTCGATTGCCATTTTCTTCTCCAGGGTATCTTCCCAACACAGGGACTGAACCCAAGTTTCCTGCATCTCCTGCATTGCAGGAGGATTCTTTACTGATGAGTCATCAGGGAAGCCCCTTCTGTTAGCAATATGATCACCAAAATATCATTTTCACTTTAATTCAACAAAGGACGAACAGTAAGCACTATGTATTTTTAAATTATTCTGCTGCATGTGCTTACGCTGTGTGTGTGTGCACAGTCGCTTCAGTTGTGTCCAACTCTGTGCAACACTATGGGCTACAGCCTGCCAGGCTCTACTGTCCGTGGGATTCTCCAGGCAAGAATACTGGAGTGGGTTGCCATGCCCTCCTCCAGGGTACCTCCCCAAACCAAGAATTAAACCCGTGTCTCTTGCATCTCCTGCATTGGCAGCAGGTCCTTTACCACTTGCATCACCTGGGAAGCCCATTCTATTGTATATCCTTCTTTAAATAACTTACTATTATACACAAGAATCCAAATATATATACCAAATAAATTAGGAAAGTAGTTCTCTCTTTTTTTAAAAAAAAATGAGGAACAAATTTTGTTTAAAGACCTAATACACTTTGAAGCTGGGAAGGACCACTTCAGCATTCCTTTAAAGGTAATCTCCCTCAAAATACTTATTTGAGTTTTTTAAATAGACAAATATTCTCTATTTGTCTATTCTACTAATAAGATAAAAAAACATTAACATGTAGAAAAGATTATATACAAATGGCAAGTAAGAACATGAAAATATACCGAGCCTCATTAGTCATTAGGGAAACGCATTTTAAAACTACTATGAGATAGCACTGCACACCCACTAGAGTAGCTGTAATCAAAGAGGCTGACAATGCTGTTTCCAAGGATGCAGAACAACTGGGATTTTCATACACTGCTTGTGTATGAAAACAGTTTGGCACCTTCTTATAAAATTAAACATATACCTACCATAAGAGCCCTCAGTCCCACTCCTAGATATAAGCCCCAAAGAAATGAAAGCAGATAGATGTCCACACAAAAACTGGTATGTCGGCGTTCACAGCAGCTTTCTTCATAGGAGCCAAAAGCAAAAAAACACCCAGACGTCGAACAATGGGTGAATGGATAAAGAGCCTGTGGACTATCCATACAATGGAATACTATTCAGTAATAACAAGGAATGAACTAAACTGTGTGTGTGTGTTAGTAGCTTAGTCCTGTCGGACTCTTTGCAACCCCATGGACTGTAGTTTGTTAGGCTCCTCTGTCTGTGGATTCTCCAGGCAAGTATACTGAAGTGGGCTGCCATTCCCTTCTCCAGAGGATCTTCTCAACCCAGAGATCAAACCCCTGATTGGAGGCCCACACAAATTTTTTGACAAAGGTGCACAAGCAATTCGATGGAGGAAGGATACCTTTCCAAAAAAGAAAAAAATGATGCTAGAGCAACTGGACATCCAATGTTGTTGTTGCTCAGTCGCTAAGTTGTATCTGACTTTGCAACCTCATGGACTGCAGCATGCCAAGCTTCCCTGTCCTTCACTATCTCCCAGAGTTTCCTCAAACTCGTGTCCACTGACTTGGTGATGCCATCCAATCATCTCATCCTCTGTCACCCTCTTCTCCTCCTGCCTCAATCTTTCCCAGCATCAGGGTCTTTTACAATGAATCAGCTCTTTGCATCAGGTGGCCAAAGTATTGGAGCTTCTGCTTCAGCATCAGTCCTTCCAATGAATATTCAGGACTGATTTCCCTCAGGATGGACTGGTTTGATCTCCTCGCTGTCCAAGGGACTCTCAAGAGTCTTCTCCAACACCACAATTCAAAAGCATCAATTCTTTGGCGCTCAGCCTTCTTTACGATCTGTACACGACTACTGGAAAAACTGTAGCTAGGCAAAAAAGAGAAATGAATCTCAAACTAGTGTCATAGAATCCATGACAAGCATACAAAATAGGTAACAATTTTAGAACTATTTATGCCACTACTAGAGGAGAAGGAAATGGCAACCCACTCCAGTATTCTTGCCTGGAGAGTCCCATGGACAGAGGAGGCTGGTGGGCTGCTGTCCATGGGGTGGCACAGAGTCGGACATGACTGAAGTGACTTAGCAGCAGCAGCATGCCACTACTGGCTAGGATTACATTTGACTGCATATGACAGACATGCTTAATCTTATTAACAAAAACAACAGAAGTGCAGGTTAGGACTAGTACAGCAGTTCCAGGAAGCTGTGAGAACCCCAGGCCCCTTCTGCTTGGTTGCTCCACTCTCCTTGATATTCCACCTCAGTCCAGGCTGTCCCAGCCCTCACTGTGTCCACATTCTGGCAGTGAGCATCCTTTCTCTTTCTGGACACGTCCCAGAAGTCTCACATCAAACATCCCTTATACCTCTCAGGTGTCAGTTATTTCCAAGGCCCACTTAACTGGGTGGGCAGTAAGAAATGTGGTCTTTCATTGCAGGGAGCATTGTGCCCAGTTGACTATCAGAAATTCTATTAATGTTTCTAGAAGAAAGGAAGAAGGTGTATAGGAGCAAACTTGCAAACTCTTCCACAGACCACATTTAAATTTGTTTCTTCTATGGTTCTCAAGCTTTAATCTTCTTAAAATGTCTGAACAAAAAATATGATTTTTCTGTGAAGATACAAAACAAACAGTACTCAGTGATTCATCATTCATTTAGTAAACATAGTTTTACTTTCTCAAGAAACTCAAGGGGGAAAACATCCCTAATTATTATAGAAAAAAAAATTCCTACTCTGCCAACAAAGGTGCGTATTGTCAAAGCTATGGTTTTTCCAGTAGTCATGTGTGAATGTGAGAGTTGGACCATAAAGAAGGCTGAGCACCAAAGAACTGATGCTTTTGAATTATGGTGCTAGAGAAGACTCTTGAGAGTCCCTTGGACTGCAAGAAGATCCAACCAGTTCGTCCTAAAAGAAATCAGTCCTGAAAACTCATTGGAAGGACTGATGCTGAAACTGAAACTCCAGTACTTTGACCACCTGATGTGAACAGCCAACTCTTTGCAAAAGACCCTGATGCTGGGAAAGATTGAAGGCAAAAGGAGAAGAAGGAGTCAGAGGATGAGATGGTTTGATGGCATCACTGACTCAGTGGACATGAGTTTGAGCAAACTCCAGGAGATGGTGAAGGATAGGGAAGCCTGGCATGCTGCAGGTGATATTTTAATTCTAACAGCCTCTTTTAAGCTTGTGTCTTGAGTCTGAATAAAGTAAATATTTCAAAAATGACAATGTCCATTTTATTTTCAATATTTATATATAACTGGATTATCCAGTTCTTGTTTCTCTTATCCTTTGTCCTATCTCACTTCGTCACTAACCAAATCTCTCTTGGGGTCCTTTACAGAGAAATGAACATAAAGAAAACTTACTCATGTTCTCTTAAAAAATAAATACTTCCTACTATTTCTAGGTTTAAATAAAGAGAATTTGTTTATCAGTGAATTTCATTTATTCAGGTGATTATTCATACATAGAAATATTACTAATCTCCAACATGCTATTCTCTTTAAAAAATCCATTTATTTATTTAGTTATTATTCCCCCATTCAACCAGTCTTTACCAATTACCTACAAAGAGTGGCTAATATATTTGTCTTTCCCACCAAAATGTGACTCTATTGTGGTCCAGCAGTGTCTTTTTTGTTTCCATCTTCCCACTCTCAGCACCTGTTACATCTGGTATTTATTAAGTAGCTACTCAACAAACATCTGTTCAAGAATGAAAGAAAGAATAAACATGGTCTTTCCAGAACCCAGATCCATTGATGGGGTTCTGTTTTCCTAAAGACAATGAAGACCATCCATGATGATGTCGAGTGTTTCACTGATATTCCAGAATCCCCTGGTCCTGGTAATATTTATTTGCCCTTCCAGAAAGGCCCTGAGATGTTTCAGCAAAGAACAGTAGGGTACCATACAAAATCCTGTCTTAGAACTCACTCTCCATTCTCTGACTCTCTGCAATAGACGTTGGGGCTTTTCCTGCACCTACAGTCCCCTCAATTCTCAGTCAAGACCAACACCCACTTCTCCCTGACCTCTGACACTCAACTTACCCTAATAAAATAATCAAGTCTTCTTTGTCAGCAGCTCAGAGTTAATTGTTCTTTCTAAAGCTTGACCTTCGTACTGTTTCTAATCCCTACCCTCTCATATCTACAGCCGCTGCCTAGCAGAATATTTTGACTTATTTATGCTGCTTGCATGCATAAGCTATTGCTAGCTGCACTGCTATGATAGGAAAGTCACAAAAGGAAGGTGACCTCATCTTATACATTGCTTAGCTAGATCTTTTGGCCAATGGTGATTTAGAGAAACAGTTCAACACATGTGTCCTTTCCTTTTACTGCTCACTTACCAATTTAAATGTTCTTGTAGTTGTTGCTTATTCATTTTTTAGTTGACCAAGTCTGAAGTCTTCTGACTATATTAGCCTTTTAAAAAAATCAATATTTAATAAATAAGTGAGGCATTAACTGTACAGAAGTTAGTCATGTTAAAAACACACATCTGACTGACCCCAAACAACCATCTCCTGTCCCATAGAGTGGGTTTGGTTTAAATTTCCTGTCAAATTGCTGAAATATTAAAATGTTTCAGGGATTCTTTAGGATTTCATGGTTAAGAAAATGTGTCAACTACTCCTAAAAATAATTTCAAGTTGAGAGAGATTGCCCCAGTCCAAGAAAACTACAATACAGAAATTCTGCTCTTAGGTCCTGAAAAACTTTATATCAGGTCCTGGGAAAACTGCCAGAAATTCACATTGCCCTTGATTCCTTTTCCAGATGCCTAAAGGTTCAGGGTTAGGCACGGGGAGAGGAGGAGGGAGAGGATTTTTAAGTCTTCTAATATATATGCATTATTCTATTTTCAACCCTTAATGAATCCCAAATGTTCCTTTCACTTATTCTTGGGTCCTCAGGGCTGAAATACAGTCCAGAAAGGGACAAATTCTTCTTCTAACCTCTTCACTCCATGATTACTTTTGAATTGTAAATCATGCACTTTTGAAACTGTGAATTCCCAGCTGCTTTCACCTGCCTCAAATGATTGTCAAATGATGGAAAGCTCCAAGGGATAATCAGACATGGCAGTACCTGTACCATTGTTCATTTTGCTCATTTTATGTATGAGGATCTCTCATACATAAGGATTTTTGAATTCAGAAAATATTTCTGGTAAGCATCATAAACCAGTACCTTCATTTCTGCACTACTAATCTCAATGGTACCTTTCCAAAAGTTATTTTAATGCTTAACACCAAATTAAAGTTTTTACCTTTGCATACAAAATATAAAAATATAATTAATCAAGAGGATGGGAAGACAAGCCACAGACTGGGAGAAAATAGTTGCAACAGACTAATAGAAGACTGCTTTCCAAATTACACAAAGAACTCTTAAAACTCAACAATGAGAAGACAACTGGATTAAAAAGTTGGTCAAAGACCTCAACAGTTACCTCATCAAAGAAGATATACAGATGGCAAATAAGCATATGAAAAAATGCTCCACATCATTTGTCATTGGTGAAATTCAAGTTCAAACAACAATGAGATAACACTACTCACCTATTAAAATGGCCAAAATCCAGAACACTGACAACATCAAATGCTGACAAGGATGTAGAGCAATAGGAACTATCATTCACTGCTGGTGAGAATGCAAAATGATATAGTCACTGTGAAAGACAGTTTTGTGGTTTCCCATCAGGACTTCCCTGGTGGCTCAGACGGTAAAGCATCTGCCTATAGTGCAGGAGACCTGGGTTCAATCCCTGGGTTGGGAAGATCTCCTGGAGAAGGAAATGGCAACCCACTCCAGTATCTTTGTCTGGAAAATCCCATGGATGGAGGAGCCTGGTAGGCTACAGTCCATGGGGTCGCAAAGAGTCGGACACGACTGAGCGACTTCAATTTCATAACACTAAACATACTCTGACCACATGATCCAGCAGTGGCACTCCTTGGTGTTTGCTCAAAGGAGTTGAAAACTAATGAGCACACAAAAACCTGCATGTGGATGTTTATAGCAGCATTACTCATAATTGCCCAAACTTGGATGCAACCAAGATGTCCTATGGTAGGTGAATGGGTGTATCACAGTTTTGTGGTACATCCAGACAATGGCATATTACTCGGTCCTTAAAAAAAAGACCACAACAAAACAATAAATCATGGAGGAATCTTAAATGCAAATTATTAGGTGAAATAAGCCAATGTGAACAGCTGCTATTTTATGATTCCAATTATATGGCATTCTGGAAAAGAGAACATTATGGAGTCAGTAAAATGATCAGTGGAGGAGAAGGAAATGGCAACCCACTCCAGTATTCTTGCCCGGAGAAGCCCATAGACAGAGGAGCCTGGCAGGCTACAGTCCATGGGGTCGCAAGAGTCGGACACGACTTAGTGCACTGTCTCACCCCAGAGATCCTGCCACATATACCACAAAAACCAAACATCCCCCAGTGACCTTGGCCCCACTGTTCCAATCACTCCCAGGTGGGAATTCAGGCACATGTCCACAGAGGTCACAGACGACATACATACGGTTCTGTTATGTCCCATATATTACCCTTTCATGTCCCAAGGAAGACATTTTCTCTTAGAGATTTTCATTTAGTGTATCTTTAAAAAATCTTGTGTTAAACTTGCCTCCATCTTTTTCTTGGGTAAGGACAACCCAGAAATGGCCCTTTTGTGTCTGTGATGTTGCCATTCACAGCTTTCTTGATAGGCCTAGTACAATCTTGAGAACAGGGTTGCTGTATGCTGAATGTCAGACGGTAGCTCTTAGCTTTGCCTATCTTAGGTAGTTATGCTGTGCATTTTTTATTGGTGTACCATGTTTGATTTGTCCCTAATACCTTTGAAGTTTTTCTGAGAAATAATGCAACATGAACTTATTAAAATACATTTTAAGCCTTTAAAAAAAAAAAAAATGATCAGTGGTTACCAAGGGTTAGGGGGAGAGATGAACAGGTGGACAAAAGAATTTTTAGGACAGTGAAATTACCTTGTATGACACTATAATGATGGATATATGTTAGAACTTGCTGTTGTTGTTTAGTTACTAAGTCATGTCTGACTCTTTTGTGACCCATGAATTGTAGTCTGCCAGTCTCCTCTGTCCTTGGGATTTCCCAGGTGAGATACTGGAGTGGGTTGCTATTTTCTTCTCCAGGGGATATTCCCAACCCAGGGATTGCACCCAGGTCTCCTGCGTTGGCAAGCAGATTCTTTACTGTTGAGCCAGTGGAGAAGCCTATATGTCATCACACATTTGTCCAAACCTGTAGAATGTACAATACTCAGAGTGAACCTAAAGGTAAATGTTGAACTTTGGGTGATAATGACTATAAATGTATTTTAAGAAAATACCACTCAATTTTATTAATTTTAACAAATATCCCACTCTATGGGAGATGTCAAAAACAAGGAAAGTTATGCATAAGTGGGTGCTAGAACTATATGAAGCTTTGTACCTTCCTCTCAATTTTGTTATGAATCTAAAATAAATCCTATAATACTGGAGACTGCAATGAAGACTTAAAGGTTAAGATAGTAAAATAGTGCCAAGTTACAATCTTTGCTATAATCTTTCCCATTTTCCCATTAAAGTTTCATGAAAAAGTTTTTGAAAATTAAGAATCAATAATTTGCAAGAGGTATTTCCACTAACTACAGTACAGGGGGAACTAAATCAAGAAACTTTATCACGAATACTTTATCCTCAAGAAAGAAGAGAAAAATTGGTAGGATGAAGTTAAGCCTTCACACTGTTATTCAATCAGAATCTCCAGATCCCAGAAGAAGGCACAGGAGAATTACAGAGAACCAGGGAGGCAGGGGTGGCTGGCTACAGAATGTGATGGATAGACCCCTGGCATAAGGAGCTGCAGATAAAGCATTGTGGGGAAGCACCCTGACAGCCCACAGTATTCAAGACTGCAGTTTTTCCATTTATCACAGCTGATTAAAGACAAACCCCAGATAGCCTCTGATTCTTGACAACATAAATTCCCCTCCTTGCAGACAACTGGACAATGGGTCAGGGGAAGATCCTGTCATGGCAGCTGCTCCACAAGTGATAAATGTAAATGTCTGCTGGATTCCAGCATTTGGGTAGGTGAGTGTGTTCCTGCACTCTCCTACAACTTTAGATCTATCTTTTCAAGAGGATGGCAAAGAGAAGCAGAGGAAATTTCACCTGCCGGTTGGCAAACTCTAAGACTGGAAGGAATTCCTCTTGTTGATATGTAGCAGGAAAACAATCATCACCTCAACACAAGATTGAAAAAAATTCTATAGTGCAAGGAAATAGAGAGCTAGCTGAAGACTCCAAAGAAGAGCATACAACTGAAGATGAGAAAAGACGACTTTACTATGGGAAAAGAAGACATTAGAAAATGTCTCTCTGTACTTAATGGAAGGTGAGGGAGATAGTGTCTATTTATTGATCATCAGTAAATTAAAAATATAAGGCAACTAAAATTTCACTGTGGAATTAAAATGCCGTTGGAGGCAGAAAAGCAAAACTGACTCTGCTGATGGTCAAATAAGTAATTTGTAGGATGAATATGAGGTTTTGTTTTTCAGGGAACCTTTCTCACTTCTCCATGGACAGTGCTCACAGCTCAGATTTCTCAAAACACAATCTGCTTACTTTTATGAGCCCTTACTTTGCTATGCTTCTCTGTAATTGCATTTGGTGTTTGGGTCTGTCCCTTGACCATGTGTTGCTCCAGGGAGGGAGTATGACTCATACATTTCTATCCCTCCAAAGCACCATAATCTCTGACCAGTGGGCTCTAGTTAAGGGCCTGGTGAAGGTATGAAATGAGAGCTCACAGTCAACTTGGGGTTCTTATTGGTTTACATTTTAATTTTTTTAATCAGCATGCAAAAAACCCAGTCTGCGACCAAAGTATCACAGAACACCATTTAGAGACTGGGATGTCAGGATAGAGTTAAGAGGTATGGACTGAAAAACGAGTTTTGTGTTTTTTTTTTTTTTTTTTTAAGAAAAACAAGGTTAAAACAGTATACAAAAGAATAAGGATGGCATCAAGTGAATAGTAAATTCAAAAGTAGTGAAACTATTAGAGTGACTAAGAATTGAAACTCCAGTGTTCTTGCCTGGAGAATCCCATGGTCGGAGAAGACTGGTAGGCTGCAGTCCATGGGGTCGCACAGAGTCGGACACGACTGAAGCGACTTAGCAGCAGCAGCAGCAGGAGTCAATAGATTAGTTGAGAATACATAAAATACCTCTTATCATAAGAGCAGAGGCCCTTACTCTCACTTGTTTTCCCTCCCTGTGCCTTTTTTCTTTCACATTTCCTCTTAAAAAAAAACAAAAAACAAACCCTTACCATGCTTGGATTTGCCAATGATATCTACAGACATTATAATATGAGCTGTTATAACAGATAAAACCTAAATTTCACTGGCTTAAAAAGAAAAGGTGTCCTTTGATAAAGTCCTGTAGGATCAAGGCTGACTTTTAAAGGCCTTCAGGGACTCAGAGTGCTTTTATCTATGGTTCCCCTCCTCTAAAGCCTTGGAATCCTCTCTATTTCAGCTGGCAAATAGAGGTCCATTAACGGATGGAACAGAGGTTAAAACAAGGAGGTTTTTGCAGACCAAAGCCACAAGTGGAGAACATGGCTTTGGATATGTCCTATTAGTGCTCAGTCACATGCATGCATGTTAAGTCACCTCAGTCGTGTCCAACTCTTTGTGACCCTATAGACTGTAGCCCCCCAGGCTCCTCTGTTCAAGGGATTCTCCAGGCAAGAATACTGGAGTGGGTTGCCATGCCCTCCTTCAGGGGATCTTCCCAACCCAGGGATTGAACCTGCACTGGCAGGTCTTCTGCACTGGAAGGCGGGTTCTTTACCATTTGTGCCACCTGAGAAGCCATATATATATATCTTCATTTAATCTTCAATATCATTTAATGAGTTATTTTTATTACCAGTACTTTATTGACAGTAATATCAAGACACAGAAGGTTAAGCAACTTGACTGAGACAACAGGGTTGGGCAGTGAAGAAAATAAAACAAGCCAGACTACTAGTGAAAGTTTCTAGCAAAAGTCCTAGAGTTCAAGTTCATAGGTTCTATTTCTTTGTTTTCAATTAGCCTTGCCATATGATATTCCTATTCCTCAAAGTATTTATCACTTGGGGCTTCCATGACATTCCCTATTCTTGCTTCCCTGCAACCTCATTACACTTTATTCCATGAACACGTTGATCTGAGTTTGTAAAACCTAATAGTTCCTGTCCTTTCACCAAAAAAGCCTTGCTATTTAAAGCAGTAGGCAAAAATCTAATTTAGCTGTTTTCTAAGATAAATCCACAACTTATTTAATTTAGCAAAATCCCTAAACTTCCTCTAAAACAAAGGGCATACATTCTATCTAAATATATACTTGAGATATTAAACAACCTCACTTTTTTTGATGAGGTGTGGTTTATGAGAAATCTGTTTCATCCCACGGATAGAACCCAGGTCATGGCAGTGAAAGCCTGGAATCCTAACCATTAGGCCACCAGGGAACTCCCATCAACTTCCCTTTAGGAAAGATTTTTTAAACTTAGTATCTTCTGTCTTTCTAGTGCTGATATCTGGTATAAAACTAGAGGCAAGAATTTCTTTTAAAGAAAGCTTTTGAAATATTAGTCATTTTAAGTGAGTCACTCTCTAAAAGAATTTGCTTGGGAGTCAAAGAAAGGTGACTTTAATATCCCAGAAACAAAACTGATCAATTTGTTCATCCATTCTGTCTATTAATCTGCTCCGACGGGAAAATTAAAACCACTGAAATTGAAGTGGTCAGTAGAAAACCCTCTTTCTCGTTTATATTTTACTAACTGCCAGTTGGAACTTCAGGCCAAACGTCATTTGTAGAACAGTCTTGCGGCACACTGTACCCATCACACAGAACAGACAGACAAGGCGCTCCGAAGCACCAGGCGCTGGAAGAGTGAGGAAACATTTTACATGACGGTTACTGAAAAATTCAATCCTCTGGGAAACTTGAGGCTGAACTCCTGGAAGGCTCTTTTGTCAGCTGTGCCTATAGCGGGGCCGTAGTATGTGCTCAGGGGCTTCCCTTGTAGGTGAGTTGGTAAAGAATCTGCCTACAATGCAAGAGACCCGGTTCGATTCTCAGGTCGGGAAGATCCCCTGGAGAAGGAAATGGCAACCCACTCCAGTATTCTTGCCTGGAGAATCCCCTGGACAGAGGAGCCTTGCAGGCTACAATTCATGGGTCACAAGAGTCGGACACGACTCAGCGACCAAACCACCACAGTAGGTGCTCAATAAAGTGATGTTGGAAAAGTCAACGAGGCCAAGATGGAGCTCACACACGGGTAGCAGGAAGAGTTCTGAGTTCTAGAAACTCTCAATGACTTTTGCAATTGGTTTGGTAAGGTCATCCAGGCACTAATCTTTTCTAAGTTCTAACACTTACCTCAAGGAAGACGGATCAAAGACATTTCACAGTGAATGCATGTCTTTGAACTTCCTGAAGTTGACTGGGTGGAGGCCCTACCGTTTTAGGTTGGCACGTTAACGCGGCACCTGCAATTTCCGCCCTTCTCTTTCCTCTCTTCCTGGCTCCCGGTCCCTGTTCTTCGTCCCGCCCGCGGCCCACCGCCCGCTGGGTCAACCCGGGCCTGGGAACAGCACGTCCCTCTCTCAGGAGAAAACAGGTAACCGTCACGTTTTAAACCACGGAAGCATGAGGTCTCTAAGTGAAAGCTTTATTTTGGACAGAAAAAATTCAACCTACGAAAAACGAGGGGATACACTCAAACCTCTTTGCCTCCTGTCATGTTACGGCCTCCAGGGCCCCCTCAAAGCCTCCACCTAAGGACGCCGTCTTTCCCTCTCAGAGGCTGAAGGCCTCTTCCCAGGCCTCACCTCCCGCCAGCTCCGCCCGCCACACCTCACTCCCACTTGGTGCCCACCCATTGTCCCCTCGCAGCTGTCACTGCGCACTGATGCCCTAGCCCCGATTGGCAAAACCAACTGGTGGCTCAGCCCACGTACTGGGACCGGACGCCTCCCTCTATCCCGAGCCTTAAAAGGCCTCCAGGCGCAGTCCCTGAGGCTGCAGGTAAAGGGGCGGCAGCGGAAAGGAGATAGGGAGGGGCCGCGCGCCCCGATCGCCCCGCCCGGCGTGTGTGTCGGGGGAAGCTGGGGGGCTAGCGCACCACATCGCCCCTCCCCGACCATTTGACCGTGCCCCCCACCCCCAAGTCCAGATCATAATGCCAGCGCCGCGGAGCCGCTCTCGTAATCTAGCCCCCCGGATGGCCCCGGGGGGCAGTTGCCGCCGAGAAGCACGGAGGGCGGGGCGGGCCAGGCGGATGGGAGGGGGTGGGGGGGGAGTGTGAAAGGTCCCGGATGTTGCCGAACAGGCGCCCCTTCTTGAGGGAGTAACTGGCGCAGGCGCAGAAGGGTCGCACGAACCCTAAGTGGGGGTGGGGGAAAATTGCCTCCCGGCTGGTTTTGGGGGAGCGAGCCGGAGAAGGGTTGCGGGGGGTCCGTGGGGAAGGCGAGGGAAACGGTGGGGATACTGGTGACCAGAAGAAGAAAAAAAGAGCCTTCTGTTCGGGCACCCTCAGGACAAGACTATAGAAGTTGGAAGCCGAGAGGGCTGGGGAGGAGAGTTGGGAGCGGAGGAGACGCGCGCGCTCCTCCGCTCGCCCTCTACCGCGGGCGGGCAGGACGGCCGCGCGCTGGGGAGCGGCGGTTGCTCTGGGCCCCCAGAGCTGTGGGCACCAATCAACGGTTGCCATAGCAGCGTTTGACGTCATCGTGCGTGTGGTGCCCCTGCTGCCGGGGCTGGTGATTGGAGGAAACCCCGTGTCTGCGGAGCGGCTGTAGCCTGTGAGCAGCGAGATCCAGGGACAGAGTCTCAGCCTCGCCGCTGCCGCCCAGAGACTGCTGAGCCCCGTCCGTCCGCCGCCACCTACTCCGGACACAGGTAAGGGACTCGGCCGCCACCGCCGCCGCCACCTCGCGCCGCTTTTTCCTGTCCCAGGCCAAGCATCCGAAAGCGCGGGAGCAGTCCCTGCTCCGCATCCCCTCAAGCCCCGCTCGCGCCGCGGTTCCGCGGTTGGGAGCGGCGCTGGGCTGAGGCGGAGTCTCCTCAGGCGGAGACGGGCGGCGGCTTCTCTTCCGCTGGGTTCTGGCGGGCGGCTCGCGGCCGCCTCCGGCTACTTGCTTCCGGATCGACGCCTCGGCCCGGGGGGGCGCCCGGTCTGATCCGGTCCCCGGGGGTTGAGGGGGGGTGGGAAGAGCGCCCGCACACCAGGTTTCCCCAGGGACCCGCCCGGTCGCCGGCCTCCCGAGGGTGACCGAGGCAGCGCCGGCCGCGATCCGTTCTTTTTCGCGCTCCCCCCACCCCGCCCCACCCCCCCGCAGCCCCCTTCTCCGCGCCGCCCCGCTGCCCGCTTCCGTCCGAGAGAGAATGACTCGGCGGCCGCGGGCATTGCAGTGGCGCAGGTGAGCCGCCCCCTCCCCGCCGCCCCCCGTCCCCTCCCCCGCCTCTCCCGCTCTCTCTGCGGCGCAGCCTCCGCGCCCCCGCGCTGCGGCGGCACCCAGCCCTCCTCCCCCACCCGGGCGGCGGCGGCGCGGCGGCGGGAGGGTCGGCCCTGGCCACGGGGCTGCGAGCCAAGGCGGCCCGGAAGCTCCCGCCAGGTAGAGCGGGGCGAGGCCGTGCTTCGGTCGAGCCGGCCCCGGGGTGGGGCCCGCCCGAGACCTCGAGCCGAATTTCCCGGGTTCCGCGGGGTTGGGGGGGGGCGGGGAGAACTTGAATATTCCCGGCGGGGTCGGGGGGGATGGGGCTGGCTTTCTGTCTTCGCGTGGAGGAGGGGGGGGGGCGGTCTTCGGAGCCCAGGTAGGGGATAGCGATGAGGGTGGGGAAGACGGGGGACCACGGGGCTCGCTCGTCCTCCCGGGGGGGTGGCGGGGGGCCTGGTAGACCTGAGGGTCCCTGCGCGCGTGTCGACCGGGACCCCGCTCGGCGGGGCGGGTGAACCCGCGCGTAACAGCCGGAGGCGGCCGGGCTCGCTTGGGTGTGGCTCGCCCCCCTCCCCCACCGGCTGCAGCTGTCGGGCCCCCGGAGGCTAAAGGAGCACCCGTGGCGGACGGACGCCGACGGGACAGTGGGGTGTGTCCGCGGCCGGCCGCTCGTGGTTCCGCTTCTGCGGGCGGGCGGCCCCGGCGTCCGTGCCCCCGAGGCGGGCGGGCGGCTCCCCATTCCCAGCGCGGGCGGGGGCACGCGTCTCCTCCTCGCATCCCCCCAGCCCGGGCCCCGGTGGTGGAATTAACACTAGGCAGTAGGTTGGGCTCCTTGACACAGATCCGCCATGACAAAGAGGGAGACGCGGGGACTCGCGCGGAGGCACCAGCCTGGGCGGAGCCAAGGAGGGGGGGTTGCGGCTGGCGCCGACGGTCGGGTTTGCCCTTTAAAGTCACAGACGGCCCGTTGTCGTTTCACCCACCTCGAAGTCTTCCGCCGGTGAAGGGTTAAATGGGTGCGGCGAGTCCTGGGAGCGAATGCTTATTCTTTGAGAAAACTAGTCCACTTCCCCTCGTTACCGAGGGGTTTGAGAGAGGAACCTTTGTACTGGTTGTAGATAATTTTCTTTAGAAGTAGCATTAGCCGGAGAGCATATTTTAATTTCTAGGGGGGAGAATTGGTGATTGCAAGAAAGGAGTAGGTTATGCAATAATAGATTTTGGGTTTGACATTGAAAACAGTATACTTGTTATTCAAGCTAGCTAGTTACTTGTTTAAATACAAAGGATTGGTTCCGATTTAGTTTTTTACAAAGAAATGTTTTGTGGGATTTCCCTGGGAAGGTAAAGAAAGGGAGTCAGTTCCCATAGTGAGTGACAGTGACTCCTCTGTTCATCGTAAGTCAAGTACCCTTTGGGACCACTGTAGGGGGTAGTATCTTTCTGTGCTGCTTTAGGATCTTTCAAAAGAATGTCTTAAGGAACAGCATAAGGGGAAGATTGAAAAGTCCAGAGCTTTAAAATGAGAAAGAATTAGGAAGTCTTGATAAGGGCAGCTTGAGTGATAATGTATCAATTAATTTTTGACTACTAGAAACAAAGCAGTAAGTCTGCATTTAAACTGAACAATGACATCAGAAACACTGATCACACTGGGAAGCATTTACTATCTACATTTTAGTGCTCACAGATAGTAAGAATTGAAGTTCCAGGACTCAGGGATTTTTTTTTAAGCCCATGTGCATATAACAAGGTACAGATGAATGAAGCCTTAGGGTTAGTTATTGATCCTTGTTGGTGCTTTTACAGTCACAGTATTAAAATAAGCAATACGGTTATTTTTCCCAGGAAATAGGCATGCTGATCAGCTGTTGCAAAGATCAGTGAACTTGGGGTGGGAGTGTTATCAGCTAAAATTTAAACACTTGACAAG
The DNA here is from genome assembly GCA_935064755.1 of Tragelaphus eurycerus. NCBI lineage: Eukaryota > Metazoa > Chordata > Mammalia > Artiodactyla > Bovidae > Tragelaphus > Tragelaphus eurycerus. The sequence goes on along the minus strand of CAKXYN010000035.1, from coordinate 11,802,971 downwards.
AGCAGATACTAACGGTAATAGGACATGAATTACATTAAACTGACAAGCGTCGTGATTCTGAAAGTATGGTAGTAGTATTCATAGGTGGTGTTTTCACTAAAAAAAGCTGCTTAATTTTTGATTACCCATTGATATTTGAAACTAGAGTTGAGATTTTGACCAAGTAAGATAAGGATTGGTTTTTAAGGCAGCCTTTTTTGTAAAGTGTGCTTCAGCTTTATGTGAAATTAAGGATCGTGTGAACAAAGATGAAATAATGTAATTTTAGTTTTGCTAAACCGATTTTAATGGCTTAAAATGTACACTATGCACGCTGAGTATGCCACTTTTTTTTTTTTTTTTCTTAGCATCCTTTTGTGAAGTTTCATTGAATTACACATGTAGAGAATCTTCCATCGGTAATTGTTTGAAGTGTTAACATGTTTACAAAGGCTATGATTTTTAGTCTGTTTTACTGGAAAAAATATCTAAATGCTACTTTTTTTCCCCTGCAGAACATCCAGTCATGGATAAAAACGAGCTGGTACAGAAGGCCAAACTGGCCGAGCAGGCTGAGCGATACGATGACATGGCAGCCTGCATGAAGTCTGTAACTGAGCAAGGAGCTGAATTATCCAATGAGGAGAGGAATCTTCTCTCAGTTGCTTATAAAAATGTTGTAGGAGCCCGTAGGTCATCTTGGAGGGTCGTCTCCAGTATTGAGCAAAAGACGGAAGGTGCTGAGAAAAAACAGCAGATGGCTCGAGAATACAGAGAGAAAATAGAGACCGAGCTAAGAGATATCTGCAATGATGTACTGGTGAGAAACCGTTCAGTCTAGTATCACTGTAATACAGGGTTTCTGTAATGATTATCAGTTCCATTACTCTCAACTTTTTCTTTCTTTAGTTTCTCTTTTCCTTTTAAAAATGGGGTGTTGTAGATTTCCAAGTCTTTCAGAGTGTCATTACTAAAATGTTAGAACAATTGTGGTTAGATTTGTATTAAATGAATTCTGTGATGATTATCAGTCAGCTCAAAAGAGATTGGTAGTATATTTTGTTCTAATTGAAAAGGTAAAGTAATTGAATTATTATTTCAGTTGTGGTTAGAATATTTGTAATAGTTCTAGAGCTGATTTTCTTAAAAGTATATAGATGCAGAAATTTTATCTATCTTGCTTTATGTAAGATGTAGTAGGCATTGTAGACCTGTAGACATTGTAGACATAGCTAACCTTCCCTGCTTAGCACTGAAATGTTAATATAATGAGTCAGCCGTGCGGAAAACTGGCTTGACAGTTGTTTTTGCCTTTCTGCATTTAAGTGTTGGAAGTCAACTTTGAACGTTGACAACCAAATTAAAAGATTTTGAAAAACTCGAAGCTTGATTTTCCAGGTTCAGTCAAGAAGCATTTTAAGAATTCAGTGTCTACTCCATTGAAGCACTGCTTCTCTAAATAGCTTAAAAGACTTGAACATTACATTTTGGTTAATTTTAAAATTTTCTTACAAATGGTGACTTTCTGTGCCAGAAAAGTTGAAATATAAGGATAAATTGGTGGACGGTGCAACCGTTTAGCATATAGCAACCTGTGTACACTAACGCTTTCATTTTTTAATGTACTGGGAGTTCGTGGAATAATATTTAAAGTGGGTTTAACTAAATGATTACACTTACATTGCAGATGGGTACTCTTACATTGCAGATGGGTACTCTTACACATGGATCTCTGTTTGACAGGGCTCTGGTATATAGAGGCTGAATCCCATTTCCTCTGAAAATCCAGCCTCACTTCTTACTATTTGAATCTTGTTCATGGAAGAAGTACTATAACAAGCAATATAGAATTATTTCTGATGGGGGTTTGGAGTTTTTCTTAAAATTCTAATGGTATTATGATTCCTTTACAATAGTCTAACGCTGATGGAATAGCTTCAGTTCCTAAATTATGAGTATTTTTCTCAAATGATAATTTACTTTAGACTGTCTTTTTAAAGAAGAATAACGTTTTCTATCTTAACAGTCTTCTTGTGTGGTATCTATCTTGTGGGTAGTTTTTGATTGCTTACTTGAAATCTTTATATTGATAGCTATCATTCATTTCTAAAATGAGAAGGGAGTTTCATGCTTTTATTGAGAATCAATGACAAATGCTTATCTTATGGTTTGCTAATATAATAAGAATATTTAAAATTTGAAAATACCATGTTTCCGTATAATAAAAAAAATACCAAAAAAAATACTATTGGACTTTTCCCCACCTTCCTTGCTCTGTTTACTGGTAAGAACCTGAGTGTGTTATTTAATTTTGTTCACTCTAATGTTTTTCCCCCAGTTATTATACCTGATAGATTAAATAAAATTAAGAGTTTTGTTATTTCCCTTAAGACAAAAGTCAGTTTTAGGAATAAAAGGGGATGTGGTAACATCCTATACTAACCGCTTTATTTGCAATTCCAGGTAGGTATTTGCGTGTTTTCCACACAAAAAGTATTCCCGTCATTGTGAGACTTTTCCTAGGAAAAGACTGTAGCAGTTTTAGCGTTACTTTTCTTATCAAGGAAAAAAAGTACTGCATTGGATCAGTGGGTGAGAATATCTGGATTAATTTCTGAATAGCTTTTCCTGTTGAAATGATTATTAAGAGAGTTTGATACTGGTTGCTGATCACTATGTTGTTCTCCTTCAGAATAGCACACTGGCTTCGCACCAAGTCTAAATGAAATTTCCAGTTCGAAAGTATAAATGAAATTTCCACTTTGAAAGTATAGATAAATGAAAGATTAATTGCTTTACTATATAAAAGGTTCAGAGAATTCTAAAGCTTTTGCTTCCAACCTTAGTCTTTTCAGAAGTGAAGCTCCATTAGTGATCTTTGCATGGCTCATCCCTCCTAATATATAGTAGATACTCAAATTATTTGTTAAGTAAATGAGCTTTTGGGTTGTTTTGAAAAAGAGGTGGAACTAGGTCAGCAGTACGGCTAATTTTCCAAGGCCTTTTTTGTTTCAACTTGGGGAAACTTGGGTATTTACAGATACTGTGATTCCTTACAGGCAGGCTTCTTTTCCCGATCATCTTTCTTCAAACAGGTCCTGTTGACTCGGGAAACATCTTGCATAAAATTCCATTTCTCCTTTTAAGTAAAATGGAAGAATAAAATCTAGCAGAACTGTTACTTCTCCTAGAGAAAAAATGATTTGACCTGATTTGCTTGATAATTAGTGAACGTGTGCCTAATTATATCTCAATATCTTATATAATAAAAATGTAACCAGTTGTAATTTTTATTGCTCTAGTTTTTTCTTTGACTTTTAATTTGAGAAAAATAAGCATATAATTGCTTTTCAGAATTGATATTATTGGCTGATAGCATCATTGATGAAGCAGACTTCATTGTTCTGTACTGCCTAAGAAAATATTCTTTGTCTTCCTATTAGTAGGAACTAACCTCCATGGTTCAAAGTTTCTCTGAAGAGCTCTTTACTCTTACTAGGTTATTGCCATTCTAGTTACATGTACTTATCAAGTGTTTGTTTAATTTATACTATTTACTAAGCAGTGAAAAAGCAGGGACCGTGTTACTTTGTACAGAAGTTTTAGAGCATTACTGAAGAACATGGTCACCGGCCTTATTCTTCACAACATGAACTTCTCTTTATGCGAAATTAGGGTTCTTCTCTTTCCTTGTGTTGTTAAATTTGAAATTACAGTATGTGAACTAATGCAGTCAGCCTTTTCTAGCAGATCTTAGACCAAATGTTCTTATGTCAGTGAGGGAAGGGGTTGATACCTCTTCTGCCTAAAGTCACAAGAAGCCAAAAATTAGGTAGTTTTATTTTGAACATGATGAAATGTAAAATGAAATAAGCATATGCATACTGTGTTGTACCTAATTCAATGATATATTCAATAATATATTGAATTCAATAATAATTCAATAATGGCCTAAAAAGAGCAGGTTTTGAGTCATAACCAGTGTTACCGTTAAATGGCTGGATGACCTGAAGATATTAGTCATCAGAGAAAATTGAGCTCAGTTAAATGGGAATAATACCTACCCCATAGGACTGCTGTGGATAAAATCAGATAGAGAGAGCTCTTAGTGCCCCATTTATTTCAGTTTGGGGCTTCTCTTTAAAGCAGTGAAAGTGAAGTCGCTCCGTCGCGTCCTACTCTTTGCAACCCCATGGACTGTAGCCTACCAGACTCCTCCCTCCATAGGATTCTCCAGGCAAGAGTACTGGAGTGGGTTGCCATTTCCTTCTCCAGGGCATCTTCCCGACCCAGGGATCGAACCCGGGTCTCCTGCATTAAAGCAATGAGAATAGTACAAACCTGCCTATAAGTTAATAGAGGCCTCTTTAACTTGGGAATCTAAGAATGAAATTTAAAAGATCCGAGAAACCTTAAAAATTCTGTATCTTTCAAGGACAGAGGCCCATACTGGCCAGCAAGTTTTCAAAGGTTTCATTTTAAGAATTGAAAGCCACTGGAATAAGTTAAAGAATGGCTTCCTTTTAGGCCATGAATTAGTAAAATCGTGAGTCTGTCATTTATAACAGTTGCCAACAGTATTTGTTGTGTGATTCAGTTAACTTGACTGAGTTCCATTTTATTATGCTTCTCTACATTTTTAAGGTGTTGTTGCTGGGCACTGGTTTTTATCTCCATAGAACTGCCATTAAGCAGAAGCAAGCTGGGAAGTGCCTTGGGCTTTAAAAACTGCTATATAAGCATTTTAAGTTGAAAATCAGTAGACAGTTCATTTATTGGAATAAGGGCTTCTCAAAAGAATTGTGCAGTGTTATATTCATTTTCTTGACTGTATATTTACATGTTTTTGTCAAATAACTGCTTTTGCTATGTTTCAAAGTACAAAGACCTTACATGACATAGGCGATAGCAGCAATCCCTTCCAGGAAGAAGGACATTGAACAGTCTTTTGGTAATAAAATTCAGCAGTCTTTTTAAGAGTTTTCTTGGTAACGGTTAACTATTGTACCTGGTGAGGTAGTTTGTATATTTGGAAAGTCTGAGGTGTATGAAATGTAAAGGAAAGAAACAATGGAAAGATAGGTGTTTACTATTTGATGGGAAGGGGAAGAATAACAGCTTGGTCAAGAGGTTACCTATCCTTTTTCAGCCTAGCAGTACTTAATATAATATAATAATGAAGTCTTTCCTGCCTGTTCTAGAAAGAGACACAGATGACTTGGAGAAGTTGAGTGATTAGATGAGCTGTGAAGATAGTTAAAAGTGAACTAAGGAATAGATTACAGAATTGAAAATTGAAATTCAAAAAGAAAAAAACCTAAGAAAAATCTTAAAAGTAGAAGAGGAACATGTACACTTAAGAACTCTTCAACTCTTCTGATCTGCCCAAGAAAAAGGAAGCAATTGTATTCGGCCCCAGCAGAGGCATTTGAATTAGGCCGAGAAATAAAGATACCCTAGAGTATCTTTATAGTTTACCAAGAGTAGTTTTGCTTTTCAGTTTTTCTAAAAACACCAAATTTGGGGACTTGTCTGGTGGTCCAATGGTTAAGACTCTGCACTTCAAATGCAGGGGGAAGGTTCACACCCTTGTTGGGGAACTAAGATCCCACATGTTTTGCAGGGTGTGGCCAAAAATTATATCCCCAGCTTTATGAGTAAAAAAATCTTAGGGTAACATCTCTCAGTAGTGGTACAGTAGAAGATCCTAGGAGAAGGCAGTGGCACCCCACTCCAGTACTTTTGCCTGGAGAATCCTGTGGATGGGGGAGCCTGGTGGGCTGCAGTCCATGGGGTCGCTAGAGTCGGACACAACTGAGCGACTTCACTTTCACTTTTCACTTTCATGCATTGGAAAGGGAAATGGCAACCCACTCCAGTGTTCTTGCCTGGAGAATCCCAGGGATGGGGAAGCCTGGTGGGCTGCCGTCTCTGGGGTCGCACAGAGTCGGACACGACTGAAGCGACTTAGCAGCAGCAGCAGCAGCAGAAGACCCTAGTTAGTTGGTTAATTGAAAAGTAGTTCAAATGTGTTCCTACTTGTTCTAAACATTTTCAGTTAAATGTGTATGTTCATTTGCCCATTTCTAGTATGGAGCCTAAGACCTTTTCTTTGAATGTGCATATACCTACAGTTTGAAAATAGCTTACTGCTGCTGCTACTGCCACCCCTAAAAGAGACACAACCTTTATAAAATGTAATTTGAGTTTACATAGTAGAGTAAGAACTTAGAAGCTAAAAGAAAATAATCAGAATTTTTCTAATCCTCAATTGTTTGGATAACCCAAGTGATACATGTGTGTGTCTCCTTTAAAAATAGTCATTTCAAAACATTCGGTGTAATTGCATTACAAATGCTTCTTTTCATACTTAAATTTGATAACAAAAATAGCATAGCATTTTAAGTAATTATATCCAAGTATAATGGCATAGCTTGGGGAACAAATACAGGACTCAGTAATGGTATAACTGCTGATAGAAACTAAAGGGGGTTTCAGAGAGTAGCTGAAAAATGTATCTGAAGTATTTAGCCCAAAGATAAAACGACATGGGCATTATTGGTGTTTGCCTAGGAATGAAAAAGGCCTGGCATAAAGCCAGTCTGTTAAGTGAGGTTTGGTTAATCCAGCAAATTAAGTGATGGTTCATTCTGTCAGAGCATTAGGTGGAAATAGTTGCTTTATTCAAAAGCCTTTGCAGTAATTTTGCAAGAGATGAGATTAGGAAGAGAGAGAGGGTGCTGGTTAAAGCATGAAGGGGTCAATTATGTTATAAATTAATGAGTGTGGGACTTAATGGCCTTGCAAAAACTTTACCCAAAGGAAATGATGCCAGATTTTACCTCTTCGAAGACATGCAAAAATAGTTGTGCTTTTATAAAGAAAATCAGAGCTAACTTTCCCTTACTAACATCAGAAGCAGATTTTCAGTGCCCTCCATCATAGCTTATAATCATTTAAGTATTAACTTCGGGTTTTTTGGAAGTGGGGTTTTAACTTTTGAAAGACATAGCGCCCCCCCCCCCATATAATTTGCTGTTGACTAGTCTCTGAATTGGGTCCAACTGTTTTGCGACCCATGGACTGTACTGCTCGCCAGGCTCCTTTGTCTGTTGGATTTCTTAGGCAAGAATACTGGAGTGGTTTGCCATTTCTTCCTCAAGTGGATCTTGCCAACCCAAGGATTGAACCTGTATCTCTGGCATTGCAAGAGGAAGTCAAAATTATGGCTGTTCTGATGTCAGCTAAGGTCAGAAAAACTTAATGTAGTCCACTGAAATGCCAATAGTCCTTAGAATTTTAATTCCTGAGATAATCCCTATTGTGATTTCATCCTCATTTCCATCTCTCTTTATTGTGGTTTTGCATTGAGTATAAACACTGCTCTTTAGGGAGGTTTTCTTTTCTTCTCTTTTTTGGTATGTATTTACTGGGTTGCCTCAGGTCTTAGTTGTGTCATGTAGGATCTTTGTTGCAGTGTGCAGGATATGTCTTTGGGGCACATGGGCTCCTCTCCAGCAGTGGTGTGTGGGCTTTAGAGTGTGGAGCTTAGTTGTCTGTTGACACGTGGGCTCTTAGTTCCCTGACCAGGTATCAAACCAACTTGCCCTGCATTGGAAGATAGATTCTTGAGCACTGAACCTCTGCTGTCAATGTCAGTGTGCTGCAATCAAGAGCTCCTCTTCCTTTTGAAACTACCTATTATTCTTTCAAACCTCTTAATTTTTACCACATTTTCTAGGCTTTTAACAATGACATCTTGGACTCAACTTTGAGTTCTTTTCTTAATTGTAAGTTAATTGCTGTGTTGGCTGCATCATTGTAAAGAGTTGGTTCTCAACTCTTTACATTCATGTTGATACGCATATGTATGATACATTTTCTGTGGGTAGTACCCAGGATTACTTGCCATTCCCATTCTACTAGTAGTAGTTCTATCCTTTACTCTCCCACTCAGAAGCATATTGACAAGAAAGTGATGTTGTAAGAAAAAACTTGACCTAATTTTAATGGACAGAAGCTAAGTTATAAACTTTATGTTGCACTGTACCTTTATTAGCAGTTTCTGGGCCAAATGCATTGTTGTGAGTTGTCTCTGCTCCTTTACCACCCATTTTGAACTTGAATTTAAAATCGCTGTAATTTGCTTTTTGTCTAATATTTCTGCAGTCTAAAATAAAAATAATGTCATTAGCAAAAAAAAAAAAAAACAACAACATAAAGCAAGAAATGCGCATGAATATAATGTATAAAATAACCACATTTACTTTAAGAATGTATTCTAGTACCAAAGTTCCAACAGTGCAAAGCTGCAGCTACTTTTGCACCAAATAACTTTCTTTAATCTTGATGTCTACGTTGTTTTTGAGTTTAGGATTGGCTCTATTCCTTTATTCCCCTTAAAAGCAGGACCATTGACACTTGTATTTAATTTGTAAAACACACTGTAGGAATATGATATGCTTAATATTTAGATGGCACAAGTTTGAATTTGGCTTGGGAAAAATGGCATGCTTAGCCACCACATTCTTATCAGTTACCATTGTACTAAGAACATTTCTTTGCAACAGGTCGTTCTCTATTTTATTCTCTAGTGAGCATTTCCCTATAATAACGAAAAACTTGTATCTGTAAAAATTGCTATACAATTGCAGTTTGTCATTGATGACAGTTTTGCATTTTCTCTTAACATATAACATACATAGTAGTGTGCTATAAAATAGTTTTATGTCTTGGCAGATTTCACTAATTTTATTCTGTTGACATTCTTTTGCTATAGTATGGGTCTTGGGGCCAGCAGAACATGGATGAATATAGTTGACATGTTAGCAGTGTGGTCCTGTTGATGACACGTTCATGTTTGTTTTTATTGGAATAGATTAGTAAAAGAGTTCACCATATAATCTTTTTCTTAGTTTCTTGCAACAGAATTTGTGAGCTTTCTTCTGTTCTCCTCCAAATAAAAATATGGTTATAACAGATGACAAAGAACATAAAGATAGTCCAAATGTTAATTTATAGAATAAGTCAAGCTAAGACTTTGTCCAGTGGATTGACTTATATGCATGTTCATTCTTTTAAAACCAGGAGTCCCAGGAATGCCCAATTTTTGTAGTACAGGGATTTGACTGACTTGAATTGGCTTAATGAGTTGGACAACATTAGAGAAGTTAGAACACGTTTTAGTGGAAGTTAACTTCTGTCTTGCAAACAAGTTGGGGGATCTAGGAGTTCTTTGAAATTAGCAGTATTACCAAGGAACCCAGTGGTGGGTTGAATGTTTCTCATCCAGGTGATTAAATATAAATGTGTTTCTGAGATAGACCTGCTTCTCTTGTAGATTCAAGACTTGTGAATTGTCAGATCATAATTATTTTTGCTTCTTAAAACTTACATTAAAAATCGTTGCCCAGAATTTCAAAGGAATACTTGAACCACATTCAACCCGGGGGCACGTAGTAAAAATCCTACTCGAAACACAACCTTCAAAATGTTATTCTGGGAAATGGACAGTTGAGGACATTGATTTATGTAGGTAGGTTGTAGTTTACTTAGAACAGGCAAGTTCTCAAGTCAGTAATTTGATGAGTATTTTTCTGTTGTGTTTAGAATAGATGTTTATGACATCAGAAGAATCATGCTCTTGTAATGACCTTTCCTTTCAATTTCCTCTTTGATAGTTTCCACCTCATGAGAGAGCATTATCATCAGACTTAATTGGATCATAGGGATAAGACTTGAAGAATAATCTTGTGTAACATTTCTAAAAATGTAAACTGCTGCTTCACTTTAAAAGGGTGACATAACCTAGCACAGTCTATGTAGACCTTGGTGGTTTGAATTTTCTTTGATTCATTTTTTATGACTTTGGGCAAGTGTTTCATATCTGTGACTCTTGTTTTCACATATGCAAAATGGAAATGATAATAGTAGCATCTACCTGTAGGGTATTTTATGTAGAGTTAATACATCTCTGTGTTGATATTAAATAGCAAATAATACTGCTTACCTTCTTTGATAGCACTTTTGTGCTTCTTTGTTATCACTGCATTGAGGCTTCGTTTATTGGATATTAAATTTACGAGAATGTTAATAAGTTTAATATTTATTGATTACCTGCTATTTTATAAGCTGTGTGCTATAAAGAAGAACATAAATATAAAAAGTCTCTACTCAACACTGTCCGATAGTGGTATGTTGCTTTATAACACAGGGAGCCCAGCCTGCACTCTGATGACCTAGGGGGTGGGATGGGGGAGGGCAGGGAGGCCCACCAGGGAGGGGATATATGTTATGGTTATGGCTGATTGATGTCGCCCTACGGCAGAAACCAACATGTAAAAAGTAAAATTAAAAAATAATACTAACCGGGAAAAAAGCCTCTGTTCATAAAAAATCTCAGCAACCTAGAGTGGAAAGTGCTGTGTTGGTCAGATTCAGAAGAACTGGTCTTCAGCCTTCTATTTTAAAAGTGGCTGATAAAATCTGGTCCCACTAGGGAGCTGTACATAATATACAACATGTATGTGCAAGTTTTAAAAACACTATAAAAAATGAGTTTTTTTTTAAACAAAATATCCTTTGTGATGGAAATACTGGGAAATGGAGCTTTGACTGGTGAGAAACTTCAGCCCAGGTCAACATTAATGCCAGTTCTGAAAAGGGCTCTGGGGAAGGGGAGAAGGAAAACCCCCTAGTGTCTGTTTTAGCAGTTACCAATCAATACTCAGTAAGTTCTTTTTGGTATGTTTCACCATCTTAATTTTTAGGAGGTACATTTTGAATCTGGCATTATCAAATTTCTTGTTGATATGCTAAAACTTATATGATGCAGATTTACTAGTTCTTACTAATGGAAAATGCATTCAGTTAAGTGACTGGTCAGAGTCCTGTGTGATTCCATCCTTGAAGTTAAGCAACTCTGCCCATAGTGTGACCTTATCATTCATAGAACACATAAAATCTTACTTTGTGCCAACATTGCACAGAAAGTCAAAAAGTGTACAGATACCAGCGTAATTAGTTCATGTGTGCGTGTGTGTGTCTGTTAGTTGCTTCAACGTATCTGACTCTTTTCGACTCCATGGTCTATCCATGGAATTGTCCAGGCAAGATTACTGGAGTGGGTAGCCATTCCCTTCTCCAGGGGAATCTTCCTGACCCAGAGATCAAACCTGGGTCTTCTGCATTGCAGGCTCATTCTTTACCAGCGGAACTACCAGGGGAGTCCCAAATCAGTTCTTGACACCACCTAATTCTCTAGCAGTTTTGGTGGAGCACTTTTGGAAGCAACTGATGAAGTTGTAATTGAAAAGAAAGCAATCCAGCCACAAGAGGGAGTAAGAGAATAATTTCCAAATTGATGGGCCTTTTATCTCAACGAAAATAGCCACTTTCTTTTCACTCTCTTTCCCCAAAGTGAAAGTTTGGGGAAATTCTCTGTGCACAAGGGAATTGTGCAATACAAGAATTTTGACCTTCTACATTGTGCTGTTGAAATAAATTTCATATTGAGGATATTTAAAATGACATGTGTGGGGCTTCTGAGTTTTTAAATTGAATAATAAATTGGGAGGTGAATTTTATTGAATCAGTGGATTTTAGGCTTAAAGGAGCATCTGCCCCACTTGGTTTTTTCATTTTCATAGATCAAGATGCTGAAGCACAAGATTTTGTCTAGTTGCTTGACTTGAATGGGTGTTAATCTAGGAGAGATCCAATTGCATTTAATTTGCAAAGAGTGACCACTTTTTGTTTCATTGGAATTTCATGTATTTGAATTGTTTGATGAGTTGGATATTAGAGAAGTTAGAAATGTGTTTTTAGTGAAGGTTAAATCCCATCTTGCAAACTGGGAAGAATAACATTTTCATTAAACGTGATTAGACTGCATTTTTAGAGTTTTATACTTGAAAATAACAAGAATCACACTTGAACGCCTTGTGCTTCAAGTTCTTGTCACCTTTTAACCATCGACATTTTTTATGCTTGATTGGTATAAACGTGTAATATCTATATATCAACCTCTTTTTCTTTGCTGTGTTATGGTAAAGGGCTGTGATAGTACATTGTAAAAGAGAGAAATGGGTTGTGGAGGCTTGGTCTTTTCAGTGTACACATATCTAGCGAGGTCAAGTCAAAGGAGATGCTTCCCCAGCTGTTTTCAAATTGTAGTCCATAAATGTCTCATTAGAAGTTGATTATTTTGCTTTGATATTCTGGGACTATTTACTATTTGCTTAGTGATTTTTTTTTTTTAAGGTATATTTACATTAATGGAAATTAAAGTGTGACCAGTTAGGTGGAATATAGTATGAAACGAAGTAGGAACCTTGTCTCCACCCCTCATATTTTTATTTACAAATACATCACTTGTTTTCGTATTATCTCCTAAACACAGGTTTGACCAGCCCAATAAGGAAATTTGAAAAACCCAGATGAGCATGAAAACGGTATAAGGTTGGAGAGCAGAACTCAATGATAATCTTCCAGAAAAAGAATCCTAGTAGGAAAATTTCGTCTTTAAAACTTTTATATAATAATTGTAATATTAAATAACCAAAAGGGAAAGTACCCTCTTCTACCATACGGTAATTAAACGGTCTCTTCTAGCCTGTTATTATTTTGACTTTTTATTTTGAAATAATTTCAAATGTTCCCATATATCCTTTACCTGGTTCTTTTAATGATCAAAATCAATAAATTAATAAAATAATGGATAAAGTAAACTTATGTCATAGCACTTACAAAGTGTACCACCATAATTGCCTAATTCTGGTCTGGAATTCAGTCCAGGATCACAGTTTGTCTTGTCTCCTTAATCTTCTTTAATCTGGATCAGTTTTCCAGTCTTTGCATTTTAACATATATGCCACTTTTTGCAAGAATTCTGGCCGGTTTCTTTTTTTGGTAAACTATTCCTCGGTTTGGATTCATCTGGTGATTTTCTCATGAGTAAATTCAGATTGTGCATTTTGGGGAAAAATTCCTGGGAATGACACTGTGCCTTCCTTGGTGTATCATATTAGGATACACATGCTGTTGTTCTGTTAACAAACCATTATTTTTAGGACATTATATTTTCAAATTTAAATAGCAGTGAGACTTCTGAAAATATCCTGTAGTATAAAAGTACCAATTCAAAACTTTTTAAGATAGATGGGCCCCATAAATATTTTTTTAATCAATGAAAAGTGAAAGTGAAGTTGCTCAGTTGTGTCCAACTCTTTGGGATCCCATGGATCCCCTGTCCGTGGGATTCTCCAGGCAAGAATACTAGAGTGGGTTGCTGTTTCCTTCTCCAGGAGACCTTCCCAACCCAGGGATTGAACCTGGGTCTCCAGAATTGTAGGCAGATGCTTTTGATAGTCCCTCAATCATGTCGAAATCTTTGTGACCCCATGGACTGTGGCCCGCCAGGCTCCTCTGTCCATGGAATTCTCCAGGCAAGAATACTGGAGTGGGTTACCATTCCCTTCTCCAGGGGATCTTCCTGACCCAGGGATCAAACCTGGGTCTCCCGCATTGCAGGCAGATTCTTTACCATCTGAGCCACATAGAACTAAATATAGTTTGCCAAAGTGCTAATGTCATTTTATAATGATTGGATTACTTTTTTGAAAGGGGAAGATATCCCAGCTCAATAACTTGTAATTTTCTTTTGAAATTTATTTTCATTCATTGGCTTCATGTATTCTAATTGACAGGCTTCCCTTGTGGCTCAGCTGGTAAATCCTCCTGCAATTCAGGAGACCTGGGTTCAATCCCTGGGTTGGGAAGCACCCCTGGAGAAGGGAAAGACTACCCACTCCAGTATTCTGACCTGGAGAATTCCATGGACTGTATAGTCCATGGGGTCACAAAGAGTCAGACATGACTGAGCAACTTTCACTTCACTTCACTTCATTCTAATTGACAAGCCAGATCATAGCCTATAGCCCAGTGATATGAGTGCTTCATGGCAGGTGATCATTCTTCAGAGCTGCAGTAAACACTTCAAAAAATTAGTAAATACCCATTATAGTCTATATAACGTCTGATTCTCATTTAATAAAGAAAGGAAGAATGTTGGGTTGGAAAGTATTCAGTGCATTAGAGAAGCTTTCCTGGGATGAAATTTGGAAAGAAGGTTTTGAAGAGAATGCTGTTAATAAAATACAGTAGATTGAATGAGGGGGTGTATCATGGTTTTCTATCTGAAACTCCTATTTGCTCTTGGTGGCAGAGTTTTAGTACCAAAATCTAGGTGTCCTGACTTCCAAACAGATTTACTTCACCTTACTGCCTCAGACTATTCTCCCACCCTGTCTCTGGTGAATTTTTGTTGTTTTGTCTTCCTTAGTTGCCCGCTCTAGAGTCATTACATAGAACCTAGAGCTTATCCAAGGGTCCTGAAAGCATATTAGGATGTGCCTAGCTTGCCCTTTGGCTGCTATTTCTGAATATATGTGCTTAGAACAGCAACCAGACACCTGTCATTTTTGAACAATTCTAGGTCTTTAATGGAGAAGGAAATGGCAGCCCACTCCAGTACTCTTGCCTGGAAAACTCCATGGACTGAGGAGACTGATAGGCTACAGCCCGTGGGGTTATAAAGAGTCGAACACGACTGAGCGACTTGACTTTATTGACTTTAGGTTTTTAAGAAACAGAACATTTTTCCTCTTGGAGCAAAATATTAATTATCTAACCTTCAGTATCATCTTCAGTAATTTCCATCACATTTTACCTAAACTATTTAGAAGTTTGGGAAGATGATGAGCTTTTGATAGTCAAGATTGTTCGAAGTTTCCTCTGTTATATTTAAATGAGGCTGTTAAAATAGCATGTTAATTTGGCCTTGGGATTTGATATTTGAGTGCCTAATATGTGCAAAACGTGTGTCTTTAAGGAGCCTGTAAGCAGGTTGAGAGTACATACATGAAAAGTTGAAGGTGCAAAGTCATAATTAATATTTACTTTTTATTGTTCTGAATAACAGATGTTGTAGAGCATAGGATATAAAGTTAAAAAATTAAACTCTCCATACATCATCCCACTTCCTCAGAGGTAATCTCTTAACAGTCTCTCTCTCTCTTTTTTTTTTTTCCTGGGAACTTACAGTGCCTGTGCAAACAGTTTTGTCCTTGAAGAATATATACAAGTAGGATCATATAGAAACTGTTCTGTAAGTTGTATCCACACACATAGCACTTTATGTTTTATGCTTCATTCCATATTGGCACACAACTTCTTTTTAATGTCAGTATAGTGTTTTATGAGTGTAACTTTATGTAGTTAGTCCATTGTTGATATTGGCAGAAATTAGTGTATTGCTGAGAATTAGCTTGAGGGAGAACATAGCTTTCAGTTCACTTTAGTCGCTCAGAGTGTGGTATATTGAAAGGTGCATGGTTCAGATGGCTTTAAGTCAGTCAGCAGTTCTTAAAGGTGATCTGTGGACCCTGGGAGTCCTGTTAGGGGAGATTCATGAAGTCGCACCTATTTTCCAGTATCTCTTTTACAGATGAGAAACCTGAGGCCAAGAGAAATTCCAGAACTTTGTCAAGTTGACATAGCTAGTAAGCAGTGTTTCCATAGCTCTGCCCTTTACATGTTTGCTGTAAAAAGAATAAGTACTAATGGAAAATGTTTCCTTTATCTTTTGTACGTTGATATAATTTAATCCTGTGTTTTAAATGAAAGCTTTTTTTGTGCATTATTTCATCACTCGTACTAGATAAACAAATTTTTGATGACTGAACCCAAAGTAGAGTACTAAAATTGAGAGTTAAGTGAAGTTGCTCAGTTGTGTCCGACTCTTTGCGGCCCAATGGACTGTAGCCTACCAGGTTCTAACATCCATGGGATTTTCCAGGCAAGAATACTGGAATGGGTTGCTGTTTCCTTCTCCAGGGGATCTTCCCTCCCCAGGGATTGAACCCAGGTCTCCTGTGTTGTAAGCAGACACTTTACCATCTGAGCCACCAGGGAGCACACTAAAGCAGATTTTTGAATGTCAGGATCCCCAGGCCTTAAATTTACATCTGAGTAGTGTGTGCCATGGACGGAGGATCCTGGTAGGCTCCAGTCCGTGGGGTCGCTAAGAGTCGGACACGACTGAGCGACTTCACTTTCACTTTTCACTTTCATGCATTGGAGAAGGAAATGGCAACCCACTCCAGTATTCTTGCCTGGAGAATCCCAGGGATGGGGGAGCCTGGTGAGCTTCCGTCTATGGGGTAGCACAGAGTCGGACATGACTGAAGCGACTTAGCAGCAGCAGAGTGTGCCTACTCTGTCAGGAGCTGTGACGGGTGCTTTCCTGTTTATAATAATACTCATTTAGAGAAATGGCAACCCACTCCAGTGTTCTTGACTGGAGAATCCCAGGGACGGCAGAGCCTGGTGGGCTGCTGTCTATGGGGTCGCATAGAGTCGGACATGTCTGAAGCGACTTGGCGGCAGCAGCTGCCTTTTGAAGTAGATTTTCATTGTAATCAATTTGTATGTTTTTTATTAAAAGATAAATCATTGTATAAAATTGAATTTTGTTTAATTCTTTTATAGATGAGAAAATTAAGGCTCTGAGAGATTAACTTGCCTGAGATCTCAAAATTAATGATGAGACAGGGATATAAGTTTGCCTGATTTTAGTTTATATTGTTTCTATTACCCCAAACTGTTGATCCAAGAAATGCTTGGATGCCAAGAAATTAGGGCCTTGCCACCATCAGGTCAGCAGCAGTTTTGGTGTTTTAGGATATTCTCTAGTCTTGATTGTTCCTAAAGAGTTGATGGTTTACTCTTAATTTCAGTCTGTAGTCAGATTGAAGGACAGAGAGAGAGAGAGAGAGGTATATCATTAGAATAGAGGTGAATTTTCACTTTACAGACATTTTATTAGAAATATTTGACCATGGTTAGGATTAAATGTGGTGGCAGGTTGAGCCTTAAGAAGGGCAGTCAGAACTAGATAACCTGTCAGTTTATGAGGTTCCTTAGTATTAATACACTCCCAAAGTCAAAGCATTGACCTTCTTTAGATAAATACATGTATTAGAAATTATTGTTTATATATTCTGCCTTGGGTAGTTTAACTTGGAGGCAGAAATCATTACTTTACCCCATATATCTTAAGTGTTTTTACAACCTAAGAAGTTAATTGTCCTTGATGCTGTAAAGAAAAAAAATCTTTTAACTCTAAAATCTCAAACCCTACATAATTTGTCTGTTGATGAGATTAAAGTTCAGCAACCTCTCCAGAATTACATCATATATTTAGCTTGGATTATGAACCATTTAGAGGAGAAGGCAATGGCACCCCACTCTAGTACTCTTGCCTGGAAAATCCCATGGATAGAGGAGCCTGGTGGGCTGCAGTCCATGGGGTCGCTAAGAGTCGGACACGACTGAGCGACTTCACTTTCACTTTTTCACTTTCATGCATTGGAGAAGGAAATGGCAACCCACTCCAGTTTTCTTGCCTAGAGAATCCCAGGGGCAGGAGAGCCTGGTGGGCTGACGTCTATGGGGTCACGCAGAGTCGGACACGACTGAAGTGACTTAGCAGTAGCAGCATGAACCATTTAGAGACATTTCAGATGTGGATTTTATGCTTCCAATCCCATTATTGAGATGACTACCGCATAAAGTCAGAACATGCATTAACTCTAATTTAGCGAATTGATTTTAGGTATTTTTTAAATGACCATGATTATCTTTAAAAGACAGTAGCTATCATCAAAAACAGATTTTTTTTTAAGTGCTTGAGAAACTACTGTGAATCTGAATCAGATTCTGTTTCAGTGAGGTCCCTGTGTGTTCACATGGTACCCTGTCCAGTGTGTGAGTGCACAATGTGAAAGTTTGCGTTTGACACGAAACTCCTTTCCTGTTGTAAATTACATTTAGATTAGAAGGTCAGTGTACTGTGTTATATGGAGAATTTTACAAGTGAAAGGTACATTAGTAGTCAGCCTAACCTTGATTTTGTAAGTAGAAATTGTGGCACCCTGTTTGTGTCTTTACTTGTATAATGCTGTGTCTCCTTTTAAATTCAGATTGTCACAGTGTCCCACGTATCATCACCTTCATTGTACTACTATATGTGAATGAAACATGGGAGGTTGTATTGTATACCTAGTGCAGGGTATTCTGGTTTATGTATGTTTTGAAAATAGCTATTCTTTCCTCTTTGTTTTCTGTTCTCCAATTTTTCTTGTCACTGCTGCTTTCTAAGAAGTGCAACTTCCTTTTTTTCCTTTTGTTTTTATTCTCATCATGGTCTTGTCCCTTCCATCATGCTTTTCTCCTCTGGCTTTTAATCTGGAAAATTGAACATTTCTCTTTGTTCAGTTTGATAAATTAACATACTTAAATTACCTCTAGTTAACTTAAAAGGCAATGGCATCCCACTCCAGTAGTCTTGCCTAGAAAACCCCATGGACGGAGGAGCCTGGTGGGCTGCAGTCCATAGGGTCGCTGAGGGTCGAACAGGACTTGAGTGACTTCACTTTCACTTTTCACTTTCATGCTTTGGAGAAGGAAATGGCAACCCACCCCAGTGTTCTTGCCTGGAGAATCCCAGGGACGGCGGAGCCTGGTGGGCTGAAGTGACTTGGCAGCAGCAGCAGCAGTGAATTCTGTATCTTCCATATCTCAGAGTTGAATGAAACCACATCTGATTTATGAATCTCTGAAAAATAGTGATTTGCTCCTTTAAAATTTCTGTAAGAAGAGTAGAACTTGATATTTAGTGAGATGACCTATTCCAAATTTGTTTCATAAGTTTTCTCATACTGAGCAGAAATGTGTCACTGCCTAAATTTAGTCTTGTCTTCTGGAGCCATTCATGTCATAATTTTTTCAGTTTTTGTGACTGTTTCTAGTTTCATCAACATTCTTGCTTGCTTTCCTGGATACCCTCCAATTTGTCAAAGCCTGTATAGATATTTTGGGGTGGGGCGTTTGACATCTTAGTTAACTCACCAAGGATCAAATCCTTGTCCCCTGCAGTGGAAGAGTGGAGTCTTAACCACTGGACTGGCAGTGAAGTCTCTGTTTTTAAAGGAACAACATACTCTAAGATTTGGTCTCATCAACACAGTGAAGAGCTAAAACATCATCCTTAACTTTGATTTCTAATTACTATCTCTGAATCATGTTCTGCTTCTTTAGTAGGCAGAGAAAATGTAGAATAATGTAGAATGGGTCATATTGCCTCATTGGAGTTGTACCTTTACAAATTAGTTGTAGTTTTGAGCATGTACACTGCTGGGCCCTGTTTGTTGTCTTTTATGCTGCTGCTGCTGAGTCGCTTCAGTCGTGTCCGACTCTGTGCGACCCCATAGACGGCAGCCCACCAGGCTCCCCCGTCCCTGGGATTCTCCAGGCAAGAACACTGGAGTGGGGTGCCATTTCCTTCTCCAATGCATGAAAGTGAAAAGTGAAAGTGAAGTCGCTCAGTCGTGACCGACTGGTAGCGACCCCATGGACTGGAGCCTACCAGGCTCCTCTGTCCATGGAATTTTCCAGGCAAGAGTACTGGGGTGGGGTGCCATTGCCTTCCCTGTGTCTTCTATGAGATGGGGCTAAATTGTAGTTTGTGCCTCAGAGGTAAGGTTACGGAAGGATCAATTAATCCATATAAAGTTCTTAATATAAGTGTTAAAATGCCATTTATTACTGAAGTGATGTTTTTATTTTCTCAATTGTCTCTTGCTGCATAACAAACTGATAAAAACTAAAACAGTGGTTTAGTTCTTTTTTATGAGTCTGTGGCCTGTCCAGATTCTTTTGGACAGTTTTTCACATTGTGTTGGCTGTAGTCATTCATTGCTGTTTTCAGCTGGGTCTGAAGTACCCGTGTGGCTTCACTAAACATGTCTCATGACTGGAACTGACTTGACCTTGCTCTCTAGCAGGATAGTTTTTTGTTTTTGTTTTTTTAACGCTGGCTTAGGGCTCAAAGAGAGAAATAGGGGAAGCTGCTAGTCCTCATATGGGTTAGGTCTGGAACTGGAATAGGAATCATCTTTATCACATTCTGTTTGGTTAAAGTTAATCAACAAAGTTAACCCTGACTCAGGAGCATGATGGAGGCCATCTCTGGAGTCTGTCTACCACAGTTCTGTTCTTTCACAGTTAGCCTTTTGAACCAAATTTAATCTTTAATCCAGTCTTTCTTGCTTTTTTTGTTTAAATCTTAATGGTTTTTACCTTTATGTCATCAAAAGATTTTAAGTTTGTCATGTATCCCTGTCTCACCTTTTATTTTTAACAGCTTTACTGAGGTATAAGTGACATAAAAACTCTGTTTATTTAATGGGTACAGAGTGATGAGTTTGCTTTTTCAGCTTTTTGTAGTCAGCATTTTATCAGAAACATTCACCACTGTGTTGACTTGGTCCTTCTGGTCTATCATTAGGCCAGTAAGCAGCCTGACTTTTGCCTTTTGTTACTTGTAGGTTCCCGATCGGTTCAGTTCAGTCGCTCAGTCAAGTCCGACTCTTTGTGACCCCATGGACTGCAGCACGCCAGGCCTCCCTGTCGATCACCAACTCCTGGAGTTTACCCAAACTCGTGTCCAATGAGTTGGTGATGCCATCTAACCATCTCATCCTCTGTCATCCCCTTCTCCTGCCTTCAGTCTTTCCTAGCATCAGGGTCTTTTCAAATGAGTCAGTTCTTCGCATCAGGTGGCCAAAGTATTGGAGTTTCAGCTTCAACATCAGTCCTTCCAGTAAACACTCAAGACTGATCTCCTTTAGGATGTCCTGGTTGGATCTCCTTGCAGTCCAAGGGACTCTCAAGAGTCTTCTCCAACACCACAGTTCAAAAGCATCAATTCTTTGGCGCTCAGCTTTCTTGATAGTCCAACTCTCACATCCATACAGGACCACTGAAAAACCATAGCCTTGACTAGACAGACCTTTGTTGGCAAAGTAATGTCTCTGCTTTTGAATATGCTATCTAGGTTGGTCATAACTTCTCTTCCAAGGAGCAAGCGTCTTAATTTCATGGCTGCAGTCACCATCTGCAGTGGTTTGGGAGCCCAAAAAAATAGTCTGTCCCTGTTTTCACTGTTTCTCCATCTATTTGCTCTGAAGTGATGGGACTGGATGCCATGATTAGTTTTCTGAATGTTGAGCTTTAAGCTAACTTTTACACTCTCCTCTTTAACTTTCACCAAGAGGCTCTTTAGTTCTTCTTCGCTTTCTGCCATAAGAGTGGTATCATCTGCATATCTGAGGTTATTGATATTTCTCCCAGCAATCTTGATTCCAGCTTGTGCTTCCTCCAGCCTAGCGTTTCTCATGATGTACTCTGCATATAAGTTAAATAAGCAGGGTGACAATATACAGCCTTGACATCTTCCTTTTCCTATTTGGAACCAGTCTGTTGTTCCATGTCCAGTTCTAACTGTTGCTTTCTGACCTGCATAAAGATTTCTCAAGAGGCAGGTCAGATGGTCTGGTATTCCCATCTCTTTCAGAATTTTCCACAGTTTATTATGATTCACACAGTCAAAGGCTTTGGCATAGTCAGTAAAGCAGAAATAGATGTTTTTCTGGAACTCTTGCTTTTTCGATGATCCAGCGGATGTTGGCAATTTGATCTCTGGTTCCTCTGGCTTGGAGAATTTTGAGCATTACTTTATTAACGTGTAAGATGAGTGCATCTGGTTAATAGCTTTAAAAAGTAGTTTTTGTTGTGATTGTTTTAATCAGACGTTACGGATAAATTCAGTGTTCACCTTGGAGGAAGAAGTACTTAATTGCTAATTGAAAAATTCTCAGTGTGAGTTACCCTAGTGTAAAACAGTAGTTTTTAGAGAGAGAGAAGCTACCACCCATAAAAGATGGGTTACAAATTCTCAGGACATTTATTGACACCTTGCCTAAGTAACTTCTCCAAGTTTGTATACTTATTTTAAATGATTTACCCTTAACTAACTGCACATGTTTGTGTCCTTCATCTTTACAAATACACAGTGGGTTAGATAAAAGTCATTGAAAAGTAGAAGGACATGTCCAGGCTGTATTAATCCTTGGTTTCTATAGTGCCTTCCCTGCTTGACATTTTATCCTTGTTCTGTCTTGCTCACTGTTTTCAGTGCCTCACACAGTGATATTTAAGTTTTGGAGAATAAGTAATGTTTAAAAAAAAAATGTTGAAGCAGTAAAATGTGAATTAGAAGTACCTAGAGAACTGATTTCATGGTTAGTCTTTTACTTGTCACTTCTTTCATTTGGAGATACTCTTTGTATAATCTTAAATTTACATAAATGAGCCAAAGAACAGTTCACAATTGAATAATATACAGAGCTTTCTTTAAATTTATATGTGTATATATATGTGTGTGTGTGTTTTTCCTGCTGTTTAAAGTTATTTGTGAATTCTGGTTAACCGCAATACATGTTTTCTTTAGTTAAACTTCATAGCATAACCTTTAGCCTAGCCAGTTAGAAGTGGATTGATCCTTCCAGCTGTGGAGTGCCATGGTCTAAACCTAGACTGACTCCAAAGCCATTATGCTATACGGTCTCCCATAGTTGAATGAATGCATTTTGTATTAAGATACAAAACTTGAAAAGGCCTGGGCATTTAATTTTAAAAACCACTGTATTAAATGGAATGTTCTTATGCTGTTGAGGCAGATCCTCAAAGACCAGCCCTAATGTTCACAGTGTTCATGCCTCAAAAGAGAATGATGGTGTCTAAGAGACAAAACGGCAGAAGTTTGAATTCTGCTGAGTCTTCGTAGGCATTCCTCCTTCAGAGAAGGCAGTGGTGCTCCAAACCCAGAGGGTTCCTTTATTTCTAGTCTGGTTGAGGTTTCACACTGTGTGTATGTGTGTTGTGTCCAACTCTTTGTGGCTTCATGGACTGTAGTCTGCCAGGCTTCTCTATCCTTGAGAGTCTCCATGGAAGAATACTGGAGTGTGGGTTGCTATTTGCTTTCTCCAGGGCATCTTCTCCACCCAAGGATCAAACCCCCATCTCCTGCATTTATCTGCAGGTGCATTCTTTACCATTAGCACCACCTAGGAAGCCTTAAAACTTAATGAAGAAATGAATGACAGAACACTTCTGCAGCTGAGGGATGACAGCTTGGGTGTCCTGTAGTAAGAATTGTGTTACCTAACCAAAGTGCTCTTCTGATTGCAGGCCAGCTAATAATCACAGGAAACATTGTTTCAGGTTGAATTCTGTCACCTCCAACCTTTTCCTGGTCCTACTGCCAACTTGAAACTACCCAATTCATTTGAGTATATGTAGTTTTAAGTTGTAGGAAGGGGAGAGAAGCTAGATTAAAGCTTACTTACCCACTCACTGCTTGGAACATGATAATGGGATAAACATAAAAAGTTAGAGTTACTATTTTAAAGCATTTTTCAAACTGTTTGGCATATAAGGAAGTGCTGTATAGACTAAACTACTGGGCAACTATAAGAATAGAAACCAAGAATTAAATACTCTTATTCCTTGTAAAGATTTAGACTTGTTTGGGGCTAAGCCCAGTTGAAAATTGACTTTGATTCGTAGAGTATATTTAATAGGAAATGGAGAATTTTTAAAAACAGTAAGCATTTTGCTTAATTCTACTACTGGAATATTATCTTTCTACTCCTTAAAAAAAAAATCACTAGTTTATTGTCCCTTAATCCCCCTAATACAGTGAAGTCATGTTTTTCTGAAATAATTTGTAGAATGTAATTATTAGCATGTTTGGATTTAATTAGATTGTTATAGATTTGAACAGAATTACATAGGGTGAAGTTTTACTTGTTTGAGGTGATTGGTAAATATATATCTTATTAGCTGAGAATCACTGTAATGAACTAAAGGTTTACTCTTCAGATCTTGAATTCTCATACTCCTACCAATTGCTTAATTTAGATAGGAAAAATAGAACTTTTACTTGGAACAGCTTTTTACCTTAGAAGGTATTACTTTAATTGTAGTCTTATACATGAAGTTTTGTTCTGCTTCCTCTGTCATGGAGTCTGGTAGTGTCTATTATATTAACAGTTTCTGCTCAAGTCATATACCTTCATAGTCTCAAAAGGTTAATTTCTGTCTTATTTCCATTTTAGTGTCATGACTACCTTGAAACCGAAAAGTTTGCCAGTTTGTTAAATATATATTAATAACACATAATAATAAAGTCTTACAACTTTCATGCTTTCACATTCATTGAAACATGCAGTCTTCATCAGCATGTAAAATAATAAGCACTATGAAGGAAAGGCCAGTATTCAAGTTAGCCTTAAATAGTAAGCTGAACACTAATTTCAGGTTTTAAGTATTGCTGTCCAAATTGCTTCTGCTTTTAAACCACAAATTTATGACCCTACTACTTTCAAAAGTAGTATTGGCAATGACTGGGTATTAAAATTTTATCACTTAAGTTGTGGTGTGTGTTTTGGAAGTGCAGATTCTTTCAATTTTATAAATATTTTAGTCTTATTATGACTGTTTCTTTTCTCCCCAAGTCTCTTTTGGAAAAGTTCTTGATCCCCAACGCTTCACAAGCAGAGAGCAAAGTCTTCTATTTGAAAATGAAAGGAGACTACTACCGCTACTTGGCTGAGGTTGCAGCTGGTGATGACAAGAAAGGTATGCTGCCTCAGCCTGTTTGCTGGACGTTACAAAGTAACAGAGGCCAGAGGTGGTCTCTTCTGTTCTGTTGTTTGAAGAGCAGCAAATGGACTCTGCTCACTCTTCCTTACTCTTTCTCCCTTTTCCTCTGTTTCTCTCTCTTCCCCCAGTCCCTGTCCCTTCCCTTCTTTTTTTTCTTTTTCCTAAGACTGTACAGTTGACTCTTGAAGAATACAGATTGAGCTGCACAGAACCATTTACACAGGGATTTTTTTCTGTAAATATTATAGTACTACATTATACAAGGTTAGACGTGATGGGCCAGCTATAAAATTATACTCAGATTTTCAGCTGTGTGAACAGTTGGTATCCATCCCTGAGCCCCGTGTTGTTCAAGGGTCAGCTGTATACCTACGGCCTAGTAATTGCTTTCGTAAAATGTATGATTGCTCACAAGTCAATTTTATGTATAGGAATGTTTCCTCACAATTTTAAGACATAGTAATTACAGCATAGCTGTAGAGCAGTACAGACTAATTAAAAATTATACTGAGATGGTTACAGAGTTATTTTGTCTTGACATTGATCAGTGACTAGAGTAGGTTTCTAGGAGAAGCTTATTTTTTTTAAGTTGCAGCAGCTTAGTATTTCAGAATTTATTACTGGATGAGTAAAGATTTAAAAAGTAAAGTACTTTTCATTGATACATTTTGGTGCCTTTTATTATCCAGGGATTGTGGATCAGTCACAGCAAGCATACCAAGAAGCTTTTGAAATCAGCAAAAAGGAAATGCAACCAACACATCCTATCAGACTGGGTCTGGCCCTTAACTTCTCTGTGTTCTATTATGAGATTCTGAACTCCCCTGAGAAAGCCTGCTCTCTTGCAAAGACAGTATGTATTTTTTACCCGTTAACGTGGAAATTCAATAGTTGTCATTATTCGAGCACTGAAATGTGGTTTTTTTGGTCACAGGCATTTGATGAAGCCATTGCTGAACTTGATACATTAAGTGAAGAGTCATACAAAGACAGCACGCTAATAATGCAGTTACTGAGAGATAACTTGACAGTAAGTACCTAACAGCACTGTGAATGGTTAATTAATAATGAAGAGATTATAGGTGCATTTGTTTTATTGTACTTCCAGATATTGTGGTTTTTACAAATTGAAGCCTTGTTGAAACACTGTTGAGCAGGGTTCTCTGCTCATCTCATGTCTCTGGGTCACACTGTGGTAATTTTCAGTGATTCAAACTCTGCAAAAAGATTTTAGTGGCTAAAGGCTCAATTGATGATGAACTTCTTTTTAGCAATAAAGTATTTTTTAATAAGGTATGTACATTGGATTTTTTAAACACATAATACATGCTTAATAGACTGCAGTATGGTATCAATATAACTTTTATATGTACTGGAAACAAATTTATGTGACTCAGTTACTTTGATTTCTGCTTTACTGTGGTGATCTAAAATTGAACTTTTAATATCTCTGAAGTGTGCTTATATATGTTTTATAGACTACGACAGGAATATTTCTAGTTCTTTTTTTTTTTGTTTTTAATGTAAGATCCTATCTGCTTTAAAAACTGAAGAAAATCATCTTACAGAAGCTGAAATATTAGACCAAGGACTAAAAATGTACCCTTTTACTAGTTACACATTTATTAAAATTCAGGTTTTTAAAATAATTTTGTAATTCATGGTTTTGGACTTTGAGCTATAAGGCCATCTTATTTTTCATTTCAATGCAAATAATTCTGTTCCTTCCATTTTAGTCACAGGAGAGTTTTGCTTTTAGTTTCAGAAGTGTGCTTAAGTTATCTTTGAAGCCCGTTAAAAATGATGACCCTAAAGTTGCCTCCGTATTCATGTCGGGCTTCTCTGGTGTGGATCAGAGTAAAGAATCCGCCTGCCAGTGCAGGAGACTTACAGGTTCGATCCCTGGAGAAGGAAATAGCAACCCACTCCATTATTCTTGCATGGGAAGTAACATGGACAGAGGAGCCTGGCGGGCTGCAGTCAATGGGACTATAAAAGAGTTGGACATGACTTAGCAACTAAATAAACAGCAACAGTATTTATGTAGCTAGGGGTAGGGCATTTATAACTTTAGTTATAAAATTTCAGATACAATTTCAGATACTCTGCATAGTCTGACATCTATTTTGTCTAGGCTCTTAGGGGAAAAAAAAAATGACTCACTGTGGCAGGTCATGATAACCCTTTTTGGTATACTGTAGACCAAGGTCCCCAACCCCTGGTCCATAGACTGGTATTGGTCCGTGGCCTGTTAAGAACTGGGCTGCACAGCAGGAGGTGAGTGGTGTGGGCAAGTGAGTGAAGCTTCATCTGTTTTTACAGCCCCATCACTTGTACTACTGCCTGAACTCCACTTCCTGTCAGATCAGCAGTGACTTAGATTCTCATTCAGTTCAGTTCAGTCGCTCAGTCATGTCCAACTCTGCAACCCCGTGAATCGCAGCACGCCAGGCCTCCCTGTCCATCACCAACTCCCGGAGTTTACCCAAACCCATGTCCATAAGGTTGGTGATGCCATCCAACCATCTTATCCTCTGTCGTCCCCTTCTCCCACCTTCAATCTTTCCCAGCATTAGGGTCTTTTCAAATGAGTCAGTTCTTTGCATCATGTGACCAAAGTACTGGATCTTCAGCTTCAACATCAATCTTTCCAATGAACACCCAGGACTGACTTCCTTTAGGATGGCCTGGTTGGATCTCCTTGCAGTCCAAGGGACTCTCAAGAGTCTTCTCCAACACCACAGTTCAGAAACATCATTCTTCTGCACTCAGCTTTCTTTATAGTCCAACTCTCACATCTATACACGACTACTGGAAAAACCATAGCCTTGACTAGACGAACCTTTGTTGACAAAGTAATGTCTTTGCTTTTGAATATGCTGTCTAGATTCTCATAGGAGCACAATAAATGTAATATACTTAAATCTTCCCCAAAACATCTCTTGCCCCTGGTCCATGGAAAAATTGTCTTCCACTAAATTGACCCTTGGTGCCAAAAAGGTTGAGGCCTGCTGCTCTAGACTGAAAAACATTAAAACCACAATGCCAGTATCACACAATTAATTCCTTAATAGTAAATTTCTTGCATTCAGTTATCACTTGTTTTTTTGTACTGTCTTTGTTGTATATTGTGTCCGTCATCGTTCCCCCCCACCCCCCACCCAATAGTTTTTTTTACTTGCATTGAGATATAAATAGTCTACATATCGCAGTTAGTTGATATGTCTCTTTGGGCCCATGGGTTTTCACGTTCTTCACATAGATACTAAATTTGAAGTTACGAGGCTTGAGTCAAAAAAGTGTTAAGTATCTGTCATGTGCCAGATAAAGAGCTAGGGGTAAAGATTATAGTTTAGTGCTACTGGTTTTTTATTAGCTTTAGGTCCTTTTCTTTTGGGGACTGTACATCATTGTATACATTTCACTTTTCTCAGCTTTAGTTCATTGTGAATTTTCTGAACCAATTTATATATTCTAGTGTTGAATGTTCTCAGCAGTTTTTGGAACAATATTGTATAGTTGTTAATTATTAAACACTAAAAGTTATTTTAGAAAGTGTAATTGAGGGCTTCCTATACACTTGGAAGGTTATTATTTTCAAGAGGATATGGTATAGTCCATTTTAAAGAGTGAATAATTTTATGTACATTAAATGAAAGAAGTACTGCAGTTTGTTAGCTAATTTTTCATATTTTTCTGGTTTGAAATGATGAGGTACTTCTAAAAGGTAGAATTTGAGACCCAATCACTAGTGAATTGTATTGTCAGCGCTTTTTGAAAAGGCCTGATCTGAAATATATACTTGCAGCTGAATTTTGATATCGGTATAGCTTGAAGAGTATACTACAACAGCTGAGTAAGAAGAAAACCCAAGGTTCAGATTCTGACTTTGTCACTATTATGTGCCTTCTCTGAGCCCTGGTCGTATCACCTGTTACCATTATAGGGTTGATTGTCCACTCACTCACATGTCAAGCAAAGACATATTTGTTGAAACTAATATTTGAGTCTGAATCCAGTTGACACAAATACTGTCAACACATAACCCTGGGACGAGAAACACCTTTTATCCAATTTTTCATGTTTCTGTGAAAAATACAAGGATCGTTGAAAGTTAGTAGTTGAAAGATAATGTTGAAGGATGATTTTCTCTTATAAGACTCCCAGTTTAATAAAAGCAGTACAGACTTCTAGAGATCATTCAGCTAACTGTATGATTGTTCAAAGAGTCTCCTTTCCAGGCCAGAAATATATTTGATTGATAAAACTAATGGGTAATTTGGGGGATAGAAAAACATTAAGGTTCCCCTTCCTTTGTTTTCCAATGTGAAGCAGTATAGAATTTCAAGGTCATCTTGAAGTAATCCTTCTATAATTAGCTCTAAAAATCATTGTAGGGTGGTAAGACTT
The DNA here is from genome assembly GCA_935064755.1 of Tragelaphus eurycerus. Lineage (NCBI taxonomy): Eukaryota > Metazoa > Chordata > Mammalia > Artiodactyla > Bovidae > Tragelaphus > Tragelaphus eurycerus. The sequence goes on along the minus strand of CAKXYN010000035.1, from coordinate 11,773,955 downwards.
AGAAAAACTGTTGATATTTGAAGCAGCTGAGATAATTTTAAAAATCATCTTTTTAACCTGATGAAAAGCTGTAATATTAATCTAAAAATCAATAGGCTTCATATTCCTACCACTTTGAGACAGTTCAGTTTTTACCTCTTGTAAGATTTGGTTCTGACCATACTGTTTTGTGTTTAACTATATATTTTGAATCAGACAGATTCACAAAAGGTATGTTTTCCTAAACAAAATGTTCGTAAAGTTAAATTGTATTTTAGTCCAGACTTGCTCCTGACTCTTGAGTGTCATAGAGTGTGGGACTCTCTTTAGAGTGGAAGTCTAAAGCTACGAGGTGAACGTAGGCAAGTCAGCCTGAGCTCCTTGAGCATTGCCGAGTTGAGGGTTATGGTTTAGTTGCTTTTGAAGACAGTCTATATAATCTGATAGCTATTGATGTTTAGAATTGGCATTTCTATGATTTCATCTACTTTTTCTTTACCTTCTATGAATAGCCAAGAATTTCCTTAATCTAATTTTGTTATTTAAAGACAACTCTGGTATGTATTTACTGTGCTGAAAGAATGATTAGGTAGGAAATAAATGTGTTATATTCAGGTGTTTTTTAAAATTTATTAAAGTATAGTTGATTTACAATGTTGTGTTAATTTCTACTGTATAGCAAAGTGATTCAGTTACACATATATACATTTTTTCGTATTACTTTCTATTATGGTTTAATCACAGGATATTGGATAGTTTCCTGGAGGTGTTTTATATCTTAAGGCTATTTTCAGTGCTGCTATTTTTTAAGCCTTCCAATAATTGTGCTTCCATTCTGGTACCTTGGAGTATATGATAAAAAATTTTCAAGCTGAAATATACTAAAAATTCTTTCTTTGTTTTTTAACTAGTTGTGGACATCGGATACCCAAGGAGATGAAGCTGAAGCAGGAGAAGGAGGGGAAAATTAACCTGCCTTCCAACTTTTGTCTGCCTCATTCTAAAATTTACACAGTAGACCATTTGTCATCCATGCTGTCCCACAAATAGTTTTTTGTTTACGATTTATGACAGGTTTATGTTACTTCTATTTGAATTTCTATATTTCCCATGTGGTTTTTATGTTTAATATTAGGGGAGTAGAGCCAGTTAACATTTAGGGAGTTATCTGTTTTCATCTTGAGGTGGCCAATATGGGGATGTGGAATTTTTATACAAGTTATAAATGTTTGGCATAGTACTTTTGGTACATTGTGGCTTCACAAGGGCCAGTGTTAAAACTGCTTCCATGTCTAAGCAAAGAAAACTGCCTGCATATTGGTATGTCCTGGTGGGGAATAAAAGGGATAATTGGTTCCAATCACAGGTGTAGTTGTGGGTACTTTTTAGGTGTGGAGCATTTACAAAGCTGTAGTAGAAATGGATATCCCATGGATATTGCATGTTAAACCATGTGTTATCTGTGGAGTACTCAGACTCAGTGTGCACACTGCTCACTGCAGCTACAGAAGTGTTCCTTTAGTTGTGACCCAATTTACTCTGGATAAGGGCAGAAACGGTTCACATTCCATTATTTGTAAAGTTACCTGCTGTTTGCTTTCATTATTTTTGCTACACATTTTATTTGTATTTAAATGTTTTAGGCAACCTAAGAACAAATGTACAAGTAAAGATGCAGTAAAAATGAATTGCTTGATATTCATTACTTCATGTTTATCAAGCACAGCAGTAAAACAAAAACCTATGTATTTAACTTTTTTTAGGTTTTTTTTTTTGCTTTTGTGATTTTTTTTTTCTTTTGATACTTGCCTAACATGCATGTGCTGTAAAAAATAGTTAACAGGGAAATAACTTGAGATGATGGCTAGCTTTGTTTAATGTCTTATGAGATTTTCATGAACAATCCAAGCATAATTGTTAAGAACACGTGTATTAAGTTCATGTAAGTGGAATAAAAGTTTTATGAATGGACTTTTCAACTACTTTCTCTACAGCTTTTCATGTAAATTAGTCTTTTGGTTCTGAAACTTCTCTAAAGAAAATTGTACATTTTTGGAAATTTATTCCTTATTCCCTCTTGGCAGCTAATGGGCTTTTACCAAGTTTGAATACAAAGTTTTATCATAACAGTAAAATACTACTAAGATAACTACTACTGTTCCCAACCATGTCCTGTACTACCCCCTCCCCCTGAAAATTTTTTTCAGAGATGGGGAGTTGATTGAAAAAAGTAATGTTATTCCATTTAAAATTTTGGTATATGGCATTTTCTAACTTAGGAAGCCACAGTGTTCTTGGCCCATCATGACATTGGGTAGCATTAACTTTAAGTTTTGTGCTTCCAAATCACTTTTGTTTTTAAGAATTTCTGGTATTCTTATAGCCTGTCTTCAATTTTGATCCTTTCTTCTTTCTATTTGTCAGGTGCACAGGATTACCTTTTTTAGCCTCTGTCTTGTCACCAACCATTCCTACTTGGTGGCCATGTACTTGGGGAAAAGGCCGCATGATCTTTCTGGCTCCACTCAATGTCTAAGGACACCCTGCTTCCTTTGCTTGCATCCCACAGACTATTTCCCTCTTCCTATTCACTGCAGCTAATCTGCAGTGTTAGATTGTGTTATCTCCCTATACACCCTACCTATCCTGAATGGTCTGTCATTGTCTTTGCCTTTAAATTCCTTCCCCTTCCTCTCTTTAAATAATGATGGGGCTAAGTAATACCCAAAGCTCACCCTACCAACTATTTCCTCAGTATCTTGCAGAAAACACCAAACAAAAATAACCATTTTAAAAGAGGTGTATTTTTTTTTTTCTTCTAGAATGTAAGCTCCTCAAGAGCAGGGACAATGTTTTCTGTATGTTCTATTGTGCCTAGTACACTGTAAATGCTCAATAAATACTGATGATGGGAGGCAGTGAGTCTTGATGATAAGGGTGAGAAACTGAAATCCCAAATACTGTTTTGTTGTTTGTTTTATTATGACCTCAGATTAAATTGGGAATTAGCCCTCTGGGACAATTGTCCCAAATCTTACATTCAAATAAAAGTGCAATGGAGGCCTTGGGGTCTTTCTTTCAAGGAGTAAAAGATCTCTTATGCATTTGGGACAACTTGATAATGCATCTTCACTCACAGCTCTTTTCTTTTTCTGTTAATTTCTGCCAGGCCAAGGACATGAAATCTTTTTATAGCTACAGGGAATGAAGCTAGACTGAGGAGATGGATCTTATTCACGTAAATTATAAATAAAATCTAAAGCTTGTCTCATTTGCCTACTTATGTGCCTCGGTCATCTGCTAAGCTAGTTTGATTCTGAAATTGTGATAAAATTTAATTAATATTAGCTGTTAATATGTTTCTGCATAGTAGTGCCCAGTAGATGAAGATTTTAACCTGAGATTTTTTTTTTGCTTTGAGATCAGAATAATAAATTTTTTATAACATTTCTTAAATTGCCCCCAATTCAGGCTTCATGTCTGTTTCTGTCAACATTCCCAGGAATTTGGAGACCTCAACATTTTTTGTATTTGGTGTATGTGTAGTATTGGAGTTGTTAAATGTATATATCCACTTGAGAGCTGTGCCTCGTGAGTGGGCAGCAGTGTGATCAGTTGAAGTCTGAATTTTGCTGCCACTTTGGCCTGTGGTTCTAGCTTTTCCAGTTGGGGTGGGGGTCAAAGAGGATTAAAAGAAGGTAATGTCAAGGGGCTTAGTAACTATAGGAGTTTTCTTGTCTTCTGTAAAAATAGTCACCAATCTTGCCATGGCCCAGAGCATATCTTTAAAACTAGTTAAAGCCAGTTTGTAATCTGGTCAAAGATTTATTTATGGTCAGATCTTAACTTTATTGGGCTTCCCTGGTGGCTCAGATGGTAAAGCATCTGTCTGCAATGTGGGAGACCCGGGTTTGATCCCTGGGTTGGGAAGATCCCCTGGAGAATGGCAGCCCACTCCAGTACTGTTCCTGGAGAATTGCATGGACTGAGAATACTGGTAGGCTACAGTCCGTGAGGTCACAAAGAGTTGGACATTACTAAGTGACTTGACTTGATTGATGGTGAGATGTTTAAAAGTCTTGAGTTGACTGAGTGCAGGTCTAAGAATTTGAGACTTCTAGTGGTGGTGGTGGTGGTCTAAGTGGTTTATACTGCCAGTAGGGGAGGGTGGCATTTTATTTGGATGCAGGAACATTGTAGTCTATTCCCTGAGAGGAGAGCCTGAAGTGTGCAAGAACTTTAAATGGCCTTGTGTGCTCAGAGAGATACACATTCCTGTAGAAAAAAGGTCAAGAAATAAGCAAGCCACTGTATTTTGTCACATACCATATAGGAAATTATAGTAGTGGAATCAAAATATCTGCTGTCTTAAAATGGTGGCTTAGACTAGGCATCTGGGAAATGGCTGGAGTTGGATCCTTTGCTGAATGTGAAATTGCATCTATAAAGTACTTTTCTGTTACCTTGATGTGACTGACAGTAATCACAATCTTGATTAATTCTAGCTCCTTTAAAAATACGAGAGACCTAAACATAAGATCTGCTTACTGGGTCTTCATAGGTGGTCTGTTTTTTTTTTTTTTATGTTTTGGAAACTACAACATGTCTCTAAGGAAACTGATACTTTTGGTATCAAGAAATGATATATAAGAACCCTTCACAGTGGTAGGTCTACTTTAAAAGTCTGAAAACTTAAAAAAGTTGCTTGTGTACATCCAGGTCTGGTTACACTACTCACCTGGTCCTTTGAAATCTGTGTTTGACTGTCAGCCCCCAAGTATATCAAGGACATCTGCTTCTGACCTGTGTACCCGTAGTATATGAGAATATCCAACCATCGTGCTGGTCAAGCAAGTATATGTGTCTTGGGTGCAGAAACCAAGATATATTGAATGGATATACTTAGGCACAGCTATTATCAATCCTATGTGATGCCAGGGATGCAGTTGAGTATTTCATGTAAGTGCTCATAAGTACCATAAATTTCTGAAAACCCAAACTTAACTAAAAAGTCATTAGTAAAATTATTTCCAATTCAAGAACTTTAAAACCTATTTCAGTAGATCCTTATATTTTTTAATATTAGAGATTGGTTAGGGCCAGCCACTGTTCTGAGTGTTTAAGGTGGACTTTATTTAGAGATTTTTATGTCAGAGTCAGACTTGGAAAATGGATGGGACCTGATGGAGGTGACAGTCTACACAAAGGCATCAAGATAGAACTTGAAAGACTTCCGTGCACTCAGGTTAGGATCCCTGTGAGAGTGTAGGAAGAAACAGGCTCTGCTTTCTTAACACCTGTGGCTTTCCACTTGTAATGCTTTTGATCACATTAAGGGAGCTTGTCTAAAATGCTTACTACCAGCCCCCAGTCTCAGGGATTCTAATTTAAAGCCCAGGGATATGTGTTTACTTCATGAGCTATAACTTAGTGTCCACATTCCTGAAATCTAGGTGGAGAGGGAATATGTAATGTTTGGATATTTGAGAAAACAAGGGTATGTAAAACATTTCAACAACTTGCTGGCCCCCACTCCCCAAAAAGCTTCAATCTGCAAAACAAAAGTCTGGATCTGCTTAGCAGATCATGTTTCCTAAGCAGAGATTAATGATGTTTTACCTGTCTGAACAGGTTTTTCACCTTAGTGATTGTGAATTAGTTTGGGAGCAGGTAGGTTAAAACTGTCAAGAGAAGTAACACATAATTTGATGTTTTGTTTTAATGAACGCAAGTTCTACTGGTTTTCTTAACTCCTATCATGCACAAAAATCAAGGAGTACCCTGGTGGTCCAGTGCTCAAGACTTCACACGACTGCAGAGGCTTCAGGTTCAGCCACTTGTTGGCTAAGATCACACAAGCCAGGAAGCAAAAATCAAACTGAAAGATTTAAAAGCAAACTTTGGAATGGTCATAAGATGTTTGAGTAACTTGCTGACCTTGAAGTCTGTAAACAAAAGTCTAGTAAAGGTGGACTCAGAAAACTAGAAACATTAAAGCACAGTCAATATATGAACCTTAATATAAATTCAACTATAGAATTTTTTTTATACCTGGAAGTGGAAGGGAACAACTGAGGAGAGACAGTGGACAAAAAGCGAGTATAAATATGTAAAGAATTATAATAAAAATAGGAAAATGGACAAAGATTCAGAAGAGGCATTTTTATAGAAGAAAATATCTGATAATTAAATACATGAAGCTTAACAGAGAAATGCAAATCAAGACCACAATTTAAATTAACTTTCATTTTACTCCATTTGATTGATAGCGTTTGAAAGCCTGGCCATACCAGACATTGGAGATGATGTGGATGGAGATGTTACATACAGTGTTGATTGGAGTTTAAATTACATCCGTTTGGACAACAGTTTGGCATTATCTCGTAAAGTTCAATATCCCTACAGCCAAGCAATTCTCTCTCTTGAACACATCTCTTAAAAATACTTGCATGTATGCCCCGAGAAACTGAAATAGAATATTCAGAGCTAAACTATTGGAAAAAACCTGGAGACGATCCAAACATTCGTTGAAAGGAAATGGATAAATATTTTCCTGATGAGATAGTCTTCATTCGTGAAAGTAAGTCAACTACGGTCCTGTCAGTAACATGGTTGAATTTTAATAACATTGAGTAAGAAAACAGCCTCAGTAAACTACATAATACAGTACAATATAAAGTTCAAAAATGAGCAGATCTTTTGCCTAGGCAAATGTGATAAAACTTAATGTACCAAGGACTCTTAGGACAAGGACAAAATGTAGAACAGAGGTTAACTATGGAGAGGGATAGGCTAGGATGCAAAGACAAGGTAAATATGTTCCTGGTTATCTGCTTGGGAGCAGGGCAGTGGGTTCACAAATTGAGACTCAGAGATCCATTCAAGAAGAGGGGTGAAACAAGGATTATGATTAACCCAGTTCTGGGCATTGAAAGTCAAAGAAAGGAAAGGAGATAAGTGGAAACAAAGTACAGAGGGCCAATAAATCAAAAGCTTGCTTGAATGGTAAAACGATTGGCAGTTTTAAAAATATGGAAAATAGCAAGATTTGTGAAGCTGTCAATACTTAAAAATTGCCACCCCATGCATTACACCCTAAAACTCGTACTATCGTTTCCATTTAATTGTGCAGGAGCAGGAAGCAAGCAAGAACCAGAGATTTGGCCGGAAGAACGACTGAGCCGGTAAGGTGTGTTAGGAAACACCGAAACAAGTGAGAAATGAAGGGTCTCAACATGAAAGAGGAAAGTCTTCAGGAACTTTTGATAGCACATTCTGGGTCTATCCTGAAGAATTTTGGGGTCTGAAGAATTGTCATACCAGCCAAACCACTTCAGCGAATTCAGCCTAAGTTTCCTCACTCCTTAACATTTAGAGGAAACATGTTGCATTCAGTCCTAAATCACTGAGGCATTTCCTTTCACACCTTGCTGCTGCTGCTGCTGCTAAGTCGCGTCAGTCGTGTCCGACTCTGTGCGACCCCATAGACGGCAGCCCACCAGGCTGCCCTGTCCCTGGGATTCTCCAGGCAAGAACACTGGAGTGGGTTGCCATTTCCTTCTCCAATGCATGAAAGTGAAAAGTGAAAGTGAAGTCGCTTAGTCGTGTCTGACTCTTAGCGACCCCATGGAACGGAGACTACCAGGCTCCTCTGTCCATGGGATTTTCCAGGCAAAAGTACTGGGGTGGGGTGCCATTGCCTTCCCCGTTTCACACCTTATGTATAGCCAATTCTTAAATTTTTCAATATTTTTTTATCTCTTGGATTCTTCAGGAGTTCTTAATTGGTTTCTGTAGGGAAAGTCTATTGACTTGAGTTTAAAGTACAAAATCTGCTTTTTTTTGAGTTTAAAGTACAAAATCTACTTTTTTATGATCTGTACACAGAAGTACTTAGGTCAAATAGAAATACAGCTGTTGGTCCTTTGTTTTCTTTCCCAAGATTTGCAAGATAGATATCCAGATAATCATTTTTGGAGACTTTAGTCCATACTTGGTCTTAAGGATAAAAGTTGAAGAGCCAGAAAAATTGAAAATGAGTTTCTTTGGAGAAAGCTTTAAAGTGCTGGGCATGTCCCTCCACCACCACCTGCCTGCTCGGGAAGAAAGGAGGGGGCATTTCATAAACTTCTGGAATCTACTGTGTGATGCTCTGTGAAGCTAGGTTCACTGGGAATTCTCAAGTCGAGACAGTGTCTAGCTGGTGATGCTGATAGAAGATGGGGAGAAGTAATGGCATTTGAAATGGTCTGCTCTCTCAGGGTTTCTGAAGACAAATAACGTGGACATGCTTCCAGGAGGCCAGGATCAAGACCAGGAACTTGGTCTAAAAGGGTTGCCTGGCCGGGATCCCCTGAAGGGCAGAGCGGCAGCAGCTGATGGTGAGAGAGCTCAAGATCTAATCTGTGACTGATCTCCAAAGAATCAACGGATGGCTAGGAAAGTTGGCTTACAACATCTGTCATGGTCAGAGGAGAGCAACGCTCATTTTCTTTGGTTCTCGTCCTGTGAGAGCTGCCCCCACCTGATGCAACCCCGTTGGAGCCAGTGCAGCTGGCTGCCAGGTGAGGATATGGAGAACGAAGCTGCCCACCCATCCCTCCATCGGTGCACCGCGAAGGAAAGAAACGAACAGGATGTGCCATTAGGTGTTCACCTCCACTTTTAAAACAGTCTCAGCTCAGTGAAAAATGACAAGGGTGAGACTGCAAAAGAATGGAGGAATTAGCCCTCCTAAGAGCTTGAGTGAAAGAGCCACCTGAAAGAAACGGGAAAAACGGGTTTTGATATGACTAAGAAGCTGAAAGAATAGAAACCAAAATGAAAAATAAGGAAGGCACTGAAAAAAACTGAACAGGTGATTGAATAATAATTGAATAATCTGGCAGGTAATCTAAAAAAACTGAGTAAACTGAGAAAACATGTTCCTACTTGATTATTTTTTCTTTCAAGGAACAAGCAAAAACACCAGTGAGGAATTTTACTTTTCCCAGAAAATAAAATCTGTCTAATGACACAAAACAGCAACTACTTTTTCCTGAGAAGAAAGCCTTATAATCAGTCTTTTATTAAGAAAAAACTGTTATATATTAATATAGTCCGTGTATCTTACTTTTAAAACTTTGATTAATATAGTCTGTGTATCTTTTAAAACATTTAGCAAAATTTGAGAGTGTCCTGTCATCAAATAGGGTCAACGTTGTGGAACTTTAGGTGACTTAGAGTTAAAAACCTTTTTTGATTGCATATCCTTAACAAGAGTAGCAAACATGAAACGGTCTTTTGTAAAATTTTAGACTTAGAGAAAAGTTGTAAAAATAATATGAAGTTTATGTACCTTTCATCCAGGCTTTCCAAATGTCAATATGTTGCCATATTTTTCTCCCTGAATAATTTTTCTGAATCATTTGAGAGTAAATTTGAGAGGTGATGCCTCTTTACCAGTGTATGCTCAAGTGTTTATTTATTTGAAAAGAGAAAAGACAAGTCATAGGAATTCCCTGGCAGTCCAATGGTTAGGACTCGACACTTTCACTGCAGGGGGCGCCTGGATTCAATCCCTGGTCAGGGGTCTTAAGATCCTGAAAGCCACCACACAGTCAAAACAAAAGAAAATAAGATAATCTTGTATAAAACTATATAATTATCAAAACCAGAAAATTTACACCTGTGATACTGTAATCTACAGACCTTATTCAAGTCTGCCTGTTCTGCTAATGACCTTTGTGGCAGAAGAAAGGAACTTCTTTTCTGGGTCTAAGATCCAATCCAGGGTCTTAGTTATGTCTCTCTAGTTTCCTTTAACCTGAAACAGTTTCTTGGTTCTGGTCTTCATGGCATGTTTTCAGAGTACAGGCCCATTGATGTGTATGTTTCTGTTCTCGATCGTGTGCTTTGTTTTTCCCTGATGTTTTCTCGTTAGTTTCAGGTTGTGCCCTTTTTTCAAAGAGTTGCACTGAAATGAGCTGGGGTCCTCAGGGTATCGTGACAGGAGGCATGTGATATCCCCACCCCAATACTGATGCTGTTAAAGAAAAAAATCTCTCTTTAAGAAAGTAGAGGGCACATCATTTATTCAATATTCTCATTGTTTTAAAATTATATAAATAAATTGCCCAAATACCACACTCTCCTTGTTGATGGGAGACCCCAAAATTATCCTGACCTCTAGCAGGAATTCAACAATGAAAAAACCATCCTCAGCTAGAATCTGCACATACAAGAGGACACCAGGCAAAGTGTACCCTCCCTACTCAGGGCAAGCATTCTGGAGACACCCCAGCCAAGTTACACCCAACAGGGACAGTTGAATTAAGCTGCTAGAGGGCAACAACGATTTCTATTGATCATTCTGTTCTTCACTCAGCATAGAACATGGCACAGAATAGATCCTTAGCAAACAATTGTAAATAAACTGTAAACCTCCTTCTGGCATCTGTACTAACAAACAAAAAGATTTTTCCCTTGACTTTGTAAACACCTACCTGACTTCCCAGTTGGTGCCAGTGGTAAAGAACTCACCTGCCAATGCAAGAGATGTGGGTTCAGTTCCTGATCTGGAAGATGACCTGGAGGAGAGCATGGCAACCCAAGCCAGTATTCTTGCTGGAGAATCCCATGGGCAGAAGCCTGGTGGTCTACGGTCCATGGGGGTCGCAGAAAAGTGGGACCCTACTGAAGCAATTTTGTACGCATGCATAGTACACAATAATGACTTACTAGAAATAGGTGTTCAAAAAATATTGTGTTAGAATAAGGAATCTCACTTATAATTTGCTCCCAAGACCGTATTTCCAGAATAAAGTCTGTTTCATATTTAACAGCTATTTTTTTAATATAAAAAATAGCCTCAAGGGACAATGATAATAGTATCACTTTGAGTTATTGGAAAATTTGGAAAGCTTAGGGTGTATTTTAAAGATGTACCTGGCTCCTAGGGTTCTAGTCCAAGGTAGGTTTTATTATAGATGTCTGTCCTGTGCCCTGTGGATTGGTGGGATCCGTTCTTGTTCACACAAGGACCTCCATGAGGATCTGTTTGGCTCTTAATAGCCTGCAGTCAGAGTGTTATATCTGCCTTCCCTCACCAGAAATTGGCCCCATGTTAAACCCTTAAGCTCCAGGGAGGGAAAGGCCCAGCGCTCTGCAGCATTAAGGAACAACGACGGCAGAGTTTATTTCAGGCATCCTGTGCTATGACTCTTTTTCCTACAGGACCCCAAGACATGAGCTGAGAAGCACTAAGGATGCCTGTTCACCCAGGTTCTTATGCAGTGTAATAGAGAACTCCTAAAATCAGAATTATTCTTTAAGACAAATTATTAGTGCATCCCTCATGGTGGGATTTCAGGCAACAGGGGAGGAGCTATTTTTGTGCCCTCTCTAGCATCTCACGAATCATAATGCTGCCCTTGTATGTAAGGCGCCTACCCTGCTGTGACTTGATGTGACACATGGAACTGGCCTGAATGGATAAGTCCAGATGTGACAGAAAATATCTCTGCCCCTGCTTCTCCCTCCCCGCCTCCTCTTTCTGTCCGGAGATGGCTTCAGTAAGTCATGGGCCAGGAGGAAAAGGAGCCTTTGCTTCAAAAGCTCCTGGCCATTCTGCTCTGTGGAAATGTCAGAAGAAAGGACTGTCCAGCGCCAGAGAAAGGGGTGATTCTCCTATCTTTCCTAGGTCATTAAACTCTCTATTCTCAAGCCTGGAAAAAACACCTGGTCCAACAACTATCTGATGAAAGAATCATGTATTTATTTATTCATTGCTTTATCCACTGGTGAACTGTTTGATAGATTCATGCATGAATTCAGCATCTAGTGAGTAGCTGCTGTGGACCAGATAATGTGCCGGTCACTGGAGAAGCTGAAATAAAAGGCGTACGACCCACATGTGGGCAGTAATTCAAGCACAACTGTTATTAATATAAGGTGATTTAAACAGGGGAACACTTGGACAGGTCCTAAGCCTCCACGTGGAACATTTCTCCTGGTAGACTTTGCCTGGAACCTCAAAGGCCTGTAACTCCCAGCCTTCGGAGGCTGTCCATTGATACACAGGAAGTTCCCGTCTTCAGACAGTCCCTATGTCTACAGACAGAAACCGACCTCCCTGAGCCTCTGTCCCCCAGGCCCTCGCTCTGGGCACCAGCAGGTGAGGCGTCTCCCTGTTATTTAGTTGTTGGATCCTCACAGGATATGCATCTTGTTGGACTGAAGGAAGGCATATCCGTTTGGCTTCCCCTCATTGATTTACACAAGAACATCTATAGGCTAATCCCTGGTCTTAAGGCTCCAGAGAATTTGAACTGCAGAAATCGACACTTAGTTAACAGCTCCTAAAGTGAGCCATCAACCTGGAGTTTTTCTTTCTTTGTTACATCCTGGCTCCTAATTTCCTTCATAGTCTCTTGGAATCCTCAGAAGAGAGTTAACTTCCTTCATCTTGTGTTGCATAAGATTGACTATAGAACTTAATGAAGCAAGAGATCCTACCCACTGGCCCAAAGGGAGCAGCCTCTTCTGGGTTGAGTGGGCAGCTCCATATTCATTTCCCAGCCTCCCAGCCTCTTGTCAAGAGATGACAAGAACAAGAGGAAGACTCAGAAGTACCCAGAAGCTTCCAAGAGTGAGTGGCTGACTTCCCCAGAGGGTGCTCCCAAGGAGGAGTTCAGAGAATGATGGCACATCAGTGACAAAAGGGACTTCAGAGGACTTCAACCCCTCCATGTTACAAACGAGGAAACTGAGAAACCCAGGTGGTGCCAGTGGCAAAGAACCCACCTGCCAATGCAGGAGACACAGGAGACATAAGTTCAATCCCAGGGTCAGAAAGATCCCCTGGAGGAAGAAATGGCAACCCACTCCACTGTTCTTGCCTGGAGAATCCCCATGGACAGAGGAGCCTGGCGGGCTACAGTCCATAGGGTTGCAAAGAGTCAGACACAACTGAGGCGACTTGGCACGCATGCATGAGAGAAACCCAAAAGAGAGGTGATTTTCTTCAGGTGGACCCAGCTGGTGGGTGGACAGGATGCTCATCCCAAAGGTGGGATGAGCATTTCCTGAGCACTGGGGCACACTCTCATCAGGTACAGCTCTACTCTACCCTGGGGCCTCTGGTTGTCTTTGTAGAGACAGTCGCCTTCCAGCTCACATGTGGATCCTGGATATCTTGAGCTGACTTTATTTGTTGGTCATATTCCTTTACGTCTACATTTAGAGTCAAAACCTGCACTGTCCAATGCAAGATCCACTTCCACGCGTGACTATTAGGAACTTGAAATGTGTCTGGTCCAGGCTGAGATGGGCCAGATTTCTGAGGGTTAGTATGAAAAAAGAATGTAAAATAAATTGATAATGTTTTTATGTTGATTATAGAAATGATAATATTTGGCACATACAGAATTAAAAGTCATGTGTTTTTTAAATTAATTTTTACTTTTTAATGTGACTACAAGAAAATTTTAAATGACATATCTGGCTTGCATGCTATTAATGATGGCCTAAAAAGTAAAAATTACTTATTTTTTTAAAAAAACTTTTCAAAAAGTTAAGAAAAAACTCTTAAATGTAAAATGAACATGTGTCAAGGATTTTTAAAAACTCATTAATTAATTAATTAGGGAACCAATAAGATGTTATGACCAGTACAAAGAACACATGAAAAGCCAAGATGTTAGGAATTAACAATGATTGAATAATGGAATATTAGGACACAATTGCTGGGTTAAATATAAAACCAGTGAAATCTTAAGGGTTATTTGTTCCACTCAACAGAAATTATCTGCATCTCTACTGGAAAAAAGTTTATAAATTAACAAGTAACTTCATTACATCTAGAACTTTTAATCAATAGGAAACAATGAGATGTACCAAGTACATTCCACTGGACCAGTCCTCCCAATAGAAATAAAATGCAAACCACAGACATAATTTAAAATTTTTGATTAGCCATATTTAAAAAGGAGCTGAAGTTAACTTTAGTAATACATTTTATTTAACCCAATATATCCGAAATATTATCACTTCAACATGAAATCAACATGAAAAATTTTAATAAGCTATGTTGCAATTTTTTTCCATGCTGAGTCTATGAAGTCCAGTGTAGAGTTTCCACTTAACAGCACATCTCAATCCAAAGGCCACCATTCAAAAGCTCACAGGCAGAGGTGGCTAGTGGCTATTGCAGTGGGTGGGGCAATTCTAGACACACTTGGGTGCTCTTTGACCTGCTATGATGTGAAAAGGATGTGCCATCTTCATCTTCTCTGCCTTATTTCCAAATGGTGGTTTTTACAGAGTACCCAGAGCTCCATATGAAATAGGTGGGCTCTGAGGATGTTTGGGATGGAAAAGTTTGTGCAGTGAATCTGAGAGTGGACTATGGATGATTGAATATGATGATACATGTCATATTTAGCTCAGTGTCCAGCACATAGGAGATGCCCTATAAGAACCAGTAGCCCCTCTGGCGAGGGAAGGAGTCATTCAGATGAGTTATCTGTACACAAAGCTTGGTAGAGACTCACCCCAGCCAGGGCTAAAGTACTGCTGGCTGAGAAACGCTTTTCAGAAACTTTCCCCGTTCTTAGTGCTCACTCACCCAGAATTCTCTGCAGCCTCCGTGGGGCTCAAACACATTCAGTTCAGTTCAGTTGCTCAGTCGTGTCCCACTCTCTGAGACCCCATGGACTGCAGCATGCCAGGCCTCCCTGTCCATCACCAACTCCCAGAGTTTACTCAAACTCATGTCCATTGAGTCAGTGATGCCATCCAACCACGTTAGCTTCCTCCTTCTTATCCCTAGAAAGGCTGAAAAGAGGAAATGCAGCTTCAAAACTCTTGCAGGCAAGTCAAGTCCCCTCAGATCCAAGCAGCAGCCAGAAGAAACAGCTGTGCTGTGCACTCCACAGGTAGCCTGGAGGAGAAAACCAGTCCGGATCCAGCCCGCAGAGCTGACTCATTCCTCAGTCTAAGAACTGTTCACTTAGTAAAAGAGGAAGTGAGGGCAGGGGAGCCTGATAAGAGAGGGCCACAACCTTCAGTAAAAATGCAGATGCATGAAAAGCTTTCATAATAAAGACAGGTGTGATATTCAGCCTTGAATGCTGGATTCAAGCATCAGATTCAAGCACCAGTCCAGCTGTTGACAGCCACTGCCTGTTCTAATAGGCTGGCAGCCAGGCCTTTCCAGTTAAGATGTTATTATTCAAATAGTACCTCTAGATGGAGGTGCCCTTTACTGAACCTCTCAAGATGCTTCATGATGCCAAAAGGAACTTACTGTCATTCACTCATACTAGGCAAGGAAGCCTTGCCCTCTCTCTTCTCCTCTCTTCTCCACTAGATTCAACATCGACAAACAAGCCTGCTACTCCCCTGTAGCTTGCCTGGCCCTTGGAAGAGAGATTTCCCAATACTATGCACTCTGTTGATTGGACCAGAGATGGTCAGCTGACCCCCAAACAGTTGACCAGTGGTTGGCTAGTGAGTTGGGTGTCCTGGATTGGACAACTGAGCTAGATCAATCATTCTAGAATTCAAATGAATTCTGTACCTTGTGGTCAGGTAGTGACAAAGCAAATAAAAACAAAGCAAATCAGAAACGGTACTAGAAGTTTATCTGGATTCTGGGCTTGGAGCCTATGGCAGCAGTTTTGGGGCTCATTTACAGGCTGATGAGCCCACAGAGAAGCTGATCTACAAAGAAAAAAGAAGAGATGTACAGAGGGAGTCAGAAATGAGAGAGAGTGAGGGATGGAGGAAGGGAGGGAAGGGAGGAGTAGGAGAGAGAGAATGAAAAAGAGGTGGGCTCTTCTGGTGCTTCAGAGGGTGGTTTCCAGATGGTTCCTGCCCATGCAGGAAACGCGGGTTTGATCCCTGATCTGGGAAGGTCCCACATGCTGTGGAGCACTAAGCCCATGCATCTGCTGAGCCTGTGCTCCACAGCCCAGGAGCTGCAACTACTGAGCCCACCCTAGAGCCTGTGCTGCGTAACGAGAGGGCACTGCGGTGAGAAGCGTGAGCCCAGCAGCCAGAGCAGCCCCCACTCGCTACAACTAGAGAAAAAGGCCGTGCAGCAGTGAAGATCCAGCTCGGCCAAAAATAATTTAAAAAAAAATTTTTTTTGTTTTTCCCCAAAAAGAGAGAGACCATGTGTCTCCTCTGTTCTTTCCAGCGTTCCATTTCAGATCGATGACCCTGGGCTACATAACTCATTTCCTGGTGGGTTCCAGGAGATCCCTCAATCCCTCATTTGAAGAGATTTCTATTCCTTGAAGTCAGATCAGCCTTGGCTAGGATATTATTCTTTGAGACTCAGATTGAGTGCTGCCTCATGCAAGGACTGCCCCCCCGCCCCCGCCCCACAACCCACCCACCACCCTTCCCAACTCCACTTTCCTTGGCTGTTTCCTCTCTAGGTCCGAGGCTCCTCCAAGTCAGAGGCTTATCCTATTTTTCTTTGTACTCTCAGCACCCAGCACTGAGCTCACTAAATATCTGTTGCCCCATACATGATTGAGAGAATTAAGCATATCTTAATGTTTCCCATCTCCAGTAAAAAATTCTTACCTTTGCATGGCTTTTGTAGCTTATAGGACCTGTTCATCCCCAGGCTTCTAGCTCATAGATGACCTGGTCAACCTGACTGTTTGTATTCTTCTAGAATGACACAGACTTACTTAGAGCTGACTGCTGCAGAGGGCTTCTGAGGCCCCTCTCACGTGGGCAATGGAGCAGTTCAGTGACCTGCCTGACGTCACACAGTTGGTGACATGACTGCGACTGGAAGATGGGTCTCCTGACCTCGAATCAGGGTATTTCCTGTACTTGTAATCTGAATCCTTGCATTTATCTCCACCTTAATGAAATTTAGGCTGTGACAATCACCCTGAAATGCTAAGACGATCCTTGAAGAAGGCTTTTCCAGCCCCACCTCTGAGCGTTCTCACCTTGCTCCGAGGACTGCCTGCTTAGCAAATCTAGGGCAAGGCTTTAAAAGGACATCATCAGCTCTCTAGGAACTGGGGCGGCTCTGCCCTCTCAAAGCAGCACTTGGCTCCCTGGTGGTTCTCCCCAGCTATAACCCTGCACAAAACCATAGTAACCAGGCCTCTGAGCTCCATGCTCTCCCCACTCCCCAGAATCCCTCCTCAGCTCATCCATTTCATTACCAAAGCAGTCCCCATGATTCCCTCGTCTTGGTACCACTGAGATGCTGAATGAAGCATCCAAGCTCCAGAAGCAAGCTTCACCCTTCCTTGCTTCTATTAGCCACTCCTCCCCACCTCCCAGCAGTAACACGTGGGATGTCTAGTTCTCAAAATGTTACCGTTTAGTCAATATGCGCTTGATAAAACAACAATTCTCTAGAGCATTTTAAGTGGACTCTCCAAATTTTAGATGCTTCACAATAGTGGCTTTTCCCCTGTATATAAGACATTTACAATACTAGGAATATATATACTAAACCAGTAGTCTGAGTACATCCCAATAACTAATGCAATTAAAACCATTTTAGCATTTTGGAAACGTTTTTGAGTTTGTCAAAGAAAATGACTTATTCTCTTATTCTACACTGTCCTCCATGACAGGCCAGTATGTGTCATTTCTGACAAATGAAAAATATTCTTTGAAGCTCTATACAAGGGGGGAAAAATCCCCAAATTATGAGAAACACTTTTTTATGTTCCGCAAAAACAACCACCTCTTATTTTTTGTTAATTGATGTGAATTCATGCTACACAGTGTTAATCATTTCAGAGTGAACAATTCAGTGTCACTTAGCACATTCACAAAGTTGTGTAAATATCACCCCTGTCTAGTTCCAAGCCATTTTCATCCCTCCAAAAGGAAATAGAATGTCCATTGAACACCTGCTCCCTTCCGCCCCTGGCAACCACCAATCTACTTTCTGTCTTCACGGGTTTACCAATTCTGGACACTTCATATATTGAATCACAATACCTTCAATTGTAGATCCCCTGTCATTTCACAGAAGAGACCTGAGAGCTTAAGGGACTGTCACAGGGCTAGGGAGCACCAAGCACCAGCTCCTGGCCCCACCACCTTGCTATGGTGCTTCTGAAGCTCACTCTCTTCTTGGCTCCTGCCTTTGTCCATTCAGGCTATAGAAACAAAATACCAGAGACTGGGTAGCTTATAAACAACAGGGATGTATTTATCAGGGTCTGGACTGAGACCCGGAGAAGGCAATGGCACCCCACTCCAGTACTTTTGCCTGGAAAATCCCATGGAAGGAGGAGCCTGGTGGGCTGCCATGGGGTCACACAGAGTCGGACATGACTGAGCGACTTTACTTTCCCTTTTCACTTTCATGCATTGGAGAAGGAAATGGCAACCTACTCCAGTGTTCTTGCCTGGAGAATCCCAGGGACAGGGGAGCCTGGCGGGCTGCCGTCCATGGGGTCACACAGAGTCGGACACGACTGAAGTGACTTAGCGGCGGCGGCGGACTGACACCAGGTGCAGGCATGTCAGGTGAGGCCCCTCTTCCAGGATCAGGCTCCTGTGTCCTCATGTGGCACAAGGGGCCACAGAGCTGTGTGCGGTCTTTTCTGGGTCAGTATCATTCAGGAGGGCTCCAGCTTCATACTCTAAGCACCTCCCAAAGCCCCGCCTCCTGATACCACCACCTTAGGGGTTAGGAGTCAATAAATGAGGGTATGGCAACCCACTTCAATATTATTGCCTGAAAAAATCCCATGGGGAGAGGAGCCTGGTGGGCTGTAGTCCGTGGGGTCACAAAGAGTCAGACACAACTGAATGACTAACAACACAACAAAATGCCTATCTCAGTACCCAAGTCTCAGGTCCTCTGTGAAGGCTCCCGATGCCCCCACGTAAAATTAAGAGCTGATTGCTGTGGGTCCCCGGGGTGCCTGCTGGCCCTCTGCTGTTGCCTTGGCCGTCCCATCTGAGCATCTCCAAGACTCAGCCCCGGTGCGTGCATGTGCGCTGAGTCATGCCCAACTCTTTGCAACCCCAGGGACTGTAGCCTCCAGACTCCTCTGTTCATGGCGATTTCCAGGCAAGAATACTGGGGTGGGCTGTGGTTCAGATCTTCCCAACCTGGCCCTTAGCCTGCAGTACCTGACCCAAGGCAGCTGCATCCTCACCCCAGCCCCTCGGTCCAGCTCCCTGGAGAGTGTTCCAGATACGCAGCAGGTCATGGTGCCCCAGGCCACATGAGACAGTTCTGAAAGGCACGCTGTGCAGAGGTTTGAGCACCTTACCCAGGCCAGAGACTATTCTGGGCCCTAAAGTTTCACCAACAGACCACAGAGTCTTTATCTGCCCTGTGTCAGTCAGTTCAGTTCAGTCACTCGGTCGTGTCCGACTCTTTGCGACCCCATGAATTGCAGCACGCCAGGCCTCTCTGTCCATCACCAACTCCCAGAGGTCACCCAAACTCATGTCCATTGAGTCTGTGATGCCATCCAGCCATCTCATCCTCTGTCGTCCCCTTCTCTTCCTGCCCCCAATCCCTCCCAGCATCAGAGTCTTTTCCAATGAGTCAACTCTTCGCATGAAGTGGCCAAAGTACTGGAATTTCAGCTTCAACATCAGTCCTTCCAAAGAAATCCCAGGGCTGATCTTTAGAATGGACTGGTTGGATCTCTTTTAGTCCAAGGGACTCTCAGGAGTCTTCTCCAACACCACAGTTCAAAAACATCAATTCTTCGGCGCTCAGCTTTCTTCACTGTCCAACTCTCACATCCATACAGGACCACTGGAAAAACCATAGCCTTGACTAGATGGACCTTTGTTGGCAAAGTAATATCTCTGCTTTTGAATATGCTATCTAGGTTGGTCATAACTTTCCTTCCAAGGAGTAAGTGTCTTTTAATTACATGGCTGCAGTCACTATCTGCAGTGATTTTGGAGCCCAAAAAAATAAAGTCTGACACTGTTTCCACTGTTTCCCCATCTATTTCCCAGGAAGTGATGGGACCAGATGTCATGATCTTCGTTTTCTGAATGTTGAGCTTTAAGCCAACTTTTTCACTCTCCTCTTTCACTTTCATCAAGAGGCTTTGTAGTTCCTCTTCACTTTCTGCCATAAGGGTGGTGTCATCTGTATATCTGAGGTTATTGATATTTCTTTTTTTTTAAATTTTATTTTATTTAACTTTACAATACTGTATTGGTTTTGCCATATATCAAAATGAATCTGCCACAGGTATACATGTGTACCCCATCCTGAACCCTCCTCCCTCCCCATACCATCCCTCTGGGTCGTCCCAGTGCACCAGCCCCAAGCATCCAGTATCGTGTATCGAACCTGCACTGGCGACTCATTTCAAATATGATATTATACATATTTCAATGCCATTCTCCCAAATAATCCCACCCTCTCCCTCTCCCACAGAGTCCAAAAGACTCTTCTATACATCAGTGTCTCTTTTGCTGTCTCATATACAGGGTTATTGTTACCATCTTTCTAAATTCCATATATATGCGTTAGTATACTGTATTGGTGTTTTTCTTTCTGGCTTACTTCACTCTGTATAATAGGCTCCAGTTTCATCCACCTCATTAGAACTGATTCAAATGTATTCTTTTTAATGGCTGAGTAATACTCCATTGTGTATATGTACCACAGCTTTCTTATCCATTCATCTGCTGATGGACATCTAGGTTGCTTCCATGTCCTGGCTATTGTAAACAGTGCTGCGATGAACATTGGGGTACACGTGTGTCTTTCAATTCTGGTTTCCTCAGTGTGTATGCCCAGCGGTGGGATTGCTGGATCATAAGGCAGTTCTATTTCCAGTTTTTTAAGGAATCTCTGTACTGTTCTCCATAGTGGCTGTACTAGTTTGCATTCCCACCAACAGTGTAAGAGGGTTCCCTTTTCTCCACACCCTCTCCAGCATTTATTGCTTGTAGACTTTTGGATTGCAGCCATTCTGACTGGCGTGAAATGGTACCTCATAGTGGTTTTGATTTGCATTTCTCTGATAATGAGTGATGTTGAGCATCTTTTCATGTGTTTGTTAGCCATCTGTATGTCTTCTTTGGAGAAATGTCTATTTAGTTCTTTGGCCCATTTTTTGATTGGGTCATTTATTTTTCTGGAATTGAGCTGTAGGAGTTGCTTGTATATTTTTGAGATTAATTGTTTGTCTGTTGCTTCATTTGCTATTATTTTCTCCCATTCTGAAGGTTGTCTTTTCACCTTGCTTGCAGTTTCCTTTGTTATGCAGAAGCTTTTAAGTTTAATTAGGTCCCATTTGTTTATTTTTGCTTTTATTTCCAATATTCTGGGAGGTGGGTCATAGAGGATCCTGCTGGATGTATGTCAGAGTGTGTTTTGCGTATGTTCTCCTCTAGGAGTTTTATAGTTTCTGGTCTGACGTTTAGATCTTTAATCCATTTTGAGTTTGTTTTTGCATATCTGAGGTTATTGATATTTCTCCTGGCAATCTTGATTCCAGCTTGTGCTTCTTCCAGCCCAGCAGCCCTGTATCACCATGTATTGCATGTACTTCCTGCCTGATCTCCGCCTGCCCTCCTTGAATCACAGAGATGAAGAACTTGGAAATACTTAGTACAGTGCATGTCCATTCCAGGTGAGAGATGAAAGTGCCAGAGAGCTAAGTGATTTGCTCAAAGCTACGGAGGAGCCTGGTCGGGGGCAGGCCATGGGGTCGCTGAGGGTCGGACACGACTGAGCGACTTCACTTTCACTTTTCACTTTCATGCATTGGAGAAGGAAATGGCAACCCACACAAGTGTTCCCTGGAGAATCCCAGTGACGGGGGAATCTGGTGGGCTGCCGTCTATGGGGTCGCACAGAGTCGGACACGACTGAAGCGACTTAGCAGCAGCAGCACTCCAATGGTAGGTGGGGCTGGTACACGGATTCTTTCAGAGCTAGTTCTGTGCTTATGCTGGTGGCTACCCTAGAGACTGAGAAAATCCAGGGTTTCTTTTTTTTTCTCTTCTGAGATAACAAGAGCTTTGTAGCAAATACACTTTCTTGATGTTGATTATCCCACTAATTGATGCTCTGTGCGATTCAGCAGTTTAGCTGGGCTGGTGCCTGCACACACCAGAGGATCAGAAGGGACCTGGGCTGTGTAGAAGCTGATGAGACTAGCAACGGTGACCCAGGCGCTATATTGTTCAAAAACCCTGGCTTTCAGGGTTGAGGTGCCAACCTGAGAGTACCCTGGAGCCAGCTGGGTGCCGATAGGCATGGAGTTCTGAGAATGAGCTGGGGTGGGCCAAGGAAGGAAACAGAATACAGAGTCTGCTATCTGAAGAAGGACAGGAGTCAGGGCAGAGATCTGGTGTAAAGGGCTCTGTTACAGGTTGAATTGTGTCCCTCAAGAAGGTGTTGAAGTTATAAGCCCGCACACCTCTGAATGGAGCCTTATTTGGTAATAGAGTCTTTTTTTTTTGGCTGGCTGCTTTTTTTTTCCAGTTTTATTGAGATATAATTGACATATAACATTGTGTAAATTTAAGGTGTACAACAAACATAGTATATTAAAAAGCAGAGACATCACTTTGCTGACAAAGGTCCATATAGTCAAAGCTATGGTTTTTCCAGTAGTCATGTACAGATGTGAGAGTTGGACCATAAAGAAGACTGAGCACCCAAGAATTGATGCTTTTGAACTGTGGTGTTGGAGAAGACTCTTGAGAGTCCCTTGGACAGCAAGGAGATCCAACCAGTTCATCCTAGAGGAAATCAGTCCTGACTATTCACTGGAAGGACTGATGCTGAAGCAGAAGCTCCAATACTTTGGCCACCCGATGTGAAGAGCTGATTCATTGGAAAAGACCCTGATGCTGGGAAAGACTGAAGGCAGGAGGAGAAGGGGATGACAGAGGGTGAGATAGCTGGATGGCATCACTGATCCCACGGACGTGAGTTTGAGCAAGCTCTGAGAGATGGTGATGGACAGGGAAGCCTGGTGTGCTGCAGTCCACGGGGTTGCAGAGAGTTGGACACGACTGAGCGACTGAACAATAACGGCAACAAGGAGTACACGTGTTGATTTGATGCACTTCTGTATTTCAAACTGAGGTAATCAGATATTTTCGACTCTTATTTGGACAATTACTTAGAAATAGAATCATCGAATGGATGATCAAGTTGTAGTCATTAGAGGACACCCAATATGACTGGTGTCCTTATAAAAAGGGGAAATTTGGATGTGGATACAGACCCACTCCCACGGAGAATTCCAGCTGAAATAAAGGTAGATATTGGAATGGCACAGGAAATGCCCAAGAGATGCCAAAGAGTGCCAGCAAACCACCCCCAGCAAAGAGAGCATCGTGGAACAGAGCATCCTTCAGAATCCTCAGACAGAGCCACCATCCTGGCACCTTGATCACAGACGACTAGCCTCGAGAACTGAGGCAACAAACCTCTGTGGTTTAAGTCACCCAGATTGTGGTACAGCTGACCCTTGAACAACACAGGTTTGAACTAGATGGGACCCCTTATATGTGGATTTGTTTGAAAAGCAAATACAGTAGGAAACGATCCCACTTGGTTGATCCTTGGATACAAAATGGCATGTACAGGAGGCTGACGATAGGATTTTGGATCCTGGAACCAATCTCCTCTGGGAACTGAGGCTCGACTATATTTGTTACATCAACCCTCGGAACCTAGTACAGGCTCCAACTGCAAGTGGACAAGAGGGAGCAGATTAGAGTCGGGTCTGGACGCTGCTTGAGAAATACCCAGAGTCCTAGAGGAGCCCCTGGAGGTTCACACATAAAGAACATTGCGAGGGAAGGGGGTGGAGGGATAAATTGGGAAATTGGGATTGACCCGTACATACAACTATATATAAAATAAATAACTAATAAGGACCTACTGTATAGTACAGGGAACTCTACCTAATATTCTATATTGACCAATATGGGAAAATAACCTAAAAAAGAGTGGCTATATGTATATGCATAACTATTCACTTCACTGTACTGCAGAAACTAACACAATATTGTAAATCAAATATTCTCCAATTAAAAAAAAAAAAATCAGCAGGCAAGCTCATGCTTCTAGATAAGTTCTCCTGCTGCTTCCAGACCTGGTCAGGGAGAGTCCTAGACCCTTTGAAAACCTGGATCTCTTCACCATCTCTGCCCACAGGGGCCTTGAGCATCTCTGAAAATCAGAGATGTCTCCGCTTTGTTAGATTCAGAATCAATTCAAATTGCTGTCAGCTTGTTTTCCAGCTGTCAACTCCAGCCAGGGCATCATATATTTCCCATCAATAATTCAGTTATATCAGTGATGGAGGCTCCAGGGTGTCCCCGAGGAGCCAGCGAGCACCATTCATTATTAAGTTCCAGCCCGATGCCTTCTCCCTGACTCCTTCTCCCTTCCTCTCTCAGCTGTTCCTTTTCATCTTCTTTTTCTGCTTCTTTCTCTGAGGCTTCTCCCCATCATCTGGTGTGGATACCTTTCAGATTTCGAACAGTTTCCCATGTCTATATGCGGTCACTCAACAGAAGCAGGGATGCAAAAATCTAAGAGGAAAGATGTAGTTAAGAATTCTTCCAATTCTTCATCCCTTTAAAAAGGTTTTTGATTGAGTGTAGGAACTTTTATAAGTGTTTGCTCATTTGCTGCTCTTCCCCCAACCCAAGATCCCAGTGAATTGTTCAAACAGAGCATTTTGGCAGGGAATCTGGGAAAAAGGACCACAGGGTTCCTTCTGATGGCTCCTTCACACCCACTGATTGCCTGGGAGCCACTGGTTTGGGGAGTGGTGGAGGAGAAGAGCGAGTCAGGTGAGTGGGCTGTGTAGCATCCAGGGGAGAGAAGCAGAGTCAGGAGAAAGGGACTGGCTGAGGACTAGCTGGTTCCCGCCTGGCTCCTTGAGCAGAACAGAGCCTTTGTTAGTGGGTGAGGACAAGCAGTGAAGCAACTGGCATCATCAGAGATGGTGAGGTTCTGGGATCATCTCACACCAGAGGTTAGTGGCTGAGACAAGCCCCGGGACCGTGTCGGTGACAAGGCCAGTCAGCAGTGGCAGTGGCGAGACAGCGCCCAGTGGCAATGAGCAAAACTGAGTGGGATTTGGAACCTAAGAGGAGTAACTGCACAGTCCGTGGTGACTGCTGCCGGCAGACAGTCTGGCTTGAGGGCACACGTGGACTCCTAGTGGAGAAGGCAATGGCAGCCCACTCCAGTGTCCTTGCCTGGAGAATCCCCGTGGATGGAAGAACCTGGGAGGCTACAGTCCATGGGGTTGCAAAGAGTCGGACACAACTAAGCGACTAGCACACACACACACACCTGCGCTCCTAGAAGCAACCAGGAGAGTGAAGCAGAGTGACGGTCAGGGCAAGGCCTGTGGGCATTCAGTCAGGCAGCTGGTGGCTCACGGCCTCTGCATTTTGGAGATGGAAGTTAATCTGATCTCTTTGGAATTCACAGTCTGTGAAAGCCTGCAACATGCAACTTAGAGTCTAAATATAGGGTGATTTAAAAAAAAAAAAACAATTGTTGGTCACTTTCAAATATTTATTATTCAGTGTTTGAGTAATCTGAGACTAGGAAACAAAATGACCCAAGCTTTAATGGCTTAAAGCAACCATGTTTATTTTGCTCATGATTTTGCAGGTCAGGAATTTGAGGGAGGGTTCACTATCTCTCTTCTACACAATGTTGTCTGGGACAGCTGGAGGACCCAGGCCTGAGAGAGCTTTTCATTCTTGTGTCCAGCCCATTCGGTACCCCTCGGTCTCTCTCTCCCCATGTAATGTCTCATCTTCCAGGTCCTGTGCACACAGCTTGACCTTACAGCATGGGCGTCTCAGGGTAGCAGCATTTCTTACAGGGAGACTGGTTTCCAAGAGGCAGAATGTAGAGCGTGCCAAGCCAATTAAGGGCCACAAGAAGAACTGGCACCAGGTCATTTCCACTGTGTGACCTTGATCAAAACATGCACAGAGTCTTTCCAGGCAAAGGAGAGGAGAAATAGACTCCACCACAAGTGATCAAGTACAGCAAGTTCTCATAGAAGAAGAGCATGTGGAATAATCTGGCCATCTTTGGAAAATTCAACATCCCACAATAACTATGTTATGTGTGAACATATAATTAAAATTAATTTGAGAAAAATCATGGTTATCTCTATAATCAATATGCACACCTTGTATCGCATGGTATGTGTAAATTCGACAGTCTTATGCACTCAGACACCTTGGAGCACGTCACCATTAGTGGTGGAAGGGATAGATGGGATGCGTTCTTTTGTTTTCTAGAGGCCGTAAGGAAGAGGGTCACAACTATGACGTTTCTGATTGTCACCACTAGGGGCAAGGGAGCTCTCTGGGTTCTCTTTAGTTAGTTAGTTCAGTCGCTCAGTCACGTCCGACTCTTTGCGACCCCACGAATCACAGCATGCCAGGCCTCCCTGTCCATCACCAACTCCCGGAGGTCACTCAAACTCACGTCCATTGAGTCCGTGATGCCATCCAGCCATCTCATCCTCTGTCGTCCCCTTCTCCTCCTGCCCCCAATCCCTCCCAGCATCAGAGTCTTCTCCAATGAGTCAACTCTTTTCATGAGGTGGCCAAAGTACTGGAGTTTCAGCTTTAGCATCATTCCTTCCAAAGAACACCCAGGACTGATCTCCTTTAGAATGGATTGGTTGGATCTCCTTGCAGTTTATGGGACTCTCAAGAGTCTTCTCCAACAACACAGTTCTCTTTACTAGGCCACTAATCTCATTTGTGAGGGCTCCACCCTTACTACATAATGACTTCCCAAGGCTCTACTTCCTAATACCATCACCCGGGGTTAGGACTTCAACATATGAATTTTGAGAGGACATAAACATTCAAACTATAACACATGTTCATTCTTAAAGAGTCAAGACCCATAAGTCAAAATTTCGGGGAGTGCAAAAATTTTGTCTGTGTGAAATGAGTAAATATAATGACTTTGGAAAACTCATGAAGTCTATCAAAGACTCCCACCACTTCCAATTGCAACCCCCAAAGCAAAACAATAACCCCCCAAAAAAACACTGTTCTCTGATGGGTAACACTAATAGTCACTCATACAAGGCTTTTCCTAGTGTTTAGGGTCTTTATACTGGTTGTCACCTGACTTTGATTTTCCCTAGGAAGGATGTCCAGAGAAGGCAATGGCAGCCCACTCCAGTACTCTTACCTGGCAAATCCCATGGACGGAGGAGCCTGGTAGGCTGCAGTCCATGGGGTCGCAGAGTCAGACATGACTGAAGTGACTTAGCAGCAGCAGCAGGAAGGATGTCAGTTGGGATGAAGGTGGAGTCCCATCACATGAAGCTCTTAGGGTCCTGGAGAGGCTGTTTTCTACTCATGGCCCCCTTGGAGAGACTTTAAACTATTCATTATTTTCCAGGCCTGCATGACCTAATGGGGAGATAGCTGTGTACAATTTTTAAATGTCTTCTGTGTTCTCAGGAAAGGCTACTTAATAATTAGCCAACTACTTATTTTCCCTTTAATCTCTGTAATTACCTTTTTATACCAGAGGCAGGAGGAGGGCTGGTAGCCAAACAAGCCCAACAGGTGGAAGAAATATTAGGATGAGAAGAAAAAATTAGCCTGTCAAAATGAGGCGGAGAGACAGGGTCAACACAGGGGGCTAAAAGCTGCCCCAGTCTGCAGAGGGAGGGGCCAGATGGAAGCATCAGGGAGCAGAGATGTTAAGAAGGAATCTGACCCTTTTAGCAAAAAGTTCTCCAGAAAATGTATACTTAGTATGTTAACAGTACTGAAAATAATGGAATCACTAATGGTTGACTCATCCTTAGAAAACCTACACCAGCCTGCAATTACACTCTCATTTGTGAATTCACTGGAGTAATGGCTTCCACCCCCACTGGTCTGAGTACTTCATGAGACAAAATCTGGGTTAGGTTTGCTCACCATGGTAACCCCAGAGGCTAGCAGGATGCTCAGCACATGAAGCTCTTAGAATAGCGCCTGGGAAGTATCAGTGAGTATAAAAATGTTGGCTATCATAATCATTATTGCTCATATAAGCTAGAAAATGGTTTTGGATAAATCTCTGATCTGAGTTTGCAATGCTTTGCTCGTTTTAAAAGAATTCAGCCTAAACTAACCAATAGTTTCTGAAAGTCATGCTGTGTTTTTTTTTTAAAACCTTTTGTTGTGTATTGGCATATAGCTGATGAACAATGTTGTGATAGTTTCAGGTGAACAGCAAAGGGACTCAGCCACACATACACATGCATCCCTTCTCCCCCAAACTCCCCTTCCATCCAAGCTGCCACTAACATTGAGCAGAGCTCCATGTGCTATAACTACATATTTACCCATTTTAAATATAGCAATGTCCACCCCAAACTCCCCAATTGTCCCTTCCCCCATCCTCCCCACTCTCCCTGGCAATCATAAACTCATTCTCTAAGTCTGTGAGTCTCTTTCTGTTTTGTAAGTTCATTTGTGTCCTTTCTTTTTAGATTCCACATATAAAGGATGTCATACAATATTTCTCCTTCTCTGTGAAAGTCTTGAGGCTTTAAATGCAGTGAAATTATGATACATAATTGCTGGCAGTTTCAAGCTTATCCTCACTCTTCCTACATCTGTGACCAGCTCTTTTTTCTGACATTGACCCTGCCTGCTGACCGGTAGCATCTATAGGCTCAACCCAGACACAGAGGTAACAGCCTCCCGTGGACTTCTCAGCCAGCCATGTGTGGGTCCTCCAACCGCATACCTGGCTCCCCACGTTCCCTGAAAGCACTGACTTGTCTGTCCATGCCAGATCAGCTTTGGCTGATCTTCCAGCCCTTCCTTTTAAACCCACCTTTCTCAGTTTCTTCCATGATTGTGTAAGGTCTTATTCATATAAAAAAAACTCTTATTTTGTACCCACAGGGGTTCTGCTTCCCTGATCAAATTCTATTATGGTTATGGTAGGTAGCTGGTCTCCAGACCTGACCTCCAGTTAGTCACTGAGAACTCTGTGAAGTCTGGCTGGCCCTGCGGCTCTCTTAAATCAACAGAGACCACAGTGGAAGTGACAAATAATCTCTTCTGGCCCTAGGATTCAAGAGGGCCTGGAGACTTTCACTTTGGCACTCACAGGACTGGCAACCCACTCCAGTGTTCTTGCCTGGAGAATCCCAGGGATGGGGGAGCCTTGTGGGCTGCCATCTATGGGGTCGCACACAGTCGGACACGACTGAAGTGACTTAGCTGTAGTAGGACTCCCCCCAGTCACCACGTAAGTCCTGCAGGACAGACCACATGGGACAGTCTGGAGAGGGGGAAACCCCGAGGCTGTACGGGAGGGAGGCGCCCCCCATCTCAGCATCCCTCTAGTCCAGACTCCCGGTCACCCTCAGAAACCCGGGATGAGAGAGGGAGATGTGAGTAGCACCATCTTGGATATTCCTGCCCCAGCCAACATCTGACTCTAGAGACAAGAGATTCTGAGTAAGACCAGAAAAAAACTGACCAGCTGAGACCCGCAATCTACAGAAACAGGAAGAACAAGAAAATCATTGTTATAAAACTCTCTTTATTTTGACCTACAGATAAGATACGAAAATCGTATCAAAAAATTCCATATACCATTCACCCAAATTGCTCCAATGTTAACACTCCATCTCCCTACCTTCCACCACTCTCAACTGTTTGAAAGTAAGAGATGGTAACTCCTTGCACTCGTGCTTACTCGCTCAGTCGTGTCTGACTCTATGCGAATGCACGGACTGCAGCCCACCAGGCCCCTTCATCCATGGGGATTCCTCAGGCAAGAACACTGGGGTGGGTTGCCATTTCCTTCTCCATGGTAACTCCTTATCCCTGTGTAATTCAGTGTGTATCTCTCTGAAAACAAGAAAATTCCTCTTTCATAAACAAGTTTAATTATTAAAACTGGAACTTTGTATTTTATAATGTGATCATTAACCTACAGACCTTGCTCAAATTTTGCCAACTGTACCAAAAAATGTCATTTACAGTAAAAGAAAATCCTGGGTCACATATTGTATTCACTTGTCGTGTTTCTATAATCTCCTTTAACTTGTACCGGTTTCTCTGGCTTTCTTTGCCTTCCATGGTACCGACACTTTTGAAGAGTACTGGCTAGTTAGCTTGCAGGCTGTCCTTCAGTATGGGTTTCTGCTGTTTCCTCATGATTGGATTTAGCTTATACATTTTTGAGAGGAAATACTCCGGAAGACAAGTTGTCTCTTTTTAAGTGCTTCAATCAGGAGATATTCATTGTTGATTTGCCTCATTACCAGCCATGCTGAATTTGAACTTGGTTGTGATGGTTTCTGACAGTTTTCTCAAAGTTACAGTTTTTTTCTTTGTTATTAACAGGTGTCTTACAGAGAGATTCTTCGAGACCATGTGAATATCCTGTTTCTCATGACGCTTTAATCCACTAGCTTTAGTATCCATGGATGAGTCAATTGATGAATCAGTTATTACCATTGTGATTGCTAAATGATGATTATCTATCTTCATCATTTCCTCTGTGTTTGATGTATTACATTGTAAGAGAGCTCTTCTCTCTCATTTATTTATTTTTATCAGTTTTTACCAATTTATTTGTATTTGGTTTAGTGGGTTATAATTTGCTCCTGTCACAATTTATTCCAATGCTTAAGCTGTCCAAGATTTGGCCTTTAGGGGGCTCTTAGACTGGTGGAATCAAGATTGCCAGGAGAAATATCAATAACCTCAGATATGCAGATGACACCACCCTTATGGCAGAAAGTGAAGAGGAACTCAAAAGCCTCTTGATGAAAGTGAAAGTGGAGAGTGAAAAGATTGGCTTAAAGCTCAACATTCAGAAAACGAAGATCATGGCATCTGGTCCCATCACTACATGGGAAATAGATGGAGAAACAGTGGAAACAGTGTCAGACTTTATTTTTCTGGGCTCCAAAATCAGTGCAGATGGTGACTGCAGCCATGAAATTAAAAGACGCTTACTCCTTGGAAGGAAGGTTATGACCAACCTAGATAGCATATTCAAAAGCAGAGACATCACTTTGCCAACAAAGGTTCGCCTAGTCAAGGCTATGATCTTTCCTGTGGTCATGTTTGGATGTGAGAGCTGGACTGTGAAGAAAGCTGAGCGCCGAAGAATAGATGCTTTTGAACTGTGGTGTTGGAGAAGACTCTTGAGAGTCCCTTGGACTGCAAGGAGATCCAACCGGTCCATTCTGAAGGAGATCAGACCTGGGATTTCTTTGGAGGGAATGATGCTCAAGCTGAAACTCCAGTATTTTGGCCACCTCATGCGAAGAGTTGACTCATTGGAGAAGACTCTGATGCTGGGAGGGATTGAGGGCAGAAGGAGAAGGGGACGACAGAGGATGAGATGGCTGGATGGCATCACTGACTCGATGAATGTGAGTCTGAGTGACCTCCGAGAGCTGGTGATGGATAGGGAGGCCTGGCGTGCTGCAGTTCATGGGGTCGCAAAGAGTCGGACACGACTGAGCGACTGATCTGATCTGATCTGAGACTGGTTCTACATCCTTTCACATTTTCCATCATTCTTTGAGTACTTCCACACTTTTTTGCCATAAGATGTTCCAGGCTCACTTTGTCCGATCCCTGCTCCAGCCTTAAAATCAACTGTTTTCCTAAGGAGCCCTCTTGCTTTTCAGTAGGAAAGATTTAGAAACCAAGATCTGGGTGCTAGGCATGCTCGCTGCTACTGGAGTGTCACTGATTTTTGTCCTTCTTGGTGAAAAGAAGCAATATATAAATATATATATGTGTGTATGTGTGTGTGTGTGTGTGTGAAAGTGAAAGTTGCTCAGTTGTGTCTGACTCTTTGTGACCCCGTGGACTGCAGCCTTCCAGGTTTCTCTGTCCATGGGATTCTCCAGGCAAGAATACTGGAAAGGGTAGCAATTCCCTTCTCCAAGGGATCTTCATGACCCAGGGATTGAACCCAGGTCTCCTGCTTTGCAGGCAGATTCTTTACCATCTGAGCCACTAAGGAAGCCCATAAATGCATATACACATGCACACATACACACACACACACAAAATATATATATATATATCTTCACACTTTATATATCTATATTATATTAAAAACCATTAGTTCAAATCACAAGCTCATGCAGATATCTCTCATCCTTGCATTTTCTATATTTATAACTTCATTTTCCAGCAATGAAAATCCTGGATCCTATTATCCATGACACACTGACTTATCTCCATAACCCTAGAATATATAAAAAGTCATTTCAAAATTGTTAAACCACACCTCCTCCCAACTTTGCTTGGGAACCCCTCCCAATCCTCTGCTAATCTTCCCAGGCTCTCAGCTGTGGGTTCTTGACAATTATTTTGATCCCTGGTTGGGGAACTAAGATCCCATATGATGTGATGCATGGCCCAAAAAATAGAAATAAAAAAATAAAATATGTTGAAGAATGATGCTAGCCTTGCTGCCAGCCCCGCAGGTGGGACATCAGTGACTTCTCAAATTAAGGAGTTTGAAGAAAACTCCTTATTGCTGACTTGCTCTGGTGCGTGGAGCACTGTAACCACCACAGCAACAGCCCCACCGGGTGGTGAGTGGGCTTCAGAAGGAGGGATCACAGACTCGGTAACCATTCCTCAGCATTTCAGACATTATTTAGGGAAGGAGGTGTTATAATAAGAATAGAGTTTCCATCATAATCAGGATGAGGGCTGAGTCATTTTATTGGAATTTTCAAAGAGATGCAACCTTATGCGGTACTCCAGACTGGCTAGGCAGGGCGTAACTCCTTATATAACGCCATGTCAGGTTAGAAATGCGCTCTGCCCATCCAAATTGGTCTCCGCAGCTAATTTCATAAGTGTCTCAAGGGCAGAGCATGATAAATGGGCATAATGAATTTCAATATTACAGAGAGATTTCCAGGGAGTTACATTACAAATTAATAAGCTGAGACTGAATTTGGAGGGAATGATTATTATAAGTGCCTGCCTGGTCTATCTTCTGCGGCAGAGCTTTTTAACCTGAGGTTCAGGGGTGCACTTCAGGGGATCCATGTTCCCCCAGATTTATGATATTTTTATTTAGAGTCGTGCTTGTGCATTTCAAAACTATTTATCTATTTTTGGCTGCCTCAGGTCTTTGCTGGGGCATGCGGGCTCTTCATTGTGGCACTTGGGCTTCTCTCTACTTGTGGCTCGAGGGTTCAGTGGTTGTGGTGTGGGGGTTTAGTTGCCCTTCGGCACGTGGGATCTTAGTTCCCCAACCAGGGATCGAACCCATGTCCCCTTCATTGGAAGGCTGATTCTTAACAACTGGACCACCAAGGAAGTCCCTTTTTAAAAAGAGAATATTTATTTTTGTATAGGGTTGTGCTTGTGCATTTTTATGAGGAAAGAGTCTACAGTTTTCTTTAGATTCTCAGGGAGCCCCTTGACCCTCAAAGGTTAAGATTCTTGATCTCTTTCCACATCTCTGAGACTGGGCTTCCCAAGACAATCCCTGTAGGAGCCCTCCAGCTGAAGGATGCCCTCCCATTGTGTGTTCAGATTTTAACATCCTCCCGCCTCCTCTACCCCAAATTGTGA
This sequence comes from Tragelaphus eurycerus, assembly GCA_935064755.1. Classification (NCBI taxonomy): domain Eukaryota; kingdom Metazoa; phylum Chordata; class Mammalia; order Artiodactyla; family Bovidae; genus Tragelaphus; species Tragelaphus eurycerus. Next base: position 11,740,400 of record CAKXYN010000035.1, on the reverse strand, counting down.
TGGGAAGCAGGATACCACCTGGCTGGAAAGTGCCATAACTATCTGCTCCCTCAGTAGAAGTCTCTTTCCTCCTCACAAGGGAATATTTGAATGCAAGCGAGGGTGTACGAGGAGCTAAATGCCCTAATTTATTTCAAAGAGGAAATTAGCCTCAAAGGAATTATTTCCAACATTCCTCACACTCAGTTGAATCAATGATCAGGTAAACAGTGAGATGTCCTTTGGAAGAACAATGAAAAATTAGAGTTTGAATTATGCAGTATTTGTGACCTGATGAGACTGTGAGCCCCAAGGCAGACTTCCTGGGAACCAGTCTTGGCTCTACTGCATTCCAGCAATACAGTCTTGGAAGATTACTTTACCTCCCTGGGCCTCAGTTTCCTTATCTGTAAAATGGGGGTGATAATAATAGCTCTTATTTTGCAGGGTTGTTTGTGAAGGTTTAACGAGTTTATAGTTTCTAAATCCTCAGAACAGTATTCAACATGCAAAAGAGAGCCCATAGATGGCTATTGTTCTTATCTTCACCATCAGTTTGAGTACTGAAGCCTCCCGATGCTCTCAATAGTCAAATTTATCAGCTAGAGTCAGTTGATTGCTTGTGTAGACCCAAATTTTGCATCTATTTTGCTTTCAATTGCTGTGTTAGAGTTTCATTAAATGGTCTGTAGGTTTGATGAATCATTTCAGGAAGCATTTATGGCAGGGAGCGGATGGGCTTGCTTCTTTGGGAAACCCAGCTTCAGTCCTGAAACTGTGGATATAACATTACTGTGTGTGTGTGCTCAGTTATGTCAGATCTTTGTGACCCTATGAACTGTAGCCTGCCAGGCTCCTCTGTCCATGGAATTTTCCAGACAAGAAATACTGTAGTGGGCTGCCATTTCCTTCTCTAGGGAATCGTCCCAACCCAGGGATTGAACCTCTGTCTCTTGTGTCTCCTGCATTGGCAGAGGGATTCCTTACCACTTGCACCACCTGGGGAGCCCTACAGCATTTCTGCCTGCATGCAAAAATCCAGATCACATGATGAGGAAAAACAGTCATGATCCCAGTGATCACTTCCTGAGGGCCTTCTATTTTGTAAGGACTCTACAGATATTATTACACTTATTTTTCATCATAATTCCATAAGATCAACCTGATATACCATTTCACAGATGACAAAATTGAGACTCAGAAAGGTCGAATGCTTTTCTCCAGGTCACACTGCTGATGGATACACGTGGACTGACTTCAAAGCCCACATTCTCCCTTCTAGATTTGGCTTCCTCCTGTTTTCACAATTACCAATCAATGAGATGAGAGTAATTTCATGATGCTTCCCAATGCTGTTTTATTAGCAATGCAGCTTGTTTCAAGTGGGTCTGTCTGGGAAAATGTCCAACAGATGTGACCCATTGATTTCTTTGTCCAGGCCCTTCTCAAATTCAGTGTGTGTAAGGCTAGCCTTACTTCTCCACACTCCTTGTTCTATGCATGTCCTTCCCAATTCCTCCACCTTCTGTAGCCTCGGTCCTACTGACTAGCTCACTCTCTTCCTTATCCCACTGGCAGGAAAGCAAGGAACCTCTCAGCTCCTTCACCCCCAGCCTCCACTTCTGATTGGTCACCAAAGCCTATTGCTTCAATCCTTAAAATGCTTCTCTAGTCTCATCACTTTTTCTTAATTTGGGCCTTGTCATTTTGTGGCCTGATTATTTCAACACTTTCCCAAGCCCTGAGTTTCTCCCCCTTATGATCCATTTCAATGTAGTCTACAACATTGGTAAAGCCAAATGTGATCTTTTTCATTCCTCTCAGTCTCTCCAGTTGCCCACAGGATAAAATCCAAACCCCTTATTGTGGCTTCAGAGCCACAGGTGAGAATTTCTGGGGTATCCACCCAGTCCATGAATCACAGGTCCCCTTTCTCTGGGAATCATTCCTTCTCCCATCCAGGGTTGGGCTACCAGGCACCATATTTACAAAAATGTGACTTCGGCCTTTAGCAATAGTTAATTGAACTAGGGGCGGTTCCATGATGGGAGCTGTACCAACCAGAAATGTCACATCAAGAACTGGCACTGGGACCACAGAATTGTTTTCTCTGGGTGTCTGTGTCTGTTCCGTGCAAACTCAAGTGCTATGAACAGGACAGGTGTCACAGAGACTGGATTGACCAGAATTCCTGTCCGAAAAGAGAAAGAAGGAAACATTTCTGTCTGCAGAGAGAAGAGTTAAACACTGAAGCGTGAACACTGCCTGGGCTCACCCTGACCTACCTCCAAGTTTCAGTCTTGACTCCGTGATGTGGTCTTGTCTTTGGGTTCTGAGAAATATCCTATTTCTTAAGCAATTCCATCTTTTCAACCTTAGTCAGCTTTGCTGGGTTTTTACATAGCATCCATACATGCACGCTAAGTCACTTCGGTTATGTCTGACTCTTTGCAACCTATGGACTATAGCCTACCAGGCTCCTCATGGGGAATCTCCAGGCAAGAATACTGGAGTGGGGTTTCCATGCCCTCCTGCAGGGATCTTCCCAACCTAGGGATCAAACCCTTGTCTCCTGTGGCTCTGACATTACAGGTGGATTCTTTACTACTGAGCCACTGGGAAAGCCCACAAACCATCAAAGCCCAGCCTAATTTGACACCTACTTCTCTTCCTTGGGCTTCCCTGGTGGCTCAGAGGTTAAAGTGTCTGCCTGCAATGCAGGAGACCTGGGTTCGATCCCTGGATCAGGAAGATCCCCTGGACAAGGAAATGGCAGTCTCCATTTCCCCACTCCAGTAATCTTGCCTGGAGAATCCCATGGATGGAGGAGCCTGGTGGGTTACAGTCCACGGGGTCACAAAGAGTCAGACACGACTGAGCGACTTCACTTTCACTTTTCTTCCTTACAGTTCCTACTAACTCTTTCACTTTTCCTCTGTTTTTCCTGTGCACTCATCTTTCATGTCAGCCATGAAACCATCCTTACCATTTTCCTTACCGTCTCCTCCACTCTCATCACTCTAGGCCTTCAGTTCAGTTCAGTTCAGTTGCTCAGTCATGTCTGACTCTGTGATCCCATCAATTGCAGCACGCCAGGCCTCCCTGTCCATCACCAACTCCTGGAGTTCACTCAAACTCATGGCCATCGAGTCAGTGATGCCATCCAGCCACCTCACCCTCTGTTGTCCCCTTCCTGCCCCCAATCCCTTCCAGCATCAGGGTCTTTTCTGATGAGTCAACTCTTCGCATCAGGTGGCCAAAGTACTGGAGTTTCAGTTTCAGCATCAGTCCTTCCAATGAACACCCAGGACTGATTTCCTTTAGAATGGACTGGTTGGAGCTCCTTGCAGTCCAAGGGACTCTCAAGAGTCTTCTCCAACACCACAGTTCAAAAGCATCAATTCTTCAGTGCTCAGCTTTCTTCACAGTCCAACTCTCACATTCATACATGACCACAGGAAAAACCATAGCCTTGACTAGATGGACCTTTGTGGACAAAGTAATGTCTCTGCTTTTGAATATGCTATCTAGGTTGGTCATAACTTTCCTTCCAAGGAGTAAGCGTCTTTTAATTTCATGGCTGCAATCACCATCTGCAGTGATTTTGGAGCCCCCCAAAATAAAGTCTGACACTGTTTCTACTGTTTCCCCATCTATTTCCCATGAAGTGATGGGACGGGATGCCATGATCTTCGTTTTCTGAATGTTGAGCTTTAAGCCCACTTTTTCACTCTCCACTTTCACTTTCATCAAGAGGCTTTTGAGTTCCTCTTCACTTTCTGCCATAAGGGTGGTGTCATCTGCATATCTGAGGTGATTGATATTTCTCCCGGCAATCTTGATTCCAGCTTGTGCTTCTTCCAGCCCAGCGTTTCTCATGATGTACTCTGCATAGAAGTTAAATAAGCAGGGTGACAATATACCACCTTGACATACTCCTTTTCCTATTTGGAACCAGTCTGTTGTTCCATGTCCAGTTCTAACTGTTGCTTCCTGACCTGCATATAGGAGAGGCAGGTCAGGTGGTCTGGTATTCCCATCTCTTTCAGAATTTTCCACAGTTTATTGTGATCCACACGGTCAAAGGCTTTGGCATAGTCAATAAAGCAGAAATAGATGCTTTTCTGGAACTCTCTTGCTTTCTCGATGATCCAGCGGATGTTGGCAATTTGATCTCTGGTTCCTCTGCCTTTTCTAAAGCCAGCCTGAACATCTGGAAATTCATGGTTCACGTATTGCTGAAGCCTGGCTTGGAGAATTTTGAGCATTCCTTTACTAGCGTGTGAGATGAGTGCAATTGTGCAGTAGTTTGAGCATTCGTTGGCATTGCCTTTCTTTGGGATTGGAATGAAAACTGACCTTTTCCCGTCCTGTGGCCACTGCTGAGTTTTCCAAATTTGCTGGCATTTTGGGTCATTCTGTTCTTTCTGCCTGGAATCCTCTTCCCTCCCTCATGGTTCAGTGAGACTCTAACCCTTTAAGGCACTATTCAGGTACCACTTCCTTTCTGAAGCTTTACATTGGTCCTTCCTTTGTAGCCTCAGAACTTCCTTTCTGTACTGTCGTAGGACTTACCCTCTTGACTCTGTGTTTGTTTATGTGCCATCTCAATAGATACTGAAGAGGCATTTGACAATATTCAACAACCTCTCATGATAAAAACTCTCAGCAAACTAGGACTATGAGGAAATTGCCTAAAAATAATAAAGAAGATATAGCATTGCCAAAGAATTGATGCTTTTGAACTGTGGTGTTGGAGAAGACTCTTGAGAGTCCCTTGGACTGCAAGGAGATCCAACCAGTCCATCCTAAAGGAGATCAGTCCTGGGTGTTCATTGGAAGGACTGATGTTGAAGCTGAAACTCCAATACTTTGGCCACCTGATGTGAAGAGTTGACTCATTTGAAAAGACCCTAATGCTGGGAAACATTGAAGGTGGGAGGAGAAGGGGCCAACAGAGGATGAGATGGCTGGATGGCACCACTGACTCAATGGACATGGGTTTGGGTGAACTCCGGGAGTTGGTGATGGACAAGGAGGCCTGGCATGCTGTGGTTCATGGGGTCGCAAAAAGTTGGACATGACTGAGCAACTGAACTGAACTGATAGAATTTGCATTTCTAACAGGTTACCAGGTGATGTTAATGCTGTTGGTCCAGGGACTGCACTTTGGGAACCACTGATTCAGAGCCATGGTTCTCAACCTAGGTTGTGTGTTAGAACTTTTTAAACACCTAATTCCTGAGTTGCACCATGTGGAAATAAATGAAAAAGACCCAAAGCAAATCAAAAGCTATTTATTCACAGTTTGCTCTAGCAGGAGAAACAGCCACCATCACCAGCATTTGGTAGACTCAGAGGCAGGCAGAAGAGTAGGACAGCTTTAGGGTGGAAAAAAAGGAAGGCTCCAGGGGTGCCCTGATTGTGATTGCTGGCATGGGGAAACTGAAGTGGGAAAACGAGAAGGGTTTCCTATATAGTTGGTTAGGGGTGCATATTTGACTTTTCTTGGTTCTTCCTAAGTTGGAAGCAGGAGCCCAAATTAGGGAAGCTGGCAGATGTAGATTAAGTACTGTGTGTTTGGTGCCATTTGCTAAAGAGGATGTAGTTTGATTTCCTGGGCTGGTTGCTGCAGATGGTGGGTCAGAGTTCTGTTGACATATGTGGTTTGGCTATTGTCAGTTTGTATATTCACGTCTCTCAATCCAGACCAAATAACTCAGAGTTGGTGGATCCAGGAGTTTGGGCTTAAATATTTTAAAAATAAACTCTCCAAGTGATTCCCACGAGAACCAAGGTTAAGAACCGCATTTTGAGACAGCCTGAGTTCTCTTCTGGGGGAGGTGGAGAACCAGAAGGTACGAGGGAAGTGTTCTTCCTCTGCTCTCTGCCCCCAGTAACAAATGGCCTGGGCGAGGTGACCCGCTCTCCATCAAGCTGGTTAGCAATCAGTTATCAGCTTATACCTTGAGGCACCTTTAGAGGAGGGTCCCTAACCCCAGTGCAGAAACTTACCGAAAATATGACAGTGGGCAGGATTTGTCCTTTGTTTTAGCATCTCTTATAGATCAGCTTTTATTGAAATTAGCATAAAAATCCAAATTCACCAGGAAACTACAAAGCGTTAGTCGCTCAGTCATGTCCAACTCTTTGTGAGCCCACGGACTGTAGCCCACCAGGCTCCTCCGTCCATGGAATTCTCCAGGCAAGAATACTGGAGTGGGTAGCCATTTCCTTCTCCAGTGGATCTTCTCGACCCAGGGGTCAAACTGGGGTCTCCCACCATGCAGGCAGATTCTTTACCATCTGAGCCACCAGGGAAGCTATAGGACCTACAAAGTCCCTGCCAGTTGTCTGGTCCAGCTTCCGTCCCTGTCTCTCCTAGTCTCCACATCCCCCTTTACCATCCCCAGCTCAGCCTGGTCCCAAGGCAGGGCCTGTGGTCTTCTCCATCCACCTTGCTCTCCCCTCAGATCTTCCCTTGATTTGCACATTATCATTCAGGATTTAGAAGAAACTCACATCTCGGGGATGCCTTCCCAAGCCTCCTTGCTGGGGCATGTCTCTCCTCTTCCAGTCCCTTTTTTGTCCTATTGGTTGATTTTATTTTCCTTATAGAATTTACCCATCTGAAATTAATCAGTTTATATATTTATTGGCCCTCTCCCCCAGCAGCAGTATAAGCTTCCTGAAGGTAGAGATTTTTGTCTGTTAGCAAGACACAGGTGTATTCTTAGTGCTTGAAATATAATCAGATCAGATCAGTCGCTCAGTCGTGTCCGACTCTTTGTGACCCCATGAACCACAGCACGCCAGGCCTCCCTGTCCATCACCAGCTCCCGGAGGTCACTCAGACTCGCATCCATCGAGTCAGTGATGCCATCCAGCCATCTCATCCTGAAATATAATAGATGCTAATAATAAATCTTTATTGAGTGAATGAAGGGGGTCAGGACTTTGCTCGCAATTTATCCCTCTGTCATTTGCTAACTATGACTTTGGGTCAGTCACTTCAGCCTCTCTGAACCTCAATTTTCTCATCTGTAAGTGGGGAAAAAATGATACCTTCCTAGACAATCTTCCAGTGCTGCCGTCATAGTCTAGTCGTGTTTTGGTGGATTTAGGCTAAAAGTGCTCTTGCAATCATCACATCTGCATTTCAATAGGGCCTTCAACCAACACAATGGCTTAAATGTCCAAGAGTAAGTCTAGTGAAAGTGGGGATATTTTGAGGAGATTGGGCACTTCCAGGGTCTTCAAATTCTGCCACCTAAGCAACTATCGTCTCTGACTACACCCAGAGCCAGCCAATGGGCTACCTTCCAACACAGTCTGTATCACTCATGATGGGGGTGCTGCAATTCTTGGGGTCTTTGGGTAAAATCTACATCAGTTGGTTCAAGGATGGGGGTGGCAGTCAAGGAAGTGGCCCCCTCCCATCTCCTTTCAAGAGGACCTGCAGGAAGCAGAGGTAACTGACAACTTCTAGCGGTATGCCTTTGTTTCCACCATGGCATTCACACCAAGACTGTGTTTCCTGGAGCTACTTCCAGCTAATGCATGAGCACAGTAGAGATACTGGAGCTGGGCATTCCTGCCCAACGTGGGATCTTCCAATGGGCACCCTTTGCTTGGAGACTCTGCACTGTCCAGCCAAGACTTTCTCAAGCTGCACCACAGTCAGAAGTTATTCCTCTCTGGGGCTCCTCCTTCCCACTCTCCTTGCACAGGTGTCAGACCTGCATTGTGAACCAAAGCCTCCCCCTGCCTACTCCTGATTCCTCCACTTTATACTTTGCAGTATTTCTCTCAATCTCTCTCTGGCACATCTCATCCCATTTTGGTATCTGTGTTTCAGAAGACCTGAAATAACATGGAACAGTTGGAGACAACTCTCTGTAGCCATAACCTCCTCGTTTTGATCTAAGCCCAGTAACAACTTGCTGGGTATAAAATTTTAATAAGCATCATCGATTAGGAAACACTCTGTCTCCTCCTCCTTTAATGGAGTCTGGAGCAAGCCTCTCTGATGGAGTAGACATCACTTTCCTAGCTCAGGGCTGAGTGAGACAGCCCAAGGGCTCTGGCAGAGAAAAGTTGTGGAAATCACAGAAATGCATACTTTGGGAAGTCCTCTCTTTTCTAGAATCCCCAGTGGCCATGTGCTTCATTGCCCTCAAGTCTAGCTCATCCTATAAGGAAAGAAGAGCTGGGAAAAGAGGTTTGGAAATTAGGACAAACTTGCCAAGTAGAACTAATCAATGGTAAGATGCAAAGAAAGTCAGGGAGAAGGAAGTAGCAATGCACTTAGGGAGATGTGCCTGGTGGACAAGATCCAGGACCAATTCCCACTCACATCATGTAAAAGCCTTCAGTAAGCCCCTAGTGCAGAAAGTACTGCTTGGAGAGCTTGTCCAGGATAAATGAGAGACAGGACCACAGGACTTTAGAGCAGGTGTGCTGAGGGAACATCTCCAAGCCCAGTGCATTTCAAACGAGTCCCCAGGCATTACCTCTGACATTTTCTGGAAGGGGACATGGGGGTACCTAAGGATGAGTCTTGTCTTCTCACTGCAGTCAAAACACTTGAACCACGAGGGTTCTGCCTCCCAAAATCAAGCCTGGAAACCACTAAGGGCATCTCACTCTTTCCTGGTATGTACAGAATAATGGAAGCCCAGAGAGGCTGTGTGATTGCTCAAGGTCACACAGCAAATTAACAGCGAAGGTGACAGGATTAGATCTTGAGACCTTTGACCTTAGTCCTTCCTGCTCTCTGTTTCATAATGCCACTCCTCTGAGGAATTTATAATTTCTATGTCAGCTTGGACATAGTCCATCAAACTGAATTGACACATTAACCACATCGAGCAGATGTTCAGGCTGCATTGGGCAGATATGTCAATTTTCTGTTCGGAGAAGATGAGTCCAAAAGGATTTCCCTGCTTGTCCCTTAAGGTGTCATTTATACATGTGTTACTTGGATTTACTCATGGATATTTAAATCCACCATTTGACCAATGTTCTGCTACAAAGATAATGTAGAGAGGTGGCCACAGACAGGCCTGAGAGCTGAGCAAGTCTAGGGTTGAGCCCTGACTCCTACACTAGGACCTCAGAGAAGTCATGCCACCTTTTGGAGCCTCAGTTCTTCATCTGTAAACTGTGGAGAGCACTTACTCTCCAGGTTGCTCTGAAGATTAGAAATGATGTAAGTGAAGCACCTAGGGGATCCCTGGTCACTCAAACAGTAACGAATCTGCCTGCAATGCAGGAGACCTGGGTTTGATCCCTGGGTCAGGAGAAACCCCTGGAGAAGGGGATGGCAACCCACTCCAGTATTCTTGCCTGGGAAATTCCGTGGACAGAGGAGCCTGGTGGGCTACAGTTGATGGGGTCACAAAGAGTTGGACACGACTGGGCAACTAACAAGTGCAGCACCTAGCCATGTCTGGCACATAGTAGATGCTCTGTGCCTGGTGGACAGTGTAATAGAAAGATTAGACACATGCCCTGAAGACCCTTGCAGAGTCCCAGTGTTGTGGGAAGAACAAGGCCGGGGGAATGGAGGAACAATGAAGTGCTCATTATCTCTGCTGATGGTAAGGGATTCAGAGGTGGGAGAGTAGCAGAATTACTTCCCAGAGATGGTTTTGAGGAGAAGGGATGTGCCTTGAAGCTTAAGGGTTGGGGAAGCAGAAGGTACATGAAAAGAGCATAACAACATGAGCAGAGCACAGAGGAAGGAATCAGTCAGGGCCATGGAGCTCCTGGAAGTGGACTCGGTGAGCAGCGGCCGAATCACTGGAGGGCCAGGAGAAGCTCTGGAAACCCATGTCACCAGGTAGATTCTTACTGCTCCAACAGGAAGGAGAATTCTGTGACGTTTTAGTCAGTGAGTTCTGGAAAGGGTTCACAGTTCTTATTGTGAATTCTGCTTTGGTTTAGGAGCTGAAGAAGGCATTAATCCTTGGTTTTCTCCTTTTCAGGTTTCTGAGCCCTTATCCCAGTTTTCCAGAGGTGAGGAAACTGAGAACCAAATGACCAAGTGCCTTCCCCAAAGTCACCCAGCTGGGAAGTGGCAGAGTTGGAGCTGGTGCCCATACCTTCTGCCTCCCCAGGTCCATGGCCCCCTCCAGTTTCACAATTCTTTGGTTTCTCTGTGGTGTCAAACACAGGACTGGGCAGCTCGATAAATACTTGGGGAGAAAGCGATAAAACCTTGACTGCAAATTCAAATAAACTGCAAGCCTTACAGCAGTGCTCTTCAACTCTTAAATGCACACTGGAATCATCCAGGGAGCTTTAAAAAAAGAGAAATGCTGACCTGCCCCGCCAGCCCCCCTCCCGGCTCTGAGGCACCACTCACAGCCGAACCTCAAGGGCGGGGCCTGGGCATCAGCGCGTTTTAAGACCCTCAGGTGCTTCTGGTGGGCAGCCAGGACCGTGAGTCATCGAGCTGCTCTGTTTAACACGTCTGGGCCAACCTACGCTGGCGTTTCTCAGAAGAGCTCTTGAATGACACGCCATCTGTATGTTCCTCGGGCCCTTCTGTGCTCGCCTCATCCTCAGGCAAGGATCTCCCCCCTCTCTGGTTTTCTGCCACGTTGCCTCTGGATTGGGTCTTCATACTCGCGGTGGTGACTAATTAATCCTCCCATAACAATCAAAGAGGACCTCGTCGTGGGTGAGCCATCTGGAGATGCCTTGGGTTGACTTGGACTTCGGGGAGGCTGAGGGGACGAAAGTGGGAGATGACTCATCCACGAGATGAAACACAAAAATTGCACTTATTCAAGGAAGGTTGTGGTGCTTGGGGCGGCAATTTTTCCTCCTGCTTCTCAGTGGTTCCAGATGGTCCATTTCCCCCTTCCATCCCCCAGAGTCCACACTCATCACTGTCTATAGGGACAGTGTGCAATCCCTGCTCACATCCCCTTGCCTGGGTCAGGGCGCTCTCTCAGCTGCCACACGCGGGGGCCGCAGACAGCTCCCAGCTGCCACCCTCTCTGAAGTGGTCTTGGCCATTAGGTGCCCCCGACCCCCATCCAGGAAACCACGCCCAGAGCCCATGACTGCCTGACAGGGAGTACAGGATGCAAACCCCTGGCCTCAAATTGGGTGTGGTTCGTGGTCCTCAAAATCATGGCTTGCGTAAACGTGAGCCACAGCCTTGAATAGCATTTTCCCTTCTCTACTCCCAGCTTCCCCTACTCGCTTACAAGACTCCCCTCAGGCCACCCTCCAAATGCCACAGACTTTGAGATCCATTCTCAGAACCTGGACAGTTCCAGAAAACTGTCCAGAGACAGGAAGTTCTCTAGGTGATGTGAAGAGCTGCAAAGATGTTTAAGTTGTAGTTGCTTAGTTGCTAACTTGTGTCCTGTAGCCCATCAGGCTCCTCTGTCCATGGGATTTCCCAGGCAAGAATACTTGAGTGGATTGTCATTCCTGTTCTCCAGGGGATCTTCCCAACCCAGGGATGGAACCTGGATCTCCTGCACTTCAGGCAGATTCTTTACCACTGAGCCACCTGGGAAGCCCAAAAGATATTTAAAACCCAATTCTTATTTATAAAATGTTTTTTGGTCCATTACAGAGGCAACACATCAACATGCAAAAAGTTAAAGAAGTTAACAACAATGAAGTTACTTTGGGACATGTCACAAGGAACTAGACCATATTCAAACAAATTTTAGAGGTAGAATGGCTCAGAGGAGGATGGCAGAGACTCATGAGAAGCATGCAAGAGGAGGACATAGGATGAACAAAAATATGAAGAAAAAACAAGGTCCAGGAGAGCAGGGCTCCTGAAACTTGGCGTGCAGCAGAACCACCAGCAGGGACTGGGAAAGCATGAAGTACCTGCCCCACACAGTTTCTGATTCCATAGATGTATGTTGCTGCTGCTGCTAAGTCACTTCAGTCGTGTCCGACTCTGTGTGACCCCATAGACGGCAGCTCACCAGGCTCCCCCGTCCCTGGGATTCTCCAGGCAAGAACACTGGAGTGGGTTGCCATTTCCTTCTCCAATGCATGAAAGTGAAAAGTGAAAGTGAAGTCACTCAGTCATGTCTGACCCTCAGCGACCCCATGGACTGCAGCCTACCAGGCTCCTCAGGCTCCTCCGTCCATGGGATTTTCCAGGCAGGAGTACTGGAGTGGGGTGCCATTGCCTTCTCCAACAGATGTATGTTGGGGTGCAAGAATTTGCCCTTCTAACCATGCTGGTGCTGCTGGCCTGGGACCACACTTTGCAAACCGCTGCTATCATGAGATGAGCTTCCCAGGTGGCGCTAGTAGGAAAGAATCTGCCTACCAGTGCAGGACATGTAAGAGATGCTGGTTCAATACCTGGGTCAGGAAGATCCGCCTGAAGGAGGGCATGGAAACCCACTCCAGTGTTCTTGCCTGGAGAATCCCAGGGACAGAAGAGCCTAGCAGGCTGCAGCCCATAGGGTTACAGAGTTGGACATTACTGAAGCGACTTAGCACAAACACACACGCTATCATGAGATACAGTTTGAGATACCAAGAATTTTCTTTCTCCTATGCATTATTCCAGGGTACGCCCTGCTACCACTCAGGTAGCAGATTTCAGGGGAGAAAGGGTAGAACCTTAAAGAACAGATTGTCAAGTTCCTGGCTTCTGACCTTTCAGGAGACTTTCCTAAATAGCAGGCAGAGAAGTCACACCTTAAAAGCTGTGACTTCCTAATGCAAGAACCACGGCTCAAAGAGAAAAGGCTCTTGTGGGTTTTAAAAGCCTGGCTCTGAGTATCAAAAGCTAAAGTCGCCAAGACTGAGATCATAGGGTTTATACTATGAATCCAGGATCAGCAAACAGGGCCTGTCACATGTTTTTGTGAATAAAGCTTTATTCATGCACAGCCACACCCTTTCCTCCACATGTTGAACAGGTGCTTTCCTGCTGCAGTGGCAGAGTTGAGTTGTCACCACAGAGACAGAATGTCCCACAGAACCAACAACATTTAATAAATGAAAAAGTTTGCCAGCCTCTGCCATCAACCACAGAGTAAGGAAAATGGGGGAAGAGGAGTTTGATGATGGGAGAGCAGTTTTCCCATCTCTGAGAGAGAAGACAAATCTGTTACCAGCTGGAGGGAAAGCAAGAAATCATTCAGGTTATGATGAATTTCTCTCTGAGCCCCCAAATGAGGATACAAGCAAAGTTAAGTTCAGTTATAGGAAAAAAGCTTCCATTTTTGCATTTCTGAATGATCTATAAAATTCCTATTGGCATAGGAGTAATTTAGCAGGATCAGAACAGGAAGAGAGGGAGAAAGTGAGACAAAGATACACATGGGTCAAACTATAGAGTGCCCCTACGCTTGGAGGATGAGGACTGGGTGTCCAGCCCTGGCTGCCCCCACTCCCCTGAGGCCACACCTCATGCTTGGTGAGCGCTTTCAGGCACTTCCCCTCAACCCAGACTCACATCACCTGGGGGGCAGTACTTCCTGTCCCATCTTAGAGCAGAGGCACCGGAAGCTCTGAAAGTCTCTGGAACTTGTCTTGGGATCAGATCCCAGGTTTCCAACTCCCTCTTCAGGGCTCACCCAGTTCTGCCCAAGGAAGGGAGGGGCTGGCCCAAACCTCAGGAAGGCGACTGCCAGAACTTCCTCCAGAGCTGCGTACCTGGGTGTGAGAGAGGGTAGACCATGCAAGGAGGCTGTGGAAGATGGTTCTGTTTATAATAAAGGGCGTGCACTCACTCACTCAGCCACTCACTCACTCATTCATTTTCTTGTTTCAGAGGGCCTGTGCCTCTTGACTTCTGAAGAGAATGCATTTTGACTTTTGACTTTTTTTTTTTTTTTTTTTTAATCCTGAAGAGCTGTTGATCATCCTTCATAGTTAGCCAATCACACTGGTTTTGTAAAGCAGCTCAGCAGGTGAAAAAAAGGGGATGGGGGAGGCATAAGGCTCTATAGTCATGTAACTTTAGGTTTACATTCCAGCCTTCTGCATTTACCTGCCAAGTGACTAAGCATCTGTGCCTCAGCTACCTAGTCTGAAAGTCAGGTTAATAAGACCTGCCTTCAAGCCCACTGGATAACAGCATTATGTGAAAAGAGACAGGATTTTCTGCTGAGTGACCAGGTGCAAACTCCAGGTTGCTGGGTGCTGAGCTGACTGAAACAGGGGCTCCCCCTCCTCTAGGAGTAGGGCTGTGCTCACCCCCCTGAGGGGTTCCTGGCTGCTATCAGCATCAGTGTGCACTTCCATTCTCTGCTGTCCAGACCACTCTCAGGATCTCAGAAGCCTGCACTGTCATATGCTCACCGGGTGCTATTCTGTCCCCACCCAGAGTCCCTAAAAAAAAAACAAGGAAAGCACAGGGGCTGGGGTCCCTCTCCTGGAGCACAACCTGTGCATTGTCCAGCCAAGCTCAGACAGTGCCAAGCCAGGTGGGCTCTTGGGCCCCCCTTTTTTTCCAGCAATAATTAAAATATTTATTTAAAGTAATACATTTACAGCCCAAATAGTTCTACATTGTACATTTCAGGTTTAACCAAGTTCATAAAAATACTTGAGAACAGCTCTATTCACAGATTTAGACTACTAAATTATTTCTTTGCCCATTCTTCTCTCTTTTCTTTCCTGAATAACCTCTTTCAGATATAGTTCAAGGTAGAATTTATCCTCCTCATACTCTGTCCACTGCTCTTTAGGCAGGATCTGCTGCCTCCTGCCCAGGTCCAGTGCTCTCTTAATGAGAAACACCCTGTAGTTACAAAGGTTCTCAGGAAGCCTTCTTATGGCTTCTTTTACATCGCCATCCTCATATATTGTATCATTTCACATTAAGCCCAGTTTATTGAACCTGTGCTGCACCAGGGGTTGGAATGAATTCCAACATCCACATGGCATGATTAAAGAACATGCTCTATAGGCGAAAGGGGAAATTTGAAGAGGCCAGTGCAGAACCAGAGAAGAGAAGGAATCTTCTCTGGTCCAGTACAGAACCAGAAAAGAGGAATCTCCCTGTATTCTCCTTTCAGCCACAAAGAATTGTGCCCGGGGTTCAGACTCTGCTGACTGGCAGTTTGGTCTCTGTTCCATGACCAGACCCTCCCCCATGGGCCTCCCTTTGTCTAGGGAAATTGTAGGACAGCCTCATTGACGTGGAGACTATCTAGGCAGCATGGACCAGTGGTCTGGATCAGGGGCAGTGGGAGAGGGCGGAGTAGGCAGGATGCAAATAATGTTTCCTGGCCTGGGCAGCCACAGCAGCTCCAGGCCAGCCCCTCCCCTTCCTCCAGACTTGGGGAGCCTAGGAAGAGGAGGGGGACTCTGTACCTGGTCATGCTGCACAAAAATCACCCACAGGACGTCTTGAACACTTGGGCCTGGACCCCAGGCTGTCTTCCCAGGTCAGGCTGATAACAATGCTTACAACCAAGCTCAGGGCTTCTAGAAACATGATTCACAAAGCAGAGCTGGCTTTTAACAGAATCATGAGTTTCATTTGGGGATCAAATAGAATCTCCCTCCCTGGGAAGTGGACTGAATCAGAAATGCTCTATTTTGACTCAGTGACAGAGAGGCAAGTCTGGATGAGACCAGATGACTAAAGGATGGCTCACAGAAGGGTTCTTATTTAATCCTATTCTTCCTACAGAGCAGAGGGTCCGTGCAGTCACTGGGCATTGATGCCACTGACAGCATTCCAGAAGGAGGGATGAATAATGCCAGCT
This sequence comes from Tragelaphus eurycerus, assembly GCA_935064755.1. Taxonomy (NCBI): domain Eukaryota; kingdom Metazoa; phylum Chordata; class Mammalia; order Artiodactyla; family Bovidae; genus Tragelaphus; species Tragelaphus eurycerus. Next base: position 11,724,699 of record CAKXYN010000035.1, on the reverse strand, counting down.
AATGAGTCAGGCGGGCTGCAGGTGCTGTGATGAGCACCCACAAATCCTGGGGCGAGTTGAGGTAAACGGTTGTATCCACTTTGGAATAAAATGACTAAACAGTAAGATCCAAACCTTGTTCTGAAAGGAACAATTTGTTTAAAAATAAAGTTTCCCCAGGAAAGTAAAGAAAAGCAATCAGTTCACGTTTCCAGCAACACTGTCCACATAAAAACCTGTGTTCTCAGTGGAGGCTGGAGACACAGAATGGGCTGGTTGGGGAGGTGGTGGCATCTCCTGCCTGGGAAACCAGGAGTGTTAGGCTGAATTCTCACTGGCCTGAGATGATTTAAGTGTTATTCTGCCTAAAAGTAAGTAACGAAACCACCAAAGGGCAAGCCTGTGGGGCAAATGATGGTGTCTTTAGCTGAATATCTTGTTTGAGAAACCATTTGTTAAGTGCCAATATCCTTCTGTTTAATCCGAGTAATAACTCCATGAGGTAGACATTAATATGATTGTCACCATTTTACAGGTTAAAAAAACTGTGGCAATGTCCTGCAAAAGGTGAATGGATCACCTATCATGTAGCCAGATGACTTAATAGTAAAAAGAAATGAGCTATCAAGCCACAAAGAGACATGGAACTTAAATGCGTTTTGCTAAGTGAAAGCCAATCTGAAAAGACTACATACATGCTGCATGATTCCAACTATAGGACATTCTGGAAAAGGCAAAACTCTGGAGATGATAACAAGTCAGGGGTTATGGAGGAGTGAAGGATGAATAGATAGAGCTAATATACTCTGTCTGACGTTATACTGGTGAATATACATCATTATGCATTTGTCAAAACCCAGAGAATGTACAACACAAAGAATAAAGTCCAATGTGAACTGTGGATTTTGGTTGATTGAAAAAACAAAACAAGCGAGGGGAGGGATAAATTGGAAATTTGGGGTTAACAGGTATGCACTACTGTACATAAAGAATAAGGACCTACTTGTAGCACAGGGAACTGTTAATATCTCGTAATAGCCTATAATGTGAAAGAATCTGAAAGAGAATATATAAATATAACTGAGTCACTTCGCTGTATACCTGAAACATTGTAAATCAACTACAATAAACAAAAACATACTGTACAACACTGGGAAATAGAAAATATTTTATAATAATTATAAATGGAATATAACCTTTAAAGTTGGTTACAGTCACTGTATTGCATGCCTGAAACTTATTATATGCCAGCTACCCTTTGATAAAAAATAGAAATGAAACAAAACCGTGGTAGGTACTTACCCACCATTTATGTTCCCTGTGCCACACCTCCACCATCCTTCATGCTGTGCCCAGCATGCAGGGCTCAGTAAGTGTTTATCAGATGAACAACTGCCTGCTAACAGATGCAACTGTATTCAGTTAGCAGGTGGACATTTCTCTTATCCCTGGGAATGAAGCATGATTAGTTCAAATCAGTTGTGGCAACTTGGTTTCCTTGTGCAGTGATTGGCCTAGGAGTGGGTGTACAGCCCAGTCTGGTCAATAAGACAGAGCAGAACTGATGTTTAATGGTATATGTCAGAATGGTGGTATAAGTTATTAAACTAGTGAAATACTTCTGTACCAGGTGGTAAATACTGTTCCCCTGGTCATCTCTTCCCTTGCATCTCTTCATAATCCAGCATCTACAACATTACTTTTGGCATTGAAGGGGCTTCCAAGACTTTGCTCCAGGGCTACATCCAGCATCTGATCTGTTCTGATTAGCCAAGGAAAGTTTCTAAGGAAAATTTCTCCTTGAATAAAAAAGCAAAGGCTCATATCTTTTTGCTCATATCCTTTCTTCCTGCTGTATCACTGTTGTTAACACCATGGCAGCCATCTTGTAACCATGAGGCAACAAGATGCTGATAAGACAAACAGAACCTGAGTCCTTAATGATGCTGGTAAGCCATACTGCATCAAACCTGGAGCTGTCCTCCCTCTAGATGTGTTACTATGTGAAACAAATATCTTTCGTAGAAGGTTTAAGTTGTTCTGTTATTATTCTAAACAATACAGACTCAGGCTCAATGGGTTAAGTAATGATCATGTTGATACTGAGTGTAACTAAGTGTCAAGTGCTCTGCTAAGCTACTTGTGCCCATCATCTCCTTTGCTCTTCTCAGTAACTTTTGAGAGGTACTATTGTTATCCTCATGGAAGAAGACTGAGCGCCGAAGAATTGATGCTTTTGAACTGTGGTGTTGGAGAAGACTCTTGAGAGTCCCTTGGACTGCAAGGAGATGCAACCAGTCCATTCTGAAGGAGATCAGACCTGGGATTTCTTTGGAAGGAATGATGCTAAAGCTGAAACTCCAGTATTTTGGCCACCTCATGCGAGGAGTTGACTCATTGGAGAAGACTCTGATGCTGGGAGGGATTGAGGGCAGGAGGAGAAGGGGACGACAGAGGATGAGATGGCTGGATGGCATCACTGACTCGATGAATGTGAGTCTGGGTGACCTCCGAGAGCTGGTGATGGATAGGGAGGCCTGGCGTGCTGCAGTTCATGGGGTCGCAAAGAGTCGGACACGACTGAGCGACTGATCTGATCTGATTGTTATCCTCACTTTTCAGATAAGGAAACTAAGGCTTAGGAGATTTAAAAGCTTCCTGAAGCATGTGAAACCAGCAAACTAGAACTTGCACCCAGCTCTGGGCTGTACTAGAATACAAATTGTCTTTGTATTCATTTTGACTGCACACAAAGAAGACCTTGTGGGAAGATTATTGGGGGCAGGAAGGATTCACCTTGGGAGGGACACTGGCCCTCAGATGGGTCCCTGGCATGTGGCAGCTCCATGGCCTGGTCCCACATCCCAAATCTGGCCACTGATGTGCAAGTTAAGAAATTCAATTGTCAGTTACCCCAGGCTGAGTGAATGCCAGGCATCTGCCACACAAAAAACACGAGTAAGTGGGTGAAAAGAAGAGCTATAAAGCAGATTAGGTGCAGGTGAGCACTCGCTGGCACCTTCTCTTCCTTGAGGCTTGAAGATGCAAGCACATGGAAAATTAGATTACAACCAGGAAGCTGCCTGCTAGACATGGGCTCTGAGATGATAGAGAACTAGTGATCCTCACTGCAGATGTTCCCAGGCTCTGCAGCCCCTGCAGACAGATGGGGAACTCGCTGTGTGGGCCAAGGCACCCACCTGCAGACACTTACATCACTGGGCTTGCTCAGATTTTGCACATTTTTCACTTGGATGTGTGAATGCCTTCAGGCAGCTAGCTCCTAGCTTCCCAGCTGAAATCAAGTCATTCTCCTTCAGGGTGATTTGTAGGCAGCCATTACCATCTTGCTTCATCATTAAACTCCCTGGAGGCAATCTTGTTTCTAACTCCTTGTTAGTCCAATACTCCACCTTAGGTCAATGGACAAAGGAGCCTGGCAAGCTACAGTCCATGGGGTTGTAGTAGAGTCAGACATGATTTAGTGACTAAACAACAATAACAATGTGTCTCTGAGCTCCTCTATTCCCTGGCTCTCATGGTCCCACACTTCCTCCAGAATCTCCAGCATCTGAAACAAGACTCAAGCACAGGTGGCTTTTTTCTTATTTTTCTGCTTCTTATTTTGCATCTCTTTGTTCTATAAATTGACTCAGCCACTCTGCTAAGACCTGTGCCCTTTTCTTCCAGCTTGTCCTCTCTCTCCTGGTTCTGCATTACAAAAGCTACCCCATTAGGAGATGGGCAGGAACAGGTGTTAAAGGTTTGCATCCATCGAAATCTCCCCCAGCAGACATCAGTCTGGACCCTGATGACAAGATGGTGCCCATGGCAGGGTTCTGGCCTCCACGGAGCTTTCAAGTTCTTGAAAGATGTAGTTCGAGGCAACCTAGCCCAACTTGAGGGAGCTCTGACAGACAGGTGGGTGTGTAGATAGAGACAGAGGTTGGGTGCATACTGAGGGCTGTGTGGACCTATTGCATGGATACTTATTGGCTGTATTGCTGCACCACCATTGGGAACCATGGCTGAAAATGTGGAGTCAGTGGAGAGAAAACCTCAAAGAGGAAAAGGGGCTACGTCTTGCCTTAAGAGAAGTTAAGTGCTTTAGCAGAAGGAAAGCGGCCTTGCCCTGGTCAGAGAGAGATATGCAACATTATCATTCCTTCCTGTCACACCAACAAAGGAAAGGATCAGGGCAGCAGAGAGGTCTCCACCTCCGGCCGTGGGGACAAACCGGAGAAGTTAGTTACCTGTGCCTCTCTGTCCTATGGGGGTGGAATAGAGGAATGGAGAGATGTGGCTGCAGCCTAGAGGAAGGGTAGATGCAAGTTCGCAGGGGCTGACCTGTGAAGCAGTGATGTCCCAGGATTTGTTCTGCTTCATCCATTCTCACCTCCAAGAGTCCCAAGGTTTTTTCTATTACAAATAATGTGGCTATAAACATCCTTGGACATTAGCCTAGGGTGCTTTAGCTTCTGTAGGGTAAATTCACAGGAATGAAATTGCTGAGTCAAAGCTTTGATTTTTTTTTTTTTTAAATTGTAATGGATGTTGTCAGATTGTTTTCCAAAATGCCTATAACCATTCGCCATTTCACAAACAATGCAAGAGAGTTTCTTTTGCTCTGCATGGTTCAGTCACCCAGTCGTATCTGACTCTTGCCACCCCATGAACTGTAGCCCGCCAGCCTCCTCTGTCCATGGGATTCTCCAGGGAAGAATACTGGAGTAGGTTGTCATTTCCTTCTCCAGTGGATCTTCCTGACCCAGGAATTGAAGCCCGGCCTCCTGCATTTCAGGGAGATTCTTTACTGACTGAGCTACGAGGGAAGCCCAATTTCTCTGCATCACTGTCATCAAAGGTGTTCCAGCTATTTTCATTTTTTCCAGTGTGGTGGATATAAAATTACTTTAATCTGCATATCCCTGGTGAGTTTTGGGCATCTTTTCAGATGTTTGTTGCTTTTGAGATCTGCTTTCTCTGAGTTGTTATTTTTTTCCTTTCTTTTCTTTCCTTTATTTTTTTTCTCTTATTTTTTGGTACTTTCTTTTCAATTGTATATTACTTGTATATTATAAATATGCTTGTATATTATACATTAAATATTTCTTGTTACAAATGTAATATGTATTTTATATTTGTATATGCTATATATGTATATTTGCATAAGTACACATAAATATTAATATTATAAATATTTTACTCTGAACATCTATGCCCTTCAGCTTGAGAAAATTATTTTCTGCTATTTGATGACTTTCCACTCTTATTTTCCATGTTCACTGTTTCTGGAACTCATGAATCAGCTTGAAGTCCTGCGGGCAGGCAGTTGGGAAGGGAAGATGGGGGTGAAGTGGGAAGAGCAGGGACAAGGTGGAACCACAAGCACGAGTTAAGCCCCACAGGGAGGACAGAGTGACACCAGTGCCTGTTTTTGTCACCTTGACCCTTTGCTGTGATGTGGGTGTCTGCCAAACACACACCTGGCCCCCAGGAGCTAGAGAGGCTAAAAATGGAGCAGGAGCTGCTGATTAGATGAAAGTGAAAGTTAAGTCACTCAGTCATGTCCGACTCTTTGTGGCCCCATGGACTGTAGCCCACCAGGCTCCTCCATCCATGGGATTCTCCAGGCAAGAATACTGGAGTGGGTTGCCATTTCCTTCTCCAGGGGATCTTCCTGACCCACGGATCAAACCCAGGTCTCCCACATTGCAGGTAGACGCTTTAACCTCTGAGCCACCAGGGAAGCCTGCTCATCAGACAAGTGCACACATAATTTGAGCTACAAATTGGTGGCCACTTCACTTCCACCCTTCAGATCACTCCAATCTCTTGTAGCCAACCCCAACCAAAATATACAGGGAAGGGAATTCTGGGAAATGTAGTTCAGCAAAGCCAAGCAGGTTAGTCACAAAGCCACCAGAGCTTTCTTTGAAATCTTACTTAACACTCATATAGCACACATATAACTATATGCCAACTACTGTGCTAAACATTGTGTGTATATTATTAACTCATTTAATTGTTATAATGCTCCTTACAAGTAGCTATTGTTATAAATATTCCCATTTTGCAGAGGGAGAAACTGAAAATAGAAAGGTTAAGTAAGCTGCTTAAGGCAGACAGCAGGTAAGTGGGAGAGCTGAGCTATAAACCCAGGAAGTCTGACTCCAGCGTTTGCACACTATGCCACAGTGCAAAGGCAGCATTGTGCCCTGGCCAAGTAGATATTTAAAAGTGAAAATTGGTGAGCTGTAGAGCTTTATGTGGGGAGTTGTTTATTTGACTGGTTGTGCTTTTATTTTGGACTCTCCCACAAATTTGTTGAATTCTGTGTGTATGTACACTAAGGAATGTGTATTCCAGTAAATAGAGGGTCAAATGAAATAGACTGCTCAAAGAATCTGCATTTTGTCCTCTCTTGATTCCTGTGCCCTCACCTCTCAAGTGCAGGCAATGCCAGCAGAAGGATGAGGTGGGCTCTCAGGAGGCCACTTCAAGGCCCCTCCTGTCTCTGCAGGCTCCAGGCTCCCAGGACTGAGATCCCTGGGCTGGGGTAGCCCCAGAGATGCCTCTGCATCCTGAGCCTCTCTCTGCGAGGTAGAAATATGAGCTAACAGAGCCCGCTTTGCCACGGGTGCTATTCCCCTGGCACGGAGGAGAAAGCATGGGGTGCCTCTATGTTTAGGCACAGCCTGGTCTTCAACAAGGAACCTGAATCCCACATAAAATGGCAAGCTACCTCCCCATGCCTTTTGCCTGGTGGCTCAGCTGTAAAAAGTCCTGAAATACAGGAAAGGAGGGTTTGGTCACTGGGTTGGAAGATCCCCTGGAGGAGGAAATGGCAACCCACTCCAGTATTCTTGCCTGGGAAATCTTAAGGACAGAAGAGCATGGTGGGCTACATACAGTCCATGGGGTTGCAGGAATCAAACACAACTTAGTGACTAAACCACCACCACCACCGCCAAGTAGGTCATTAGAAGGGATGGGGGTAGCAACCTTGGTTTCCGACATTTTATAACCCTGGCCTCCTGCTCTGAAGCTCCTCACCCATGTGTACAGAACCCTGGTGCCCCCAAAGGCGAAGGCTGAGTGTGAAGTCACCTGGCCCCCTCAGCCTCGCTCAGGAGCCAGGGACCAGACCTCTCCCGGGGATCAAAACCTTCACTCCCAGGGCCTACCTGCGGCTGCTGTGGGCAGTGCAGGAGGTTACAGAGAAGCCTCCGGCCTGGCTTCCCGGTGCTGATACCCAAGCCTGAATGGTTGGCTGGACCCTTGTCTGCTCAGCAGCTGCACCCCCTCCCCCAAGCCCCCACAGTCGGTGTGAGAGGCAGGTTAGCGCGTGACACAGTGATCCTCAAACTTGAGTGCACAGCAGAATCCCCTGGAGGGTTTAGGCCACCAGTCCCGCCCCCAAAGCGTCCGAGGCCTGCCACTGTGCATTTCTTACAAGTTCCCAGTCGCTGCAGCTACCCCTGCCAGGAGAACCCCGCTTGGAGAACCACCTCTGTGGAACACGACATTGTCCTCTGAGGCATGATGCCCTTCCAGTACGCACTGCTAAACTGCTGCTGCCAATCCAGCCCGAGGTTAGAGAGGGTGGGACGGGGGAGCAGCCTGGTAGCCGGCCTTTCCTGCCCGCTGGCTCCCAGCACGGAGTTGCACAGCATCAGCAAAAGCCGCCAGGGAGGCCCAGGCCCTCAGTTGAGCCAGTCGCCTACACAAAGCGTCCTCTGTGGTGCAGACTTGCTGACAAGCACCACCCTGTGTTTTGGGGATGAACCAAATCTTCATGACATTAGACCCGTGGATTCCTGGCTCTGAAAACTGAGGCAAAAAGTCCCCCTGCTCTACCAGCCGGCCCACCCAGGGCTCGCCTCTGCAGGCCGGAAATAGAGTCTGGCCGGCCGGAAGTCTAAGAGTTACTTCCGGTGCCCCTGACACTGCCACCCCAATACAGCTGAGGTGAGAACACTGTACTTCACAATCCCCTCGGCCTCTCCCACTTTGGCCTTAAAGGGCCTGTGACCGGACCCAGTACTCAGAACCAGAGTCAGGGGCCGGGCTGGCAGCTGGGAGCCACTCAGACCCGTCAAGGTTATCAGCTTTGCAGACAATCATGGAGGCGCAGGGCAGCCCCACTTGACTCAAGTGTTCCTCTCAGAGCTTCCGTGGACGCCTAATTGTTTCTCCCTCTTTGACTTTCAGAGTCTGGAGTCTCCTGACCTCTCTTCATTTTCCCATCACATTGAACTTCAGGTGAAGGGTGAGGTATTCATGCCTACAAAAATCTACTAACGACCTTCTTGGTGTTTAAACGCAGACTGTCTGGTCCACGTGTCTTAACCTGGGCCCTGAACCCAAATACGGACAATGAGGTGAGTAGGTCAGCAGGTACTGAGGTGTTATTCATTTATCATGTGCTGCCAAGTGGAACTGGAGGGTTCGGAAAGATGCCTGACTGGAAAAACTTCAACCGCCCTTTGTCTCAGACTCCAGAGAAAAAAACAGAACATTCCTCACTGGGGTTCTTTCTGTTGAGTGTTTTTGCATGGTGACAAATCAGCAGACATTTGCAGTCGGTAGAATAAATTACAGAGTTGTGCTGGCCATCAGAAGGCATTTATTTCACTAACTTTCAAGGGAATTTAAGAAGTTCAGAAAACTGCATGTATACGAGTAAATTCTAAACTCAAGCACAAAGAGGAGCAGTACTTTTATTAATATAAAATTTGTTTCTCTCTGCTACTGCTAATAAATATTAAATAAATATTTGTTAAAAATGGATTTGAAGGGGATGCAAAATTATAACTTGTCACAGATCTCACTATGACTCTGTGTAGATGTTACTGAATTAAATCCTATGGCCCCTGCTCAGGCCTAGGGTGACCAAGGCTCTATGCCTCAGGTTTAAGTAGGCTAATAACCAAGATTGAGGCAGTACAAGCTTTATTCGGTGGCCAAAGAAAGGAGAAGCAGGAACTAAGTTTACAGCTCAACTTCTTGCCCATCTGGAAAAAGACAAAGGGAGGAGGAATGAGGCTAGTGATGGGGAGGCAGGTGCATTGGTCTTCTGGGAAAGGGACCGGGCTTCTTCCCAGGCAGTGGATGCCATCCTCTTTTTATCCCTTTTCGTCCTTACTGTCAGTCCTGGTCACTACTAGGCGTGCCATTTGTTTACTAATGAAGTAAAATGAATTGAAGTGTATAATGAGACTCAGCATCTGTTGAAGCTCAGATTCCTGCCATCTTGGTCCTGGCTAGTTCCATTTGGTTTCTTTCTTTCTTTAGGCTAAAGGTGGGGTTGCAGGTTTTGAGCAAAGATCTAGAGCAGCTCTGGTAGCATAAAGTCTATGAAATGTAAGCTTGTCCAGTTTTCTGGGTGAGTATTCATAGCTTTTGTTGCATCACTAAAAGCACCACGAACAACATCACCAGCTGGAGAAGGACAGGAGCCAATGGCTTAGATAAAGCTCACAAGCCACTCCGACTTCTCTCCGCTCCCCTCCCTCTCTCTGCCCAGATGTCTCCAATCCTGGCTTTCCCCTGTGGACCTGATGAGACACTAGTCTGGAGTCACGCGTTTCATGAATCACCACCCAACTGTGGGTTAAAGTGAGCTGAAGGGCTTTTATAAACTGAATGAAATAATATGTATAGAAATACTTTACAAAATTATTCAAAAGTAAGGAGTTGAGGAAAAGGTAGGGAGTTGCCAGTATTGTTAGTGCAATGACCAATTCCCCGTTTCCTAACCACCTATCCGTGGGTATTTACTTAGTGCTGTAAGTGCTGAAGGGTACTGATGACCACAGCTAAGGTGTGCTGGTATCTTCCTGTTCCACTTATTCCCCACACTAATCCTATGGGCAAGCAGTGTCATTATCACCACTTTACAGATGAAGAAACCAAGGCCTAAGACAGTTTAGGTAACCTGCCTGAGTTACTGGAGGATATTTGAACTGAAGGCATTCTTGCTTTGGCCCTTAGCTAATAACCTCCCCTGAGCAGCTGCTGTTTACCGGGAGCTGTGCTAACTGTGCTATGAGTATTAACCTCTGGAGTCTTTACAGTAAATCTGTGAAATGTATTCCCATTTTACAGAAGCCCAAACTGAGCTAGAGATTGCTTGTCTCTGGTCACAAGGTCCAAAACTAAAAATACTGGAGCTGAGATTACCCCAATCTTACTCTAGAGTTGACACTCTTAACCCTTACACTGAAATTCTAGGCTTTAAAAAGCTGCTTAAACCAGCCTCCCAATAACTATGGGGTGGGGATGGGGTGGTGCATTCTTTAAAGGCTATTTCTGTTTTTGGAGGATTTGAGCTATTAAGATTCAAAATCTCATGAGTAAAGAATAATTTTATCAGTCTTCTCCCACCTCCATGGTCCCACTTTGGTTTCAAGAGATACTGTCTGTACACCTACTGTGTAGAAGCGCTAGGTACAGGGTGTAGGGGCCGCAAAGTTGAAGAAGAGTGATCCTCACTGGCTGAGGGTACTTGTCTAGGCTGACAGTTGCGACCATGTAAACACCACAGAAAGTAGACTGATGAGATGGCCTGACAAGGTACTAGGGAATTTGGGGAGCAGTCTGGGGCTTTTGCTGACCCTTGGATTCCCTGGTTGGAGGCCGGCGTGGGTGGGTGTGGGCTCAGTTGTGACAGGTGTCAGGGTTTTAAGAGGTGCCTACAAGCAGGGGAGACACACAGGGCTGAGATGCTACTCAGCCCACTAGCTCCTCTGCTGGTTTCAAACTGTAGGAAAAAGGAGGATTTGGTCTCATCATCCATCTGGTCACATGCCTCAGCTGCTCTTTATTTCCTCTGCCCAATTTCTCTGTCAGTGCCCAACACAGAGACACCGTTCAGGGTTGGGTTCTGTGTGGTCACACAGGAACAGACCCATCTCTCAATACTTCTGGCCTTGTGTTGGAGACATGGAGCCCTTGAGGCCCCCGCTTGCCTGTTTCCTAACTGATGATTAACTGTAGCTGACAACCTTGCATTACATAAGAGGATTATGAAACTCTGTAATAGGGAGGTAGGTGATCCGTGTGTATAAATAGACAAAAACCTCATGACTATGCTACTTTAAGACTCAGAGACATCTAGTGGCAGAAAATTGTATCTGCAGCCCTAGCAAATCTCCAGAGAAGGCAATGGCACACCACTCCAGTACTCCTGCCTGGAAAATCCCATGGACGGAAGAGCCTCGTAGGCTGCAGTCCATGGGGTTGCTAAGGGTCGGACATGACTGAGCGGCTTCACTTTCACTTTTCACTTTCATGCTTTGGAGAAGGAAATGGCAACCCACTCCAGTGTTCTTGCCTGGAGAATCCCAGGGATGGGGGAGCCTGGTGGGCTGCCGTCTATGGGGTCGCACAGAGTCGGACACGACTGAAGGGACTCAGCAGCAGCAGCAGCAGCAAATCTCCAAATAAGTGACTTGATAAAGTTCTAATTTGTACTAAAACTAGGAAACTTTAGGTCAAATTACTTTCAAAGAGAAGAAATGTACTGGTTTTCCACTTGTTAGGAGTACAGTATGGTCTTTTTTAAAAAAAAAAAAATTGAAATATAGTTGATTTGCAACATTTCAGGTGTACATCAAAGTGATTCAGACTATATTCAGATACTTTTCCACTATGGGTTATTACAAAATAATGAGTAGAGTTCTCTGTGATATACAATGGGTCCTTATTATTTATAGTAAGGCGATGGCACCCCACCCCAGTACTTTTGCCTGGAGAATCCCATGGACGGAGGATCCTGGTAGGCTCCAGTCCATGGGGTTGCTGAGAGTCGGACACGACTGAGTGACTTCACTTTCACTTTTCATTTTCATGCATTGGAGAAGGAAATGGCAACCCACTCCAGTATTCTTGCCTGGAGAATCCCAGGGACAGTGGAGCCTGGTGGGCTGCCGTCTATGGGGTCACACAGAGTCGGACACGACTGAAGTGACTTAGCAGCAGCATAGTAATGTTGGCATGCTAAGTCGCTTCAGTTGTGTCTAACTCTGTGCAACCATATGGACTGTAGCCCACCAGGCTCTTCATTCTATGGGATTCTCCAGGCAGGAATACTGTAGTGGGTTGCCATGCCCTCCCCCAGGGGATCTTCCTGATTTAGGGATTGAACTAGCCTTTCTTATGTCTCCTGCATTGGCAGGCAGGTTCTTTACCACAGCACCCCCTGGGCAGCCCCACATGTATTCCTTAATCCCAAATTTCTAATTTATCCCTCCCCACCCTTTCCCTTTTCATAACTATAAGTTTATTTTCTATGTCTGTGAATCTGTTTCTGTTTTGTAAACAAGTTCATTTGTATCATTTTTTTAGGTTCCACATGTGATATTGCACTTACATTCACACCCTTTCCAGCATTTATTATCTGTAGACTGTTTGATGATGGCCATCTTGACTGGTGTGAGGTGATACTCATTGCAGTTTTGATTTGAATTTCTCTGATAATTAGTAGTATTGAGCGTCTTTATTATGGTATTGTCTTTAACAAAAAGCACCATAAGTCTGGGGCTTCCCAGGTGGCCCTAGTGGTAAAGAATCCACCTGCTAAGGTAGGAGACACAAGAGACATGGGTTCCATCCCTGGGTTAGGAAGATCCCTTGGAGAAGCAAATGGCAAACCACTCCAGTACTCTTGCCTGGATAATTCCATGGACAGAGGAGCCTGGAGGTCTACGGTCCATGGGGTCACAAAGAGTCAGACATGACTGAGTGCCTGAGCACATACACCATAAGTCTACTTTAAGTCTGTTCTTCCCAAAGTTTTAAATGCACACAATTGAACAGTGTGTGAAAGAGAAAAATCAGAATATAAGAAATGACTCTATTAACCACCTCTACATACTCACCTGTCATGATGCTGAACTTTTTTTGATGTGATTAGGTTTTGCACCAACTTCATAATTATCACTATCAAATTGTCCTTATAGGTGAACATACACAGATTGAGTAACTACTAAATGAAATATTGAGGAGAATATATGATGAGAAAGCTTCCCCACGGTCAGACTAGAAAATATGTTTCCTGATTGAGGAGAAACAGAGAGAGGTGCAGGGGGGAAAATTTAGGGATGGGATTGGTGGGTCCCAGCAACTGAGGCCCTGTAGCCTGGACCACAGGCTGGGACCCAGGAAGATAGTAAGCTACATCGTGGAAGGACAGAATGAGAGCAGCGGTGGGACATGTGTCATGTGTCCCTGGCTGAGCCCTAAGGGACTGGCCAGACCTAGAGAAGCAGTGGCTATGATGTGATGTGCGGGACTCAGGCAGCCTCCCAGTTTCCGATACCCGAGAATATCACAGGAATAGCAGAACAATACCTGCATGCCTGTGGGCTGCACAGAAAGAGGAGAAGAAAACACTGAAATTCTTGAATTGTTCATTGAGGACAAAAGAGCAATGGGGTGTCTGAGTGGGAACATCCAATAACATCCCACTTGCCAATGCCTTGACACCAAGAGAGTGCCCCATCTAAGGCACAAAACCAGGGAAAAGTAGGTGGAGGCATTACGTCCCAAACTGAGTGACCCTAAGTGTTGCCACTGCAATGAAATGGAGATGCAAAATAGAAATTAAATGGAGCTATAGAAAACGATGAAAGTATTATTTCTTTAGTATCTGTATTTGTGGTCTGAGATATATGCTACATATCTGCTATGTACACACAGAACAAAGTGGGACTTTTTGAAAGACTGAATACAAGAAATTTTGAAGAAAATTACCTCTTCATATTGCACACACATATGCACAGCACACACACACACACAGCTTGGGTATTAGGATCTTAGCTGGAGAAAGATGGCACACCCAGAATGGCTAATTTACAAAGTCGTGGGTAGAATTCCCAGAAACTAACAAGATGTCATGCAGTACCCTGGGGTAAAGAAAACAGGAAGGTTTACCCCCACTAGACAGAGGAGAGGGCCTAGCGGGGATTGCTGGACATGGACAGAGCCTCCAGACAGGAGCTGGGGACCTTGCTAGAAGGATGCAGCCTGTGACATAGGAAAGGAGCTTGGGAAATAAGCGCTGGTCTCATGTCTCTGTTGGTGCCCTTCCATTGGAAATCCCAACCGGAAGCCAAGAGGCAAGGAAATCATCCACGGCATACACATGGGTCAGCCTCCTCACACACAGAGAAGAAAGGAAAAGAGGAGTTAGTGGGCAAGTGGAAGAAATACAGCCCTGATAGCTTTGTTCAAACTTTAGCACCTTAAATATCTACTTCTATCTCACTCTACCAAGTCCCTCTCATTTCCTCAGCTACTGCCACCCATGCATATTCTAGCCACTCCTTCATTTTCAAAAACAGAAATTAAATGGATGGTTCAGTTGGTAAAGAATCTGCCTGCAATGCAGGAGACCCAGGTTCGATCCCTGGGTGGGGGATATCCCTTGGAGGAAGAAATGGCAACCCATTCCAGTATTCTTGCCTGGAAAATCCCATGGACAGAGGATCCTGGTGGCTACAGTCCATGGGGTCATACAAAGAGTTGGACATGCCTGTATGCAGGTCAGGAAGCAGCAGTCAGAACTGGACATGGAACAACAGACTGGTTCCAAATAGGAAAAGGAGTATGTCAAGGCTGTATATTGTCACCCTGCTTATTTAACTTATATGCAGAGTACATCATGAGAAACACTGGGCTGGAAGAAGCACAAGCTGGAATCAAGATTGCCGGGAGAAATATCAGTAACCTCAGATATGCAGATGACACCACCCTTATGGCAGAAAGTGAAGAGGAACTACAAAGCCTCTTGATGAAAGTGAAAGAGGAGAGTGAAAAAGTTGGCTTAAAGCTCAACATTCAGAAAATGAAGATCATGGCATCTGGTCTCATCACTTTATGGCAAATAGATGGGGAAACAGTGGAAACAGTGGGTGACTTTATTTTGGGGGCTCCAAAAATCACTGCAGATGGTGATTGCAGCCACAAAATTAACAGACACTTACTCCTTGGAAGGAAAGTTATGACCAACCTAGATAGCATATTAAAAAGCAGAGACATTACTTTGTCCACAAAGGTCCGTCTAGTCAAGGCTATGGTTTTTTCCAGTGGTCATGTATGGATGTTAGAGTTGGACTGTGAAGAAAGCTGAGCGCCGAAGAATTGATGCTTTTGAACTGTGGTGTTGGAGAAGACTCTTGAGAGTCCCTTGGAGAAGACTCTTGAGAGTCCTTTGGACTGCAAGGAGATCCAACCAGTCCATCCTAAGGGAGATCAGTCCTGGGTGTTCATTGGTAGGACTGATTTTGAAGCTGAAACTCCAATACTTTGGCCACCTAATGCAAAGAGGTGACTCATTTGTAAAGACCCTGATGCTGGGAAAGATTGAGGGCAGGAGGAGAAGGGGATGACAGAGGATGAGATGGTTGGATGGCATCACCAACTTGATTGACATGGGTTTGGGTGGACTCCAGGAGTTGGTGATGGACAGGGAGGCCTGGTGTGCTGCAGTCTATGGGGTCGCAAAGAGTTGGACACTGCTGAGTGACTGAACTGAACTGAACTGAACTAGTGACTAAACCACCATAGAAAATGATGAAAGTATTATTTCTTTAGTACTTGTATTTGTGATCTAAAATGTATGCTACATGTCTGCTATATACTCATTTTAACCTTTGTTATTCATGGTACAACCAGATTTTTTTCTGATTGTAAAGGTAATATGAAGACATCCCTGGTGGTCCAGTGGCTAAGACTCCATGCCCCCAATGCAGGGGCCTGGGTTCAATTCCTAGTGTGGGAACTAGAACCCGCATGCTGCAACTAAGACCCGATGGAGCCAAATAAAATAAATATTTTTAAAAAATTAATATCTATTCATTTATATATATATATATGTAAAGAAAGTAAAACTCATCTTAATTCCACTGCACAGAGATGACCACTGTCAATGCTTTGATCTGTATCCTCTTATACACCTTTTCTATGCATATCCGGATATATATTTAAGAAATGAATCTTACCAACAAGAGATATTTTACAGCATATTCTCACTCAATAAATTGCATAGCTCTTTCAATGTCAGTGTAGTTACATGCCATCAGTAGTATACAAGCATAGTATCGTATGCTATTCATAAACCATGTCACTTTTTTGAGGCTCATTTAGGTGGTTTCTGATTCTTTGCAATTATAAGCAATGTTGTGATACACATCCTTGTGTGCTGAGGTCTTTGGTTGCTTATCCAGTTCTTCCCCCAGGACAGTGGGTCTCGAAATACATTTCATGGAGCCCATGGGAATGCCTGAGGGGCTCTTGCAGGGGTGAGGCGAAGGCTGCAGGGCTCCAGCCTCACCTTCCTTCATAGGTTCCCTTACCAGTCATAGGTTCACCTCTCTGCTCTACTCCGTGAGAAGAAAGAGTTCATCCCTAACTGCAGCTGGAAATCCAGTGCTTTAGAACTTAGTTAAGGAAAAATAAAATTGTTATGTCAGAGAGTAGGCATGTTTAAAGATCTGATATGTACTGCCAGATGACCCCTGAAAGGATAAACTGATTTACATCCCTACCAAAAGCATATGTGTGCCTGTGTTTCCCACACCAACACCTTTTATTTATACAGATCTAAAGATATTCTTTTAACTTATATTAATATAAATAAATTTATATGAATTAAATGTATATTTCTTTGATTAGTCATTATATTACTTTCTTATTGCTGCTGTAACACATTACTACAAACTTGTCAGCTTAAAACAGCATAAATATATTATGTTATAGACCTGGAAGTTAGAAATCCGGCACAGGTCTTACAGGACTGACACCAGTGTGCCAGCAGGGCTGCGTTTCTTTCTAGAAGCTCTAATGGAGAACCTGTTTTCCTTGCCTTTTCCAGCCTCTAGAAGCCCTGCATTCCTTGGCCTGTGGCCCTTTCCTCCATCATTATTCCAATCTCTGCTTCTTTCCTTATGTCTCCTTTTCTGACTCTTCTTCTTCCCTCCTTTGGGACCATCCAGATAATCCAGAATAATATAATAATATTATAAATATTATAATAATATTTCAGAATAATCTCAAAGTCCTTAAATCACTTTTTCAAAATCTCTTTTGTTACATGAGGTTAACATATTCACAGCTTCTGGGGATTACAACATGACATCTCTGGGGAGCCATTGTCCTACCTGTCACAGTGGTGATATAGAGCATGTTTTCTTTTATTAATTGACAATCTGTAGTTCTTTGATAAATTATTTCTCTGTGACCTTTGCTCATTTTGCTATTAAGATATTTGTATTTTCCTGGTTGATTTTTTAAAATATATATACATATATTTTGGAATTACAACTATGTTGCCTATTACATATATTGCAAATCTTTTTCTTCACATTTCTGGTTTCTGAACTCTCTTTAGGTTGTGTATTTGTCTGCTTGGGTTGCCGTAACAAAATATACTGTAGTCTTGATACCTTAAACAACAGAAATGTATTTTCTCACAGTTCTGGAGGTTAGAAGTCCAAGATCAAGGTGCCAGCATGGTCGATTTCTAGAGAGAGTTTTCTTTCAAGCTCACCAAAGTCTGCCTTCTTGCTGTGTCCTCACATGGCAGGGAGAGAACAAGCTCTGTGGTGTCTCTTCTTATGAGATAACTAATCCCATCATCAGGACCCCACCTTCTTGACTTCATCTAACCCTAACTACCTTCCAAAGGCATCATCTCCAAATACCCTCATATTGAGGGTTAGGACTTTGACATATGACTTTTATAGGGACACAGACATTCAGTCCATAACAGGAAGAATTTGGATGTTTGTGTGGTCAGATCCATTGATCATACTTTTGATAATTTTGGCTTCAATGATATGCTTAGCTTAGCAAGGCCACTTTTACCAGAGATCTGTAAACATGTACATACACTTTCTTCTTCAACTTTTATATATTTGCCTTATTTAACATTCAAATTTTAGCCATTCTGTAATATAATTTGAGGTAAGGTCTTACTCTGTGTTTTGCCACCTTTGTTTACCATTTTATTCTTCAAATACAGCTTCAAAATAGTTTCTAAGGACATGAGCCTTTAACCAGACAGGAGTCCTGGATTTGCAATCGTCTGGATACTGGCCTGTTAAAACCAGTTTTTTCCCTTTGCTTTCTCTGCTAGTTGTAGAACACTATTTTCTGTCTTTCTGGAAAATCCATTCATTCAGTAAAAGACTAACAGCTGAAGCCAACTTTTATTTTAAAAGGAAACAATGAGTTTCCTTAATATTTCAGGCTTGAACAGTATTCCATGTAGAACAATTTACCATCAACTTGTCCTTACAGTTTTCACATTCCTTTGAAACCTAAAGTTATTTGATTTTCAAAACCAATGGAAAAACCTATCCATGGAAGAAAATTATTTAGATACTTGAAGTTTAAAAAACTTGGGCTGTATCTGTTGGGGCCATTCAGTGTTCTGCACTGCACAAGCCAGCATGAAATGTTTGTGCCTGGGAATCAATGATTGGGGTAAAGCTTCAAGCTGCAGAAAAGTGAGTTCTAAATCTTATGAAACTGACTGAATAACTTGTAGCCACATGCAATAATTGCATATTATACATTAATAATTGTAATTCTAAAATAACATAACACAGTAAATAATAATACAAGTATAAAATGACCTCAATGATTAAATATTCAATTGTATTAAAATTCCCATTTACTCCCAACGCCTTTCCTAAGCTCCTATGTGTGGTCTTGGCCCTGTGTTTCCAGGGACTAAAAAAACACATGACAACAAAACAAACATTTGTGATGCAAATAATTTTGAGATACAAACAACAAATGCAAATTTGTTATATAAACTATATTAATGTATATAAATTTACATGTTGTAAATATGGTGTGATATTGCATGTGATATGTTGTCATGTTACGTGGTACATTATAAGTAACAAAATAAAAGCAATTTTTCTACTTCATAGTCACATCTTGAAAATGAATAGTTTCTAATCCACAAATGTGTTGAATTTGAAAAATTTGTTTCTAAATCAGTTGTTCAAAACTCAGAAATTATGTAACTATAAAGATAAGATTCTAAGTGGTGGTGAGAGCCAGCTTGTGGGTGTGTGCGAGCTTAGTTGCTCAGATGTGTCCGGCTGTTTGTGACACCTTGGACTGTAGCCCACTAGGCTCCTCTGTTCATGGAATTCTCTAGGCAAGAGTACTGGATTGGGTAACCGTTCCCTTCTCCAGGGGATCTTCCCAAACCAGGGATCAAACCTGGGTCTCTTGCATTGAAGGTGGATTGTTTACCATTCAGAACCAACCTAGCTATAGGTTTTTTATTTGGTTGAAATTATATGCATTTTCTATGAGAGGTAGTTGAAATAATATACATTTATTACAAGAAATACTTTTCAGGTATGATACTACTGATTAAAAGACAAAAAAAGCAATACCACTTAGTAAGATGTGTTTTATTTATCTAGAACGATAATCCTTAAGGAAGTTGAAAGCTTAGTGAATGCTTTTTGTGGACATTTCAGAAAGCTTTGGGATCTTTCTAAGGGGTTAGAGGTTGGTGGCATGGGTCTAAATTATGTCACAATTGCTCTTCTTATTTTTAATACAGTGTCTTGCCCTACTGCTCTTGCTTATCAGTCATATTCATTGCTCTATTTTAATTAATAAACGGGATGCTAAGAAGCCAGAAGAGCAGTGAGTTAATGAAGGAGAGGGCACAGCATTGTGAGATCCCTTGGCAGGGTAAAGGAAAGATGGAGAAAAGGATGGTGGAGAAGAGTCAGGGTCTTCTGTGAATTGGCCCTAAGGCCATTTTGGGGAATCCTGCTAAAGATGCATAAGCTTCCTCAAATAATAATGATGGTCTCTGCTGCCATGACTTCCTCACCTAACCTGGTATTGAACATTGCCAGAATTAGGACTAAGACTATTGCTTCCCTAAGGGAGGGAAGAATTTGGGGATTGATGATAATTAAAGAAACAAAACAACAAAGTTAATTATTAATTCAGGAGAAAATAAAGAAACAAGGAAGGAAAAAGAAGTGACTATAGTATACTACCAAAGAAGGCAATGGCACCCCACTCCAGTACTCTTGCCTGGAAAATCCCATGGACGGAGGAGCCTGGTAGGCTGCAGTCCATGGGGTCGCGGGACACGACTGAGAGGCTTCACTTTCACTTTTCACTTTCATGCACTGGAGAAGGAAATGGCAACCCACTCCAGTATTCTTGCCTGGAGAATCCCAGGGGAGCCTGGTGGGCTGCCGTCTATGGGGTTGCACAGAGTCGGACATGACTGAAGCAACTTAGCAGCAGCATAGTATACTACATGGCTCAGCTGTCAGTAAGATTTTTACAATTATAGAAGATAACTTGAACCAGTTAGCAATTTGTTACCTTTGGCCCCAGATTCAAACTTCATTTCCTGACAAAAATTGATCTGGATCCTCCATTTCTCTTTTGCAGCCGACATGGTGTTAAAAACTATGTCAGTAGAGGGCACTGGAGGGACACTGGAGGAGGAAGGGACTTTTCTTCCCAGTTTCAGTGTTTTCTGTTTTCCTTCTTCTTGTTCCTACTGTTTGGTTGCCAGCAGTGAATAGGTTGGGAGAGACATCAGTGGCATTCACCTATATTAAGTTTCAATAGCACCTCATGGAAAGCTTCCTAAAGAATTTTCATGGCATTCCAATGAGTAGGTTTCCACTAAGTCATGCCAGCACCCCAGTGGTTGGCTTTTCAATCTTGACCTGTCAGCCCTCCTGAAAAGCTCCTTCTGCTTTCCAGTCTTGGCCATGGTTTTCTACCCACCTGGACCCTGGTGTTTTCTGCTTGTCCAGTGACTGTTGACTACCTTTGACCTAGAGCAATTCAGTATATTTTTCTGCCAACTCAGCCTCAGGAAGGAATATCTCTTCCTTGAGTAGGCTTACTTGTTTCTAGGGTTATCGTTGAGAGTTATGTTTCTCCAATAAGATAGTCCCATATTCAAGTATGTGAATAGTTGTTATACTAAACTTTCCCTTTACAAATTTCTGTGTGGTTTCTGTCTCCTGATTGGACCTTGATTAATTCAACACTGAAAACTAACCAAATTGATTTAACTATTTTGAGAAGATGGGGAGTTGGAAACCATGAGTGAGTGTGTGTGAGAGACAGATACAGAGTCAGAGATAAGGTAGTTAAATCTTTATCTTTTGGGCTTCCTGGTGGCTCAGTGGTAGACAGTCCACCTGACAATGCAGAGGGCACAGGTTCGATCGCGATCCCTGACCCAGGAATATCCTACATGCCGTGGAGCCAACTGAGTCCATGCACCACACCTATTGAGCCTGTGCTCTAGAGTCCAAGAGCCACAACTACTGAGCCCACATGCCCTAGAGCCCATGCTTAGCAGCAAGAGAAGCCACTGCAATGAGAAGCCCATACACTGCAACTAGAGAAAAACCCGTGCAGCAACGGAGACCCAGCACAGCCAAAAATAAATTAAAAAAAAATTTTAATCTTTATCTTCCATAGTAAGAAATTCATAAATAAAATCTAAAACTGAAAATTTATAGAATATAGTATAAGATTGACATTTGGATATTTGAAAGAGGTAATAATAGGAAATAGAGTGTGAGGTATCTGCTCTTTTTGTAACAAGACTTACATTTGAATCTTTATGATCATAGACAACTTTGATAAGACTTTAAGTGATTAAAAGAAAATCACTTTAAGTGATTGAAACAAACAAAAAAGAGAAGGAAGGAAAGACAGTAACAAAGTTTGTGTGATTCAAAAGATGTGTCACTGAGATAGTTTGGTGTTCTTTTTTTTTTCATCGAACACACAATACATGATCAAACTAATAGTAAAGATAGTAGATCAATCACTTATAAAGCTTGTAGGAAGGTTAAGAGACAAAAGTAGTAAAATCATCTATATCCATAATAAGTGGTTAAGAGAGGCACATAACAACAAGATGTAAAATATGATGTCAAAAAGATTAAATGTGAGGTGGGGAAGTAAAAATGCAGGATTGTTTAAAGATATTCAAACTTAAAATAATTACATATGTAGAGAGATTACTGTATATAAACCTCATGGTAACTACAAAGCAAAAATCTAAGAAGAGAATCACCACAGAAAAAGAGAAAGAAATCCAAATATAACACTGAAGGTAATCATCAAGTCCCAAGGGAAGAGAGCAAAAGCAAAACAAACAAAAAAGGACTCCAAAATCAACCCAAGAACAATTCACAAAATGGCAATAAGTACATACCAAGAATTATTTTAAATGTAAATGATTAAATGCTCCAGTCAAAAGATATATAGTAGATGAATAGATACAAAAGCAAGACCCATAAAATATATACTTCCTACAAAAGACTCAGTTCAGCATCTAAAGACACACAGACTGAAGGTTAGAAGATGGAAAAAGGTATTCTATGCCAGTGGAAATCAAAAGAAAGTCAGGGAGCTTCCATATTGATTTAGTGGTAAAGCGTCTGCCTGCTAATGCGGGAGACACAGGTTCGATACCTGGCATGGAAAGATCCCATGTGTCACACAGCAACTAAGCCCGTGTGTCTCAACTACCGCGTCTGTGCTCAAGAGCCCAGGAGCTGCAAGTACTGAGCCCATGTGCCGCAGCTGCTGAAGCCCACACGCCCTAGAGCCTGTGTCGCACAATAAGAGAAGCCACTGCAACGAGAAGTCTGTGCACCACAACTAGAGAGTAGCCTGCACTCACTGCAACTAGAGAAAAGCCAGCGCAGCAACAAAGACCCAGCACAGCCATAAATAAATAAAGTTGTATTTAAAAAAGAAAGGCAGGGCAGCAATATTTGTGTCAGACAAAACAGACTTTAAAATAAGAACTGTTAGAAGAGACAAAGAAGGACAAGATGTAACGATAAAGGGATCAATCCAAGACAAAGATATAACAATTGTACATTTGTACACCTAAATACACAAAGCAAATATTAATACACAGAAAGGAAGAAAGTGGCAATAATGTGATACTAGTAATGGACATTAACATCCCATTTACATCAACGGACAGATCATCTAGGAAGAAAATCCACTGGGAAACACTGATCTTAAATGACACATGAGAATAGATGACTTAATAGATACATATGTAGAATATTTCGTCCAAAAGCAGCAGAACACACATTCTTCTCAAGTGCGCATGGAACATTATCCAGGATAGATCACACGCTAGT
Organism: Tragelaphus eurycerus; assembly: GCA_935064755.1. Lineage (NCBI taxonomy): Eukaryota > Metazoa > Chordata > Mammalia > Artiodactyla > Bovidae > Tragelaphus > Tragelaphus eurycerus. Next base: position 11,701,522 of record CAKXYN010000035.1, on the reverse strand, counting down.
GCAGAGAACAAGTCTCAGTAAATTTAAGGTTGGAATAATATCAAGCATCTTTTCTGACCACAAGCCTATGGGACTTGAAATCAACTGTACGAAAAAAACTACAGAAACACAAATACATGAGGGCTAAACAATACACTACTAAAAAACCGATGATTTATTGAAGAAACCAAACAGGAAATTAAAAAAGAACACCTAAAAGCAAATAACAAAAATGTAATGATCCAAAATCTATGGGAAAACAAAACAGTGTGCAGAGAGTTTCCTGATGGTCCAGTGGTTAGGACTCTGTGCTTTCACTGCTGTGGGCCTGGGTTTAATCCCTGCTCAGGGAACTAAGATCCTACGAGCTATGCAGTGTGGGGACCAAAAAAAAAACCTATGGAATTCAGCAAAAGCAGTTCAAAGAGAGAAGTTCATAGAGATGCAAGCCTACCTCAGGAACTAAGGAAAATCTCAAACAACCTAACTTTACAGCTAAAGGAACTAGAAAAAAGAAGAACAAAGTCAGTAGAAGAAATCATAAAGGTCAGAGGAGAAATAAATGAAATAGAGGTTTAAAAACAATAGAAAATATCAGTGAAACTAAGAGCTGTTTTCTTGAAAAGATAAACAAAATTGATAAATCTTTGGGCAGATTCATTAAAAAAAAGATGGCCCAAATAAAATCAGAAATGAAAAAAAAGTTACAACTGGCACCACAGAAAAAACAAAAATCATAGAGATCACTATGAACAACTATATGCCAATAAAATGGATAACCTAGAATAAATGGACAAATTCTTAGAAATGTACAATCTCCCAAGACATAATCAGGAAGAAATACAAAATATGAACAGACCAGTTGTCAGGAGTAAAATCCAATCAGTAACAACAACAACAAAATTCCCAACAAACAAAAGTCCAGGACCAGATGCCTTCACAGTGAATTCCAGCTTTTAAAGAAGAGTTAACACCCACTCCAGTATTCTTGCCTGGAGAATCCCAGGGACAGAAGAGCCTAGTGGGCTGCTGTCTGTGGGGTCGTACAGAGTCGGACATGACTGAAGTGACTTAGCAGCAACAGCAGCAGCAACACCTATTCTTCTTGAACCATTCCAAAAAACTGCAGAGGAAATAATGCTTCCAAACTCTATCTGTAAGGTTAGCATCACCCAGATACTAAAAGTAGGCAAAGATATGAAAAAAAAAAAAAGACCAATACCACTCATGAGCAAAGATACAAAAATCCTCAACAAAACATTGGCAAACCAAATTCAACAATACATTAAAAAGGTCATATACCATGGTCAAGTGGGATATATCTCAGGCATGCAAGGATGTTTCAATATTTGCAAATCAATCAATGATATACCATGAATCAATCAAAATGATATATCACACTAACAAATTGAAGAATAAAAATCATATAATCTCAATAAATGCAGAAAAAAAGCTTTTGACAAAATTCAGCATCCATTCATGATAAAAACTCTCAACAAAGTGAGTATAGGGGGACCATACCTCAATATAATAAAGGCTGTGTACAACAAGTGCACAGCTAAAATATACCTAATGGTAAAACGTTGAAAGCATTTTTTCTAAGATTAGGAACAACGTAAGGATGCCCACTCTCATACATTTATTCAACATAGTATTGGAAGTCCTAACCACAGCAATTAGACACAGTCACAATTCAGATGGTTTCAGACACAGCCCAGGAAGGCAAATGAGTCAAGTGGGCCTGGTGGGGACTGTCGCCTGTGAAGACAATCTAGTCAGAAAGCTTTTACTCCTGTCAGCTAATGTTGAAGCTGAACTTCTGAGTATGACCTGCTGCAGGGTTGATGTGCTTAGTTGCTCATTCGTGTCCAACTCTTTTCAACCCCATGGACTGTAGCCCCAGGCTCCTCTGTCCATGGGGATTCTCCAGGCAAGAACCCTGGAGGGGATTGCCATGCCCTCCTCCAGGGCTGAAAGGAAGTAGTAGTCTTCTCCTGTGCAGTGCTCTCACCAGGGGTCCTCCATGACCCTGTTGGCTCCGGATAATCAGAGAGACCTTATCTAAGCCCTCTCCTCCCCATTTTGGGCCCTCATCTTCATTCCCCTCCCAGGACCCTCAAAAGGCCTGGCTAAGGCAGTTTTTCACACTGCAGTGTTAATGAATTAATAGCTCCCTGCTCACAATGGGTGTCTACCTTTTCAAAGAGAATGGTCAGAACGGAAATAGATCTGGTTACCAATGCAAGTATTTTAGGGCCCTTCACACTTCAGAGGAGGGTCTTCCTTGGCTTTTCAGATCACTCCAAGGGAGAACAAAACTTGGTATTTGTAGGAAGCTAGCTGAGTTCCAGCTTCTTCTGGGGCCTGGTTTAAAAGTCTTCAGGGACCCAGTCTTCCCTGCTGTTGAACAGTCAGTTGACTTATTCAATGCCCATTGTTAAGAGCCGTTTGATATCTACCAGGTATTGGTCAAAAAATACATCAAAAAAAGATATATTAAACCAGAAAAGGGAATGATCACTATAAGTTGGTCTAGAATGACCAATCATTATTTCTAGTTTTAAAAAAAGTATCAGGTTTTTTTTTTTGGTTGTAAGTGCATTTCTTTGGTTTTCTCCATTCAGCCAAAGGATGTCCCCCTGGCTCCTAAAAGCAGGCCTTGCAATTTAAATATGTAGTCACCAGGTGGTGGAAGTGGGCCATTTCCATGGAATCTAATTGGTAGCCCAAGAAGCTGAGTTCACCTTGCCTCAAATTGCCTTAAACCTAGGCCGAGCTAGGACTTCTTTTCCTTTCAGCCATATTCAACATGGAGTTCATCAAAAGATGTTTGCCTTTCTGGCAATTCCTGTGCGAAAATGTCTAGGTTGTAATGTACAGCCCTCTTGCTGAAAGATTTCACCCTTCTGTTCACCTCTGAGAAAGTCAAGAGTTCCTGTACTTAGTGTGAAAGCCTCAGAACCCTCTTTTTTCAGTCAGTGCATCCTTGTCATCTGACACTTTGTATTTCCCTTTCCCCTCTTGTTACCGTGGAAGAGCCTCTCCCCTCTCCTTACGGTCTTAGGGAGGATTGCACGCTCTGCTTGGGGGCAAGCCTGGAGGCTTTACTGAGTTGAGGAGGCAGGCAGCAGGCTGGGGGGCCTGTCCAGGCAGGAGGGGATGGTGGTGTTGGAGATGAGAAGGGCCGAGTGTTTCCTTTCCTTCCACTGCTGTGTCTGACAAGGTGATCAGTAACTCCCTCTGGATACTTTGCTAGCTGGGAACGGCCTCACCTAGTCCTTCTGTTCCTTTACGGGTTTAGTTTCCCCTCCAAGGACAAGAGATTCTCATTGTAAATGGTTGTTATGTCCCATAGAGTTGCCACAAATAATCAACCATTGCACCTATGAAAACATAAGTTTAGGTTTCCATAAGCCTTCAACATTGCCAACCATTGACCAACATCTAACCTTGTTCCATGTATATTTCTGTTTAAGGACACCTTACTTATCTCTCCTAGCTCAGTGGGTAAAGACTCTGCCTACAATGCAAGAGACCTGGATTTGATTCCTGGGTTGGGAAGATCCCCTGGAGAAGGAAATGTCAAGCCATTCCAGTATTCTCGTCTGGAGAATCCCATGGATAGAGGAGCTAGACTTAGAGTCCAAACTACTACTACCACTTAATATATTGATTTACTTTATATATTATGTTATTTTTATATACTGATTTGATATATTTGATATATTGATTAACCTTGAATTCATGGCCAATAGTAGTATAACTTATACCTGAATAAAGCTCATCTAACACAAGTATTTTCTCCGTAAGGCACATCACAATCTTTCTGTACTTAGGGTAGGATCATGACCCACTTAGGGGCCATTTCAACAGTTAAGTTACCAATAAAAGCATAAAGGTATGATGTGTGATAAAAGGCATAAAGATGTAAAAAAAAGTGGCAGCAAATGGACTGCAAAAAGTTTACAGTATAAAAGCTGAGACAAGAAAGACTTGTCTTGTGTGGTCTCAGCTGGGAACAGATACATCAGGCAGCTCAAACTTTTACTGATCTGCATCATGTATTGATTTGGGGGTTACAAGTGAAGTTTAGCAAGTAGGCAGAATTACAAAGGCAGACCTATAGGATCAGTTGTACACATGCTCCCAAAGTTCAGATCTCAGCTCTCTGAACTTTTCATTTCTCCTTCCAGCAAGAGCTCTCCTATTCTCGCATTGTCAACTATCGTCTCTAGGCAAACTGCTTCAAAACATTCATTCAAAGCCTTTCCGGGGAATTCCCTGGCAGTCCAGTGACTAGGACTTGATGCTTTCACTGCCATGGTCCCAGGTTCAATCCCTGCATGGGGAACACCAGTGAAGCTTTCCAGCAGTGTCCCGCCATTCCTGTAACCAGACTTTGATTCTTCCCTTGAGGAAGAGAGTGGTGGCGAGGATTTGGTGGCACATGGGAGATGGCTTGCTTCACTCCTTATGCCAAATTGTTCTGCATCCCCGTCATAGTTCATCAGGACAGACCTTTACAAGTGAAACAAGTATGAATGTATTCCACTCACAAACTTATGTAACTACACAATTCACCCTCCCCTCTTCCTTCTCTCTAGGATTAGTGCTAAATCTCAACGGCTTATGCAATAGCCTGATATTGGTGTGGAGGGGCTAACCCTTCTTGATTTTAGTCTGGCCTATGCTGGCCTGCTTTATGATGTGAGAGAATCATATAATTGGGGAAGATCAGCTTCCCCAATGGCTTAGCCTCTCCCCTCTCCTTTCTTTCTTAGGGAGGACTGCACGCTCTGCTTGGGGGCAAGCCTGGAGGCTTTACTGGGTAAAGAGCCCACCTGCAATGCAGGAGATATAGGAGACATGGGTTCGATCCCTGAGTCAGGAAGATCCCCTGGAGAAGGGAGAGGCTACCCATTCCATTATTCTTGCCTGGAGAATTCCATGGACAGAAGAGCCTAGCAAGCCATGGGGTTGCAGAGTTGGATGCAACTGAGTGACTTGGCATGCATATGCTGACCTCCTTTATGATGTGAGGGAATAGACTTGGGGAGGGGGTGTGAGGAGTCACCACTGTGGTTTCTAGTCCTGTCTCATTAGGGACTCCCTTCCACAGACTTTGTTTCCAGAAAGGTCCCCATGGTAGCCAAGGCACATAGATTGCTCCTCTCTTGGGAGCTCGATGCTTGATAATGGTGAATGTTAATTGCATCCTTCCAATGGGACAGTCTCCATACTGGAGGCTTTTAAGACTTTATCTCATTTAATTGTCACAAGAATCCTATGAGATAAGTATTGATATTATCTCTACTTTATAGACAGGCTCAGAGGACAAAAATAATTTGCCTCAATTAGCAGCTAAGTAGCAGAACTGGATGTTACAGAACTGGATGTTATCACAAAATCCATTAGAGCTCAGGGTCCATGCACTTCAGTTCAGTTTAGTTCAGTCGCTCAGTCGTGGCTGACTCTTTGCGACCCCATGAATCACAGCACGCCCCCTGTCCATCACCAACTCCCGGAGTTCACCCAGACTCACGTCCATCGAGTCAGTGATGCCATCCAGCCATCTCATCCTCTGTCGTCCCCTTCTCCTCCTGCCCCCAATCCCTCCTAGCATCAGAGTCTTTTCCAATGAGTCAACTCTTCGCATGAGGTGGCCAAAGTACTGGAGTTTCAGCTTTAGCATTATTCCTTCCAAAGAAATCCCAGGGCTGATCTCCTTCAGAATGGACTGGTTGCATCTCCTTGCAGTCCAAGGGACTCTCAAGAGTCTTCTCCAACACCACAGTTCAAAAGCATCAATTCTTCAGCACTCAGCCTTCTTCACAGTCCAACTCCCACATCCATACATGACCACAGGAAAAACCATAGCCTTGACTAGATGAAGCTTTGTTGGCAAAGTAATGTCTCTGCTTTTGAATATGCTATCTAGGTTGGTCATAACTTTCCTTCCAAGGAGTAAGCGTCTTTTAATTTCATGGCTGCAGTCACCATCTGCAGTGATTTTGGAGCCCCCAAAAATAAAGTCTAACACTGTTTCCACTATCTATTTCCCATGCAGTGATGGGACTGGACGCCATGATCTTCGTTTTCTGAATGTTGAGCTTTAAGCCCACTTTTTCACTCTCCTCTTTCACCTTCATCAAGAGGCTTTTTAGTTCCTCTTCACTTTCTGCCATAAGGGTGGTGTCATCTGCATATCTGAGGTTATTGATGTTTCTCCTGGCAATCTTGATTCCAGCTTGTGTTTCTTCCAGTCCAGCGTTTCTCATGATGTACTCTGCATAGAAGTTAAATAAGCAGGGTGACAATATACAGCCTTGACGTACTCCTTTTCCTATTTGGAACCAGTCTGTTGGTCCATGTCCAGTTCTAACTGTTGCTTCCTGACCTGCATACAGATTTCTCAAGAGGCAGGTCAGGTGGTCTGGTATTCCCATTTCTTTCAAAATTTTCCACAGTTGATTGTGATCCACACAGTCAAAGGCTTTGGCATAGTCAATAAAGCAGAAATAGATGTTTTTCTGGAACTCTCTTGCTTTTTCCATGATCCAGCGGATGCTGGCAATTTGATCTCTGGTTCCTCTGCCTTTTCTAAAACCAGCTTGCACATCAGGAAGTTCACGGTTCACATATTGCTGAAGCCTGGCTTGGAGAATTTTGAGCATTACTTTCCTAGTGTGTGAGATGAGTGCAATTGTGCGGTAGTTTGAGCATTCTTTGCTACTCACAATAAAACCCTTCCTCCCCTGGAAGGCTCTGGAGCCCTCCCTACTCTCCACTTTGCTGCAGTGACTCTTGTGTCCTGGTGCTGGTTGAGGACTAAAATTAGGGAGCTGTGTGTGCTTTTTGTGCAGTCAACTTTTATTCTATAAGCCAGGGTAAAGAAGAGAACTAGACCCTGCCCTCTAGAAGCTCACACCAAGCTCTGCCAAGCAGTTTGCTCCAAATGCTCCCTTTGAAACCATTCATCTCAGATTGGAACTTGAACCCATGTGCTGGGACTCAAACCAGGCCAAAACTCTGCCTGGGACTTGAACCCACAAGGCCAAGACTCAAACCCAGTCACACTCCACAGTCTCCAAAATAAGATCACACACCTGGTTTCAGGACCTAACGAAACTCAAATTCTTGATGTCTCATCACAGAAAGAATTCAGTAAGAGACAAAGTGATTGGCAAGAAGTGGACTTATTTAGAGAGAAACACCCTCCATAGACAGAGTGTGGAACATCTCAGAGGGTGAGTGTGGCCTTGAAATGTGGTATGGTTAGCTTTTATGGGCAGGGTCATTTCATAGGCTGAGTGGGAAGATTATTCTACCTAATTTGGGGAGGGGATGGAGATTTCCAGGAATTGGGCCACTACCCGCTTTTTTGGGGGAGGGGTGCTTCCCAGGTGGCCCTAGTGGTAAAGAACCCGCCTGCCACTGCAGGAGACATAAGAGACACAGGTTTGATCTCTGGGGCAGGAAGATTACCTGGAGAAGAGCATGGCAACGCACTCCAGTATTCTTGCCTGGAGAATCCCATGGAGAGAGGACCCTGGTGGGCTTGCAAAGAGTCAGACATGACTGAAGTGACTTAGAACCCACTTTTTGGTCTTTTATGATTAGCCTTAGAACTGTCATGGTGCCTGTGGATGTCATTTAGCTTGCTGATGTGTTACAATGAGCATACACTGAGGATCAAGGTGTAGTCAAAGTTGACTTACTTGTCTGCCGTCTTGGGCCCATTTGATTCTAACCAGCTTATGTTGGTGTCCTTGGGCTATGTCATTCCTTCAGAGGTTGTGCCCTGACCTCTTCCCTCCTGTTTTCACTTTTGCGTAACACGAGTCCATGTGTCCAGTGCACAGTGAGGCCGCACATACTGAAACAAAGGTCTAAGAGGCTGAAGCCTTTTCCCCACAAGCAAGAAACACTGGAAACTTTCATACCCTGGAGGCTCCACAGGGTCCTTCAGGACGGCCAGGGCAGAAGCTGTCCTACTGTTCAAAACAAAAACCATCATCTTTGTTGCCTAAGGCCACGATGCCTATTAGTTAGGCCCATGAAAAGCCAAGGAGAAGGGCTGGTTGACTCTGACATGAGGTCTTTGAGGAGTCCCTGAGCCCTCCCCAGAGACATTGCTCTGCAGGGGGAACCTCAGTCAGCAGAAACAGAGACTGGAAGAGGGAAGGTGGCAAGAGGGAGGGGGAGAGGTGGCAGAGGGCTAGTCACAGGCAAGACGCCGGATGTTCTCAAGGAACGTTCCAGGATGCTGCCTCACAAAGACTTGCTCTGTGCTGAAAATGTCACCCAGCAGGGAATCCTGTCTCCTGCCATTTTGTACCAACTTCACCCAAGGGTCACCTATTGTCAGGGGGAGCCCAGGTAGAAAGTAAGACGAGAAAGGTTCCAGTAGGCTGGTTTCATTCTGATTTTGATGATTTCTGTTTCTGTTTTTTAACTGAAGTATGGTTGATTGTTGACTAAAAAGGTACACAACGTGAGAGTTGCAAGCTAAGTTTCATTTGGGGCAAAATGAGGACTGCAGCCCGGGAGACAGTGCCTCAGAGAGCTCTGAGAGACTGCTCCAAAGAGGCAGTGGGGGAAGGTCAATATATAAGATTTTGGTGAAGGGGGAGTTTAGTGCAATCAAGCGCTTACTTTACAGAAAGGTTTCTGCTAGTCACAAGGAGCTGATGTCACCACGAAGGGACTTAGTGCTTTTCTAGATATAAGGAGATGCAAGGATTATGAAATCAGTTCCTGAAAATATCTCACTATCTAAAGACCTGTTCTACCAGTTTCCCTGGCGCACAGAGTCCTTCCCTCTCCACCCTGAATTCCTATCAGGGAGTGCTGAAGGTCAGATGCTGCAGCAGCACGTGTGCGGGCTACGTCGCTTCAGTCGTGTCTGACTCTGTGCGACCCCATGGACTGTAGCCCGCCAGACTCCTCTGTCCGTGGGATTCTCCAGGCAATACTACTGGAGTGGATTGCCGTGCCCTCCTCCAGGGGATCTTCCCTACCCGGGGATCAAACCTATGTGCATTGGCAAGTGGGTTCTTTACCACTAGAGCCACCTGGGAAGCCCACAGGCGGATAGCAAGTGCCCTTGCTGTTGCTGATCAGTCACTGGCAGATGCTCTTGGCAAGTGTCAATTTGTAGTTGACATGATTTACAAGGTTTCAGGTATACAACAAAGTGATTCACTTGTACATTATATGTATAAATCTGTATTTTTTTTATTCTTTTCCATTGTAAGTTATTACAAGATACTGAATATAGTTCCCTGTGCTCCATAGTAGGTCCTTGCTATTGATTTTACATATAGTAGTGTGCATCTGTTAATCCCAAATTCCTCACTTATCCCCCTCCTTCCCCTTTTGGTAACCATACATTATTTTCTATGTCTGTGAGTCTGTTTCTGTTTTGTTAAAAAGTCCATTTGTATCATTCTTTTAGATTCCATATAGAAGTGATATTGTCTGTCTTTTCTTGACGTACTTTACTTAGTATGATAATCCTAGGTAGCTAGTTTTGTTTAAGTAAATTAATAGGGGTAGTGTTCCAACTGGCTCCCAAATGGCAGTGAACCGTACCATCACCCCACAGTGATAGCTGATTTTAATATAAACAGGATTGTTCCGCATTTTCTGAAGGCAGTGGCGACCAAGGACGCAAAGGTGGATGCCCAGTCACCTAGAGAAGCTTGGAGAAAGCAGCCTTCAGAGAACAACTATCTGGTTGCCAGGGTTGAAGGTCCACACTGGTCCCTGTGGCAGCAGAAGAGAGTCTTGTGTGAACCACGAGAAAAAGACAGAAAAAGTTCTCAAATAATTGCAAACACTTGTATTACTCAGGGCACTTGGGTTGCAAACAGCAGAAGTAAACTCTGGAAAACTGAAGGCAAAAAGAATATTTCTTTAAAACTTTTTATTTTGTATTGGAGTATAGACAACTAAGGAGAAGGCAATGGCACCCCACTCCAGTGCTCTTGCCTGGAAAATCCCACGGACAGAGGAGCCTGGTGGGCTGCTGTCCATGGGGTCGCTGGGAGTTGGACACGACTGAGCGACTTCACTTTCTCTTTTCACTTTCATGCATTGGAGAAGGAAATGGCAACCCACTCCAGTGTTCTTGCCTGGGGAATCCCAGGGACAGGGGAGCCTGGTGGGCTGCCGTCTGTGGGGTCACACAGAGTTGGACACGACTGAAGCGACTTAGCATAGCATAGACAACTAACAATGTTGTGGTGGCTTCAGACGGACGGCTAAGGGACTCGGCCGCACATGCACATGTATCCACTCTCCCCCAGACTTCCTTCCCGTCCAGGCTGCCACACAGCATTGAGCAGAGTTCCGTGTGCTATACACCAGGTCCTTGTTGGCTATCCACTTTAAATGTAACAGTACATACATGTGGATTCCAAACTCCTTAACGACCCCGCTCCCCTGGTGATGGGCTTGTTCTCTAAGTCTGTGAGTCTGTTTCTGTTTTGTAAATAAGGCAATTTGCATCATTTCTTTTTAGATTCCACAAATAAGGGATGTCATACGATGTTTCTCTTTCTCTGTCTGACTTCACTCCGTATGACAATCTCTAGATCCAGCCATGTTGCTGCAAATGGCATTATTTCATTCAAACAGAAGAATTTGGGCAGCCCAGAGAACTGAGAAAAGTCTTCAATAGGGGCAGAAACTAGGGCAGCTCAGAGATTCAGGAAGCGGAAGTGATGGGCAACCCTGTCCTTGGGGATGAACCTGTTTTGCCATTTGGGGTCCTTGTGTTCCGAGGCCCAGGGTCTAATTTTTACAGGACCAGAGTCCTGTTTGCTTAGTTTGGAACATGTGCTCATGTGTGGTTGGGAGTGGGACAGCCCCACTAGGCCCGCGTGCTCTGCACGGGGCAGTGTCTGGATGGGACACAGAGGGAGACACAAGGGCCGCGCAAGGAATGTGCCCCTGTGTGTTCGCTCACCTGGGCTTTCCCTGGAGACAAGCAGGTAGGCGCTCATCAGAGTGAATTTTAAAGCAGCCCTGCTGGTTAGAATTGAGGTTGGAAATAAGAGAAACAGCAATAGGGAAAGTACTACAGCAGGAAAGAAACGGGAGGTGATCTTGAAAAAGAACACCATTCAGGGATGTATGTGAAGGGAGGTGGGACACTTCTCTTCCTTCCCGTCTCTTCAGAGCTGCCATGTACAGTTTGGGGAAAGCGCCCCATTAGCTGTGCCTGCGGGAAGGCACTAGTGTTAACCACAGATAGGAGACAAATATGGAAGAAAGAAAAGGAAAAAAAAATCACAAACTTTGAACCAAAGCATAAGGGCTAGCCTATGTTCGGGTGTCTAAAGACAAAATAAGTAAATGTCTTCAGTCAACATAGTCCCTCTTGGACTTCTCTAGTGGTCCAGTGGTTAAGAATCTGCTTACCAGTGCAGCAGGGGACATGGGTTCGATCCCTGGTCCAGAGACACAGATAAGCCTAGAAGACTATGAAAGGACTACGCTTAGAGAACACGTGAAGTCAGGGCCAAAGGCCTGCTGAGCAACGCAGAGAAGTATGTTCTTGAATAGAAGAAGGCTGAGCGGCCTCTCTCTTGCTTCATTTACTCAACAAATAGATACTGAGCTTTGTTTGAGGTGCTGTGCCATGCCTTGAAAAGATACCACCACTGACTCAAGGGATCTACATTTACTTCCACCTTACCCTCTCCTACTGAAATTCTTCTTTAAAGACCTAGTGACAAAAATAGGGCAATATAGGGAATTCCCTGGTGTCTAGCAGTTAAGAATCTGCCTTGCAATGCAAGGGACTCGGGTTCAATCCCTAGTTAGGGAACTAAGATCCCACATGCTGCAGGGCAATTAAGCCCATGCACCACAGCTACTGAGCTATGACTAGAGAGAAGCCCACAGAACCAAAGCAAAGATCCTGAGTGTTGCAACTAAGACCCCATGCAACCAAAAATAAATAAATTTAAAAAATTTAAAATAGGGCAATATAATAGTCACAAAGCTTTATAATTTCATTTCTGTGTATCTTCTTGAGGATTTCCCTGGTAGCCCAACTGGTAAAGAATCCGCCACAATGCAGGAGACCCCAGTTCAATTCCTGGGTCAGGAAGATCCCCTGGAGAAGGGATAAGCTACCCACTCCAGTATTCTTGGGCTTCCCTGGTGGCTCAGATGGAAAAGAATCCGCCTGCAATGCAGGAGACCTGGGTTCGATCCCTGGATCAGGAAGATCCCCTAGAGGAAGGCATGGCAACCCACTCCGGTATTCTTGCCTGGAGAATCCCTATGGCCAGAGGAGCCTGGTGGGCTACAGTCCATGGGGTCACAAACAGTCGGACATGACTGAGTGACTAAGCACATACATAGCTGCTTAAACCATCATTTGAAAAAAGAAGCACAAAAATGGCAAATACAGTATGGAACTTCAAATTTTGTATCAGTTTTCAAATTTTTTCTAATTAAAAAAGAAACTCTTGAAGCTTACCAACTCATTTTGCTGTTCTTTCTAAAGCAAAGATAGAAGCTTTGTTTAAAAGGTCATGCCTCTATTATGATAATAAAATAGTTTTTTAAAAAATTATTTAACATAGTACTCTACTCAGTTGGAAAAATACAGCAAAACATGAAGCAGGTTCAGAACTGAAAAAGATCTAGCCTAGTCTTGTGGGTTGTTTTTGGAGAGAAGAAATAGGGTAAGAAAGTTTTTGGATTTTGTCCAGGTCAGATCCAGTTCAAACTTCAAAGAGAGAACAATATTGTTATTTGAGTTCAGTTTCAATTCAAATTAAAATATCACTTTCCTACTTTGGGTTTAGTTCAGCTCCCTGCTCAGAGTGGAGAATGCCATTTAGTGGAAGGAAAGACCCCAGGGCAATTATTTTTTAACTCATTTTGTTGCTCCTGAAGGTAGTGAAAGTGTCAGTTGCTCAGTCGTGTCTGACTCCCATCCCATGGTCTGTAGCCCTCTAGGCTCCTCTGTCCATGGGATTACCCAGGCAAGAATACTGGAGTGGGTAGCCTTTCTCCTCTCCAGAGAATCTTCCTGACCCAGGGATCAAAGCCCAATCTCCTGCATCGCAGGCAGATTCTTTACCATGGGAGCCACCAGGGAAACCCTGGTTACCTGCTACTCCACTGTACATTGAGTATAGTCTGCACCTTTCAGATCCACAGAGGACAGTGAAAATCCTTCAGTGCACAGAGTTCCTTGGGCTCTGGGATCCATATGGCCAGAAAGCCTTTTTGAGTTCATGCCCTACTCTGAGGAGAGGCAGGAAGGAGGCCCAGGTCTGATGGGTCCCTTGTGTGTAGGGGACCAGGGCTGAGGAGGCAGACTCTGGGGAAGCTGGCACTTGGCATCGAGATGGAAAGCAAAGGTACACAGTGAACTCTATCAGACACCAGGAGAAACATCAAGAGAGGTACAGATACCTGTTTTCTGCTCTTCATCCATTCCTAGAGACACAGAGAAGGAAAAGTGAAGAATATGGGAAGGCGATGATTCAATTCCATTAGAACTGAATTGCTTTTATAGATTTATTTGAGGGAAAATTGACATCTATACAATAACAAATTTCATCCAGCAGCTAGAATGCCTTTCTACTCTTTTGGTCTTTTTTTAATGTCCTTCAGTAAACTTATGATTTTATTCCTATCTTGTATATTTCTTTTTTTGGCCGTGCTGGGTCTTCATTGCAGTGCATGGGCTTTCTCTAGTTGTGGCTTGCGGAGCACAGACTCTAGAGCATGCAGGCTCAGTGATTGCAGTGCTCAGGCTTGGTTGCCCTGCAGCCTGTGGGATCCTCGTTACCTGATCAGGGCTCAAACCTGCATCCCCTGCACTGGAAGGCAGATTCTTAATCACTGCACTACCAGGGAAGCCCCAGTATCTTGCATATTTCTGATCATATTTTTGCCTCAGTATTTTAGTATTTTTGTGTGTATGGCAATAATAAATAGAATCCTGGTGTGTTGCTTTTGTATCCTTCTTATTAGTCTCCTATTATCTCATTTGACTATCTTGTATTTTGACTAGACGATATCATTGACAAATAGTGACAATTGAATTCTCTCTTTAATTTTTAAAAAATGTATTTATTTGTTTATTTTTGGCCGTTCTGGGTCTTCATTGCTGCTCGAGGGCTTCCTCTCACTGAAGCAAGTGGGGGCTACTGTTCGTTGCAGTGCTCATGGCATGTGGGATCTTCCCAGACCAGGGATCGAACCTGTGTCCCCTACATTGGCAGGCAGATTCTTAACCACTGGACCAACAGGGAAGTCCCCCTTCCTTTTTTTTTTTTTTTTTAAGCTGAAGTATAGTCGACTTGAACAGTATGAAAAGACAAAATGATAGGATACTGAAAGAGAAAATCCCCAGGTCAGTAAGGGCCCAATATGCTACTGGAGATCAGTGGAGAAATAACTCCAGAAAGAATGAAAGGATGGAGCCAAAACAAAAAGAATACCCAGCTGTGGATATGTCTGGTGATAGAAGCAAAGTCCGAGGCTGTAAAGAGCAATATTGCATAGGAACCTGGAATGTCAGGTCCATGAATCAAGGCAAATTGGAAGTGGTCAAACAAGAGATGGCCAGAGTGAATGTCGACATTCTAGGAATTAGCGAAATAAAATGGACTGGAATGGGTGAATTTAACTCGGATGACCATTATATCTACTACTGTGGGCAGGAATCCCTCAGAAGAAATGGAGTAGCCATCATGGTCAACAAAAGAGTCCAAAATGCAGTACTTGGATGCAATCTCAAAAATGACAGAATGATCTCTGTTCGTATCCAAGGCAAACCATTCAATGTCACAGTAATCCAAGTCTATGCCCCAACCAGTAACGCCGAAGAAGCTGAAGTTGAAAGGTTCTATGAAGACCTACAAGACCTTTTAGAACTAACACCCAAAAAAGATGTCCTTTTCATTATAGGGGACTGGAATGCAAAAGTAGGAAGTCAAGAAACACCTGGAGTAACAGGCAAATTTGGCCTTGGAATACGGAATGAAGCAGGGCAAAGACTAATAGAGTTTTGCCAAGAAAATGCACTGGTCATAGCAAATACCCTCTTCCAACAACACAAGAGAAGACTCTATACATGGACATCACCAGATGGTCAACACCGAAATCAGATCGATTATATTCTCTGCAGCCAAAGATGGAGAAGCTCTATACAATCAGCAAAAACAAGACCAGGAGCTGACTGTGGCTCGGACCATGAACTCCTTATTGCCAAATTCAGACTGAAATTGAAGAAAGTAGGGAAAACTACTAGACCATTCAGGTATGACCTAAATCAAATCCCTTATGATTATACAGTGGAAGTGAGAAATAGATTTAAGGGCCTAGATCTGATAGATAGAGTGCCTGATGAACTATGGAATGAGGTTCGTGACATTGTACAGGAGACAGGGATCAAGACCATTCCCATGGAAAAGAAATGCAAAAAAGCAAAATGGCTGTCTGGGGAGGCCTTACAAATAGCTGTGAAAAGAAGAGAAGTGAAAAGCAAAGGAGAAAAGGAAAAATATAAACATCTAAATGCAGAGTTCCAAAGAATAGCAAGAAGAGATAAGAAAGCCTTCTTCAGTGATCAATGCAAAGAAATAGAGGAAAACAACAGAATGGGAAAGACTAGGGATCTCTTCAAGAAAATCAGAGATACCAAAGGAACATTTCATGCAAAGATGGGCATGATAAAGGACAGAGATGGTGTGGACCTAACAGAAGCAGAAGATATTAAGAAGAGGTGGCAAGAATACACAGAAGAACTGTACAAAAAAGAGCTTCAAGACCTAGACAATCATGATGATGTGATCACTGACCTAGAGCCAGACATCTTGGAATGTGAAGTCAAGTGGGCCTTAGAAAGCATCACTATGAACAAAGCTAGTGGAGGTGATGGAATTCCAGTGGAGCTATTCCAAGTCCTGAAAGATGATGCTGTGAAAGTGCTGCCCTCAATATGCCAGCAAATTTGGAAAACTCAGCAGTGGCCACAGGACTGGAAAAGGTCAGTTTTCATCCCAATCCCAAAGAAAGGCAATGCCAAGGAGTGCTCAAACTACCGAACAATTGCACTCATCTCACATGCTAGTAAAGTAATGCTCAAAGTTCTCCAAGCCAGGCTTCAGCAATATGTGAACCATGAACTTCCTGATGTTCAAGCTGGTTTTAGAAAAGGCAGAGGAACCAGAGATCAAATTGCCAACATCCGCTGGATCATCGAAAAAGCAAGAGAGTTCCAGAAAAACATCTATTTCTGCTTTATTGACTATGCCAAAGCCTTTGACTGTGTGGATCACAATAAACTATGGAAAATTCTGAAAGAGATGGGAATACCAGACCACCTGATCTGCCTCTTAAGAAATCTGTATGCAGGTCAGGAAGCAACAGTTAGAACTGGTCATGGAACAACAGACTGGTTCCAAATAGGAAAAGGAGTACGTCAAGGCTGCATATTGTCACCATGTTTATTTAACTTCTATGCAGAGTACATCATGAGAAATGCTGGGCTGGAGGAAGCACAAGTTGGAATCAAGATTGCTGAGAGAAATATCAATAATGTCAGATATGCAGATGACACCACCCTTATGGCAGAAAGTGAAGAGGAACTCAAAAGCCTCTTGATGAAAATGAAAGAGAAGAGTGGAAAAAGATGGCTTAAAGCTCAGCATTCAGAAAACTAAGATCGTGGCATCCAGTCCCATCACTTCATGGGAAATAGATGGGGAAACAGTGGAAACAGTGTCAGACTTTATATTTTGGGGTTCCAAAATCACTGCAGATGGTGATTGAAGCCATGAAATTAAAAGACGCTTACTCCTTGGAAGGAAAGTTATGACCAACCTAGATAGCATATTCAAAAGCAGAGACATTACTTTGCCAACAAAGGTTCATCTAGTCAAGGCTATGGTTTTTCCTGTGGTCATGTGTGGATGTGAGAGCTGGACTGTGAAGAAGGCTGAGTGCCGAAGAATTGATGCTTTTGAACTGTGGTGTTGGAGGAGACTCTTGAGAGTCCCTTGGACTGCAAGGAGGTCTAACTAGTCCATCCTAAAAGAGATCCAACCAGTCCATTCTAAAGGAGACCAGTCCTGGGTGTTCTTTAGAAGGACTGATGCTAAAGCTGAAACTCTAGTACTTTGGCCACCTCATGCAAAGAGTTGACTCATTGGAAAAGACTCTGATGCTGAGAGGGATTGGGGACAGGAGGAGAAGGGGACAACAGAGGATGAGATGGCTGGATGGCATCACCGACTTGATGGATGTGAGTTTGAGTGAACTCCGGGAGTTGGTGATGGACAGGGAGGCCTGGCGTGCTGCAATTCATGGGGTCTCAAAGAGTCGGCCACAACTGAGCGACTGAACTGAACTGAACTGAGCGTGTAAATGTTAATCCTCACCTCCTAACTTATTCCTTCTCCCACCCACCTTTCCCCTTTGGTAACCATGAGTTTGTTTTTCATGTCTGTGAGTCTCTTCTATTTTGGAAACAAGTTCATTTGTACCTTTTTTTTTTTTTTTTTTTGGTAAGATTCCACTTATAAGGTGGTATCATATGATATTTGTCTTTCTCTGGCTTTCTTCATTTAGTATGATAATTTCCTTTCAATCTTTATACTACTTTGAAAAAAGTATTTTTACTTTTCATTTTATTTATTTTGCCACACCGTGAGGCTTCTGGAATATTAGTTCCCCAACCACGGGTGGAACCCAGAAGTCTTAATTGCTGGATGGCCAGGAAATTTCCTTTATATTGCTTTTCTTGTACGTATTTTATTGATTTAGTAAGACTTTTTGTAGATTCCAGTGAATAGTAGTAGATGTAGAAAATAATACTGTCATTTCCCTGGTTTTGTGGAAATACTATATTTGCACCCGTAGGTATCGTGTTTATCGTGTGGTCCTAGTAGCTAAGTTTTCATCTAGTCTGTCTTGTTGTTGTTTAGTCGCTAAGTCATGTCCACCTCTTTTGCAACCCCGTGGACTGTGGCCCACCAGGCTCCTCTATCCATAAGATCGTGTTAGTTTCAGGTGTACAGGACAGTGACTCATTTATACATACATATATAAATATAAATATATATATATGTGCTTTATCAGATTCTTTTCCATTATAGGTTATTATAGAATATCGAGTAGAGTTCTAGGCAAGAATACTGGAGTGGGTTGGTGTTTCCTTCTCCAGGGAATTTTCCTGACCCAGGGATCAAACCCACATCTCCTATGTGGCAGGTGAATATTATTTTTTTAACCACTGAGCCATCTAGAAAGCCCTCTGTTCCACCTACTGAGAGTTTTAGTAGCAATAGGTATTGAATTTAATGAAAAGTGTTTCGATATCTCTGAGATATTCAATTGATTTTTTCTCCTTCAATCTATTAACATAATGAATTACATTAATAGAATTCCTGATGTGGAATCACTTTTGCGGCCCTAAAATTGAACTACCTTGGTCATAGTGCCTTACTTAAAATTTTTTTGATTAGTATTTTAGAATCTATGTTCTATGAGAATAGAACCTTAATTTTGAAGACTCTTGAATGCTAGGCTAGGGAATCTGAATTTATTTGCTGGAAACTATGAAGGTTTGCGGAGAAGGCAATGGCACCCCACTCCAGTACTCTTGCCTGGAAAATTGCATGGACAGAGGAGCCTGGTGGGCTGCAGTCCATGGGGTCGCGAAGAGTCGGACACAACTGAGCGACTTAACTTTCACTTTTCACTTTCATGCATTGGAGAAGGAAATGGCAACCCACTCCAGTGTTCTTGCCTGAAGAATCCCAGGGATGGGGGAGCCTGGTAGGCTGCCGTCTATGAGGTTGCACAGAGTTGGACACGACTGAAGTGACTTAGCAGCAGCAGCAGCATGAAGGTTTGATTAATATTTTTACTACCTTTGAACATCATTTGTGATCGGTCCAGTGATAAGAATTTATCTTCAGTTAATTGTCTGGGTCTCTTCTCTAATCTCTGTTGCTGAATGTTTATGACTCTGTCTTTTTCCAGACATCATTATTTAGTGACTACTTCAGAGACATGACTGTTAAATCTTTCCTCTTTGTATTGGAAGGGATGGATTCTATATACTGACTCATAAGCATACCTGTAAAGCAATATATTTTAGGCAAGTATTGTTTCTTTCATGCTTTCATGCCAACTATTCTCCAATAAAAATTAAAACAAACAAACTGCACTTCCTTGGTGCTATGATAGATAGGAATCCACCTGTGAGTGTAGGGGACATGT
Organism: Tragelaphus eurycerus; assembly: GCA_935064755.1. Taxonomy (NCBI): domain Eukaryota; kingdom Metazoa; phylum Chordata; class Mammalia; order Artiodactyla; family Bovidae; genus Tragelaphus; species Tragelaphus eurycerus. The sequence continues at coordinate 11,682,277 of CAKXYN010000035.1, read as the reverse complement.
GTTCAATCCTGGTCCAGGAAGATCCCACATGCCTCAGGCAACTAAGACTGTGTGTCACAACTAGCAGACCGAGCTACAGAACCCACAAGCCACAACTAATGAATCTGAGAGCTGCAGCTACTAAAGTCCATACACCTAGAGCCTGTGCTTAGCAACTAGGGAAGCCACCACTATGAGAAGCCCACCCCCCACCCCATGAAGAGACTAGAGAAAAGACCGTGCATGGCAAAGAAGACCCAGCACAACCAAAAGTCAGTCAATGAAAACAGGCTCCTCAAAACCAACAGAAGGAAACTAGGTACACACTTCTGATGGCACATTGTCTACTTTCCCAGAAAGAGAAGCCAGAGTTGGAAGAGAAAGCCCACAGGTCACACATCTGTCCCTTACTCTCCTGTCATAAAGGCACTAAGTCATATCTCTTCAAGGCTTGCCTACCTATAGGAGACAGGCAAGTTTGGCAGCTGAGGGACCAAGGGTTGAGCATTTTTAAAAAATATTTATTTATTTACTTATTTATTTGGCTGTTCCTGGTCTTAGTTGCATGATAGGGTATACCTTTTGTTGCGGCATGTGGGCTCTCTAGCTGGGGCACACAGACTCCAGAGCGCTCAGTAGTTACAACACAGGCTTAGTTGCCCTAAAGCATAAGGGATCTTACTTCCCTGACTGGGGATCAAACCCGAATCCCCAGCATTGCAAGGCAGATTCTTTACCACTGGACCACAAATCTGCCTGCCAGTGTAAGAGATATGGGTTTGATCTCTGGTCCATGAAGGTCCCACATACCTTGGAGCAACGAAGCTCGTGCGCCACAACTACTGAGCTTGTGCTTTAGAGCCTGGCAGCCGTAGCTACTGAATCCCACAGGCCTAGAATCCATGCTCCAAAACAAGAGAAGCCACCGCAATGAGAAGCCTGCACACTGCAACTGGAGCATAGCCACCACTAGCCACAACTAGACAAAAGCCTGTGCAGCAACAAAGACTTTGCACAGCCAAAATAAATCAATAAATAAAATGATTTTAAAAAAAAAGACCCAGGGGCCACGCCTTTTAACCTCTTCCTGTCCTTAGAGACATGCCTGCTGTGTGCATGTTGGTGAGAGGCCCCACTTCAACGGAGGAAGCCCTAAAGGCCTGTTGTTACTCACACAGAGAGAGAACAAAGCTTAGCCTACAGGTATGCCTGCCAGCTCAGATGTAGGAGGCCTGGAGATGCCAGGGCAGTTTAATATCAGTTGGAGGGATGAGTAATAACAGTACAGTAGTTAAACATGTATTGCTGCTGCTAAGTCGCTTCAGTCGTGTCCGACTCTGTGCGACCCCACAGACGGAAGCTCACCAGGCTCCCCTGTCCCTGGGATTCTCCAGGCAAGAACACTGGAGTGGGTTGCCATTTCCTTCTCCAATGCATGAAAGTGAAAAGTGAAAGGGAAGTCGCTCAGTCGTGTCCGACTCTCAGCGACCCCATGGACTGGAGCCTACCAGGCTCCTCCATCCATGGGATTTTCCAGGCAAAAGTACTGGGGTGGGGTACCATTGCCTTCCCCGTAAATATGTATTAGTTCAAAACATAAAGAGTGAGAAATTAAGTAGCATTGTTATAGCTGATACAATCAGACATAATGAAATAAAATTCAGGGGAAAAATTTAAATCATAAACACAAGGGAACATTCTAATATCAAGCTAACTAGATTAGTACAAAATATTTTAAGATTTCCAGCAGGGCTCCTGCTTCTCTGCAAGGCAAATTAAGCAACACACATTTAACTTTAAATTGCAACAAGCCAACTTAAACGTTGGCTAAAGCTCAGAGAGTATGACTCCCTGGGCTGGGCACAGTGGCAAAAACTTCCAAGGAGAAATTATTTTCAGAGGCACAAGCTGAAAATGTAAATAAATTAAGTGAACTTATAAATCAATGAAACAAGTGAACTTTAAAAAATAAATGTTCTTTTCAACAAATGGTGCTGGAACAACTGGACATCCATATATAGAAAGGTGAATCTAGACACAGACCTTAACACCTTTCACAAAAGTTGGATCATAGACCTCATTGTAAGGTGCAAAACTATAAAACTCCTAGAAGGTAATAGAAGAGGAAACCTAGATGATTTGGGGTATAGTGATGTCTTTTGTAGATATAACACCAAAGGCACAATTCATGAAATAAATAATTGACAAGCTGGATTTCATTAAAATTAAAAACAGAGGATTTTGGGGGAATCCCCTGATGGTCCAGTGGTTAACACTCTGCTCTGCCAGTGTGGGGGGCTTAGGTTCAATCCCTGGTCAGGGAACTAAGAACCCATAGCACAGCCAAAAGATTTAGAAAACAGAGGGGGGGGGGGGTGGGTATTTTTGGAAACTATAGTGGTGGACACATGTCTTCATACATTTGTCCAAGCTCATAGAATGCTCAGTGTCAGGAATGCGCCCTAAGGTAAACCATGGACTTTGGGTAATAATTATGTGTCACTATAGGTTTATCAGTTGCCACAAATATCCCACTCTGGTGGCGGATGTTGGCAATTGGGGAGGCTAGGCATGGGATGGGGGAGGAGATATATGGGACATCTCTGTAGCTTCCTCTCATGGTTTCTGTAAACCTAAAGTGGCTTAAAAAAAGGAAACAAACAAAACTTTTTAAAAAGGAATGTAAAGAACTAAAATGATTAGGACCAGGCATTCTTAGAAAGCATATTCAAAAGCAGAGACATTACTTTGCCAACAAAGCTTCATCTAGTCAAGGCTATGGTTTTTCCTGTGGTCATATATGGATGTGAGATCTGGACTGTGAAGAAGGCTGAGCGCCGAAGAATTGATGCTTTTGAACTGTGGTGTTGGAGAAAACTCTTGAGAGTCCCTTGGACCGCAAGGAGATCCAACCAGTCCATTCTGAAGGAGATCAGCCCTGGGATTTCTTTGGAAGGAATGATACTCAAGCTGAAACTCCAGTACTTTGGCCACCTCATGCGAAGAGTTGACTCATTGGAAAAGACTCTGATGCTGGGAGGGATTGGGGGTAGGAGGAGAAGGGGATGACAGAGGATGAGATGGCTGGATGGCATCACTGACTCGATGGACGTGAGTTTGAGTGAACTCCGGGAGTTGGTGATGGACAGGGAGGCCTGGTGTGCTGCGATTCATGGGGTCGCAAAGCGTCAGACATGACTGAGCGACTGATCTGATCTGATCAGATCTGATTCTTAGAAAACTCATTTGGCTGAAAGGGCAGGAGATGAGGACTCAAAGAATACGTGTTCTCCAGGCCCACAAATCCGCTGGAGTCTTGGTAGCACTTAGCAATGCCTGCAGTTTTCGTATTCATTTGTTCCCATGTTTATTCTCTGTCTCATAACACTGTGCACATAGGGAGGGACTCTGTCTGCTTCCCACTGTAGAGACCCAGCACCTGAAGCACACAGGCCAGATGCTCAACATAGATTTGTGGTGGGCTGATCCCCTACCCCTTTCTTTGGGACACATCAGAACCTCAGTCCTGCTCACTTCAGTCTTGCTCACTTCCCTGCCGACTTTCTCACCCTCTACTCTCCAAGCGGAGGAGTCCTCACTAGATCTGAGATGTGTTAGAGGAGGGCTGGGGAGCCTTGCCCCATATCATTGCCCACGATTCTTCCAGATCTAGCTTTGCCAGAGTGCTTCCTTTGCCCCATAGGCCCAAATTATTGAATTGATGAAAGCCTTTGCCTCTGAGCCCCTCCCTTCCTAAGGCAGTGAGCCAAGGACCACCAAGCTAAGAGGCCAGAGTCACCTGCAGCAGCGCCAACCAGTAAAAAAAAGTTCATCTGAGCCACTGATGCAAGTCACATTTTTTCGATTTCCTAGTAGTCTTATTAAAAAATATTAAAAGAACATGAAAACTAATTTTATTACTACTACCCTATTTTACTTAATATATCCAAAACATTATCATGTCACTATGCATTCAATATGAAAGAGTTATTAATGAGATAATTTCCCTTTTATTGTCCTTCTTTGAATTTCTATGTATATTTTATGCTCACAGCACTACCATAGGTTTGCATTAACCACATCTTTTTTTTATTTCTAAAGAATATTTTCTGTAAACTCTAATTGAAATACAACACAAATAGAAAATGCACAAATCTAATGTATACAACCTGATGAATTTTCACAAGTGAACACCAACAAGCATTTTAAAGTGTTTGTTACATCTATATGTAATCCCTGAGAGGATTCCAGATAATACATTTTATTCTTCAAGAGGACATTGGTGAAGAAGATTCCCTTTCCCCAAGGACCTTTTTTTAAAAATTTTATTTATTTTCATTGGAGGATAATTACTTTACAATATTTTGATGGTTTCTGCCATACATCAACATGAACTGGCCACAGGTATACATGTGTCCCACCCCATCCTGGACCCCTCTCCATTTCCCTCCCCACCTTATCCCTCTAGGTTGTCCCAGAGCACTTGCTTTGTGTACCCTGCTTCATGCATCCAACTTGCACAGGTCTTCTGTTTTACATATGGTAAAGAGGAACTCCCCAGGTCAGTAGGTGCCCAATATGCTACGGGATATCAGTGAAAGAATAACTCCAGAAAGAATAAAGGGATTGAGCCAAACCAAAAACAATACCCAGCTGTGGATGTGTCTGGTGATAGAAGCAAGGTCCGTTGCTGTAAAGAGCAGTATTGCATAGGAACCTGGAATGTCAGGTCCATGAATCAAGGCAAATTGGAAGTGGTCAAACAAGAGATGGCAAGAGTGAATGTTGACATTCTAGGAATCAGCGAACTCAAATGGACTGGAATGGGTGAATTTAACTCAGATGACCATTATATCTACTACTGTGGGCAGGAATCCCTCAGAAGAAATGGAGTAGCCATCATGGTCAACAAAAGAGTCCGAAATGCAGTACTTGGATGCAATCTCAAAAATGACAGAATGATCTCTGTTCGTTTCCAAGGCAAACCATTCAATATCACAGTAATCCAAGTCTATGCCCCAACCAGTAACACTGAAGAAGCTGACGTTGAACGGTTCTATGAAGACCTACAAGACTTTTTAGGACTAACACCCAAAAAAGATGTCCTTTTCATTATAGGGGACTGGAATGCAAAAGTTAGGAAGTCAAGAAACACCTGGAGTAACAGGCAAATTTGGCCTTGGAATACAGAATAAAGCAGGGCAAAGACTAATAGAGTTTTGCCAAGAAAATGCACTGGTCATAATAAACACCCTCTTCCAACAACACAAGAGAAGACTCTATACATGGACATCACCAGATGATCAACACCGAAATCAGATTGATTATATTCTTTGCAGCCAAAGATGGAGAAGCTCTATACAGTCAACAAAAACAAGACCAGATGACTGTGGCTCAGATCATGAGCTCCTTATTGCCAAATTCAGACTGAAATTGAAGAAAGTAGGGAAAACCACTAGACTATTCAGGTATGGCCTAAATCAAATCCCTTATGATTATATAGTAGAAGTGAGAAATAGATTTAAGGGCCTAGATCTGATAGATAGAGTGCCTGATGAACTATGGACTGAGGTTCATGACATTGTACAGGAGACAGGGATCAAGACCATCCCCATGGAAAAGAAATGCAAAAAAGCAAAATGGCTGTCTGGGGAGGCCTTACAAATAGCTGTGAAAAGAAAAGAAGCAAAAAGCAAAGGAGCAAAGGAAAGATACAAACATCTGAATGCAGAGTTCCAAAGAATAGCAAGAAGAGATAAGAAAGCCTTCTTCAGCGATCAATGCAAAGAAATAGAGGAAAGCAACAGAATGGGAAAGACTAGAGATCTCTTCAAGAAAATTAGAGATACCAAGGGAACATTTCATGCAAAGATGGGCTCGATGAAGGACAGAAATGGTATGGACCTAACAGAAGCAGAAGATATTAAGAAGAGATGGCAAGAATACACAGAAGAACTGTACAAAAAAGATCTTCACAACCCAGATAATCACGATGGTGTGATCACTGACCTAGAGCCAGACATCCTGGAATGTGAAGTCAAGTGGGCCTTAGAAAGCATCACTACGAACAAAGCTAGTGGAGGTGATGGAATTCCAGTTGAGCTATTTCAAATCCTGAAAGATGATGCTGTGAAAGTGCTGCACTCAATATGCCAGCAAATTTGGAAAACTCAGCAGTGGCCACAGGACTGGAAAAGGTCAGTTTTCATTCCAATCCCAAAGAAAGGAAATGCCAAAGAATGCTCAAACTACCGCACAATTGCACTCATCCCACACGCTAGTAAAGTAATGCTCAAAATTCTCCAAGCCAGGCTTCAGCAATATGTGAACCGTGAACTTCCTGATGTTCAAGCTGCTTTTAGAAAAGGCAGAAGAACCAGAGATCAAATTGCCAATATCCGCTGGATCATGGAAAAAGCAAGAGAGTTCCAGAAAAACATCTATTTCTGCTTTATTGACTATGCCAAAGCCTTTGACTGTGTGGATCACAATAAACTGTGGACAATTCTGAAAGAGATGGAAATACCAGACCACCTGATCTGCCTCTTGAGAAATCTGTATGCAGGTCAGGAAGCAACAGTTAGAACTGGACATGGAACAACAGACTGGTTCCAAATAGGAAAAGGAGTATATCAAGGCTGTGTATTGTCACCCTGCTTATTTAACTTCTATGCAGAGTACATCATGAGAAACGCTGGGCTGGAAGAAGCACAAGCTGGAATCAAGATTGCCAGAAGAAATATCAATAACCTCAGATATGCAGATGACACCACCCTTATGGCAGAAAGTGAAGAGGAACTAAAAAGCCTCTTGATGAAGGTGAAAGTGGAGAGTGAAAAAGTGGGCTTAAAGCTCAACGTTCAGAAAACAAAGATCATGACATCCTATCCCATCACTTCATGGGAAATAGATGGGGAAATAGTAGAAACAGTGTCAGACTTTATTTTTCTGGGCTCCAGAATCACTACAGATGGTGACTGAAGCCATGAAATTAAAAGACGCTTACTCCTTGGAAGGAAAGTTATGACCAACCTAGATAGCATATTCAAAAGCAGAGACATTACTTTGCCATCAAAGGTTCCATCTAGTCAAGGCTACGGTTTTTCCTGTGGTCATGTATGGATGTGAGAGTTGGACTGTGAAGAAGGCTGAGTGCCGAAGAATTGATGCTTTTGAACTGTGGTGTTGTAGAAGACTCTTGAGAGTCCCTTGGACTGCAAGGAGATCCAACCAGTCCATTCTGAAGGAGATCAGCCCTGGGATTTCTTTGGAAAGAATGATGCTCAAGCTGAAACTCCAGTACTTTGGCCACCTCATGCGAAGAGTTGACTCATTGGAAAAGACTCTGATGCTGGGAGGGATTGGGGGCAGGAGGAGAAGGGGACGACAGAGGATGAGATGGCTGGATGGCATCACTGACTCGATGGACGTGATTCTGAGTGAACTCCGGGAGTTGGTGATGGATGGACAGGGAGGCCTGGCGTGCTGGGATTCATGGGGTTGCAAAGAGTCAGACATGACTGAGTGACTGAACTGAACTGAACTGTATGTACATGTTTCAGTGCTGTTCTCAGAAGTCTTGTTCTTTACCCGTATGTGTCTCCTTTGATGCCCTGCATGTAGGATTGTAGGTACCGTCTTTCTCAATTCCATATATATGCATTATTATAGAGTATTTGTCTTTCTCTTTCTGAACCACATTTCAAGTGTTCAGTGACCACACGTGGTAGGTGGCTTCGTAGTTTGGAGCAAGGAAAGAATGGGGAGAAAAAACCTCCATCGGTATTGTAAGATGTCCCCTCTGACCCTCACGGTGACATCTCCTGTATACATGGTGCGTCCAACTGAAGGGGAAGGAAGTGGGGGATGGGTGGCAGGGGCCGAAGGAATCGGCCACGCCCCCCGTCTTGGATCCCTTGACCACCTCTTCCCTTGCATGTCTGGCAGGCTGTTTGTGCCATGCTGGGGAGTTGGAAGCGAGGTACCAGTCCTAACTGAAAGCTCACCAAGAGTCAAGCGGAGGCCAGCCCCTCCGTGGTTCCACTTGGTCCTGGCCCAGGAGGACCAGGTATGGAGGGCTGGCCGTGCAGAGTGGCAGGCGCATCTCCAGGCTTCTAGTGGGCTTCCCCTGTGTCTCGAGGTGTTAACAGCATTACTGCCCAACGCCAGCACCCTCGTGCTATTCTGTCCGGCGTTCCAAATGCGTGTTTTTACAGCGTCTCGACGCCAATTAGCCTAATTGCCCATTGCCATTTTGAAGCCCGGCCTTCCTTTAGAACTTATCATCAAAGGTCTCCGGGGCTCCCTACCAAGTACTCCTGAGCTTCTTCCCCCTTTTTACTGGAGGCAAAGCGGCCTGAGAAGCCAGCGGCTGCCTATAAACAGCCGGTGAGTCAGGCAGGAAGCCAACTCCACCCTCAGGAGGCGGAAGCCCGGGAAGCCTTCCTTGTAGAGCGAGGTCACTGTCCACCTAAGGAACGTTTCACATGCTTGCAGCTCACCTTTTAACCACTTTTTTGACTGATAACCTAAAAGGGATTATGTACGGAGAATGATTTTTCTTAATGAATCATGCTGATGATTAGGACCAGTAATTCTTAAATTAAGCTTCAAACAGCTTTTGTCTCTTCTCTAGCTGTCACTTCTGTTATGTGAGCCCTGCTTGCCTCAATCGCTCTTTTTCAAATAGTCCATGCAAGTCAGACACTATACCCTGTAGGAATGTGTGCAAACCAAGAGATAGTTAGAAGCCCTGAAGAAGGATGGAGGGGGTCTCCTTCTTAGTGGTTGGGCTTTGTCACAGCTATTTTAACTGTCAGAGTTGGTTTTGTTTTTTTTTCCTGAATGTGATTTTTTTACCCCCTAAAGTTACACTTATCTACAGAAAATTGAGAAATTCTTTGATTTGTTTGTAAACATTACTTTCCCAGGTTATACCAAGTTTTATTTCATGTAATCTTAAGATATTGGAGAAAATGATTCTAGCTTAGGATCCAAGCTTAGAGAACTTCCGGGAGAGCACACAAAGCTGGCATTATTTGCTATATCGAATGTTCTTATTTTTCACTAACCTCTGGGCACATTTACAAATATTCTTAAAGAAGGCATTCATAGCTTATTATCTATCCAAGGAAAAAATGGAACCAAACCTGCTTTCACTAACACCTACCTTTCAAAAACACATTCACACAGTTTCTTATTATGAAAAGGGAAAAGAATGATTGCCAGTTGGCAACAGATGAGGTTTGTTTTGGAATCTAGTGTCATGGTTGTTTTGATGGAATCAGAGTTCACTCTGTTTTTTTTTTTTTATCCTTGGGAGCATTTTTTCTTCGCTCCTAACTCAATCAACCCTAAATTCTGTGAGATCTTGATAGGTATAAGTCTCATTATAAGGTATAAGTCTCATTTGTGGTAGAGGAAGAAATGCCATTGCTCCGAATTCTCCCTTCTCTGAGTGAAGAGCTTCCCTGGGAAAGAGACCAGACGTGGAGCTGGTGGCAATGTAGACAGTGGAGGGGCAGAAAGTTTAGCAAAGCTCATCTTCATGGAGATGGGGTCATATGACAGCACATGAAACAGAAAACCCCGCCATCCCAAAGAGTTTTGTTCCCACACACTGGGGTAGGATTTGGGGCAGGGAAAGCAATGTGACCCCAGAGGACCTCTAAGAGGTAATTTGCTAAGGAATTGCTGAAAGGTATTGCAACACATCACAATAGGAGGAGGCGGGATTCTGAGCACTGCAGATAAACCTGCACAGGGAAACTGGTGTTGGCCAAGGGGGCCCTCTGCTTCTCATTTCCTCCTCAGGGACACAGCTTCCTCCAACCTGGGGAAACATTGAAAGCCCACAGCAATGCTTACTCACCAGATAAGCCAAGAAGAAGCTACCCCTTTCCAGGAAGTCTGTGACAACAGTGGGTAAGCATAGGTGAGCAAGGAGGTGTAACCAGCCCAGCCAGCCCCATCTCTGACTCACATCTGGACTATGCTTTACTCGCAAAGAGTCGGACATGACTGAGCGACTGATTTGATCTGATCTGATCTTACTGGCTTCCTTGTGCCTCAGCTCCTCTGCCTGTCAAATTTTGGTAAAATTCTCTGAAATCTTTTGCTGAAAGGTTCTTCAAAAGGGCAAGATAGTATAATTAACCCTTAGCTATCCGGTGTGAGGTTGCTATAAATAGGGTCTGGAATACGGTCACAATGTCATAGGTTTGTTTACAACAATATAAATGGGGCCATATAACCATCTACGGGAAGCTTAGCAGAATTCTTTGATAGGACATGCATTCAGGAAAGCTGAGACTCAGTCCTCCCCAGGACCAAATAGCCTTTGTGCATGGGCTTTCAGCAAAGATTTTCCTTCCTCCCAGAGCCCCGCTTCTCAGTGTGACCAGCCAAGGCAGCTGTAGAGGAAGGTGGGTTCTGGTTGATCTAGGAGGCTGGTCCAAAATCTAATTTATACTGAAGTGATGTGCAGGCAAGTGTGCACGTGTGTGCACATCCAGGCATTCCTCGCCAAATCTGAATGTACCTTTAAAAATACAAAAATAAGGGGACTTCCCTGGTGGTCCAGTTGTTAAGGATCCACCTTGCAATGCAGGGGATGCAGGTTTGATCCCTGGTCAGGGAACTAAGATCCCACATGCTGTAGAGGAACCAAACCTCCACACCACAACTAGAGAGTCTGTGCACCACAATGAAGTATCCCACACAACTCAGTGGAGATCCCACGTGCCACAACTAAGACCCAATGCAGCTGAATTAATTAATAAAAAAATTTTTTTTAATAAGTGTAAACATTTAGCCTAGACGACCCCACTAAGTCCGTTCTAGGATGACGCGTGTCTCTGTGTTATAAACTTGGTGGTGGCCAGCCTTTAGCTCTACTAGACTGAAATGGGAAGCATTGAGCATAGAAACTGTGGCATATTCTGAAAGGATGGGTTAAGGAATCCCTTTAGTTTGGGAAGAAGCAGGAGCAAAAATGTTGGCTGGGGCAGCATTTCAGTCATGTTAATATCCTCCTAACCCGTAAGAGATGACTGGGGCATGGCAGAGAGGCAGGTTCGGGAATAAACACTGAAATGGGGTGGGTGACCCCATTGTCTGTTATCACAGGACACTTTGATAGATGTATATGAAACTCATTGGTGCACGGGGAAGCCAAATGTTCAGCTTTAGCCAAGTAAAATGGTAAGGTTTCTATTCTATTTTCATCTGGAGTGCAGAACTAAGGAAGGCACTTCTTAAGAGAGATTTAATTATGGGCATGAGCATAAGAAACATATCAGAACTCGCTCTCGCCCTCCCCCACTCCCTCAAACCTTTTATTTCCTCACATTTTTGTTGACCTAGGTGATTAAATTGTTTGCTTTAGATGCCTGGTACAGAGTAGCTGTCCAACTAATACTCAATGATTGAATGAAAAATAGCATTTAAACTTTTCAGAAATAGACAGTGAAGCAGCCTGGTGAGGGTTAATTAAGTCCATGACTGATCGGCAAATGGAAGGCAGCAGGGAGAGGTTCTACAGAGCAGAGACTCCCTTCCTGCCTGGCTTTCTGTCTCTCCTATTTCATTTGGGCCTCACTCCACCTGCCTCACCTGTCTGGCGCCTCTAACCTCTTGGAAAATGGATGTTGGTACTACACAAGCGGGAATTATCCTGGACTCAGATGCTCTGGAAGGGCCAAAGCTAAATTTCCCAAGTCACTCCATGCCTGCCTGGAATAACAGGGGCAACACGGAAGACTCAAAGTCACATAGGAAGGACAGCCTGATGATATATCCCCATGTCCCTGGTAAATCCCAAGTGAACTTCCCAGACAGCCAAGTGAGGTGGTTTGGAGCTTGGGTCTGCATCCCAGCTCTACCACTAGCTGCGTGTTCTTGTAAATGGGTTTAATTATTGCATGGACCTGTATGATCAGGCTGCCTAAGATGCCTGTTCTCCTGCTCTCTTATGTCCCCTACTCAATCAGACGCTTCTTTCTTTTTTTTTTTTTTTTTTTTTTTTTTTTTTTATTTATTTTTTGCTGCACTGGGTCTTCATTGCTTTGCATGGACTTTCTCTAGTTGTGGTGAGTGGGGTCTGCTCTTCATTGTAGTACACGAGCTTTTCATTGCTATGGCTCCTCTCGTTTCTGACCACAGGCTCTAGGCACGTGGGCTTCGGGGGCTGTAGCACAGAGGCTCGATGGTTGTGGCTCTTGGACTCTAGAGCACTGGCTCAGTAGCTGTGGCACATGAGCTTAGTTGCTCCACGGCAGGTGGAATCTTCCTGGACCAGAGATCAAACCCGTGTCTCCTTCCTTGGCAGGTGGATCCTTATCCACTATGCCACCAGGGAAGTCCAATCAGTCCTTTCTTCACCTACACCTACTCACATGGCTGATCTTCCCTCTTAATCATAGAGCTCCCAGCCCCAGCTAGTGATTGTTTTAATCTTTATATCAGAAAGTATCTACTACCATAGCTTATCAAAGGGGCTGTGAAGGGCATGCTCTTCTCCTGGTTTCCCTGGTAACCAGTGAGCCAACTGACATCCTGGAAACCTCCACCTTCCCCCAGAGCAAAGACTGCTTCCATGGTCTGCCTGCCATCTGCTGCCCACAGTGGACTATCACCCCAGGACCTTGCTTCAGACATGTGAGATCCTCTATCCACTAAGCCACTGAGGTCCTTGTCAGTGATGCTGGGCTCTTTCTTCCAGCTTGAGGCTGGGCAGATACAGGGCCTGCAGGCCTGTGGGATGCAGCCCAGCTAAACTTGTCAAGCTGTTGTGAGAACTATGGAAGAAAATCCATGTAAAGCCTCTTAGTGCAATGCCTGGAACATAGTAAGTATTCTACAATGGTTAGATTATTGTATTCCATGATTCCTGCCAAATGGTCTCCTACCCATGCTTCTGAGCCTCCATCACTGCTGCTGCTGCTACTGCTGCTAAGTCGCTTCAATCGTGTCCGACTTTGTGAGACCCCATAGACGGCAGCCCACCAGGCCCCGCCGTCTCTGGGATTCTCCAGGCAAGAACACTGGAGTGGGTTGCCATTTCCTCCTCCCAATGCATGAAAGTGAAAAGTGAAAGTGAAGTCACTCAGTTGTGTCTGACTCTTAGCGACTCCATGGACTGCAGCCTACCAGGCTCCTCTGTTCATGGGATTTTCCAGGCAAGAGTACTGGAGTGGGGTGCCATTGCCTTCTCCCGAGCCTCCGTCAAAGGTACATTGATTCAACCGCCCATTCTTTCAGTAACCATTCCTGGGGATCTATGGTTTGTTAAGTCAGGTGTTAGGCACAAACTGTAGGATACACGTATAAATCTGAATCTGACCGGAGTCCTTCTTTCAGACAACTTATACTAGGAGTGACCAAAGTGTAAGAAACAGAAAGTGTCTTAAAAGAGATAGGAATAAAGTGTGATATGGACACTCAGAGGAGAGAACACAGTAGGGACTCCCCTGGTGGTCCAGTGGTTAAGATTCCACACTCCCAATGCAGGGGGTGCAGGTTTGATCCCTGGTCGGGAAACTAAGATTCAAAAACTAAGATTTTAGGGGTGGCCAAAAAATAAAAAAGAAGAAAGAACATAGTGGCTTCCAGGAGGGGAAAAGAATCTTCAGCTGGGAAGCTTTTGGAAATGGTTGGAGGTAGGAGCGGGGATGAGAACATTTTAGGGTAGAAGGCAGAGGAGGAGAATCCACAGAGTGGAGAAAGCAGCAGAAGCTGTGCTTGGCTTCGAGTGTCAAGGAAAATGGTTTGGAAGGGGGTTGGAGCCAGTTAAGGGGCATGGGCCTCATGTGTTTACTCAGCCTCCTATCCAGAGCCTCCTCTAAGCCCCCAGGTCTGTTTTTTGGGACCAGGATACAAAGACATAGGTTGTTGTCTTTGGGGTTGGGGTAAGCACTGGACCCAAATGCAGGCAGTAGACTGGCTAGTAACCTGTTGAACAAAATCAACCAGGCTAAGACTTCTTTCTCAAGAACCTCAACAAAAATGGTTCTGGTTACTATTGCTACATCACAGGTTATCCCCAAATGTAGCTACATTTTGCTCTGCCAGGGCAGGACGGGGCCGTCATACATATAAGTGTTGTGCTCAGACTCTTGTGACCCCATGGACTGTAGTCCTCCAGGCTCCTCAGTCCATGGGATTTTCCAGGCAGGAATACTGGGATGGGTTGCCATGTCCTTCTCCAGGGAATCTTCCCAACCCAGAGTTAGAACCCAAGTATTCTGTGGCTCTGCATTGCAGACAGATTCTTTACCCCCGAGTCACCTGGGAAGCCCTCCCTTCTCCAGGGGATCCTCCTAACCCAGGGATCAAACCCAAGTCTCTGGCATTGCAGGCAGATTCTTTACTGTCTGAGCCACCAGAGAAGCCCCTGAGCCACCATAACATGAGCCAAATAGCCCTCAAAGCCATATTTATCATCATCGAGCTTTTTGGAGAAAGTTTACCAGCTGTGCTCTAGGAAAACCAGTCCAGGAGCTGTGTGTAGGATGGGCTGGCAGCAAAGAGAGTGGAGGCGAGAAGATGCATTGAAGGCCACTGTCAGGATCTGGTAGGAGGTGGAGAGGGAGTGAAAAAAGGAAAGGGTGTGTCCAAGGTTAACCAACAGGTCTGGACACTACTTGTGCAAGGAGAACCCAGAGAACCTGAAGCCTGCATTTCCAGATAGCTGTTCATTGTGTTCTTCACTGATATCTAGCAACAGGAAAAGCAGAAACCTGTCTTCATATTTCCACCAGACCCAGGGGAAGGTAGGTATAAATGGATGTGCAGCCATGACCCAGGATGCTATGCTCTGAACTGATTCTGGGATCAGGTAATAGCCAGAAACAAAAATGAGAAAACAGACCATGCAAAGGAAGGTAATTTCAAAATTTTTCAGATCCTTTTCTTTCTTTTTAATTGAAGTGCAGTTGATTTATACTGTTGTGCTAGTTTAAGGTGTACTGCCAAGTGATTCAGTTATTTATATTCTTTTTCAGATTCTTTTCCATTATAGGTTATTACAAGATAGTGAATATACTTTGCGATACAGTAAGTCCTTGTGTATCTATTTTATATACAGTAGCTTGTATCTGCTGACCCCAATCTCCTAATTTATCCCTCCCCTACTACTCCTTTCCCCTTTGATAACAGTAAGTTTGTTGTCTATGTCTGTGAGTGTGTTTCTGTTTTATAAATAAGCTCATCTGTACCCAGATTTCTCAAATGCCATGAAAGAGGGATAGGTGGCCGCTGTCCCCACCCACACCCCTGCTCTTGAGTGACTCATGGTTCTCATCCCCAAACAATCCAGTATCTCTAACAGGCTTCTGGGGCCTCGGCCTCTTATCACACTTCTTTCTACTTCCTCTCTGAAATCTCTGTCAGGGAAGCCACATTGGCTTTGGCAAGGCCTCAGGGAAGGTGGGGAACTGGGCCGAATCTGGCTGGAGTTCTTACTGGTGGACTGAAGAATAACCATAGGCGAACTAAAAAGCCTCTTGATGAATGTGAAAGTGGAGAGTGAAAAGGTTGGCTTAAAGCTCAACATTCAGAAAACGAAGATCATGGCATCTGGTCCCATCACTACATGGGAAATAGATGGAGAAACAGTGGAAACAGTGTCAGACTTTATTTTTCTGGGCTCCAAAATCACTGCAGATGGTGACTGCAGCCATGAAATTAAAAGACGCTTACTCCTTGGAAGGAAAGTTATGACCAACCTAGATAGCATATTCAAAAGCAGAGACATTACTTTGCCAACAAAGGTTTGCCTAGTCAAGGCTATGGTCTTTCCTGTGGTCACGTATGGATGTGAGAGCTGGACTGTGAAGAAGGCTGAGTGCCGAAGAATTGATGCTTTTGAAGTGTGGTGTTGGAGAAGACTCTTGAGAGTCCCTTGGACTGCAAGGAGATCCAACCAATCCATTCTGAAGGAGATCAGCCCTGGGATTTCTTTGGAAGGAATGATGCTAAAGCTGAAACTCCAGTATTTTGGCCACCTCATGTGAAGAGTTGACTCATTGGAGAAGACTCTGATACTGGGAGGGACTGGGGGCAGGAGGAGAAGGGGGCGACAGAAGATGAGATGGCTGGATGGCGTCACTGACTTGATGGATGTGGGTCTGGGTGACCTCTGGGAGTTGGTGGTGGACAGGGAGGCCTGGCGTGCTGGGATTCATGGGGTCGCAAAGAGTCGGACACGACTGAGAGACTGATCTGGTCTAAACACATCTTATTCACTTTTCACTTTCATGCTTTGGAGAAGGAAATGGCAACCCACTCCAGCATTCTTGCCTGGAGAATCCCAGGGACGGAGGAGCCTGGTAGACTGCCGTCTATGGGGTCGCACAGAGTTGGACATGACTGAAGTGACTTAGCAGCAGCAGCAGCAGCAGCGACAACACATCTTAATCTCATCAAAACAGGATCCTGTACACACATGATCAACATCCTCCACCAGAATAGTACTCTGAGTAGATATGATAGGGGGTCCATGGGAAGGAGAACCAGGAAAGAGGGTCCACAGGGAAAGAGAACCAGGCATGACTTTCTTGACATAGGAGAAGCCATTTTGGTCTAAGCCATTTTGTGATCTAAGCCTGGCCAAAATACATGGGCCTAAATGGGTCTCAGTGATTACTGATCTTAAGAGAACAAAAGAATGCAGGAACAAATAATTGCTGTTAGGCAAGACAAGTAACAATATTAAAAATGATGTATCAGTTGTAAAGATTCCTCAGTTCAGTTCAGTCACTCAGTCATGTCCAACTCTTTGTGATCCCAAGGACTGCAGCACGCCAGGCCTCCCTGTCCATTACCAACTCCTGGAGCTTGCTCAAACTCGTGTCCGTCGAGTCAGTGATGCCATCCAACCCTCTTATCCTCTGTTGTCCCCTTCTCTTCCTGTCTTCAATCTTTCTTAGTGTCAGGGTCTTTTCTAAGGAGTCAGTTCTTCACATCAGGTGGTCAAAGTATTGGAGTTTCAGCTTCAGTATCAATCCTTCCAATGAATATTCAGGACTTATTTCCTTTAGGAGTGACTGGTTTGATTTCCTTGCAGTCCAGGGGACTCTCAAGAGTCTTCTCCAACACCACAGTTCAAAAACATCAACTCTTCAGTGCTTAGCTTTTTTTATGGTCCAACTCTCACATCCATACATGACTACTGGAAAAACCATAGCCTTGACTAGATGGACCTTTGTTGGCAAAGTAATGTCTCTGCTTTTTAATATGCTGTCTAGGGGAAGGCAATGGCACCCCACCCCAGTACTTTTGCCTGGAGAATCCCATGGATGAAGGATCCTGGTGGGCTCCAGTCCATGGGGTCGCTAAGAGTCGGACACGACTGAGCGACTTCACTTTCACTTTTCATTTTCATGCATTGGAGAAGGAAATGGCAACCCGCTCCAGTATTCTTGCCTGGAGAATCCCAGGGACGGGGGAGCCTGGTGGGCTTCCGTCTATGGGGTCGCACAGAGTCGGGCACGACTGCAGCGACTTAGCAGCAGCTAGGTTAGTCATAGCTTTCCTTTCAAGGAGCAAGCATCTTTTAATTTCATGGCTGCAGTCACCATCTGCAATGAATTTGGAGCCCAAAAAAACAAAGCCTCTCACAGTTTCCTTATCTATTTGCCATGAAGTGATGATATTGGATACCATAATCTTCGTCTTTTGAATGTTGAGTTTTAAGCCAGGTTTTCATTCTCTTTCACTCTCATCAAGAGGCTCTCTTAATTCTTAGCTTTCTGCCATAAGGGTGGTGTCATCTGTATATCTGAGGTTACTGATATTTCTCTCAGGGAAGTAAAGATTTCTAGTAGTAAAGATTAGCCTGAAGACAACCACCTGATAGACTGGAGCCTAATGATATTGTTTATTTCTGGCCTTTGTGACTTCAACTAAAGCTTGGACTCTGCTGACCTTTGCCCCAGTTCTATGCTGAATTCTCTGCCAAAGCCCTTTCATGAATATACACGTACGCTTAGATTAAAACTTTCCCAATTTTACTGTTCAGGGAAAGATCCTCGGTGTTTTCCTTACTTGTTGAAAGTAATAAATTCTTCCTTCTCCCAGTCTTTGGCTTGGTTGTGTCTTTTGGATCAACACCCACCAAGAGGCAAACACAGTTTTCTGGGTAACAGTACTTTTGTTACAATTGATGAATCCACATTGACACATCATAATCACCTAAAGTCCATAGGCTTCTTTCTTGGTGTTGTACAATCTATGGTTTGGACACATGTATAATAACATGTATCCACCATTATAACATCACACAGAGTAGTTTCATAGCCCTAAAAGTCCTATGTGCCTCCTGTTCACCATCCCTCTACCCCTAGCCCTTGGCAACCACTGACCTTTTACTATCCCCATAGTTTTGCTTTTTCCACAGAATGTCATATAATTGGAATTAGACATTATATAACTTTTCACATCAGTTTTTTTTACTTGCTGATGTTCAGTCACTAAGTAATGTCTGAGTCTTTGCAACTCCGTGGTCTGCAGCATGACAGTCTCCTCTGTCCTCCATTATCTCCCGGAGCTTGCTCAGACTCCTGTCCACTGAGTCGGTGATGCCATCCAACCATCTCATCCTCTATCGCCCCCTTCTCCTTTTGCCTTGAATCTTTCCCAGCATCAGGGTCTTTTCCAATGAGTCAGCTCTTTGCATCAGGTGGCCAAAGTAATGAAGCTTCAGCATCAGTCTGTCCAATGAATATTCAGGGTTGGTTTGCTTTAGGATTGACTGGTTTGATCTCCTTGCTGTCCAAGAGACTCTCAATAATCTTCTCCAGCTCTACAGTTTGAAAGCATCAATTCTTTGGTGCTCATTCTTAGTAATACACATTTATGGTTCCTCTGTGTCTTTCTTGTTTTGACAGTTCTTTTTAGCACTGAATCATATTACCTTGTCTGAATGTACCACAGTTTATTGATCCATTCACTCACTTTCAAATAATTGTTGCTAATACAATTATGAAAAAATTATTATCTAGGCAATGGCACCCCACTCCAGTACTCTTGCCTGGAAAATCCCATGGACGGAGGAGCCCGGTAGGGTGCAGTCCATGGGGTAGCTAAGAGTCGGACATGACTGAGCGACTTCACTTTCACTTTTCACTTTCATGCATTGGAGAAGGAAATGGCAACCCACTCCAGTGTTCTTGCCTGGAGAATCCCAGGGATGGGGGAGCCTGGTGGGCTGCCGTCTGTGGGGTCACACAGAGTCGGACACGACTGAAGTGACTTAGCATAGCATTATATCAATTAAGAACAAAAACAAAAAGAAAGGTTTGGTTTTACCTTCACTTATTCCTTCTATGTGCCTCTTTTCTGTAGCTCCAAGTTTCTAACCTACATCGTGTTCCTTCTCTCTAAAGAACTTAACATTTCTTGCAATGCAGCTCCATTGGCAAAAAAATTCCCTCCATCAATTTTTGTTTGTCTAAGTATTCCTCGTTTACTATTGAGGGTTAATTTCACAAACAGAACTGTGTTGTTTGTTTTTTTTTTTTTCTCTCTCATCATTTTAAATGTTTTACTACATTCTCTTCTTGCTTGCCTGGGTTCTAAGAAGTCAGATATAATTCTTATCTTTGCTCCTCTCTATTGATCAGATTTTTCCCCTCTGACCTTTTTCAGGATTTTTTTTCAATCTTCTATTTTCTCTAGCTTGAAAATTATAAGTTTAGATGTAGGTTTTTGTTTTTTTTTTTTTGCTGTTATTCTGCTTGGTGTTGTTTGAGCTTCTTGGATCTGTGTTTTTGGTGTCTAACATTAACTTCTCAATCATCATTGTTTCAAATACCTCAGCCATGTCTATTAATAAGTCCATCAAAGGCATTCTTAATTTCTCCTGTGCTTCTGTTCTGTTTCCTGTTATAGTATTTTAGATCTCTAGCATTACTTTATTCTTTCTTAGAATTCCATCTTTCTGCTTCCATGCATGTGTGTGTGCACACTAAGTTATTTCAGTTGTGTCTGATTCTTTGTGACCCTATGGACTGTAGCCCACCAGGCTTTTCTGTTCAAGGGACTCTCCAGGCAGGAATACTGGAATGGGTTGCCATGCTCTCCTCCAGGGGATCTTCCAGACCCAGGGACTGAACCTATGTCTCTTGTGGCTCCTACATTCCTGGCAGATTCCTTACTGCTCAGCCACTAGGGGAGCCCCCGTCTGCTCACCTCGCCCGTCTGTTCTTGCATGCTGACTACTCTGTCCATTAGTGCCCCTAGTATATCAGTTATGCTGCTGCTGCTAAGTCGCTTCAGTCGTGTCCGACTCTGTGCGACCCCATAGACGGAAGCTCACCAGGCTCCCCTGTCCCTGGGATTCTCCAGGCAAGAACACTGGAGTGGGTTGCCATTTCCTTCTCCAATGCATGAAAGTGAAAAGTGAAAGTGAAGTCGCTCAGTCATGTCCAACTCTTAGCAACCCCATGGACTAGAGCCTACTCGGATCCTCCGTCCATGGGATATTGCCTTCCCCGATATCAGTTATAAGTGGCTTCAAATTCCCAGTCTGATAATTCTAACATCTCTGCCATAACTGAGTCTGGTTCTGATGCTTGCTTGCTCTGACCCTTCAAAGTGTGTTTTTAATTTTAAATTAAAAAACATTTTTTTCTTGATAGCCAGATATAATGAATTGGCTAAGAGGAACTGCTGTTCCTTTGGTGATGTGGTGAATTGCAGGGCAAGGGAAAGCATTTTATAGTCCCAAGATTAGGGCTCAGTCTTTTAGTGAGGCTATGGCTCTGAACTGTGAACTTCACAGGTACTTCTCAGCGCTCCCCTCTCTTTAGGTGGGCAGGATGGCTGGAGGGAGCTGGAGTTGGGGACTTCCTTTCTCCTATGTGGAAGGCTACAGCCAGCTGAAGTCAGTTTGGATCTGATAAAGCTCCAGCATGTGAGGCTCTGGTTAAATAGTTTCTCTTGAGAGTGGATCTTGTTAAGAACAGAATGCTCAGAAGTATTTCAAAATGGTTCCTCTTCCCCTCCCCTTACCAGAAGCATGGGGGAATTTTTCTCCAGTATTCACTGTGAGAATCCAGTAGAGCTCCAGGAAGTAAAACTCACAAAAGTTTCAGGTGTCCTGATGACTGGATCCCTCTGGAATTTTTGACTTACCCGCACTGAGCCTCCAGTAATTCATCATTTACAGTTCAGGTTTCCCTAACATGGCGCTGGTTCCCATGAAGGGTTCTTCCTTGTTAAGTTGTGATTCTCTGTATTTGCCCGTCACTCTTGCCAGTTTAGGGGACAGTGATTTGTCCTGTGACCTCACTTCCATATGGATCTAAAAAGAGTTGCTAACTTTGCAGTGTGTTCAGCCTTTTACTTGTTGCTAGGATGGATGGTGACTCTCAAACTTCTTACAATGCCAGACCAGAAACCAGAAGTTCTAGCCATATGTTTTGAAAAGTAGAAGGACAGCTGATATGTATTGAGCACCTGCCCTAAATCAGGTGCTTTACCTGATCCACTATTTCATTTTTTCCTTTTAATAGTCCTCTGTGGAAGATGTGACTCTCCCCATTTTGCAGATGAGAAGCTGAGAGTTACAGGAGAAAGGCACTTGCTCAAATGTTCATGACGAGTACATGGTCTGCTTCACTCCAGATCCCATCTGATTCCAACTATGTTCTTATGTAGGAAATAAAGGAGGAATAAAGGGCAGAAGTAAGCAACAAAAATCATTCCCCATGGTTATAAAAGCAGTTAATACTGTAACATTTATGAAGAAAAGAATTTTTGTGTGATTAGATTCTATAGAGATGAGTGTTGGTAAAGTCCCAGGGACTGAATTTTTAGCATACTGCTCCTTAGACATAGTGCTAAGTCGTGTCCAACTCTTTGTGACCCCATGGACCATAGCTCACCAGGCTCCTCTGTCCATGGGATTCTCTAGGCAGGAATACTGGAATGGGTTGCCATTTCCTCCTCCAGGGGGTCTTCCCAACCCAGAGATCGAACCTGCGTCCCTTATGTCTCCTGCATTGCAAACAGGTTCTTTACCACTAGCACCACCTAGGAAGCCAGACATAGACTGGGCATTTAATAAATTCTTGCCAAATGAATGAAGGAATGAATGAGCATTCCATCCAGTGTGTTGTATGTCATTAAAGCATTCTTTCAGTGGGCCTGGCACTGTGCTAAGTACTTTGCATTCTTTATTTCATGTAATCTTTATAACAACACAAGGGAGGGGCAATTTTTTTCTGTTTTTATTGTTGAGGAACCAGAGACTTAGAAAAAAATAACTTTGTGCAAGATCAAATAACTAACAACTGTAGAGGTGGGGCTTGGGCTAGGCCTGTACAGTTCATGCTCTAGACCTGGACTGTCCTTCCTGCAAGGAGTAGGGGAGGGGCTTCCTCCACACACCCACCTCTGTAGGCAGGCACCGTTGCTGATGCTCCCACTAAGTGCCTCACATCCCCTGCAGGGGATAGGCCCTTACCTCCCCCAGATGCCTTCTCTAAGGGTGTAGAACTGAAGATGTTTAAAGCTTCCCCTAGACTGCAGTTCATGACCTCACAGAATCAGCTAAGCTAGAGAATCAGACAGAGGACAAGTCCAAGTGCTGCTGCCTGAAAGACATGTAGTGTGGCCCAGGAAAGTCAGGGTCTTGAAAGGAGGGTCTTGAGGAACCTGCTTGGGAATGGACATTGCTCTGGCTTCTCTTTCCGAACCTTGGGCATCAGATGGATGGAGCACAGGATTAAAAGAAGGTCCGGCTACAGAGATCTGTAGCCAGGCTGGCCGTGTCATCCTGGGAAAGGTCATTAACTTCACCAAGACTCTGTTTCCTTCTCTATTGCATGATAATCAGAGTAAGAATAACAATTTCTATCTCTTGGGGCTATTATGATAACTCAGTGAGACTGGGCAGAGGAAGGTTCTTTGTAACTGGGATGCACTCTACAAGTGACTCGGTTCCCAGAGCCCAGGACAGAGGCTATTTCTACTCCACCCTGCACCTCTTCATAAGGGGACAGGAACACCTTTCACGAAGCAAGGATCTCCCAGGACCTGGTATTTTGCCCATGTCTGGTTTCTGACCCCAGCTTCTGGAAGAGTAGGCAATGAAGGAGCTATAGCTTCTGGCTGTGGTTGTCCCTGTGGAGGAGTGGGGTTCGAGGCCTATCTGAGGTCCTTGCTGTTGCTACTGCTAAGTCACTTCAGTCGTGTCTGACTCTGTGCGACCCCATAGACGGCAGCCCACCAGGCTCCCCCGTCCCTGGGATTCTCCAGGCAAGAACACCGGAGTGAGTTGCCATTTCCTCCTCCAATGCATGAAAGTGAAAAGTGAAAGTGAAGTTGCTCAGTTGTGTCCAGCTCTTAGCAACCCCATGGACTGCAGCCTACCAGGCTCCTCCGTCCACGGGATTTTCCAGGCAAGAGTACTGGAGTGGGTTGCCATTTCCTTCTCCGATCTGAGGTCCTTACATCTTTAGAAACCTAGAAAATTTAGCCTCTCCTTTCTCTCCCTTGATGACCACTGACACCTCTCTCTACTCCCTGCACAAGCCTACTAGTTCCTCTCCTCCTGTAGAAGGTAGGGCTGAGCCATTATAGGTGACATGGGGCTTTTTTCTCCCTCAGGACACTAACAATCATGCCAAGACCCTCTGTTGCTGCTCCACCCTGGGACAGCCAGTGTCTTCTGGGAGCAGGTGTGGGTGAGTAGGATTGTTTAACCCCTTAATCTACATTCCTATCCACCCAGAAGCACAGAAACTACGCAACACAACACAGTACACACACACACAAGTTAACTAGTCACTCTTCCTGCACCTCATTCTTCACAAACTGTTGCTCAAAGAGTATGGTTATCAGAGACTGCTTGGGGAACAGTGTTCTGCTCTGAACTGAAAAGCTTAACTTAGACAGAGTGGCCAAGATGGTGGAGTATGAAGGCCCTGAGCTCACCTCCTCCCACAGTCACACCAAAATCACAAGTATTTACAGCAAAATTATTGAGAACAAAGACCTGAAGCCTAGTGGAAGAGATTTCCTACAACTAAAGATATAAAGGAGAAACTATAACAAGATAAGTAGTAGGTCTGGAGACATGGTATAATGAAGACCCATATCCCCAGGTAGGTGGTCCACAAATGTGAGGATAATTACAATTGCACAGGTTCTCCTAAGGATTAAAGGGTACAAGCCCCACAGCAGTCTCCCCAGCCTTGTGGCTCTATACCAGGAAGACAAACCCCCAGAATGTTTGGCCTTGAAGACCAGTGGGGCTTACTTTCAGAAGAGCCAGAGAACTGTGAGAAATAGAAACTCTACTCTTAAAGGGCACACACAAAATCTCACACACTCTGAGACTCAGAGCAGAAGCTGTAAGTTGAAAGAATCTTGGATCAGACACACCTTCTGATCTTGGAGAGCTTCCCAGAGAAACAGAGGCAATTGGAGCTCACCCTGGGGACACCGACATGGGCTGCAGTCACTTGAAGAAACTTATTCTATCAAGAGGACTCTGGAGCTACCAAGAACTATTTTGGAATCCCCTCTCTAACTTAGCGCTAGGTCATGGCCCCACCCACCAGCCTGTCAACACCAGTACTGGAACACTTCAGGTCAAGCAGCTAGCCAGGTGGGGACACAGTCCCACTCACCAGCAAACCAGCTGCCCTGGGACACAGTGCCATCCACCAGAGGACCCAGGACTTGGCCCCACTCAACAGAAGACCAACACCAGCTCCCAGACCCTAGGCCCTGCCTCCAGGGACCCCAGGACCCACAACATCAAGTGTACTAACATTCATATCATAGGAGTCTCAGAAGGAGAAGAGAGAGAGAAAGGGGCAGAGAACATATTTGAAGACATAATAACTGAAAAGTTTCTTAACTTAGGAAAGGGAACAGACATCCAGGTCCAAGAAGCATAGAAAATCCCAAACAGGTGGCTCAGTAGTAAAGAATCTGCCTGCAACACAGGAGACTTTGGAAAACCCCAAACAGAATCAACCCAGAGAGGGCCACACCAAAACACATTGTAATAAAAATAACAAAAATTAAATATAAAGAGAGAATCTTAGAAGCAGCAAAGGAAAAAGGAACAAGTTATGTACAAGGGAATGTCCATAAAGCTATCAGCTGCTTTTTTCAGTAGAAACTCTGCAGGCCAGAAGGGAGTGGCCCAATATGTTTAAAGTGATAAAAGGGAAAGAACTACAAGCAAGAATACTCTACCCAGCAAGGCTTTCATTCAGAAATGATGGAGAGAGAGAGCTTTACAGAAAAGGAAAAGCTAAGAGAGTTCAGCACCACCAAACCAGCTATATAAGAAATGTTAAAGGAACTGCTCTGAGCACAAAAGAAATGAGAAATATAAAAATTATGAAAGGAAAAATCTTGCTGGTAAAGGCAAATATACAGTAAGAAGGTAAATCAACCAGGTATAAACCTAGTAGGAAGGTTAAAAGACTAAAGTAGTAAAGTCATCTATATCCACAATAAGTAGTTAAAAGAGATACAAAACAAAAAGATGTACAATATGATGTTAAGAACAGTAAAAGGGGAGGGGAAGAGTAAAAATTCAAGGTTGCTAAAATACATTAAACATTAAGAGTCAGCAAATTATAATTATATACATACATTATACACACACACACACACACACACACATATATATATATATATATATGGAAAAAGCAAGAGAGTTCCAGAAAAACATATATTTCTACTTTATTGACTAAGCCAAAGCCTTTGACTGTGTGGATCACAATCAACTATGGAAAATTCTGAAAGAGATGGGAATACCAGACCACCTGATCTGCCTCTTGAGAAGTCTGTATGCAAGTCAGGAAGCAACAGTTAGAACTGGACATGGAACAACAGACGGGTTCCAAATAGCAAAAGGAGTACGTCAAGGCTGTATATTGTCACCCTGTTTATTTAACTTATATGTAGAGTACATCATGAGAAACGCTGGACTGGAAGAAACACAAGTTGGAATCAAGATTGCTGGGAGAAATATCAATAACCTCAGATATGCAGATGACACCACCCTTACGGTAGAAAGTGAAGAGGAACTGAAAAGCCTCTTGATGAAAGTGAAAGTGGAGAGTGAAAAAGTGGGCTTAAAGCTCAACATTCAGAAAACGAAGATCATGGCATCCAGTCCCATCACTTCATGGGAAATAGATGGGGAAACAGTGGAAACAGTGTCAGACTTTATTTTCCTGGGCTCCAAAATCACTGCAGATGGTGACTGCAGCCATGAAATGAAAAGACGCTTACTCCTTGGAAGGAAAGTTATGACCAACCTAGATAGCATATTCAAAAGCAGAGACATTACTTTGCCAACAAAGGTCCGTCTAGTCAAGTCTATGTTTTTTCCTGTGGTCATGTATGGATGTGAGAGTTGGACTGTGAAGAAGGCTGAGCTCCAAAGAATTGATGCTTTTGAACTGTGGTGTTGGAGAAGACTCTTGAGAGTCCCTTGGACTGCAAGGAGATCCAACCAGTCCATTCTGAAGGAGCTCAGCCCTGGGATTTCTTTGGAAGGAATGATGCTGAAGCTGAAACTCCAGTTCTTAGGCCACCTCATGCGAAGAGTTGACTCATTGGAGAAGACTCTGATGCTGGGAGGGATTTGGGGCAAGAGGAGACGGGGACGACAGAGGATGAGATGGCTGGATGGCATCACTGACTCGATGGATGTGAGTCTGAGTGAACTCCGGGAGTTGTTGATGGACAGGGAGGCCTGGTGTGCTGGGATTCATGGGGTTGCAAAGAGTCGGACACGACTGAGCGACTGATCTGATCTGATCTGATATATATAGCTATATATAGACTTTATGCTAATCACAAACCAAAATTCTGTAATAGATACACACAGGAAAAAGAGTGAAGAATCCAAATGTAACATAAAGATTGTCATCAAATCATGAGAGAAGAGAGCAAAAGAAGAAAGGAACAAGAAAGCACTACAAAAACAACCTCAAATCAATTACCAAAATGGCAATAAGTACATTTCCCATCAGTAGTTAACTCTTAAAGTAAATGGGCTAAATATTCCAGTAAGAAACCTAGAGTGGCTGAATAGATACAAAAGAAAGACCCACATATAAAATACACAAAAGACTCACATTAAATCTAAAGACACACAGGTAGAAAGTGAGGGGGTGGACAAAGGCATTCCATGTAAATGGAAGTGAAAAGAAAGCCAGAATAGCTTCATAAATATAAAACATTCCATCCCAAAGCAGCAGAATACACATTGTTCTCAAGTACACATGGCAAATTCTTTAGGAGAGATCACATGCTTGGCCACAGAACAATTGTCAGTAAATTTAAGAAACCAAAGTCATATTAAACAACTTTTTTGACCACAGTGCTTTGAGACTAGAATTCAACCACAGAGGGGAAAAACTGCAGAACACAAACACATGGAGGCTAAACAGTATGCTACTAAATAAACAATGGAACACTGAAGAAATCAAACAAACAAACAAAATACCTAGAGACCAGTGAAAATGAAAATGCAATGACCCAAACTTTAGGGACACAGCAAAAGCAGTTGTAAGAGTGAAGTTTATAGTGATGCGTGCCTACCTCCGGAAACAAGAAGAATCTCAAATAAAAAACCTAACCTTACACTTAGAGGAACCAGAGAAAGAATAAACAACCAAAATCTGTAGAAGAAAAGAAATCATAAAGATCAGAGCAGAAATAAATGAGATAGAGACCCCCCCAAAAAAAAGACCAATGAAGCTAAGCTAATTCGTTGAATGGATAAACAAAATGGACAAAGCTTTACCAGAAGGTTTTCTTTTTACCAAGGAGAAAAGATAAAGTAAGAAATGAAAACTTCATAGACAACACAACAGAAATTCAAAGGATGTCATGATACCCCTATGAACGA
The DNA here is from genome assembly GCA_935064755.1 of Tragelaphus eurycerus. Classification (NCBI taxonomy): domain Eukaryota; kingdom Metazoa; phylum Chordata; class Mammalia; order Artiodactyla; family Bovidae; genus Tragelaphus; species Tragelaphus eurycerus. Next base: position 11,654,406 of record CAKXYN010000035.1, on the reverse strand, counting down.
TTGTATGCCAATAAAATGGACAACCTAGAAAAAAAAGCCTAGAAATATATAATCCTGTAAACTAAAGGTCAGATTTCATTCCAATCCCAAAGAAAGGCAATGCCAAAGAATGCTCAAACTACCGCACAGTTGCACTCATCTCACATGCTAGTAAAGTAATGCTCAAAATTCTCCAAGCCAGGCTTCAGCAGTATGTGAACTGTGAACTTCCTGATGTTCAAGCTGGTTTTAGAAAAGGCAGAGGAACCAGAGATCAAATTGCCAGCATCCGCTGGATCATGGAAAAAGCAAGAGAGTTCCAGAAAAACATCTATTTCTGCTTTATTGACTAAGCCAAAGCCTTTGACTGTGTGGATCACAATCAACTGTGGAAAATTCTGAAAGAGATGGAAATACCAGACCACCTGATCTGCCTCTTGAGAAATTTGTATGCAGGTCAGGAAGCAGCAGTTAGAACTGGACATGGAACAACAGACTGGTTCCAAATAGGAAAAGGAGTACGTCAAGGCTGTATATTGTCACTCTACTTATTTAACTTCTATGCAGAGTACATCATGAGCAACGCTGGACTGGAAGAAACACAAGCTGGAATCAAGATTGCTGGGAGAAATATCAATAACCTCAGATATGCAGATGACACCACCCTTATGGCAGAAAGTGAAGAGGAACTAAAAAGCCTCTTGATGAAAATGAAAGTGGAGAGTGAAAAAGTGGGCTTAAAGCTCAACATTCAGAAAACAAAGATCATGGCATCCGGTCCCATCATTTCATGGGAAGTAGATGGGGAAACAGTGGAAACAGTGTCAGACTTTATTTTTCTGGGCTCCAAAATCACTGCAGATGGTGACTGTAGCCATGAAATTAAAAGACGCTTACTCCTTGGAAAGAAAGTTATGACCAACCTAGATAGCATATTCAAAAGCAGAGACATTACTTTGCCAACAAAGGTCCGTCTAGTCAAGGCTATGGTCTTTCCTGTGGTCATGTATGGATGTGAGAGTTGGACTGTGAAGAAGGCTGAGCTCCAAAGAATTGATACTTTTGAACTGTGGTGTTGGAGAAGACTCTTGAGAGTCCCTTGGACTGCAAGGAGATCCAACCAGTCCATTCTGAAGGAGCTCAGCCCTGGGATTTCTTTGGAAGGAATGATGCTCAAGCTGAAACTCCAGTACTTTGGCCACCTCATGCGAAGAGTTGACTCATTGGAGAAGACTCTGATTCTGGGAGGGATTTGGGGCAAGAGGAGAAGGGGACGACAGAGGATGAAGTGGCTGGATGGCATCACTGACTCGATGGACATGAGTCTGAGTGAACTCTGGGAGTTGGTGATGGACAGGGAGGCCTGATGTACTGGGATTCATGGGGTCGCAAAGAGTCGGACATGACTGAGCGACTGATCTCATCTGATCTAGGACTAAATCAAGAAGAAATAAAAAAAAATATGAACAGAGCAATTACTAGTAATGAAATTTAGTTATAAAAAAGAAAAATTCCCTAAACAAAAAAATCCAGAATCAGATGGTTTCAGAGGTAGAATCCAGCAAACATTCAGAGAAGAATCAACACCTACCCTCAAATTATTCCAAAAAATAGCAGAGGAAGAAATTCTTCCAAACTCATTCTATTAATACAAGGCCAGCATCACCTGACACCTAAACTAGACAAAGATAACACAAAAAAGGAAAATTACTGACCAATATCACTGATGAACTTAGACACAAAAATCCTTATCAAAATATACAGTTCAGTTCAGTTCAGTTCAGCCGCTGAGTCGTGTCTGACTCTTAGCGACCCCATGAATCGCAGCACGCCAGGCCTCCCTGTCCATCAACAACTCCGGGAGTTCACGCAACTCACGTCCATCAAGTCAGTGATGCCATCCAGCCATCTCATCCTCTGTCATCCCCTTCTCCTCCTGCCCCCAATCCCTCCCAGCATCAGAGTCTTCTCCAATGAGTCAACTCTTCGCGTGAGATGGCCAAAATACTGGAGTTTCAGCTTCAGCATCATTCCTTCCAAAGAAATCCCAGGGCTGAGCTCCTTCAGAATGGACAGGTTGGATCTCCTTGCAGTCCAAGGGATTCTCAAGAGTCTTCTCCAACACCACAGTTCAAAAGCATCAATTCTTCAGCGCTCAAACTTCTTCATAGTCCAATTCTCACATCCATACATGACCACAGGAAAGACCATAGCCTTGACTAGACGGAACTTTGTTGGCAAAGTAATGTCTCTGCATTTGAATATGCTATCTAGGTTGGTCATAACTTTCCTTCCAAGGAGTAAATGTCTTTTAATTTCATGGCTGCAATCACCATCTGCAGTGATTTTGGAGCCCAGAAAAATAAAGTCTGACACTGTTTCTACTGTTTCCCCATCTATTTCCCATGAAGTGATGGGACTGGATGCCATGATCTTCGTTTTCTGAATGTTGAGCCCTAAGCCAACTTTTTCATTCTCCACTTTCACACACATCAAGAGGCTTTTTAGTTCCTCTTCACTTTCTGCCATAAGGGTGGTGTCATCTGCATATCTGAGGTTATTGATATTTCTCCCGGCAATCTTGATTCCAACTTGTGTTTCTTCCAGTCCAGCGTTTCTCATGATGTACTCCGCATAGAAGTTAAATAAACAGGGTGACAATGTACAGCTTTGACGTACTCCTTTTCCTATTTGGAACCAGTCTGTTGTTCCATGTCCGGTTCTAACTGTTGCTTCCTGACCTGCATATAAATTTCTCAAGAGGCAGGCCAGGTGGTCTGGTATTTCCATCTCTTTCAGAATTTTCCACAGTTGATTGTGATCCACACAGTCAAAGGCTTTGGCCTAGTCAATAAAGCAGAAATAGATGTTTTTCTGGAACTCTCTTGCTTTTTCCATGATCCAGTGGATGTTGGCAATTTGATCTCTGGTTCCTCTGCCTTTTCTAAAACCAGCTTGAACATCAGGAAGTTCACAGTTCACATACTGCTGAAGCCTGGCTTGGAGAATTTTGAGCATTACTTTACTAGCGTGTGAGATGAGTGCAATTGTGCAGTAGTTTGAGCATTCTTTGGTATTGCCTTTCTTTGGGATTGGAATGAAAACTGACCTTTTCCAGTCCTGTGGCCACTGCTGAGTTTTCCAAATTTGCTGGCATATTGAGTGCAGCACTTTCACAGCATCATCTTTCAGGATTTGAAATAGCTCAACTGGAATTCCATCACCTCCACTAGCTTTGTTCATAGTGACGCTTTCTAAGGCCCACTTGACTTCACATTCCAGGATGTCTGGCTCTAGGTCAGTGATCACACCATTGTGGTTATCTGGGTCGTGAAGATCTTTTTTGTACAGTTCTTCTGTGTATTCTTGCCACCTCTTCTTAATATCTTCTGCTTTTATTAGGTCCATGCCATTTCTGTCCTTCATCGAGCCCATCTTTGCATGAAATGTTCCTTTGGTATCTCTGATTTTCTTGAAGAGATCCCTAGTCTTTCCCATTCTGTTGTTTTCCTCTATTTCTTTGCATTGATCGCTGAAGAAGGCTTTCTTATCTCTTCTTGCTATTCTTTGGAACTCTGCATTCAGATGCTTATATCTTTCCTTTTCTCCTTTGCTTTTCATTTCTCTTCTTTTCACAGCTATTTGTAAGGGCTCCCCAGACAGCCATTTTGCTTTTTTGCATTTCTTTTCCATGGGGATGGTCTTGATCCCTGTCTCCTGTACAATGTCACGAACCTCAGTCCATAGTTCATCAGGCACTCTATCTATCAGATCTAGGCCCTTAAATCTATTTCTCACTTCCACTATATAATCATAAGGGATTTGATTTAGGTCATACCTGAATAGTCTAGTGGTTTTCCATACTTTCTTCAGTTTCAGTCTGAATTTGGCAATAAGGAGTTCATGGTCTGAGCCACAGTCAGCTCCTGGTCTTGATTTTGTTGACTGTATAGAGCTTCTCCATCTTTGGCTGCAAAGAATATAATCAATCTGATTTCGGTGTTGACCATCTGGTGATGTCCACGTGTAGAGTCTTCTCTTGTGTTGTTGGAAGAGGGTGTTTGTTATGACCAGTGCATTTTCTTGGCAAAACTCTATTAGTCTTTGCCCTGCTTCATTCCATATTCCAAGGCCAAATTTGCCTGTTACTCCAGGTGTTTCTTGACTTCCTACTTTTGCATTCCAGTCCCCTATAATGAAAAGGACATCTTTTTTGGGTGAATATTATATTATATATATATAACATATATATTTATATATATAATCATATATATATATAATATTAACATTATATATATTCATAGAAAATCCTAAAGATGTTACCAAAAGCCTACTAGAACTCATCAATGAATTTGAGGGTTTCATGATACAAAATTAATATACAGAATATGTTGCATTTCTATATACTAACAACAGACTATCAGAAGAAGAAATTAAGCGACTTTGCTGGTGGCTTAGTGGTAAAGAATCTGCCTGCCAATGAAGGTGACGACGAGTTTGACCCCTGATCCAGGAAGGTCCCACATGCCGTGGAGCCACTATGCCCATGCACCACAGCTATTGAGCCTGAGCTCTTGAGCCTGGGAACCACAACTACTGAGCTCACTTGCCACAGCTACTGATGCCTCCATGACTAAGAGCCCGTGCTCTGCAACAAGAGAAGCCACCACAGTGAGAAACCCACACACTGCAACAAGAAAGTAGCCCTTGCTTGCCACTAGAGAAAAGCCAGCACAGCAATGAAGACCCATCACAGCCAAAAGTAAAATAAATAAATAAAAGTAAATAATGAAGAAACTAAGAAAACAATCTCATTTAAAATTGCATCAAAAAGAATGAAACATTTAGGAATAAATCTAATGAATGAAGTAAAAGAGTGTTTTCAAAAAACTGCAAGACACTGATAAGAAAAACTGAAGATGACACAAACAGATGGGAGATATATCATGGATTGGAAGAATTAATTTTATTCTAGTGACCACACTACTCAAAGTAATCTAAAGATTCAGGGCTATCTGTCAAAATATCAATGACATTTTTCACAGAACTGCTACTGCTGCTACTAAGTTGCTTCAGTTGTGTCCAACTCTGTGCAACCCCAGAGATGGCAGCCCACCAGGGTCCCCTGTCCCTGGGATTCTCCAGGCAAGAACACTGGAGTGGGTTGCCATTTCGTTCTCCAATACATGAAAGTGAAAAAAGTGAAGTCACTCAGTCGTGTCCGACTCTTAGCGACCCCATGGACTGCAGCCCACCAGACTCCTCCATCCATGGGATTTTCCAGGCAAGACTACCAGAGTGGGTTGCCATTGCCTTCTCCATTTTTACAGAACTAGAAAAAGTAATTCTAATAATTGTGTGGGAATACAAAAGACTCAAAATAGCCAAAACAATCTTAAGAAACAATAAAACTGATGGAAACACCCACCCTGACTTCCAACTATACTGCAAAGCTACAGTAATAAAAACAATGTGATACTGGCACAAAAGCAGACACACAGATCAATGGAACAGAATAGAGAGACCAGAAGTAAACTTACTTTTGTGTGGGCAATTAACATACCACAGAGTAGGCAAGAATATATAAATGGAAAAAGACAGCCTCTTTAATAAATAGTGTTGGGGAAATTGGACAGCTATGTGCAAAGGAATCAATCTATTCTCTTATACCAAAATCAAAATAAATGTAAGACTTGAAACCATTAGTCTTGGAAGAAAATGTAAGCATTACACTCTTTGACATCAGTCTTAGTAATATTTTTTGTATATGTCTCCTTAGGCAAGGGAAAGAAAAGTAAACAAACAGGACTACATTGAACTAAAAATTTCACATGGGGGAGGACATGCTCAACAAAACAAAAACACCATCTACTAAATGGGATAAGATATTTGCAAATGATATATCTGACAGGACTAATGTTCAAAATATACAAAGAACTCATACAACTCAACTTCAAAAAAAAAAAAAAAGCTATACAGTGTGATTCAGATCAGATCAGATCAGTCGCTCAATCGTGTCCGACTCTTTGCGACCCCATGAACTGCAGCACGCCAGGCCTCCCTGTCCATCACCAACTCCCAGATCACTCAGACTCACATCTATCGAGTCAGTGATGCCATCCAGCCACCTCATCCTCTGTCGTCCCCTTCTCCTCCTGCCCCCAATCCCTCCCAGCATCAGAGTCTTCTCCAATGAGTCAACTCTTCACATGAGGTGGCCAAAATACTGGAGTTTCAGCTTTAGCATCATTCCTTCCAAAGAAATCCCAGGGTGATTAAAAATGAGCAAAAGATCTGAATAGACATTTTTCCAAAGAGGACATACAGATGGCCAGCAGGCACATTAAAGATGCTCAACATTACTAATTGTTAGAGATCAGATCAGATCAGATCAGTCGCTCAGTCGTGTCCGACTCTTTGCGACCCCATGAATCCCAGCAGGCCAGGCCTCCCTGTCCATCAACAACTCCCAGAGTTCACTCAGACTCACATCCATCAAGTCAGTGATGCCATCCAGCCACCTCATCCTCTGTCGTCCCCTTCTCCTCCTGCCCCCAATCCCTCCCAGCATCAGAGTCTTCTCCAATGAGTCAACTCTTCGCATGAGGTGGCCAAAGTACTGGAGCTTCAGCTTCAACATCATTCCTTCCAAAGAATTCCCAGGGCTGATCTCCTTCAGAATGGACTGGTTGGATCTCCTTGCAGTCCAAGGGACTCTCAAGAGTCTTCTCCAACACCACAGTTCAAAAGCATCAATTCTTCGGCGCTCAGCCTTCTTCACAGTCCAACTCTCACATCCATACATGACCACAGGAAAAACCATAGCCTTGACTAGATGGACCTTTGTTGGCAAAGTAATGTCTCTGCATTTGAATGTGCTATCTAGGTTGGTCATAACTTTCCTCCCAAGGAGTAAGTGTCTTTTAATTTCATGGCTGCAGTCACCATCTGTAGTGATTTTGGAGCCCAGGAAAATAAAGTCTGACACTGTTTCCACTGTTTCCCCATCTATTTCCCATGAAGTGATGGGACGGGATGCCATGATCTTCGTTTTCTGAATGTTGAGCTTTAAGCCCACTTTTTCACTCTCCACTTTCACTTTCATTAAGAGGCTTTTCAGTTCCTCTTCACTTTCTGCCATAAGGGTGGTGTCATCTGCATATCTGAGGTTATTGATATTTCTCCCAGCAATCTTGATTCCAGCTTGTGTTTCTTCCAGTCCAGCGTTTCTCATGATGTACTCTGCATAGAAGTTAAATAAGCAGGGTGATAATATACAGCCTTGACGAACTCCTTTTCCTATTTGGAACTGGTCTGTTGTTCCATGTCCAGTTCTAACTATTGCTTCCTGACCTGCATACAGACTTCTCAAGATGCAGGTCAGGTGGTCTGGTATTTCCATCTCTTTCAGAATTTTCCACAGTTGATTGTGATCCACACAGTCAAAGGCTTTGGCATAGTCAATAAAGCAGAAATAGATGTTTTTCTGGAACTCTCTTACTTTTTCCATGATCCAGTGGATGTTGGCAATTTGATCTCTGGTTCCTCTGCCTTTTCTAAAACCAGCTTGAACATCAGGAAGTTCACGGTTCACAAAAGTGCAAATCAAAACCACAATGAGATATTTCAAATCTGTCAAAATGGATATTATCAAAAAGACAAATAAATTAGCATCTGTTGGTGAGGATATGGAGAAAACAGAACCCTGTACACTGTAGATGGGAATATAAATTGATACAGCCATTATGGAAAAGAGAATAGAGATTCCTCAAAAAAATTTAAAAAGAAAGTATCACATAATCCAGCAGTCCACTCCTGGATATTTATCTGAAGAAAATGAAATCTCTATTTAGAAAAAATACATGCACCCTTAGGTTTATAACAGCATTATTTATAATAGCCAAGATGTAGAAGCAATCTAAGTGCCTATCCAGAGATGAATGTCTAAAGAAGATATGATATATATATATATACATACACACACATATATATATATACACATAGACAGATACATACACATAAACTGAAACACTACTCAGCCATAAAAAAGAATTATGTCTTGTCACTTGTAACAACATGGATAGACCTAGAGGGAGTTATTCTAAGTAAAAGAAATCAAAGAAAGACAAATCCTGTATGGTTTCACTTATATGTAAAATCTAAAAAATAAAGCAAATGAACAAACATAACAATACAGAGTTACAGATGCAGAGAACAAACAATCGGTTGCCAGAGAGGAAAGGAGAAGACGGAGGAGAGAATAAATGAGAGAAACTAAGAACTACAGACTTCTGGTTGCAAAATAAATGAATCATGGATATGAAATGTACAATGTGGGGAACATAGTCGATAATTATGTGGTATCTTTGGAAACATATCATACCTAGATTTATCATGGTGATTATTTTAAAGTGCATAGAAATATCAAATCACTATGTTGTGTCCCAAGAAGTAACATAATGTTATACATCCATTATAGTTCAAAAACAAAGGAACAAACTTAACAAAAAAAGAGATCATATTTATGGTTATTGGGGGCAGGAGGTTTGGGTAAGAGAACTGGATGAAGGTAGTCACAGACTTCCCATTATAAGATAAATAAATACCAATATAACATGATAAATATAATTAAAGCTGCTATATATTTAATGCAAAGAAATAGAGGAAAACAACAGAATGGGAAAGACTAGGGATCTCTTCAAGAAAATCAGAGATACCAAAGGAACATTTCATGCAAAGATGGGCTCGATAAAGGACAGAAATGGTGTGGATCTAACAGAAGCAGAAGATATCAAGAAGAGGTGGCAAGAATACACAGAAGAACTGTACAAAAAAGAGCTTCAAGACCCAGATAATCATGATGATGTGATCACTGACCTAGAGCCAGACATCTTGGAATGTGAAGTCAAATGGGCCTTAGAAAGCATCACTACAAACAAAGCTAGTGGAGGTGATGGAATTCCAGTGGAGCTATTCCAAATCCTGAATGATGATGCTGTGAAAGTGCTACACTCAATATGCCAGCAAATTTGGAAAACTCAGCAGTGGCCACAAGATTGGAAAAGGTCAGTTTTCATCCCAATCCCAAAGAAAGGCAATGCCAAGGAGTGCTCAAACTACCGAACAATTGCACTCATCTCACACGCTAGTAAAGTAATGCTCAAAATTCTCCAAGCCAGGCTTCAGCAATATGTGAACCGTGAACTTCCTGACGTTCAAGCTGGTTTTAGAAAAGGCAGAGGAACCAGAGATCAAATTGCCAACATCCGCTGGATCATGGAAAAAGCAAGAGAGTTCCAGAAAAACATATATTTCTGCTTTATTGACTATGCCAAAGCCTTTGACTGTGTGGATCACAATAAACTGTGGAAAATTCTGAAAGAGATGGGAATACCAGACCACCTGATCTGCCTCTTAAGAAATCTGTATGCAGGTCAGGAAGCAACAGTTAGAACTGGTCATGGAACAACAGACTGGTTCCAAATAGGAAAAGGAGTACGTCAAGGCTGTATATTGTCACCATGTTTATTTAACTTATATGCAGAGTACATCATGAGAAATGCTGGACTGGAAGAAACACAAGTTGGAATCAAGATTGCCGGGAGAAATATCAATAACCTCAGATATGCAGATGACACCACCCTTATGGCAGAAAGTGAAGAGGGGCTAAAAAGCCTCTTGATGAAAGTTAAAGTGGAGAGTGAAAAGGTTGGCTTAAAGCTCAACATTCAGAAAATGAAGATCATGGCATCTGGTCCCATCACTGCATGGGAAATAGATGGGGAAACAGTGGAAACAGTGTCAGACTTTGTTTTTCTGGGCTCCAAGATCACTGCAGATGGTGACTGCAGCCATGAAATTAAAAGACGCTTACTCCTTGGAAGGAAAGTTATGACCAACCTAGATAGCATATTCAAAAGCAGAGACATTACTTTACCAACAAAGGTTCGCCTAGTCAAGGCTATGGTCTTTCCTGTGGTCATGTATGGATGTGAGAGCTGGACTGTGAAGAAGGCTGAGCGCCGAAGAATTGATGCTTTTGAACTGTGGTGTTGGAGAAGACTCTTGAGAGTCCCTTGGACTGCAAGAAGATCCAACCAGTCCATTCTGAAGGAGATCAATCCTAGAATTTCTTTAGAAGGAATGATGCTCAAGCTGAAACTCCAGTATTTTGGCCACCTCATGCAAAGAGTTGACTCATTGGAGAAGACTCTGATGCTGGGAGGGATTGAGGGCAGGAGGAGAAGGGGACGCCAGAGGATGAGATGGCTGGATGGCATCACTGACTCGATGGATGCGAGTCTGAGTGACCTCCGGGAGCTGGTGATGGACAGGGAGGCCTGGCGTGCTGCGGTTCATGGGGTCGCAAAGAGTCGGACACGACTGAGCGACTGATCTGATCTGATCTGATATATTTAATATAAAAATTGTTGCAAGTAAATCCTGAGTCCTCGTTGCAAGGAAAACTATATATATTTTTTATTTCTTTAATTTTGTATCTATATGAGATGATGAATGTTCACTAAACTTACTGTGGTAATCATTTCATGATGCATAAGCCAAATCATTAGACTTCCCTGGTGGCTCAGACGGTAAAGTGTTTGTCTATGATGCAGAAGACCTGGGTTCGATCCCTGGGTTGGGGAGATCCCTTGGAGAAGGAAATGGCAATCCACTCCAGTACTATTGCCTGAAAAATCCCATGGACAGAGGTGCCTGGTAGGCTACAGTCCATGGGGTTGCAAAGAGTCGGACACGACTGAGTGACTTCACGTTCATGTTCAAGCCAAATCATTATGCTATATGCCTTAAAGTTATACAGAGCTATTGGTCAATTATATCTCAATAAAACTTGAAGAAAAAAGTTTAATGTAAGACTTATGACTCAGAATAGAGCTAGTGCTGTGTATCATATGGAATTCCTTATCACTTTCCACTGGAGGTTTGTTCCTGAAAGAAAGTTTTCTCCTATTTTCTCTTGTTAAAAGGCAAGATCATCCAGGTACATCTCGAGGTTGAAACGTAACTCAGAGAATTAACATTCTATTAGATCCCTGGATAATAACCAAAGATCCCTCTGGAACCTTTGTCTAAAGACAGTTGCCAAATGTCCCAGTGACAAGTCAATATTGATGATCATGCTGCTGCTGCTGCTAAGTCGCTTCAGTCGTGTCTGACTCTGTGCGACCCCATAGACGGCAGCCCACCAGGCTCCCCCGTCCCTGGGATTCTCCAGGCAAGAACACTGGAGTGGGTTGCCATTTCTTTCTCCAGTGCATGAAAGTGAAAAGTGAAAGTGAAGTCACTCAGTCATGTCCGACTCTTAGCGACCCCATGGACTGCAGCCTACCAGGCTCTTCCCCCCATGGGATTTTCCAGGCAAGAGTACTGGAATGGGTTGCCATTGCCTTCTCCGATTGATGATCATATTTATAATTAAATACATTATGTAAGTACAAACTATAGCAGCAACAGTTACAGCAGGAGTCTTTTTAATCTCCCTCTGCCAACTATTAGTAACTGAGCCGCCCATACAATTTCAGAGCAAAACATAAATAAAACAAAATCTCATCACGTTACATGTATGTACTTTCTTTATTTTAACTTATAGGTCATAATTGGAGAAGGCAATGGCACCCCACTCCAGTACTCTTGCCTGGAAAACCCCATGGACGGAGGAGCCTGGTAGGCTGCAGTCCATGAGGTCGCTCAGAGTCGGACACGACTGAGCGATTTCACTTTCACTTTTCACTTTCATGCATTGGAGAAGGAAATGGCAACCCACTCCAGTGTTCTTGCTTGGAGAATCCCAGGGATGGGGGAGCGTGGTGGGCTGCCATCTATGAGGTCGCACAGAGTCGGACACGACTGAAGCGACTTAGCAGCAGCAGCAGCATAGGTCATAATATCCCTCCTATTACGAGAAATTCGAATATGGTTGATTAAATAACTAAAGCAAGAATTTCCAATTTATCTTTATCATTCAGTCAAAAAATATTTTGCAGAGAGTTCCCTTGTGGTCCAGTGGTTAAGAATCCACCTTGCAGTGGAGGGGATGTGAGTTTCATCCCTGGTTGAGGAACTAGGATTCCACATGCTGCAGAACAACTAAGCGTGTGTACCACAGCTAGAAAATCCTCATGCCGTAACTATGATCTGGACTAATACTATCAACCCTAAACACAGACATCTGTATATTAACATTTCATTATGTTGAGAGACAGTGACTAGCTCAGGAGAGTGATCAGGAGAGGAGAATATCTTACTAACAAACAACTCTTTTGGAGAACTCTCTAAGAATACTAATATTTTTGCAACTTTGTGTTTCCAGAAAACTAAGATTCATCAGCATCATAGAATTTGTCAAGGGTCAGGATGGCAATGGCACCCACTCCAGTACTCTTGCCTGGAAAATTGCATGGGCGGGGGCGCCTGGTAGGCTCCAGTCCATGGGGTCGCTAAGAGTCGGACACGACTGAGCGACTTCACTTTCACTTTTCACTTTCATTGCATTGGAGAAGGAAATGGCAACCCACTCCAGTGTTCTTGCCTGGAGAATCCCAGGGATGGAGGAGCCTGGTGGGCTGGCGTCTATGGGGTCTCACAGAGTTGGACATGACTGAAGTGACTTAGCAGCAGCAGCAGGAATCTTGAGAGACCATTTTAGAATTCTGCCTACTGCACAGATGTCAGTGCCTACACAGTCTTTAAACTACTCGCTTCCTCTGAACCTATGGGCGTTGGTTCTGAGCCCAGGCAGACAAACAAAAATGATATCATATACACGCTGTGAAAAACGTATACACAAAGCAGAAAGAAGAAGTGATCTACTATGCACAGGTGGTGGGGCTGCCGAGAGGATATTTAAAGGAAGTTTCAAGAAGTGATATTTCAACTGGATGGTTAGAAAAAGAACCATGCCTTCACATTTTTGTCTTCACTGTCTGGCACAGTCTTAAGGTACACAACAGACCCCTGTTGGTGTTTATTAAATGACCTTGTAGGTGTCTTCTAGTGGAGAAGGGGAAAGAGAATTCTAGGAGAGTGAATCTCATGTACTGAGACCCAAAGAGTTTTTTTTTTTTTTTAATAAGCATTTGTTTCTATTTGTATTATTTTATTTTATTGCCTTGTCACATGGCATGTGGGATCTTAGTTCCCCAACAAGGGATCGAATCTGCAGCCCCCTGCATTGGAAGTGTGGAGTCTTAATGACTGGACTGCCAGAGAAGTTCCCAGAGACCCAAAGATTTAATGCCACTTGCTATGTTCAAGGATCAGTGAGAAGTGTCAGATTATCTAAACATACAAGGCAAGATATGGCAAGAGAAGAGGGAGATGATGGGGCCAGAACATGGGAGGCCTGGAATATGGTGCTAAGGAGATAAGACTTTATTTTGTGAATGAAGAGGGATACTTGAAGAGCTTTAAGGAAGTGAAAAAGAAAAAGACAGATTTGTGTTTGAGAAAATTAGCTCCAGTGGAAAGCATATGTGAAGGTTACTTTGAGGTGAGAGTTAGGATGGATGGGAGTGAGACTAACCCAGGGCTGTAGGGATTAGTGCCTCATGGTCTTGGAGTACAGTGAGGGAGGAGGGTCTACACCAAGACAATGTCAGTGGGATGGAGAAGGGATCGGCTCCCAAAGCTAGTTGGGAAGTAGAGGGGCTGAAGAGCATGGCTGGGAAGAAGAGTTGGTTGAATATGAAGGATGGCAAAGTCGTGAAGGATGACCTGAAGATGACTCTGGTTTGGGAGATGGAAAAATGATGAGACCATCCATTGACCTTGAAGTCTAAGAAGAAGAACAGGTTTGAGGAGGAGGAGGGTGTTGGCAGCGATGGAGAGAAAGGCAGCCGTGAATGACAAGTGCACTTTGGGGCATATTGAATTTGAGATGCTTGTGGAACATCCTAACAGAATCCAAGAGGACGCTCTTGAGTGCTGAGCTCTAGAGCTTAACAGGGATGGATACACATTGGATTCTCTAACTCCTAGGTGACCAATCAAGTCTCAGCATTGGATAATCACAGAGGGATGGTGTACAGAGGAAGAAGACAAGGAAGCTGAATATAAAACCATGAGTCACCAAAAGTTTGCCATGTTGAGGGCAGAAAACATGAACTGGAATCAAAGGTGGGAGAAGAGAGGCTTTGATGGGAACCAGTGAACCTGGGAATGTGTAGTGACCACAGAAGGTAAACAAAGAAATGAGCTTCATGGTCAGAAGAAGCTGTGCCTGTGAAAATATCTGCTGGTATTGACTTCACTGGCTTGAATTGGTTAAAAAAAAAAAAAAGTCCAGGGAGGGCAAGACCCACCAGACCGTGTGTAATTTAAAACAAAACTCTAAGTAAATTAGCTCGTAGGACAGATTGTCACAGATTTCTTTACTGGGTTAGGAAATACTTGGTTTCACTGGGTTCTATTCTTCTGAGGAAAAAAAAAAAGAACTTAGAGTGAAAATGTATGATTCTCCTTTGATCTCTGTACTTAATAGATTTGACCCAAGCATTCATTAGCCTTTAATGAAAATCAGTGGTATTCCTGTTACTTTCCACAGTTTGTTTTCTCATAAGTTGAAGAACAAAAGAGTATCTTTCATAATATCATCAAGGGTAAAACAGGATGTCACAAGAAGAGAGATCACTGTGGAATAATAAAATTTTTTAAATGGGGCTGATCCATTTTTAATTTAGTTTTCCTTTGCCCCTGTCAGTTCAGTTTAGTTCAGTCACTCAGTCGTGTCCAACTCCTTGTGACCACATGGACTGCAGCACGTCAGGCCTCCCTGTCCATCACCAACTCCTGGAGATTACTCAAACTCTTGTCCATTGAGTTGGTGATGCCATCCAACCATTTGTCATCCCCTTCTTCTCCCGCCTTCAATCTTTCCCAGCATCAGGGTCTTTTCCAATGAGTCGGTTTCTCACATCAGGTGACCAAAGTATTGGAGTTTCAACTTCAGCATCAGTCCTTCCAATGAATATTCAGGACTGATTTCCTTTAGGATGCACTGGTTGGATCTCCTTGCAGTCCAAGGGACTCTCAAAAAGTCTTCTCTAACACCACATTTCAAAAGCATCAGTTCTTCAGTGCTCAGCTTTCTTTATAGTCCAACTCTCACATCCATACATGACCACTGGAAAAACCACAGCCTTGACTAGATGGACCTTAGATGGATCTTTGTTGGCAAAGTAATGTCTCTGCTTTTTAATGTGCTGTCTAGGTTGGTCATAGCTTTTCTTCCAGGGAGCAAGAGTCTTTTAATTTCATGGTTGTAGTTACCATCTGCAGGGATTTTGGAGCCCACAAAAATAAAGTCTGTCACTATTTCCATTGTTTCCCCATCTATTTGCCATGAAATGATGAGATCAGATGCCATGATCTTCATTTTTTGAATGCTGAGTTTTAAGCCGGCTTTTTTACTCTCCTCTTTCACTTTCATCAAGAGGCTCTTTAGTTCTTCTTCTCTTTCTGCCATAAGGGTGGTGTCATCTGCATATCTGAGGTTATTGATATTTCTCCCAGCAATCTTGATTCTAGCCCATGCTTCATCCATCCCAGCGTTTCTCATGATGTACTCTGAATATAAGTTAAATAAGGGTAACAATATGCAGCCTTGACGTACTCCTTACCCTATTTGGAACCAGTCTGTTTGTCCATGTCCAGTTCTAACTGTTGCCTCCTGACCTGCATACTGCCCATGTCAGGCTCCACCAAACAACCTGAATGTGAGAGTTGTTCAGTCACGTCTGACACTTTGCAACCACATGGACTGTACCGTCCATGGAATTCTACAGGCCAGAATACTGGAATGGGTAGCCTTTCCCTCCTCCAAAGTAACCTGAATACATACTAGCAATTGCTGTGCCCCACTGAAATTTGGACATGCTTCAAACATCTCCAAAGAAGGACAATATGCTTTTTCGAAAAAATATGTAAGATGAAGTTAACCAAGTGCGTGTAAATTCACCACAACCTCTCCTCATTATCCAGAGGGGATGGTCTATGATGATAATTTAGTTAAGGCCAAGTTAATCCAAAATGCAGAGATTCAAGTGCCAAAAAGTCAGTGTGTCTCTGCTTTTCTCCTCTGCTCCCTGGAAGCTGATGTCTTGCTAAGCAGCTGGCTAAGTATTCGCATTCTTGGTGACTTGGAGGAGGCGGGAGCCTTGGCAAAGCAGCAGTAACACACACCGAGACACCTCACTTCTTGTCCTCTACAGTCCCCTCAAATAGTAAGAATGTCAAACCTTCAGTTCTGGAATGAGACTGAGGGTGTTTATGTGAAATTATTCTCTGTGTGTGCTCGGTTGTTCAGTCATGTCCAACTCTCTGCGACACCATGGGCTGTAGCCTTCCAGGCTCCCCTATCCATGGAATTTTCCAGGCAAGTATACTGAAATGGGTCGCCATGTCCTCCTCCAGGCAGTCTTTCCAACCCAGGTATCAAACCCTCATCTTTTGCCTCTCCTGCATGGGCAAGTGGACTCTACCACTCCCTGGGAAATCACACTATTTCTCTGCTGTTCGGTTAGCAGGTGGCTGTGTGCCTGGGTTCGCACCAGCAGATGAGAGGACTGGGGAGGCTGTTGACCAGTGGAGCCAATAACGTGGTCAAGAGAGACCCGACCTCAGGAAAGAGGAAGAGGCCCGAGTGAGCGAGTGGCAGGGGAAGCAGCAGCGGAAATGCCAAGCACTCCTGGAGCCCGTGAGAACAGAAAGCGGAGGTCGGGGAGCCCATTCACCAGAGCAGAAGGGGAGCCAAAGAAGAATGCACACAAAGCCAGAAAAACAGAAAGCACAGCATGTTTCCTTAGCAAGAATGAGAAAGCCACTCACCCTTCTCCTCCTCTCCCCAAACACGCGTGGAGTTTGGTTTCACTCATCAGTTTGAGGAGGTGTTCCCGTGTGCACTCTGGCCTACCGATTTACAAGAACATGTATTCATCACTCCCATTAAAAAGGAATGTGAATGTCACCCATGCCTAGTTTCTCAAGTGGCAGGGAAGTAGGGCAGGTTTGAGTACTTTATTTCCTGCCACATGAAGGTTTGCTGTCAAGCCGAGGTGATCACACGCAATGGGCTGAGCAGAAGCAGACTGAGTCCGAACGCTGGCCCTGTCACTCTCGGGGTGACCTTGGATAGGCTCTTAATAGAGCTAAACCTCCGTTTTCTCATCTGTATAGTATGAATTATAACATTCCAGACCCACAATCCCTTTGTAGCAATTCTGAAGTCCAAAGGGCTCCAAAAAAACAGATTTTTTTGTAAACTTGTACAAAATTCATTTGATGGCAAAACCTGATCTGAACTAATAATGTAAGACTTAGTTTTCATTTATCCCATTAAACATGATTATCTGGAAGTTTGCTGCAGGAGCATCAGTGTGTTTGATAACGGATGGATTTTATGGGGCTGTTATCAATAATCCAGTATATGCACTGATTTGTGTCTCACAAATATGAACCATTTTGAATTCTGAAGCATACCAGGGACCTGTGTGGAATCTGAATAAGAGACTGGGGACCTGTTCTTTGGGGTTGTAGGAAGTACTAAGGGAAAATAACGTGTATCAGGTGATTCTAACAATGCCTTGTTGCTGCTGATACTTAGTAACTAAGTTGTGTTTGAATCTTTGCAACCCCAAAGACTGTAGCCCACCAAGCTCCTCTGTCCATGAGATTCTCCAGGCAAGAATACTGGAGTGGGTTACAATTTTCTCCTCCAGGGGATCTTACGACCCCAGGCTCAAACCTGCATCTCCTGCATTGGCAGGCAGATTCTTTGCCACTGAGCCACCAGGGAAGCCCACAACAATGCCTGGCAGTTTGTAACTGCTCAAGAAATACAAACTAGAATTTATTATTATAATGCAGATTGGGAGTGCTCTGCCCCGATCCTGTTACTCTGGAGTTCTCCCAGGGGAAACATTAAACTCTGAGGTTCTGACTCCCCATCCACCAACTGTATCACTGAAGAGTCTGGACTTTTTGAGGAAAAAACCTCCCTGGAAGGCCATGTGTACATTCCTGCAGGCACTGTGGAGTTGAGACCCAAGACCTAAAGCCAAGAAAGAAATTCCAAATGCACAACATTTGAGGATTATAAGGACAGGGAATGAAAGAAGGGCTGAAACTGAACATGCTCCCTCCCAAAGGTGGTGAGGCCTGGTGGAGGGAGGCTCGCCCTTGGAGCCAGAGAGATCTCATTCCTCGCCCTGCCCTCCCTCGTGATGGGAACTGCTGGATCTCAGTTTCTTCATGTGGAAAGTGGGCTAACAGTACTTCTGAAAGCTTCACTATGATGGAAAAGCATTCTTCGTGGGGGCCTGGAACATAGATGAGATTCAGCAAGGAACAGGCAAAAACACACAGACACCATTATATTGGGTGCTAAGAAAACCAAAGTTTGTACAGAGTATAATTCTGCCTTGCCCTGAATTCCTCTCCAGAGGAAAAGCCTTATGTTTCCTGCAAAAGCGAAACTAAGAGGCCACACGGAGGGGGCATTCCATCTATGAGGAACTTGAAGCCTGTAATGAGCGGTTCTTCTCTCCGGACAAGACAGTCACCCGTGCTCCTTGGGGGACTTCTGACTCAGAAGGACAGCCACGCACAAGGTCAAGTTCAAACTGTACAGGTCATCTGTGGACACACGGATGGTCAATCAGACTTATTTACCCCTTGAATCCAATTTTGGCTGGATGACCAAGTCCCAGTGTGACCCCTTATAAAAGGAACAATTGTCAAGGGTGCTTGGAGGAAAAGAGGGTTGTTTTCTGCCATTCGAAGTGGATCGTTTCATGAAGGAGACCTTTCACCCAAATAATCACCTTGTCCTCACGTGTCCAGATCAGGACCAACACAGAGAATAAACAGATATCCATTATAGAGGCGGCCTTGAGATTAACCTCAGCCAATGCCTGGTTTTCTACAGAGACTTTGACCTGAGTAATCATGTTCTCTCCAGACCTGAGCCACACGACTTGAGACACGCCAGGTATTAAGACATTCGCAACCTCGGGGCTTTCCTCAGCACTCCTTTCCTCTTTCCTGCCCATCATGGCTGGAGGTGAGGATTCCCCTCTTTCCTGCCCTCCTGAACCTCAGGGCTTCAGCCCCCTCATTCCAGGAGAGTCAGGGCAGCATTACACACCTTCGCAGTACCTGCCCCCAAGCCCAGCATGAAGAGGCTTCCTTTGAACGGTGGCTCCCCGTGCACTCATTCCCGTTTGTTCAGAGCAGCGACTCAACAGCCAGACCAATCTCAGGGTTAGGGTCCAGTCAACTAAAAAGATGCACAACATGAGAGTTGCGAGTTACGTTTTATTTGGGGCCAAATGAGGACTGCAGCCCGGGAGACAGCACCTCAGAGGGCTCCGAGAGACTGCTTCAAAGAGGCAGTGGGGGAAGGTCAATATATAAGATTTTGGTGAAGGGGGAGTTCAGGGCAATCAAGAACTTGTTTTACAAAGGGCTTCCTGCTAGTCGTGAGGAGCCATGTCACCATGAAAGGAGTGAGTGCTTTTCTAGATATCAGGGAGGAAATGCAAGGACTGGGATCATGAAAGCAGTTCCTGAAAGTATCAGTATCTAAAGACCTGTTCCACCAGTTTCCCTGGAGCACAGAGTGCTTCACTCTCCACCCTGAAACCCCTTCAGGGAGTGTCAAAGGCCAGCAGCTGCAGTAGCACCGGCACATGGCAAAAGCCCGTGTTGCTGTTGCTCAGTTGCTGGCAAATGCCCTTGGCAAGTGCCAATTTGTAGTTGACAGTACCAACGGAGCTGGAGCACCAGAGAAAAGCATAGACAATGAACATGAGAGTGAGAAGAGGGAATTTTTAAAGAAATAATCTGACATTTGATTAATTTCTTAAAGCGTCAAAGTATAAAAGAAATATCCATGAGTCCATCCTGGTATAAATAAATAGCTGAATAAATAAATAGACGGGGACATCCCTGGTTTATCCAGTGGCTAAGATTCCATGCTCACAATGAAGAGAATCTGGGTTCGTTCCCTTATGGGGGAACTAGATCCCACAGGTCGCAACTAAGAATTTGCATGCCACAGCAAAGATCAAAGGTCTTGAATGCTGCAACTAGGACCGGGTGCAGTGAATAAACAAATAAATAAAAATAAATATTTTAAAAGTAAGTAAATACATAAATGTAGGAGAAAGGACAGCTCTTCCTTACAAAAGAATTCCACTTAATAAATGTAGAAAGAATGAAGAAAATAGAAATTCACCGTTAGAAACCACAGGAATAACTGCGGCAGGCAAGATCCTGCTAAAATTAGCAGGCAAAAGTTTGAGGAGAAACAGTATTTGTGTAGTCTCCAAGTGTTTCTCCTTTGAAAGCGAAAATTCAAAATGCTTGTGGCTCAGTCGTGTCCAACTCTTTGCAACCCAATGGACAGTAACCCGCCAGGGATTCTCCAGGCCAGAATACTGGAGTAGGTAGCCATTCCCTTCTCCTGGGCATCTTCCTGACCCAGGGATCAAACCCGGCCTCCTGCATTGCAGGTGGACACTTTACTGTCTGTGCCACCAGGGGAGCCCATATAGCCCAACACTGTTGATGAATTCGTGTCCTCCCCAGGTCTACCCAGTCATTCCTCATGTTCTTCCCACCAGCACTGTTGCTGCTACCACCCTCCCACCACCTCCAGCTGAGGACCCTGGGCCACCCGCAGTGATCATTTCACACCTGGGCTCACAGTCTAGGGTTGGCCTTGCTGTGACCACTGTAGCTGAACTTGAAATTCACTGTTAGTGTTGAATGACATCTTGCTGCTGCTGAGCATGTGGCCAAACACTGCTAAGATGCTGCCACATGGCTGGCGTTTCACCTCCCATATCTCAGCCCCGGTTTTGTGACAAGGCTCCCTGCTGTCTCCTGAGACTTCAGGCTCAGCCTTCTGTTCAATGAGGATTGTGTGCAGGGTCCGGACCTTGGATGCCAGGATGAGACACTGTCTTGCAGAATATTTCTTTTTTTATGTTTTTCTGTAAGGGAACACTGTATTGTTCCACATTTTAGCTTTGGTTTTGTAATCACTGATTATATAATGAGTTCTGGTTCTCTGCTGGCAAAATTGGTCTGCACTGTTAAAGACACAGCTGCTTTAGAACACACGGAGATGGAGACCGTGTCCATATGCCCCACTGCCTCCACCGCCACCCTTGCTAATCTCCTGAAAGACCAGGCCCACGTTATACTACCATGTGGCGGGTGGCGGTGCCACAGCAGGACCACTCCACTGTTGCACAGAGAGCAGCAGATCCTCGTTGTGAAGTTGGCAATTTTGTAAAACCTCTAGTGGGGCCAACTTGATCTGCTTCCTTCCTGTCTCAGAGTTTGAAAGTCTGTGTCCTTGACTTCCAGATTTGGATTCCAGATAAAACACACAACTCCCAGTTAAATCCCAATTGCAGATAAACAATGAATACATTTTTTCAGTGTAAGTATGTCCCATGCAACACCTGGGACATACACTAAAAAACAGTATTCATAATTTGTCTGAAATTCAAATGTAACTGGGCTGTGCTAAGTCACTTTCAGTTGTGTCTGACTCTTTGTGACTCCATGGACTGTAGCCCTCCAGGCTCCTCTGTCCACGATATTCTCCAGGCAAGAAGACTGGAGTGGGGAACCATTTCCTTCTCCAGGGGATCTTCCCGACCCAGGGAAATGCAACTGGGCAGCCTCTTATTTTTATTTGCTAAATCTGGCAATCCTACTCAAGATCATACTCTTGTCTTTGTCCTGTCCTCTGGGTCTGTCCTTGTGGGACTCCGATAATTCATTCTGCCAAGAAGCCTGAGACAGAATGAGGCAAAGGAAGAATCTTAATCACTCTTGGCTTTTTGTTCTTATCTAGCTCCGAGTGTCACAGATATGCATTAAATTCATAAATAAATTAAACCCTCTCATTTGAAGTTTGATTCGTTTCTATCCTGAAACTTTAGCAACGTTGGATTCCACTGAGAGGAAGGATGGTGTAAAGAGGAAAGAATGATCTAGGGATGGAGGGACCTGGCCGCTCATCCCAGGCCAAGCGGCCATGATGTGGCGTGCTCACGGCGTAGCACTCTCTCTTTAGTCTCTGTTTGAGAACTTAAAGGAGTCAGTTAAACAACCTCTAAGATCCATTCCAGGGCTAATAATTCTATGGTTCTGGCTTCAAAAAGTCTGAAACTTATGACATGGCTGACTGTGGCTGTGAAAGTCGCTCAGATCAGATCAGATCAGTCACTCAGTCGTGTTCAACTCTTTGGGACCCCACAGACTGTACAGTCCATGGAATTCTCCAGGCCAGAATACTGGAGTGGGTAGCCTTTCCCTTCTCCAGGGGATCTTCCCAAACCAGGAATCGAACTGGGTCTCCTGCATTGCAGGCAGATTCTTTCCCAACTGAGCTATCAGGGAAGCCGAAACTTAAGACATATGTAACTGAAAGTCACAGTATTAGATTTAAGAAGTTTAAACATCAGGAATTTTTTATATGCTGAATTTTCTAATAAGTTGCTTACCAATTTTCTATCTGTTCAATTCAGTTCAGTCTCTCAGTCATGTCAGACTCTTTGCGACCCCATGGACCGCAGCACACCAGGCCTCCCTGTCCATCACCAACTAACTCCCTGAAGTTTACTCAGACTCATGTCCATCGAGTCGGTGATGCCATCCAACCATCTCATCCTCTGTTGTCCCCTTCTCCTCCTGCTTTCAATCTTTCCCAGCATCAGGGTCTTCTCAAGTGTCAGTTCTTCTCATCAGGTGGCCAAAATATTGGAGTTTCAGCTTGAGCATCCGTCTTTCCAATGAATATTCAGGGCTGATTTCCTTTAGGATGGACTGGTTGGATCTCCTTGCAGTCCAAGGGACTCTCAAGAGTCTTCTTCAACACCACAGTTCAAAAGCATCAATTAGAAGAGTACATATCTTGACCTCCTCAGAACTCTTATTACTACGTTAAATACTTTGTGCAAACTTTTTACATAATTAGTGTTCAGGTACAAGATTCAGGTACAAATAGAATTTTCCAGTCTATCATTCCTTTTTTTTTTGTTTTAAATATTTATTTATTTGGTTGTGCCAGGTCTTCATTTCAGCATTCAGGATCTTCAAATCTTTGAACTTTGTTGTTGCATGTGGGATCTAGCTCCCTGACAAGGGATCGAACCTGGTTCCCCTGCATTGGGAACTCAGAGTCTTAGCCAGGGAAGTCCCCATGTCTATCGTTCTTAAATGACTGTGTTAAATTCCAACTTTCTTTTTAAAACAATTATTTATTTTTATTTTAGGCTGCACTGGGTCTTCGTTGTTGTGTGTGGGCTTTTCTCTAGTTGTGGTGAATGAGGGCTACTCACTAGAGCATGGGCTCTAGGCACATGGGCTTCAGTAGTCGTGGCACAGGGCTTAGCTTCTCCTTGGAATCTGGGACATTCCTGGACCAGGGATCGAACTAGGGTCCCCTGCATTGCAAGGTGGATTCTTAACCACGGAACCACCAGGAAGCCCAGTAAACTCCAGCGTTCTAAATTAAAGCTGTTTCCTGAACTTGAGCCATTAGCAGTTACTCTAAGGAGAGACCAGTATGATCCTGGATAAAGGAAGGTATTTTATGAAGATGTTCTTACTCAAGATCTAAAATACATGCTAAGGAAAAAGCACTTAGACTTAGGTGAGCATACTTTTCAAGTAGATTCAACAAACATATTGACTATCCCACTGGACTATTCCGTATACTCTTCTGGTTTTAAACTCCATTTTATAAATGTTTATGGTACCCAAATTTCCATGTTCACATTTCATTTTTCTCCTCAATTTTGAACCAAATTTCTAACTCCCTAATAGAAATCACCACCTAAAAGTCCCACAGATACCTCAAACTCAGTAAATGTAAAATAAAGTGGAAATTAACACAACATTGTAAATCAACTATACTTCAATTTTTTGAAAAATGCAGTGCCTGTTCCCTTCACCCCACAATCTGCTCTATTGGCCTCCTTGAACTTGATTAATGGTATTAATATCCACCATCATCATTATCATGGTGGAGTGATGTGGCAAGAATACTGGAGTAGGTTGCCACCTCCTTTTCCAGGGTATCTTCCCAACCCAGAAATTGAACCGACATCAAACCACAAGACATCTCCTGCATTGACAAGCAGATGCTTTACCATTAGCACTACTTGGGAAGCCCATTGATGAGCAGAGGAGAGGTCAAATGTCAGCAGGCTGTAAGGGGGCAGGGATATTCTACAGATTGGAAAATCTGTTTCTCAGTTGTTAAAAACTCATTAAGTAAATATTCTGTGAATACCACTTAAATTCCAGGCTTCTTGATCTTGATTTTTACTTTTTTTTTTTTGGCTATGCTTCATGGCTTGTGGGAACTTAGTTCCCAGACCAGAGATGGAACCTAGGTCCTAGCATGGAAGCACGGAATCCTAACCCTGAATCACCAAGAAAGTTCCACTTTTGACATTTTCTATTATTATACAGTATTTGATATTACAGAAAGGGACATGAAATATATGTATGGTTTAAAAGTAATTAGTGTGTGTCACCTCTACCCTGGGCTTTCCTGGAGGCTCAGTGGTAAAGAGTCTGCCTGCCAATGCAGGAGATGCAGGTTTGGTCCCTGGGTCAAGAGGATCCAGTAGAGAAGGAAATGGCAACCCACACCAGTATTCTTGCCTGGAGAATTCCACGGACAGAGGAGCCTGGCGGGCTGCAGTCCATGGGGTCAGACATGACTGAGTGATTAAACAACAGTGACCTCCGCTCATGCCGAGAAATAGAATTGCCAGGGCCTCAGAACCCTTCTCCTCTTGTCTTTCTTCCTGAGCACTGGAGACATCACCGTCCTGACTTCTGTGATAATCATTTTGTTGCTTTTATTAGTTGTTTTGCCACATTGATAGGCTAGAGAGAGAGAGATACAAGTATATATTCCAAGTTCTTTAGGACAATAAACAGTGTATGGTCAAAAATAACTAAGCCTACAAGGACATATGCTAACAAGAATGAAAACCAGAAGAAAGAGACCTCCAAAGAAATTTTGCAATTACTACACAATATATACAAGCAACTATGCTTACTAATGGAGAAGGCAATGGCACCCCACCCCAGTACTCTTGCCTGGAAAATCCCATGGACGGAGGAGCCTGGTAGGCTTCAGTCCATGGGGTCGCAAAGAGTTGGACACAACTGAATGACTTCACTTTCACTTTTCACTTTCATGCATTGGAGAAGGAAATGGCAACCCACTCCAGTGTTCTTGCCTGGAAAATCCCAGGGAAGGGGGAGCCTGGTGGGCTGCCATCTATGTGGTCGCACAGAGTTGGACACGACTGAAAGTGACTTAGCAGCAGCATGCTTACTAAATTCCGAGAACAAAGTAGAAAATATATGCAAAACAGGAAATGATAAAAAGTTATTTAGCCAATTTAAAAAAGAACCAAATTGAATGTCTCAAAGTAAAAACTACAATAAACCAAGTTAAAAACGCAATAGAAATGTTTAAGCAATTTAAACACACTGAAGAGAAAATTAGAAAACAAAATATAAATTAGGAGAAATTATCCAGAGTATAATATAGAAAAACAACTGGAAAAAACAGCTTTGCAAATATGACTCAGACGGTAAAGGATCTAGTCTTTAAAGGACTAAGACGACACTAATTTCCTCCAGAAAGAGCTTTCATTTGCCTTTGCTAGGCGCACAGGCACACTTGCTGACAAAGGTCCAGGTGGTCAAAGCTATGGTTTTTCCAGTATTCATGTATGGATGGGAAAGTTGGACCATAAAGAAGGCTGAGCACAGAAGAATTGATGCTTTCAAATTGTGGTGCTGAAGAAGACTCTTGAGAGTCCCTTGAACTGCAAGGAGATCAAACCAGTCAATCCTATAGGAAATTGGTCCTTGAATATTCATTGGAAGAGCTGATGCTGAAGCTGAAGCTCGATATTTTGGCCACCTCATTGCGAAGAGCCAGCTCAATGGAAAAGACCCTGGTGCTGGGAAGGATTGAGGGCAGGAGGAGAAGGGAGCAACAGAGGGTGAGATAGTTAGATAGCATCACTGAGTCAATGGATATGAATTTGAGCGACCTCCAGGAGATAGTGATGGACAGGGAAGCCTGGCATGCTGCAGTTCATGGGGTCACAGAGTCAGACACAACTGAGTTAGACACAACTTAGTTAGACACAACTTAGTGTCTGAAAAGGAATGGCACCCACACAGGAACATTTCCTGGAAAATCACTTTAAGCAAGAAGACGGAGAAAGCCTGGTAGGCCTCAGCAATAAATGCAAATCAGATCAGATCAGTCAACTGAGTCGTGTCCGACTTTCACTTTTAACCCTCATGAATTGCAGAAGGAAATGGCAAGGCCTCCCGTGTCCATCACCAGCTCCTGGAGGTCACCCAGAGACAGGGACCCATCGAGTCAGTGATGCCATCCAGCCATCTCATCCTCAGAGTTGGCCATCACTGCAGCCCTCTATCCCTCCCAGCATCAGAGTAAATTCCAATGAGTCAACTACGAAAATGATGTGCAAAACAGGAAATGATAAAAAGTTTTAGCATCAATTCTAAAAAAGAAATTCCAAGATTGAATCTCCTTCAAAGTAAAAACTGCAATAAACCAAGTTAAAAACTCAATAGAAATGTTTAAGCAATTTAAACACACTGAAAAAGCAAAATTATTGAAGATCAAAATATAAATTCAGAGTCCAATTATCCAGAGTATAATATAGAAAAACAACTGGAAAAAACATAGCTTTGACTATATGAACCTCAGACGGTAAAGTGATCTCGTGCTTTTGAATATGCTATCTAGGTTGGTCACTAATTTCCTCCAAGAAAGAGTCTTTCATTTGCCTTGCTGCTAGTCACCATCGGCACTGATTTTGCTGACAGAAAAACAAAGTGTGACAAAGTTTCCACTGTTTCCTCATCTATTCCCATGTAGTGATGGGAACAGATGCCATGACCATAAATTTCTGAATGTTGAGCACAGAAGAACTTTTGATGCTTTCCACTTTCCTGGTGCATCAAGAAGGCTTTTTAGAGTCCCTTCAATTTCTGCCAGAAGAGTGGAGTCATCTGCCTATAGGAAATTGGTTCCTTGATATATTCATTGGAAGAGCTTGATTCCAACTTGTGTTTCTTCCAGTCCAGCATTTCTCATGATGTAGCCAGCATAGAAGGCAAAGAAACTGGTGCATAGGAAGCCTTGAGGGCAGGAGGAGACCTATTTGGAACCAGTCTGATTGATAATAGCATGACCGAGTTCAATGGACATGAATTTGAGCTACTCCTGGAGATAGTATGACAGGATTTCTTGCAAGAGGCAGATCAGGGGGTCACAGGTCATACCATCTCTTTCAGAATTTTCTTAGTTTATTGTGAACGACACAGTCAAAGGAACTTTGGCATAGTCAATAAAGCAGAAATAGAAGTTTTTCTGGAACTCTGCTTTTTCCATAAATGCAAATAAATAGAGGAAAAAAACAGAATGGGAAATACTAGAGATCTCTTCAAGAAAATTAGAGATACCAAGAGGACATTTCATGTAAAGATGGGCTCGATAAAGGACAGAAATGGTGTGGACCTAACAGAAGCAGAAGATATTAAGAAGAGGTGGCAAGAATACACAGAAGAACTGTACAAAAAAGATCTTCATGACCCAGATAATCACGATGGTGTGATCACTGACCTGGAGCCAGACATCCTGGAATGTGAAGTCAAGTGGGCCTTAGAAAGCATCACTATGAACAAAGCTAGTGGAGGTGATGGAATTCCAGTTGAGCTATTCCAAATCCTGAAAGATGATGCTGTGAAAGTGCTGCCCTCAATATGCCATCAAATTTGGAAAACTCAGCAGTGGCCACAGGACTGGAAAAGGTCCGTTTTCATTCCAATCCCAAAGAAAGGCAATGCCAAAGAATGCCCAAACTACTGCACAATGGCACTCATCTCACATGCTAGTAAAGTAATGCTCAAAATTCTCCAAGTCAGGCTTCAGCAATATGTGAACTGTGAACTTCCTGATGTTCAAGCTGGTTTTAGAAAAGGCAGAGGAACCAGAGATCAAATTGCCAACATCCGCTGGATCATGGAAAAAGCAAGAGAGTTCCAGAAAAACATCTATTTCTGCTTTATTGACTATGCCAAAGCCTTTGACTATGTGGATCACAATAAACTGTGGAAAATTCTGAAAGAGATGGGAATACCAGACCACCTGATCTGCCTCTTGAGAAATCTGTGTGCAGGTCAGGAAGCAACAGTTAGAACTGGTCATGGAACAACAGACTGGTTCCAAATAGGAAAAGGAGTATGTCAAGGCTGTATATTGTCACCCTGCTTATTTAACTTCTATGCAGAGTACATCATGAGAAATGCTGGGCTGGAGGAAGCACAAGTTGGAATTAAGATTGCTGGGAGAAATATAAATAACCTCAGATATGCAGATGACACCACCCTTATGGCAGAAAGTGAAGAGGAACTAAAGAGCCTCTTGATGAAAGTGAAAGTGGAGAGTGGAAAAAGTGAGCTAAAAGCTCAACATTCAGAAAACGAAGATCATGGCATCCGGTCCCATCACTTCATGGGAAATAGATGGGGAAACAGTGGAAACAGTGTCAGACTTTATTTTTCTGGGCTCCAAAATCACTACAGATGGTGACTGCAGCCATGAAATTAAAAGACGCTTACTCCTTGGAAGGAAAATTATGACCAATCTAGATAGCATATTCAAAAGCAGAGACATTACTTTGCCAACAAAGGTTCATCTAGTTAAGGCTATGGTTTTTCCTGTGGTCATGTATGGATGTGAGAGTTGGACTGTGAAGAAGGCTGAGCGCCAAAGAACTGATGCTTTTGAACTGGTGTGGGAGGAGGACTCTTGAGAGTCCCTTGGACTGCAAGGAGATCCACTGAGTCCATTCTGAAGGAGATCAGCCCTGGGATTTCTTTGGAAGGAATGATGTTGAAGCTGAAACTCCAGTACTTTGGCCACCTCATGTGAAGAGCTGACTCATTGGAAAAGATTCTGATGCTGGGAGGGATTGGGGGCAGGAGGAGAAGGGGACGACAGAGGATGAGATGGCTGGATGGCATCACTGACCTGATGCACGTGAGTCTGAGTGAACTCCGGGAGTTGGTGATGGACAGGGAGGCTTGGCGTGCTGGGATTCATGGGGTTGCAAAGAGTCGGACACGACTGAGCTACTGAACTCAACTGAAACTAAATTCACTTTAGTTTGAGAGAGTTTTATGGTATTATGGTTTCTTTTTCTCTTTGTTTTCATTTATTTTTCATCATCAAATGAATGTCGTTTTCAAGCTGTGAGAGTGCTACCCTGCAGTTATAACTTGTCAGGGCAGTTCCCTACCTTTCCCATGTGTCCTGCTCTGCCTAGTGTAAAGACCTGAGGGAGGCGGCACATTTACTTTTGTTTCATCCTTGCTCTGAGGGTTTTTCCTGTTTTAGTAAGGAGAAGAGCAGGCCCTAGGTTTTGACTCTGTGCTCCTTGTCCTAAGAAGCCCTAAGAACCAAACTGGCCTAATTGGCAAATGTCCTTAGTTCAAAAACAGCTTTAGGGTACCACTTAGCTTTCAGAGACTGTATTTTCCTTTGATCTGGGGCTTTAACCTCTCACTGTCTTGTCTGATCTTTGATGCTTTTAAAGAAGTTATAATTTTTTTTTAGTGAGTGTTTTATTTGTTTCTAGTAGGAGATTGGTCTGATCCTCATCCTGCCTTATTCTTGGAAATGCAAGTCCTCTCATCTTTCTAGGCTTAACTGAACTGCACACTTAGAAACAAAAACCCAACCCGATCTTCTGTAAGCAAGTTACTGTAGGAAAAGCAAGCACGTGTTTTTTAAGTCTTCTGTACTTTAGGAAAAGAATCATTGTAGAGTTCACTTAGTTAGGCTACAAAACTTGAACTGCCATTAAAATTTTTAAGAAATATATCTGAAATTTTCTAAGAAAAGTTTTCCCCCCAAAATTTAATTTTCAAACCACTGCTAAATTATTTTTAAATTGCAACATTTTATCCAGAAATTGCTTTTCCATAGAACTCAACTACTCAAGAATCTTAAAGTATAGAAAATGACTCCACATAATCCAGTTAGATGACAAAAGTGTTGTCACCCTATTTAATGTACTTTATTCATCAGAAGTCTTTGAGGCCTCATTCAGAGCTGATTAACTCTTAATTTATACATAATGCAAAGAAACCTCATTCTTTGGTTTTCTAGCCCATAAACACAGAGAAGGAGTAACTTGAAGGAAAACATGTACTTTCAAAGGCAGGCTCATTACAAGAGTCAGGGATGGCACTTAACAAACCCACAAGTATAAAACAGGATTTTATATATACATGTATAAAATGTTCAAAAAGTTCTAGAAGAGGCACAGTGGAGAATTTCCTGGCTCTCTTGGGTCTCCGATGCTGCTCTCAGGCTTCTCTGGTTGTGTGTGCTGCCTGGGCTTTTGGTTGCAGTGGCTTCTCTTGCTCTCTAGGCCATGCGGGCTTCAGTAGTTGCAGCACGTGGGCTCAGTACTTGTGGCTCCTGGACTTAGTTGCCCCACGGTGTATGTGGAATCTTCCTGGAGCAGGGATCAAACCTGTGTCCTACACTGACAGGTGGATTCTTAACCACTGGGCCACCAGAGAAGTCTACAATGGAGACATTTTGCCCAACATTCTACAGTAGCTCCTGGGAGGCTCATGGTACCATTCACAGCTTAGTGAACAAACCTCTACATTCTTGGTATTGTTCCTGTGGTAGCATCAAATCAGTGAAGCCATTTCTGAGAAAGACAGGGATATAATGTCTTTGATATATTTTCTGTATTTTTTAAGGAAATCAAATTAAAAATTACTTTTAGGGTAAAAGCTTGCTGATTTGGAGAATCTCACTCACTAGTTGGGCCTGAAAAATAAGCATTTCTGTATTACAGCCTCCTGATCCAACTTCCCTTTGAGACTGACTCCAGAAAATTCAGAGCTTATAAATACCCTAAATGTACCTTTCAGTTCTTTAGCTTTCAATCTAGGAGTTGAGAGAAGGGGCATTTTTCTCAGTATCACTGACGTCTAAAACAGGAACTTAAAGAGAAAGCAACATACTGGCCACAAGTGAAAGAAAGAGGCAGAGAAGAGGGGTCTGGTTTTACCTTAGAGCAGTCCTATTTGGGCCAGGTTATAGATACAGAAAAGATAACTTTACCAGTGCAAAATGAAACTGTCAAGATGGTTAAGTGATAGATGACAATCAGGGTTCAAAAGTTGAATGGGGAAGGGGAGATGAAGGGAGTTGGAGGACAGGAAACATCCCCAGATGGCCCTGCTTTTGTTTATCTCTGTTTCAGCACCAAGGGTGCCAGTCAGCTTCCTGATGTATGTTAGGAGACACAGCTCTCAACTTACACATTGATTTTAGATCTCCCTGAAATGTAGGTTCTGTTTCTGTGGTATAGGAGAATCATTACTTAAAAGGTTTCAGACTTCCCTGATCCCACAAGATGACGTGCTGAGTTTTACTATCATTATTACATCATTAGTATCATTCTAGAATCTCAAAGGCAATGGCACCCCACCCCAGTACTTTTGCCTGGAAAATCCCATGGACGGAGGATCCTGGTAGGCTCCAGTCCATGGGGTCGCTAAGAGTCGGACACAACTGAGCGACTTCACTTTCACTTTTCACTTTCATTCATTGGAGAAGGAAATGGCAACCCACTCCAGTATTCTTGCCTGGAGAATCCCAGGGACAGGGGAGCCTGGTGAGCTTCTGTCTATGGGGTCACACAGAGTCGGACACGACTGAAGCGACTTAGCAGCAGCAGCAGAATCTCAAAAGTGGGAAAACCCAGACACTTGCTTAACTGAAAGATGCTGGCTATTCTATATCCAGTATATTTCCCCTTGCTTTCCCCTTAGTATTTATCATACCAACTTGACTTTCCAAGTATTTAATTTGTAAGCTATTTTTTTTTTTTAATTTCACAAATGAACTTAACAACTGAAATGTAGTAGGAGAAAAGGACTTCTGTTTTGATTAGAATTGGCAAGCAGGTTTCATTTTGCTAATCAATTCTGGTAGATCTGATGGCAAGCCACATTCTGAAGAGTATTGAAACTGCTTCTAAGTTCATAAGGAGAGAGCTCTGAGATCCATTAGCAATGTCTGCTCCAACATAGGACTGGGAATACAGCATGCCTGTCGAATATTTGTTATCTGTGGCTTAGTTCAAGAAATACTGAATGTCAAGTAGTATGCAAAGTACAAGAGTTTGTTTTATATTGTTTTTGTTTTAAATAAAGAAAACATAGTTCCTTTATTTAATATAATAAATGGCAGGCATATGACCAAATAACTAAAATCCTGTGTGGAATATGCAGTAAAGAAAGTGTATCAAGGTCCAGAGGGCCAGAGAGTAAGAAAGGGAAATGGATCTTCAGGGATGGGTCTAGGAGAAGGCCAATAATCAGCAGTTTCAGACAGACATCTGGGTGACCTCAGTTTTGGTCTGAATCTACCCCTTCACACTTCAACCACAAGTGGCAGAGCGCCAGTATATGACCAGTTTCCGGGTGGGCAAATTTCCTATAGTAGTCTAATAACTAGCTCATAGAGCTCTTCTCTTGTCATCCACAGCCTTTATCTCATCAGTGAATCCTGGCTGGATGCCATGAGGGTATAGACTATGCTCTGTGGGCATCCAAAGAAGCCAGCCAAGGAGGACTGCACAGAGAGCACCCCAATGGGCTTATCCTTTCAAAGCACACAGGCTAACAATGACAGGAATGGCCCAAAACTAAGAACAAATATTTTTAAAAGGCATCAGCTTTGTGAGTAGCATCAGGAAGGTCAAATATCCAGAATAATCCACGGTTGGAAAATGCTAAACAGAAGAGCTATTTAGAAGCTATGTTTGGAACAAAACAATCAACCAAGTAAGACTATGATCAATCTGGGGCAAGAGATGCATAATGCTAACATATGTAAGAGCATTATAAGAAAATAATCAGGACTTTCCCGATGGTCCAGTGGCTAAGACTCTGTATTCCCAATACAGAGGGCCCAGGTTTGACCCCAGGTCAGATCCCATATCCCATTTAAGACCCAGCACAGCCAAATAAATGTAAAAATACATTAAAAAAATCATAATTAACAAATTACTTCCCGTCATTTTCCTCTGTAGAAGGTATTTCTCATAGATGATGCCTCAAATTCATCTAGAGTATCTATAAAAATGTATGTTCCCAGGCCCCATTTCAGACCTGCCAAGCCTAAATCTCTAGAAGCCTGTGGGGAATGTGCATTTTTAACAGTTCTTCCTTCTCCAAATGATCCATATATACCCTAAAGATTTAAAACCACTACTCTTAGGGACAGAATGACAAGGGGCTATAAGCTTCCCCAGAGGCTCAGTGGTAAAGAATCTGCCTGCAATACAGGGGATGTGGGAGACTCAGGTTCGATCCCTGGGTCACGATGATCCCCTGGAGGAGGACATGGCAACCCACTCCAGTATTCTTGCCTGGAGAATCCCACCAGAGGAGCCTGGTAGGCTGCAGTCCATATGGTTGCAAAGAGTTGGACATGACTGAAATGACTGAGCACGCATAAGGAAATGAAATCCAGGATAAATGAGAAGGTGGTGAGAGTGCCAGCTGCTTTAGATGTGTTTAATTCTGCAACTCCTATGAAATACATCCAGGATAAAAAGTAACCAACAGATGCAATTATATAAATCTCAACATCAATCTTTAAGAAATCATGCTACTGCTGCTGCTAAGTCACTTCAGTCACGTCCAACTCTGTGAAACCCCATAGATGGCAGCCCACCAGGCTCCCCTGTCCCTGGGATTCTCCAGGCAAGAATACCGGAGTGGGTTGCCATTTCCTTCCCCAATGCATGCATGCACGCACTAAGTTGCTTCAGTGGTATCCGACTCTGTGTGACGCTATGGATAGCAGCCCACCAGGCTCCTCTGTCCACAGGATTCTCTAGGCAAGAAGACTGGAGTGGGCTGCCATCTCATGGAAATGGTATAATTCCTAGAAGCCTGGATGGAGGTAGATGAATATTTATTGCCATCACATGGCAAAAGGGAAGATTCAATAAAATACAGAATTGTCAGTTGTATATGGATTCCTAGTAAAACCTTAGAAAGCATTAATAGTATTCATAAACACTTAAAAGTAGTATTGATCATTAATAGTCAGACTGGAGCCATCACAAATAAATACATGTGTCTTTTACTTTCAGCTGCATCAACCTCTTCTTGAAAAATGTCATTATAAATAAAAAACTATGCATACTAAACTGATCTCATTTTTTAAATAAGTCTCTCACAACAGCAGAATGATGGAATTAGCTTGTGTTGAGTTTTTCTTAAGCATCTGCACACGGTCTCATGATATGTACTGAGCAAGATGGAGAAATGTGAGAAAACTGGTAGGACTAACCGTTTTTAGCCACTGGACCATCAAGAAAGTCCCGATTATTTTCTTCTAATGTTCTTATATATGTTAGCATTATCCATCTCCTCCCCCCAAATAATCATAGTCTTACTTGGTTGATTGTTTTGTTCCAAACATAGCTTATGAATAGCTCTTCTGTTTAGCATTTTCCAACTGTGGATTATTCTGGATTTTTGAGAGCCTACTTTATGTCAGGAACTCTGCTAAGCGTTTTGTGATTACTATTTAATTTAAACATCTCCCCATTTCTATAAAGTGAAAACAACTGTCCCCATTTTACAGATGAGGAAACTAAGCAGAGTCATCAGGTAACTTGCCCAGGGTCATATACCCAGGATATGGTGGAGTTAAGGTTGAGGGGCCAACTCTGTCATCAAACTTTGCATGCCTACCAACTATGCTTTATTTCAGCTGGATGAATAGGTAGAATGCCATGTCCAGAAAGAGTTAATCTGTGGTTCACGCCAACATGAAGGATTCACTAATGACTGCCATGGGTCAGAGTTGTCCCAGAAGTGCTCAACATTTTTACTAGTGACTTAGATAAAAATATAAAGGCTGGGCTTGTTAACAGATGGCATAAGGCTAGAGAAAGGGATAACTAAAACTGTAAATAATATTGGCAGATGAGAACAACAGGCCAGAGTCGAAAAGATAAAAATTTTTAAAGGACTATGGTAAAATCCTATACCCTGGTTACAAAAGAAAGTACAATTAGGAACACACAGCTTAAGACAAAAGGTAGAAACTTGTATTGACCTGGTCAGCCTCCTATAGACTAGTTCAAAATGATAAATATGTGACGACGATGACTTCACGTACTTCTTTACCTGGCTCCCTGATCCATGCGCCTCCAAAGCTGAAGTTACCATATTTCATCTAATTTGAGATGCTGTTGATTGCAAGATGCACCAGTGGCTTAGCACCACTGAGAGAAGAGGAGGGAATGCCATAAGTTAAACGAGGACACAGTGCTTTCATATTCAGTTCAGTTTAGTTCAGTCACTCAGTCGTGTCCAACTCTTTGCAACCCCATGGACTACAGCACGCCAGGCCTCTCTGTCCATCACCAACTCCCGGAGTTCACTCAAACTCACGTCCATCAAGTCGGTGATGCCATCCAACCATTTCATTCTCTGTCGTCTCCTTCTCCTCCTGCCCTCAATCTTTGCCAATGAGTCAGTTCTTCACATCAGGTGGCCAAAGTATTGGAGTTTCAGCTTCAGCATCAGTCCTCCCAATGAATATTCAGGACTGATTTCCTTTAGGATGGACTGATTTGATCTCCTTGCAGTCCAAGGGACTCTCAAGAGTCTTCTCCAACACCACAGTTCAAAAGCATCAATTCCTTGGCGCTCAGCTTTCTTTATAATCCAACTCTCACATCCATACATGACTACTGGAAAAACCATAGCCTTCACTAGATGAACCTTTGCTGGCAAAGTAATGTCTCTGCTTTCTAATATGCTGCCTAGGTTTGTCATAACTTTTCTTCCAAGGAGCAAGCATCTTTTAATTTCATGGCTGCAGTCACCATCTGCAGGGATTTTGGAGCCCAAGAAAATAAGGTCTGTCACTGTTTCCACTGTTTTCCCGTCTATCTGCCATAAAGTGATGGGCCCAGATGCCATGATCTTAGTTTTCTGAATGTTGAGTTTTAAGCCAACTTTTTCACTCTCCTCTTTCACTTTCATCAAGAGGCTCTTTAGTTCTTCACTTTCTGTCACATTGCATTCATATTACTTAACATTTTTGTTTCATAATGGTGGAAGGAACATTTTAAACTTTACTAGCTCTTTGTGGCACCTCCTAACCTTCAGCTGTTAGTCTTGTGCAGGAACAGTTTAGTGAGGTAGGTTTTAAGGATACTAGAAAGAAACCCTCAAAGAGAGAGATTCACTGAATTAGAGTTGCATTAACCAGCTGTGATGGTAAGGAAACCCCTGCAGGAAGTGGGCATCTTTATTTAGAGGCACAAAGAAAAGACCCACAGAGTGAAAGGACTTGGTCTTCCACTAAGACTCTGAGAATTACCACAAGAAAAATTTCTTGTGCTAATGGTCCTAAGACTTGGGATCACTTTCAGATGAGAGTCCAGAGAATTCCCTTGCAGCCCAGAAGTTAGAAATCTGTGCTTTCATGGCCAAGGGCCCAGGTTCAATCCCTGGTAAGGTAACTAAGATCCTGAAAGCCACGCAGCAAAAAAAAAAAAACCCAGATGAGAGTCCAGAAGCGATCATTGATTTTTGCATTGCTCCAAGATTGTTCAACAGGTTACTTCAATACAGAGCCAGGAATATAGGCTGATGTGACCATTGCTGATGACTCTTAATTGTGAAAAAAAAAAAAAAAAAGAGACAGATTTGTTTTTCACATCAATTGTGCATAATACACGGAGAAGGCAATGGCACCCCACTCCAGTACTCTTGCCTGGAAAATCCCATGGACGGAGGAGCCTGGTAGGCTGCAGTCCATGGAGTCGCTGAGAGTCAGGAACAACTGAGCGACTTCACTTTCACTTTTCACTTTCATGCATTGGAGAAGGAAATGGCAACCCACTCCAGTGTTCTTGCCTGGAGAATCCCAGGGACGGGGAAGCCTGGTAGGCTGCCGTCTCTGGGGTCGCACAGGGTCGGACATGACTGAAGCGACTTAGCAGCAGCAGCAGTGCATAATACAAAAGGAAAGCATTAAAAAAAAAAAAAAAAATAGGCTAAGGTATTCCCCCAGACTTCTCTTACGGAATCCAATGTTCTTCGATACAGGATACTGGATGCTTGGGGCTGGTGCACTGGGACGACCCAGAGGGATGGTATGGGGAGGGAGGAGGGAGGAGGGTTCAGGATGGGGAACACATGTATAACTGTGGCAGATTCATTTTGATATATGGCAAAACCAATACAATATTGTAAAGTTAAATAAAATAAAATTTTAAAAAAAACAAACGCATTTCACTGCAGAGTTGGGTATATTTGTCCTGTTTTTCCAAAGACAATCATCCTCTGTGCTACCAGAGGTGTCAGTTAGGCAGGATTTATTTAAACAGTTCTTTCAAGGATTTTTTTTTTCCCCTGAGCCAATGACTCCAGCCCCCAACCCCCAATTTTTAATACAGCTCCTTTCTTGATTCTTTTCAGAAGGTGTCAACGGAAGATTCTAGAAAATAACCAAGATTGTATTCCTTCCTGAAATGATCCTTAAATTGTTTGTTGAATGAAAAGTTGATGAGTGGCCATTGTCCATTTGTACCATTAGAAATATAAAGCAGGTTGTTGGCTCCTATGCAGGCAGTCACTGCCCTGTATTATCTGTTACCTGGTCAACAGCAATTACAAGACACCATTGATCAGAAGAGACATCCTAATTTCAGAGGTGTTAAATGTGAAAAGATATGTATCTAAGAATCAATCAAATTCAGTAATTATGCTGTACTTGCAGACTGAACCCAGTCCAAACTTTGGAATCTTTGCTGTTCCCTGACAAAGGAGGTTCAAGAGGCTCTTGAACATGGAAAGATTTCATAGTCACAGTTCTGTTTACTCCGGTGTACTGTAATCAAATCATCCATCATTTTTCTAAGAAAAATATTTGAATTCTCAACTTCTAGGGTGGTGCATGAGTGAGTTGACCAGCTGAAGAGGGACTTTGGCTAACTGACATATAGTAGCCCTACCGCAATGCATCTTCCTGGTTCTTTACATCTCATAGAATGGTCATTGTCATCACCTACTCATCAGCAACCTTGCATAATATAGCACCCATGAAGATGGGGATATCTAAACTTTTATAAATATGATAAGAGCAAAAACTGAACTCTGGTCAACTTGAGTTCTATTATGACACTCACTAGATGTAAGCTCTTGGCTGAGTTTGCCTTGCTAAGCTTCAGTGTTCTTATCAGTAAAATAGAGGTTAAACCATTATTACTACTATTATATAACATATTAATATTATTGTACATTATCTTATTATTAAGTAAGGTAACATATGTAAAATGCTGAACACCATGCCTGGCACACACAGTAAATGAACAATAAATGAATTCACCACAATGAAGTTCAGAAGGATCAAAGATTTCAATGTAAAAAGTGAAACAATAAAAATAGTTGAAGATGACATGGGAGATTATTTTTATAGTACCAGAATGGAGAGGCTTTTAAAAAATGATATATGTGAATAAGGAGGAGGCAGAGGAGAAGAAAAAGAGCCCCAGATGAAAAGACTGATACATTTGACCACTTAAAACATGAAACTTTTCTATCTAGAATTAAAAAATAGCATAAAGTGAAAAAACAAGCAAAAAATTGAAAGAAGTAGTTGTGCCATACATCACAAAGGATTAATTTCCTTGATATATAAAGATCTTCTAGAAATCAACAAGGAGAAAACCTGTAAATTAGTTGAAGGTTTTGCAAAGGATGTTTAAAAGAATATAACTTGCTCTTAAATAGATTAAAAAACAAAAAGTTGGCCCTCACTCTAAAAAGTTTAGTAGACAAGTTGAAACTACAATAAGTTATTTGTCTTCTGCACCTTCCATCAGGCACGATGCCTGTCTCCCTGCCAGGACCTCTGTCCACTGACAAGGGTAGGGTCTACCTCATGCTGTCTCTCTTCACCTTGGACCCCTCATCTTGCCTCCTTCTATAAACCCCCACTGGATATAAACCCATTTAAAAAAAAAAAAAGGCTTCACTGGACTTCCCTGGTGGTCCAGTGGTTAAGAATCCACCTGCCAATGCAGGGGCATGAGTTTGATCCCTGTTTCAGAAAGATTCCAGTTGACACTGGGCAACTAAGCCCGAATCCCACAACTACCGAGCCCGAGTGCTGCGGCTACGGAAGCCCGCACGCTCTGGGGCCTGTGCTCTGCAGGAAGAGCAGCCGCTTCAATGAGAAGCCGGAGCACGGCAACTAGAGAAAGCCCACACACAGCAACGAAGACCCAGCACAGCCATAAACAAATGAATTAAAAGACTTCATCTCTACTGGCCTCCTAGAATTCCCCCTAACTTCCAGGGTCTGACGATTCTAGTCTAGCTTCTCCAGTGGAGATTGATTGAGTTCTGCTTAGGATAAACCTTAAAAACATGTTCAATTTTGATTTCATGCAGTACTGGGTCCATATGCAGGGAGCAGTAGTCTAAAATATTCTGTGCTGATCAATTCACCACAGAGGGAAATGGTCTTGAGATAAAGGGTTGTGAATTCAGAGGAGGGCAGCTGCCAGGGTGGTACTGAAACCATGTCATTCACGAACCAGCTGAAAGAAATGAGGATGTTGGGGTTATGGGGAAACTCCTGGAAGGAAACAGATGTCCTCCAACAGGTGGGGATATCTGTCCTGGGAGACAGGGTTAGGCTTCTTGGGTGCCGCTACTAAAGGCAGAACTCAGGATGAAGGGTAGAAGTCACTGGGAGAAGATCTGATAAACGTCACAGAAATCAGAGCTTGTTTAAAATGGGACGAGTGCCTTTCCAGGAATGAACTCTCTGTAGCTGGACATATTCAAGCAGTTAGTGCATGACAGACCTTGAGGGGAGACTTCTCAGAGAGGTTACCACTGGCCAACTTAAGCTCTCTCTTTTTCTTTTTTTCTTTCATTCTGTTTCTCTCTGTGTCACACACACCATTCTTCCCCTTCCACAGTTTATTTTTTATTTTAAAATTTTTTCTCCTTACCATATATCAATGCCTGACACCCTATATATTCTTTTCATCACTGTGATTAAAATCTCTCCCCAACTTATTGGCAGTCTCCCTCAACCTGAATGGAACTTCCTGTCCATGAGGGATTTGCCTGCCCTTTTTGTTGATGTAGCCCCATCACTCAGGACATGCTTGGCACACATTACCCATTTATTGCTGAATGAATAAATGATCAGGGATCACTATAGAAGGAGACCCTCCCTGGGGTGAGTGGTGGGTCTGATTATCTCTGGGAATGTTCCAGCTCAGAATCTTAGGATGTGATAAGCCCTACAAGGTGGGCTCTGCGTCTCCTGACACTTGAGCTACTCTTGACTGGAGAGGAGCGCTGCTGAGAAAACCATTAAGGCCGTGTGTGCGAATTTCTAATGCATGCGAGTGGCACAGAGCAGGCTCTGATGTGTGGGTGCCAGGCGGTAGGGGAGAAAGGCCTCATAGGTTTCAGGTGGGAATCTCAGCCTGTAAGTACGTTACTTAATATCTCTGAAGCTCAATTTCCTCCTTCCTATTAATATGAACTTGGCAGGATTGTTGTAAAAATGCAATCACTGGCCCTAGGGAGAATCACAGAAGTCTGTTGTTCAGAAAGTGCTTGCTCCCCTTTGGGTGATGGCTGTTGTGCTATAACTTGAGTTTTGACTGGGTGAGATTTTATAGAGATGTGTAAAAGGACTTGCAAAGTAAAGGGCGTGGCCTCTAAGAAGACGGGGACGCAGAAACACAAACATTAGACTAGAGGACAGAATTCCCAAAGCAGGGAGTCTAGACCCAAACCGCCCGGGTTCAGATCCTGGCTAAAACTTATAACTGGGTAAGCTCCTTGACCTCTCTGTGCCTCAATAGCCTCATCTATAAAATGGGTCTAATAATATTACCCATGCCCTAGGTCTTATGAAAATTGAGTGAGTTATCATATGTAAAGCACTTAAAACAGTGACTAGCCCAATATGAGCACTCAGTACACGCTGGCTCTGAGGATTATTATGCTGAAGAAAGTCTACCACAGGTCTGTCTGCTTAAGGTCAGGAGGGAGATGTGGGAAGGAAGGATGAAACCAGACATGAGTGTCACAACAGCGTGAACCCTGCCAGACAAGGGCTTAGGCTCAACCCATCTCCCTCATCTGCCTCCCACAGAAAGCCTCTCTCAACTGCCCTGCCCCGGGTCCCCAGGTCACCCTGGATTCCTGTATTGCGTATGCCACCTTGTATTATCATTTGTGTTTTTATATTCTGCATGTTGCCCCTGCCCCCTTCCTAACTCAGTTGTGAGTTCATCGAGGAAGGAAGGGGAATACCTGTGAATCCAGTCCCTTTCCTCTGTCCTCTGCTATGAACGTGAAGTGGGGTGAGTAGGGGGATAAGAGCAGTTTTGGAGTCACATGATCCTGTTTTAATTCCAGCTCTCCTACTTTCTACATTGATATGACCTGGGCAAGTTGCATAACCCTATGAGGCCTCAGTTTCATCATCTATGAAATGGGGACAGTATTATCGCCTAGGGCTATTGTGAAGACAGAGATAATGCATGAAGAGTATTTAGCACAGAGCCTGTGGCCATAACAAACTTGGGGTAAGTGGTGAGTGTGACTATGCTAAAGGCAAAAGAAGCACTGCTAAGAAGTGATTCTACCAGAAGTAGAGGTTGTGGTTTACCGTGGATTGGAGCAGTAAGTGACCACCCATTGGTCCATCACTGAAGTGATAAGGACCGTGGGCCCACACTCCTCAGCCCCCAGCCCCCCACCCTCAAGCCGGAAGCACTGTTTATTTCATTCCTTAAAGATGACAGTCTTAGTTTCAGTAACAAAATGAAAAGTACCTGCTATGCATTGTGTCCGTATCGTGCTATGCTATGCTAAGTCACTTCAGTCGTGTCCGACTCTGTGTGACCCCATAGACGGCAGCCCACCAGGCTCCCCCGTCCCTGGGATTCTCCAGGCAAGAACACTGCAGTGGGTTGCCATTTCCTTCTCCAATGCATGAAAGTGAAAAGAGAAAGTGAAGTCGCTCAGTCATGTCTGACTCTCAGCGACCCCATGGACTGCAGCCTTCCAGGCTCCTCCATCCATGGGATTTTCCAGGCAAGAGTACTGGAGTGGGGTGCCATTGCCTTCTCTGGTATCGTGCTATAATGCTATAGAAATGTAACATGTTATTCTTGAGGGAGGCTGGGTGAAGAATATATGAAAGTGAAAGTGTTAGTCGCTCAGTTGTGTCCGACGCTGTGACCCCTGCTCCTCTGTCCTTGGAATTCTCCAGGCAAGAATACTGGAGTGGGTTGCCATTTCCTTCTCCAGGAAATCTTCCCAAGCCAGGAACTGAGCGTGGGTCTCCTGCATTGCAGGCAAATTCTTTACTGTCTGAGCCACCAGGGAAGGGTATATGAGAGGTCTCTAAATTGCTTCTTATGACTGTGTGTAAATTTGCAATTATCTCAAAATAAAAATTATTTTAAAATAAGTACCAAAATTAACTTATCTTTCGTGACCCCTCTTTTTTATGGCCTTCTTTCCCCCTAGCTCCCTTTCCACAGGGCTTGATTATACATCCCTGTGTCCTGAACACAACAGCACTTACATTGAATATTGATGCCCTGCCAAAAACACGGGGAGAAAAGAACAACAATAATGGATTATAATTGAGTGTTTATGTGCCAGAATTGTTCAAAGCATCTTATATACATATTAACTCTTTTAATCTGTACAATAACTTTTGAAGTTTCTATAGCCTTCATTTCACAAATGAGAAAACTCAGGCTTTGAGAAATGAAGTAACCTGTTCAAGGTCACATAGAGCCCTGACTCTGAATTTCCTGGGCTTCAGAGCCTCTTTGGCCACTCTTTATAGATCTTGTAAGTCTAAGAGTGAAATTATTAAAAACAGCATTTTAAATGATTACCACAATAAGTTTCAGATTAGATCAGTTGCTCAGTCGTGTCCGACTCTTTGCGACCCCATGAATCCCAGCACGCCAGGCCTCCCTGTCCATCACCAACTCTCGGAGGTCACCCAGACTCACATCCATCAAGTCAGTGATGCCATCCAGCCATCTCATCCTCTGGCATCCCCTTCTCTTGCCCCCAATCCCTCCCAGCATCAGAATCTTCTCCAATGAGTCAACTCTTCGCATGAGGTGGCCAAAGTACTGGAGTTTCAGCTTTAGCATCATTGCTTCCAAAGAAATCCCAGGGCTGAGCTCCTTCAGAATGGACTGCTTGGATCTCCTTGCAGTCCAAGGGACTCTCAAGAGTCTTCTCCAATACCACAGTTCAAAAGCATCAATTCTTCGGCACCCAGCCTTCTTCACAGTCCAACTCTCACATCCATACATGACCACAGGAAAAACCATAGCCTTGACTAGGGGAAACTTTGTTGGCAAAGTAACGTCTCTGCTTTTGAATATGCTATCTAGGTTGGTCATAACTTTCCTTCCAAGGAGTAAGTGTCTTTTAATTTCATGGTTGCAGTCACCATCTGTAGTGATTTTGGAGCCCAGGAAAATAAAGTCTGACACTGTTTCCACTCTTTCCCCATCTATTTCCCATGAAGTGACGGGACTGGATGCCATGATTTTTGTTTTCTAAATGTTGAGCTTTAAGCCAACTTTTTCAGTCTCCACTTTCACTTTCATCAAGAGGCTTTTTAGTTCTTCTTCACTTTCTGCCATAAGGGTGGTGTCATCTGCATATCTGAGGTGATTGATATTTCTCCCAGCAATCTTGATTCCAACTTGTGTTTCTTCCAGTCCAGCGTTTCTCATGATGCATAGAAGTTAAATAAACAGGGTGACAATATGCAGCCTTGACATACTCCTTTTCCTATTTGGAACCAGTCTGTTGTTCCATGACCAGTTCTAACTGTTGCTTCCTGACCTGCATACAGATTTCTCAAGAGGCAGATCAGGTGGTCTGGTATTCCCATCTCTTTCAGAATTTTCCACAGTTGATTGTGATCCACACAGTCAAAGGCT
The DNA here is from genome assembly GCA_935064755.1 of Tragelaphus eurycerus. Taxonomy (NCBI): domain Eukaryota; kingdom Metazoa; phylum Chordata; class Mammalia; order Artiodactyla; family Bovidae; genus Tragelaphus; species Tragelaphus eurycerus. The sequence continues at coordinate 11,610,220 of CAKXYN010000035.1, read as the reverse complement.
TTGGCTTAGTCAATAAAGCAGAAATAGATGTTTTTCTGGAACTCTCTTGCTTTTTCCATGATCCAGCGGATGCTGGCAATTTGATCTCTGGTTCCTCTGCCTTTTCTAAAACCAGCTTGAACATCAGGAAGTTCACAGTTCACATACTGTTGAAGCCTGGCTTGGAGAATTTTGAGCATTACTTTACTAGCGTGTGAGATGAGTGCAATTGTGCGGTAGTTTGGGCATTGTTTGGCATTGCCTTTCTTTGGGATTAGAATGAAAACTGACCTTTTCCAGTCCTGTAGTCACTGCTGAGTTTTCCAAATTTGATGGCATATTGAGGGCAGCACTTGCACAGCATCATCTTTCAGGATTTGGAATAGCTCAACTGGAATTCCATCACCTCCACTAGCTTTGTTCGTAGTGATGCTTTCTAAGGCCCACTTGACTTCACATTCCAGGATGTCTGGCTCTAGGTCAGTGATCATGCCATCATGATTATCTGGGTCGTGAAGATCTTTTTTGTACAGTTCTTCTGTGTATTCTTGCCACCTCTTCTTAATATCTTCTGCTTCTGTTAGGTCCATACCATTTCTGTCCTTTATCAAGCCCATCTTTGCATGAAATGTTCCTTTGGTATCTCTGATTTTCTTGAAGAGATCCCTAGTCTTTCCCATTCTGTTGTTTTCCTCTATTTCTTTGCATTGATCACTGAAGAAGGCTTTCTTATCTCTTCTTGCTATTCTTTGGAACTCTGCATTCAGATGTTTATATCTTAGTGAACATCTATTATCTCCTATAGATACAAAATAATAGAAAAAAGAATACTCTTCCTTGTGCTTAGAACTCTTGGGATTTATTCTCTTTCATATATGAGATACAGTAATGTTAATTACATTAATCCTGTTGTCATTACACCCCTAGGAATTATTTATCTTACAACTGGAAGTTTGTACCGTCATTTCATGATGTATATAAGTCAAAGCATTATGCTGTACACCTTAAACTTATACAGGGCCGTAAGTCAGTTATATCTCAGTAAAATGGAGGGAAAAACTTTTTTTTTTAATTGAAATATAGTTGATTTACAATGTTGTGTTCATTTCTGGTGCATTTATATATATATATATATATATATATATATATATATATATGTATGTATAAAACTTAATTGTCATGTGTATGTATATATGATATATATATTCTTTTCCAGACTCTTTTATACTATAGATTATTATAAGATATTAAAGATAGTACCCTATACTATACAGTAGGTTCTTGTTGTTTATCTATTTTGTATGTAGTGGTGTTTGTTTTATTCCGCCTCTCCCTTTCCCCTTGCTGCTGCTGCTGCTGCTAAGTCACTTCAGTAGTGTCCGACTCTGTGCGACCCCATGGACTACAGCCCACCAGGCTCCTCTGTCCATGGGATTTTCCAGGCAAGAGTACTGGAGTGGGATGCCATTGCCTTCTCCGCCCTTTCCCCTTGGGTAACCACAGATTTGTTTCCTATGTCTGTGAGTCTATTTCTGTTTTATAAATAACATCTGTATCATTAAAAAAAAAATTTAATGTGTTTTTTTGATAACCACTGGGGTTTCCTTTATCTGTGCTCAGTGGGTTCTGCAGACAGGCTCCCAGGAAGCATACAACAGTAAGGAACCACAAACTCAATCCCTTACCCGTCCACGAGGCCTTTTCTGGCCTCCATATTAAATGTTGGCCAATCCCCTCCACAAACCTACCCCTGCTAGGTGACCAGCTGTCCTGGTCCTCCAGGAAGTAAGGGGGCTCCCATGGTTTTTCAGTTTTAAAATCAGGACAGTGCCTGGCAAGCCTGGCAGAGATGGTCACCCCTTCCTGCTCATTCAACCTTACCTCCCTTCTGCAAAAGCCAGGGAGGTATCCAGGGACAAAGCATTCTTAGTGGAATCATAGCAAGTAGAGGTCATAGTAAGTACGAAGTCCTGAGGCAAAACATGCTTGATAGGTGGAAGGAAGAGTGAGGAGGCCATTATGGCTGGAGTGGGATAAACGGGAGAGAGCTGGTGGGCAGTTAGGAAGGGGAACTGAAGGAAGGCACAGATTGTGTGGTAATGGCTATGGATTCTACTTTAAGTGAGAATGGAAGCCATTGGCATGTTTGAGGAGAGAAGTAACATGACCAGAGTTACATGTGGAATTCTGGGGATAAAAGATCAGATTGGGTATAAAAAAATGCAGTGTGGACTAAACAAAGTGTGTTGTCCTGGACTGGAGCAAACAGCACAATACATTAGTGGAAAAACTGGTGAAACCCTAATAAAGTCTGGAGTGCAGTGAATAGGAAGAGTCCAATGTTAGTTTCTTGCTTTTGACAAATGTACCATAGTAATCGGGGAAGGCAATGGCACCCCACCCCAGTACTTTTGCCTGGAAAATCCCATGGATGGAAGATCCTGGTGGGCTCCAGTCCATGGGGTCGCTAAGAGTCGGACACGACTGAGCGACTTCACTTTCACTTTTCACTTTCATGCATTGGAGAAGGAAATGGCAACCCACTCCTGTGTTCTTGCCTGGAGAATCCCAGGGACAGGGGAGCATGGTGGGCTTCCGTCTATGGGGTCGCACAGAGTCGAACACGACTGAAGCGACTTAGCAGCAGCAGCAGCAGCAGCAGACCATAGTAATATAAAATAACATTGGGAGTAACTGGGTAAAAGACACGTGGGGACGCTCCTGTTTATCTTGGCAGCTTCTCTGTAAATCTGAAACTATTTCCAAAACAAAAGTTGAGAGAGAGAGAGAGAGAGAAATGAGAGAAGGTAAAAAATATAGATAACTCTCTCTTCTCTCAAGATGGGAAAGTTTGTGGATGAATTTTTGGCTCTGTTGAAATTCTACCACTAAAATTTTTCTGCTCTTTACCAAAGATTCCTTTTACCTGCTATATCAGTCATTTATCAGATCAGATCAGATCAGATCAGATCAGTCGCTCAGTCGTGTCCAACTCTTCGCGACCCCATGAACTGCAGCACGCCAGGCCTCCCTATCCATCACCAGCTCTCGGAGGTCACCCAGACTCACATTCATCGAGTCAGTGATGCCATCCAGCCATCTCATCCTCTGCCGTCCCCTTCTCCTCCTGCCCTCAATCCCTCCCAGCATCAGAGTTTCCTCCAATGAGTCAACTCTTCGCATGAGGTGGCCAAAATACTGGAGTTTTAACTTTAGCATCATTCCATCCAAAGTAATCCCAGGGCTGATCTCCTTCAGAATGGGCCGGTTGGATCTCCTTGCAGTCCAAGGGACTCTCAAGAGTCTTCTCCAACACCACAGTTCAAAAGCATCAATTCTTCGGCGCTCAGCCTTCTTCACAGTCCAGCTCTCACATCCATACATGACCACAGGAAAGACCATAGCCTTGACTAGGCAAATCTTTGTTGGCAAAGTGATGTCTCTGCTTTTGAATATGCTATCTAGGTTGGTCATAACTTTCCTTCCAAAGAGTAAGCGTCTTTTAATTTCATGGCTGCAGTCACCATCTGTAGTGATTTTGGAGCCCAGAAAAATAAAGTCTGACACTGTTTCCACTGTTTCCCCATCTATTTCCCATGTAGTGATGGGACCAGATGCCATGATCTTCGTTTTCTGAATGTTGAGCTTTAAGCCAACCTTTTCACTCTCCACTTTCACTTTCATCAAGAGGCTTTTCAGTTCTTCTTCACTTTCTGCCATAAGGGTGGTGTCATCTGCATATCTGAGGTTATTGATATTTCTCCTGGCAATCTTGATTCCAGCTTGTGTTTCCTCCAGTCCAGCATTTCTCATGATGTACTCTGCATATAAGTTAAATAAACAGGGTGACAATATACAGCCTTGACGTACTCCTTTTCCTATTTGGAACCAGTCTGTTGTTCCATGTCCAGTTCTAACTGTTGCTTCCTGACCTGCATACAGATTTCTTAAGAGGCAGATCAAGTGGTCTGGTATTCCCATCTCTCTCAGAATTTTCCAGAGTTTATTGTGATCCACACAGTCATTTATACCTTAGTATAAGTTAATTTGGGCTTCCCGGGTGGCTCTGACGGCAAAGAATCTGCCTGTAAGGCAGAAGACCCAGGTTTGATCCCTGGATTGGGAAGATCCCTTGGAGAAGGGAATGGCTACCCACTCTAGTATTCTTGCCTGGAGAATTCTAGGGACAGGGGAGTCTGGCAGGCTACAGTCTATGGGATCACGAAGAGTTGGACATGACTGAGGGACTAACACTCGCACTTTTTGTTCATAAATTAGTTTATCAGCTACTTTTCTGAGAGCAAATGGGGCCAGAAGCAAGGAAGTCAGGGTCTGCTTCCTTCATAACTTTGTCAGGACTATAGACACATTGAGTGAGGCACCTGAAGCATGGTGAGCTTTCTCTTTCATTCTTTGCCTTGTGTGTGCTTAGTTGCTCTGTCGTGTCCGACTCTTTGCCTTCCACAAGTATAAATGCATATCATTCTTAGGCTTGTTTTTCTCTCTCTCTCTCTCTCTTTTTTTTTTTTAAATGGTTGTTTACAAAATTAGCAAAAACTGGGGCAGAAACTTGTTTTCTCCCTTGGTTGCAAAAGCTTTTAGGAAGTTGCAATTTTTTTTTTTTTTTACAACTGCTTTGCTCCTGGCGGTAACCCAAGGGTAATCCACTACAGAAAACCATATCTGAAGCCCCCAGATGGCATTGCCTACTCAGAGGATGGGGGAAAGAATGGGAGTCTCTCTGAAAATTACACGTTCTCACCTTATCTCACTGTCACAGAGCCTTGAACTTTTTCCTTCTCCTGTCATTAGGCTAAGAGTATTAGATTCCTAGGAGCAGGAGGGAAACCATAACAAGATGAGAAGATCTTATAAAGAAACTGTCCTATGCATCCTTTTTTCCTGAGTCGAATACAGTACATGGAAATTTATAAGCCATTAATTATAAATGTCTTATGAATGAAAGCAATAGACGTTTTGAACTAACCGTATTTTATGTAAGAAACTTCAGAGGGCTACAAAACAACAACACTTTGACTCTTTAAGGATGAAGTTGTACTTAATTTTTATTTCATCCAAAGCAAAAATTTAATTTCTGAACATAGGAAAATACATACTAGCCAATTAGTAACTGTGCAATTTCTATTAAACTTTAAAATACAATTGAGTTTGTTATTACACATGAAATCCTTAGTTCCATAAACTGTGCATTGTTGTTTTTTCATTAGAAAAAATTTCAATCATAATATCCTTTTCAAATTTTTACTGTTGTAATAAGTCCTTTCTAATCTTTGTACACCGAAGTTCTCCTTGGCTTGGCTTGGCTTATGAGGCCCATCAGCACCTTCAGGGCCAATTTATAGAAAAATGAGAACCTGTCCAAGACCTCATTAAAGAGAAACACAAAATCCTTTAAGCTGATTGGGTGTTCAGTGCAAATGGAACTCAGGATCCTTATTTCATCTGTAATTCCATTGCTGTGATTTTAGCTGGAAAGGAAAGGAAGTCCTTAGCACGCCTTCACATAGCACTCAGGAGCCTCCTTTGGCATGGCTGGTTGGGAAGGGCCCCCCTGGGAAAGTGACATTTCAGCTGAGACCGAGGCGGTGACAACTTTAAGGGGGCAAGACTTGTGTGGTCACAGAGGGCCTACATTCAGAAGGGCCTGTGCTTGGTTTAATGCCCTGCTGTTAACATCTTGAAATTCTGAATAATTTGGGAATAAGAGGCCCTGATTTTCATTTTGCACCAGGCCCTGTAAATTATGTAACTAGTTCTGTCTGGGGAGAATAATGCTTTGTGGAATATTTGTTGACTGGATGGCAAGAAGGAGCCAGCTGTGAGACAAACCTGCAGACGGTTGAACCAGGTAGAAGGACTGGCAAGTGCTGAAGCCTTGCCGGGTGTAAACTGGACTGCCGTGCTGGGCACTTCCGGGTCCGTCACGTACCCTGAACTTTCTGAAACCCCCTCTCAGAGTTGTGCAGCACATAACCTGCGTGTCTGTACTTGGTGGCCCCGTGAGCAAGAAACAGGAAGGCCATTGTGAACAGATCATTGCAAGGTAGAGGAAAGTTGGTGCAGACAGATTACTACAAAGCAGAAAAGAGTGGTGTATGAGATGGGAGAGTCAGGCAGCGATCAGATCGCAGAGGGCCTCACAGACTGTGATGTTAAATGTGGGTTTTATTCTGAGATGAGATGGAACACAGATGAGTTTTAAGCAGATGAATGACATGATACATTTTACATAAAAGATGACTCCAGCTTCAGTATGGAAAATGGATGGAGGGGGTCAGAATGAAATCAAGGAGGCTGGTTAATAGCCCAGGTCAATGACTGTGTCAAGATAGCTTGGACTTTGATGGTAACAGCAGAAAGTGAAGAATGAGCTGATAAGGTATATATTTGAGAACGAGCAGCAGTATTTATACCTAGTTTCTGCTGGCAGCTACTAATCTGGTTTGTTCTGAAAGTGAAAGTGAAGTCGCTCAGTCGTGTCCGACTCTTTGCGACCCCATGGACTGTAGCCCACCAGGCTTCTCCGTCCATGGGATTTTCCAGGCAAAAATACTGGAGTGGGTTGCCATTTCCTTCTCCAGGAGATCTTCCCGACCCAGGGATTGAACTCAGGTATCTCACATTGTAGGCAGATGCTTTACTGTCTGAGCCACCAGGGAAGTCGTAGGAAATCACTGAATTCTCAGGTCATCCAACATGTCAGGGTTGATGGAATTCTGTCTGACTCACCTGCAAAGAGAAGACACAGCTACATCACAGATCTCAGTTCAGTTCAGTTGTTCAGTGGTGTCCGACTCTTTGTCCGACCCCATGAATTGCAGCACGCCAAGCCTCCCTGTCCATCACCAACTCCCAGAGTTCACCCAAACTCATGTCCATTGAGTCGGTGATGCTATCCAGCCCTCTCATCCTCTGTCATCCCCTTCTCCTCCTGCCCCCAATCCCTCCCAGCATCAGAGTCTTTTCCAATGAGTCAACTCTTCGCATGAGGTGGTCAAAGTATTGGAGTTTCAGCTTTAGCATCAGTCCTTCCAAAGAACTGGGTTTATTCAATTTAGATGATGAAGTCACACACATGTATGAAACAAGGAACCTGGAATTTGTGAATATCTTTGGTTATCAAGGATCTCTTTTGTATCAAAAGGAAATGAAACCATTAAAAAAAAAAAAAAAACTATCTAATGTACTCAAGACAGGAACTGCTGTATCATAATGACAGTGTTCCCATAGAGATCTCACAAGATATGCAAAAACCTGGGGCCAGTCCGCAGTCAGCACATGACTATGGATTGATAATGAGCCCGTCGGTGGATGGTGGGAGTCTGCCTGTAGCTGCAAAGTCCTTTTAACAGGCAAAAATATTCATCAGAAGCAGGATGCTGAAAGTTGCCATAGAATTCAGCTGCCTTGAAAATACCCTGATACACAATTGTCAAACATTTAGGAACTAAGATTAAAAAAAAAAAAAAAAATTGAACGCTTTGGAAATAAGCAACTTCGTGTGGTGCCAAATTCATGATTGACCTCCAGGACAACAGGAAGCCTGGAGAATAAGGTCACATTGGCGGGATTTGTCCTTGACCCAGGTGTCTGGCATCTTCATCCGGTCAAGCACTTGAAAATGCATGGAATAGAGGGTCAGCGGTCCAGTGGATTTAAGCTTGAGTCCTGCCTTTTAGTCATCAAGCTCCTCTTTCCAGCGCTGGGCTGACAGAGTATGGTGGCTAAGGGTGTGACAACAACTGCTTCTCATTGCTGGGATGCTGGGTGAGACACGCCACAAGGACAAAGACAATGTGACTGCGGAACGCTCAGGAGGAAAGGGAAGCCTATAAACCAAGAGATCAGATCGCTGTGTCACAATTAGACTCAGGGCGGGCCAGCGCAAGCAAATGGGAGGCAGAAAGAACCATGACAGCTTTGGAAACCAGTCCTACAGATGGCTAGAGAATCACAAGCCGATAGACAGTGTTCATACCCCGGTGCAGTGTCGAGAGAACGCTAAGAACTTCTGTGCAGCCAGCATTTGGAGAGGAGCAATGGCTGCCTTAGCACCTTCGAAGGGGAAGGCTGGAACCAGAACACGTAGCTCTGCCACTTAGTAGCCTTGGAACCTTGGGTGTGTCTCCTAAGTTGTCTGAGTCACAGGTTTTCTGATTTGTCACCAAAGACCACTTCGGAGGATCTGTCCCACTGCAGCATATGACACTGGTACCATCCTGACCTTGAAATGCCTTCCTTCCTCCACTGACTTCTTAATCCCCTGGTTTCAGTCCCAATACCATGTTGACCACACTACATGCACCTCTTTTCCAGCACCCACTTTATTTTTTTAATTAATTTATTTTAATTAGAGGCTAATTGCTTTACAATATTGTAGTGGTTTTTGCCACACACTGACATAAATCAGCCACTGGTGTACATATGTCCCACATATGAAACCCGCTCCCACCTCCCTCCCCATCCCATCCCCCAGCGTTATCCCAGTGCACCAGCTTTGAGTGCTCTGCTTCATGCATCGAACCTGGACTGGTGATCTATTTCACATATGGTAATATACATATTTCAATGCTATTCTCTCAAATCATCCCACCCATGCCTTCTCCCACAGAGTCCAAAAGTCTGTTCTTTATATCTGTGTCTCTTTTGCTGTCTTGCTTTTAGCGTCATAGTTACCATCTTTCTAAATCCCATATATATGTGTTAACATACTGTATCAGTTTTTTCTTTCTGACTTACTTCACTCTGTATAACCCAGTGCTCATTTTAAATGCCAGTGTCCCCTGCACTGATCCCTCTTCCCGTGTCCTATGCTGGAGGGAGCAGTTCATGTTCAAGCTCCCATCACCATGGTGTTTGCAGGCTCTAACTCTAGCACCAGCCTTCCTCAGGGTCTTTGGACAAGTGTTTCCAACTACCTACAGATCTGGATATTTCTCCCTGGACATTCCTCAGTCAGCTTAAATTCACTATGCCTAGTGTCAAAGGTCATATTTTCCTCTTTCCTCTTCCCCTAGAATCTCTACCACAGGCAACACCATCACCAAGTACCCACCTAGAAACCTAGGAGTTATCACTTCTCCTTCCTCTCCCTCACCATAGGATCAAAACAGCACCTATTTCTCAAATACCTCCCTTCCTCTCCATACACACCCACTACTCCTTTTAAAAAGTATTTTTGACCACATTGAGTCTTAGTTGCAGCACAAAGGATTTTCATTGTAGCATGTGGGATCTCTCCTTGTGGCACACGGGCTTCTCTCTAGTTGCTGCAAGTGGGGCTTAATTGTCCCACAGCATGTAGGATCCCAGTTCTCCAAACTGAGATTGAACCCAAGTCCCCTGTACTGCAAGGTAGATTCTTAACCACTGGACCACCAGGGAAGTCCCCATAACTCACTACATTAGTGGGAGTGGTGCCCCTCACTTTTTTGCCTGTCCTGTTGCAATAGTGATGGAGGCTACTAATTTTCTGAATACTATTCATTCCCTGATCTTTCTTTTAATATAGAGCCCCAAGTTTTAGCTATACACAGACTGCCCAGTTAGAGACTACATTTTCCAAGATTCCTGATAGCTGGGTGGCCACATGACCAGTTATCAGCCAAAGGATGTCAGAGGAAGTGATACATTCACCTTCCAGGCACTTTTTTTTTTAAATAAATGGTTTGCCCTCTTTTTTGCTTTCTTTCCACCTTTCCACAGGCTCATCGCACAGTTTTGACCTGATAGATGAGAAAAAAAAATCCTAGATGAGTGTTTTTCAGACTTGAGTCTGCCTCAGAATCACCTTTATTTTCTTGGGCTCCAAAATCATTACACACTGTGACTGCAGTCATGAAATTAAAAGATACTTGCTCCTTGGAAGAAAAGCTATGACAAACTTAGACAGCATATCAAAAAGCAGAAACATCACTTTGCCCACAAAAGTCTGCATAATCAAAGCTATGGTTTTTGCAGTAGTCATGTATGGATAAGAGAGTTGGATCATAAAGAAGACTGAGCACTGAAGAATTGATTTTTTCAAACTGTGGTGCTGGAGAAGACTCCTGAGACTCCCTCAGATAGCAAGGAGACCAAAACAGTCAATCCTAAATGAAAATCAACCCTGAATATTCATTGGAAGAACTGATGCTGAAGTGGAAGCTCCAATACTTTGGCCACCTGACATGAACAGCTGACTCACTGAAAAATACCCTGATGCTGGGAAAGATTGAAGGCAGGAGGAGAAGGGCACAACAGAGGATGAGATAGTTGAATAGCATTACCAACTCAATGTACATGAGTTTGAGCAAACTCAGGGAGATGGTGAAGGACAGGGAAACCTGGTGTGCCGCAGTCCATGGGGTCACAAAGAGTCGGACACGACTGAGCAACTGAACAACAGAATCTCCTGAAAAGCTTTGTAAAACAGATTTCTGGGCCCTACCACATGGGTATCTGATAAAGTTCCCAGGTGATTCTGATGCTGCTGGTCTAGGGACTACACTTTAAGAACCACTGTCTTGGGGGATAGTAGAGCAACAAGATCAAAAGGGGTCTCAGTTCCCAAGTGGCCTTATGGAATAGTCACTTATATGGCCTTTGACCACTCATTTTTAGACTCTTACATGAGGAAGAAGGAAACTCTCCTGTTTGAGTCTTATTTTGAGTCTCCATGGTACAGAAGCCTAGTCTATACCCCTAAAATGCACCCTGTATTCCCTCCTTTATGATTCAACTCAAGTATTTTCAAACCACTGATTTACTTTACGTTTCTCAAATCTCGTCTTTTGCCTAGCAGACCTTAACTCAACCAGAATCTCCAGACAAATGATGAGGCCTGAGACATCATGAGAAAATGGCAGAACTTCAGGCAAACTGGGAATTGGACAGGACCGTCTTCTATTCCTCAGGCCACGGTAAGATATTTTCAAATTCTAAGTGCTGCAAGGGAGAAACAGTGAGTATCTTGTCAGGGTAGATAACCAAAAGAGCAGATAACCCCAGCAGCCTGGGAGCTACGTGCCAGGCATATAATTGCCCCATGGGTGATCTACTATAATATTTCCATTTTGCCAATGAGAAGTTAGAGACAAAGAAGTAAGGAAACTGTTTGTGGCAGACCCCGAGGGTGCCCTGCTCAGAGTCCCTCCAAGGGAGGACTTGCTGCCCCGCCGTCTGCAGACAACTGCCTCTTTCAGGGTCTGCTCCAGCCACAGAGACCCACATCACCTGAGCTCATGCCTGGCCTGGCCTCTGATGCTGGGGCAGGGTGGAGGTAAAGGCCTGGCTGTTTCACCCTGACCGACCACAAACTGGACTGGCCAATATCCTCACTCTGGAGCTCCCTGTCAGACTGGCCAAGACTTTCAGGGGCCGGTCTTATTTTCCTCCTCTGCCCAACCCTGTTTCCTTCTTCTTTCTCCCAAACCTTGATTTCTAACAACCATTCTCCCAAGTGCATCTCAACATCTGCCTCCAGAGAACCCCACCAGCAACGTTGCTTGGAATCACAGAGCTAGTGACAGGTGAGGCTGGACTTCCGACACAGCCGTCTCCACACAATCACAGTTCCACAGCAGTTTGCCAAACTGACTCGTGGGGTAGACTCAAGTTCCTTAGGGTGACATTCAAACTGTGTAATTTGATTCCAATCTTCTTTGCTCACCATACTTGCCACACTGCCCACTATGGGCCCTATTCCATTGCCATACCAAGAGTTCACTCAAGAGACGTTTTGACTGGAAGGCCCTCCTTCCTCCCATCGAGGACCTTCCAAATCTAGCTCGGACATCATCTGTGAGGTCTTTCTGATACCCCTAGAGAGTAACTAACATCACAGGGTAATGACGGAAGCCCAGTCCATCGTGCCTAGTTCAAACCTGCTCCATGACATAGCTGTGTGACTTCAGATCAGATCAGATCAGTCGCTCAGTCGTGTCCGACCGTTTGTGACCCCATGAATCGCAGCACGCCAGGCATTAGAATTCCGTAACTCCAACTCCTATCTATCAGATCAGATCAGTCGCTCAGTCATGTCCGACTCTGTGACCCCATGAATCGAAGCACACCAGGCCTCCCTGTCCATCACCAACTCCCAGAGGTCACTCAGACTCACATCCATCGAGTCAGTGATGCCATCTAGCCATCTCATCCTCTGTCATCCCCTTCTCCTCTTGCCCCCAATCCCTCCCAGCATCAGAGTCTTCTCCAATGAGTCAACTCTTTGCATGAGATGGCCAAAGTACTGGAGTTTCAGCTTGAGCATCATTCCTTCCAAAGAAATCCCAGGGCTGATCTCCTTCAGAATGGACTGGTTGGATCTCCTTGCAGTCCAAGGGACTCTAAAGAGTCTTCTCCAACACCACAGTTCAAAAGCATCAATTCTTCGGCGCTCAGCCTTCTTCACAGTCCAACTCTCACATCCATACATGACCACAGGAAAGACCATAGCCTTGACTAGGCGGACCTTTGTTGGCAAAGTAATGTCTCTGCTTTTGAATATGCTATCTAGGTTGGTCATAACTTTCCTTCCAAGGAGTAAGCGTCTTTTAATTTCATGGCTGCAGTCACCATCTGAAGTGATTTTGGAGCCCAGGAAAAGAAAGTCTGACACTGTTGCCACTCTTTCCCCATCTATTTCCCATGAAGTGATGGGACCAGATGCCATGATCTTTGTTTTCTGAATGTTGAGCTTTAAGCCAACCTTTTCACTCTCCACTTTCACTTTCATCAAGAGGCTTTGTAGTTCCTCTTCACTTTCTGCCGTAAGGGTGGTGTCATCTGCATATCTGAGGTTACTTATATTTCTCCCAGCAATCTTGATTCCAACTTGTGTTTCTTCCAGCCCAGCGTTTCTCATGATGTACTCTGCATATAAGTTAAATAAACAGGGTGACAATATACAGCCTTGATGTACTCCTTTTCCTATTTGGAACCAGTCTGTTGTTCCATGTTCAGTTCTAACTGTTGCTTCCTGACCTGCATACAAATTTCTCAAGAGGCAGATCAGGTGGTCTGGTATTCCCATCTCTTTCAGAATTTTCGACAGTTTATTGTGACTCCTATCTATAATACAGGGCTAACAGAAATAAATTCACTGGCTGTCTATTAAATAAAATCTGTAAGTAACCTAGGCCCATGCTTCTCAACCTTTAGCGGGCAGAGATATGTCCTGAACATCTTGACAAAATGCAGATTCTGAATCAGTGGGTCTGGAGTAGGGCCTAGGATTATGCATTTCTAACGAGGGCCCAGGAGATGTAGCCCCTGGTGGTCCACGGACCACACTTGCAGTAGGAAGGCCCTAGCTCAGAACCTGGCACTTTGTAATCAGTCAGTGATATTTGCTTTGCCCCACCCCCAGTTCCACTCCTTCCTCTTGGCACCTATAATATTCTGTTCCCATCACCTGCATAATCTTCACCACACATAATTTAGTTAGTTGTTATATTCGTGTCTCCTGCCAGACTGTGAGCAAATTGAGGATAGAAATTGTATTACCTTTCTCTCAGTATCACCAGGACCCAGTGTAGGGCCAGGTATATAAAAAGGAATCAATAAGTATTTGATGAACTAAGCCTATAAAATGGAAATAAAAATGTCAATTCTGCCTGTCTCAACAAGTTATTGTAACATGCAAATGTGATAATTTGGGGGAACGTGGAAACATATCATGTGGTAGAAATATAAAGCATTGCTATCCATTCAGTTTTCCACTGTGCATCAGCTCAGATTCATGCAGCTGATGCATGTTTCCTTGTGCCAGTTACTCAGACTCTGATGATTATAAAACTCAGACTCATCTATGTTTTAAAAATAAATTCTTTTTGGGATAATAACTGTGGCACTATCTGCCTATGATAAGAAACTAATTATGATGATGTAAGTAAGAAGGGTGTATCTTTCAATCAATCAATCAGTCAAGAAGCAGGCACTGAGTACCTGTCCCCAGGTGGCTCTAGACTTTCTTATCTACTTCCTTCAGATGAGTGAGTGATCCCAGCCTTATCATCTCCTGCCTGTTTGAAGGTGGGAGGATTCACGCGGGGTAGGCAGGCTTAGAAGCAGGGTAGATGTGACAGCGGGGTAGAAACACTCAAGACCAGGGAGAAAACACACATGTCCTCTTGCGGGAAGGGGTGCGGATGCAAGTGGCTATTCCTGGTGACACTGCCTGTGCCATGCCAGGTGGTCCCAGGAGCTTGGAGAGAGTGGGCTTCAAAACTAGCCAGCTGGGTTCCATTTCTGGAAAAAAGGCTACCACTGGAGGCTCCCACGGTGATTCACCTGAAATATGTTAGGTGTGTTTTCTTTTTGTGTCGCAAAAGATGATGACAGGCAGGCCGCCACCAAGGTCTCTGCTTCTTGGTGGTGGTGATAATAGGTGGTGGCTCAGGGCGGTGGGAAGTCATTGAGAAGAGCCTGCCACACCCATAGGGACCTCTGGGCAAGTATAACAGTCCTTCCAACTGGGGGGAATGGGGTGGAGGGAGTATGGGAAGGTTCAGTTCAGTTCAGTTCAGTCGCTCAGTCGCTCAGTCGTGTCCGACTCTTTGCGACCCCATGAACCGCAGCACGCCAGGCCTCCCTGTCCCTCACCAACTCCCGGAGTCCACCCAAACCCATGTCCATTGAGTCGATGATGCCATCCAACCATCTCATCCTCTGTCGTCCCCTTCTCCTCCTGCCCTCAATCTTTCCCAGCATCAGAGTCTTTTCAAATGAGTCAGCTCTTCGCATCAGGTGGCCAAAGTATTAGAGTTTCAGCTGCATCAGTCCTGCCGATGAATATTCAGGACTGATCTCCTTTAGGATGAACTGGTTGCATCTCCTTGCAGTCCAAGGGATTCTCAAGAGTCTTCTCCAACACCACAGTTCAAAAACTCCAAAATGTAGCAACGTGGAGACTACTAGTAAGGCAGAGCTGATGTGGCAGTTTCATGCAGATCAAGAATGACATGACATTGAAGTCACTCAGTTGTGTCCCGCTCTTTGCGACCCCATGGACTGTAGCCTACCAGGCTCTCCATCCATGGGATTTTCCAGGCAAGAGTACTGGAGTGGGGTGCCACTGCCTTTTCCAGGAGATTTTCCCGACCCAGGGATTGAACCTGGGTCTCCCGCATTGTAGGCAGACGCTTTACCGTCTGAGCCACCAGGGAAGAGAGTCTACAAACCAATAAAATTATATTTTAAATAATTTTGATTATAATTATGCAAAGTTCATGGCAAATGTTTTTTAAAAAAGCAAAATACAAGACACATATTAAGAATGTTCAAAATTAATTAAATGCATATTTGTATATCATTCAGAAAAATGTGAATTTTGGTTATACTTGGGAGATTTTAATTTCTGTGTTTACTTTTTCCAGTAAATATGTGTTATTTTATTACCTATTTTTTAGCCATCTTTTTCAGACACTTTCCTCATAGTATCCTTCCCCTTTCTTATCACTAAATTCCTGCACGCCTCTCTCATCAGCTTGATCTCCAGACAACTTCAGGAGACAGTGATTGTTATAGAACAACCAGGTGAGCCCGGGAACTTCTTCCTCCTTCTGGCACTAATTCTCAGAACACCCAGTGTTCCAAAAGGGAGGTTCTTTCCTTGTCCCACCTTTCCCTGTCACCTGACATGGGACATGCTCATGCAGTGGGAGAGAGGTTTGGGCAGAGTGTGCTGTGAGGGTCTCTGAATGCCGATCCAAAGGCTCTACACACTTGGGGCTATGGAGCACAGAGACCACGTGACACCCAGTAACTGGGCTCATGGAGCTCGAGTGCCTGGAAAGGTCTGCCTTTGGGGAGTTACCTGACTACTCGCATTTGATAAGTCAGCTATGGCCTCCAGACAGAAGTGAAGTCGCTCAGTCATGTCCGACTCTTTGAGACCCCATGGATGGTAGCCTACCAGGCTTCTCAGACCATGGGATTTTCCAGACAAGAGTACTGGAGTGGGTTGCCATTTCCTTCTCCAGGGGATCTTCTCGACCCAGGGCAGGATTGAACCTGGGTCTCCCACATTGTAGGCAGATGCTTTACCCTCTGAGCCACCAGGGAAGCCATATACAGAGGGATACTATAAATGTATTCGATTGGATAAGGTACGTACACCAGCTGTGGTTGGTCCTCTAGGTCCCTTTTTCTAGATGCAACCACTGTGACCATCTGATAGATGGTTACTTAATTCACAGATTTAGATGAGATAGGGTAAGTAGGTTAAGAAACTCAGAGACTACAGATATTTCCTCTAGGCCTTCCCACATTTTTGACAATCACAAAGACACTTTGTAATGAATACCACGTTACAAGACACAAAATCAGGAGATTGCTGATTTTTTTTTCTTCTTCAAATGTGTTTTACTGAAGTATAGTCGATTTACAATGTTGTGATAGTTTCCAGTGTACAGCCAAATGATTCGGTTATACATATATATTCTTTTTCATATTCTTTTCCATTATGGATTATTGAAAAAAGTGAAAAGTGTTAGTCACTCATTGTGTCTGACTCTTTGTGACCCGGTGGACTGTAGTCTGCCAGGCTCCTCTGTCCATGGAATTCTCCAGGCAAGAATACTGGAGTGGGTTGCCATTCCCTTCTCCAAGGGAATCTTCCCAACCCAGGGATGGAACCTGGGTCTCCTGCATTGCAGGCAGATTCTTTACCATCTGAGCCAACATTCTTTTCCCTTATGGTTTATCACAGGATATTGAATCTAGTTCCCTGTGCTCTACAGTAGGACCTTGTTGCTTATCCATCCTATATATAACAGTCTGCATCGGCTGTTTGCTGATTTTTAATTCAAATACTTACCAGGCTATCTCCTGACTCCTCAATGCCTCTGTGCTGTTTACTGTAGTTGGACAGATTTCCAGACAAACTAGAAAATCTGGAATCTAGGACAGCCTCCACAGCAAGGCAGATAACATGTGTATGGTGATTTCCAAGATGAAAAGATTTGCTATCCTCCAATACCACCCACTGGGCTTCCCTGGTGGCTCAGTGGTAAAGAATCCACCTGTCAATGCAGGAGACCTGGTTTCCATCCCTTGGTCAGAAAGATCCCCTGGAGAAGGAAATGGCAACCCACCCCAATATTCTTGCCTGGAAAATCCCATGGACAGAGAAGCCTGGCAGACTATAGTCCATAGGGTCGCAAAAGAGTTGGAAATGACTGAGCGACTAAATGACAACAATACCACTCCACCCCACTGGGC
Source organism: Tragelaphus eurycerus (assembly GCA_935064755.1). NCBI lineage: Eukaryota > Metazoa > Chordata > Mammalia > Artiodactyla > Bovidae > Tragelaphus > Tragelaphus eurycerus. The sequence continues at coordinate 11,593,018 of CAKXYN010000035.1, read as the reverse complement.
CCTCTAAGACAGACAGCACAGTGGCCTCTCCTCTGCTCTAAGGCAACACCGTACAGCATGGAGTTACACAGAGAGCATGTGCTAGGCAGGCCTGGATCAGAGCCCATGTCTGTGTTGTGTGAACTGTGTGACCCGGGCCACGACGCTTAACTTCCCTGAGGCTTTTCCCTCTACTGTAAAATCGAAGTAATATCTACCCCTTAGGGCTGTTGTGAGGATGAAATGAAATCATACATGCAAATGGGCTCTCACCAAGGAGGCATGCCCCAGTTTGTTAAACAACTTTATAATTCACTGAAAATCCGGAGATGACCTCCCCCAAGAGCAACTTATGTGACTGGCCCCATCTAACTCTAAGTAGCATCAGCATCTGCTGGTCTCCGAGGATGAGTCTCCATCTTCCTGTTTGGGTTAGTAACATTTTCAGACCTACCCTCATTATTTTCACCCCACTTAATCCCTCACCCACTAGATTCTATGAAACTAACCCTGGCATGTTCCCGCCTCTATTCCTTACATGATTTCACAGCACTGCCACCCACTCCAGCATCCAAACCAGAGCCTGGGTATTCTCTTAGACTCCTGTCTCCCGGATCCTTCCTTTTCATGCTGTATATCCAAATACTAAATCCTGATGGTGTTTGTTTCTGCAGTGTTTCAATTCCACTGTTAGAATTCAGAACCAACTTTCTTCTGGGCTGCTGCTGCTGCTGCTGCTAAGTCGCTTCAGTCGTGTCCGACTCTGTGCGACCCCATAGACGGCAGCCCACCAGGCTCCGCCGTCCCTGGGATTCTCCAGGCAAGAACACTGGAGTGGCTTGCCATTGCCTTCTCCATTGTGTGAAAATGAAAAGTGAAAGTGAAGTCGCTCAGTCGCGACCGACTCATAGCGACCCCATGGACTGCAGCCTACCAGGCTCCTCCATCCATGGGATTTTCTAGGCAAGAGTACTGGAGTGGCTTGCCATTGCCTTCTCCGTCTCTTGGGCTATGACCCCCTAACTACCTCTGGATTAGCTGCTTCTTAAAATTATATTCTAGACTTTGTATTCATATTCTCCTGGAGCAGGAGTGATAAATCCAAAATTTCCCTGTTGTCTTTTCTCTTAAAAAACTCAAATGACTCCTTCTTACCCATGAGACTTGAGGATCTCCTTGATTTGACCCCTGTCTATTTTTCCAGCCACCTCTCAATTCAACTTCCTATTGCTCATTCCCTTTTCTGTGGCCTAAGTTATGCCGAGAATTCCCTGCCCACCTCTCTTTATCCACCAGCTCTCACTAAGCCTTTAAGATATAACTCAGATGTTATCATGTCCAAGAACCCTCCTCTGAATGCTCAGGTGGCTTGCAGCTCCCTGTCATTTATCCTATGACCATATCCTGGGGAGAAACTGGAGAGACTAGCACTCAACCTCCTAAGGTTTTCCCTTGACGGGGGTCCGGTACTCAACCTGGCAGATTCAGATACTGAAATCTGGTACTCAAACTTTGCAGATTTCATCAGCAAATTGATTGAAAATAAATCCCTCTCTTAATGGCAGACTCAAATTACTTAACTTCTTGAAAAATGTATAAAGACAGAATATAAAAAATTAATTATAAGAAGTATAACTTTCCTAAGGATGGTAAGAGAGACTTGCCTATAGAGATGAATGAGAATCAGAACAACAGAAGCTAGATGAGTCAAACACAAATGGAATCAGGCTAAAAAACCTGATGCCTCTATCTCCACATCAGGAAAAGCCTCCTTGCGCACAGGACAGTAATGTTAGAAGTCTGTCAAGTAATGTTTCCTTTTCCTAGCCAAAGCCTGGATAGTCACTGCCAGTGCTTGTCCCTGTCATTCCGGGTTTACTTCCTCTGTCCCCTGCTCTCAGTGCTTCTCTCTCTCACGAATCCTTCAGTGAAGTTATTGAAGAGGCTCTTGGCTAAGGCCATCCTTTTGGCTTTTGCTTTGATCACTTAAGTGTGGATTTTGTAGTTTAAGAACTCAACCTTGCGACTTCCCTGGTGGTCCAGTGTTTAAGATTCCATGGTCCCCATGCAGGGCGGCATGGGTTTGGTCCCTGGTCAGGGAACTAAGATCCCACATGCCGCATGGTATAGCCAAAAAAAAAAAAAAAAAGGTAAAAATAAATTACATTAAAAAAAAAAAAGAAGAACTCAACCTTATTTCCAGGTACTTGATGGAGGCCTCTCTGTAGCAGCCAGATAGAAACTAGAAATTTTAACATTTAACCTTCATTGTCAGAAACAGGGGCCAGGGCCTTGCAGGGGAGGCAGCCATGAGGGGGTGAGGGGGATGGAGAGAGGTGTAAGGATTGATTCCCCTCTGCCACTTCCATTCCAGTTTCTAAAAGCAACAGCCTTCTTTTTTTGAAAAAAGTATTTGTTTATTTGGCTACACACTGTCTTGGACTTCCCTTGTAGCTCAGTTAGTAAAGAATCTGCCTGCAATGCAGGAGATCAGGGTTCGATTCCTGGGTCAGGAAGATCCCTTGGAGAAGGAAATGCCAACCCATTCCAGTATTATTGCCCAGAGAATCCCATGGACAGAGGAACCTGGCAGGCTACAGTCCATGGGGTCACAAGAGTCAGACACAACTTAGCGACTAAACCACCACCTCCACCATCACACCCTGTCTTAGATGGGGCATGCGAGATCTTTGTTGCAGCATTCAAACACTTAGTTGCAGCATGTGGGATCCAGTTCCCTGCAGGGACGGAACCCAGGTCCCCTGTATTGAGAATAAGGAGTGTTAGCCACTGGACTATTAGGGAAGTCCCAGCAATGGCCTTTTAAACAATGCTTTAGAGTGAGAAGTTGCCTCTACGGTTGTGGTGAAAAGACTTTAGAGAAAGTGATTGAAACTCAGTGGTCAGACCTTGGAACCTTCAGAGAAGAAAGCCAAAGGCAGCATGGCTTTGTGTGCTTTCACATCTCTGGCTCCATCCCCCCATCCACCTAGTACAGTGGTTCTTAAGTGGAGTCCCAGACCAGAAGCAAGAGAATCAACTGGGAGTTTGTTAGAAATGCAGATTCTCCTGACCTCTCAGAAACCCTGGGAGTGCGACCCGGTAATCCGTGTCAACAGGCCATCAGGGTAAGGGTGATATGCAGCAAAATTGGAGAACTATGAACTCATGGCCCACACACCCCACCCACATCCAGGCAGACCTATTTCCTGGATGGATTCTCCCTTCATGTTTAGAAGTGGCTTTATCTGGGCCAACTTCAGGGTTCTTGTTTGATATCCCTGTCTTCTCTGGGTCTACACACTCAAGGGGTTTACTACATGGCTAATGGACTAAAATGAATTACATAAACTGAACTATACATAGTGAGATAATAAGTTCATTTATTTCTAAGGTCTCTACAATTTGGCACTATCCAAGATCACCTGTCTTTCATAGCGTTTCTTTCTCTTTTTCCCAAAAGCTCCCTTTCCCCTTCCCCACCTCCCTGAATAATATACAGAGCTCTCTAAGGTCCTATGGTGCATGGTCTGTTCTTTCTCCTCTAAACTCAGTCCCGCAGAAACATTCATGCTGCTTTAAATATCACGCTGTGGGGTAACTTCCACCGGAAGGTCCCAGGGTATCATATTCAACGTGGCCACTACAAGCTCGCTGGCGCTGACTTTCCTTCTTGCCCATCCTGCCCCCGGTTGCCTGACCTGGTCTCACCGTTCTCTCTTGCTGTGGTTCCAGCTCTCACTGACATCCCTGAGTCTCTCCTGCGTCTTTTGTATCCGTTCATTGCTGTCAACACCACAGTGGCTAACATCTTAATTCCTGGACAACTGTGAGTGGCACCCAGCTGCTCTCTACCTCAAATCTCTCCTGCCGCTGCTGCTGCTAAGTCGCTTCAGTCGTGTCCAACTCTGTGCGACCCCATAGACGGCAGCCCACCAGGCTCCCCCGTCCCTGGGATTCTCCAGGCAAGAACACTGGAGTGGGTTGCCATTTCCTTCTCCAATGCATGAAAGGGAAAAGTCAAAGTGAGGTCGCTCAGTCGTGTCTGACTCTCAGTGACCCCATGGACTGCAGCCCACCAGGCTCCTCCATTAAATCTCTCCTAGCTCTGGTCTAACCACAGCTCATCACTGTTAGATCAGCTTTCATCAGATACTACTATGATCCTGACAGGAGGGGAACACTGCAGAACAAAAGGTCCTGAACAATACACACCCCTGTTCTTGCAGGCACCATTTCTGTCACCAGGGAATTCTCACAGGTTTCTCCCATAGACTCCATCCACCCACCTTGTCTACCTCCTTCACCTCTCCTTCCGAGTTAGGCTTCTCTCTCTCTCTCATTTACTCTAATTTTTCTCCTCTTCCCTCTGGAACTCAAAGTTTACTCTTCATCATGTCAAGCTAGCCTTCCTACCATCCCCTCAGAACTACCTTTTGACAATTAAAATAGCCTAAGAAATTGATTTGCTAAATCCAGCTCATTAACTGAAGACAGTTCTTTCTCCTAAAGGAGGTTCTGTTGACTGCTTTTAACCTTAAGAGTTTTTCTCCCCACTAAAGAGATAGAGAAGGAGAAGGATGGAGAAATTCAGACTACAGTGGGCTATCAAGGTGACCAGGCCTAGCCCAGGCCTGCAGGCAGAGTTTAGGGCCTACAGAGGCTTCCTGAGTGTGCTGGAATACTGAAGGAAAGGAACCAGCCTTGAGGATGCTGGAAAGGAAGTGTGGTACTGGAATCTGGCTGACTGGACTTTCACAGAGAAAGCTGACCCCCTTCATTTTGGATGCCCAGAGAGAGAGTCCAACAACTAAAGACCCAGAGGCCAAGAGACACTCTTCCCAAAGAGAAACCTCCTAGCTAAGAAGGTACACCCAAACATTTCTTGGGAAGGTGTTCCTGGATTTGTTTGGGATAACATAATTGTTTTCTTACTGAAAATGTATCTCTTAATCCTGGAAAGGTTTAGAATTAAACAGAGATAGTGAAGAAAATCAAACCTCATGGTGTTGTAGCTTTCTATTAAAGAAATCTCTGTATTTTAAATGCTTCTAATTTTTTTTATTTTTTGGCCACACTGTGCAAATTATAGGATTTTAGTTCCTCATCCCGGAGAAGGCGATGGCACCCCACTCCAGTGTGCTAGGGACGGGGGAGCCTAGTGGGCTGCCGTCTATGGGGTCACACAGAGTCAGACATGACTAAAGCGACTTAGCAGCAGCAGCAGTTCCCCATCCAGGGATTGAACCTGAACCCCAGCAGTGAAAGCTGAATCCTAAACACTGGGCCACCATGGAATTCCCTGTTTGATGTTTTAAATACTTCAAATTTTTAATAGATTCATTAAAAGGAGTGGTGCTGAAACTGAAGCTCCAATACTTTGGCCACCTGATGTGAAGAGCCAACTCATTGGAAAAGACCCTGATGCTGGGAAAGATTGCAGACAGGAGGGGAAGTGGGCAATGGAGGATGAGATGGTAGGATGGCATCACGGACTCCAATGGACATGAGTTTATAAACTCTCCAATAAACTCCAGGAGATAGTGAAGGACAGGGAAACCTGGCGTGCTGCAGTTCACAGGGTTGCAAAGAGTCAGACATGACTTAGTGACTAAACAACAACAATGTTTAATAAAGTATCTGAAAATTAACCTTGCAATGCTGATTTAAAGTATGTAACTGACTGATTAGTTTCAACTTTTGATATCGTTAAAAATCTTTGAAAAACTTATACACCATATTGAAATTTTTAAGAGAACTTGTTGTTTAGTTGCTAAGTTGTGTCCAACTCTTTGGTGACACCATGGATTGTAGCCTGCCAGGCTCACCTACCCATGGGATTTCCCAAGCAAGAATACCACTTACCATATTTATTTGTTTGATTTATTAGTTTTATGAGAATTACTTAAGTATTTTGAAACTGTGTTAATCAGAAAATTAATATGTTTAAAAAAATAAACAAATTATTAAATGAACAAATGCAGTTTAAAATGATTAACAAAGTAGATCAGACATCAGTTTATTAGATTTATAAATAGAATAATAAATGGGTATACTTAATATAAAGCTGAAGCACAAATTTGGAATTTAAAAGTAATGAATTTTTAAAATCCAAAGTAACTTCTTAATAAATGTTTCAGGGTGAAAAGTTTAATGCATTCGTTAAATCCTTTCTTCTATTTTTTTTTATGCTACCATAGAGAAAGTTCATAAGGAAATATACAAATTTATAAATGTAGATTCTTCTGAATAGTGAATTGCTGAGAAAGGAGCATCTGAGGCTATGTAAGTAGGCAGTGAGTGTATAGTTTGAGAAAGAGAGACAGAGATTGATAAAAATGACACAGTATAAACTGTGATATCTCACCTTCTTTCCAGACTTGGTTCTCTGTTGCCTTCAACTAAATATCCTGCACCACCTTCAACTTTGTATTTTAAAAACTTAGCTCGTGCTTTTTTATACCCAGCTCTCTACTCCTGGCCTCAGTTAAAGCCTTCCCTGTAGAAATCACGAATTATTGCACCACAGTCAGTCCAGGTCAATAGATTGGAAACCTTGTAGCCAGTTTTCATTCTATTCTGTCCTCCCTCACTCTAAATTCATCACCTAGTCCTGATGGGCCTTTCTTTGCAAGGTCCACTTTCCTTCCCATTTTCTGCCATCACCACAGTCTATGACCATGTGACCCTGCACCTGGATTACTGCACCAGCCTTGGTCAGTCTCCCCTGCTGCAATTCGTTCTACACAGAGCTGCCAGAAGAGCCATCAAACTTTGTTTTCATCCCTAATGTTTATTTGCATGAGCTTTTACCAACTCCTCAGTGTCTGTCGAATAAAATCTAAGCTCTGCTTGACATCTAAAGTCTTCTGTCATCTAGGAGTATTCCTCATCTCAGCTTCATTATTTCTTCATGAAGCCCCCTCTTTTTGTCAAGCTAATTTGCTGGCGTGCTTTCTACACGACACTGTGCCTTAAAGCACCATGTAAATGTATGTTTTTCAGTAATGATGCAAGGTAAGCATGTGACTAATAAATGTTAACATAATGACCAATACATGTTGATCTAATGACTCAAAAAGATTATGAGATGAAGAGCATGAACCATTATGTCATAAGCAGCATCACTTCATAGAAGGCATGTCATAGCTGATGCAAGTAGTGATTCAAACATACTGAACATCTCTGACTTACAAAAGAAGTAAATAGGACTCCAGATAGATGTTAATAGAATCAAAGTCCTCATACAAAAACAGCTTATTTTTAGAGTAATTTACTGTGTTTATTCAATTATGTGGGACAATTTGAAAGGCATGGCACTTGACCAAATTCTCTCAGGTTCTGGGCACTATATTTGAAATGAATTCAATGTTTGCTCATTCAACATTTTTTTTGTTTTAGCAAATATTAATTGTTCCCAATTGTATAGCAAGCACTGTTTTAGGTCCTAGAGTTACCCTGGTGAAGAGAGTTCAAGTTCCCATTCTCAGGGATCTTACATGCCAATGGGAAAGAGAGGACATGTAAATAAAATAATTGCAGATTATAGCAAGGGCTACGAAGAATGCAGTGGTGAGGGGACAACTGCTAGGGGGTCTTGTAGATGGCACATTCAAAAAAGGCATCAAGAAGGAGGTGACATTTAAGCTGAGACTGGAGGATGAAGTAGAGAATGACAGAAAGAGCCCAGAAAATAGCACACCAGAGTGAGTGCAAAGGCTCTGAAGCAGGAAGGGTCTGTCTTGTGTTAAGAGGCGTATATGATTGGAGCCTAGTGATAAAAACATCTGGAGTCAGATCATGCAAAGCCCAGTGGGTCTCTGTGAGGAGTTTGGATTTTATTCTACATGTAATGGAAAGCTGCTAACACGGCTTGCATATTATTGAAATCATAATCATACTATTTTAAACAAATCATAGTCAGTTTATAAATACCTTGGGCCAGTTCACAAAACTTAGCATGATTTGGTTCAAAATACAAGTTTAGAAGAAAAATGTCTGGGCATTTTAAAATTTGGGCCTCCTCCATAAGGATGGATGAGCTGGCTATACTATGTCTATGCTATGCGATGGTTGCCGTAGGTTCTACCTGCTGTTAGCCTTACCCATCTTGTGAAATTAAGATTCTTCACATTCCAAATGCAAGCCATCTCATCAACAGAGAGGCCACCTTCAGGGATCCTTTAAAACAGATTTATGGCTATGCAGTCATAACAAAGGAGACTGCTGATGTACTAATATGAAATATCCCTAAACAATGTTAGGGAAAAAAGCTTTGTGCAAAACAAAGGTGTCTTTGTATATGCATGGGATCCATAAGAAATTGATAGCATTAGTCACACTGATAGTGAAGAGACCTGGGTAGCTGGGGAAGAGAGCTGGAGAGAATTCTTACTGTATACTTAAAAAAAAATGTTTTTTAATGTTTTAAATAATGTAAATGTGTTACCTTTTCAAAAAAATTTTTATCAAAGTATAGCTGAGGAGCCAATGCAATATTGTAAAGTTAAATAAAATAAAAATAAAATTTAAAAAAAAGTCAAAAAAACCCCCAAAGTATAGCTGATTAATAATGTTGTTAGTTTCTCAAAAAAAAAAGTTTAATCCTAATTTTTTTCAATATAGATGCTTTATCTTAAAGGAAATGAACAATGTCCCAAATTGATGTGAAGGAATTTGCATTTCTGAATAAATCTAAAGGTATTTCCTGTAATTAAAAAGAAGCTTAAAATCTGGACCTGTGCTGTTCAGTACAGTAGTTGCAAGCCATATGTCTATTTAATTTTAACTTTAAGCAAATTAAATTTAATTTAAAATTCCATTTCTTGGTCAGACCAGCCACATTTCAAGGCTTAATAGCCTTTAGCTGCATGTGACCAATGTCTACCATACTGGACAGCACTGATAGAGAACATTTCCATAGCCTGGAAAATTCTTTCAGGTAGTCTGCTCTACAGCCTTATGCAAAATACTACCAGGGGTCTGATCTAGCTCTCAAGACTTAATCTTGCTGATTAATACATAGAGACTCAGGAGTACAGTAGTTCAAATATATTCCAATGCTAATTTCCCAAGATGACTCACTAGAATGGTACTTTGAGGGACAATCAAAACTCCCACCACTATTCTAAGGCGGGCCGGGATATAATTTTGTCACCACAAAAAAATCAGTTTGCACTAGTATAGACACTGACAGTTATGGCCTGAGAGTTAAAAATTATTTTCCTAAATGTAAATTTAGATTAAGTAAAACTAACATACTTGATATTTACTGAATTTGATATTCTGCGCTGATTCAATAAATGAGTCAGTAGTGCTAACATGATAAGGGTGAGTAATGAGATTTAATTATATTTAATTATATTCTTTAGTACAATTTGCCAACTTTTCTCATTTTTCCTATCACTTATTTATTTTTTATCTTTTATCTTGAGAATATGTCACATTTTTCTGGTACTTCATATATCACATAATACTGGACTGTAACCTGGACAGTTTAAATGTTATGTTACATAAACTCCAATTTTTTAAAAAATATATATTCCTAAAAGATGGGCTTTCCTGGTAGCTCAGCTGGTAAAGAATCCACCTGTAAAGCAGGAGACCCCAGTTCAATTCCTGGGTAGGGAAGATCCCCTGGAGAAGGGATAGGCTACCCACTGCAATATTCTTGGGCTTCCCCGATGACTCAGGCAATAAAGAATCCACCTGTAATGCGGGAGACCTGGATTCGATCCTTGGGTTTGGAAGATTCCCTGGAGGAGGGCATGGCAACCCACTCCATTATTCTTGCCTGGAGAATCCCCATGGTCAAAGGAGCCTGGTGGGTCATGTACATGGGGTCACAAGGAGTTGGACACAACCGAGCGACCAAGCACAGCACAGCACAAAAGGTATTGAATTGTTTGCTTTACTGGCCAATTAACTTGTTTAAAGTCAAACTGCAAACATTATAATGCCCATGTTGAGTGCCATTTATATCTCAGTTTAGATTTTAATAAGTCATTCCCATATGTGCATGGTAGACAACTTGGAGGGGTTTGGTACAAGTTTATACATGACTGGGTTTCCCTTTTATGGTGGGCTCCTATCCTGCCTTCCTCCTCATTCTCCTGTGTTTTTAGTTTTTTCCCTGATACATTTTTACTATCATTTATGACCACAGCTTTTTCACAGATTAACACATTTTAACTGACTATAGTCATCATTTTCTTTTGATACTCCAATTGATGGAGTTAGTTAGTCTGAGTGTCCTTTTAAATTGGCTTCTGTGTTCTTTCATGCAATACCATTATTACTGACCAATAAAATGTTTCAAGGCTCACCTGTGCCTTCCCAGGCCCAGGCCTGAATCAGTCGGTTTTCATAAGCATATTGTTTTCTTCAAGTGTAAAATAGCATCAGACTCCAACCTTCAGAAATTAGGAGTGCATAGCATCAGTCTCATGATGGTGGAATAATACTGCTCCTTGACCATTTAATTGAACAGAGCTGGAAAAGATGTTTTACTTTTATTAAATGGCATTCAGATAAGATCAGTTGCTCAGTCACGTCCAACCTTTTGCAACCCCATGAATCGCAGCACACCAGGCCTCCCTGTCCATCACCAACTCCCGGAGTTCACTCAAACTCACGTCCATCGAGTCACTGATGCCATCCAGCCATCTCATCCTCTGTCGTCCCCTTCTCCTCTTGCCCCCAATCCCTCCCAGCATCAGAGTCTTTTCCAATGAGTCAACTCTTTGCATGAGGTGGCCAAAGTACTGGAGCTTCAGCTTCAGGATCAGTCCTTCCAAAGAAATCCCAGGGCTGATCTCCTTCAGAATGGACTGGTTGGATCTCCTTGCAGTCCAAGGGACTCTCAAGAGTCTTTTCCAACACCACAGTTCAAAAGCATCAACTCTTCGGCACTCAGCCTTCTTCACAGTCCAACTCTCACATCCATACATGACCACAGGAAAAACCATAGCCTTGACTAGACGGACCTTTGTTGGCAAAGTAATGTCTCTGCTTTTGAATATGCTATCTAGGTTGGTCATAACTTTCCTTCCAAGGAGTAAGCATCTTTTAATTTCATGACTGCAATCACCATTTGCAGTGATTTTGGAGCCCAGAAAAATAAAGTCTGACACTGTTTCCGCTGTTTCCCCATCTATTTCCCATAAAGTGATGGGACCAGATGCCATGATCTTTGTTTTCTGAATGTTGAGCTTTAAGCCCACTTTTTCACTCTCCACTTTCACTTTCATCAAGAGGCTTTTGAGTTCCTCTTCACTTTCTGCCATAAGAGTGGTGTCATCTGCATATCTGAGGTTATTGATATTTCTCCTGGCAATCTTGATTCCAGCTTGTGTTTCTTCCAGTCCAGCGTTTCTCATGATGTACTCTGCATAGAAGTTAAATAAACAGGGTGACAATATACAGCCTTGATGTACTCCTTTTCCTATTTGGAACCAGTCTGTTGTTCCATGTCCAGTTCTAACTGTTGCTTCCTGACCTGCATACAGATTTCTTAAGAGGCAGGTCAGGTGGCCTGGTATTCCCATCTCTTTCAAAATTTTCCACAGTTTCTTGTGATCTACACAGTCAAAGGCTTTGGCATAGTCAATAAAGCAGAAACAGATGTTTTTCTGGAACTCTCTTGCTTCTTCCATGATCCAGCGGATGTTGGCAATTTGATCTCTGGTTCCTCTGTCTTTTCTAAAACCAGCTTGAACATCAGGAAGTTCACGGTTCACATATTGCTGAAGCCTGGCTTGGAGAATTTTGAGCATTATTTTACTAGCATGTGAGATGAGTGCAATTGTGCAGTAGTTTTAGCATTCTTTGGCATTTCCTTTCTTTGGGATTGGAATGAAAACTGACCTTTTCCAGTCCTGTGGCCACTGCTGAGTTTTCCAAATTTGCTGGCATATTGAGTGCAGCACTTTCATAGCATCATCTTTCAGGATTTGAAATAGCTCAACTGGAATTCCATCACCTCCACTAGCTTTGTTCGTAGTGATGCTTTCTAAGGCCCACTTGACTTCACATTCCAGGATGTCTGGCTCTAGGTCAGTGATCACACCATCGTGATTATCTGGGTCATGAAGATCTTTTTGTACAATTCTGTGTATTCTTGTCATCTCTTCTTAATATCTTCTGCTTCTGTTAGGTCCATACCATTTCTGTCCTTTATAGTGCCCATCTTTGCATGAAATATCCTCTTGGTATCTCTAATTTCCTTGAAGAGATCTCTAGTCTTTCCCATTCTGTTGTTTTCCTCTATTTCTTTGCATTGATCGCTGAAGAAGGCTTTCTTATCTCTTCTTGCTATTCTTTGGAATTCTGCATTCAGATGCTTATATCTTTCCTTTTCTCCTTTGCCTTTTGCTTCTCTTCTTTTCACAGCTATTTGTAAGGCCTCCCCAGACAGCCATTTTGCTTTTTTGCATCTCTTTTTCTTGGGGATGGTCTTGATCCCTGTCTCCTGTACAATGTTACGAACCTCATTCCATAGTTCATCAGGCACTCTATCTATCAGATCTAGGCCCTTAAATCTATTTCTCACTTCCACTCTATAATCATAAGGGATTTGATTTAGGTCATACCTGAATGGTTTAGTGGTTAGTTTATATTAATGTTTCTAACTTAGCCTCACATTGAAGTATGCCTACCTCCACTTTTTATTCTTCATCCAAATTATATTTCTTTAATAATATAGTGAAACATTATCACTCTAAGTAAAAATGTTGGCTTCCTAACAAAGTTGCTATAATCATTAATTTCTTTTATCTAATGATAAAAGCATAAAACAGTAATACAAAAAGTGAAACTACTACATAACATTTGAATTTTCTTTGCTTTTCTCTTCGAAGACATCTCACTAAGGATGTCAACCCCAATTATTTTGCCACTCAGTAAGTCTTCATTTTGCATTCTTATACTCACCAGTGTAGGGTCTGGTTCTTTTCTCTTGGTCCATCTGACTGCTTCAGTAGGCAGATGACTGACACTTCTGAGTTCCTAGATGAAGTGATTTTCAGCTTCTCACTTTTTCCTCTTGAGAAATTAGGATTTTTTTCTCTTAATATATATATTTCATTATAGTTCACTTACAATGCTTCAGATGCACAGCAAGATGATTGAGTTATATATATGCACATATGTTATTTTTTTGCCAACAAAGGTCCGTCTAGTCAAGGCAATGGTTTTTCATGTGGTCATGTATGGATGTGAGAGTTAGACTGGGAAGAAGGCTGAGCGCCAAAGAATTGATGCTTTTGAACTGTGGTGTTGGAGAAGACTCTTGAGAGTCCCTTGGACTACAAGGAGATCCAATCAGTCCATTCTGAAGGATATCAGCCCTGGGATTTCTTTGGAAGAAATGATGTTAAAGCTGAAACTCCAGTACTTTGGCCACCTCATGTGAAGAGTTGACTCATTGGAGAAGACTCTGATGCTGGGAGGGATTGGGGGCAGGAGGAGAAGGGGACGCCAGAGGATGAGATGGCTGGATGGCATCACTGACTCGATGGACGTGAATCTGAATGAACTCCGGGAGTTGGTAATGGACAGAGAGGCCTGACGTGCTGCGATTCATGGGGTCGCAAAGAGTCGGACATGACTGAGCAACTGAACTGAACTGAACTGATATGTTATTACAAGATATTGACTATAGCTCCCTGTGCTATACAATAAACCTTTGTTGCTTGATGCAGATCTATTTTTTAATTATAAACCTAGCATTCTATTCATATGAAGTCAAACAAGTGGAATCAAAATATAATAAAATTTTTAGATAGGCAAAAATACATAAATTTTCTAAAATATATATATTACATGTATGACTTCCCTGGTGGCTCAGACGGTAAAGCGTCTGTCTATAATACAGGAGACCTGGGTTCGATCCCTGGATGGGGAAGATCTCCTGGAGAAGGAAATGGCACCCCACTCCAGTATTCTTGCCTGGAAAATCCCATGGATGGAGGAGGCTGGTAAGCTACAGTCCATGGGGTCAAAAAAGTTGGACACGACTAAGCAACATCTCAAGGCTTGATTAAGCCTTGAGAATATCAGAAAAAAAGAAGAGATGGAGAAATTAGAAAACATAAACTAAATGAAATGAGAGCACTGATTATGAAATACAAAAAGTGAAACAAACCTGATAAAAGTAAAAGATCATCCTATAACCCACTGTTTTTAAACATGGCTGTTCATTAGAGACCTATCTGGAACTCTGGAGGAAGAAAAAGCAATACCTGGGCTTTGGTATTTTTCAAAAAATTTCAAGATAATTCTGATATGCATCTGGGCTTTAAAAAGTGATTACAGGTTTTCCTATTAAATCATAGTTTTGGTGATATCAGATCAGATCAGATCAGTCGCTCAGTCATGTCCGACTCTTTGCAACCCCATGAACTGCAGCACGCCAGGCCTCCCTGTCCATCACCAACTCCTGGACTTCACTGAGACTCATGTCCAACAAGTCAGTTATGCCATTCAGCCATCTTATTCTCTGTCGTCCCCTTCTCCTCTTGCCCCCAATCCCTCCCAGCATCAGAGTCTTTTCCAATGAGTCAACTCTTCGCATGAGGTGGCCAAAGTACTGGAGTTTCAGCTTTAGCATCATTCCTTCCAAAGAAATCCCAGGGCTGATCTCCTTCAGAATGAACTGGATGGATCTCCTTGTAGTCCAAGGGATTCTCAAGAGTCTTTTCCAACACCACAGTTCAAAAGCATCAACTCTTCGGCACTCAGCCTTCTTCACAGTCCAACTCTCACATCCATACATGACCACAGGAAAAACCATAGCCTTGACTAGACAGACCTTTGTTGGCAAAGTAATGTCTCTGCTTTTGAATATGCTATCTAGGTTGGTCATAACTTTCCTCCCAAGGAGTAAGCGTCTTTTAATTTCATGGCTGCAATCACCATCTGCAGTGATTTTGGAGCCCAGAAAAATAAAGTCTGACACTCTTTCCGCTGTTTCCCCATCTATATCCCATGAAGTGATGGGACCAGATGCCATGATCTTTGTTTTCTGAATGTTGAGCTTTAAGCCCACTTTTTCACTCTCCACTTTCACTTTCATCAAGAGGCTTTTGAGTTCCTCTTCACTTTCTGCCATAAGGGTGGTGTCATCTGCATATCTGAGGTTATTGATATTTCTCCTGGCAATCTTGATTCCAACCTGTGTTTCTTCCAGTCCAGCGTTTCTCATGATGTACTCTGCATAGAAGTTAAATAAACAGGATGACAATACACAGCCTTGATGTACTCCTTTTCCTATTTGGAACCAGTCTGTTGTTCCATGTCCAGTTCTAACTGTTGCTTCCTGACCTGCACACAGATTTCTTAAGAGGCAGGTCAGGTGGCCTGGTATTCCCATCTCTTTCAAAATTTTCCAGTTTATTGTGATCCACACAGTCAAAGGCTTTGGCATAGTCAATAAAGCAGAAATAGATGTTTTTCTGGAACTCTCTTGCTTTTTCCATGATCCAGCAGATGTTGGCACTTTGATCTCTGGTTCCTCTGCCTTTTCTAAAACCAGCTTGCACATCAGGAAGTTCACGGTTCACATATTGCTGAAGCCTGGCTTGGAGAATTTTGAGCATTATTTTACTAGCATGTGAGATGAGTGCAATTGTGCTGTAGTTTGAGCATTCTTTGGCATTGCCTTTCTTTGGGATTGAATTAAAAACTGACCTTTTCCAGTCCTGTGGCCACTGATATAGAGTTCTATTATTTTTCTTTGACCAATCATGTACAATGGTGTTAAGTGAATAATAGGTACATAATCACAATAGTGAAAGATGTTTATCAGTTTTCACAATCAATAGCCAGACAAAAAATAAAAGATAATTGCAATTGCAAACCATTATGGGAACATGATTAATTTAACAATATAAAATAATTACATAGAATTTGGGGGGGGGGCGGTCAAGAGAGTGCAGTGGTAAGTGGAAGAGCATGCATTCACATGTTTCCATCCTCCCAGCCAGTCTATGTCTTTTGGTTGCTGCATTTAATCCATTTACATTTAAGATATGTATGATCCTATTACTGTGTTCTTAATTGTTTTGAGTTTATTTTCTGTAGAACTTTTCCTTTTGTGTTTCCTGCCTAGAGAAATTCCTTTAGCATTTGTTGTAGAGCTGGTTTCATGGTGCTGAATTCTCTTAACTTTTGCTTGTCTGGAAAGCTTTTGATTTCTCCATCAAATTTGAATGAGAGTCTTACTGGGTAAAGTATTCTTGGTTGAAGGTTCTTCTCTTTCATCTCTTTAAATATATCATGCCACTTCCTTCTGGCTTGTAGTTTCCCTTGAGAAATCAGCGTGATGGGACTTCCCTTGTACATTTTTTGTCATTTTCCCCCCTACTGCTTTTAATATTTTATCTTTACCTTCAATTTTTGTCAGTTTGATTACTATGTGTCTCAGTGTGTTCCTCCTTGGGTTTATCCTGCCTGGGTCTCTCTGTGCTTCCTGGACTTGATTGACTATTTCCTTTCCCATGTTAAGGAAGTTTTCAGTTATTATCCCTTCAAATATTTTCACAGGTCCTTACTCTCTCTTCTCCTGGATCCTTATAATGTGAATATTGGTGCCTTTAATATTGTCCCAGAAGTCTCTTAGGCTATCTTCATTTCTTTTCATTCTTTTTTTCTATACTCTGTTCTGTGGCAGTGATTTTCACCATCTGTCCTCCAGGTTATTTATCCATTCTTCTTCTTCAGTTATTCTGCTAATGTTTCCTTATAGTGTATTATTCATTGCTGTTTGTTTGTCCTTTAATTCTTGTAGGTATTTGGTAAGCATTTCTTGCATCTTCAGACTTCCCTGGTGGCTCAGACAGTAAAGTGTCTTGCTTACAATGAGGGAGACCTGGGTTTGATCCCTGGGTTTGGGAAGATTCTCTGGAGAAGAAAATGGCAACCCACCCCAGTACTTTTGCCTGGAAAATCCCATGGACAGAGGAGTATGATGGGCTACAGTCCACGGGATCGCAAAGAGTTGGACACAACTGAGCGACTTCACTTATTTCACTCACTCTTGCATCTTCACCATTGTTTTCCCAAGATCCTGGATCATCTTCACTATCATTAGTCTGAATTCTTTCTCTGGAAGGCTACCAGCTCCATTTTATTCAGTTGTTTTTCTTGAATTTTATCCTGTCCCTTCTGCGATTGTGGTTTTCATTCTGTCTGCCTTCTGATGGATGAGGATAAGAGGCTTGTGCAAGCTTTCTGATGGGAGGGACTAACTGTGGGGAAAACTGGGTCTTACTCTGGTGGGCAAGGCCATGCTCAATAAATCTTTAATCCAATTTTCTGCTGATTGGTAAGGCTATTTTACTTCCCTGTGGTTTGACATGAGGCCAAACTATAGTAGGGGTAATGACAACCTCCTCCAAAAGGACTTATGCCAGCTGTGCCTCCCAGGACAGCTGCTTTCAGTGCCCCTGACCCCACACTGACCCTGAAGCAGGGCATTGTTGACCCATGCCTCTACCAAAGATACCCAAACACTCACAGGCAAGTCTGGCTCAGTCTCTTGTAGGGTACTCCTTTCTCCTGGGCCTTGGTGTGCACAACGTTTTGTTTGTGCCCTCAAATAGTCTGTTTCCCCAGTCCTGTGGAAGTTCTGTAATTGCAAAATTCAGACTTGAATTAAAGAAAGTAGGGAAAATCACTAGACCATTCAGGTATGACCTAAATCAAATCCCTTATGGTTATACAGTGGAAGTGACAAAGAGGTTCAAGGGATTAGATCTGATACACAGAGGGCCTGAAGAACTATGGACAGAGGTTTGGAACATTGTACAGGAGGCAGTGATCAAAACCATACCCAAGAAGAAGAAACGCAGCAAGGCAAATGGTTGTCTGAGGAGGCCTTTAAAATAGCTGAGAAAAGAAGAGAAGTGAAAGGCAAAGGAGAAAAGGAAAGATACATCCATCTGAATGCAGAGTCCAAAGTATAGCAAAGAGAGATAAGCCTTCTTAAGTAAACAATGCAGAGAAATAGAGGAAAAGGATAAAATGGTAAATAAACCCATTTACCTCAGAATGGGACTTGAAACCACCTGGCTGGGACTGGAACCCAGGCAAACCCATGCTACCTGGTTTCAGGACCTAATGAAGCTCAGGCTCTTGATGTCTTTTTGCAGAAAGAATTCAGTGAGAGACAAAGTAATAGGAAAATCTAAAGAAATGAATTTATTTAGATTCAGAGAGAAGCACACTCTACGTACAGAGTGTAAGCCATGTAGCATGGTTAATTTTATGGTTTGGGTAATATCATATGTTAATGAGTGGGAGAATTATTCCAACTACTTTGGGGGAAGGATGGAGATTTCCAGGAATTGGGCCACTTCCTACTCCTTGGTCTTTTGACAGTGCCTTGGAACTGTCATGGTTCCTCTGAGTGTGTCATCTAGCTTGTTGATTGAAGATTAAGGTCTAGTTAAAGCCATCTTCTGTCAAGGCTATGGTCTTTCCTGTGGTCATGTATGGATGTGAGAGCTGGACTGTGAAGAAGGCTGAGCGCCGAAGAATTGATGCTTTTGAACTGTGGTGTTGGAGAAGACTCTTGAGAGTCCCTTGGACTGCAAGGAGATCCAACCAGTCCATTCTGACAGAGATCAGCCCTGGAATTTCTTTGGAAGGAATGATGCTAAAGCTGAAACTCCAGTACTTTGGCCAGCTCATGCGAAGAGTTGACTCATTGGAGAAGACTCTGATGCTGGGAGGGATTGGGGGCAGGAGGAGAAGGGGACGACAGAGGATGAGATGGCTGGATGGCATCACTGACTCGATGGATGTGAGTCTGAGTGACCTCCGGGAGTTGGTGATGGACAGGGAGGCCTGGCGTGCTGCAACTCATGGGGTCGCGAAGAGTCGGATACAACTGAGCGACTGATCTGATCCGAAAGCCACCTTCCAGGGCTCCCCTGGTGGCTCAGAGGTGAAAGCATCTGCCTGCAATGCAGGAGACCCAGGTTCGATCCCTGGGTTGGAAAGATCCCCTGGAGAAGGAAATGGTAACCCACTCCAGTATTCTTGCCTGGAGAATCCCATGGACAGAGGAGCCTGGCGGGCTACAGTCCATGGGGTTGCAAAGAGTCGGACACGACTGAGCGACTTCACTTCACTTCATGTTAAAGCCATCTTGGACCCATTTGATTCTAATCTCTTTATGTTGTATCCTTGGGCTTGTCATTCTTTCAAAAGTTGTGCCCTGCCCCTTTCCCTCCTGTTACAGACAGACTGGCAATCTTTTCAGGAAAATTAGAGATACCAAAGGAATATTCACCCAAAGATGGGCACAATAAAGAACAGAAATGGTGTGGACCTAACAGAACCAGAAGATATTAAGAAGAGGTGGCAAAAGTACACAGAAGAACTATACAAAAAAGGTCTTAATGACTTGGATAACTACAATGGTGTGATCACTCACCTAGAGCTAGACATCCTGGAGTGTGAAGTCAAGTGGGCCTTAGGAATCGTTACTATAAACAAAGCTAGTGGAGGTGATGGAATTCCAGCTGAGTTATTTCAAATCCTGAAAGATGATGCTGTTAGAGTGCTGCACTCAATATGCCAGCAAATTCAGAAAACTCAGCAGTGGCCACAGGACTGGAAAAGGTCAGTTTTCATTCCAATCCCAAAGAAGGGCAATGGCAAAGAATGTTCAAACTACTACACAACTGTACTCATTTCACATGCTAGCAAGGTAATGCTCAAATTCCTTCAAGCTAGGCTTCAAAAGTATGTGAACAGAAAACTTCCAGATATACAAGCTGGATTTAGAAAAGGCGGAAGAACCAGAGATCCAACGGCCAACATCTGTTGGGTCATAGAAAAAGCAAGGAAATTCCAGAAAAAAACATCTATTTCTGCTTCATTGACTATGCTAAAGCCTTTGACTATGTGGATCATAACAAACTGTAGAAAATTCTTAAAGAGGTGGGAATACCAGACCAGTTTACCTGCCTTCTGAGAAATCTTTATGCTGGTCAAGAAGCCACAGTTAGAACCAGACATGGAAAAATGGACTGGTTCCAAATTGGGAAAAGAGTACATCAAGGCTGTATATTGTCACCCTGCTTATTTAACTTCTATGCAGAGTACATCATGAGAAACGCTGCAGTGGATGAAGCACAAACTGGAATCAAGATTGTTGGGAGAAATATCAATAACCTCAGATATGCAGATGACACCACCCTTCTGGTAGAAAGCAAAGAGGAACTAAAGAGCCTCTTGATGAAAGTGAAAGAGGAGAGTGAAAAAGTGGGCTTAAAACTCAACATTCAAAAAGTTAAGATCATGGCATCCAGTCTCATCACTTCATGGCAAATAGATGGGGAACAAATGGAAACAGTGAGAGACTTTATTTTCTTGGGCTCCAAAATCACTGTGGCTGGTGAATGAAGCCATGAAATTAAAAGACTCTTGCTCCTTGGAAGAAAAGCTATGACAAACCTAGACAGTGTATTAAAAAGCAGAGACATCACTTTGCTGACAAAGGTCTGTATAGTCAAAGCTATGGTTTTTCCAGTAGTCATGTACAGACGTGATAGTTGGACCATAAAGAAGGCTAAGTGCCAAAGAATTGATGCGTTCAAACTGTGATGCTGGAGCAGACTCTTGACAGTCCCTTGGACAGCAAGGAGATACAACCAGTAAACCTTAAAGGAAATAAACCCTGAAAATTTATTGGAAGGACTGATGCCAAAGCCAAATCTCCAATACTTTGGCCACCTGATGCAAAGAGCTGACTCACGGGAGAAGACCCTGATGCTGGGAAAGATTGCAGGCAGGAGGAGAAGGGGGTGACAGAGGATAAGATGGTTGGATGGCATCATCAACTCAGTGGACATGAGTTTGAGCAAACTGCAGGAGACTGTGAAGGACAGGGAGGCCTGGCATGCTGCAGTCTGTGGATTCGCAGAATCAGACATGACTGAGCAAAGAACAACAGCAATCTTTTCTCTTTATCTGGGACATAACTTTCTGCTTTTTTATTGTGATTAACTTTCTGTAATATGGTTTTTTAGTGGTGTGGGACTGCGCTTCTTGCTTCTTCAGTCTGCCCTCTGATGGATGAGGCTAAGAAGCTTGTGTAAGTTTTCTGATGGGAGGGACTGCCATGGGAAAAACTGGCTCTTGCTCTGGTGGGCAGGGCCTTGCTCAGTAAAACTTGAATCCAATTATTTGCTGATGGGTGGGGTTGTGCTCCCTCCCAGTTGGTTGTTTGGCCTAAGGCAACCCAGCCTCTGGGTCTAGGGACAGTATTTTAAAATTATTAGTGAAAAGGAAATGATATGCCTGGGTAAATCTGAAGTAAGTCTAACCAAGTAAAAGTAGGTTTACAATCCAAATTATATAAATATAGTTTTCCAAGGCAGAGACATAACTGGACAGGTACTTCCATAATTTTGTCACTACAACATACACGTGAGGACATAGGCAGCTATCCATCACTTAGTGTAAACATATTTTTTTGCTTAACCTATGAAGGAACCCAAAGAATGATATCTATAAGGAAGTTGTTCATACCTGTTGGTTTCCTAGAAGAAGAAACAAAATAAACCAATAAACCACAGTTACAGAGCTGTCTAATCATTAATGATACAGAACCGGAACTGATTATCTTCATTTAATCTGACAGGTAGGTCACCAGTGACTCCTGGGAGCAGCTGCAGTGCTCCATCAGGGCCTGACCCAGTGGAGGTGGCACCAGTACTGAATGCGTTGCTAGTGGGCTGGCTCTGTGCTGACCTTCCCTGGGCCTCGCTTTGTTTCTCCCTTGAGCTGTGTGTTGAGTAAAGGAGCTTGCTAAATCGTGGCTGTTATTAAATTAGGAAAGTCAGCCTGATTGCTTCTCTCATGTCCCTGGCCCCAAATGCCCAAAGCTGAGTTCAGTGTACCTGCTTGTGTACCCAGAATGCCCTGTGCTCACCTACTCTTACACCACTTACTGTGCTGCCTTGCAATTGGTAGCAATCATGTCTGTCATCCCACTCGACTATATTACCTTCATGAAATAGTTTACCATTAAAGAGTCTCCAGAAAGTCTGCCTTTTCAGTTGGGAGGTGCTACATTCCCTCTCTATTCATAGCAAGTGTGTTAGTCACTATGTTGTGTCCGACTCTTTGCAACCCTGTGGACTGTAGCCTGCCAGGCTGATCTGCTCATGGGATTCTCCAGGCAAGAATACTGGAGTGGGTTGCCATTTCCTTCTCCAGGAGATCTTCCCAGTTCAGGGATCGAACCTGGAGCTCCCACATTACAGATAGCAGATTCTTTACCATCTGAGCCACCAGGGAAGCAGTTCATAGCAAAGAGGCTTCTTACTGTTAAACTCTTGAGAGTCCCTTGGACTGCAAGGAGATCCAACCAGTCCATCCTAAAAGAGATCAGTCCTGGGTGTTCATTGGAGGGACTGATGCTGAGGCTGAAACTCTTAATACTTTGGCCACCTCATGCAAAGAGTTGACTCACTGGAAAAGACCCTGATGCTGGGAGGGATTGGGGGCAGGAGGAGAAGGGAACAACAGAGGATGAGATGGCTGGAGGGCATCACTGACTCGATGGACGTGAGTCTGAGTGAACTCTGGGAGTTGTTGATGGACAGGGAGGCCTGGCGTGCTGCAATTCATGGGGTCACAAAGAGTCAGACATGATTGAGAGACTGAACTGAACTGAACTGAGAGAGCAATAGTTTGAAAATTATTTATAAATCACTAAGGAAGTTCAGTGGGTTTTCCCTGGTGGCTCAGGGATGAAGAATTCGCCTGCAAATGCAGGACAGGTGGGTTTGATCTCTGGATCAGGAAGATCCTCTGAGAAGGAAACGGCAACCCACTCCAGTATTCTTGCCTGGGAAATCCCATGGACAGAGGAACCTGATGGGCTACAGTCCATGGGGTCGCAGAGTTGGACACAACTTAGCAACAACAACAACAAGGAAGTTCAGTAGTCAAGTTTTCTAGAGAACTTTTCAATCCATGCACTAAGCTTAAATAAATGTCTACACCAGAGTTGAATTAAATGATGTTAATGTCATTATACATTCTTTAAGGTAGAGAGTCTCTTGTCCGTTTCTGTATCTACTGTGTTTCAAGGTTCTTAACATATCACTCAGTAAATATATGTTCAATGAATTAAGACATATGTAAATATAGATCCAGTATAGTTGTCCTTTAGTTATTCTCCAGAAACCTCAGTTTGAAAGTGACTTCAATCTACCTTTTTTAAATAGCCCATGCATATTTGAGATATGTTGCCTAACGGCTACAAAACCATCAGTTTCTATAGAGTTGGTAAGCTTTATGCAGAGCCTTAAACAAGCATATATTGTAGGCCTAAATGAATATTTGATTTGTAGTAAACAAAGGGATGAATTCTATAATTCAGTGTCCTTTATATAAAGATACATAATAATGATTTTTTAAGAGAGTCCCTTGGACACCAAGGAAATCAAACCAGTCTATCCTAAGGAAATCAACCCTGAATATTCATTGGAAGGACTGGACTGATGCTGAAGCTGAAGCTCCAATACTTTGGCCACGATGCAAAGAGCTGACTCATTGGAAAAGACCCTAATGCTGGGAAAGATTGGAGACAGGAGAAGGGAGTGACAGAGGATGAGGTGGTTAGATGGCATCACCAACTCAACGGACATGAGTCTGAGCAAACTTCAGGAGATAGTGAAGGACAGTAATGGGGAAGTAATGGGGTTGCAAAGAGTCAGACACAAGTTAGCAGCTGAACAACAACAGATTTATTACAGGAAAAAAGTTTGTATTTCTGAAAAAAACTTGTGTGCTTCTTTTCATTAGGCAGTAAGAACTTGTTTTCTTTGACTTCACTTCTTGAAAGAGCAAAGTGAGACCATTTCAAGAATATCTTAATTGGTCTCCCTTTGTTTCTCCTCTTTCAAACCAATACTTCTACACTGCCACCAGAATTACTTTCTGATAATCCACAGATCACAGGATTAGATCCCATGCCCCAGTTTATTTTCCTAGTAATAAAGCCCCAATCTAGTTTTCTAATATTTGAGCCCTAATCTATTTTTCCCTTTATGCCCCTCTCTTTCACTCTTTCGCTTACCTTTACTGCAATTTGTGTGCCATGTTTCAACATAAGATTTTCTCATACCCTCAGCACATCTTGCTTATTCCGACCTCCATGACATTCCTGATGTTATTTCCTCCACCTTACAATGCTCTTTCCTCTTTTTATTCCAAGTATTAGTTCCCTTAATTTCCAGATCAAAGATTTTATCCTTTGATCTTGCACTACCTGTGTTTGAATCAAGGTTATCTGACTTCTTTAAGCCTGGGTTTCCTCATTGGCAATACTGTTGTTTCATATCTGATAGAGTTGTTGTGACGAGGCTTGTGAGAACTCAACAAATATTAGCTCTTAGTATTAACAAAATTTCTTCTATTTACCTGAAATACATTTTTGTCATTCTCTATAGCTTAATTTATGTGCTTAGATTATTTGTGCCATGGTCCTAGAATAGAATCCATCTCAAAGTTCTCTTGTTGATCCCCTCCTCACATAATCCACAACCTAGATAACTGACTTTAGTTTTGCTGTTGTTAGTCATCTGACATTTAACACTGTCTCAATGTAGCCATTGCAATTTTCTGTTCTCCAGATTGGCTTAGGACAGTGATGGCTGTTTCTTTTGTATGTCTGCATGTATACGTCTCTGTGTAATATTTCTGCCATGGATTTGAATTTAGAATCTGCCAAATTGATATGTGCTTGTATTTGCAAAACTAGGAACTGTTCAATCAATGGTAGCATTGTGTATTATATAATTTAAGCTTACATATCATATCCTATTCAGGTCTCACAATAATCCTATTAGATAGGTGGTGGTATGCCTGTTATCATTATACCAAACAATGATACTGATTTAACTAACACAGATGGCTATGCCATCAAAAGAGCATTTTGTAAGAGACCTAAGTATGCTGAAATTTCTCTAAGTTTCTTATTCTCTTTCACAATAAAGCCATTAATTATCCTTTTCTCCCAAGATTGTTTCTCTGCTTATGAGTCGATGTTTATGACTCTAAGTGGGTCTTTGTTTCAAGATCTGTATCTTTGTACTTGGCAGCCATTTTCTCAGAACTAATGTCATGTTATGTCATCTGACACACAATGTCAGAACCACTTTCAAACTCTGTGTAAATCCCTTTGTTCTTTTGATATAAGGAAAATATGTAATGTATATGGAAGGAAACATAAAAATCTGAATGGGAAATCTTATAAGAAATATTTCTGATCATGAGCATGACAGATTAAAAATTTGAGTAGGTACTATATTCCTCACCAACACAGCAGACCAATGAAGCAGTAGTTAATATTGTTAAACACTGTATAGCTTGGATCTTATTGTGGACATTGTTTAATATTTTTCTGTTTCAAGGATCTGTGGAAAGTATATCCTTTCAGTTGGGAGGGGCTATTATGCTCCTTTCTTATTCAGTTCAAATATATCTCAGTATTATCCAAAGATCTTATACGACCAGTCAACTTTAGTTTGTCATACATTACGTGAAATGCTATAAATTATTTTGGATATATTCCAAATATATCCTAGATATAGCCTCAAAATTATTTATAAATCTCTAGAGAGTCAAGCGGAGAAGGCAATGGCACCCCACTCCAGTACTCTTGCCTGGAAAATCCCATGGATGGAGGAGCCTGGTAGGCTGCAGTCCATGGGGTCGCTAAGAGTCAGACACGACTGAGCGACTTCATTTTCACTTTTCACTTTCATGCATGGGAGAAGGAAATGGCAACCCACTCCAGTATTCTTGCCTGGAGAATCCCAGGGATGGGGGAACCTGTTGGGCTGCCATCTATGGGGTCGCACAGAGTCGGACACGGCTGAAGCGACTTAGCAGCTGCAGCAGCAGAGAGTCAAGGTTATGGTTTTTCCAGTGGTCATGTATGGATGTGAGAGTTGGACTGTGAAGAAAGCTGAGCACCAAAGAATTGATGCTTTTGAACTGTGGTGTTGGAGAAGACTCTTGAGAGTCCCTTGGACTGCAAGGAGGTCCAACCAGTCCATCCTAAAGGAGATCAGTCCATCCTAAAGGTGTTCATTGGAAAGACTGATGCTGAAGCTGAAACTCCAATACTTTGGCTACCTCATGTGAAGAGTTGGCTCATTGGAAAAGACCCTGATGCTGGGAGGGATTGGGGGCAGGAGGAGAAGGGGACGACAGAGGATGAGATGGCTGGATGGTGTCACCGACTCAATGGACATGAGTTTGAGTGAACTCCGGGAGTTGGTGATGGACAGGGAGGCCTGGCTTGCTGTGACTCATGGGGTCGCAAAGAGTTGGACACGACTGAGTGACTGAACTGAACTGAGTGAAGTTCAAACAAACAAGTTCTCTGGAGAATTCTACATTTTATTTCCTAAGCTTAAAAACAGGTTAATTGAATGATGCTGAGGCACCCACAGTGAGATGCTACACATATAAAGACATTATCCTGTCCCACAGCTTGCAATTTAAAATTAGATATACACAGGCAAGCCGGATAAACATAGACAGCACACTTTTTTTTAAGACCAAAAAGAAATGATGGGAGAAAAAAATGAGAGTGGTAAATAAAAAAGTCAAAGGGAATTGACACATATTCTATCTTCTGCCTTTTATTTGTATCCTTAATTATCTTTGTCAGAAATAATCACACTGTTGAAGTCAAAGAGGGAAGCTGTCTGATAGCCTCTAAAGGGTGACAGGACACTAACGGGGTTGCTGTGCACAGTGTCCTCTGCTTTGGAGGTCCCCCGAACTCCTCTTATCCCTGATTTGTCCCTGAGTGGCTGACTCTGGGATACTCAAGGTTTACCTTCAAGCTTAGTACTGGAGATGAGCACCAAGCCACTATGATAGGAAACACTCCCTCCAGTTGCCTGCAGAATTTGGGAGTAGTGCACTGTGGCAGGCCACGAGGTCTGGACTTGAACCCAGCCCTAGCTTCCCACGTGAACTTCAGACTGAGAGCTCACTATTAACCCCCAACCTATGTGGTTAGTCTACAAGCCTGTCTGGCCTTCTCCCTGAAGTCAGGTTAAAAAAGAAAAAGCACCTCCAATGTGCCACCCTTCATGCCCATGTTAGGAATACAAATAAATAGAATCTAGACTCCCCCCTACCCCCACTCCAATATTTTTGCCTGGAGAATCCCACGAACGGAGAAGTCTGGCAGGCTACAGTCCATAGGGTCTCAGAGTGGACACAACTAGCATGTAGACTCTCTTTTGGAGCTTACAACTTATTTTGGAGAGACAGCTTAAGAACAGACTATTTTGTTCAATAACATAACGTGGTAAATGTAGCAGCAGAGGAGCAGTGAGGGTAAAGGCCAGAAGAAGAGTATACAGCCCAATGTGGTGGTTGGGGGTTGGGGACAAGGAGACAGGGGCTAAGTCTGAGAGCAGGACAGAAACCAGGAGAGTTACCTCCCTGAAGCCAAGAGAGTATGCTGAAAAAAAGAGAGAGAGACAGAGGAGGAAAACAGAGTCGGATCCTTCAGCTATTGAACAGTATGAACAAGAAAGTCCATTGGATTGACAGATGGAGGTCATTGGTGACTGTTGATAGGGCAATAATTGGGGAGGTGCAGGTGTGGAAAGTCAGTATAGTGCTCATGCTGAGGAATTAAAGGGAAGTGGAAATAAAAATCTTTGCGTGAAAAGAGTAAGTTGGAAATCTGTCATTGAGGGAAAATTTGTCTTGACTTATAATCAGAAAAACAGGTTTCCAATTGGAGAGAAATAATCTGGTTGAGAAATGAGCTCAAACTACTGCACAATTACACTCATCTCACATGCTAGGAAAGTAATGCTCAAAACTCTCCAAGCCAGGCTTCAGCAATATGTGAACCGTGAACTTCCTGATGTGCAAGCTGGTTTTAGAAAAGGCAGAGGAACCAGAGATCAAATTGCCAACATCTGCTGGGTCATGGAAAAAGCAAGAGAGTTCCAGAAAAACATCTATTTCTGCTTTCTTGACTATGCCAAAGCCTTTGACTGTGTGGATCACAATAAACTGTGGAAAATTCTGAAAGAGATGGGAATACCAGACCACCTGACCTGCCTCTTGAGAAATCTGTATGCAGGTCAGGAAGCAACAGTTAGAACTGGTCATGGAACAACAGACTGGTTCCAAATAGGAAAAGGAGTACGTCAAGGCTGTATATTGTCACCCTGTTTATTTAACTTATATGTAGAGTACATCATGAGAAACGCTGGACTGGAAGAAACACAAGCTGGAATCAAGATTGCTGGGAGAAATATCAATCACCTCAGATATGCAGATGACACCACCCTTATGGCAGAAAGTGAAGAGGAACTCAAAAGCCTCTTGATGAAAGTGAAAGTGGAGAGTGAAAAGGTTGGCTTAAAGCTCAACATTCAGAAAATGAAGATCATGGCATCTGGTCCCATCACTTCATGGGAAATAGATGGGGAAAGAGTGGAAACAGTGTCAGACTTTCTTTTTCTGGGCTCCAAAATCACTGCAGATGGTGACTGCAGCCATGAAATTAAAAGAGCTTACTCCTTGGAAGGAAAGGTATGACCAACCTAGATAGCATATTCAAAAGCAGAGACATTACTTTGCCAACAAAGGTCCGTCTAGTCAAGGCTATGGTTTTTCCTGTGGTCATGTATGGATGTGAGAGTTGGACTGTGAAGAAGGCTGAGTGCCGAAGAATTGATGCTTTTGAACTGTGGTGTTGGAGAAGACTCTTGAGAGTCCCTTGGACTGCAAGGAGATCCAACCAGTCCATTCTGAAGGAGCTCAGCCCTGGGATTTCTTTGGAGGGAATGATGCTGAAGCTGAAACTCCAGTACTTTGGCCACCTCATGCGAAGAGTTGACTCATTGGAAAAGACTCTGATGCTGGGAGGGATTGGGGGCAGGAGGAGAAGGGGATGATAGAAGATGAGATGGCTGGATGGCATCACTGACTCGATGGATGTGAGTCTGAGTGAACTCCAGGAGTTGGTGATGGACAGGGAGGCCTGGCGTGCTGGGATTCATGGGGTCGCAAAGAGTCAGACACGACTGTGCGACTGAACTGAACTGAACTGAACTGGTTGAAGATAAAGAGGTGAATGATGGATCAAGGGAACTGGTTCTTGATTCCAGTTCCAGATCCCACTCTTCTTCCTCCTAAGGTGGCCTCTGTCTCCTCCTGATTCTATTAGCTCCCTCCTCTCACGGATGGACTTTGCTTCTAGTCTCCCTTGTACAGACTCAGCTGTAGCTCCCTAAAATATGACAGTGACACCAACTGAATGTCAAGAACCATGGCTGCACAGGAATCCTGACCAACTTGATTCCCATGGTATTTACTAATCTACAAAGAACTGATACACCTTTCCAATGACAAAAAATACTTTTGTCTACCACCTAGAGCATCTTTTCCTGGGTCAAGGTGCCTGGGGGTTCAACTAGTAATTGGGAGGTTGTTCAAAATGGATTATAACAAAGAGAAGTCTTTTGTGAGTTATTTAATCCAGCAGCTAGGCAATGGCAACCCACTCCAGTACTCTTGCCTGGAGAATCCCATGGGTAAAGGAGCCTGGTAGGCTGCAGTCCATGGGGTTGCTAAGAGTCGGACACGACTGAGCGACTTCACTTTCACTTTTCACTTTCATGCATTGGAGAAGGAAATGGCAACCCACTCCAGTGTTCTTTCCTGGAGAACCCCAGGGACGGGGGAACCTGGTGGGCTGCCGTCTATGGGGTCGCACACAGTTGGACACGACTGAGGCAAGTTAGCAGCAGCAGCAGCAGCAGTGAAGGGCTTACTGAGAGTAAGCCCTTTCTAGTGACTGGAGGACCCATATTCACTTTAGCTGCTGCTGCTGCTGCTAAGTCATTTCAGTCATGTCCGACTCTGTGCGACCCCATAGATGGAAGCCCACCAGGCTCCCCTGTCCCTGGGACTCTCCAGGCAAGAATACTGGAGCGGGTTGCCATTTCCTTCTCCAATGCATGAAAGTGAAAAGTGAAAGTGAAGTCGCTCAGTTGTGTCCGACTCTTAGCGACCCCATGGACTGGAGCCCACCAGGATCCTCCGTCCATGGGATTTTCCAGGCAAAAGTACTGGGGTGGGGTGCCATTGCCTTCCCCGTATCCACTTTAGAGCGCTTGCCAAACTTTCCGCTGAGGAAATTTTCTAGATTCAAAGCAAACCACTTTTTCCCCACCTTTATTACTACTTATAATGATGTTTCAGTGAGCTCCATCAGAAATTGCACCCTCATCTTTCTCTACCAGCAGTGTGGATATTCTTAGCAATTATATGATTTTTGGTAGTTTCAGCTCTTGGTGTGATCGAATTTCAAAATTATAGGAGATTTCCTTTCACATTTCTTCTAATAAGTGTACCTCTTCTTTCATTCATCTGATTTTTTTTATACTCAATTCAGTAATTTAATGAAAATACTAAAATGAAATATTTTTTTAAAGTAAACAGTGGAATTTCCATCCTCATTTTTTTTTAAGAAAAAAATTTAGAATCTAATAGAAAATCATCACAGCCAGATAAAACACTGGGATTGGATGTTTACTGTACTCACTGTAATCCTTATATTTATATGATTACCAGAGAGCTCATTAGAAGCCTCTTGAGGAAAGAAATTTGTCTCTCAGGTATCTTCCTTACATCCAGATGCACTTGGTAGGTAGTCAATAAACGTATGGATGGACTGACTTTAACTAGAGAGTTCTAATACAGTGAATGGTGATTTGTCGTCTAGGATAAGATCTGTCTTCCTAACGCACAGTCCTCAGTCCCCAGTCTTGCTCTTTTGCCTAATGAACTACATAAGGTAACTTGTTTTCCAAAATTATTATTTTGGAAAATAAAATAATTATTATTTCCAAAAGTATTATCCTCTTCCTACCAAGATAGGGGCAAAATAGCACTTATGTGGGATGCTGCAGGTTTAAATTTGAATTAAATGAGAATAAAGTACCCAGTCCACAACCAAAAATATATTTAACATGCCTTAAAGTTTATTGAATTAAAGAATGAATTGGACAGTCATTTGAGACCGTTCTCTTAACAGTAAAATAAAATTATTACTTCTCGCTCCACCTTCCACACAAGATTGCTGTAGAGAATAAAAGATGCTAAAGCTTTAAAAATTGTACAGTACTACTTTGAAGTGGGATTTGTATGTTGATTTAATGTCTTTCCTATCAACTGGTATTTTTGCAATTGATTCATTACAGCTAGCCTTCCTATTAAAGCCCCAACTAACTCCACAACTGTTGTACACATTTTTAATACTGCGTTTAGACTATTTCTGATTTTGCCTGGTTGCAAGTCTGTGGAGCCATGTACGACTGTGACAAGACTCGCACTTTGCAGGAAAACATTTTTCTGGAG
Source organism: Tragelaphus eurycerus (assembly GCA_935064755.1). Taxonomy (NCBI): domain Eukaryota; kingdom Metazoa; phylum Chordata; class Mammalia; order Artiodactyla; family Bovidae; genus Tragelaphus; species Tragelaphus eurycerus. Next base: position 11,561,605 of record CAKXYN010000035.1, on the reverse strand, counting down.
TCCTGTTCTCTGTTTCAAATTGCTAGCAGAAGTAGCACGAAATCAGTGACTCCACCCTAGCCTCTTAAGTGAATTGTGATCACGATACTTTAAAAAGGGAAGCGGACAAAGACCTCAAAATAGTTTGCCCAAATTAAAATCACGCTGACCAAAGACAGCGCCCAGATGGGATACCCGGGAAGACTCGTAAGGGCTCGGAAAGGAGAGGACCGGGAGTCCGAAAGCCCCTCCGCTCCCCGGACCTCTATTGGAAGCACGACCCGGATCCAGCGCTGGAACGGTTGCGAGAGGCGGGGGTGGGTGGGTCCCCGAGCGGGCGGCCAGGACTCGCGGCCGGTCCGGGGTCAGCGAGCGCCGCGGCCGTTGAGGACTCCAGCTCCCAGCAGGCACCGCTTCCGCGGTCGAGGCGCGTGGCGGCGCTGCCCGCTGGGACTCGTAGTGCGGTCTGGTAGGAGAACCGGGGAGCCAGCCTGGGCTCCTTTTCGCCCACGTTGCGGAAACTGGGCCTGGGGAAAATCACGCCGGCCCACTCTCGCCCGGCGGCCCTAGAGGGCGGGGGTGGGGGCGAGTGGAACACGACTGGCTGCAGCGGGAAGAGGGCCCTTGGGGGCCGCGCACGTGGGGGGTAGTTAAGCTCCGAGAAACCCGGAAGCCCTGCGCACCGCCCACCGCCCTGGAGACGGCTCAACGCCTCTCCCGGGTGGAGGTGGGGCGGGGTGTGTGGGAGGAGGGGCCGGCCCACCCGACTCCTCAGAGAGCCGCCCGCGAGCCGGTCCTCCCCCACGGGCCCTACGCCGCGCGGGGACCGCCCACACTCCCCCCACCCCGACCCCGGCGCGTGCGCAGAAGCCCCGCCCCTCCGCCCCAGCCCCACCCCCCCCACACCCGCAGCAGCCGCCGCCACCGCCGCCACCTCCTCTCCCTTCCTCTCTGCTCTTTTCCTCCTCCTGTTTTTCTCTTCCCTCCTCCCTCTCCGCCTCCTTCTCTCCTCCCCCTCCGGAGCGGACGCTCGCGTAGGGCCCTGGCGTCAGACGCGCGGGGGGCGGGGCGAGTGCGGCGGGGGGTATAAGTAGAGGGTGCAGGAGGCGGTGCTTCCCCTTCTCCCCGGCGGTTAGTGCTGAGAGTGCGGAGTGTGTGCTCCGGGCTCGGAACACACATTTATTATTAAAAAAATCCAAAAAAAATCTAAAAAAATCTTTTAAAAAACCCCAAAAAAAATTTACAAAAAAATCCGCGTCTCCCCCGCCGGAGACTTTTATTTTTTTTTCCTTCCTCTTTTATAAAATAACCCGGTGAAGCAGCCGAGACCGACCCGCCCGCCCGCGGCCCCGCAGCAGCTCCAAGAAGGAACCAAGAGACCGAGGCCTTCTCCCGCTGCCTGGACCCGAGACCGCCACCCTCGCTCCCCAGCCGGCAGCCAGCAGCCAAGCCTCCAGCGGCAGCGGATCGACCCGGTTCTGCGGCCGTTGAGTAGTTCCCGATTCCGGTTGATTTTTGTCCCTCTGCGCTTGCCCCCGCTCCCCTCCCCCCGGCTCCGGCCCCCCGGCCCCGGCACTCGCTCCCCTTCTCGGACGGGAAAGGTCGCGCGGCCTGTGGCCCTGCAGGCAGCCGTGCCGAGATGAACCCCAGCGCCCCCAGCTACCCCATGGCCTCGCTCTACGTGGGGGACCTACACCCCGACGTGACCGAGGCGATGCTCTATGAGAAGTTCAGCCCGGCCGGGCCCATCCTCTCCATCCGGGTCTGCAGGGACATGATCACCCGCCGCTCCTTGGGCTACGCGTATGTGAACTTCCAGCAGCCGGCGGACGGTGAGAGCCGGGCCCGGCGGGCGGGCGGGCGGGCGGCCATGAGGCTCAGGCGGCGGCGGGCGGGCTAGGCCGGCGGGCCCGGGGGGAGGGGGCGGTAGGGCATGTCACCCCACCCGAGGCCAGCGGGCCGAGGCTGGGGCTTCAGGACCCCGGTTCCCCGCGCCGGCCGGGGCCCGCGCCGCCGGCACCCGCACGCCCCTCGCGCGCCGGACCACTTCCTTTTCCGCGACCATTTTCTCGGCCTCAGCAGCGCTCAAACTTTAGGGTGATGACGCGCCCGGACAGTGGGTGAGGTTGGGTTCTAACACCACGCGGCGCCCCCCGTCCCCCCCACCGCCCCCGGTAGCGGCGAGATCCTGGGGGGTGTCGAGCGCCGAGACCCCTTCTCCGGTAGTCGGTGGAGGCGCTCCCACCACCCCCCAGGCTGCTGCCGGCGCCCCAGGACAGGGAGGAAGTGCATTTCGTTGCTCGAAAAATACCACGTGTTGAACCCGGTAACCTCCCAGGCCCGAGGCCTGTACCCTGCCGCGGGTCCAGTCGCCTGGGGGAGCCGCGGGGACTTGGAATAAAGTTAATCTGGTGCCTTGGTGGTCGTCCTCAGGTTTCTGCGACCATTCTCACTAACGTGTGAGTGACTGACGGCTCCAGAAGTGTAAATTACCAACGAGACGTTGCTTTAGGGGTTCAGACAGTTCTTGTAACAGCAAGTTAGGAGAGAGGGAATGTAGAAGATGACCCATCGTTTTCTCAGGCAATTTAGTTAGTTTTGATTTTTTAAATCTAGTAGTTTCTTAGTACTGGTAATTCGGGTTGTTTTTTCTTTTTTCTTTTACCTCCTGAAATCGTCTCTGGTTTTGAAGGATTTTACTTAAAAATGTCGTCCCCAATTTTGACTGTAAAATGTTGCTTGTGAGTGTAGTGTGTACTAGACCATTATACTTACGTGGTATTCTAGTGGTGATTTCCGTATAAAAGTGGTCCAGAATATTCATACATCATGGGGAATGATTGAGTGAAAAGGGATTAATTAGTTTGAATGTATGAGAAAAAAGATGGAATTAACCTTATATTTTTAAACAGTTCACAGAAATTCGAATATTTGGCAAATAGGTATGTGGCCTGATGAGTTGCTAGGATTTTTCTTTATAGCTGAATCAGTTGACTTGAAAAAGTCATTTTCACTTAATTTTATGATCCATTTTTGCCCTTTTTCCCCTTGGCTACTTGAATATATGTCAAGTATTATAAAATATAAGGAATTAGTTTTTGTAGGAAAGGCCTTGAAGGTGGAATGTAAAACTTTTATCTCGTTAAGGAATTATTTTGTGGTCAGTTTTTCACTAGGTAAAGTTAATACTGAGATTTGGGGTAGACAGGCTGTCGAGCCACACCAAGTTGTAAAACTGCACTGCAGGTTTTCTGCCCTTTGCTCTGCAGGCAGTAGTTCCAAATGCCTCTCTGTAAGGATTCTTCCCAACTCTGATCAAGTTTGTCACTAAATGGAAGATCAGGGAAGGTAATTTGTGTGCAGATAATCACAAACTGAAGGGTTGATAGAGAAAACTTGAACGAACAAATTCTAGAAATGTGAACTTTTGAAACTGACTGTTAACATAGTTTCTAAACTTAACAATTTTAAATCAGAAAAAAAATTAATTTCTTAGGATTTGAAAAGTTGAACTTCAGGTTACCATGGTTACAGTACACTCACTGTATTATTCTCTATACCAGTAGACTTGTACTGTCACTGCTGAAAAGAAGGTAGCATTTTTCCATCTTCAGTTTATTTTATTCCTATATGTATACAAATTATTCTCTTTGCAAATAATGAAGTGATTTTCCTTCTACTCCCCCCTTATTTTGCTGCATCGGTGTACTTGTAGAGTAGCTTCTGAAAGTGATCAGTTTCCAATTTAACAGGAAAAGGTGACTCATTCAAAAGAAGCTCAAGCAAAGTCAGCTAAAAAAAACTAGGGAGCTGAGTAGGTGTGGCCAGTTGATAAATGAGCTGACAGCTGATTGTCACTGTCTTCTAGAAACTGAAATTTTCATTTATAGAAAGAAGTGGCCAGAAAATTTGTTTTCTCACTAACTTTACAGTTAACACTAGCATGGCATTTGTGAAAATTGATGTTTCAGAACTTCAAATGGATTGTGTGTGTGTCCCTTCTTTAGGAACTAGTCTTTTCTACTTAAGAGGATATATTTTTCCATTTAGAGTCCAAACTTCCTTAGTTTCTTTAATGGTACAGGTGCACATAATTTGATCCTTCATAGACTCTGAACTCAGATTTTGAAATTTTCTAGCAGTATCCAGAAGTAACTAATCAGTTACTAAGTAAATGATCTAAGATAAAACTGGTTTTATATGTATTAATAGTGAGTTGGACTATTGTAAACCAGGTTATTTAAAAATTTTTTGTTAATAGCTAAATATGCTCAACTTCACATTAGTTTTTGAAGGCATGACTCAAATGATTCTGAACGGATAAAACCTCTCATTTTTTTTAATATGGTAGCAGGAAGTTGTGCTGTGAGTCACTGAAATCCCCCCAATACGTCAGGAACTTTTTTTTAGAAGATGGGCTAGTTTTTGTGTAATACTGACAGGAATAAGCAATAAAACATTTTTAACAAGTAGCAGGGAATAAGTTAAAATGCTTGAAAATCTGTAAACTGCTCTGCTTGTGGATAATCGATAGTTGCTTTTAGTGTCTTGTTATATTGCTTATCAGGCAGATTGTGAAGGGGAAATCTGTTTTTATAGTTAACTAGGAACAAAAAAGTGCTTTTAAATTTCATGGCAATTAAAGGAAGAGATTGCTTCAGAAATATATTAGTTCTAAACAATATGTCTTCTGTTAACGTGGAAAATTTGGGCTTTCTTGATGCTTGTCTTTGTGTTGTATGATATAAATCTAGACTGACAGGTGTAAGGTCCAGCCATCTTCAGTTTAAAGAGGTAGAGGGGCCATGTGCTCGATTAGTCTCTCCACAATAGATTATATTAAGTAGACTGTAAAATTTTTGAATAATATTTACTTTGAAAATGTCCTTTCTTGCAGCGGAGCGTGCTTTGGACACCATGAACTTTGATGTGATAAAGGGCAAGCCAGTACGCATCATGTGGTCTCAGCGTGATCCATCACTTCGCAAAAGTGGAGTGGGCAACATATTCATTAAAAATTTGGATAAATCCATTGATAATAAAGCATTGTATGATACATTTTCTGCTTTTGGTAACATCCTTTCATGTAAGGTAAGCAAAAATGTGATAAGTAAACATAATTTACTGTTCATGGGCTTTTCAAGGCAAGAATGCTGAAGTGGTTTGCCATTCCCTTTTCCAGTGGACCACGATTTGTCAGAGCTCTCCATCATGACCCATCTTGGGTGGCCTTGTGAGCTACAGCATGGCTCAGTTTCTTTGAATTAGACAAGGCTGTGGTCCATGTGATCAGATTGGCTAGTTTTCTGTTCTGTGATTGTGGTTTTCAGTCTGTCAGCCCTCTGATGGAGAAGGATAAGAGGCTTATGAAAGCTTCCTCATGGGAGACTGACTGAGGGAGAAACTGGGTCTTGTTCTGATGGGCAGGGCCATGCTCAGTAAATCTTAATCCAATTTTCTGTTATTGAGCAGGGCTGTGTTCCCTCTCTATTGTTTGACCTGAGGCCAAACTGTGATGGAGGTAATGAAGATAATGGGCAACCTCCTTCAAAAGGTCCCATGCACGCTCGCACCCATGCACGGCTGAACTGCCCCCAACCCTCCAGCAGGCCACCCTGACCCACACCTCCACAGGATACTCCTGGACGCTCATGGGCAAGTCTGGGGCAGTCTCTTGTGGAGTCACTGCTCCTTTCTCCTGGGTCCTCGTGTGCACAAGGTTTTGTTTGGGCCCTCTCAGAGTCTGTTTTCCCAGTCCTGTGTAGTTCTGGTGGCTCTGTGGTGGGGTTAATGCTGACCTCCAAAATGGCTTATTGCACCCAGAGCCCCTGCCCCACAGCAGTCCGCTGCTGCCCGTGCTTCCGCAGGAGACACTCAGACACGGTTCTGGCTCAGTCTCTGGATCCTGGCACGCGCAATTTCGCCCCTCCTACCATCTTGCTGGGCTTCTCCTTTGCCCTTGGATGTGGGGTATCTTTTGGGTGGGATCGAACATTCTCCTGTTAACTCCTGTCAGAGCCTAAATGGGCCCCAAAGATGAAAGTTGGATAAGACAAGATGCTTGCTCTTACTGAGCACACAGTCATCTTTGACTAGATTATCAGAAACCAAATTTGGAAAATAATTGGGAACGCTGGTGTTAAGTCAGAGAACCTCATGCAAAATACTTGGTTCAAAACAACAAACTATCCATGGTGGAATTTGTCTGGTAATAGTAGGTTACAAACATGAAAATTAAATAAGTAATAAAAAGGGTTTAAAGTGATAATAGTAAAAATATATCTAGGAGTTTCTCTGGAGCTGTTGTGGGTAGTGTGAGCAACTGAACTGGACACTTATTACAGTGTTGTAGCCGCGCGCTTGGTCGCTCAGTCTTGTCCGACACTGTGCAGTCCTTTGGACTATAGCCTGCCAGGCTCCTCTGTTCATGGGGTTTTTCAGGCAAGAATAGTGGAGTGGGTTGCCAGCCCTTTCTCCAGGAATCTTCCTGACGTAGAGAGCAAAGCCCCATCTCCTGCCCCTCTTGCATTGCAGGCACACTGAGCCATGAGGAAGCTACTTGTTTATCCCTCAAGACAGCAATCGTGCGTTCTGTTAACGGATTTCTTTATTTCCCAAATACCGAGGTTAGGTAGCTGACAAGTTATCTGAACATTGGAAAAATCCTAAATCAATAGTAAGTAATGAAAAATTGGTATACGTTTTTCCCTAGGTGGTTTGTGATGAAAATGGTTCCAAAGGTTATGGGTTTGTGCATTTTGAGACACAAGAAGCAGCTGAAAGAGCTATTGAAAAAATGAATGGGATGCTTCTAAATGATCGCAAAGTGTAAGTATAAATATGAAGTTAATCATACTTCAAATCTGTTTTTAATAGTTAAAATCAGTTCATCCATTTGACAAGAAATACATTTGTGCTCAGAAGAGGTAACAGTGAAAATTAATAAACCATATCTTGGTAGATTTTATAATTGTCTTTTCTCCATATTTACTGTAACACACAAATAAGAGTGAATTAATACAACTGGTCAGCATTCAAACTGAAAAGTAAAAGGAGAAGCTAGGTATGCTGAAATATAAAGCTTTCCCAGAAATAAGTGCATAGTTGGAAAACGAAGAAATCCAGGCAGACACTTAGTCCTAATTCTTAAGGTAATAATTAGCCCATTTTACATTCAAAACTGGGGCTAAAATGATTTGCCTCTGTTTTACATGCTGGTATGACAAACTGGGATACAAATTTGGTGGATAAGTTGGCTCAGTTGTGTTCTAACTCGGTGGCCCCCCCATGGACTGTCACCTGCCAGGCTCCTCTGTTCAGTGGAGTTCTCTGGGCAAGAATACTGGATTAGATTGCCATTTCCTTCTTCAGGGGATCTTCATGACCCAGGGATCGAACCCGGGTCTCTTGCTTGGCAGGCAGATTCTTTACTCTGAGCCACCAGGGATTGTTTACCCTACTCCTACAACGATTATTGTAATTGTGACAATTTGGCTCCCTTTTCCCTGTAAAGATAAATCAGAAATCAGAAGTCTTCATGGTTTATCTTTTCTGAAATAGACTTGTTCTTAAAAGTTGAAAAGTTTAAAAGTGATGATACTGATAAAACCTCCGTAAGACTTTCTGCTACAGCTTGTAAAAATACAGATTTTTATGAGCCCAAAGAAATTACAAATCTCAATTTTCTTTATCTTCTGTGCCAGTGGATTTTTCTTATCTGGGCAGATTCAGCTTTGAGGTCATCTTGTAAGTGATCTGTGAGTTCATGTTGCCGTGTAAACTGGGGTAATGGCACACAAATTGGGTTTGGTTCTTAGAAGTCAGCTACATCACTCTTAAATCTGTCAGGTGGCATGGTCAGTCTGTTCATGGAGGACTCATCCACATGGTGTTAGCTGTTTGAGTTCTGTCAACTGCATGGTTAAGGAAAGATTTGGAATATGTAAGGAACCTCATATGTCTAAGAAAACCAGCAACTTCTCAGTGTGAACAATGTTTACAAAGGATAATTCTTAAAGTTAGTACATCTTTAGATGAGAAAAATGTTCAGCATCTCTAGCATTTCATTTACAGATGAAAATGTCTTTGGCGTGCCAGCAATGGTTTAGAGGAGAACATGGCTACCACTGGTGACAGCCTAGATTAAAATAAGAACTTGATTTATTTCTGTTTTCTGAGTATAAAATGATATAACCCTGTTTTGGAAAGCAGTTTGTAGGTACAAACTTAAGGTCATTTATATAACCTTTGAACTGCCGTGATTTCTACCGTGCTATCCTAAGAACAAGTAACAGTCTTGTAAAGTTAAGGCATTATTTATAAAAGCAAAAAGTTGTGCTAGCCACAATGGAATAATGTTCCCTTTCAGAACATTTATAAAACTAATTGCATGGAGAAGCACACTGTTGGGAGGAGGGAGATGAGGGGGGTTCTAAGAAAATAAAATCATAGGTATCTTTGAAAAGAAATTGTGATAGATAAGACTTAAACACAGAAAACAAAAAGACACTAATATTCAGTCATGTTCCAGGTAATTACCTGATGGATCTTTACTTTGATGTTTATTCGCGTATTCTGCAGTGACACACATACACTGTTAGACTGCGGAAAGCCTTATTTTAAAAACACTTTTGTTGATAATGTCACAAAGAAATTCGTCCCAGGCTGTCGGGTGTGTGAGGACAGAATTCAGTAACGTAAATTTCTGTTGTGGAAGAAGCCATGTTGCAACAGTAATGATGAAAGTTTTGTCTCTTCACTGGCCTGCTCCATGTACACTTCCATTCCTTGCGTTTCTGGATAGAATCTTAACCCAGGTTAGCTAGAAGGACAGCAAAGGAGTATATTAGGAAAAATATCTTTTTTTGTGGTTATAGTTGGGAGGTTTGTTATATTTGGTGCTTTTATTTTTCCACTTAAGACCCTATTTCTGTTTTATAGTGTGCTCTTTTTTATTAGAGATTCTGAAGTTAGCAGTGACTATTACAGAATCACCTATCAGGCTTAATTAACCTGAACTTCATAAAGTAGAACCTAATTTTATAGTTCTTACATATTTTATTAGATTTGTTGGAAGATTTAAGTCTCGTAAAGAACGAGAAGCAGAACTTGGAGCTAGGGCAAAAGAGTTCACCAATGTTTACATCAAGAATTTTGGAGAAGACATGGATGATGAGCGCCTTAAGGATCTCTTTGGCAAGTTTGGTAATGTGTCTGAATTAAATTTTGATATTCACATTGTTAATTTTGGATAATATTTTATACTAAAATGAGACTTCATGATACTTAAAATTTTGTAGTTAATTTGGATTAAGCTACTGATAGTCCATTATACTAGCATATAAAATTCTATCCAGTTTAAAGGTTAATAACCTTGCGTTAGCACAGTAAGTTGTGACTATATAATTGAAACAGACTTTAAAAGGTTTTGCTATGTTAAGAAATTGTGCTGGATTTATGCACTAACAGATCCCATCTCATCAGAGGCATTGCATGTGACACAGCCAACTTAGGTTGGAATGTGGTCTTTAATCATGGGTCAGGAAGGCGGGCCAGCTTTAGGGTATTTGGCCCGTCTCAGCATCATGTTTGAGCAATTCAAAATAATAACTTTCAACGATCCAGAGTTTCCAGTGCAGTGTAACCAGTCTCACTTTTAGGTAGTTGTGTAGCTAATCAGAAGACGAACCTGACATTGTACTCTTGCAGATGATTTGCTTGACCCTTAACTTTGCTTTCCCTCCTGGTTAACTTAAACAGGTGTCCTGGTTTTTTAAGAGCATTGCAAATCATAAAGAATTAGGAAACGTAATACTTTACTATTGCCAAGCTGTCATGCCACATTGAACCCTCTAAACAGTCATATCTGTGCCCGTAAATCTTGCAGATTCTCTGTAATTAGATGTGATTTTATTTTTTTTTTAACCTTTTCCCCCACCTACCTAAAATAATACCCAGTTCAGTTCAGTCTGTTTTATTGAGGGGGTTGGTGAGGGAGAAGTGTGTCTTCAGAAGCATGTCATCTCCAGGTACTTCTGTTTTGTCTTTCCCAAAGGTCAAACCCTTTGTTTCCTCTACTCCCTGTTGAAAATCAAGTGGGCCAAGGCTTAAGGAATTTTTAAGAAAATCAAGTTGTTTTAGAACAATGCATCTGTTTTGTACTAAATGCTAAGAATAAATTAACTTTGTCATTTACATTTGTCTGAAGCATACCACCTTAAGTGGAAGGAGGAGTATTTAAGAGAAAGAGTTTACTTAGCTTCTTAGAAGAAATAAAGGGTCTTTGAAGAGAATGGTTAGTGCCCATGATAGGAGAGAGGATAATTAGAGGAGGAATAAATTTCTGGAGGTGTGAGATTTTTTTAATCCCCATTTTTATATTCTTTTCTGCACAGCTTTTTTTTTTTGAAACTTGAAACATATAAACTAAATGTTATATGGAATATATTTGAATCATTAAATTTTTTTTCAGGACCTGCCTTAAGTGTGAAAGTAATGACTGATGAGAGTGGAAAATCCAAAGGTTTTGGATTTGTAAGCTTTGAAAGGCATGAAGATGCACAAAAAGTAAGACTTAATTATCAGAGGCAATGTGGGTTTTCCGTATTTTATAAGAAGTGGGGGATACAAAGTTGAGTTGCTCTTGCATCGAAATACACAAGCATACTGCTGGCTATTCTACATGTTGTATTTCATATGTATTGTTTTGAATTACTTGCATTTCTTGTATTAGTTTTGAGAGTATAAATTGAAAACCTATATTAATGTCTTAAGACTTCGCTGGTGGCTCAGATGGTAAGGCATCTGCCTACAATGTGGGAGACCCGGGTTCAATCCCTGGGTTGGGAAGATCTGGAGAAGGAAATGCCAACCCACTCCAGTATTCTTGCCTGGAAAATCCCATGGATGGAGGAGCTTGGTGGGCTGCAGTCCATGGGGTCGCAAAGAGTCAGAAACGACTGAGCAACTTCACTTCCCTTCACTTCTTCATTATTTCTTAAAACCTCAAAGTTTAGTTTTTGTGATGGGTCCATCTTTAGCTTTTATAATCTAACAGATTTTCTTTATTGTTAAAAAATGAACTTATTAGTGCAAGTTAGTAATTAAAATTTTGGGTTTTTGGTTTCTTTCGGTAAGGCTGTGGATGAGATGAATGGAAAAGAGCTCAATGGAAAACAGATTTACGTTGGTCGAGCCCAGAAAAAGTGGAACGACAGACAGAACTTAAGCGCAAATTTGAACAGATGAAGCAAGACAGGATCACCAGATACCAGGTTCGTTTTTTAACTGAACAAGTAAAACTAAGGAGTGAGGAAACCTATTCTATGTTCATTTCAGTTACTGCCAGGTAACTGGAGGGTTTGAGAGGGGAAAAGGAGAGGAAACATGGGATAAGCTAATAGGAAGTATGTTTAAGTACCACTGTGGTTTTCCTTTTTCCAAATTTTTTTTTTTTTTTTTTAAGGGTGTTAACCTTTATGTAAAAAATCTTGATGATGGTATTGATGATGAACGTCTCCGAAAAGAGTTTTCTCCATTTGGCACAATCACCAGTGCAAAGGTAAAGCATATGATGCATATCTTTTTTTTAAGATTTGAGAAAAATATGTGCCCATGGATGTATGTATATAAATTTTATATTTCGTATTGGAGTGTTGTAAGAGAACTTGGAGTATGATAGTATTTATTCCTGAATGTGTTTATCCTTTATGTTCCCCAAAAAGCATTTAAATGGAGTATTGTGCATCCATTTATTTTGAATGTATGAGGAAGCATGCATGTTTTACAGAGGAGAGTCTTTATAAAAAGTCCTTTTAAAAAGAAGTCCTTTGTGAATCACTGTATCACTGTTGGCAAGAAGATAAAAAGTTTGGCAAGAATTTATTCTGAGAGAGAAGGTCGTTATGTTAATTTGATAACACTTGCCGAAAAAACATTGATCAAGACAGAAAGGTGACAACTCCATGCTAAAGTCTGGCAAAGGACTTGGTTGGCTGTCCCAGATATTTTCCATGCTTGTATACTTAGCGTATGCATATAAACTTTTATAAAACAGAGTCATAGTATACCTATTCTGCAGTTTGTCTTTTTATTTACAGATCTGGGTACATATTTATCTCAGACATTTTCTCATTTTTCACTAAAGGCTGGCTATTCATGGTATAAGTGTACCTTAATTTATTCTGCTGTGCCCATATTATTGGACATTTGGGTTACTTGCGTGTTAACAGTATTAGACCTGCCACTCTAACATCCTCATATACCTTTGCACGTATACATACCAGTATTTCTGAAGTCCTAGAGTTGAAATAGCTGTTTAGTGGGTATGTATATTTAACATTAATATGACAGAATTGTCCAAAAAGGCTGAACAAATTAAATTACTACTAGTCTTGTCAAGTTAGTAGAAAGTGATACACATCTTTTTAAATGAGACATGCTATTTACGTGTTTACTTGTTTAGCCTGTTCTTTGCCTGTTTTTACATTGCATTGTTTATTGATTTCATAGGGAGAATTTCATGTCAGCTCTTTGTTTTATATTGCAAATATTTTTTCCAAGTCTTCCATTTAAGACTTGAGGGTCTTGTATCATCTTAGGTTTTCCCGGTATTTTGCATTTTTTGTTTGGAGTCAGAATCTATCTGGCAATTGGAATTGTTTCAGTGTGATGTGACTATAAGCTCTACATTAATTCAGAATTATCCCATTGTATCATAGACTAGATAGTCCAAAGTCCATCTTTTACCTACTGTTTTAAAATGTAAGCTTAACATCCCAAGTTCCCATACTTGCATGGGTATATTTCTAGACTCTTTTTGAGATGTAATTGACATAAAACATACTCAAGTGTAGAACATAGTTGTTTGATATTTGTTTATACTGCAGAGTGATCACGATAAGTCTAGATAACATTAATTACCATAGATTAAAAGTATTTTTTTCTTGTAATGGTAACTTTAAAGATCCATTCTCTGCAACTGTCAGATAAGTAACACATATTAACTGTAGTCCCCAAACTGTCCCTATACATCCTATTCATTGTGTCCCTAGTCCTTGCTTCCCTGTGACTTTATGCCTAGGAGTTTGTACTTTTTAACCACCTTCATCCGTTTCCCCAAGCCCCCTGCCTCTCTGGCAGCCACCAATCTGTTCTCTGTATCCTTGAGGCCAGTTTTTTGTTTTGTTTTGATTCCACATTTATGTAAGACCATGAATCTGTTTTATTGCTCTTTTGTTTGTTCCTATGTCACCAGCATGATGTTTAATACAGATGTATAGCATGCGTACATGTAGGTCTACTGAGTAGTTCATTTCATTTCCTTCCTGCTTGTTTAAAAAAATCTTTGGAGTTATTACGAAGTTTCCTGAATGTTGTTTATACCCCAATATTTATGGCCCTTATGGTTGTAAATGTGAAATTTTAATTTTAAAATGAGACTCAACTGCTTCCCCCACCCCAAAGAGTAATAAAGCATCTTGTCAGCTTGACTTGTTAGAATAGTTAGATTTTAACTGTGCATTTTTCTAAATTTTTTACTAAAATTTAGTAGGCTTTGAATGTATTTAGAAATTAAACCTTAATATTGAAAATCTAAAAACCTTAAAGTTTCTGTTGTGTCTTCGCCCCTTTACTTTGGCTTGGCTAGGATAATGCATGCGTGTAGTTTACCCTTAGTATTTGGATATTAATGGGAAAATTGTGGGGAAAGTGATGAGAGTGTTGACAGGGTTAAGTGTGAGGTGGTGGCTCTAGTTGATACTATTTTTGTGCCTCATCCTTCTATTGCATTAATTGTGTGGTTTTTTAATTTTCTTTCAATAGGTTATGATGGAGGGTGGTCGCAGCAAAGGTTTTGGTTTTGTATGTTTCTCCTCCCCAGAAGAAGCCACTAAAGCAGTTACGGAAATGAACGGTAGAATTGTGGCCACCAAGCCATTGTATGTAGCTTTAGCTCAGCGCAAAGAAGAGCGCCAGGCTCACCTCACTAACCAGTATATGCAGAGGATGGCAAGTGTAAGAGCTGTGCCCAACCCCGTAATCAACCCCTACCAGCCAGCACCTCCTTCAGGTTACTTCATGGCAGCTATCCCACAGGTAGGTTCTAGAAAAGGACAAAAACCTCATGAAGGTTTTCCTGTTAGGTCACCTTTAATGTTTTGTCGTCTCCCCCCCCCCCCCCCCAAAAAAAGAAGAAAGTCTTAAGATGAAAACATTGAGATGTGAATTACGATTGGATTTGAAAAATGCTTCAGCGTGTGCATGCTATGTACTAAGTCACTTCAGTCTGCCTTTGTGACCCTATGGACTGTAGCCCCCCAGGCTCTTCTGTCCATGGGATTCTCCACGCGAGAATATGGGAGTAGGTTGCTGTGCCCTCTTGGGGATCTTTCCTGGAGTGTGAAGACCTGTTAACTCTTTTGAACATGCATAATGTGTTGTCTTATCTGCTTTTTCTATGATACATTTGCCTGCTTCCAACAGACTCAGAACCGTGCTGCATACTATCCTCCTAGTCAAATTGCTCAACTAAGACCAAGTCCTCGCTGGACTGCTCAGGGTGCCAGACCTCATCGTAAGCTTTTTTTTTTTTAAGTTGCAAAATATTTGAACTAAAAAACATAAATGAGGCAAATAAGCTGTTGTATCCCAGTGGTATATTAGCTGTTGCTTTCCATAATTTATAGTTACGGGTGTTCATTTTGGGCATCTTTAGCATTTTGTTCTTTAAAAAGAATCTTAAAATGCTAGTAATATATATGCTGGTTTGATTTTTTTTTTTTTCCTTTTTATCACAAGTTTGGGAATGCATCCAACTCCATTTCATATTTTTATGCTCTGATGTGAAGTGGCATAAAAGTCTGAAGAAAATGAAAGATAGGAGCCTAAGCTTTTAAAAAATAACACTTGTTTATATTTGGTCATTTTTAGTCTTTTGTGCAAATCTCAGCTCTGAAAAAGCAAGATGAACACTGAGTTTTTCCCAGTTAATGTGTGTTCATATCTTTAAACGTAGCATTCCAAAATATGCCCGGTGCTATCCGCCCAGCCGCTCCTAGACCACCATTTAGTACTATGAGACCAGCTTCTTCACAGGTTCCACGAGTGATGTCGACACAGCGTGTTGGTGAGTCTTAACCCTTCCCATAAAAGTTGGTCTCCAATTGGAAATACGAAGATATATACAGAAAATTTTTTTTTTTTTTTTAGCTAACACATCAACACAAACTATGGGTCCACGGCCCGCAGCTGCTGCAGCTGCAGCTACTCCTGCTGTTCGCACCGTTCCACAGTACAAATACGCTGCGGGAGTTCGCAATCCTCAACAGCATCTGAATGCACAGCCACAGGTCACCATGCAGCAGGTGTGGATTTGATGGCTTCTTTATGGTAAAGATGACAGTCCTTGAGTGCAGAGACTTTGGGGACAGCGGTATGACGTGTGAGAGCTTAAGCTATCGAGAACATCTTGTTGAAGTCCCACTAATGGCTAGTATGTTAAAATATGTGCTACACTCCAGGAATTAGAGCAGCGTTTTCCCTTCCTGAATTGCTTATGTGGTTTGAGAGTTTTATTTGGCATAGTTGTAAGAAAGGGTGAAATAAAGTTTAGTTTGTGAGATTTGGCTTACCGTTTTTTTGGTTTTTTGACCCCTGGGACCAAAATTGTGGTTGATTATACTAGAAGTATGGTTCCAAAGACTACTCCAGATAAAGAAAATTCAACATCCCTGTGCTTATAAGACTTGAGCACTTAGGTGTTAATAGCTGCCTTAGGCTGCATTTTCTGGTTCACTCAGCTTCTCCTGTTTATGTTTAGATTATAGTCTTTATCCAGTTATTTTCCAGTGATGACTGTATTTATGCTTGTCATTACTTCTGTACTTAGGAATTTTCCCATTTTCTTTCTAGCCCGCTGTTCATGTACAAGGTCAGGAGCCTCTGACTGCTTCCATGTTGGCATCTGCCCCTCCTCAAGAACAGAAGCAAATGCTGGGTAAGTGCCTTTGTCCCACCTGGTCAGTCACAGTAAGAGACTAGAAAATAGGAAGACACTTAGACTGCCTTTGCACCTAAAAATAGGGTGGCGGGATCTGAATTGGAATGAATGATTACCATGGCAGTTTGTCTGCTGAACTCATTAAAAGCCTGGAAAGCTATTAAAATGTTGCCTTTGACAGACAGGGTAATGGGGCATGACTTGCCAGGTATCCTACCACATTTTCTGAAGGAGTTTGAAATTTGAACCAAATGAATAAGCCACTTTGATTTTGACTGAGCACAGATTTAACACATAGCTTCATTTCATCTTTTTTTGGCAAACTGATGGCTTTCAAGAATTGGTTGCCTTGTGGTAGATCTTAATCCATTTTATACTGAACATCTCATGAAAGATACTGAAATGGTGGATTATGGGTTCGCATTTATTTGCTGTATACGAAGGGTTCATAAACCCCAGTTTTACTATAGTAGATGCCTTAAAAATTTTTTTTTGATTGAAGGAGTTTTTGAATGTTTTTGTTCCTAGGTGAACGGCTCTTTCCTCTAATTCAAGCCATGCACCCTACTCTTGCTGGTAAAATCACTGGCATGTTGTTGGAGATTGATAATTCAGAACTTCTTCATATGCTTGAGTCTCCAGAGTCTCTCCGTTCTAAAGTAATTTAAATTTATCATTTACCTACCAGCTTCTTATACTACATATTCCAGGATGTTTTGTAGAACATTTATATGTGCTTTGTACAAGTCATGCACAGTTCTAAGAGCTTTATAAATATTAATTGAAAATCCTAATAACCTATGGTGCTCTTATCCATTTTGTAGACAGGAAAACTAAAGTATAAAGAGGTTAAATAATTTGCCCAGTTGCTCACAAAGCAGCTAGTGAATGGCAGAGCTCGGTTTCAGATCCAGTCACTGTAACTCCAGCGTCCATTAACTCTTAACTGCTCATCTGTATTGAAGAAAGGGATATTTGCTCATATTTCTGAACTTTGGGGGATTTTTGGTGGGGAGAAAGTAGGAAGTACAAGAGGTTAATAATTCCAAAACAGTGGTGGAATAGAGGCCAAGGGATACAGATGTATAGTTGGAATGTGTTTTTTTTTCATAACAGTCATTAACACCTTCATCTGAGGAAAGGAGTTTGCCTTTGTTGGACATTTGTAGGTTGGCGGTTTGAAGCTGTATTCTAATTATTGTTTTTCAGAACCAGTTTGTTTTCGTTTTTTCAGGTTGATGAAGCTGTAGCTGTACTCCAAGCCCACCAAGCAAAAGAGGCTGCCCAGAAAGCAGTTAACAGTGCCACTGGGGTTCCAACTGTTTAAAGTGAGCCTGCCTCCTGTTTCTTATTTTCACAGTTTGAGCATGTATTGAAACGTAGCAAAAACTCATTTTATCACTAATCCAAATGCATTGCCAGTTTTTCAAAGAGAAGTAAAGATACAGAGGAATTAACTACGTGTTACCCTGGTATAGACTTGAATTTTTGAGATCAAGACCCCTTCAGACGTTTTGCATAGTAATTTGTGTTAAATAGCTGTAACGTGGATTGGCCCTGTGTAGATAGCTGAAGGACTTTCATAGCTTAATACATTTTCTTGGGTGGCAGTGATGAAGTTGTTTTTTGGCCTCTAATACTGCCTTTCATTACCCCCAAGAAATAGGGTGATGTAGCTGTGTAGCCAGAGCCAGGCGTGTACAAAGCTTTCCTATAAAATAGGAAATAGCTGGGGCTGTGCGGGTTGTATTCCGTGTTGAGGCTCCTCTGTCCCACTGTCACCCTGTGAAAGCGGCCGCGCAGCTTGTGAACCAGCAGAAGTGGCTGTGGTTCATAGAGCTTTACAGAGACAGGCTCTCAACAGGCTGAACCTGGCTGAGGGCTTTCACACCGACAAGTGCCAGTATTGGTCCTCTTACTTTTGTTTTTATAAAAATACTTGACATAACAACATTGTGTAAATTTAAGTGTGTAACGTGTTAATTGGATACATTTATATATTGTAAGGAGAAGGCGACGGCAAGCCACTCCAGTACTCTTGCCTGGAAAATCCCATGGACGGAGGGGCCTGGTAGGCTGCAGTCCATGGGGTCGCTAAGAGTTGGACACGACTGAGCGACTTCACTTTCATGCATTAGAGAATGAAATGGCAACCCCTTCCAGTGTTCTTGCCTGGAGAATCCCAGGGACCGGGGAGCCTGGTGGGCTGCCGTCTGTGGGGTTGCAGAGAGTCAGACACGACTGAAGCGACTTAGCAGCAGCAGCATATGTTGTAAAATATGACTGCCGTTATAGCTATAATTAGCACTTCTGTCACTTAGGTAAAGGTCCTTTCTTTTTAGTGGTTGGAATCATTATGTTTTGTGTCTTAAATTTGATGATCATAATCTCTTTTTCCCCCACATTTACAGATGATCAGGGACCATGAAAAGAAACTCGTGCTTCACCGAAGAAAAATACCTAAACATCGAAAAACTTAAATACTATGGAAAAAAAAAACATTGCAAAACATAAAATAAATAAAAAAAGGAAAGGAAACTTTGAACCTTATGTACCGAGCAAATGCCAGGTCTAGCAAACATAGTGCTAGTCCTAGATTACTTATTGATTTAAAAACAACAAAAAATACAAAAAAATAGTAAAATATAAAAACAAATTAATGTTTTATAGACCGTGGGAAAAAGAATTTTCAGCAAAGTACAAAAATTTAAAGCATTCCTTTCTTTAATTTTGTAATTCTTTACTGTGGAATAGCTCAGAATGTCACTTCTGTTTTAAATAACAGAATTGATAACTGAGCAAGGAAACGTAATTTGGATTATAAAATTCTTGCTTTAATAAAAATTCCTTAAACAGTGCACAGTGATGTTATTCTATTTTATTTCTCTTTATAATTGGCTTGGGAAAATAGGTGATAGTTGAAACTGACGTTAAGAGCCTCCTTCATAACAAAGGTACTGATTGTTTTTCAGAAGTTTATTAGGTTTATGGAAGAAACATAAAACAGTGCCTCTAATGCACTTTATGAAGTCAGATTTCTATGTGAGTTCTTTAGAGATGATTTCAGTATATGATATGTTAAGGTTTCTAGGCTGGGAGATAGCTTTTACTTTTACTTTTTTTTTTTTTACATCACTTACTTAAAACAGTAATAATTACTGTGTTTGCTGGACAGGAGAGTAGATAATATAAAAATTATACCAAAAACTAGTTACATTAAGTGTACTTAGGATTAGTTTTAAGCCTTAATTTTATAGACTTGTAATTTGACTTATTGATTATTGTGACTTAACTCAGAATAATACTTTATCATCGAAAGTACTTTTAAATAATGAAGATAATAGGGCTTCTACATTGAGAGGAATGGATTTAAAACACCAGAATTGGGGCCCAGGGCATACACATTAAACAGGTATCCCTGACAGTTTCAGTGTGCTTTAGAGAATGATCTAGTTTTAACTCTTATTTCATTATCTACACACTACTGCCAGAGTTTGCTTTGTGAGTTGCATATCTGATTATCACCATGCTAGAATTACAACTATCTTGCCTTTGGAAGCAAATAAGTCTGTCTGAAGCCTTAGCTATGACAGTGCCAGCCCTCCCTGCATATTGAAGCCTTATGCGTTTCACTGTATTCTGACACTCTAAGAGAGACAAACCCCACTTCCTGCCCATGGCTTATTGGCATGCACCTAGTAGGCATTGTTAACTGTGATGATTTTGTATTTTGCCTGGCTGTAGTCCTACCCTGACTGTTGAGGTGAAAACAACTTTTATGAGTCATGAAAGCTTTATCAGGGATATATCTCAATTTGAATGCAGAATGGTTCAAGCCTTCACGTTTTAAAGGAGCAGCTTCTAAGATGTTTCAAGCTAAAGTTCTCATAGTTGAAAACCATTCCAGATCTAGAGTTGCAGATGGTATTCACAGACAGTAGTTTGCTTTGTGTGTTGGATAGCTAGAATTCAGTATTTCTTGTGTGATACAAAGATAAATCATTTGATTTTGAAATGTCTGTTTTCTTAGAGGAGACAACAAAACAGGTAGATGTCTGTCATCTACTTGTAGGAATTGATATAGGAACAAAATCCTCATTGTTTTGATTGTGTACCAAAAGTTAACTTGTCACCCACAAAATCTTTGTGCAAACAGATTTCAGTCATCTGTGGATAGCACAGAAAAATGAGTCACCTGAAATCCACGTGTTCCCACTAGAACTAAAAAATGTCTTGTTTCAGCTCTCAAAAACAAGCATCCTTTTCAAGGCCTGTTTGTGCCTCACTTTGACATTCTTGTGCTGTATGTGTCTGTGAGTGAGTGTGCGTATAATTTTACTGTTTAAATGGCCCCTCTGGAGAAAATGTAAGTTTCATTTGGGCATAAGTTATAGAGCTGTCAGCTGTGGGTTCAGTGTTTCAGGCAGAAACACAAAGCTGTGTGTCAACTGATGAAAATGTGATAGGCTCACAGGTACCTAACTTACTTCCCCTAGGAGCAATGACTCAGTTATTTACCAGTTTCAGTGTTCGCAAGACTTCACAAAACAATCTTCATAGATGATAACTGACTAGTGTCTGATAAATATGGCTGGGCTTCCTGGTGGCTCAAACAGTAGAGAATGTGGGAAACCTGGGTTCAGTCCTTGGGTTGGGAAGATCCCCTGGGGAGGGAGGGCATGGCAACCCACTCCAGTATTGCCTGGAGAGCCTCTAGGCTACAGTCCATGGGGTTGCAAAGAGTTGGACATGACTGAGCACACTCAACTTCATGTAGGACTTGAAGCACAGTGAAGGACACTACCATATCTTACAAGGCTTACTATGGCTGCCTCTTGGCAGATAGGAGATGATAATGGCTACTTGGAAACTGCTTATTTAGCCTAGAATCTCCTCTTCTGTAGCATGTACACTAAGTTGCATGGCTAAAGCAAGCTAATGTATCTTGTTTATAGAATGCTACTTTTGATTATACCTCTACCAAACTAATGGATGACAAATGAGTGAAATTTTAGAGAGTACTTTGAAATTTTCTTACTCTTGATGTAAGACCATGGTCCCTGTTCATTTGCAGTGAGTAAATGAGGACCTGGATAGCTGTGCTTAATAAGTGCATTCTCCGTGTAAGACCAGTTCTAAAATGATCAGGTTTGATTTTCTGTCCACCATTTTAAGTTTGGGGGCAGGGTTGGGGGGAATTTGTCTTTTCAACAAAGATGGTGGTGGTGATGGTAGTTGAGTTGCTAAGACTCTCGTGACTCCATGATCTGTAAGATCTGTACATGGTCTGTAGTCTGGAATTTTCCAGGCAAGAATACTGAAGTGGGTTGCCATGCTCTCCTCCAGTTATCTTCCTGGCCCAGGTCTGCATTGCAGGTAGATTTCTTTACTGACTGAGCCACCAGGAAAGCCCTAACAAAGTTAGAAAAGCATGCAATTTACTTCGTTACTGAAAACATCCCCAGAAAGCCTGAAACAGTTTATTCATTTATTAGCCTAACCTAACATACTCCCTATAGAGAAGAAGCTCTTCATGTTGGAAGGCAAGAATATTTTTTTAGATCCTACAAAATACATAGCAACAGTTCATAAGGTATATATGAGCAGGTAGATATGTGACTGGTGATGATAAGGTTTTGTTTCTATGTATTCCCAACCTGAAGTAAGAAAAATACGTTGTACTTGGAATATTTTATTCTGATATTCAAATCTGTAAGTAAACATGCCAGACTGATATCCAAAAAGTCTTTAATCATCCCCCAAATGTTAATATTTCCCAAACCATTGAAATTAAGACATTTTGACCATTTTTTTTTTGAAGTAACAGCATAAAAAGTTCTAAAAATGTAAAAAAATGAATCAGATGCTTAATTGTATGCTAGACATGGTTTTTAAATTTGTTATAGACCTCATTTTTTGTAAGCACTTAACAAATGTTGGTGATTATTTATAATACCGATTATGATACAGTGATAATTTGGTGGAACAGTAATTATGGGCAACAACAAAAATTGTGAAATGAGTGAGGAATGGAGATCGTGTGCACTAAGCAGTTATAGGCACCTGTGTAGAGCAGGGATTCTTAAGATGGGTGGAGCATTTGACAGAATTTTAAACACTGAAAAGCTTGCTTTTGAATATTGAGCAAGTGCTACCTGTTGACTTATCAAATGAACTCTACATATACTCTCTCAGGCCTGGCGTGCTGCAGTTCATGGGGTCTCAAAGAGTCGGACACGACTGAGCAACTGATCTGATCTGATCAGTTCTTAAAACCATCCCTAAGTTAGATTCAGTCGTATAGTCTTATTCTACAGGTGAAGAAACTAAAGCTTAAAGGAGTTTCATGACTTTCCCAAAGCACATAGTAAGTGGTAGTGAAGCTTGGATTTGAGTCCAGATCTACAGGCTCTACAGTGCTGTTAGGGTGCTCTTAGGGTCTGTGTAAACTGCCTACGAACTATGAAAAAGTGAAGGTCCGTAAAATCTCAGATGTTTAGGCTACCTTCAGCCTGGGAGACAGGAGGTGAGGGGGTAATGGGAGGTGGCAGTGCTTGAGAGTAAGGCGAAACAAAGATGCTTTTCTCTTGTCACATTTTAGGGCAGTCAAAAAAGAGAAAGTCGCTATTTAGTATAATGAAAAAGGACGTTTTTGACCCAGCTGATGATAATTCCAAATCAGTCCTTTCTTGTGAGCACCTTGGACAGCCTGGGAGCACCAGACGTTTCTTTTAGTGACCCTGTGATCATTTTTCTGAGTTTGTTCATATTCTAGGTTCCCTTGGAATTCTAAATGGACTTAACCAAAACCTTTTAATCACCCTAAGAGTTTTCATAAGACTTGTGGAACTAACCTGACCCTGTATTTTATTTCTGTGCTGTGCATGCATGCCAAGTCACTTCAGTCAGGTCCAACTCTTTGTGATCCTATGGCCTGTATCCTGCCAGACTCTGTCCATGGGATTCTCCAGGCAAGACTGCTGAAGTGGGTTGTCATTTACTCCCCCAGGGGATCTTCCTGGCCCAACAATCGAACTCCTATACATCTGCATTGGCAGGCAGATTCTTTTTTTATTTTTTTTTATTTATTTGGCTGCATAGAGTCTTAGTTGTGGCACGTGGGAACTAGTTCCCTGACCAGGGATCGAACCCACCACCTACTGTATCGGGAGCACAGAGTCTTAGCCACTGGACCACCAGGGAATTCCCTGGCAGGCAGATCCTTTACCACTGAGCCACCTGGGAACATACCAACCTTTTCTCAACAGTTACTAGCAAATAGATAAAATGCTAATTGGCTGCTGCTAAAGAAGAAATTTCCAAGTTGGGTATGTTTTATTTAAGTAACCTGCTGTTAGTAGCAAAACCAAATCTAGAACTCCAGGATCTCTGACTCGAGTCTGTGCTATTAACTTTCATTTTAGTTTAGCATTTATTTCTCTTGCTATTCCTTTATGCTGAAAAAAATTCAACAGGCAAGAATTCTTTGTACTTCCTTTCCCAATTACTTTAATGGATAACAACTTTTAAAAACAGAGTCAGAGTTCACTGATGTCAGAATCATGATCAGAGTCCTTTTCTCTATCCTTTTGAACAACTAAGCAGACCACAAGAGAACAGAAGTGCCTCTGCACATTACACCAAAGGACACACCAGCCCGCCTGTGCAGAGATAACTGATTTTTACTAAGTTGTGCCTCCAAGGGGTATGGTGAACCTACCCTGCCCACCACCACTTGCCACGGATTGGGGAGAAAAGAGCCTGGAGGGTGCAAAACCAGGTGGATGGTGGATATCCACCGGCAAGAGAGAGCTGGTGGAAGTCTAGCCTGCCTCGGGAGATTCCAGCCTGCCATCAAGGCAGCACAGACACAGAGATAAGTTTGGAAGAGGGAGGAACTCACATGGGCGGCCCCTGTCCCAAGGAGGGCACAGCAAGGGGCTGGGCTTTTTGTGACAGCAGTGGTCACCTCTAAGGCAGAGGAGGTGGAAAGTCATGACCTCACTCACGGAGGAGGTAGGTGGCGAACAAAAGTGATGAGTGAATTCCCGGCTACCACAATTATGCAGGGTTTAGCTGGAGAAACCCATCTCTCCAGCAGCACCAGACTTCTGAGGATGGACCTCCATGACTGGAGAGGGAAGAAAAAGGTAAGGATATGAAAGAGTATTAAAGAAATGCACTTCCTGTCTAAGGACTTCAACAGGTCTACCCACAAACCTCTGAGAGTATTCCACTCAAGGCTCCCTCCACCAGGCTGTGGGTACACTCATTGCTCCAAGTGCCAAACCCACCTACACCCCACTCCTGCCAACTCCTTGTCTACATTCCTGAATCCATCCCAAGACCCAGCTCCAGTACACACACAGGTGCCCAGATACAGGTCAAGTTCAGTGAGCAAGAAAGTCACAAACTTGAGCTTTAGAGCCACAGTCTGAAATACAAAAGAAAGGACTCTAATAGCCAGCCTGTTGAACTCCAAAAACCAAAGAGAACATAAAAGCTTGGTTAAGAATGTAGGTGGTGCTCCATCACTCCGTCATGTCTCTTTGCAACCCTATGGAGTGTAGACCACCAGGCTCTTCTGCCCCTGGAATTTTCCAGGCAAGAATGCTAGAGTGGGTTGCCATTTCCTCCTCCAGATCTTCCCAACCCAGGGATCAAAACTTGTTTCTCTTATGTCTCCTGCATTGGCAGGCAGATTCTTTAACCACTGTGCACCTAGAAAGCTAAGAAGGTAGCTGCTGCTTCAGTTGCAAAAGCAAGAGCGCATATCTACAAACATGAATACTTAAGTCTGGTATCACAAAAAGAAAAATAATTCTCCACCAACTGAACACAAGACACACAAGATTGCAATCTAACTGATAAAGAATTTAAAATAGCTTTAATGAAGAAAGTCAATGAGCTACAAGAAAACTCTAGGGGCTTCCTTGGTGGTTCAGTGGTTAAAAGTCTGCCTTGCCATGCAGGGGATGCCGGTTGGATCACTAGTCTGGAAAGATCCCACATGCTGCTGAGCAACTAAGCCCAAGCACCACAGCTACTGAGCCTGGACTCTAAAGCCTGCAAACGGCACTTCTGAGCCCACGTGCTGCAGCTCCTGGAGGCTGTGTGCCCTAGAGCCCACGTTCCTCCTCGAGAGAAGCCACTGCGATGAGAAGCTTGCCCACCACAACCAGAGAGGGGCCCTTGCTCACTGCAACTAGAGAAAACCTGTGTGCAGCTACGAAGGCCCAGCACAGCCAAAAACAACTAAAATTATATATGTACACATATGTAGACTCAGATAATGAAATCAGGAATAAAATTAATGAACAGCAGTTTTTAAAATTATTTTTCATTTTATATTTTTTATATTTTAAATTTATTTTTTGTTTTCAAATATATTTTATATTTTTATTTTATAATTGTATAGTTGATTTACAATGTTTTATTAGTTTCATGTGTACAGCAAAGTGGTTCAATTACAGAAGGAATTCTTTAACAAAGAGGTTTAAATTATAAGAAAGAACCAAATGAATTCTGGAGCTGAAGAATTAAATATGTGAAGAATGCAACAGAGAGTATCAGTAATAGGACAGACCAGACGGAAGAGAGAATAAGTGACTTGGAGAATAAAAATACAGAAATAATTCAGTTAAAAGAGAGAGAACTTAGATCTAAAAAGAGTTAAAAAAAACAAAACCCTGTAAGAGCTATTGAATTCAATATGCAAGGCAAGATTAATTGGTGTACCAGAAAGAGAAGAGAGAGAGAGAAGCCATTATTTAAAGAAAAGGCGAGAACTTCCCAGAATTTGGACAAACATCCCACAAAGCTAGTAAAACAGCCTATTACTTCAATGCAAAAAGACCTTCTCCAACACACATTACACTGAAACTTAAACAACTATAAAGAATCTTAAAGGCAGACTGAGAGGGAAAAAGGTAACCAACAAAGGAACCCGCATTAGACTAGCAGTGGATTTCTCAGCAAAACTCTACAGGCCAAGAGTGAGTGAAATGACATATTCAACATGTTCAAAGATAAAATATGCCAGCCAAGAATACTTCATCAAGCAAAGCTATTCTTCACATATGAAGAGAAATCAGATCAGATCAGATCAGTCGCTCAGTCGTGTCTGACTCTTTGCGACCCCATGAACCGCAGCACGCAGGCCTCCCTGTCCATCACCAGCTCTCGGAGGTCACCCAGACTCACACCCATCAAGTCAGTGATGCCATCCAGCCATCTCATCCTCTGTCGTCCCCTTCTCCTCCTGCCCTCAATCCCTCCCAGCATCAGAGTATTCTCCAATGAGTCAACTCTTCGCATGAGGTGGCCAAAATACTGGAGTTTCAGCTTTAGCATCATTCCTTCTAAAGAAATTCCAGGATTGATCTCCTTCAGAATGGACTGGTTGGATCTTCTTGCAGTCCAAGGGACTCTCAAGAGTCTTCTCCAACACCACAGTTCAAAAGCATCAATTCTTCGGCGCTCAGCCTTCTTCACAGTCCAGCTCTCACATCCATACATGACCACAGGAAAGACCATAGCCTTGACTAGGCGAACCTTTGTTGGTAAAGTAATGTCTCTGCTTTTGAATATGCTATCTAGGTTGGTCATAACTTTCCTTCCAAGGAGTAAGCGTCTTTTAATTTCATGGCTGCAGTCACCATCCGCAGTGATTTTGGAGCCCAGAAAAACAAAGTCTGACACTGTTTCCACTGTTTCCCCATCTATTTCCCATGTAGTGATGGGACCAGATGCCATGATCTTCGTTTTCTGAATGTTGAGCTTTAAGCCAACCTTTTCACTCTCCACTTTCACTTTCATCAAGAGGCTTTTTAGCCCCTCTTCACTTTCTGCCATAAGAGTCGTGTCATCTGCATATCTGAGGTTATTGATATTTCTCCCAGCAATCTTGATTCCAACTTGTGTTTCTTCCAGTCCAGCATTTCTCATGATGTACTCTGCATATAAGTTAAATAAACATGGTGACAATATGCAGCCTTGACGTACTCCTTTTCCTATTTGGAACCAGTCTGTTGTTCCATGACCAGTTCTAACTGTTGCTTCCTGACCTGCATACAGATTTCTTAAGAGGCAGATCAGGTGGTCTGGTATTCCCATCTCTTTCAGAATTTTCCATAGTTTATTGTGATCTACACAGTCAAAGGCTTTGGCATAGTCAAGAAAGCAGAAATAGATGTTTTTCTGGAACTCTCTTGCTTTTTCCATGATCCAGCGGATGTTGGCAATTTGATCTCTGGTTCCTCTGCCTTTTCTAAAACCAGCTTGAACATCAGGAAGTTCACGGTTCACATATTGCTGAAGCCTGGCTTGGAGAATTTTGAGCATTACTTTACTAGCGTGTGAGCTGAGTGCAATTGTTCGGTAGTTTGAGCATTCTTTGGCATTGCCTTTCTTTGGGATTGGGATGAAAACTGACCTTTTCCAATCTTGTGGCCACTGCTGAGTTTTCCAAATTTGCGGGCATAATGAAGAGAAATACTCCTACACAAAAGCTGAGGGAGTTTACCACCACTAGATCTGCCTTGCAAGAAATGCTGAGAAGAGTTAAGTTGAAATTAATATGCTAATTAGAAACATCAAAACATACAAAAGTATACAACATTCTGGTAAAGGTGAAAAAGAATTAGAAAACTCAGTATTAGAATGGTGTGTTAGCCATTTAGCTGTAGTATAAACATTAAAGGAAGAGAATATTTTAAAATAGCTACTATAGTTAGTTAATGAATATATAGCATAAAAGAGCCAAATTATAACATCAAAAATATAAGAGGAGAGGAGCATATAGACATACAAAGGTAATTGCTATCAGTATAAAATGGACTATTTTATCTATGCAGTGTTTTAAGTGAGCCTTATGGTCAAGGCTATGGTTTTTCCAGTGGTCACGTATGGATGTGAGAGTTGGACTGTGAAGAAAGCTGAGTGCCTAAGAATTGATGCTTTAGAACTGTGGTGTTGGAGAAGACTCTTGAGAGTCCCTTGGACTGCAAGGAGATCCAACCAGTCCATTCTGAAGGAGATCAGTCCTGGGTGTTCCTTGGGAGGAATGATGCTAAAGCTGAAACTCCAGTACTTTGGCCACCTCATGCGAAGAGGTGACTCATTGGAGAAGACTCTGATGCTGGGAGGGATTGAGGGCAGGAGGAGAAGGGGATGACAGAGGATGAGATGGCTGGATGGCATCACTGACTCGATGGATGTGAGTCTGAGTGAACTCTGGGAGATGGTGATGGACAGGGAGGCCTGGCGTCCTATGGTTCATGGGTCACAAAGAGTTGGACATGACTGAGCGACTGAAAAAAAAAAAAAAAAAGTAAACACAAAGCAAAAAATCTGGTGTAGATTCAGGAAACAAAAGGAGAGAGGACACCACCATGGAAAATCGCCAGTTGACAAATGCAGGCAGAAAGGGAGGGGAAGAGAAACAATGGAGGTACAAAATAGCCAGAAGTCTAACAGTAGGACGGTAGTAGTGGGTCTGTACATATCAATAATTACTCCAAATATAAGGGTGTTGAATTCACCAATTAAAAGGCCAAATGGCTGGATCAATTAAAAAAAAAAGACCCAAATATGTTTACTGCCTGAAGAAGATTCATCTTCAGCTGTAAAGACACATAGGCTCTAAGTGAAGGGATGGAGAAAGATACTTCATGTAAGTGGAGACCAAAAGAAAACAAGGGTAATCATATTTCTATCAGACAAAACAGACGTTAAATCAAAGCCAGTAATGAGACGAAGATAGTCATTATAATAACGGGGTTAATACATCAAGAAAATACAACAGTCATAAAACTATACACACCCAACATTGGAGCACCTTATATATGTTAAGCAAATACATAACAGATCTGAAAGGAGAAATACACAATACAATAATAGTAGGGAACTTCAATACTCTGCCATCAGCAATTGATAGATTATCCATACAAGCATTAAGAAAACATTGGAATTGAGCCATACTTTTAAACCAGATTGATTAACAGGCGTATTTCATCTAGCGGCGGCAGAATGCACTTTGTTGTCAGTGCACACAGAGCGTTCTCCAGGATAAATCATGTATTAGGCCACAAAACAAATCTTTATAAATCTGAGATCTAAATCATGTATGTTTTTGTGACCACAACAGTAAACTAAAAATCAACAAGTGGAAAACCAAAATGTGGAAACTAAACAACATATTTCTGAATAACCAATGCATCAAAGAAGAAATCAAAAGAGAAATAAAAATTTATCTTCACAAATGAAAACACAGCATACTGAATCATATGCTGCAATAGTTCTGTGAAGAAAGTTTAAACCAATAAATGCATATATTAAGAAATTAGAACGATCTCCAATAAACAACTTAACTGGACAACTTAAGGACAACTTCAAAAGAAGAACAAATTAAGCCTGAAATAAGAAAAAGGAAGAAAATAATAATAAGCAGAGTGGAAATAACTGAAATAGAGAGACCAGAAAAAAATAAAAAGGATCGACAAAACTAAGTGCTGTTTGTTCAGAAAGAAAAACAAAACCAACAAATCTTTAGCTAGACTAAGAAAATGAGAAAGCGAAGTTGCTCAATCGTGTCCAACTCTTTGCGACCCCATGGACTGTAGCCTACCAGGCTCCTCCGTCCATTGGATTCTCCAGGCAAGAGTACTGGAGTGGGTTGCCATTTCCTTCTCCAGGGGATCTTCCCAACCCAGGGATCGAACCCACGTCTCCCTCATTCCAGGCAGACGCTTTAACCTCTGAGCCACTGGAGCTTACCACGCTCAAGAAAATGAGAGCAGACTGAAATAAAATTATAAATAAAAAAGGAGATGTTATAACTGCTATAGAAATACACAGGATCATGAGAGACTACTATGAAAAATGATGTGTCAACCAATCAGACAACCTGGAAGAAATGGATAAACTTCTTTAAATACACAGCTTACTGAGACTGAATCAGAACATCTGAACAAATCAATAATGAGTAAAGAGACTGAATTGATAATCAAAACCTCCCAACACAGAAAACCCCAGAACCAGAGAGCTTCACTGGCAAATTCTACCAAACATTTAAAGAAGAATTTATGTCAATCATTTTCAAACTCTTTCAAAACATGAAGAGGAGGGAATGCTTCCAAACTCATCATCCAAGGCCAGCTTTACCCTGACACCAAAGCCAGATAAGAACACTATAAAAAAACTCTTAGGTCAATATTCTTGATAAACATAGATGCAAAAATTTTCAACAAAATAATTTAGCAAACTGATTTCACGAACATATTAAAAGGATTAACATGAGCAAGTAGGATTTATCACTGAGATGCAAGAATGTTTCAACATACGTAAAACAATAAGTAACACATCATATTAAAAGAATGAAAGATAAAAATCACTTGATCATCCCCCTAAAGAAAAAAACACTTGACAAAATACAACATCCTTTCAAGACAAAAATCCCATGACCCAGCAATTCCACTTCTGAGTATATACCCAAAGGAAATGAAACCAGGATATTGAAAAGGTATGCGCATTCCATATTTATTAGATCCTTATTTACAAAAGTCAAGATATGGAGACAACTTCAATGTGTATCAACAAATGAATGGATAAAGACAACGTGACATAAATGTAATGCAGTATTATTCAACCTTAAAAAACAAAAAGAAACTCTGCAATTAAGAACCACATGTATGGGTTTTGAGGACATTAAGTGAGATAAATCAGACAGAGAAAGACATACTATTGTGATCTCACTTTAATGCGGAATCTACAAAAGCCAAACTCCGGGGTTCAAAGGCAATATAGGGATATCCTGAATATTCACCCTCTCCCATGGATACATCAAATCTACAGCTGCAAATGGAATAATTTCCTCTGGGAAATTACCCACAAGTAGGCTGAGCAACTTCTACGCATCAGGTAAATGAGGGAAAAAACCCACACTGGAGCAGGTAGGAAAGGTTAATATATTATCTTACCATAAGCCCCACCCCTTACACAGAGAACCCTGAATTGGGAGGAAACTAAACATTTGGAGATTCTTCTTAATACTAATTCTTTTCCTAATGTCTTCATTTGGGGCTTCCGTCATAGTTCAGTCGGTAAAAACCTGCCTGCAATGCAGGAGACCCGGGTTCGACTCCTGGGTTGGGGAGATCCCCTGGAGAAGAAAATGGCAACCCACTCCAGTATTCTCTCCTGGAGAATCCCAAGGACAGAGGAGCCTGGTGGGCTATAGTCCATGGGGTCACAAGAGTCGGACACAACTTAGCGACTGAACCACCACCACTACCCTGAAGAATGAAGGGTTTGAACGCCATATTGGACACCCCAGTTTTTAAGATCTGCATCTTACAGATGAGCCCCCCAAATATCTAGCTTTGAGAAACCAATGGGGCTCACATCTGTGATAAATACAAGGAGATAGGGAACAGAGAAATGACTCTTAAGAGGCACGTGTGTTCAGACTCACTCAGAGAAAGCACAGGCCACCAGCTGAGAGGCACTGAGACGTCCTGTGATAAAGCTTTATTTGCGTATCTTGAACCACTGACCTGAGGGGCAGGCACCTGTTGGGGTTCTCTCTGGGAATGGACATGGGCGGGTGTCATCTTTGCTCTCTTCTTCTGCCTCACGTCAGCTTGCTGGTATCTCTGGGAAAGGAGCTTGTCCCCTCCTTGAATGTTGCTTTTTATGGCTGCCACCAGGGACACCTTTGAGGTTGACTGGCTTTGGTGACCCGTCAGGCTTACACTGGCAGGTCCCATAGGCGTGTAACCAATGGAGAAAATGTTCTTAATTGGCTGCCACTCCCTGGGCACAAGAAGCAACAGACCGAGGCATCGAGTCCTACTATGAAAGCAGCCTACTAGCTTATCTTGACAGCGGTATCCTAAAGGGCAGGCTTCTAATGAAACACACACATGTGAGGGTCTACTGTAATGTTCTGCAGAGACCCCCAAGTGAGGGCACTGTCTTCATGCTGCCCCTCTGCCATGCTCCAGAGTGCCAGTATCTCCTGGAGAGGAATGTGCACACGTATCTGGTGCCCTGGCTGTTTGTGGCTGCTGCCCAGGGGCTGCCATTGATCGCCGAGCTCTGATGGCCAGTGGGGCTTGTATTCCTTGTCCCCTGGGACTGTAACAAATGGCGAGACAGTTCTGGGCTAGCTACCATGCCCAGGGCACTAAGCAGACAAGCAGTCTGAAACACACTCCCACACTTTCTGTGAAAGAGACCTATTTGCTTATCCTGGATCTTCAACCTTACGGGCAGGCTTCGAGTTTGACACACATTTAGGAGCCTGCTCTGGCTCTAGGGATGAGGTCAGCGGTTAGCATTTTTCATGCTCTTTACCCTGCTCCAGGCTACCAGTATCTCCTGAAAGGAACTAGCATACTCCTCTGTTGCCTCGGTTTTGTGACTACCACCCAGAGAACATCTCCAGATCACCTGGATCTAGTGGCCAGTGGGACTTATGTTTGCAGTTCCACAGGTCTGTATATGTCTGCATACTTTAGAAGCTGCTACTTGGGGGTCTAGTTTCAATCATTCTGAATCTAGGTACCGACTGAGACCTGTCCCTTTGGAGTACTGACAGGTCTTGACATACCCTCAACTATTGGGAGCTACAAAAAATAAAATAGGCTGCTTGGACAATCCCAAAGTTTTGAGAGACAACTGAAAGAGGGCGAGGTCAAATGATAAGGCGCATCTGCTACACAAGATTACTCCAAGACAAAGAGAGGTGGGTCTTTTATCTAATACATAGAAACTAACACAGAAGGTCAAGGAAAATGAAAAACCAGAAATAAGTTCCAAAAGAAAGAACCAGATAAAACCTCAGAAAAAGCCATTAATGAAATAAGA
Source organism: Tragelaphus eurycerus (assembly GCA_935064755.1). Classification (NCBI taxonomy): domain Eukaryota; kingdom Metazoa; phylum Chordata; class Mammalia; order Artiodactyla; family Bovidae; genus Tragelaphus; species Tragelaphus eurycerus. The sequence continues at coordinate 11,528,757 of CAKXYN010000035.1, read as the reverse complement.
ATAAGTGACTTATAAAGAGTTCAAAATAATGATCATAAAGGTGCTCGCCAAATTCTTGAACAGAATGGATGAACACAGTGAGAACATCAACAAAGAGACAGAAAATATAGCTTTCAGCTCTAGAGTCATAAGAACTAAGTGGAAGAAGAAGCAAATGTGTAGGCTGAAGTGCCAAAGAAGAAAGAGGCAGAGGTTCAAGTACATGTGTACATCTGTGGAAGCCACAGGAGCAGAAACAAAGGAAGCCAGAGGCCAGGGCTGCCGGTACAAACTGTTGGACTGCAATGCCTACTGTCTAGAATTTGTCTTAAAGGATCTAGAACACCTATGGCCACCCTGATCACCTAGACTACCTCTGAGAGGCCCACCTTGCTCATATCAAAATGCCTCAAATCAAAGGACATTTTGGTCCTTTGTCCTGGACCTGTGACATTCTGGACTAGTTCTGTTCTCAGCCGTGGCTGAATGTAACATGTGTATAATAAGTCATCTCTTTTGAAAAAAATAAAAAAATCAGTTTTTTTTAAAGAATATGTAAGATAGAACCAAATATAAATTATGGGGCTGAAGAATGTAATAACTAGACTGAAAAATACACTAGAGGTGGTTGAGGTGTTTAACAGCAGACTAGATGAAGAGAAGAATCAACGAACTCAAAGACAAGAAAGTGGAACTTACCCAAGCAAAGGGGAAAAAAAGATAGCGTAAGATTAAGGGACTTATGGGACAATATCAATCAGACCAATGTTTATATTATAGGGATCCCAGAAGAAGGGGAGGGAAAAGGGGGAAGAAAACTTATTTGAAGAAATAATAGCTGAAAACTTCCCATGCCTGGAAAAGGAAACAGAAATCTAGATTTAGGAAGCTCAGAGAGTTCCAAAAATGATGAGCCCTAGAGAGCAACACCAAGATGTATTATAATTAAATTATCAAAGTTAAACAAAGATAGAGTCTTAAAATAAGTAAGAGAAAAACAACTTGTCATATTCAAGGGAACCCCCACAAGATCACCAGTAGATTTTAACAGACGTTGGAGGGCCAAAAAGAATGGCCTAATATATTTAAGTGCTGAAAGAGAGGAAAGAAAAAAAGAAGAACTTGCCAACTAGTCATACTTTACTTGTCAGAGTTGTCACTCAGAACTAAAGGAAAAGTAAAGATACCTCCAGGAAAGCAAAACCTAAAGGAACTTGTCATCACTAGAAAGTCCTTCATCTTCATCATTAAGATGAAATGAAATGGTGCTAAAGAGCAAGAGGAAAATACATCAAAGTGTAAATCTCACTGGTAAAGGTAAATATACAGTAATATTCAGAATAATCTAATGTTGTAAAGGTGGTAGATTAGTTACTAACAAAGCTAGTACGAAGGTTAAAAGACAAAAGTAGTAAAAATTACTGTAACTACAATATTTTTTAAAGGGAAATACAAGATAAACAATGTAAAATGTGACATCAAAAGCAAAAGATGGTGGGGGAGGGGGAGGCATAGAATAAGAATGTAGAGTTCCAGAATGTGTTCAAACTTAAGTTGCTATCAGCTTAAAAAAGACTGTTGTAAGTTGTTATTTGTGAGCATAACAGTAGTCACAAAGCAAAAACTTAGAGTAAATACACAAAGGAGAAAGAAGCTAAACATACCACTACAGAAAAACCATCAAATCCAAAAGAAAGCAAGAGAAGAAAGGAACAGCAACAGAACAGTTAATAAAATGGAAATAAGTACATACCTATCAATAGTTAAATGTAAATGATTGAATTCTCCAATCATAAAACAGAACGGCTGAATGGACAATTTACAATTGCATCAAAAATAATAAAATAACTAGGAATAAATTTAACTAAAGGTAGTGAAAGACACATACACCAAAAATTATAAGACATTGAGAAGAAAATTGAAGAAGACACAAATAAGGCAATGGCACCCCACTCCAACACTCTTGCCTGGAAAATCCCATGGGTTGGGGAGCCTGGTGGGCTGCAGTCCATGGGGTCACAAAGAGTCAGACACGACTGAGCGACTTCACTTTCACTTTTCACTTTCATGCATTGGAAAAGGAAATGGCAACCCACTCCAGTGTTCTTGCCTGGAGAATCCTAGGGACAGAGGAGCCCGGTGGGCTGCCATCTATGGGGTTGCACAGAGTCGGACACGACTGAATCGACTTAGCAGCAGCAGCAGCAGCATACTACCCAAAGCAACCTACAGATTCAATGCAATCCCTATAAAATTTTTAATGGCATTTTTCACAGAAATAGAAGAAACAATTAAAAAACTTTTATGGAGCTTACATATACACACATGCACCAAATCACCAAAGCAATCTCGAGAAAGAACAGCAAAACTAGTGATAGCCTGTGCTGATTTCAAAGTATATTACAAAGACCTGTAATCAACACATTATGTGTCTATCTTTATGCCAAAACCAAAGATCAACAGAACAGAATTTGAGAGCCCAGAAATAAACCCAGGTATATATGGCCAATTTATTTAGGGCAATGGAAACAAGAGTATACAGTGGGGGAAAGGACAGTGTCTTCAACAAATAGTATTGGGAAAACTGAACCGTTCCATGCAAAAGGATAAAACTGGACCGCTATGCTACAGCATACCGCCAAATTAACTCAAACTGAATTAAAGATGTAAACATAAGACTGAAACCATAAAATTCCTAAAGGAAAACAGGGGGTAAGCTCCTTGACTTTGGTCTTCCTTCGATATGGCAAAGGAAACAATTAACAAGATGAAAAGGGAACCTATAAAATGGGAGAAAATATTTGTAAATCATATCTGATAAGAGGTTACCACTCAAAATATATAAAGAATTGATATATGTATACAAGTGGAAATTTGCACATGTATATAAAAATACAGAAAGTATTATAATAAATCAAATGTTCCCATCACCCACTTTCAACACTCACTGACACTTAGTCAATTTTGTTTCCTCTACCTTTCCCTGAAACCACATGCCTTCAGATTATTTTCAAGCAAACTTTTAAAAATTTATTTATTTTTAATAGGAAGATAATTGCTTTACAATATTGTGTTGGTTTCTGCCATGTATCAACATGAATCAGCCATAGGCATATATATTTGAAGCACATTTCTAACAGTATATCACTTTACCTATAATTATTTCAGAGGGTATCTATAAACAAGACTCTTAAAATAACCACAATGCCATCATTCGAGCTAAAAGAAATGAACGTTAATTCTTTAATACATAAAATATCCAGTCAGTATTCTTGTCTCTCCAATTGTTGAACTTTTATTTTTTTGTGTGTGTGGTCTTTCGGTAACAGCTTGTCTGTCTGAATCAGTATTTAAATAAGTTCAATTTATTGGTCTTAGTTGACATGTCTTTGACACATCTCTTACTGTCCTTAGTTGCTCAGTCATGTCTGACTCTTTGTGATCCCATGGACTATAGCCCACCAGGTTGCTCTGTCCATGGGGATTCTCCAGGCAAGAATATGGGAGTGGGTTGCCATGCCCTCCTACAGCGGACCTTCCCAACCCTAGGATAGAACCCGTGTCTCCTGCATTGCAGACGGATTCTTTACCAAAGTCGCTCAGTCATGTCCGACTCTTAGCGACCCCATGGACTATACAGTCCCATGGAATTCTCCAGGCCAGTATTCTGGAGTAGGCAGCCTATCCCTTCTCCAGGGGATCTTCCCAACACAGGGACTGAATCCAGGTCTCTTGTTTTGCCGGCGGATTCTTTACCAGCTAAGCCACAAAGGAAGCCCAAGAATACTGGAGTGGGTAGCCTATCCCTTTTCCAGTGGATCTTCCAGACCCAAGATTTGCATCTCTTAAGCCCCTCTGAATTTAAAGTTTCCTACTACTGACCACTTGTGATACTGGGCACTTTTTCCTTGCTTATTCACCACTCGTGTATCTTATTTTGTGAAATATCTATTCAAGTCTTTTGCCCAAGTTTTTAAAAACTGGGCTTCTCACCTTTTTATTGAGATATAGAAGTTCCTTATATAGTCTGAACACAAGCCCTGTGTATGTGTGTGTGAAATATTTTCTCCTGTTCTGTGACTTACCTATTTATTCTCTTGAAAGTGAAAGTGAAGTCACTCAGTCATGTCTGATTCTTTGCGACCCCATGGATTGTCGCCTATCAGGCTCCTCCATCCATGAGATTTTCCGGGCAAGAGTACTGAGTGGGTTGCCATTTCCTTCTCCAGGGGATCTTCCCGACCTAGGGATTGAACCCAGGTCTCCCGCATTGTAGGCAGATGCTTTTACCGTCTGAGCCACCAGGGAAGTCCATGAAGTTCAATATATCAAGTTTTTCTTTCTTCATGCTATCTGGGTCCTTCTCTGTACTCAGTAAAGGTATTATATTTAATATTATTAAATTCCTTTATGATTGTTGGAGCAGGGTGATGAGGGTCACTGATTAGCAAAATCTTAGAGGCTAAGATGGTAAATTATGGCATTTAAAAAATAGAGGTGTAGTTAACACATTAGTTTTAAGTATGCAATGATTCAATATTTGTATATACTGAGAATTGAGCACAATTGTTGCTAGTTAACATCAATCCACCACAGGTAGTTATAATTTTTCTTGCGAGAAGAACTTTAAGATCTTCTCTCTTAGCAACTTTCAAGTATATAATGCACTGTTGTTAACTGTAGTCACTATTGTATACATCTCCATGACTTATTTTATAACTGGAAGTTTGTACCTTTCGATTCTGTTCACTCGTCTTGCCTGTGGCATGTTTTCAAAAAATGTCTGTATTATTTTGTCCTCTCACTTATTCTAAAAATAGCAGCTCCTCTTAAAAATGATTCAAAATAAAGCAGAAAGTAAAAGCCCTTCATTACTGGATGTGTGTGTGTGTGGGGGGGGGGCGGTGGTTGGTATTGGGGATGAGGAGCTATGAATTAAAACTTAGAAATATCTATTACATCCTAAAAGAATGATTTTTACACTTTAAAGCAAAAAATCTTGACCTGACCAAATCAAAACAATCACACCCATGTTCAAGGCTCCAAATCAAAATACGCCCTACCATGGAGCAGCTAGATGGAAATGTCCTGTTACTCTGCTGAGTGTACTGGTTTTTAAGTTTTTTACTTGGAAACAATCACAAGTTAAAGAAAAGTTAGAAATGTAATATAAAGAAAAAAATTTTCTAAACTATGTGTGAGTTGGTTGCCAACCTGATTGCCCCTTTCTGTAAAGCAGTTCCTGTTTTCTATGAAAGGACATTTTCCTCAGATCAGATCAGATCAGTTGCTCAGTCGTGTCTGACTCTGCGACCCCATGAATCGAAGCACGCCAGGCCTCCCTATCCATCACCAGCTCTTGGAGGTCACTCAGACTCACATTCATTGAGTCAGTGATGCCATCCAGCCATCTCATCCTCTGTCGTCCCCTTCTCCTCCTGCCCTCAATCCCTCCCAGCATCAGAGTCTTCTCCAATGAGTCAACTCTTCGCATGAGGTGGCCAAAATACTGGAGTTTCAGCTTTAGCATCATTCCTTCCAAAGAAATCCCAGGGCTGATCTCCTTCAGAATGGACCGGTTGGATCTCCTTGCAGTCCAAGGGACTCTCAAGAGTCTTCTCCAACACCACAGTTCAAAAGCATCAATTCTTCGGCGCTCAGCCTTCTTCACAGTCCAGCTCTCACATCCACACATGACCACAGGAAAGACCATAGCCTTGACTAGGCGAACCTTTGTTGGCAAAGTAATGTCTCTGCTTTTGAATATGCTATCTAGGTTGGTCATAACTTTCCTTCCAAGGAGTAAGCGTCTTTTAATTTCATGGCTGCAGTCACCATCTGCAGTGATTTTGGAGCCCAGAAAAATAAAGTCTGACACTGTTTCCACTGTTTCTCCATCTATTTCCCATGTAGTGATGGGACCAGATGCCATGATCTTCGTTTTCTGAATGTTCCTACAGAACTGTAATAGCACTATCTGTAGTATTGATGCATTATGGCCATCCAGCCCTCAGATCCCATGTAAGTTTCTCCAATTGTTTCACTGATGTCCTTATAGCAGAGGATCTAGTTTAAAAGCATGTGTTACATTGAGTTGTCATGCCCGTTTGTCTTCTTCAACTTGGGGCAGTTTCTCAGTCTGTTCTCAGCTTTCCTGACCTGGATGCTTTGGGACCTGACAGCATATCCCTCAATTCAGATGTATCTGATATCTCCTTTCTGTGAGATTGAGAGTGTATATATTTTTGGTGGGAATGTCACAGAAGTGGTGCTGCTTTCTTCCCATCACATCCTGCCACTTGGCCCCAATTTCCATTTATCCCATGACTGATGATGTGCAGTTTGAACACCTAAGTTGGTATCTGACTCTGTAAAATTGCTATTTTCCCCTTTGTATTTAATAATACTTTGTAAGAAGTATTTTGAAACTACATACATACCCAAGTTCTCCTCACACGTTCCATTTATTCACTGATTCATTCATATCTGTGTGCAGACATGGTCCCCTACTTTATTCAACAGGTTGTCATGTTACTCTCATTAATTATTATATGCCAACTGTCCATCACGTGACTAGTGGCAGTCCCTTCAAGCTGGCTTATGTATCCTTTTGTTCCTGTTATTTTTTGAGCAGTTTCTTGGTTGAGGAAGGTTTTCTTATCTTCCTTCTGTTCCAGCCCTAAATTGAGCCTTTTTCTCTAAAGAGCCCTGGTTTCCTTTAGTGGAAAACAGCATTTATAAACTGAGACTTGGGTGTATATATTATATATATGCTTGTATATTTTAAGAGGGTTTCTGCTCTTAAGCTGTCTCAGTGAAAAGCGTGAGGGAATATACCGAAGGCCTGTGAATTAGAGTACGCATTTTTAACAAAACCCCTGGCTGATTCATGCATGCATTAAAGTTTCAGGAGCACTGCCCACCTACCGAGTAATGACTGCTGTGTCCTAACCAGCTGTTGGCGTGCCAGCTGTCGCAGCTCCATCTAAGGCATCAGGAAGGAGGAAGGAGGCAGAAGGACTCACCCCCTGTTGCCTCACTTTCCTTTAATCCCAGAAAACCCTCATGGCAATGCTGCTAACATCTTGCTTAGAACTTAGTCACATGGTTGCATGCAAGGGAGCAGGAAAATCTAGTTTTTCAATTGGGCCCAGCGTCACCTGGGATAAAACTAGTGATCTGTTTCTAGGGATGAAAGGGAACGATCGGTACTGGGGAGGTTACAGGAACCTGCCCCTCTGGCTGATTTGGTTATCTCTCCGTGTCCTCTCAGCATGAGGGGAAGGCGTTGGTAGCAGGAGCTGAACTGGGCACAGCTGCCCATCACCCACATATGGACAGCAAGGAGGTCATCATGGCCAACTCAGAGATGAAGCGCAAAGGTAAAATCAGTCTTTTATTTAGGCTCGGCTTCCCCGGTGGCTCAGTGGTAAAGTATCTGCCTGCAATGCAGGAGACATAGGTTTGATCCCTGGGTCGGGAAGATCCTCTGGAGAAGGAAATGGCAACCCACTTGAGTATTCCTGCCTGGGAAATCCCATGGACAGAGGAGCCTGGAGGGCTACAGTGCAGGGGGTTGTAAGAGTCAAACATGACTTAGTAACTAAATAGTAACAACAGTAACCATCACGTCTGCCCACCTCACCTTCTGCCCGGCCCCAGGATGCAGCGAGGGCCAGATTTTAGGTAAACCAGCAAGGTAAACCAGAAAGCTTGGGCTGCAGAGTTTAGCACAGAGTCTTAGCTGGGAGACTCTAGAAACCAACCCCCCTAGATTCAAACCCTGGCAACAGCATTTACCAGCTGTTGGGCTTTCGGTAAGTTACGTCTCCTTGCTAGACCTCAATGGCCTCCTCTTAAAAAGAATGAGCACAGACCAACCTCACAGGTTCTGGTAACAATGTAATGGAAAAACCCATAATAACAATAATGATGATAATAATCCACAGCTCTTGGAGTGCCTGGACCACATGAACTCTGCAGGAACAGAAGTTATTATTACTGAGCAGAACTACCACGAGCGAAGACATGACCTTCCTGAAGACAGCCAAGTCTGACGGTGGATTTGGGTCCAGAGGCCCGTCACGCAGGAAGTACGAAAACCACCAACTTGGAAGTGCTAGTTATTTACTTAATACTGTCATCCAATATTCCCACCAGCTTAGAGAAGGCAACCAGCTTCACTGACTATTTAACACCCTTGTGACAAATCCCCAGGACTTTCCTGCCTGTTGTTATTTTATGGCACAGTATCTTTTCTTTCCATGAGCTTGGCTTCCCTTTTTGACCATTAGAACTGCATTTTTTTTTTTTTTTTTTGGAACAACACTTAAGCAAACAAAAAACCAACGTGCTAGATAGAGCGTTTGGCCTTACACTCATCTTTTCCACAGCAAAGCCTGCAGCCACCCTTCACAAGAACTTGGAGAACGCTGGCAAATCCACATTTGTCACTGGATACATAAAAAGGGACACTATCATTTTCTTAGACAAACATCCTGGGCAATCTGGTTTCTTTTACTTTGTCATTAACAACCGGTTTTGCTGAGGGCCTTAGGGGACCTTGAATGACCAGTTATTATTTCAACCTCCTCACTAGCTTATCATTTGGACTTGTCATTCTAACATATTTGCCAATGGCTTCCAGGTATCATTGAAAGAAATTCCTAAGATAAACAAAGAGCTTTTTTTTTTTTTTCCTTTTCTTTTCTGAGACCTGCGTCTCCATAATAAGGAGTTGAAGAATGTCAACAAGTGTGTGAGCAGGTGTTTATGCAAAGCTAGGACTCCATGTCCCCGGCAGCCTCTGTTGAGCCCTTTTGGCCACTTCCCAGTTTGGCTGAAACAGTGGCAAGTAATCCCTTTGCCTCTTTAACCTATGATTTATTTAAACTGAGACCCAAATGACATCATGGCCACCTCAGGGACCAAAGAAGTGAGAAGAGTAACAGCGCCCCCTACAGGTGTGGGCCCGGGACAGTGAACTGCTGCTGCTGCTAAGTCGCTTCAGCCGTGTCCGACTCTGTGCGACCCCATAGATGGCAGCCCACCAGGCTCCTCTGTCCCTGGGATTCTCCAGGCAAGAATGCTGGAGTGGATTGCCATTTCCTTCTCCGTGACAGTGAACTAGACCATCAGAAACCTCTCCTAAGGCCCCTCAAGGCAACAGGATTCTATCCCCTGGTATCTGGCCTGATGGGAAGTGCAAACTGGTGATTAATGGTGACAGTAAGTGTGGTACTGATTGCCAGCATCTCCAGGAGCCGGGAGACTGGGCACTCCATGCTGTCTCTGTGGTGGGCTGTGGCAGCTACAGCTGGGGTCTTTCCAGCCAGTTTTCCCTCTCCTCTTCCCTGTTCCCTCCTCCTCCACTGCAGATGAATCTAGTGGGTTTGACAAGCCACGTGTTCCACCCTGTCCACAGGGTAGGTTATGACCCAGCCAGGGCAGTCTTGGATCTGCCTCCCTTTGGACATGGTTGAGCAAGCTGGAAATCTGTATGTCATCCATGATACCAACCGCCCACTCACCAGCTGTATCAAAGCTGTCAAGGCCTGTCAATCTCACCGCCGACATTTCTTTCTTGCCCATCTCTCTGGTCATCCTAATCCCAGCTGTCACTGTCTCTCTCCCAAAGCACTGTCTAGCTTCTAACTGAAGTTCCCACATCCATCTGGGCCACCTCCATCTAGTCTATGGCAGCTAGAGTCTTTCTTTCAAAGGACAAATACGGAACTTCCCAGGTGGTCCAGAGGTTAAGAACGCGCCTGCCAATGCAGGGGACATGGGTTTGATCCCTGGTCCAGGAAGATGCCACACGCTGCCGGGCAAGTAAGCTTGGGCACCACAACGACTGAGCCCAGATGCTGTAGATCCCACGACAAGAGGGGCCACCGTAATGAGAAGGCCACACACCACAGCTAGAGAGAAGCCCCTGCTCATGACAACTAGAGAAAGCCCATGCTCAGCAAGGAAGACCCAGCCAAACAAAAATAAAATATGTAAACAAAGAAAAGGACAAATATGATTGTGTCACTCCACCCATATCTTGTGTCTATCCTGGCTTCCCATGGCTTTAGGACAGAGACAAAAAAATTTTTTTTTTTTGTATTTATTTGGCTACATCAGGTCTTAGTTGTAGCATGCGGGGTCTTTCTTGGACCATGCGTGATTTTTTTGTTGCAGCACACAGGCTCTCTAGTTACGGTGCGGGGGCTCCAGACGTTACGGGCTCCAGTGGTTGTCGTGTGCAAGCTTAGTTGCTTCACAGCACATGAGATCTTCCCCTAACAAGGACTGAACCTGAGTCCTCCGCATTGCAAGGCAGATTCTTAACCGCTGGACTGCCAGGGAAGTTCTGATAAAATTTTCCTGATGTCACCCACAAGGTACTCCACGGACTGCTCCCTCCCCATTTTTCCTGTCCTACTTGAACTGCTCTCTGCAAGGTATTGTTGTTCCAGCCACTCAGGACTTCCTGCAGCCCCAGGTCTTTGTATTAAAATGCTGCTTTGTATTAACAGCTGTATTAACAAGCTGCTCCTTCTACCCTACATACCCTTCAACCTAACTCTTCACCTAGGCTACTCATCCTTTTGACCTTAGCTCAAACATCATTTACTTAGGAAAGCTTTCCCTGACCTCCAGTTGGGGTCAAGGCCTCTTGTACAATCTCATAATACCACCTATCTCTTCCTCAACTCACTGGCCACAGTGCCATCTTGCCCTTTTGGCCGTTGATTTATGTCTGTCTCCTCCTACTGGTATTGGAGAAGACTGTTGAGAGTCCCTTGGACTGCAAAGAGATCCAACCAGTCCATCCTAAAGGAAATCAGTCCTGAATATTCATTGGAAGAACTGATGCTGAAGCTGAAACTCTAATACTTTGGCCACCTGATGTGAGGAACTGACTCATTAGAAAAGACCCTGATGCTGGGAAAGACTGAAGATGGGAGGAGAAGGGGACGACAGAAGATGAGATGATTGGATGGCATCACTGACTCTATGGATATGAGTTTGAGTAAACTCTGGGAGTTGGTGATGGAAAGGGAGGCCTGGTGTGCTGCAGTCCTTGGGGTTGCAAGGAGTTGGACACGACTGAGTGACTGAAGTGACTGACTGATTTTGAGCTTCATGACTATGGTGTCATTTTATTCATATTTATTGAATGACTGACAATAAATTGGTCCAAGTGGTGAGCACCCAGGATAGGCTGGGCTGACTGGAGTTTTCCCTAGCTTTCCCAAGTCAAAGGTGGAGGAGAATGGTTCTCTTTTATTTTGGGCTCAGGAGTTACCAGGAGGCAAGTTCTAAGTTGCAGATGACCATCTACCCTGCCTTATCTGTCTGCAGGAAGAAACTTGGCAAGTGGAGAGGAGACACAGTCCTGCCAGCATGGCGTCCCCGGCTCCATCCTCAGGCCCCAAGCTCAGGAACTCTCCCCCTAGTTCTTCAAGCCTCCCCAAGTCATTCCCAGTGGTGAGAGCCAGTAAAACCCCAGGTTGTAAAAGCTGGTTGGGGTTTTGTGACTTGCAACAGAAAGATCTTTGGCTCAGGCAAGTTAACCTGCTGGTGTGAGCCAAGAGACTGGAGAGACATTAAATTAGGACTTTAACAATCATCTAAAGGCAAGTTGACTGCAGCCATGAAATTAAAAGACGCTTACTCCTTGGAAGGAAAGTTATGACCAACCTAGATAGCATATTCAAAAGCAGAGACATCACTTTGCCAACAAAGGTTCGCCTAGTCAAGGCTATGGTCTTTCCTGTGATCATGTATGGATGTGAGAGTTGGACTGTGAAGAAGGCTGAGTGCTGAAGAATTGATGCTTTTGAACTGTGGTGTTGGAGAAGACTCTTGAGAGTCCCTTGGACTGCAAGGAGATCCAAGCAGTCCATTCTGAAGGAGATCAGCCCTGGGATTTCTTTGGAAGGAATGATGCTAAAGCTGAAACTCCAGTATTTTGGCCACCTCATGCGAAGAGTTGACTCATTGGAGAAGACTCTGATGCTGGGAGGGATTGGGGGCAGGAGAAGAAGGGGACGACAGAGGATGAGATGGCTGGATGGCATCACTGACTCGATGGATGTGAGTCTGAGTGACCTCTGAGTGCTGGTGATGGATAGGGAGGCCTGGCGTGCTGCGGTTCATGGGGTCGCAGAGTCGGACACGACTGAGCAACTGATCTGATCTGATCTGAAAGGCAAGTTAAAATTGTATTCGACATGGCAAATTTTGCCTGCTATAGTTTAACAGCCTGAATCCTCACAGTCATCTGCCATAGGGAAGGTGGCCCTAACCTGCCAGCAAGCTTTTGGGGAGGAGTTCAAGTGTTTCATCCAAAAGCTGAGTCCATCTCTGTAGCAAGTGAGCAGCCAATCTAACCAGTCATCCGTTCCTGCAACACACATGTATTGCGTACCTACTATGTGCACCAGAGATTCCACAGGGAACACAGGATGGATAGGATACAGCCTTCTTGAGAGACTTACAGTGTGGTTTGTTAGGGGGTGGGGCATGGGTATGGACAGGATAGAAAGTTCTTGGAACTATGGTCACGTAGCCAGCTTCCGACAGGTGGCATGAGGGGTGGGGCAGCAGCATGCGGGTCAGAGTCAGAAAGCCCGGACTGTGGATTTTGGCTCTTCTGCTCACTGACACAGGGCCTCACTTAGCTTCCCCTGCTGTTAATAGGGATAATACTACTGCTGCAGGTTATAAGGAGGATTAAAACAGAAAATAAGAAGTGCCAAACTGAAAGGCTTTCAGCAAATTGGAGTTAACGTTGTTATGTGTCCAGATGTCACCAGGGAAGAGCCCCTGCCCAAATTACCCCTCCACACATCAGCCAGAACACCTGAAATCCTAGCATGAGGGATTCGGGTTTTGAGTTTATGGTTTGATTGCTATAAGGTCCCTGTGAAAATGCACATGTATTGCTTGAAAGTGCCAACACAATGAGTCAATGGAAGGGATGAATTAAGTCAGCAAAGAACAGGCTAGAATTGGAGAATAAGCCAAAGGATACTATGACCCAGTTAGGCGCTGTGCAGCCTGTGTTTTTTGTACCCAATTTCCCTCGGATAATTGACCTAAGTTCCTGGTGGCTCAGCGTCCTCATCTGAAGACCCTAACAATAACAGCATCTCTCTAATAGGATTGTTTTGACAGGTAATTAAGATATTACAGGAAAAGCACAGCCACCATGCCTGGCATGCCAAAACTGGGGGCCCAAGCCTGTCTGAATGGTTAGGAAGCATGTGGAGCCACAGTCCATCTAGTAGGAAGTTCAGTTCAGTTCAGTTTTTCAGTCGTATCTGACTCTTCGCGACCCCATGAATTGCAGCCTACCTGTCCATCACCAATTCCCGGAGTTCACCCAAATACATGTCCATCAAGTCGGTGATGCCATCTCATCCTCTGTCATCCCCTTCTCCTCTTGCCCTCAACCCCTCCCACCATCAGAGTCTTCTCCAATGAGTCAACTCGTCGCATGAGATGGTCAAAGTACTGGAGTTTCAGCTTTAGCATCATTCCTTTCAAAGAAATCCCAAGACTGATCTCCTTCAGAATGGACTGGTTGGATCTCCTTGCAGTCCAAGGGACTCTCAAGAGTCTTCTCCAACACCACAGTTAAAAAACTTCAACTCTTCGGTGCTCAGCTTTCTTCACAGTCCAACTCTCACATCCATACATGACCACTGGAAAAACCATAGTCTTTACTAAACAGACCTTTTTTGGCAAAGTAATGTCTCTGCTTCTCAATATGCTATAACTGTCCTTCCAAGGAGTAAGCGTCTTTTAATTTCATGGCTGCAGTCACCATCTGCAGTGATTTTGGAGCCCAGAAAAAGAAAGTCTGACACTGTTTCCACTCTTTCCCCATCTATATCCCATGAAGTGATGGGACCAGATGCTATGATCTTAGTTTTCTGAATGTTGAACTTTAAGCCGACTTTTTCACTCTCCACTTTCACTTTCATCAAGAGGCTTTTTAGTTCCTCTTCACTTTCTGCCATAAAGGTGGTGTCATCTGCATATCTGAGGTTATTGATATTTCTCCCAGCAATCTTGATTCCAGCTTGTGCTTCTTCCAGTCCAGCGTTTCTCATGATGTACTCTGCATAGAAGTTAAATAAGCAGGGTGACAATATACAGCCTTGACGTACTCCTTTTCCTATTTGGAACCAGTCTGTTGTTCCATGTCCAGTTCTAACTGTTGCTTCCTGACCTGCATACAAATTTCTCAAGAGGCAAGTCAGGTGGTCTGGTATTTCCATCTCTTTCAAAATTTTCCACAGTTTATTGTGATCCACACAAAGGCTTTGGCATAGTCAATAAAGCAGAAATAGATGTTTTTCTGGAACTCTCTTGCTTTTTCCATGATCCAGCAGATGTTAGTAATTTGATCTTTGGTTCCTGTGCCTTTTCTAAAACCAACTTGAACATCTGGAAGTTCACAGTTCACATATTGCTGAAGCCTGGCTTGGGGAATTTTGAGCATTACTTTACTAGCGTGTGAGATGAGTACAATTGTGCAGTAATTTGGGCATTCTGGCATTGCCTTTCTTTGGGATTGGGATGAAAACTGACCTTTTCCAGTCCCATGGCCACTGCTGAGGTTTCCAAATTTGCTGGCATATTGAGGGCAGCACTTTCACAGCATCATCTTTCAGGATTTGGAATAGCTCAACTGGAATTCCATCACCTCCACTAGCTTTGTTCATAGTGATGCTTTCTAAGGCCTACTTGACTTCACATTCCAGGACGTCTGGCTCTAGGTGAATGATCACACCATCATGGTTATCTTGGTCATGAAGATCTTTTTTGTACAGTTCTTCTGTGTATTCTTGCCACCTCTTCGTAATATCATCTGCTTCTGTTAAGTCCTGGAGAAGGCAATGGCATCCCACTCCAGTACTCTTGCCTGGAAAACCCCATGGACAGAGGAGCCTGGTGGGCTGCAGTCCATGGTCCATACCATTTCTGTCCTTTATCAAGCCCATCTTTGCATGAAATGTTCCCTTGGTATCTCTAATTTTCTTGAAGAGATCTCTAGTCTTCCCCATTTTGTTGTTTTCCTCTATTTCTTTGCATTGATCGCTGAGGAAGGCTTTCTTATCTCTTCTTGCTACTTTTTGGAACTCTGCATTCAGATGTTTATA
Organism: Tragelaphus eurycerus; assembly: GCA_935064755.1. NCBI lineage: Eukaryota > Metazoa > Chordata > Mammalia > Artiodactyla > Bovidae > Tragelaphus > Tragelaphus eurycerus. The sequence continues at coordinate 11,513,614 of CAKXYN010000035.1, read as the reverse complement.
TCTTTCCTTTTCTCCTTTGCTTTTCGCTTCTCTTCTTTTCACAACTATTTGTAAGGCCTCCCCAGATAGCCATTTTGCTTCTTTTCCATGGGGATGGTCTTGATCCCTGTCTCCTGTACAATGTCACGAACCTCATTCCATAGTTCATCAGGCACTCTATCTATCAGATCTAGGCCCTTAAATCTATTTCTCACTTCCACTGTATAATCATAAGGGATTTGATTTAGGTCATACCTGAATGGTCTAGTGGTTTTCCCTACTTTCTTCAATTTAAGTCTGAATTTGGCAATAAGGAGCTCATGATCTGAGCCCCAGTCAGCTCCCGGTCTTGTGTAGGAAGGAGACGGCAAAGGGGGAGGAGGGAGCACTCAAGTTCATCTGTGGCCAGAGCACTTGCGATGCCGTAGTAATAGGACCACAGAGCACGGCTTCACCAACTATTTTCCCTGGATACAGGCCCAGGAGTGAGATTGCTGGATCATATGGTAGTTCCAGCTTTTGAGGAACCTTCATAATTTTTCTGTAATGACTTGACCAACTGACATTCTCATCAGTGACGTTATAAGGGTTCCCTTCCCTCTATATCCTCACCAACATTTGCTACCACCAACTGAAAATGGTCAGTGAAGGGATGAGGAAAGGCTGATGCAGCCTGATCCTTTTGTGAAGGCAACAGGAAAGACGAGATTGTTACCACATCTCTCTGAACTTGAGAAAATCTGTGCCTGAAATTCCACTAGTTCTGTAAATGCCACCTGTTAAGTGCGTTCTGTCTTCTTGTATTTCTAAGGACTGAAATGTGCTCCATTTGTAACATTTTAAGACAGGGGAACTGATAATAAGATGGGGCCGACTGAAAGATCTGAAAGAAATGTAAACACTGAGACTCCTTGTTGCAATAGTCCACAGGGGGGCATTGCATGACAATTCATAATTTATGGAATTTTCTATTCCACCACTAGACACCTGAAGATTACAAAGTCCCACACACAAATGAATGACAACTCTATAATCATCTCAGTGGGAATTGATTCTCTCTTGTCTTTATTAACTCAACTCTTCTTCTGATGGGAAGGGTTGACTTTTTTCAAAAAAGGTCAAAGGCAACAAAAGCAAAAAAAAAAAAAAAAAGGTGGAACTACATTAAACTAAAAAGCTTCTGCACAGCATAGGAAAACCAAAGTGAAAAGGCAATCTGACCGTGGGAGAAAATATTTGCAAATCATATATCTGATAAGGGGCTAATATTCAAAATATAGAAAGAACTCATACAAGTCAATACAGTTGGTAAAGAATTAGCCTGCAATGCAGGAGACCCTGGTTCAATTCCTGGGTTGGGAAGATCCCCTGGAGAAGTGATAGGCTACCCACTCCAGTATTCTTGGGCTTTTTTTGTGGCTCAGCTCATAAAGAATCCACCTGTAATGTGGGAGAACTGGGTTTGATCCCTGGGTTGGGAAGATCCCCTGGAGAAGTGATAGGCTACCCACTCCAATATTCTGGCCTGGAGAATTTCATGGACTGTATAGTTCATGGGGTCGCAAAGAGTCAGACAGGACTAAGTGACTTTCACTTTCACTCCCATACAACTCAAACAATCTGAATTTTTTTAATGGGCAGAGGATTTGAATAAACATTTTCCCAAAGAAGACATAAGGCTAACAGGTACATGAGAAGTAATCCACATCACTAACCGACAGGGAAATGCAAATCAAAACCACAGTGAAGTTCCAGCCACAACCAGGTTCCCAGTGGACAATCACAACTTAGACTTTGTGGAATTTCTAAAAAAAAAAACACAAAGCACACTAATTAAAAAATTGAGCTCACAGGTACAGAGAACAAATTGGTAGTTAACAGAAGTAGGGGGATAGGGAGTGGGGAAAATGGGTGAAGGGGGTTAAAAAGTACAAACTATTCTAAAATAAATGAATCTCAGGCATGTGATATACAGCACAGTGATTATAGTTAATAATGTGTGTGTGTGCTCAGTCGTGTCTGATTCTGTGTGACCCCTTGGACTGTAGCCTGCCAGCCTCCTCTGTCCATAGAATTTTCCAGGCAAGAATATAGGAGTGGGGTGCCATTTCTTCCTCCAGAAGATCTTCCCAACCCAGGGACTGTACCCACATCTCTTGTGTCTCCTGCACTGACAGGCGCTGTGCCACCTGGGAAGCCCCCAGAATTAATGACTGCATCCTATATCTGAAACTTGCTAAGTGAGTAGATCTTAAAAGTTCTCTTTACAAAGAAAAAAACATTGTAACTATGTGTGGTGATGGATGTTCACTAGCCTTATGGTGATCGTTTCACAACACATACATATACTGAATCATTATGTCCATACCAGAAACTAATGAAAGGCTCTGCGTCAGTTAAATCTTGATATAAAAATATGTATCAACTTTGGAAACAGAAAAGATGGGGGAGAGATCAAGATGGCAGAGTAGAAGAATGTGGAGCTTGCCCCCCCCCCCCCCCCCCCCCGCAACAAACACATCAAAAATACATCTAACGTGTGGGACAATTCTCACAGAGTACCAGTTGAAAGCTGGCAGAAGATTTCCTATACAACCAAAGCGGCAAGAAAGATCCCCGCATAACCAGGTAGGATGAAAAAGATAAGAAAAAAGAAAAATCAGGATGAGACCTAAGCCCCTGGGAGGAAGCGGTGAAGGAGGAATGTTTCCATGACCCCAGGAAGCTCCTTTGCAGCAGCTGGGTGCTGAAGCTTGGGCTACAGCTAGCAGAACTGGGGAGAGGGCTCTTTGGCTGTGTCTGCGGTGTGGTCTGGGCTGTCATTATGAATTCAAGCAGGACAGAGCAAGGGTCCACCAGAGAAACGCCTTTATGCCTACAGGAAGGGCGGGGCACAGGTCTGCCATTACACGCCTCACCATCAGCATGTTCATGGCCCAGCTGGGTTCCAGCCACCTGGGGCTTTGAGAGGGCTTGTGCCCGAGAGGGAGCTGACCTCAGGGCCCATTAGAGGCACTCCCACAGCAGGCGGGCTTCAGTGGGCTTGAGGCCCTCAGGTTGGCCAGAGGTGAGACTGATGTCTGAGCTGATTACTAGCGCTCCTCTGGAGGGGTTGGGTCTGGGGGCAGTTCCAGCAGCAGCAAACTCTGTGGATACCCACACCAGGTGGTGGGGGTTGCCACAGAGTCACACCTCCCGGTGGACAGCTAACGGAATTAAGAAAGACTGTTGACAGAAATGCAGATGACTGTAACAGGGAATTAGAAACTAGAAAGAGGAAGCAATCAAAATTAGCTCAGTTCCCAAGAAAAAAACTGAGGTAAAGGCAATGACTAGCAGACGAAATAATACAGAAGAATGAATAAGTGATATGGAAAACAGAATAATGGAAATCACCCAATCAGAGCAACAGATAGACAAATGAAAAAAAAAAAAAAATCAAAGGAACAGATGAGATCTCTGGGATAATATTAATAAAAAGCATGACAACCTACACATAATAGGGGTTCCAGAAAGGCGGGAAAGAGAAAAGAGGATGGGAAACATATCTGAAGATGTTATGGCCGTAGACTTTCCAAACTTTAAAAAGGAAACATTCAGGTAAAGAAAACACAGAGAGCCTGAAACAAGATGAACACACACAGACCCGCACCAAGGCATATTGTAAGTAAAATGGCAAAAGTTAAAGAGAGGATTCTAAGGCAGCAAGAGAAAAACAAAAGAGTCAGTTTCTAGGGAACCCCATAATGCTATCAGCTGATTTCTCTACAGAACTTTGTAGGCTAGAAGGGAGTGGCAAGACATATTTAAAGTCCTGAAAGGGAAAAATATGCAACCTAGGACACTCTACCCAGCCAGATCATCACTTAGAATAGAAGGAGATAAAGAATTTCTCAGACAAGCAAAAACTAAAACAATACAGCAATATTAAACCTAAACTATAAGAAATTAAAAAGTCTTCTGTAAATAAAAGAGAAACAAGAATATATAGGAAAGGGAAAAACAACAAAGTAAAGGCAAATATATAAAAAGATTGAAGATCACTTGAATAAGCCAGTATATAGATTGAAAAACAGTTTTCCTGAAAGCAATCATAATTACAATGAGCAGCAAAATGATAGATATAAAGATATAAAATAGAAGATCTAAATCACAAAATGTGAGGGTGGGGAGTAAGAAAATGTAGATCTTTTAAAATGTGTTCGGACTTATATGACTATCAGTCTAAAAGTAAGTAGATAGAGTTATTAGGTTAGCATACTTGAAAACCAGGGTAACCCCAAAGCAAGAATATGTTGTAGATTCACAAAAATCTAGAGGAAAGGAACTCAAGCATAACACAAAAGAAATCCATCAAATCACAAAAGGAAAAACAAGAAGAAAGGAAAAAAGAACTACAAAATCAACCGGAAAGCAAGAATTGAAGTGGCAATAAACACGTACTTATAATTACTTTAAATGTCAATAGACTAAGCATGCTAATTAAAAGACATAAAATGGCAGATTGGATAACAAAACAAGAAGCTACTACAAATCATAAATGCTGGAAAGGGTATGGAGAGAAGGGAACCCTGGTGGGAAAGCAAGTTGTTGCAACCACTGTGGAGAACAGTATGAGGTTCCTTAAGAAACTAAAAATAGAGTTACCATATGATCCTGCAATCCCACGCCTGGGCATAAATCTGGAAAAGATGAAAACTCTAATTTGAAAAGATATATTCACCCCAATGTTCACAGCTGCGCTATTTACAAGAGCCAAGACAGGGAAGCAAGGTAAATACCCATGAACAGATAAATGGATAAAGAACATGTGATATATACACACACAAGAGTATTACTCAGCTATAAAAAATTACATTGGCAGGAATATGGATGGACCCAGAGATGATCATATTAGTGAAGTAAGTCAGACAAAGACAAATATCATGAGGTCACTTGTATGTGGAATCTGAAAAGATGCACACCAGGGCGCATTTGGCAATGTGGGGAGGTATTTCTGGTTGTCACGCCTGGAAGAACATGGAGTGGGAGAGATCAGAGATGTTGCTAAACAGCCTAAAAGGCACAGAGCAGCCCCACAACACAGGATTTTCCTATTAAAGTGTCAGCAGCGCCAAGGTGGAGAAGCCTTGCCTGGGGGACTTAACAGAGGACGTGGAGGACCTTTGGGAAGTGAAGTGCTAGAGTTCCGTCTTCTCCCTTTTCCCAACTGAACCACGTCCGGACAGTTTCAAACTTCCACAACTCAGCCTTTCCCAAAACATCTTCAAAGAAAAGGGACCCACATTCTTTCAGGATTCTTCCCAGAGTCTGAGATTTATTGTTTATATTAGAGGTTCTTATCCCAGGATCCAGAGCTATAGGGAATTTTTGAGCCACCTGAAATGGTTTACAAAACCAACACAGTGGGGGAAAGAGGGGGCAAACAGAGAGAGCGAAAGTGAAAGTGAAGTCGCTCAGTCGGACTCTTTGCGACCCTACGGGTTGTAGCCTAACCAGGCTCCTCCATCCATGGGATTTTCCAGGCAAGGGTATTGGAGTGGGTTGCCTTTTCCTTCTCCACGGGATCTTCCCGACCCAGGGATCAAACCCAGGTCTCCCGCATTGCGGGCAGATGCTTTAACCTCTGAGCCACCAGGGAAGCCCCCAAACTCATACAGTAGCACTGACATATCAAAATAGCTAGCTAGCAGGAAGCTGCTGTAGAGCACAGAGAGCGCAGCTCTGCACTCTGAGGACCTAGAGGAGTGGGAGGCTCAAGAGGAGGGGATATAAACAAAGAAATACACACATACACACATGGCTGATTCACGATACTGTACAGCAAAAACGATATAAAGCAGCAATTATTAAGTGTGTGCATGTCAATTTTTTCTGGAAAAAGTGTCATTTCTAAGTGGGTTAATGAGCCAAATCCTTTAGATCTTCTAACCTAGTTTTCCTCCTATTCAGTTTTCTGTGGTATCTCTTCATAGGCAGAAAATTCTGTTATCTGATGCCAATCAAGACAGAACTGAGAAGAAGCCATGGTGCAGACAGGGAGGAGGTTGAGCCATTTGTCCAAGGACACTGTTCGCTGGTGGCAGAGACAAGTCCAGACTGTCCCTGGGTGCCTCACGGAGAAAGAGGCTTTGCAAAAATGTTTTAACAAAATGGCCAAGAGCACTGGCCTTGGAGCCAGGTGGCCTGGCTTGGAATTCCTGCTCTGCCACCTCTGGTTGTACAGTTTTAGAGATTTTTAACCATTTTGTGCTCAACTTTCTCATCTGAAAAATGGGGGTAGTAATACCAATCAACTCACACAGTAAGAATTAAGAGGTTAACATGCTTTGAATGATCCTAACAGGGGGTAAACACTTCATTCTTTCATATTTGTTATTTACACAGTACTGCTCTATATTTTTAAACAAATGAATACAGTAATCAAAGTTTTTGACATGTCAGCATGAGGGTGTTTTTTTTTTTTTTTTTTTTTGGTATCCTTGAAAGCAGACTTTTGTGTGCAAAATTTAAAAAAAAAATCACCACAATATCCAGCATATAATCTGCCAGATGGTGGTGGTTAGTGCTATGAAGACAGATAACTAAGCAGGACAAGGGATAGAGGGTGAAGGGGTGAGCAGAGGTCATGGAGGATTTTGCACAGGGATGGTCAAGAAGACATCTCTGAGAAGGTGACATCTGAGGGCAAGAAGGCAAGGAATGACCCATGTTGCCACCAGGGAAAAGAGCATTTCTGGCAGAAGAAACAAAGACATGCAAAGGCCCCAGAGCTAGGATGCTTGTCTCAGCCATGAACTTGAAGTAAGCAAAGGAGAGAGTGGTAGGAGATGAGTTGGGAAAGTCAGAGCAGTGGGTGGGAGTTAGCATCTTGAGTGAGAAATGAAGTGCCAAAAGTTGGAAAAGTGTCCTGACCTGGCTAATAGAGGATGGGGGCAGAAGTAAGGGACCACTTTGGAGCCTGTATTTTTTTTTTTAGCCCAGGAGAGAGACAACGGTGGCTAGATCATGGTGGGTGTAGGAGTGAAGCTAAGTAGGGAGGAGGACTCTGGATATTTTTTAAAGGAAGCGCAAACAGGCTTTGCTGATCAGAATGGGATGTGAGAGAAAGGAATCAAAGTAAATTACTATTTCTAAAGTAAACATAAGCCCCTTCTGAAACTTGATCAAGTTCTGTAAACATCTTAGGCTGTGTTTTTACATTTCACATTTTCAGTTTAAAGCATCTCAAATGCTAGATTAACAAGGATAACCATCCAGTACTTAAACAACCATAGACAAATCTAACGAACTAGATGACTGATGAAAGGAATTTGCTAGTTATCTTGAACACTAGACTATTGTTAACATATTTGGATAAATTCTATTATATTTTAACATAAAATCTAAAGTCCACAATTGATTGCTCAATTACACATTTTACACTGGAACCACAGGGCTAATATGTTACAATCCCTTTAAACATTATAAACACTGCAGGCACCAACTGACAAATGTTACACAGACCATTTTCAAATTTAATACGAAAATATAAATACAATTGCTTTAACTTCCATCATCTCTAAGATGATGAAAGTAAAGATGATGTAAAGTTTAAGACTTTACGGGGGTAAATTTGCACACACTCAGTAAGGAAACACTTTCCCCTCAGTTCACCTGGGATGATATCTTCTCACTGACTAGTCTAAGTGGTGAATCAGATAGTATTGGCCAGGAAACAAGTTCTGAAGATGCAGAGATCCAGGGAGAGATGTGTGTTTGTTTTTTTAATAAGAAAGGGCAAGTGGAACTTAGATGGGAAGGACTCCTTGCCCTCCCTAGAGGTTTTGGGGGGGGGGAATTTAATGGCCCACCTCCCCTGGACTCAAATTACACAGTGCCTAAGTCTTTTGTGATTTCCTTCTATTTTATCTCCAGATTTGATGGGATAATAACCTTCCCTCCAATTATTTCACCACTTGATCAGACTCAATCTTGGGTGTGGCTCTCAAACTTGGCTGCCCAATGGATTCCTCTGTGGGGCTTTATCAACAGTGAGTCCAGGGTCCCATGCAGAGACTCTGATGTAATGGGCCCGGGATAAGACCCAGGTCTTGGAATTTTGACAGTTCTCAGGTGACTGCACGGTGCAGCCAGGGTGGAGATCCATTGCTGATGCTCATCAAATGTGGATACAGGCTAAAATCTCCCAAGTCTTTCTAATTTTGTGGTGATTCAGAAATTCTTTTTAAGTCTTGGCGTACTCAGGGGCCAGGGTAGGAATACTCAGCAGCAGCAACTTTTTCCTCCAGTGTTTGTTGAGTGCTTTTCCTGCACAAGTTATCCCTTAGGCCCTGGAGGTAGGTACACAGTGGTGGCTCAGACCCCTCTCTGCCCTACTGGCACTTAACAGTCCAGAAGGGAGACAGTTGACAGCCAAATAAGGAAGAAAATCAGTCAACAACAGTCTGAAGAGCAGCTACACGGCCTAGTGGTTAAGAACATGAGCTTGAACTAACTGGAATCTAAGTCCCAGTTTGGTGTGACCTTGGACAAGTTCCCAGGTGGTGCCAGTGGTAGAGAGCCCGCCTGCCAATGCAGGAGACATAAGAGACAGATCCCTGGGTTGTGAAGATCCCCTGGAGGAGGGCATGGCAACCCACTCCAATATTCTTGCCTGGCGAATACCATGGACAGAGGAGCATGGTGGGCTATAGTCCATGGGGTCACAAAGAATCAGACGTGACTGAGTGACTTAGCACACACTCACATGGACAAGTTACTTACCCTCTCTTGCTTCTGTTTCCTCATGTGTGAAAAAGGAATTGTAGGACTTCTCTGGTGCCTCAGTGACTAAAACTCCACACTCTCAATGCAAGTGGCCTGGGTTCAATTCCTGCTCAGGGAAGTACAGCCCATACTCCGCAGCTAAGAACGCATATGCCACAACTAAAGATTCTGTGTGGCAGGACTAAAAGATCAAAGCTCCTATGTGCTGCCGCTAAGACCTGGTACAGCCAAATAAATAAATAAATTTTCTTTAATGTTAAAAAAAATTGTAATAGCTAGGTCTGTACCAACTCATAAAGTTGTTAGAAGAATGGAAAGAGTTAATATATGTAAATATTTAGACTAATTTCAGATGAATAGAGAACAGGGAAAATTAATTATTTTTTAACATCAGAAACTGATAACTTTATAATAACAAATCAAACTGAGTTAGGGAATAAAAATGGTGGGAGTAAGAGAACAAAAGTCTGGGAAGGAAGAGAAGGATTGTTATTTTAGCTAAGGTGGTCAGAAAAGGGCTCTCGAGGAGGTGACATTTATGCAGAGACCTAAGTGCAGAGAAACAGTGTCAGACTTTATTTTTCTGGGCTCCAAAATCACTGCAGATGGTGACTGCAGCCATGAAATTAAAAGACACTTGCTCCTTGGAAGGAAAGTTATGACCAACCTAGACAGCATATTAAAAAGTGGAGACATTACTTTGCCAACAAAGGTCCGTCTAGTCAAGGCTATGGTTTTTCCAGTGGTCACGTATGGATGTGACAGTTGGACTGTGAAGAAAGCTGAGCACCGAAGAATTGATGCTTTTGAACTGTGGTGTTGGAGAAGACTCTTGAGAGTCCCTTGGACTGCAAGGAGATCCAACCAGTCCATCCTAAAGATCAGTCCTGGGTGTTCATTGGAAGGACTGATGCTGAAACTGAAACTCCAGTACTTTGGCCACCTGATGTGAAGAGCTGAATCATTGGAAAAGACCCTGATGCTGGGTAAGACTAAAGGAAGGAGGAGAAGGGGACGACAGATGATGAGATGGCTGGATGGCATCACTGACTTGATGCACATGAGTTTGGGTGAACTCCAGGAGTTGGTGATGGACAGGGAGGGCTGGCATGCTTCGATTCGTGGGATCACAAAAGTCGGACATGACTGAACGACTAAATTGAAGTGCAGAGAGGAAAGAGTGAAAGAAAAAGTGTTAGTGGCTTAGTTGTGTCCTACTCTTTGTGACCCCCATGGACTGGATAGCCCATTAGGCTCCTCTGTGTGATTCTCCAGGCAAGAATACTTGAGTGGGTAGCCATTCCCTTCTCCAGCGATCTTCCTGACCCAGGGATTGAACCTGGGTCTCCTGCGATTGCAGGCAGATTCTTTACCGTCTGAGGTCTGACCCACCAATAAAGAGGATGGGATCCCTCAAATATTCTGGGCTGAGAAAATGGCAGAACACAAGACCCTGAGGCAGAAGACAGCTGGTGGGGCCAGAAGGAAAAAAGGAATGGAAACTATGGGGTGGAGTGAAGTGGAGGCAGGAGCAGAGGTGGGGAAGGGCCCCTTGTGTTGGGCAGCACATCGGTCTGTAGACGTGATCACCCACTAGACTGTGAGTCTCAAGTCTTTGCATCACTAGATACTGTGCCAGGCCATGGAATATGCTCAATACATGTTTACTAAATAAAGGGAAATCAATTATTAACCAGATTAAGCCCTCTCCATCAGCAAATTAGAATATCAGTATTCCAGGCTCAATTGTTCACTCCCAAGTTCCATACAAAACCCAGTGGGGAGGTGTGACATTTATAGAGGTCTCCCAAGGCCTTCTTTTATAAAAGATAGAGTCAGCAGCCCAAGAGGAGGGACGTCAGATGGGCCACCAGTTGATAAGAACAATGCAGTCTTTTCCTTGGTACTTACAAGTGAGTGGATACAATTCCCTAGAGGGCCATTATTACGTACAATTGCTTCTGTGCAGCCAAGGGTTACCAAAATTAGTGCTTTGCTAGTGTTTCCTGGGGGCTGATTTAACATTCAATGGAGGAGCTGAGCTGCCAAATCCCGACTCTAGGGGGTCGCCATCTCCCACTGTGCGTGTGCATGGCATAGCTGGAATTCCTGCCAATTTTAGATGAAAGCTTTGTTATTATTGCATCATCAATGCAGTTTAGACAGGGATCATGGCTTTCTTGCAGTTTTTCTTGCATTTTAATGATAACTCTGTTTCTCTTTATCCTTAGGAATCTGGTTCATTGTGGGTTGGTATGGTAAGCTCTAGAGGCTGTGGTAGAGAATGTTCCATCAGTGTTTCTACATTACTTAGGTTCTAAGTCATGGGTAAACTGGTTTTTGAGCACAATTGTTACCTTAGCCTGACCAGCTTTGCTTCTGCTTTCATGCAGAAACAGCACTCAAGTTTTATTTTAGGGACCCCTCCTCAACTCCACATGTCTCTAGTGGGGTGTTTAACTTGGAGTCTTGCTTCTCCTGCCTCCTTCCTGGCCCCTGCTCCAAGCATGTTCAACTACCCAGACTAGCCAAGAAGAGCACTTTCTTCTAGCCACAGTGAGTCTGGGCTCAGGGGTGGGATCTGACCCATTCTAGATGATCAAGGTCCTCCTTGTGAAGTTGGAAAATTGATGCTCATTAGGCAGGGGAAGCGGAGAAGGCAATGGCACCCCACTCCAGTACTCTTGCCTGGAGAATCCCATGGACAGAGGAGCCTGGTGGGCTGCAGTCCATGGGGTCGCTAAGAGTCGGACATGACTGAGCGACTTCACTTTTCACTTTTTATGCATTGGAGAAGGAAATGGCAACACTGGAGTGGTCCAGTGTTCTTGCCTGCAGAATCCCATGAACGAGATAGCCTGGTGGGCTGCCGTCTATGGAATTGCACAGAGTCAGACACAACTGAAGCTACTTAGCAGCAGCAGCAGCAGGCAGGGGAAGGCTTTGTCCTTTTCCTCTAGGACAGTGGTTCTTAAAGCCAACACTTCCTTTTTAAAAACAAATATTGTTATTATCCCTTTGACATACCAAAGAGAATTCATAGATAATACACACCATTAAAAATAAAACAATGTTGCCCTAATTCTAATATGAAAGATAAAAATTAAAAGTAAATTTAAGACTCATTAAAATAACATAATAAAAATAGCTTAAAAAAGTTTACAATGAAATAATGATGCATCAATACGTACAAGCATGAGCATGCCTACTCTAGAAGACGACTACTAACATGACGACAAAAAAGAGGTAGGCAAGGTTTAACAAAAAGTAAACTCATCTCCAACATGAGTTTACTCCTTTAAGGATGGACTTTTTGCCACTGACTCCTTGTGACCCCATGGGCTGTAGCCTGCCAGGCTCCTCTGTCCATGGACTCTTTCCAGGCAAGAATACTGGAGCGGGTTGCCATTTCCTACTCCAGGGGATCTTCCCAATGCAGGGATCAAACCCGCATATCTTGTGTCTCCTACATTGGCAGGCAGATTCTTTACCACTGTGCCACCTGGGAAGCCCTAAGACTGGGAGAGGTGGTTATTTTATCTAATGTACAGAAATCAACTTCCCTCGTGGTTCAGATAATAAAGAATCTGCCTGCAATGCAGGAGACCCAGGTTCAATCTCTGGGTCGGGAAGATTCCCTGGAAAAAGAAATGGCTACCCACTCCAGTATTCTTGCCTGGGAAATCCCATGGACAGAGGAGCCTGGCAGGCTACATGGAGCTGCAAAGAGTCGGACACAACTTAATGACTAAACAACAACAACAACATATAAATCCTCTACATATGAATGAGTTCTGTTCAAAGAGTACATTCATAAGTCCAATTTGTATGTGGGGTGCTAAGTCGCTTCAGTTCAGTTCAGTCGCTTAGTCGTGTCCGACTCTTTGCAGTCCATGAATCGTAGCACACCAGGCCTCCCTGTCCATCATCAACTCCCGGAGTCCACTCAGACTCACATCCACCGAGTCAGTGATGCCATCCAGCCATCTCATCCTCTGTCATCCCCTTCTCCTCCTGCCCTGAGTCCCTCCCAGCATCAGAGTCTTTTTCAGTGAGTCAACTCTTCACATGAGGTGGCCTAAGTACTGGAGTTTCAGCTTTAGCATCATTCCTTCCAAAGAAATCCCAGGGCTGATCTCCTTCAGAATGGACTGGTTGGATCTCCTTGCAGTCCAAGGGACTCTCAAGAGTCTTCTCCAACACCACAGTTCAAAAGCATCAATTCTTCAGCACTCAGCCTTCTTCACAGTCCAACTCTCACATCCACACATGACCACTGGAAAAACCATAGCCTTGACTAGACAGACCTTTGTTGACAAAGTAATGTCTCTGCTTTTGAATATGCTATCTAGGTTGGTCATAACTTTTCTTCCAAGGAGTAAGTGTCTTTTAATTTCATGGCTGCAATCACCATCTGCAGTGATTTTGGAGCCCCCAAAATAAAGTCTGACACTGTTTCCACTGTTTCCCCATCTATTTCCCATGAAGTGATGGGACCAGATGCCATGATCTTAGTTTTCTGAATGTTGAGCTTTAAGCCAACTTTTTCACTGTCCTCTTTCACTTTCATCAAGAAGCTTTTTAGTTCCTCTTCACTTTCTGCCATAAAGGTGGTGTCATCTGCATATCTGAGGTTATTGATATTTCTCCCAAAGTCGCTTCAGTTGTCTCCTATTCTTTTCTACCTTTTGGACCGTAGCCTACCAGGGTCCTCTGTCCATGGGATTCTCCAGGCAAGAACACTGGAGTAGGTTGACATTTTCTCCTCCAGGAGATCTTCCTGGGCCAGGGATCAAACCTGTCTCTTATGTCTCCTGCATTGGCAGTGGGTTCTTTACCACAAGTGTCACCTGGAAAGCCTGAAATTAACCTATGTACTCAACTAACACAATTGGCTATATAGTACTCCAATAGTTTTATAATACTTTTCACCCAATAATACCTAAAAAATAAGCACACAAGGTAAAGAAGACATTTAAAATCTTATAGTACAGTATCTTGAAAAGTGCAGTAGTACAGCAGTACAACATCTGGCATACAGGGGCTGGAATTGAGCGAGAAGAGTTACTGACCAGAGGAAGGGGAGAAGGTGGGAGATCGTAGAGCTGAAGAATCATGGGCAATAGGAGACAGAGGGGAAGCTGCAGTTTCACTCATGCATGACGTTGACGACACACTTTCTGCTCCCTTGCTGGAACCAGATGCACGTTCACAGCTTTGAAAGTTTGCACATTGAAGGTCTGTATGTAGGGGACTTACAGTATAATAATCCACTTTCATCAATGGATAGATCCATACAGAAAATCAATAAGGAAACATTGGTCATAAACAACATGGTAGACTAGATAGAATTAAACACTTCAGAACAAGTGACAGAATCAACATTCTTCTCAAGTATATGTGGAACATTCTTCAGGATAGGTCATACATTAGGCCACAGACAAGTCTTAATAAATTTAAAGACTGAAATCATGTCAGCATCTTTTCCAACCACAATGGTATTAGAAGTCAATTATAAGAAAAAACTGAAAAATTCACTAATATGTGGAGATTTACAACATACTACTGGGCAACCAATGGTCAAAGAAATAAAAAATTACCTTGAGATAAGTGCAAATGGAAATACAACATACCAAAACTATGGAATGCAGCAAAAGCAGTTCTAACAGGGAAGTTCACAGCAATAAACATCTACATAAAGAAACAAGAAAAATGTTTCATCTTAAGGGACTGGAAAAAGAACAAATGAAGCCCAAAGTTAGTAAAACTAAGGAAAAAGCAAGAATCAGAGTGGAAATAAATGAACTAAAACCAAAAAAGATGACAGGGAAATATTTTTTTTTAAAAAAAACTATGTGTTATGAAAAGATAAAATTGAGAAAACATTCACTACATTCATCAAGAAAAGTAGGGCTCAAAATCAGAAATGAAAGAGGAGATGTTACTATTGATACCAAAAATTATGAAGGATCATAATTACTATGAACAATCATATACCAAATTGGGCATCCCAGAATAAATTCCCAGAAACCTACCAACACTGAATGAAGAAGAAATGGAAAATCTAGCCAGACCAACTAGTAGTAAGGAGATTGAGTCAGTGATCAAAAACTTCCTAACAAAAGTCCAGGACCAGGTGGCTTAACTAGTGAGTTCAACCAAATATTTACGGGAGAATACCAAACCTTATCATTTATTCTAAAAAATAGAAGGTACACTTCCAAACTCATCCTATGAGACTAGCATTACTGATACCAGAATGAGATAAGAATACCACAAGAAAAGAAATGTACAGGTCTATATCCCTCATGAATATAGATGTAAAAATCCTCAACAAAATATTAGCAAACTGAACTTAACAATACATTAAAGGATCATCAGATCAGATCAGATCAGTCGCTCAGTCATGTCCGACTCTTTGCGACCCCATGAACCGCAGCATGCCAGGCCTCCCTGTCCATCACCAGCTCCCGGAGGTCACTCAGACTCACATTCATCGAGTCAGTGATGCCATCCAGCCATCTCATCCTCTGTCGTCCCCTTCTCCTCCTGCCCTCAATCCCTCCCAGCATCAGAGTCTTCTCCAATGAGTCAACTCTTCACATGAGGTGGCCAAGATACTGGAGTTTCAGCTTTAGCATCATTCCTTCCAAAGAAATTCCAGGATTGATCTCCTTCAGAATGGACTGGTTGGATCTTCTTGCAGTCCAAGGGACTCTCAAGAGTCTTCTCCAACACCACACTTCAAAAGCATCAATTCTTCGGCGCTCAGCCTTCTTCACAGTCCAGCTCTCACATCCATACATGACCACAGGAAAGACCATAGCCTTGACTAGGCGAACCTTTGTTGGTAAAGTAATGTCTCTGCTTTTGAATATGCTATCTAGGTTGCTCATAACTTTCCTTCCAAGGAGTAAGCATCTTTTAATTTCATGGCTGCAGTCACCATCTGCAGCTAACATCATATTCAACAGTAAAACAAACTAACAAAAAAACCACAGTGAAAACTTTTCACATAAAATAAGGAACAGAACTTTCCCCTAAAATCAGGGACAAAGCAAGAATGCCCACTCTTTCTACTTCTATTCAGCATAATGTTGGAAGTCCTAGCTAGAGGAATTAGGCAAGAAGAAGTAAAAGTCATCCAAATCAGAAAGGAATAAGTAAACTGTCATTATTTGCAGATGACATGATATTATGTATAGAAAATCTTAAATGCTATGCTATGCTAAGTCACTTCAGTCGTGTGCGACTCTGTGTGACCCCATAGACAGCAGCCCACCAGGCTTCCCCGTCCCTGGGATTCTCCAGGCAAGAACACTGGAGTGGGTTGCCATTTCCTTCTCCAATGCATGAAAGTGAAAAGAGAAGGTGAAGTCGCTCAGTCATGTCCGACTCTTAGCGACCCCATGGACTGCAGCCTACCAGGCTCCTCCGTCCGTGGGATTTACCAGGCAAGAGTACTGGAGTGGGGTGCCATTACCTTCTCTGGAAAATCTTAAAGGTATCATCCAAAAACTTGTTGGAACTAAATTAATTCAGTAAAGTTGCAAGATCTACACACTAATATTGAATTATAAGAGAGAGAAATTAAGAAAAATCCCATTTAAAATAACATCAAAAAGAATAGGAATAAATTAAACTAATGAAATGAAAGACCAATATACTGAAAACTATCAGATATTGATCAAAGAAGCTGAAGACACAACTGGTTGCAAAGATATTCCATACGAATGGATTAGAAGAATAAATATGATTAAAACGTCCCCATATACACAGTAATCTACAGATTTAACAACAGTTCAGTTCAGTTGTTCAGTCGTGTCTGACCCCTATCAAAATTCCAATGGCATTTTCCACAAAAATAGAAAAACCTCTAAAATTTACTTTGACCCACAAACTCCAAATAGCCAGCGCTATCTTAGAAAGAACAGCCAAGCTGGAGGCATCATGTACTCTGACTTCAAACTATATTATAAAGTTCTAGTAATCAAAATAGTATGGTATTGGCATAAAAACAGACACATAGATCAATGGAACAGAAGAGTGAGGCCTAAATAAACTCACATTTATATGGTCAATTAATTATGGCAAAGAAGCCAAGAATACCCAATGAGCTGGACAGCCACATGCAAAAGAATGAAACCAGACCACTAATTTACACCACACTCCAAATTAACCAAAAATGGATTAAAAACTTAAAAGACCAGAAACCATAAAACTCCTAGAAGAAAACATAGGCTGTAAGCTCCCTGACATTGATTTTGGCAATTAATTTCTGGATGTGACACGCAAAGCAGGTAAGTAAGTGGGACCACATCAAATTAAAAAGCTTCTACACAGCAGAGGAAAGTATCAATAAAATGAAAAGGCAACTTACCAAATGGGAGAAAATAATTGCAAATCGTATGTCTGCTAAGGGGTTCATGTTACAATTATATAAAGAATTTATACTGAAGAGCAAAACATAATCTGATTTTTAAAATGGACAGAGGACCTTCTTTTCCAAAGAAGACACACAGATGGTCAACAGGTACATGAAGACATCTTCAATATCACTAATCAGGGAAATGCAAACCCACAATGAAAGATCGCCTCACTTCTGTTGGGATGCTTATTATCAGAGAGACGATAGTGTCCACGATGATGTGGAGAAGAGAAGCCTTGTGAACTGTTGGTGAGGTTGTAAACTTGTTCAGCCACTATGGAAAATAGTATGCTGCTGCTGCTGCTGCTAAGTCACTTCAGTCGTGTCCGACTCAGCGTGACCCCATAGACGTCAGCCCACCAGGCTCTCCTGCCCCTGGGATTCTCCAGGCAAGAAAACTGGAGTGGGTTGCCATTTCCTTCTCCAATGCATGAAAGCGAAAAAGTGAAAGTGAAGTAGCTCAGTCGTGTCTAACTCTTAGCGACCCCATGGACTGCAGCCCACCAGGCTCCTCCATCCATGGGATTTTCCAGGCAAGAGTACTGGAGTGGGGTGCCATTGCCTTCTCCAGGAAAATAGTATGAAGTTTCCTCAAAAATTAAAAACAGAGCTACCTTATAAATGTGGCGATTCTACTTCTGGGCATTTATCCAAAGGAAACAAAAAACTAACTTGAAAAGATATGCACCCCCATACTCACTGCAGCAGTATTTACAATAGCCAAAATATGGAAGTGTCCTTCAGTGGATGTACAGATAAAAAGCTGTGGTACACACAGAGCAATAATGTGAAAGTAAAGTCACTCAGTCGTGCCTGACTGTTCGTGACCCCATGGACCGTACAGTCCATGGAATTCTCCAGGTCAGAATACTGGAGTGAGTAGTCTTTCCCTTCTCCAGGGGATCTTCCCAACAAGAGCAATAATATGCTTTCACTTATTTATGAAATTTAAAGGTAAAAAACAACACTAAACCCATAGATGGGCTTCCCTGGTGGCTCAGATGGTAAAGAATCCACCTGCAATGCGGGAAACCTGTCTGATCCCTGGATTGGGAAGCTCCTCTGGAGGAGGGAATGGCAATCTGTTGCAGTGTTTTTGCCTGGAGAGTCCCCATGGACAGAGGAGGTTGGCGGGCTATAGTCCATGGGGTGGCAAAGAGTAGGACCCGACTGAGCAACCAAGCATAGCACAGCAAGTGCATAGACACAGAACAGATGGTGGTTGTCAGAGGTAGGGGCTGGACAGTGGACAAAATGGGTGAAAGAGATCTAAAAATAGTCTTCCAGTTATAAATCATAGGAATGTAATAAAATTGTGACTATAGTTAATAATCGGAGAAGGCAATGGCATCCCACTCCAGTACTCTTGCCTGGAAAATCCCATGGACGGAGGACCCTGGTAGGCTGCAGTCCATGGGGTCTCTGGGAGTTGGACATGACTGAGCGACTTTACTTTCTCTTTTCACTTTCATGCATTGGAGAGGGAAATGGCAGCCCACTCCGGTGTTCTTGCCTGGAGAATCGCAGGGATGATGGAGCCTGGTGGGCTGCCATCTATGGGGTCGCACAGAGTCGGACACGACTGAAGTGACTTAGCATAGCATAGCATAGCATAGCATAGTTAATAATACCATATTGTATACTTGAAAGTGGCTAAGAGCATAGATCTTAAAAGTTCTCATTATAAGGAAAAAAATATGTAACTCGGTGTGGTGATAGAACTTCACTAGACATCGTAGTGATCGTTACACAATGTATATAGGTATTGAAACATTATACTGTATGCCTGACACTAAAGTTATGTCATTATGTTGTGTATATCTCAATTAAAGATGACTGTGCAAATGGCTTTATATATAAAATGGGGTTAAGTCTAGGCTCAGTTCATTATAAATAGGCTTTCTACCTACGTGAATGTCCAGTCGGACATTAGAAACTGGCATAGAACATAAGAATTCTTTGTATAGGAGTGCCCCATGCTCCATAGGATGTCTAGCATGAAATTCAAACAGTAGCTCCCCACCATGACAACCCCAACCATCCCCACAAATTTCCAAGATGCTTTCTAGGGGGTACCCCCTCCTCTCATTGAGGAGCACAATTCCAGGATGGTGAGCTTCATGCTGGGGCTGCCTGCGGTCATCTCACTCAGCTTCATGGACGCAGTCATTTGTGGAAGATACATATGAAGCCAACGTGGAGAGGATGGTAGAACTGGAGAGAGAAAGGCAGTCCAAGATATCTTTTGAGCTCCTGGATCCCGATACGCCTGACGTTAGATCTAACATCTGTACTTCCCTCTTTATCTGAGCATAAAATTTCCTTTTTGTTGAGTTTGGTTTCTGACATGTGCAACTAGAAAAATTTGGTCCAGTATATGCTTTAAGAGTACATCATGAGAAATGCTGGACTGGAAGAAACACAAGCTGGAATCAAGATTGCTGGGAGAAATATCAATAACCTCAGATACGCAGATGACACCACCCTTATGGCAGAAAGTGAAGAGGAACTAAAAAGCCTCTTGATGAGGGCTAAAGAGGAGAGTGAGAAAGTTGGCTTAAAGCTCAACATTCAGAAAACGAAGATCATGGCATCCGGTCCCATCACTTCATGGGAAATAGATGGGGAAACAGTGGAAACAGTGTCAGACTTTATTTTGGGGGGCTCCAAAATCACTGCAGATGGTGATTGCAGCCATGAAATTAAAAGACACTTACTCCTTGGAAGAAAAGTTATGACCAACCTAGATAGCATATTCAAAAGCAGAGACATTACTTTGCCAACAAAGGTTCGCCTAGTCAAGGCTATGGTCTTTCCTGTGGTCATGTATGGATGTGAGAGCTGGACTGTGAAGAAGGCTGAGTGCCGAAGAATTGATGCTTTTGAACTGTGGTGTTGGAGAAGATTCTTGAGAGTCCCTTGGACTGCAAGGAGATCCAACCAGTCCATTCTGAAGGAGATCAGCCCTGGGATTTCTTTGGAAGGAATGATGCTAAAGCTGAAACTCCAGTACTTTGGCCATCTCATGCGAAGAGTTGACTCACTGGAAAAGACTTTGATGCTGGGAGGGATTGGGGGCAAGAGAAGGGGATAACAGAGGATGAGATGGCTGGATGGCATCACTGACTCGATGGACGTGAGTCTCTGTGAACTCCGGGAGTTGGTGATGGACAGGGAGGCCTGGCATGCTGTGATTCATGGGGTCACAAAGAGTCGGACACGACTGAGCTACTGATCTGATCTGATGCTTTAAGAGGCAGCTGTAGACATAACTTATTTTCTTTTTTGCTTATTCATGATATTTTAACATCACAACTTTTTTTTTCTTCTGCAAAGTAGGAGTATAAGGGAAGTCTATTCTAACGTGTCATGAACTCTAAGGTGTTATGTTCCAATAGGTCAGACTTACTAATGCCTGTGAGCC
Organism: Tragelaphus eurycerus; assembly: GCA_935064755.1. NCBI lineage: Eukaryota > Metazoa > Chordata > Mammalia > Artiodactyla > Bovidae > Tragelaphus > Tragelaphus eurycerus. The sequence goes on along the minus strand of CAKXYN010000035.1, from coordinate 11,493,014 downwards.
AACTGACTCTTTTCTTTTTCTCATGGAATTTATCTACACCTAGACACACACACACTCTAGCAGGCATATTCGTATACTTTGGTCATGCTCTCCGGGAATGTCTGATTGGACCATGGGTGTTCATCACTGTTCAGTCATTGAGTCATGTCTGACTCTTTGTGACCCCATGAACAGGCTTCCCTGTCCTCCACTATCTCCCGGAGTTTGCACAAGTTCATGTTCATTGAGTCAGTGATGCTATCTAACCATCTCATCCTCTGGACCATGGTGGACCACTCAAATTCTCTTTCCCTGGAATTTCAGCCCTAGGCTTAGTGGATTGAAGCTCTCTCCATAGGGCTGGAACTGTTACAGGTAACATGAACGCTAGGGAGGGGGGAAAGGAGAGCTGTAAGGCGCTTTTATTCTGTCAGATGATTTTAAAGAGGGAAACTGACTAGCAGAGGTGCAGAAAGAAACAGTTTCAGAAGCATTCTAGTTCCAAGACCCATCCCTTCCCGAGATTCAACTGTATTCTGCTTGTGGGCTCTTCCAGAAGCCTTATATCTTTAAATGAATTTCCACCCTTTATTTACATCTCCAGTGAGTTTCTATTATTGTCCCTAAAGAATTCTAACACTTTATTCCTCTAGGTATTCTAACTTCTCTCCTCACATCAAATCAGATCACTACGAAGCCACACTGTGTGGTGAGGGTAAGGGGGTGGGTCATTCCTGCAAAACGGGGGAGGGGGTTGGGAGAGCTGATGGGGAGGTTTAAGGGTTGCCCTTAGCTTTAATCAAACATCAACTCAATGTATGGCAAAACCAATACAATATTGTAAAGTAATTAGCCTCCAGTAAATAAATTTATATTTAAAAAAAAAAAAAAAAAAAAAAATCTCAAAAAAATAAATAAAACCAACCAACCAGAGGCTTTTACAACCAAATCTGGAAATCCAGGCTCTGAGCCTCATCAGCTGTGTCTCTTTGGGTAAGTTAATTTATATTTAAAAAAAAAAAAAACAAAAAATCTCAAAAAAATAAATAAAACCAACCAACCAGAGGCTTTTACAACCAAATCTGGAAATCCAGGCTCTGAGCCCCATCAGCTGTGTCTCTTTGGGTAAGTTACTTAACTCCCCTGATCTCTAAACTTGAGACAATGATGATAACCCACTTCCCAGGTTTGCAATGGATAGCTCAGTGAGATGAAGACAGAATGTGCTCAGCGCAGTCATCCGAGCTCAGTAAATATTTCTCCTACATTCTCCCCTGTCTTCTTTGCCACCTTGCTCTTTAGCGGCTAACCAGTCCCTCAGTATCAGCACAAGTAATGCCTCTCTTGCACTTGAATTTTCATCTGAAATTCCGACAAAGCACAGAACAATAGAGGAGGATTGGGTCTTCAGAGTTATCTGGTCCACCCTCCCTGCCCCTCTTTATTTTCAAAACAATTAAAAAATAATTCTATTTATTTTTGGCTGTGCTGGGTCTTCATTGCTGTGCAGGCTTTTCTCTAGTCGCGGCGCGTGGGGCTACTCTCTCATTGCAGAGCACAGCCTCTAGGGCGCTCCAGCTCCAGCAGTCATGGCTCTGGAGCCATGGGTTAACAGTTGTGGCCCACGGGGGCTTGGTTGGTCCGAGGCACGTGGGACCCTCTCAGATCAGGGACCGAATTCGTGTCTCCTATATTGGCAGGTGGATTCTTTACCACTGAGCCACCAGGGAAGCCCCTTTTAAAATTTTTAAAAGTTTATAGAGTTGCACATAGGTTAAAGAGTCAACTAAGTCTATAAAGTTTATGAAGACAAGCAGCCGTCTCTAGACCTCAACCCCGTCTCACCCTCCAGAGAGGCAATCTCTCCCTGTATCTGACTGATGATAACCTCCACGTCACCAAATGCCACCCTTGCAATGGCACTTATTTTCAGGATCAGGCCTCATCTATTGACCTCTCACAATAGAAAGTGAGGATCTGCTCCCTTATTTTGCAGATCAGGAAGCTGAAGTGGTTCAAGATCAGTGACTTTCCCAAGGCCTCACTCAGATGATCTGGGGGTGAGGTCAGAGTTTTTTTTTTTTAAGCTTCTCAGCATTTTCTCACACTCATGCAAGTTTGAGAGCCACTGCCAAGGCAGTGAGAGCTTTGGAGGCAGAACTTAAGCAAGACTTCAACTTCAGAAGTCCGATGCTTCTGGCTATGTCACCTTGAGAAAACCTTTCTTGAGCCTCAGTTTCTTAATCTAAAAAAATGGGCACATTTTAAAGGCCTTATAGGAGTAAAGGGGGTCAAATGCTGTATGAAGATGTGTGATGACTGAGAGTTCCAGCTACAACAGTACAGGCATATCAGTGAGCTTCCCAGAGTCTCATTTTCCTCATCAGTACAGTGGGCCTCACTGGGCCCCATCTTACCTCTTCCTCCTCCATTCCAATTCAATGGCCTCAGTCCTATTTTTCTAAGAGAGCTAAGGGTTTCCTCACCCTTGCCCATTTTTCTACCTTAAACACTGCTTTGATCCCTTCATCAGACTAATCCTGACATACTTAAGGTCTCAGTTAACTGTGCCTTATCCAGAGAAGCCTTACCTCTGCCCCTGACTCAGGGTTGATACACTCCCACTCCAGCCCCATGCATGCACCATGCTCTATGCTTGTCCCTACATGGAACAGAGTGTGCTTGGAGACTGCTGTGTTTTTTCTTGCTGAATGTCTGGCTTCCCCGTGAGCTAGTGTGAGGGCAGAAGCAACTTGTGTACAGTCCCTTCAGTACCCACAGCCCAGACACAGGCCAGACACATAGTGTAAGTGGAAGTGTGGGTCCCTCAATCATGTCTCTTTGTGATCCAGTGACCGTAGCCCACCAGGCTCCTCTGTCCATGGGATTCTACAGGCAAGAGCCCTCCTCCAGGGGATCTTCCCAGTCCAGGGATTGAACCCAGTCTCTTTGCATTGCAGGCCTATTCTTTACCCTCTGAGCCACCAGGAAGACACACGGTAGATCTCCACTAAACATTCTCTTCTCTTGGCTGAATATCAGTCCATCTTGCTGGCCCAGCTCACTGCTGGAACCACCAGCTCAACCTTGCTCCTACAACTCCCTGACTAGAGATGCAGAAAATCTGGTTGTCCTCAAGTTCACAATATTAAAGTCTGACAGTTGAACAGTAAGACAGGCTCAGCAGGTGGGGCATACTCAGGCATGTTATTGTTGACAGAGTGTCCCGGCTTGGCTGGTAATGTTCTGTCTTCATTGCCAGCCTTGAAGTTGTGGCTGTCGTTTCTGTTAAACAAACACATTTTTTTTCTTAAAAATTTTTAACCTGCCTCAGTTTTTATTTTGAAAATATTTTTATTAAACTTCTTTTTCTTTCCTGGCTATGTTACATGGCATGTGGGATCTTAGTTCTCCAACCAGGGATCAGACCCTGTATTGGAAGCCTGGAGTCTTAACCACTGGACCGCCTGGGATGTCCCTAAATCTTTATATGAACCCTTAAATAAGAGTTTTAAGTGACAGGAAGTGTTCTGCTCTCTTCCTGAACTGTGGGGCATCACTGCAATTCACATGGTATCCACGGTATCCTCACAAGTGAGAAAGAGGAACCAAAAGAATCAAAAGGAGAAAGCAAGATTTTCCCAAAAGGCATTTCCTGTTGATGCTTTTGAACTGTGGTGTTGGAGAAGACTCTTGAAAGTCTCTTGGACTGCAAGGAGATCCAACCAGTCCATTCTGAAGGAGATCAGCCCTGGGATTTCTTTGGAAGGAATGATGGTAAAGCTGAAACTCCAGTACTTTGGCCACCTCATGCGAAGAGTTGACTCACTGGAAAAGACTCTGATGCTGGGAGGGATTGGGGGCAGGAGAAGGGGATGACAGAGGATGAGATGGCTGGATGGCATTACTGACTCAATGGACGTGAGTCTGAGTGACCTCCGGGAGTTGGTGATGGACAGGGAGGCCTGGCGTGCTGCAATTCATGGGGTCGCAAAGAGTCGGACACGACTGGGAGACTGAACTGAACTGAACTGATGACCTCAGAAAAACGCACCTTGAGTCATCTCCAGACACACTGTTGGGAAGAGTTCTCTTTTTAAACTTTCAAATACGAAGGTTTTTGTTCAGTGGCAATCTTATGTTACCCATTTCTGGTGATTTTCAAAAGCCAAAAGTATTCTTTAAAAACAGTAAGGCCAACTGTGTTATGATATTTTATCACTGGAACAGAAATTTCTAGTGCTAAACAAATTCATACCTAGAAATGTTTTCCATTCAATGAATAAACACTTGAAATGGATGTTGCAAGGGGACTTCAGCAAGGGGTAGGATCATTCAGATGGCAAATGATGGAGCCTGGGTACTGCAAATACAAGGTGTAACTGCCATCTCCCCACCCCACCTATGACAGGAGTGGCTAAGTTTTGGTAACAGTTAAGCGGGGCAGTGTAGAATGTGGTCTCTAGAATCATGCTGTCTAGGTTTGAATCCTAGTTCTTTCTTTTAATAGCTGCATGACCGTGGGCACTTTACTCGGCCACACGGAGCTTCAGTTACTCATCAGCAAGGAGGGGGAGTGCCTGCCTTGTGCATGCATACTCAGTCACTCGGTCGTGTCTGACTCTCTGTGACCCCATGGGCTATAGCCCCCAGCCTCCTCTGCCCGTGGGATTCTCCAGGCAAGAATGCTGGAATGGGTTGCCATGCCCTCCTCCAGGGGATCTTCCCAACCCAAAGATTGAACCTGCTTCTGTTTATGTCACCTACATTGCAGGCGGATTCTTTACTACCAGCGCCACTTAGAAGGGTGTTTGGCCCAAAGTAAGTACTCAAAAAACATATTAAGCTCTTAAGTCAAAAAGTAGACACAACCCAAGTAACCACAACAAGCCAATGGATAAACCGTGGTATATCTGTACACTGGAATACTACTCAACGATGAAAAGAGAAGCTATCAACTAACACCCACAAGAACCTGGGTGAATCTCCAGATAACTACCCTGAAGGAAAGAACCCAGGCCGGAAACACTACATGATTCAATTTACACAGAACCTGTGAAAAAAGAAAACAAATTTATAGTAACAGCACATTAGAGGTTGCTTGGGAATTGGGGGTGCAGGGAGAAGCGGGAGGGAAGAAAAAAGGGCACAAAGAAACTTGTGATGGTGATGAATGAATATGTTCACTATCTTGACTGTGGGGATGGTCTCATGAATATATGCATATGTCAAACTTATTACACATTTTAAGTATGTCATTTGTTATATGTCAATTATATCTCAATAAAACTGCTTAAGAAATGTCAGCCATTACCAATTTCCCACTAATCCACCCTTGTTAACAATGTCCCAGGTGGTCATTACTGGATCAGACTCATTCAATTTTAGTCCTATTGGTTATCCCTGGTCTAAATACACTTTTCTGATTTTCTCCCACTGTTGAGAATTTATGATTCTGTAACTTACTAGTCCTCTGACCTCAGACAAGTCACAAGCTCTCTGAGCCTCCGTGTTTTCCATCAGTAACACATGGAAATTTTATCTATCTGCCTTTCTGGATGGTTGTGAAGATAGAATGTGGAACTGTTCAAAGTGCTCCAAAATACTGTACGGTATTACATTTACACAAGGGAGGGACATGTGCTGCGTTCCTCTGAACACCTACTGTGTTTGCCAAGACTTGGTCTGCCAGCAGAACTTGATACCAAGCACCTCTTAAAATAGCCCTTCTACAAATACTACTCGGGTTTATGGTTTTTGTGTGAACACCTTTGTTAGCTCATTTTTATGATTACTCATCAGGCTGTGCAGAGCAGAGGTCCAGAGATGTCAAGAGTCTGATGGACCCAGGTGAGGCCACTCGGAGAGGCATGCCAATGTTGGCGGGATGACCTTACATAGGAATTTTCCAGGTGGAGATGCCACCACCTATCAAAGCTGGTTCCTTCTGGCCCAGGACCTCTGCCCTTTGATGAGTTAAAGCCTGCTGCTGATTAGCATAGCAGGGCCTAGGTTTGATCTCGTCATAAAACAAAACAAAACAAAACAAAAACAGCCATTTAATATCACTCCAGAGAACCTGCCAGGTTGTTCTCCAGAAACAGTGCTTGTTAGAAGACCTCATTTTAGTGGTGAGAGAGAGTTTATAAGCTAAAAAAAAAAAAAAAAACCCACTGGAAAGACACAACTAAAAGTGTACTAAATAGGTGTTGAGAGGCATAAACCCAAACACTAATAGTGGCTCAGAGTTCCCAGGTGGTGCAAGTGGTGAAGAACTCACCTGCCAACACAGGAGATGTAAGAGACTGTGGGTTCGATCCCTGGGTTGGGAAGATCCCCTGGTGTAGCAAACAGCAACCCACTCCAGTATTCTTGTCTGGAGAATCCCATGCTCAGAGGAGCCTGGCAGGCTGTAGTACGTAGGGTCGCAAAGGCATAGCTGAAGCACCTTAGCACATACGACAGTGATCACCTGTAGACTTAGGGTGAAGATCTTTACTTTTCTCTTGGCTTTGCTGCATTTTCTGTTTTCTATGAGTGGCCGTCACTTTTGCAATAAGAAACTTAAAAAAAAAAAAACAAAAACCAAAGTATGTTTGGCATAGAATTGCTACCTTTGCCCAGAAAGGCAAAGACATTACCTCTAACCAATAAAGATGACCATCAGCTATAAACAGAAACAGAATTCACATGTCTTTCAGCATGATCTGTCAGCTCAGGCATCCGTCTCTGAGGGCTGTGGCGCTGGGTAGTTTCAGGACGAGCTTGCTCTGCCCCTTGACACCGAAATAAAATGATCGTGCGGGCCCCAAGCCTCCTTAAGTCCCTTAATGCTAGATCTTGCTCTGGAATCCACACATCTCAATTCTTCTTGAATCAACATGTTTTCTGTCTGTATGACTTAGCTTGAGACTAATCATACCCTGAACTCCCCCCAAGCCTATCAGTCACTGGATCCCACCAAGAGCCACGAAACAGCCATCATTGGTTCACGTGCCTTGCAGCTCATATTGAAACCAGGAGCTACTGCAAGAAAGCTTTTAAAATGTACAGTGACCCCAGGAGCATCTCATGTATCCACTCCGGCCATGCCCCACAACTGTCTTTTTGTCTTAGACTTTCCTGCAACGCCCAAACAGCCAAATTTCAAATCTTGGGGTTTACCAGCTGGGTAATCTTGGATGAGACAATTGGTCTGTATTTCAGTTTCCTTATCAGTAAAGTGAACTCAGTACAATCTCTTTCTCAGAACTGGTGTGAGAATGAAGTGATTGATATGGCAAAGTTACTCCAAGTAGCACCTGGCACATGGTACCTACTCATACACGCCAACTAGTTTTATTCCTGCCCAAAGCCTCTGCTCAGCTTTTGAGCTGCACTCACCTCAGTAGGTCCCCAGCAGCGTGTGAAACACATCTTCATTCTGCAAACGAATGTAAGAATTGGAATAAAATCCCAGGCAATGTTTCACAGACTTCATTTTATCCCAGAAAGCAGCTCGGATGAAGTTCTAAATGCAGCCAGCCTCCCAGGGAGCCATCTCTCTGATATTAGACACTGTCCCACGCAGAGCACGGTAGGGCCGAACTCCAAACTTCAGAATCCGAAAGAGCTAGGAAAGGCTCTGACCATAATGGCTTTTATTACCTTCCCGTATCCCTCACACCTGGCAAGTTTTCACACCTGAGCCCTGTTGCCCAGGATGTATCCCCAAACCAATGAAATCAAGATCCCTGAAGGCGGGACCCAGGCTTCGGTATCACAAGTTCCCCAGATGATTCCAATAAGCAGTCACGGCTGAGTAGCGTTGCCTGGGCCTAAATAGGTCATGAGTGGGTGAATGTTTTCACAGTAGGAATGGGTGACAGGTGGTGGCTAATGCACATTGCTATTTAAAGATATAAGATACTGATAAATTGGCAAGATTGGAGGCAGAAAAGGGTCAGGAATGGGGCCCTTCATGAAATAGACTGGGACTTGGGACTGTTTGCTGCAGAGCTCACATCTGGACAAATGTCTCCTCCAGTAACAAAATAAAAGAAACTATAAGGGACCAAAAGTGACTGTGTGCATGTGCGGTTGGGGGCAAATAATGAACAAGAAGATACAAAAAGGCCCAAACTGCAACTTCCACTTCTGAAGTGCTGGGAGCAAAAGCAGGGTATCTGCGCGTGACCTCTGCACATGGCACCACCAGGAGGGCCAGCATACCACGTGTGCCACCCCTCCCAGCCGACCCAATCCACTCCCATCCTCACCCCATTTTAGGGACCATCTTGCATCACCTTGGGGAGCTAGCGGGGGCACCTGTTACTGGTTTTCACTTCCTTGTGCAGCAGTGGGCGTTCTAGTGAAGTTCTGCCTGAATTCCATGCCTGGCCTCTTATCAATTTTTACTGGTCAAAGAGTCCAAGAACGTGGGTCAGTAACATTAAGATGTTCAAGCTCCATGGTACTTGATCTTGACAAAAGATGCTTGACTTTGCGGGGATCCTCAGGTAGTACTGCTTGTGTTTTTGTACAGAGCTTTAGGGGACCAGCTCCCTCTTGTTGGCTAACACTTGTCCCATGCTCACAACTTCCCACGAGAACCCAAAGGCAGGGTTGGGCAAAGGCACATTTGAGCCTCACACTTCTGGAATGGAGGCACTCGGGGTCTCACGGAGGAGAGTTGAGGGATAAAGGGGAAATGACCAGCTCTTCCGCATATGCTGAAGGTGTGATGGGAGCCGAGCCTGGAAGCATAGAGAAGGGGGCTATGAAGAGTCTCTGAAGAGATGAGAGGCAGTTGGAGGAGGCCACAAGGGAGGGACACAGGCTATGTGTTCTTAAGAGTTTCTCACCCTCACAGTGCCTGTCCTTCAAAGGTCAAATGAGGATAATAGTACCTATATCAGGGTCACTGTAAAGACTGAGATAGTACCACTTAGATAGTGCTTGGCACTGAGAAAACCCTTACAGGGGTAGGTTTTCATCTTCATCACCATCAGTATTAAGCAGCAATGGTTATTTAGACTCTTTTACAACCCAGATTAAGCTTTCCTCAATAACATGCCCATCACTTTTGAGAGGTGATAGACTCCTTTCCACTGTATCTTTTGGGCAATGCTTTGGGTGGTTTTTGAATTCCGATGTTCAAGATCTGTGCTGCTGTTAAAATTGTGGTTGACATCTACACTATCTGTAATAATTTAATAACACTTACACTAAAGGAGGCTTCCCTGGTGGCTCAGATGGTAAATGGTAGATGGTAATGCAGGAGACCTGGGTTCGATCACTGGTTCAGGAAGAGAAGGAAATGGCTACCCACTCCAGTATTCTTGCCTGGGAAATACCATGGACAAAGGAGCCTGGTAGGCTACAGTCCATGGGGTCACAAAGGATCAATGCAACTGAGTGACTTCACTTTCACTTTTCACTCTATATCCCATTTCTCTACAAAAGGTCATTTGTTCTTCATCCCTCTCATGAAAACCATCTATCTTTCCCCAAAAGCTATGCTGCCCTTAGAGACAGTTGCCAAAGTGGGTGCTTGTGGCCCACTGGGCTTCACAGAGTGTTATGACAAATGTCTCCTGTGGTCTCCATGGGCCAACCTGGGTACCTAGAATTGGTCAGGCTCACAAGGACATATGATCTAGGCTTACAGGAGGCTGATGTACTGGCCAGCCTCTGATTTATTGAACTACCATGGGGGAGGGCAATTCTCCATGACAGGGTGTTGCTGGCTGGGGTCTCCAGGACACCACTCCTTTGCCAGTCTTCCCAGAAATTCAAATTACTAGTCAGAAGCTTGTGTGGTGAGCATCAGGTCAAAGTGGAGGACACTGGATGGTCTTGAGTGGTAACTCGTCCTGGCTCTGCAGAAGCCTGAAGCTCATCCTCTGTCTCACAGCTCCATGGTCGTAGGTGCAGGATGGATAAGTCACTTCCTCTTCTAGACAGAACTTGGGGAGGGGCAGAAGGAGGAGCCTGGGCTGGTTGGCTGCCCTTCCACCAACCAAAGACCTCAGGGTTCTGTATCCTTTCTTGGACACTCAGTTCAGTAAAATTGATTTCATTCATTCAGAGGAAGTCTTCTAGTTGTCTTAACTGCACTTCAGAGACTTTTACCAAGTTTCCACAACGTAAGCCCATGTCACACCCTCTGTGCCTTTGCCAGATGACCAAATCCTCTCCTGTGGTGTTGGCCTCCACTTGTATTCCCATTCATGGTCTCATCCTTCCTCTCCAGCCTGAATATCTGAATCCTCCAACTGACTTCCTCTCCAGCACACCCAACTCAGCCCATCCAAACCTGTCTTGGGCTTCTCCCATCCCCTACCTGCTGTCTCCCCAGATGGAGGCCCCAGTGGCCATTGAGCCTCTCCAACCCAAACCCTGAGGCAGCCGTGGGTCTTCTTTATCTTCTTTCTTTACCTCCCATGCCCATCATTTTGAGCCCTGCAACTTTCTCTCTTTTTTTCCCCCACAATTTAAGAACATTGAATTTACTACAAGATATGATGATACGAAGGACAAGGAAGGCTGGCATGCTGCGGTCTGTGGGGTTGCAAAGAGTGGGACATGACTGAGCAACTGAACAACAATGATGTACAGTGCCATGCCATCCTTTTGTCTGGTAAAAGTGAAAGTCGCTCAGTCGTGTCCAACTCTTTGTGACCCCATGGACTTACATAGTCCATGGAATTCTTCAGGCCAGAATACTGGAGTGGGTAGCCTTTCCCTTCTCCAGTGGATCTTCCTGACCCAGGAATTGAACTGGGGTCTGTCCAGTAGTCATCATTAATAATAAAGCTAGATGTAGATGTTTGATGTTTGCTTTTGCACCCTTATTTCTTCAAAAATCAATCCCTAGTTCATTGCTTCCCATACACCTGGCTACCAGACCAGAACACAGCAGGTCACATCAGCAGACAGTTGTTAGGAGCAACCATTACACACGGAGAGAGGAGCCGAGAGAAAGGAAATAGGGCCCACAAATTAAAGTTTGGATCAGGTATAACTAGTCAAACTTTGCAACATATTGTACAAAGATTACAGAGCAGCTTAGAGTCAAATAAAAGTTACCAGTGCCTTCAATTGATATCCCTTGGCTGCTTGAGAACAAAAACCATTGTTAATTATCTAGTTTGTGCTGTGTATGCATGCTCAGTCGCTTCAGTCGTGTATGACTCTGCGACCTTATGGACTGTAGTCCGCCAGGCTCTTTGTCCGTGGGATTCACCAGGCAAGAATACTAGAGTAGGTTGCCCTTCCTTTCTCCAGGGGATCTTCCCGACCCAGGGATCAAACCTGGGTGTCCCGCATTGCAGGCAGATTCTTCACTGTCTGAGCCACCAGGGAAGGCCAGTTTGTTCTGTACTCCTTCAGATTTTAAATCTATCCCTGTGAACACTGCCCTGTGTTCTCTGGCACAAAGACAGCATTTCCTGGGACGCCACTCCTCAGAGTGTGAACAGCAAGACCTCAAACAGCTCCAGGTTCCTCTGCTGCAGACTTCTTAAACTGTGTCGACAGCCCAGGAGGGGACTGTCACAAGCAGGTTCACCCCAAGCTCTTAGAGCAGGTTTTGAGGAGCACTTTACAGGAATCTAGAATCTCTTTTGGCCAAAGACTTCCTTGCTGGTCTGACTGCCTCTGGTGGTGCAGTCCCTAGTGACCCATCTAAAACGCGGCCCCCACACCCTCTCTCTGTTTACAAAACTTCAGTGGCTCTTCATCTACGGGACAGACTCCAAGCTCCTTGGCCCAGTGGCTATGCCTTTCAAATCCTGCCTGCCTCCCTCGCCAGTCTCAACATGTCCCTCTTTGAGCCTCCTTATAATAATAAACTTCTTGTTTTGTTTTGGTTTAGTTGCTTGATTTGTTTGTTTTCCCCAACCATCCTGGGTCTTTGCTGCCTCCGTCCTGGAATGTTCTCACCAGTTAACTTCTCCTTGTCCTGAAAGAGGGCTCCCCTGGTGGTTCAGGCGGTAAGTAATCTGTCTGCAAATGCAGGAGACCCGGGTTCAATCCCTGGGTCAGGAAGATCCCCTACAGAAGGGAATGGCTCCCCACTCCAGCATCCCATGGGGTCGCAGAGAGTTGGACACGACTGACACTTTGACTTTGACTTTGTCCTGAAAGGATCCCCAAAAGGGGCAAAGCTCCCCTCCTCTAGGAAGTCTCCTCTGCCTCCCGCCTCTCTCTGTGCTGGTTGGGTCAGGGTCCCCTCTTTGTGCTGTTGCTGTGCACCAGGCATCTCTCTCTCACTGCATGCTGGTATTTCAGGGTCTGCGTGCCTGCCTCCCCCGACCAGGCATCAAGGCCCCCCTGCAGTCAGTCCTCGGCCCCTCCTTCCTTCCCAGCCCCTGATGTGGCATTGGGAGGCACTGGGGCAGAGCTGAATTTGTTGGCAGCCTGTTCACAGGCCCCCTTGAAGGGCTTGCTTCCGCAACGCACTATTCCCAGCAGTTTCATATCCACAGTGTAATCAATTCCTAATGTCAGTGCCCCAAATCGAAGGCCCTTGACTTTCTAGAGTTCCTTCCATGAGCAAGCACCACCTGAAAAGTTATTTTTGTTTGGAGAAGTGATGGGGAGCAAGGGCTCCAGAGACAGGGGTTTCATCCTGACTCTCCTCTTACAAGCCGTGTAACTCCGGACAAGAGTTCCACTCCATGCACCTCAGTTTGGTCTCCTGTAAACAGGAATGGCAAGTGTACCCAGCTCATACAGTTGTAACAGGGGTTAAGTGGGTTTGTATGTGTAAACATGTAGAGTCACGCCTTGCCCAGAGTGAGCACTGCATAACGTTAGCCTGTCTTGTTATTTTCATGGGGAAATACTTCCTTGCTTCTTCCAGTTTCCAGTGACCTCAGGCATTCTTTGATTTGTGGCAGCAAAACTCTATTCTCTGCCTGTCTCCCCACAAGACTTTCTGTGTGCATGTCTATGTGGTCTTTTCCATGCCTTGTAAGGACACTTCAATTGGATAACCCATCTTAATCCAGCAGGATCTCATCTCAACTCTTACCTTAAATGCATCTGCACGGATCCTATTTCCAAGCAAGGTCCCATCTGAGGTTCCAGGTATACATGAATTTTGCGAGGACACTATTCAACTGATTACAATCAGTCTCTGGGTTTAGGGGTTCCAGATCAGAAAATCACCTAGGAGCCCTGGATGTTTCCTAATGACCCATTAGTATAACTTTGCAGCTTTTATGTTTTCTATAGTTCTGTAGTCCTCTCAAGTTCTCAACACAGCCCAATATGGGCAGAGTCAAGACAGAGAGACACACACAGCCCAAGCTCTCCAGTTCTCCCAAGCTCTCCAGTTCTCCTTTATAACTCACCTGTTTGAACCTCAAGGAGCTAAAGAAAATGCTGACAAATGAAGAAAAATACGATGGGAAGATTTAATTTTACACCCCTCATCTAATGCCTCTTATATCTTGGTATATTTGCTCAAAAACACTGCCCATCAACCCAGAAACTCTTTGCATGCTTGCTCATGCATATGGCCCATGGCTTTGACCATTGGCGCCCAAAGACTGAGCTATAAGAAAAGGGGAAAGGGCACGTATGTGCGGATGGGTTCCCGCAGCGTACGTGAGCGCACCAGTCATTATGAACCACCCAGCTGGCTCTCTGATGGACCCCACTACACTACCCTTCTCAGAGGCCCGAGGGTGTGGACTCAGGAGAGGCAGGAAACTCAATCTCATTATTCATACCCTCAGAAAGAGTGTGGGTACCATATATAAAAGGACCAGAAAGATTACAAACAGGATAAGGAACTATAAGCAAATAACATTTTAAAGGCTTAAAAAGCAGTAAATGTGTACTTGTTTGGTAATACTATAGAAGTTGCCTTAAAAAAAACAAAATCTATAAACTAGCCTGTAGGCTCTGTGAGGTTAGGATACTGAAATCTGTCACTGCAATGCCCAGCCCATAGGAGGCATTCAATAAATCATCCTTGACTGAACAAAGGTTAAGCTTTTATTAAATGCCTACCACGCACATGCCAGGCACAGAGTAAATTAAAATACCCCTTAGAAACAATATAGAATTGATTCAGATTGAGCAGCATAAAATTTCTTTACTTAAAAACCTGCATTGAGTTAAAAATTATAAAGGTCATGGGGGTAAAGAAATGGCATAGATTTCACAAGGCACCCTTGAAAAGTAGCCATCTGGTCTCTTCAATAAATAGTGCTGGGAGAGCTTGACCACTGTCTAACACAATATCCCTCCCAATTAAATATGGATTAAAGACTTGAATGTAAGACCCAAAACCTTAAACATTCTAGAAGAAAACATCAGTGGTAAGCTCCTTGACACCAGTACTGGCGATGAATTTTGGGATGTGACACCAAAAGCAGAAATAAATGAGGGGGTGCACCAAAAGAAAAGCTTGTGCAGAGCAAAGCAAAGCATCAGTAAAATGAAAAGGCAGCCTACCAAATGGGAGAAAATATTTGCAAGTCACATATCTGATAAGGGCTTCATACCCCAAATATATACAGGACTTACACAACTCATTAGCAGAAAAAAAAAAAGCACTATGATTTAAAAATGGTCAAAAGGGACTTTCCTGTTGGTCCAGTGATTAGAAGTCTGTCTGCCAGAATAGGTGACATGGGTTCGATCCCTGGCCCAGGAAGATTCCACATGCCACAGAGCAAATAGACTGATGGTCGCCATGGGTTGGGGGTGGAGGAATGTGTGATAGTGATCAAAGATACAAATTTCCAGTTTATAAGATGAAAAGTTTCTGGTGATCTAATGTACAGTATGGTGGCTATAGTTAACAATACTATATTATGTACTTTAACATTGCTAACAGTAAATCTTGAATGTTCTCACTAAAAAAAAAAAATTATGTGACGTGATAGATATATTAACTTTATCATGGTAATATTTTATAATATATATGTGTATCAAGTCATCACATTTTACACCTTAAACTTACACAATGTTAGATGTCAATTATATCTCAATAAAGTTGGGAATAAAATAATCCAGCAAAAAAAAAAAGTTCATTGACAATGAGTGATTAAGACTGATTGTCAACTTAGAGGGGTGGGATCAGGTGGGAAGTGGGAAGGAGGTTCAAGAGGGAGGGGACATATGTGTACCTATGGCTGATTGATTTGATGTATGGTAGAAACCAGCACAATATCATAAAGCAATTATCCTTCAATTAAAAGAAAGACCTGTCAGGGGCAGAGATCAGGGATGAAGAAGGGCAGGGACTTACAGAGAGGCCAGTCCTGTTCTCAGATTCAGGTGTGACATAAGTTAAAAGGAGCAAGTGGCTTGTTTGGACTTTGCTGGGAGTTGAGCCAGGACCCAGGCCCCTCACAGGTAGAAGTAAGAACCCGAGGAGGAGCCTGACCAGGGCGCTCCACATTGCTGCCTGAAGACTGGACTAGGTCCCAGAGAGTGCGCTTAGCCTCTAGTCAAGGGGACGCTCAGGGACACCTCTGGCCTTGCTGTAGAGTGGCCCTCCACATTAGACAAGGCCCACAGGCAAAGGAAAAACCCTGAACCCCATGTGTCCTGGAAGGAAAGTCCTCTTGCAGTGGGTAGCATAGTTAACATGATTTCAGAGAAGGAAAGTACACACTTTAAGAATCCAGGGACTTCTCTGGCAGTCCAGTGATTAAGAACCTGCCTTCCAACACTGGATTTAAGCCCTCGTTGGGTTTGATCCCTGGGGACATGTGTTTGATTCCTGGTTGGGAAATAAGATCCCACATGTGGGGCAACTGATGAGCCCGCATGTCACAACTAGATGCTGGTACAATCCCTGGGTTGGGAAGGTCCCCTGGAGGAGGAAATGGCAACCCACTCCAGTATTCTTGCCTGGAAAATCCCATGAACAGAGAAGCCTGGGTGGTCTACAGTCCCTGGGGTCCTCAAAAGTTGGACACGACTAAAAGTGACTTAACACACCCCACACAAAGGACAGGAAGTGAGGAGAGAGCCTAGGGCCCACCTGTGACAGACACGCATGGGACTTCTACCTCCCTCCACCCTCCACCCTGATGACCAGGCAGCAGGAATGCTATTTTGGTTTAACTAAAATAAGAGAATTAGGAGGACTACTTTCCAACCAAAATGAGAGACCGCTGAAAGAACTTAAGATGGTTAGTCCAGAGACCAAGGAGTTTACGGGAACCCGGCTAACTGGGTGCTGGCACCTGTTTGAAATCAGGGCTTCTTGGGGATCAAGAGTTGCCCAAACCACTTCCATTTGATTAGATTTCTGGTGTATTAAAGGAAAAAAAGTGTTTTTTTTTTTTTTTAAAGGAAAAATATTTAGTATTTAAAAAAATACTAAAGTGGTGTTGCAAATATTATGGCATATCTTTAGTATTGCCTTTAACAAATGTTAATAAAAAATACTGAACATAATACAAATGTTCTAGTCATAGGGTAATTACTTGTTCAGTCACTAAGTCATGTCCTACTCTTTTGTGACTCCATGGATTGTAGCCACCAGGCTCCTCTGCCCATGGAATTTTTGTACTCTCACAAGAGTATTGGAATGGGTGGCCATTTCCTCCTCCAGGGGACCTTCTCCACCCAGGGATCAAACCCACTTCTCTTGAGTCTCCTGCGTTGGCAGGCAGATTCTTTACCACTGAGTCACCTGGGAAGCCCAGGGTGATTACTAGATGTAGGAGAAGGCAGTGGCACCCCACTCCAGTACTCTTGCCTGGAAAATCCCATGGGCAGAGGACCCTGATAGGCTGCAGTCCATGGGGTCGCTAAGAGTCGGACACAACTGAGTGACTTCACTTTCACTTTTCACTCTCACTGGAGAAGAAAATGGCAACCCACTCCAGTGTTCTTGCCTGGAGAATCCCAGGGATGCGGGAGCCTAGTGGGCTGCTGTCTATGGGGTCACACAGAGTCGGACACGACTGAAGCGACTTAGCAGCAGCAGCAGCAGCAGCAGGCATATGTTGAAAATCTTAGTTCACAGTGTACTGCAGGCAATGTTGGCTCGCAATGGGACACAATGTTTTTCAATCCTATCAGGACACTGACTTGCAAAAAAAAAAAAAAAAAAAAGTCAACATTTGGAGTCTGAAGGTGGGTCTGAGTGTGATCTGTCTCTGTCATGATGGACCCAATGGAAGGGAGCCTGGACATTCTGCTGGCCACAGAGATCAGAATGTGACCCTGGAGCCCACACTTGGAGAAGACGGGGTTCTCCTGGGCTGTGCATCCCCCACCGCCTAACGCCCAGCAAGGAGCCTGAGATGTGGGGCGGGGTGGGGAGTAGTTAGTGAGTTAAGCAGTTGGCAGGTGCACAAGACATTCATGCCGCTGGAGCAACTATTTGTAACTTTCGTGGGTCCAAGGAACCCTCTGAAAGTCTGATGACACCCAGGACCTTCTCAGAAGAATTCCACCCATCCATGCACATTTTCCCCTAAAGAGCCCCCTGGAGTCCACAGACCACCACCGGGTGAAGCCTCTGGCCCAAGGCAGGCACTGGCACTTTCTAGCGTCTATCTTAAATTCCGTCCCTGGCCCCGCGGAACACCTGGAGCCCTGTCTGCGGCGCAGACTGGCTGTGGGGCGTGGACGGTAGCCGCGCTTCGCCTCCTTCCCTTCCGGGGACCCGAATGGTCCAGTCGGAGTGGGGCGGGGACCAGGAGGCGGGCCGCACCTGAGGACACCCGAGGCGAGCGGACCGCGGGGCCCGCCGCTGCACCCACCGCCGCGGGGCTCAGAGCCGAGGACCGCGCCGCCACAGCAGCTGCGGGCCGGGTTCCCAGCGCCGCCCTGGGCCGGTGCCTGAACCATGAAGATGCATTTCTGCATTCCGGTGTCCCAGCAGCGGCCCGACGCGCTGGGGGGCCGCTACGTGGTGCGTCAGGGGGCTCGGGGTGAGACTGGGCAGGGACAAGGCGGGAGCGGGGGTTCACCTCACTCGGCTGATTCGGACTCTGATGTCTACTGCAGCTGTATTCCGTGTACCTGGACGGGTTTCTGTTCTGCAAGGTGCGTTATAGCCAGCTGCATCGTTGGAACGAACAGGTGAGAGGACCCAGGCGGGTCCCAGCCCGCCCACCCGACTCGTGTGGCCCGTGGGCTCTGGGTGCTTGACCCTGACAAGACACCGTACTTCCTGGGGGCTTTGGGCTCCTAATCCGGGTCCTGGTAACTGGTTAATCGTGAATTGCTTGGCATATAGCTCAGTGTATACATGTTACCTGGTCTAATCACCTAGGGCCGTGAGGTGAGGTGGGGTGCCATAGGTAATTAATTATCCAACCCACCCCAGCCCGATGATCCCCACCAGCCCAACCTGGGCTCTGTTGCAATGCCAGTTGTTTTCCCAAGACAATATCCTTGCGCAAAATGAGCAAACCAAGTCTAGATCATGGTGTAGTCTTCAGTCTCTGGTATGTGAGTATCGCGCTTCCCTGGTGACTCAGATGGCAAAGAATCTGCCTGTGATGCAGGAGACCCAGGTTCAATCCCTGGGTTGAGAAGATCCCATGAAGAAGGGAATGGCAACCCATACCAGTATTCTTGCCTGGAGATTTCCATGGACAGAGGGGCCTGGCTGGCTACAATCCATGGGGTTGCAAAGAGTTGGACACAACTTAGTGACTAACACTTTCTTTCTCCCAGAGTTTAATTTTCCTCTCTTTGAAAAGGTGTGTCTCTATTTTTGTTTTCAAAGGAAGGTATTCATAGGCTTCAAATATGGGCAGACTGGAAAGCCAGGAAACAGAGGAATTATTAAATTAGAAGGCCATTTTCCACTCTAGTTTCTCACTCTGATGTCCTGATGACACTTTCTTCCAGCATGCAGACTGATTTATTAACCAGGCCTAATGGGTTTTGTTTTCCTAACAAGGAAGTGTTGCAAATCATCAAAGTGGGTTAGAGAAGTACATGCAAGTTTGGAAATGAACTTCACCTTTCCCCCACCTTCATGCAGTTTTTGTTTGTTTTTTTTTTAAGATTTTGTATCCCAATTATAAAGAACACATACCTAAAGTTAGAAAGAAAAAAAGGAAAAAGAAAAAAGCTTGCCTCGGCAATAGATATTAACATTTTGGGGAGAGTCCTTTTAGATAATCTCTGGTTTCTAGTGAGTAAATAGATCATATTTCTTTAAGACCATTTTCTGTTGATGGACAGCTCAGTTCCATTATTATACTATTATAAAATCGTCACTGAAGTGAGCCTTCTCCCTCATACATTCCAGTGTGTTGGAAAAGTCCATTTTCGAGGTATGACTAAGTTTCTCTGGATTCAGGGAAAACAGGTGTAATGTGGTTGTGACTTTTTGTGGTCATTTTTGAATTGCTAGCACCTAACACAGTGCCTGTGACCCAGTAGGTCCTCAGGAATGACTGTCAGTGGCTGAATAAAAAGGGCATGGATTCAGACTTTTGAAGGATGACAAGCTACTTGTGACTGAAACCTGCCTGGGGAGTTGGGAGGACTACAGATGGGGAACTCAGAGGAGGAGACAGTATGGCTGGTTTAGGCAGTTGTATAGGGAGGCCTGGCGTGCTGCAGTTCATGGGGTCGCAAAGAGTCCGACACGACTGAGCGACTGATCTGATCTGATCTGAGGATGAACACGAGGGTCACCTCTCACCCTCATCTGCCTCCCTGCGTGTGAGGTCGTGTTGGGGAGGTGGCCATCACAGGTAAAAAGCAGGAGTCGGCAGAGAGGAGAAGGGAGAGATGGACTGACCACTTCCTGGATGGACACCTCACCTCTACCTTCAATTTTTTCTCAGAAATGATCAGGTAGGTGGTTGTGGATGTCAGCTTCACTAGGCTCTTGTGAAGATTAGAATCCAGGTTCTCAGAGAACCTGGCGCATAGTTTCTGTGCTTGGTAAATATTTACTGACGCAGAGGCTTGTCAAGCCCTCCTTAACCAACTCAGAAAAATGCTTGTTTTCAGAAAAATTCAGACCTATCAAATCCTAGCAGGCCCTGAAGCAGAAACTCTTCTGATCTCCACAAAGATCTGCTTTTTGTAGAGTATACAATAGATACTGATGAATACTTTGTATTTGTTTTTCAAAATTCTAAAGTGAGGATTTCTTTAGCCATTTTCCAACCATCTTACATGTATCATTGTTTCCCTTTTCTGTAGAAACAGTTCCTTTTAAATAAACTATTTAGATCTTAGGAGGTGGCTATTGGTATTATTAATTTACAACAATAACCAACAGTTACTCTGTGCTAAGGTTGGTGCCAAGGCTTTATATGTAATATTGTGTTTAATTTTTATAACAGTCTTATGAGCTAGGATTATAATTAGCCCCATTTAACAGATGAGAAAACTGAGGTACCCCTTGCCCAAGGTCGTACCACTCCAAGTGTTGGAGCCAAGATTTGATCTCTGGAACCTGCTCTAACCATTTTGTGGTTCCTTATCAAAGTTGGCAAAATATCAGAAAAACAGATTATCAGAAAAACAACTGTATCCTAAGCTAACTTTTTTTTTACTTTATTTAAGCATAGTATAATAAAATTCCCAAATTGTATGTGAGGGGAGCCTGGTGGGCTGCCGTCTGTGGGGTCTGAAGCGACTTAGCAGCAGCATTGTGATGAACTATAAATATATTTAATCTACCACCACCATAATCAAGACAGAGAACAGGGGACACATGTTTCCTTGTCCCCTTTGCCCTTGATCCCCTCCCTCCACCTCAAGTCCCAGACAATAAGATCTGCTTTCTGTCCTTAGAGTTCCTGGCATAAGATTTTGTTCCACCTGTCCAAGAAGCCCCTATAAGGTGGGCATTGCAATCGTTATCATTACTCCCATTTTATAGATGAAAAGTCCAAGTAAGTTTGCTAGATTTAGCAAATAAAAATATAGGATCCTCAGTTAAATGTGAATTTCAGATAAATAACAAACACTTATCTAGTATCAGTCAGTTCAATCACTCAGTCGTGTCCGACTCTTTGCGACCCTATGAAGCGCAGCACGCCAGGCCTCCCTGTCCATCACCAACTCCTGGAGTCTACTCAGACCCATGTCCATCGAGTCGGTGATGCCATCCAACTATCTCATCCTCCGTCGTCCCCTCCTCCTGCTGCCCTCAATCTTTCCCAGCATCAGGGTCTTTTCAAATGAGTCAGCTCTTTGCATCAGGTGGCCAAAGTATTGAAGTTTCAGCTTCAACATCAGTCCTTCCAATGAACACCCAGGACTGATCTCCTTTAGGATGGACTGGTTGGATCTCCTTGCAATCCAAGGGACTCTCAAGAGTCTTCTCCAATACCACAGTTCAAAAGCATCAATTCTTTGGTGCTCAGCTTTCTTTATAGTCCAACTCTCACATCCATACATGATCACTGGAAAAACCATAGCCTTGACTAGACTTACCTTTGTTGGCAAAGTACTAGAATATCTCCTGAAATATTTGAGATACTCTTAACTGGGCATCCTCTATTTTATCTGGCAACCCTAAGTCAGAGACCAAAAGGTTGGCTGGCTTCCCCAGCCTTTTATTCTTCCTACTCCATGGAAGGTGTGAAATGGCTAAGAATTCTTAATCTGATTTAATATTAATACTGAGCACAATAAAAAAGGAGACAATATAAAGTCCCCATCTGTGTTTATGAATGTGTGTGTCATGTGTCTGTTTGGTGAGTAGAAGTTTATTTCCAATTGATTTGGAAGTTCTGCATCACAATAGAACAGAAATTTCATCTTAATAGGTTTAACTGATTACTCATTTACTTAAGAATATTTACTAAGTACCTATTAAATGGCAAGCACTATGTTAAATTAAGTGAAGACTGACTTTTAGCACATGTGTTTTTTGAATTTACAAACTGGATTTCTATTTTGTATATTGATGGAGTGGAAGTTGCTCAGTTATGTCAGACTCTGTGACACTGTGGACGGTAGCCCACCAGGCTCCTCTGTCTGTGGAATTCTCCAGCAAGAATACTGGAATAGGTAACCATTCCCTTCTCCAAGGGATCTTCCCAACCTAGGGATCAAACCCAGGTCTCCTGAACTGCAGGCAGATTCCTTATCATCTGAGCCACCAGGGAAGCCCTCTGCAATTGAGAAGGAGAACCTGACTGAGGTGACGTGGCCCCTGCCCCTTCTATGGGAGGCTAATGCATATAAGACTGACCTGAGGAAAGATGGTTGTGTTTCCCAGAGGTCAGCTGTGACCCGTGCTCTCTGAAGTCATGGCCGGCAGCCCGGTTCCCACGGAGGTTCTCAAGTTCTGGCAGCTTCCCTTCCACTGCTGAGTGTTATCCGTCTCTCTGCCACGGGAACTCCCTAACCTGACTGCTTTCTGTGCCTCTAAATGAATAAAATCGGTTTGATCTATGCCCTTGCCTGTACCACCTCCCCCAAGGGGAGTTAAATCTGTGAAAGAAACCTTTAATTGGCTCATTTTGGCCATCTTGTGTAAGTGAGGCTGGACTCTGTGGCAAGGATGCTTGCCTCTTTGGAAATGCCCTGCTGGCATCAGTCATAGCAATGCTGACGAGCCTTGCAAAGGATCCTCCGTGCGAGAGGAGGGCTCCGCACTGGTTCAGTCTTCTTCCCTGCCAGGTGCTGACTCAGTCTGGCTCCTACCTGATATTTCTTCTTTCCCCGACTCAGACCGTCTGTTCTCATGAGCTGGCTGGTTGCCACTCCCTGGCTCACTTCCCCGTCCTGAGACCGCCTCTGCCTACTGGGCCGTGGGTTAGAGACCAGCCTTTCTCAAGGGTCATCTCAAGCTCCACCTCCTCTGGGAAGTCCCCCTTAATTGCACAAGACCCCTTTCTCTGATTCCTGTGCCACTTTGTGTTTAGACCTTGTTGCTTTCCCCTTCTTTGTGTGAAGATTTTGTTTCCCCTCTTTATTTAGTTAAGAAGCCAGAATACTTAAATGAAGGAATGAATAAAGTCTGTAGGCAGGCATAGCGTATCCAGCACAGAATCCTGTTTTAGGAGAGGCCCAAAAGAGATTTGATGGAGGAGGAGGATGGGAGGGAAAGAGGGCAAGGAGAAGGAAAAAGTGGTGAAAAGACTGTGTCCAAGTTCTGCTGCTCATTGATCTCGGTTTAAGTCACTTCAGCTGCCTGAGTTACTCATTGTCAACTAAGCTTGTTGTCCAGGTGGGAGGATGTGGTCAAATTGCCCTTGTTATCAAGGTGGGAGGGTGACAGGGTTCATGATGATCGCCTACTGTACTGAGGAAGAAATGGGAAAACACAGAAGACGGATGTTCTTTGGTACAAAATCCCACAGTCCAGGTTGATTTGAGCTTGTGACCCTTTATCTGGACAATCTGAGATTTTTAATACAAGGGGCCTTGGAAGGTAGGATGACTGAGTCAACATCAGAAACAGAGACTATCAAGAGGACAGTGTTCTGATTGTAATTCCACTTGTCCCAGGTCACCGCGGAGGGATAGAAATAGGGGGCTGCAAGTGCAGATGGCATCTCCAGATAAAAGGTCACAGCTCAAATCAACCTGGACTGTGGGATTTTGTAAGAAGGAACATCCGTCTTGTATATTTTCCCATTTTTTCCTCAATCAGTCCTGTGAAGTACGTGATCATCATGGCCATGAACCCTGTCATCCTCCCACCTTGATAACGAGGGCAGTCTGACCACATCCTCCCACCTTGACGTCAAGGTTCATTTGGCCAGTAGAGTTCTCTTCATGTTAAGAGGCAGAACTGTGCAATGGAGAAATTGGAGCAGGATACTGTGCTAAAATTAAAAAAAATAATGTTACCTAAATATGATTTTTCAAAGCAGCCAAACAAAAACACCTCTTACTAAAGGAACACAAGAGGTGCGTTTTCCTTCTGATCTCTTGAAACAGTTTTTGAGTGTTGGGGCTAACTCTGCTTCTGCTAAGTCGCTTCAGTCGTGTCCGACTCTTAGTGACCCCACGGACTGCAGCCCACCAGGATCCTCTGCCCATGGGATTTTCCAGGCGAGAGTACTGGAGTGGGGTGCCATTGCTGTCTCCGGGGGCTAACTCTAATAACAGATAATTTTCTGTGTGCGAGTGCTTTTAATAGGTAAACTATGTACTATTTGAGACCAATAGAAAACACTGTATTTTGGTAGAGTTGAAGAATTTGTGTGGTTGTGATTGACTTTTGGTGGAGTTTACTGCTCAGTTTGTTGTGTTTATCTTCCCCCTTAGACTAGTGCTTGAGAAAGGAGGGGAAAGATTCCTTGAGAAGTCAGCTCTGGTTGTAAAACCTGCCAGGAGAGTTTTGGCTCTGGGGTGGGTATTAGGACCTTAATCCTTGTTGACTTTTCGTCCAGCTCTTGGCTGTAGGGCTCCTCCCAGATCTCCCCTGGATAACCCAGACAACCCTGCTGGTTCAAGGATACTGCGATTCCCACCCATTTGGGAGCATCTGTGATGTTTATGCGGAGAAGGCAGTGGCAACCCACTCCAGTACTCTTGCCTGGAAAATCCCATGGGTGGAGGAGCCTGGTAGGCTGCAATCCATGGGGTCTCGAAGAGTCGGACATGACTGAGCGACTTCGCTTTCACCTTTCACCTTCATGCATTGGAGAAGGAAGTGGCAACCCACTCCAGCGTTCTTGCCTGGAGAATCCCAGGGACGGGGGACTCTGGTGGGCTGCCGTCTATGGGGTCGCACAGAGTTGGACACGATTGAAGGGACTTAGCAGCGGCAGCAGCAGCAGGGGTGGTAAGAACAGCCTGAGAGAATAAAAACTCAAGTGATTCTAGACCCTCTTGTTTTTTTAAGAGAGGCCAGAGCATCGGTTTTCCTTTTTTTAAAAAAACAAACATTATTTTTGTGTACCAATCTCAGATTTATTACTATTTTTTTAACTGCAAAGATGGTATAGAGTTCTGATCTCCCTTGCGCCCTATTTTCCGTAGGTATGGTACTTCGATTACAGGGGCTTCCCAGGCGGCGCTAGTGGTAAAGAACCCACCTGCCAATGCAGGAGAACTAAGAAACGCCGGTTCAGTCCCTGGGTCCGGAAGGTCCCCTGGAGGAGGAAATGGCAACCCACTCCAGTAATCTTGCCTGGAAAATCCCGTGGACAGAGAAGCCTGGGTAGGCTACAGTTCATGGGGTCCCAAAAAGTTGGATACGATTAAAACTGACTTAACACAATGAATCTGTATTGATGCAGCATTACAAACTATAGTCTATCGTTTATTCAAACTTCTTTAGTCTTTACTTAATGTCCTTCTGTTCCAAGGCCACATCCAGGCCCCACATTAAACTGTCATGTCGCTTTAGGCTCCTCTTGACTGTAACCCTTTCTCAGGGTTTCCTTGTTGTTCATGATTTGAAAATTTTGAGGAGTATTGAGCAGGTAGTTTGTGGAATGTCCCTCTATTGGACTTGGTCTGATGTTATTCAGATGACCAGACTGGGTTTATGGTTTTGAGAGAAAGACCCTGGGGGACAAGTGCTTCTAATCGCATCTTGTCTGGGGCAGTTGCTATCGATTCTTGATATTGCCCTTGGTCACCTGGCTGAGGGAGTATTTGTCAGGTTTCTCCATATAAAGTTACTTCTTTCCCTGCCTTTCCACAGTGCGCTCCTAGGAGGGAGGTCACCATGCACAGACCATACTTAAAGACTGAGGATTTAACCACAAGGATGTTCCATCTCCTTGTGGGATGAAGTATCTACATATGTTATTTGGGATTCTTCTGCACCAGGATTTGTCTATTCTCTCTGATTTATTTATTTAGTCAATAATTTATATCTGGACTATAAATTATTATAGACTCCTGGATATAATACTCCTGGAGTGGACTCCTGGATATTTACTTTATACTTCAGGCTGTACTTCAGTTAGACTTTATTTTATTGTTCAAATTGTTCCAGCTTGGCCTGTGGGAGCTCTTTCAGTTTGGTCCTCTGTTTCTTTGACATACCCCTATTGTTGACTTTTGTTTGCTTTGCACACTTTCTTATTTTCTGGCATTACAAGATTCCCCAGACTCATCTTTTCTTTTGGGGGGCCCCACTGTGTGGCAGGTGGGACTTTTGTTCCCCGACCAGGGATCGAACCCATACCCTCTGCATTGGAGGCGTAGAGTCTTAACCACTGGACCTTAGGGAAGTCCCAGTCCCGGACTCATCTTGTATATTTCCTGCCTCTGTCCTAGAATCAACCATTTCTTCATGGCGTCCTAGTTGCTTTTATTGGAGAATAACATTAGAAACCAGTATCTGGCACTAGATGTGCTGCCCACTGCTGCCGTGTCGTTGCTTTTAGACCCTCTCAGCTGAAAGAGCAAGAAAACATATGTGCATATATGCGTGTCTGTAAATAAATACCTCTGCGCGTAGCCATCTGTGTCTAAATTAAGTTAAACGTGAGTTCATACCGATGTCTTCAACGGTAACCCATCACCACATGGCTCACTCTAGCCTGTCCCCTTGTCTGAAAACTCTCATTACAACCGTGAGAAACCACTCACACCACCTGCCACCCGTTGACTTGATTGTTCCATTCTGTGGGCACATATAGAGGTACCAGAATGGTTAACCTGTATCCACATAGGAAACAATTTTATCAGCTGGAGCTCAGCGCTTCTGCACAGCTGCTCTTGCCTTTAATTTTACAGACACCACTCATTTGCAGAGTGACTTAGGTCAGCACCTTTTCCCTCATACCCGTCACTGCAGTTGTTTCATGTATGTATAATATAGTTAAATTGTTTACTCACGTTCTGCATTCCATTCTGGGTTTCCCCCCACTTCCTAAATGATTCTTTAAGTATTTGCACACATTAAAGTTGTGTTGTAAAGTTCAGTAGGTTTGGCAAATACCTAGTATCCTGTATCATAGTATCATACAGACTAGTTCCACCCCGAAAGATTCCACGGGCTTAACCACTTCAACACCCCCTTTTCTAAGCTCCTGGTGACCATGGATGTTTTCACTCTATCATTTTGCTTTTCCCCCAAGAATATCATATAATTGAAGTCATACAGTATGTTTTTTTCAGATTGACTTTTTATTTTTCAATGTGTATCTCAGTTTCCTCCATGTCTTTTTGTGGCCTGACAACTCATTTCTTTTTATCGCTGGGGAGTATTCCATTGTAGGGATAGACCAGAGTTTGTTTATTCATTCACCTATTGAAGGATATCTCGGTTGCTTTCAGCTTTTGGTGATTATGAGTAAAGCACCTCTAAACGTTTGTATGCTGTTTTTTTGTGGCCACAGTTTTCAAATCTGTTGGGTGAATAACTAGAAGTGTAGTTGCTGAATTATGTGGTAAAACTATGTTTCAGTTCAGTTCAGTCGCTCAGTTGTGTCCAACTCTTTGCAACCCCCTGAATCGCAGCATGCCAGGCCTCCCTGTCCATCACCAACTCCCGGAGTTCACTCAGACTCACGTCCATCGAGTCAGTGATGCCATCCAGCCATCTCATCCTCTGTCGTCCCCTTCTCCTCCTGCCCCCAATCCCTCCCAGCATCAGAGTCTTTTCCAATGAGTCAACTCTTCGCATGAGGTGGCCAAAGTACTGGGGTTTCAGCTTTAGCATCATTCCCTCCAAAGAAATCCCAGGGCTGATCTCCTTCAGAATGGACTGGTTGGATCTCCTTGCAGTCCACGGGACTCACCTTGTAAGAAATTGCCAAAATTTCTTCCAAAGTGGCTGTGCCATTTGATATTCTCTCCAGAATATAACTTGAATATTTTTAAATTGCAAAAATAAATGTTGGCATCAAATTTAGATCCCCTAGAAATCAAACAAACAACCTAGCAGACCAAACAAAACGTAAGGGAGCTGTATCTTCCCTGCAGGTAGGCAGGTAATAACCTTTCTAAGTGTTAGAGCAACACTGTCCAATAGAAATTTATGTGCTGGTGGAAAAGCTCTGTATCTTCTTTGTCCATTTTAGTAGGAACTTGCCATGTTTCCAGTGGCTATTGAGTATTTGAAATGTGGTTAGTGAGATGGAGGAGTTGAATTTTAAATTTTAAGTTTAGATTTAAGTAGTCATGGGTGGCTAATGGACGTCTTATCGGGTGGCCTGGGTCACCCTAAGGATTTTGGCTCTTACTTGAATGAGATGGCTTCCCTGGTGGCTCAGAGGTTAAAGCGTCTGCCTGCAATGTAGGAGACCTGGGTTCAATCCCTGGGTCGGAAAGATCCCCTGGAGAAGGAAATGGCAACCCACTCCAGTATTCTTGCCTGGAGAATCCCATGGACGGAGGAGCCTGGGGGGCTACAGTCCATGGGGTTGCAGAGAGTCGGACATGACTGTGCAACTTCACTTTTGACTGAGATGGGCTGCTATGAAGGATTTTGTGCAGGGCAGAGGAATGATCTGACTTACACTTTTAAGTAACTTTAGATTCTGTATTAGGAATAGACGGAAGGAGAGCAAGGGCGGAGGCAGAGAGATCGGTTAGAAAGTTACTGCAGTAACCTGGAACAAGAGATGACAGGAGTGTGAACAAGAGTGATGGCAGTGGGGGAGGAAGAAGTGGCCAGATTTGGGATCTATTTTGAAGTTAGGGCTGGGGCAAGGTAAATATTTGCCAAACACACACTATTTTTGACAAAGGTAATGGAATTTTAGTTCGTTCTTACTTGCAGTCTCATTTCTCTTAGATCCGCTCTCATTTTCTTTAAGCCAGTGAAATTTCCTGTTCCAGAGGTACCATGTTAAAATCTGACTGGTTTCCTTTCTTCTACTTTAAAAAGAATGATAAAGTCTTGTTTTCAAGCTTTCACTGTAAATGTGAGTCTGGAATGAAGGTCATTTTTGATTACCTAATTTAAAAATTATTTTTGATGCATCCACTATGAGCTTGCATAGTTTCCAACCTGGTCATGGTCTTGGGTCATATATGGGTGGGGAAGAGGGAGGGGTCTGGCAGGGTTTCTATTGGGATCATAGGTCAGCCTTACAGGACTTTTAGAAACCAACATTGTCCACTAGCAGTAGAATGTGAGCCACATATGTATCACTGCAAAATTTTGTGTTAAAATTTTAACATGTTAAAAAAGATTTTAAAAGCAGGTGGAATTAATTTTAATGATATATTTTATTTAATCTGATACATCTAAAATATTATGATTTCAGTAGGTAATCAATATTAAAAGTTATTGAGGAGGGTATGGCAACTCACGCCTATATTCTTGCTTGGAGAATCCCATGGACAGAGGAGCCTGGCAGTCTACAGTCCAAAGAGTCAGACACGA
Source organism: Tragelaphus eurycerus (assembly GCA_935064755.1). Classification (NCBI taxonomy): domain Eukaryota; kingdom Metazoa; phylum Chordata; class Mammalia; order Artiodactyla; family Bovidae; genus Tragelaphus; species Tragelaphus eurycerus. The sequence continues at coordinate 11,463,835 of CAKXYN010000035.1, read as the reverse complement.
CTGAAGCTACTTAGCATGCACGTTCCTAAAAAGTTATTAGCAAAGTGTTTTACATTCTCTTCCCTTTGTACAAAGTCTTCCCTTAAAACTAGTGTATTTTACACTTACCACCCATCTCAGTTTGGACTAGCTGCGTTGTCAGAGGCTACCAAATTAGACTGCACAACTCTGAGCATCTGCTGTTCTGTTCAAATTGGGTAGGTGTGGGGAGGGGGAATTAAATTCCTAACTCTCGTCATTGATGTCATGAATACTATTGGGGAATGAATTAAAGGAATATTGTATGATGTGACTGATGGGCAGTTGTGTAAAAACAAATGAAAGATGAAAATATACCCCAAATCTACCAGACTCAGATTGGGGTTGTCAGTCTGAGATACGTCTAACAGTGTTCTAGAAACCTATACTAAAATAAAATCCTCTTTAAGAAAATCAAGATATCACCTTTTCCTCCTTTTGACCATCAGTTCAGTTCAGTTCAGTCGCTCAGTCATGTCTGACTCTTTGAGACCATCAGAAAGTGTTAATTTTAGATAAAGTGCTGGAGAGAGACTTGCCCCAAGCGGAGGCTTAGGTGTCTCACCAACCTTGAACGGTAGGTGCTTTGCCTTAACCTTGTGTTTTTTGGATCTTTCAGCTGAAGCGGGTGTTTGGAAATTGCCTGCCACCCTTTCCACCAAAGTACTATCTTGCAATGACCACATCTATGGCTAATGAGAGAAGGGAGCAGTTAGAACAATATTTGCAAAATGGTATGTATTTGGATTTTTTAAAACAGATCTGTGGAAATGTGAAGGTTTATATCTGTCCTCAATGGCTCTTAGTATATTTACAGAATTGTGTAACCATCACCGTCATCTAATCTGAAAGCATTTTTACCACCCCAAAAGAAATTTTATACCTATTATCAGCCACTTCCTATTTCTCTCCCTTACCAGCCCTTGTCTTTATGCATTAATTTATGCCTTTATAAATTTGCCTGCTCTGGATATTTCACATAAATGGAATCATACAACATGTGATCTTTGTATTTGGTATAAAAATGCTTTGTTTAGAGTCACCCCTCCCCCAGCTGCTCTGTGTTGGTTTTGATTGTAGAAGTCAAAGAAATGTCATTTGGATTAAGACCGAGTGAAAGGATAAAATGATCTGCTTTTAAGTGAAAGCTTTCAGGAGATATCAGAAATGTTTACTGGCAGCGCTGGAGATGGCAGTTTCCTCTCTGGCCTCCCTAGGAGCAAGAGCTGAGGCACCAGGAATGCTTGGAGGTCTGCTCTGGACCCATGGGGCTAGTGAGACAGAGTCTTGGCCCATTGCTGAGCTTCTGAAAAGTCCTATGTGCACAGCAAGATGAGCTCTCATAAGAGAGGACGGTGGGGAGAAATAGAACCATTGGCATTCAAACAGTTAAAGGTTTAAAAGGGAGAAATGGTACAGACATAAAATGTTTTAAAAATAAAACCTGGCCAAAGAGTTTAAAATGAAAGACACATTCCCTTCCACCTCAGATTCCCATGCCTTTAAAAGAAAATACTATTATTAATACAAGAGGCTTGTGTATTTCTCAGAAACCGTCCTGTGTATTCTAGTGTGTGAGTACATCTTTGTTGGTTAAAGACAAATTGAAGCTTACTCTATATATTTTTCTGTATATGAGTTTTGTTTTAAATTAATTAGCTTGTTTTGGCTGCTCTGGGTCTTCATTGCTGCACGTGGGCTTTCTTTAGTGGGGGCTGCTATTCGTTGCGGCGCATGGGTGTCTCACCACGAGCGGGTTTCTTGTTGCAGAGCACAGGCTCTAGAACACGTGGGTTCAGGAGCTGCTGCTCTTGGCTTAGTAGTTGTGGCCCAAGAGCCCAGTGGCTCCACAGCATGTGGAATCCTCCCCGGCCAGGGCCCGAACCCATGTCCCCTGTATTGGTAGGCAGATTTCTATTGGCTGCGCCACCAGGGATGTCCTGAATCTGAGTTTTTAAAACTTTTTAGTCTGAAAGAATTTCTGACTTAGAGAGAAGTTGCAAAATTAATGCAAAAATTTCTGTATATTCTACCCAGATTTCCCAGATGTTAACACTTTATTTTATTACTTTCTTTCTTACTTTATTACTCTCTCTCACTTTCCCATGCCTATGTTGGTGTTATGAATGTATGCATAATATATATTGTATATAATTTTTGAGACACTTGTTTTGCATATATAAACCACTTTATCGTTAAGTATATCTATGTGTATTTCCTGAGATCAAGGACATTCTCTTCAGTAACTAAAGTGTAGTTATAAAAATTGGACAATTAACACTGATCAGATCAGATCAGATCAGATCAGTCGCTCAGTCGTGTCCGACTCTTTGCGACCCCATGAACGGCAGCACGCCAGGCCTCCCTGTCCATCACCAGCTCCCGGAGGTCACTGAGACTCGCATCCATCGAGTCAGTGATGCCATCCAGCCATCTCATCCTCTGTCGTCCCCTTCTCCTCCTGCCCTCAATCCCTCCCAGCATCAGAGTCTTCTCCAATGAGTCAACTCTTCGCATGAGGTGGCCAAAATACTATGTAATGCTATCTAGTATAGAGACTTTATTCAAACATCACCAACTACGCCACTTATGTCCTTCACTACAAAAGAAAAAAACCTTTTTCTTCTGTATGTTGATTTTGCTCCTCTTAAAATATCAGTCTTACAGATCTTTCTTATTGTTGTTTAGTTGCTCAATAGTGTCCGACTCTTTGCGGCCCCATTAACTGCAGCACACCAGGCTTCCCTGTCCATCACCATCTCCCAGAGTTTGCTCAAACTCAGGTCAATTGAGTTGGTGATGCCATCCAACCATCTCATCCTCTGTTGTCTCCTTCTCCTCCTGCCTTCAAACTTTCCCAGCATCAGAGTCTTTTTTAATGAGTTGGCTCTTCACATCAGGTGGTCAAAGGATTGCAGTTTCAGCCTCAACATCAGTCCTTCCAATAAATAAACAGGACTGATTTCCTTTAAGATTGACTGGTCTGATTTCCTTGTAGTCCAAGGGACTCTCAAGAGTCTCCTCCAACACTGCAGTTCAAAAGCATCAATTGTTCAACACTCAGCCTTCTTTATGGTCCAGCTCTCACATCCATACATGACTACTGGAAAAACCGTAGCCTCGACAAGATGGATCTGTACTGGCAAAGTAATGTGTCTGCTTTCTAATATGCTGCCTAGGTTTCTCATAGCTTTTCTTCCAAGGAGCAAGCATCTTTTGATTTCATGGCTGCAGTCACAATCTGCAGTGATTTTGGAGCCCAAGAAAATAAAGTCTGTCACTGTTTTCATTGTTTCCCTATCTATTTGCCTTGAAGTGGTGGGACCGTATGCCTTCATTGTAGTTTTCTGAATGTTGAGTTTTAAGCCAGCTTTTTTACTCTCCTCTTTCACCTTCATCAAGAGACTCTTTAGTTCCTCTTCGCTTTCTGCCATAAGGGTGATGTCATCTGAATATCTGAGGTTATTGATATTTCTCCCAGGAATCTTGATTTTAGTTTGTGCTTCATTCAGCCTGGCATTTCACATGATGTACTCTGCATACAAGTTAAACAAGTTAAACAGGCAGAGTGACAATATACAGCCTTGATGTACTCCTTTCCCAGTTTCGAACTAGTCTATTGCTCCATGTCTGGTTCTTACTGTTGCTTCTTGACCTGCATACAGGTTTCTCAGAAGGCAGGTAAGGTGGTCTGGTATTCCCATCTCTTTGAGAATTTTCTAGTTTGTTATGATACGCTAAAGTTAAAGGTTTTAGCATAGTCAATGAAGCAGAAGTAGATGTTTTTCTGGAACTCTCTTGCTTTTTCTATGATATAGTGGATGTTGGCAATGTGATCTTTGGTTACTCTGCCCTTTCTAAATCCAGCTGTACATTTGGAAGTTCACAGTTCACATGCTGTTGAAACCTCACTCGGAGAATTTTGAGCATTACTTTGCTAGTGTGTGAGATGAGTGCAATTGTGCGGTAGTTTGAACATTCTTTGGCATTGCCTTTCTTTGGGATTGGAATGAAAATTGACCTTTTCCAGTCCTGTGGCCACTGCTGAGTTTTCCAAATCTGCTGGCATATTGAGTGCAGCATTTTCACAGCATCATCTTTCAGGATTTGAAATAGCTCAACTGGAATTCCATCACCTCCACTAGCTTTGTTCTTAGTGATGCTTCCTAACGCCCACTTGACTTCGCATTCCAGGTTGTCTGGCTGTAGGTGAGTAATCACACCATTGTGGTTATCTTGGTCATGAAGATCTTTTTTTGTATAGTTCTTCTGTGTATTCTTGCCACCTCTTCTTAATGTCTTCTGCTTCTGTTAGGTCCATACCATTTCTGTCCTTTATCGTGCCCATCTTTGCATGAAATGTTCCCTTGGTATCTCTAATTTTCTTGAAGAGATCTCTGGTCTTTCCCCTTTTATTGTTTTCCTCTATTTCTTTGCATTGATCGCTGAGGAAGGCTTTCTTATCTCTCCTTACTATTCTTTGGAACTCTGCATTCAGATGGGTATATCTTTCCTTTCCTCTTTTGCCTTTCATGTCTCTCCTTTTCTCAGACAACCTGAGAAGGCCTATGTGTAAGGCCTCCTCAGACAACCATTTTGCCTTTTTGCATTTCTTTTTCTTGGAGGTAGTTTTAATCACAGCCTCCTGTACCTGTTATGAACCTCCGTCCATAGTTCATCAGGCACTCTATCAGATCTAGTCCCTTGAATCTATTTCTCACTTCCACTGTATAATCGTAAGGGATTTGATTTAGGTCATAGCTGAATGGTCTAGTGGTTTTTCCTACTTTCTTCAATTTAAGTCTGAATTTGGCAATAAGGAGTTCATGATCTGAGCCACAGTCAGTTCCCGGTCTTGTTTTTGCTGACTGTATAGAGCTTCTCCATCTTTGGCTACAAATAATATAATCAATCTGATTTCGGTGTTGACCATCTGGTGATGTCCATGTGTTAGAGTCATCTCTTGTGTTGTTGGAAGAAGGTATTTGCTATCAACAGTGTGTTCTCTTGGCAAAACTCTGTTAGCCTTTGCCCTGCTTCATTTTGTACTCCAAGGCCAAATTTGCCAGTTATTCCAGGTATCTCTTGACTTCCTACTTTTGTATTCCAGTCCCCTACGATGAAAAAGGACATCTTGTTTTGGTGTTAGCTCTAGAGGGTCGTATAGGTCTTCATAGAACCATTCAACTTCAGCTTCTTTGACCTTAGTGATTGGGGCATAGACTTGAATTACTTAGCGTTGAATGGTTTGCCTTGGAAACAAACAGAGATCATTCTGTTGTTTTTGAGAGTGCCCCCAAGTACTGCCTTTCAGACTCTTTAGTTGACTATGAGGGCTACTCCATTTCTTCTAAGGGATTCTTGCCCACAGCAGTAGATATAATGGTCATCTGAAGCAATTATTAATTTACCTCATTATTTTTCAGAGTTGCACATATTTTTTTTTAAAAACAGCAAATATAAATTCTAGAAGTTGTCTATTTTCCATTCATCTTTTGTAATGGAGAATGTACCCTTTTTTAGACATATTAAATACATTTTTTCAAGTTCAAAATGTAATATCTTTTGAAATTTCATTCTCTCTTGATTTGCTTTCTCAGATCTTCATGAAATACTCCTTTAACAGCTGGCCTTTTCACAAATGATTACTGTGCTTCAGGGGTCACTTCTCTAGACCTGGCCTTTATCCATAATCAGGATGCCCCGTGCGTCCCCCTGGAAGGTAGAGGAAGGGGACAGTGCAGTGTGGCACTGTGACCGAGGGCACAGGCTCTGCTCAGACCCAGAGCCAAGCCCCCGGTTTGCACCTCACTGGCTGTGTGACCTGGGGAAAGACACTTACCTTCTCTGAGCTTCAGTGTCTTTATCTGTAAACTGGAAATGCTCTTTACTTCAAGGTTTGTTATGAAGATTAAGTGAACTAAAACATGCAAAATGCTTTGCATAGTATTCTGTACTTAACAGTTGTACAGTAAATACTAATTTATTGAACACTTCTTCAACAGCGTTCCCCATCCCAAGGATCCACGGTACTGATTGTCATGATTAGTCTGCATGCATGCCACATATGGGCTTCCCAGGTAACACTAGTGGTAAAGGACCTGCCTGCCAATGCAGGAGACATATGCCACGTGGGTTCGATCCCTGGGTCAGGAAGATCCTCTGGAGAAGGGATTGACAACCTACCCCAGTATTCTTGCCTAGAGACTCCCATGAACAGAGGAGCCTGGCAGGCTACAGTTGATAGGGTCACACAGAGTCGAACATGACTGAAGCGACTTAGCACACATGTCACATATATTCCAGAAAATAAGACAAGAGCTTGCCCCCCCACCCCCACCCCCGCAGTGAAATTACCTCTTTAAAAGAGAGGGGAAAAAGTTTTTGCTCTTACAGAGACTCTCTCTCTTAGTTATTTTATTTTGAAAAACCTGGCATCATTTGGGAAGCACAACCCGAAATGACCTCAGTCAGTGCTAGTTTGGAATGCTGGTAGATGTGATTTGACAAGATCAGTAAAAGAGCAACAAAAAGAAAGACATTTAATATAGATTTAGAAGGTGGATAGGTTCAGCTCGAGTGCAGAGTGTGGGAGAGGACTCGTGGGGAAGAAGGTAAAAACTGAGAAAGCTGCAGGGAAGCCCCTCACGTGTGTCTGTGGGGTCCTCGGGGGGCAAGTCCCGGCCCCGTGTACTCTGGCTACAGCTCTGTGTGTTGGTATCTGGAGCTTTAAATCTAAGGGGGGTAAATGTCTTATAAGTACAGAAGAAACTTTAAATCTCTGACAGCCTTATTATTGCTTTTTTTTTTGATAACCTCTTCAGAGCTCCCATTGTGAAAAGAAGTCCTCTCCATCCTTGTTTCTTGGCCGATTTAAAATTTTCAAATGATCAAGCATCTCGCTAAAGTGGGAGTCTAGATCCACAGTTTTAGATCTTATTGCTTCTTCATATCAACTTCATCATCTTTCTAGTCAGGGCAGCAAGATGCCTATTGAGTGATGGATGTGCATGAATGAAAAAGGACTCCTGAAAAGAGTCACCTGGGACTGGTGTGATGGGTTCATGTTGTCAGTCCAGGCTGCCTGGAGGAGGAGGGCTTTGTAGGTTTTCATGGATTTGAGAAGGCACAGGCTCCGTTGCCTTTAAGGAGGCAGCAGTGCACTGTCAAGTCCTGGAGGGCTCCCTGGAGGACAGAGCAGTTTAATAGAACAGTCAACCCAGCCCCGTGCTAACCTGGCTTGCTGTCCCTGTTTTTCAGTGACCATGGACCCAAACATGTTGAGAAGTGATGTCTTCGTTGATTTTTTAAAACTGGTGCAGCTGGTAAGCTTACTTTTCTTTACTAAGGTCATGATTTCAGTACAGAACATGTCTCCATGGGTGCGTTTCTGACCATCAGCCCTACGGAGCCTGGATTCAGATAAAATACATTCATTTGGAGGACACAGGAAGATGTTTCCTATGAATATTTTCTTCTTTTGGAGGCTTAGATTCTAGATGGAACATTAAGTGCATCACTTGGCCTTTTGCCCATTTTAATTAAGTTGATACCTTTTATCTGTTGCATAAGCACTGACATCTCAAAACTAGCCGTGGAAAAGAGAATACATTATTATTAGGGCCCCCATGACAACTCTGGGACCCTGCTTCTGTAGCTGGGACTTCCAAGTTTGCCACAGTGAAGACCTCAGGATAGCCATGCCAGATTATATTTGTGTATTCTCTGCTTAGAACTTTATTGTAAATGAATTATGGAGAAAATTCAATCACAGAAGGACAGACAGGAACTCCCTGACCTTTGGTGGTCTAAAGAACCATTGGCCACGTGCCCCCAAAGGCTGGAGCTTGGCCAAATACATTTGTTTAGTGCAGGAGCCATTCAGGTGGTACACTGGGAACATCTTTATGCCTCCTTGTACGTTCTTGACTGAATGGTAGAGCTTTGAAAGGACTGAAGTTGTCCAATGATATGATATTACTGAACTGGTTCCCTGGTTCAGGGAGGAGCGATACCTTGATCAGACTTGTTAAAAAGGGGAACAAAGTGCATTTATTCAGTGGTTCAAGTGTGCTGAAAACTTACTGGTCCACTCAACCGAGAAATACCACTGGAGCCTCCCACTGTATGGCTGCCCGTACTTTCACATATACTTAATGTTAGGTATGTGTGTGTGTGCGCGTGTATATACACATACATGTATATTTTCCTTTTATTTGAAAAGTTTGTTGTTGCAGTGGTGATGGTGGTAACATTCAAACAGCACAAAACGGTACATGATAAAAGTAACCTCAAAGTGGTGGCGAATCTGCCTGCCAGTGCAGGAGACCCAAGAGTCATGGGTTCAATCCCTGGGTTGGGAAGATCCCCTGGAGGAGGAAATGGCAACGCACTCCTGGAAAATTCCATGTGGACAGAGGAGCCAGGTGGGCTACAGTCCAGCGGTCGCAAAGAGCTGGATGTGACTGAGCCCGCACCCATGCAACCTCACTCCCACCGTAGAGTCACTTGTTTACAGTTTAACACGTGTCCCCTCTATGCACTTTTGTGCAGATATGAACATTCATACATATGCATATCCTTTTCTGTCTCGTGAATAAGCACTTACTCTACCCACTTTCTGAACCTTGCTTTTCACAATTTGCATCTTGCAAATCATTCTGTGTGAATGCACAGAGGTTAAGCAGCCTTGGTTCTGTCGTCTTTGTGTGCATCGGGGTTTTTGTTTTCAATGCTTTCTAAAAGTCATTCAGAGAGTGGCAGCATTTTGGAGCTTTGTTTTGAGTGTCTTTGTTTTGAGTGTTTTAGTGGTCTTAGTGTTGTTTTTTTTTTTTTTAATCTATATAACTGCGTGGAAGCCTTTTGCCCCCGCTACATTTTGCAGCATCTCTTCTTTCTTCTTGTGATGGAGTTTTCACTTTTGCAGTGGCTTTGTTTTTCTCTTCCATTGCTTCTGTGAATTTGGCCAGCTTCCTTTTATGCTCTTTTGTTTGCTTATCTTCTTGTTGAGGTCTTTATTTGTTCTTTGAGGTCTGAGTTCAGAGAAGTCTTGCTTTGGTTAACACAGTCATCATCTTCATTTCCTTAGTTGCATCATTTTGCCTTTTTTTTCTTTTTTTAATTGAGATCTTTCCGGACCAGGGAGCAAACCCACGTTTCCCGCATTGGATTCTTTACCACTGAGCCACCAGGGAAGCCCAGTGGCATCATTTTGGGGGCATATATTTTTCACCCACATTTGGTCACATTTCTTTCCTCCTTTCCTGAGGGATTTTTGCCTCTGGCTCTTCCCAGGAGACCCTCAATTTTGAAAGAGTTTATGTTCCTGGAGCCAGTTGTTTGCTGACCCATGATGCTGGGAGTTGCCAGAGCTGAGTTGGTGGAACCTGTCTGCTGGATCTTGCCTCTCATTTTTGGGCACTTTTGCACTAACACTGTGCCCCAGGGTGGAGTGACGTGTCTGCCGTGAAGCCCAAACCACACAGTTCCTCTTCTCAAGATCATGTCTTCCACCCTCCTGCTGACGAATCAGCCCCAGGACTGACTCAGTATTGGGAGTGCTGGCTCGGAGTGAGATGCCCAAGATTCATAGTTTGGCGGCTGCCCCACTTTGAACTTGCGTGGCTTGAGGCCATTTACTTAGTCTCTTTGTATCTCAGTCTCCTCATCTCTAGAATAAGTGGAGTAGCTCTTCTCTGAGGGTTGTTGGGAGGATGAAGTAAGCCGGTGCTCCTAAGGCACATAAAAGTCACCTGGCCAGTGTTGACACCTAGGAGGGCCTCCTGCCATCACCAGCACCAATCCTTTTGCCTCTTCCCCTCCCGCTGAGATTGCTTTGGGCAAAGACGGCAGGCCTGTGCATCTCTCCCCAGACACCTGGTGCCATCAGAGGGGCCCAGACTTGTGCTCCCAGACCCTCCTGGTGCCTCCTGAGGAGCTGCGTTAAGACAGCGTCAAAGTGGCCTAAGTCCTGCCCGCTGCCCCTGTATCCCTCTGCTTCCCTCCTCCCCGCACAGGTCCAGTGTTCACCAGGCTCGGCAGCTCCTCTGCAAACCCAGCGTTTCAGGCCTGGGACCGTTTTAAACTTCTTCAAAGAGGATTTTCCTTCCACTTGTTTTCTGTTTGCCTCCAAAACAAAATGAGGACAACTCCTGAAGATGTTTATAAAAGAGGCTACAGTATGATTTTGAAAAGGATACTGAGTCTAAGTCAGGAAGGTGGTTCTGTGTCATCAGGCCCCTGCCCTGCCGGCTGCCGTCCTTGGCTGTTCATGTTGCCGTTTAGTCCCTTGGTTGCATCCTACTTGGTCGCGTCTGACTCTTTGTGAACCTATGGTCTGTAGCCCACCAGGCTCCTCTGTCCATGGGATTCTCCAGGCAAGAATACTGGAGTGTGTTGCCATGCCCTCCTCCAGGGGGGTCTTCCCAACTCAGGGATCAAACTCACATCTCTTAAGTCTCCTGCATTGGCAGACAGGTTCTTGACCACTAGCGCCACCTGGGAAGCCTTGTGACTGTTTATAGTGGAACAAATATGTGTTGAATGGTTGCTGGGACTTGATAATGCTGTAGAGGAGAGGGAGGCACCAGGAAATCACACCTCATCCAGATCATGGAGTTTCCAGTCTTGTTGTGGAGACAGAAAAGTCACCATGTAAGACCATGATGTAATGAGCCCAATGACACAGGAATGAGACTGTGATACAGGACTACACACTATGGTACAGGGCTGAGTGCTCTTATACAGGACCGCGTGCTGTGATACAGGGTCATGATCCGGAGAGGATTAGGGATATGTCGAGATCTCCATCCTCTCAGCCCTGATGAAGCATTTGTGGGCCCACTCACCTTCAGCAGCTCAGTGCCCACTTTCCCTGTGTGCAGTACAAACAGTATTATTTTCTCCCTGTGACTTGGTGAGAAAAGGGCTCAGAAGCACTGCCACAGGGTGAATGAGTGTCCAAGGGATATGATAGAGGGCACCTTGGTTAATGACCTGAAGAAGGACCTCGAAGTTAGCATCGGGTGATTTCTGGGGTAAGCAGGGAGGTAAGATGGGGTCATGCAGAGTCGGACACGACTGAAGTGACTTAGCAGCAGTAGCAGCAGCAAGATTATACTCTAGCTTTTTCTTCCCATTCAGGGAAACGCTAGGAAATCATGTTAATATCCAGTGGTCTGGGAGACTCAGGACAGGTATTGGTAAAAGGGAAGCAGTAGCTGCTTATTATTGGGGGTGAGTAGCCCGTCCCCTGACCACCTTCCAGGGCCAGAGTTATTGCCCAGCAGTGACTAGATGCGGTCGGTGCAGGGGAGACTTGACCAGCCAAGACTGCAGTGAGATGGCTCGTGGAGGACGGGTGAGTGCCGGGAGGACTGGGATGAGCACAGGGGATGTGTGGGTCTGCCAGACCAGCAAAGGAGCCCAGGGAGCAAGGGTTGGGAAGTCTCCCCACCTCAGTATTATACAGACATTCCCCCCTGCTGAATATGCGCACAGCTTTTAATAAGTGCTTGGCCTGCCGTTTTCTGGTGGTTATTCCCCAATAGTCACACACTCGCAGGCCTGGCTCTCCAGGACTCAGCAGGTACACGCACACCTTCCTGTCTCTGGACAAGGACACGTGTTAGAAATGTGAATACGTGTGACCATGTAGGAGCCTTCCAAGGAGCCTCTACTCAGGGGGAGCAACAGTCGTCAGAGGGGGCTGCTTCTACAGGATATTCGATCTGGGCTGGACCCAACACTTTCTCATTCACCCTCGCAACTTGTTGAGAGTGGTGCTCCTCTTTTTCAGTTAAGTAATTTGTTCAAGGATACACATCTTAATAAGTGGAAGCCCGGGGAGCCTGGATCCACTGATGTCATGAAGTGTTTTTAGAGCAGTGGCAGCCCCCTCCAGCCCCATCCCTCACCAGGTTCCACTGGTTTTGTGTCCAGACCCCTCCTGCCCACCCACTTACCATGCTCCCTACCTTTGGCCTGTGATTGCCTCTGAGATGAAGGGGTTTTTGAAAGGCAAAACCAGTCTTTAAACTAAGGCCTGTATGTTCCTGGTTCTTAATCTATATAGGGTGAACAGCATGTTTGAGAAGAAAGAGACTAAGAAGGTATTTGTTGCGGCTTTTGTGTACTTGGGGAGTTAGGGGCAATGTATACATTTGGGGAGTGTTACCCACCATGGGTCTAGGGGCTCTGGGAAGTGACTCTTTCCCCATTTCCTCTTAAGAATGTTTCCTGTTTCCCTTGTAGTGAAATGATTAGGACCGATTAGTAAGTGTGATGGAAATTTAGAGGTTGGCACATCCAAATATGGGTTTTCTGGATAATAAAATCAGGGTAAGTGCTATGGCTACCAGACATTCTTTGGCCTCAGAGGAGAATATCAATAAAGCCCACTGATGGAGCTTCTTTGAAATATTACACAATTTCTCAGGGTATTAAATTTGATTTGAAAATGTGTTAAAATTGAAACATTTTAAATGTTTGAAAATGTGTTAAAATTAAAACATTTTAAATGTTTGAAAATGTGTTAAAATTAAAACATTTTAAATATTTGAAAATGTGTTAAAATTGAAACATTTTAAATGTTTGAAAATGTGTTAAGGCAGCCCATGTGCTCTCAGTCACTAAGGCGTGTCCCACTCTTTGTGACCTGTGGACTGTAGCCCGCGAGGCTTCTCTGTTCATGGGATTACCCAGGCAAGAATATTTGGAGTGGGGTTGCCATTCTCTTCTCCAAAGGCAGCCCATGATAACAGAGGATTTAGAGGTTTCTTAAAGATAAATGCATTTGGTTTACTAGTGTGAATTGTGTGTTTTAATTCCTGCCCCCCTCCCCCCAAATCAAGATGGCTTAGTTAAGTTTTGTTTTTGTACAATCTGGACCCACCATGTTGGCTTTTTTCCTCTAATTGCATTATTATTTCTTTTATATTTTATAAATTATATATATATACAAGTAAAATTCAAATATCACAAATAGAGCCAAATTCCTCCTCGATCACAACTCCCAACACAGAATGTTTCATCTGTTGTGCATTTGCTTTTATCTCATTAAAGTTTTTCAGTTCTATCATTTCTCCTCTTCACCATATTGTCCTAAAATTTTTCATTTTTTTAAACCAAACAAAATGTGCTGATAATTTTAAAAGTAAAATAGTGTTAAAAAGTATTATAACTATCTCCTGCTCTCCAGAGGCAATGGCTTTCAAATCTTTTAGCTTTTTCTTCAGATATTTCAATATCTGGAGATTAATAATATTCATCTCTTTCTCCTGTTCTTCAGTTTGTAGGTATTATCTATTGACTCCCTGTATGAGGGATGAGGGGGATTCCCTGGTGACTCAGACAGTAAGGGATCTGCCCTCAATGAGAGAGACCTGGGTTCAATCCCTGGGTCAGGAAGATCCCCTGGAGGAGGGCATGACAACCCACACCAGTATTCTTGCCTGGAGAATCCCATGGACAGAGGAGCCTGGCAAGCCACAGTCCATAGTTTCGTAGAGAGCTGGACATGACTGAGTGACTTTTACACACACACACATGCACACTCATGAGGGATGTGTATTCAGCTTTCTGTATCACCTTCTTTCATTCCATTCTTCTCCCCAGTTTTATCTCACCATTAAAAACATTAAGTCCCTAGTCAATATTTTGTTCTTTATAACAGGTAAATATTTCTTACTACTGAACAAATAATGTTTATGATTATGATTTCCTTTACTTTCATGAACAACTTTTGTTTTTCTTAGAGTTAAAAATGACATCATTTTAAAATGATATCATTTAAAAGAAAAAAAAAAGATGCTTAGTTGTTTTTAAACATATGATTGGAGGGTTGCAACTTTGAGCCCCACCCGCTGGCCTCCAGGTTTGGGAGAAGGGCTGGGGACTGAGTTAATCATTGGTCATGCCTACATGCTGAAACGTCCATAGAAATCCCTGAACTGTGGGGTTCGGAGAGCTTCTGTGTGGGCAAACATGTAGAGGTGCCACATCCCTTCCTTTTAGCTCTTCCTGAGTTGTATCTTTAATAATAAATGGGTTATAGTAAGAAAAGAGCTTTCCTGAGTTCTATGAGCTATTCTAGGAAATCATCAAACTCCAGGAAGGGGGTCATGGGAATCCCAGATTTATAGTGAGTTGATCAGAAGTCTGGGAGGCCTGAACTTGCAGTTGGCTTCTGAAGTGGGGGAGGGGCTGTCCTGTGGGACTGGTTCCTTAATCTATGTGGTGTGTGCTAACTCCAGGTAATCAGTGTCAGAAGTGTTGATGTGAGTGGAGTGGAGAAAAACAGTACTTTTCTGTTAGTCTCCCTTGAACAGTGTAAGGGCATTAGAGAGTTTTAAGCTAGAGGAGTACATTTTCAGCTTTGCATGAAAAAAAAGTATTCTCTGGCTACTGTGCGGAGAGTGCCTTGCAAGGGGGGCAAGAATGGAAGCAAGGTAACCAGTGAGGGGGCCATGGCAGGCGTCAAGGAGGGGAGAACGTATCAGGTAGGACTGAAGGGTAGGTGGTGAAGATGAAAAGAAGTAGATGGATTGAAGAGACTGTCTAAGCTGTGAATATACAAGACTCGGCACTTGATTGGATATGAGTGTGGAAAACATCTTCCTGAATCTTTTCTGGACCCTTTATTTCTTACCTGTTGCCACTAAGTCAAATCAAAGGTATGTAATGACCTCCTCATTCCTGTGCTAACAACAATGAACCAAGAAAGCTGCCGCTTGAGTGTTTGCAGGGGATGCCCTCCCAGAGCTGCCATCCTTACTTTAGAGCTGAAGGAATGCAGAGCACAGAGGGGAGTCGCCTGTCCAGATTTCCACAGGGTCCCTTGCAGTGAGGGCGGAACTAGGCTTGGGACCAGGCAGTCTGCTCTGTGGATCATGCATTTCTTAATCCCACAGTCTAGCCCAGTCCCTTGGTACCTTGTGCATGAATGACCACCACCCACTTCTCTCAAGTCTCCCACATCCTTCAGTCTTCTCTCTAGTTCATTTTCACTTACAGTACCAGACACATCTTTCCCTAACTCCATTTCCACCCTTCCATGTCCCTGATCCAGAACCACCGTGACCCGCTTTTGCCTTTTTAATAAAACCCTCAAGTGCCTGATTTTAGGGCCATCTATGATCTGACCCACTCTACCAATGCAATCTACTTCCTCACTTTTCTTTTGCAGAAGAATTTAATATGGGCATGCATCTGTATCATTTTAATTGTTTATATAATTTAGATATCTCATTGGTCTGCAGCATAGTTTGAGTCGAGAGTTGCACTAAAGTAACAGATTAATGGTAGGCTTTCCCTTAATCATATCAAAAGGCAATGGCATCTTTCCATTCATTTTAAGAGTGTTTTTCCTCTGAGGCAAGAGATGTTTGTGAGTCTAGGCCAAATACCTTTAAGAACCCAAGACCTAAACAGAGGTGTGTACTTGGAAAGGGACTATTTGCAACAGTTGCTCTGGAGAAGCCCCTGACCCTTGACTACTCAGCTAAATATGGGGTCTCAGGGGCCCTACTATTAGCAGTCATCATAACTGCAGGGGAACTTGGGAAATCAGGCAGAATTTCCCTGGGAAGTTAGAAGTGAAGAAAATGTGGCTTAGGTTGTATGTTGGGAGCTCAGGGTGTGTGCTGGGGAAGAGGGAAACCAGTAGTCCTGAGCTGCTGAGGAAGGGCTTGGAGTGATTCTCAAAGGTTCCCAGGAGGTGGGTTGTCCTAGCGCTGGACACTTAAAGGGAAAACCTGGCAGATGGTTGGGGCAGCATTTGCTGATGTGGAGGCCAGTATTGACAGAGGGAAGCCACAGGACTGTTTGAAAAGTGACCAACATGGTGATGATAAGTGTGCAAATTCACTCAGGCAGATGGACACTTGTTGTATGTGGAAGGGCAACATGACATGGTACCTTAAGCTGGTATTCCAGCAGTAACATGATGGTCACATCATTTATCCAAGTGAAGTGAAGTGAAAGTTGCTCAGTTGTGTCCGACTCTTTGTGACCCTGTGGACTGTACAATCCATGGAATTCTCCAGGCCAGAATTCTGGAGTAGGTAGCCTATCCCTTCTCCAGTGGATCTTCCCGACCCAGGAATTGAACCAGGGTCTCCTGCATTGCAGGCAGATTCTTTACCAGCTGAGCCACCAGGGAAGCCCAATCTATCCAAACTTAGACACTAAAAAACAAAAAACCTATGATGATCTTTTATTTTTCAATATTTAGTTGTGTATTTTTGGCTGCCCTGGGTCTTTGTTGCTGTACATGGGCTTTCTCTAGTTGCGGCAAGTGGGGGCTACTCTCTAGTTGCAGTGTGTGGGCTTCTCATTACAGAGGTTTCTCTTGTTGCAGAGCATGGGATCTAGGCATGTGGGCTTCAATAGTTGAGGTTCTCTGGCTCTAGAGCACAGGCTCAGTAGTTGCACTGCACGGGCTTGCAGTGTGGCATGTGGAATCTTCCCAGACTGGGGATCGAATCCATGTCCCCTGCACTGGCAGGCAGATTCTTAACCACTGGACCACCAGGGAAGTCCCCTTAGACACTTATATAATTGTTATATAATTGTTATGCTTATATTTGTCTGCTCGGGCTGCTGTAACCAGTAGCTTAAAGAACTGAAATTCCAAAAACTGTGAGAAATAAGTTTCTTCTTTGTGCACATGTGCAGAGAACAAGCTCTCTGGTGTCTCTTCTTACAAGGACACTAATCCCATCATGAGGACAGGACCTCACTTAACCCTGCTGCTGCTAAGTCACTTCAGTTGTGTCCGACTCTGTGAGACCCCATAGACGGCAGCCCACCAGGCTCCCCCGTCCCTGGGATTCTCCAGGCAAGAACATTAAGTGGGTTGCCATTTCCTTCTCAAATGTATGAAAGTGAAAGGTGAAAGTGAAGTCACTTGGTCATGTCCGACTCATATTGACTCCATGGACTGCAGCCTACCAGGCTCCTCCATCCATGGGATTCTTCAGGCAAGCCTACTGGAGTGGAGTGCCATTGCCTTCTCCGCACTTAACCCTAGTCACTTCCTAAAGGCCCCATCTGTAACAGCATCACACTAGAGGTTAAGGCTCCATATGAATGGGGGCGTGGGGCTCCAGAGATACAAACATTCACTCTAGAGCAATGTAGGAGCAACCTTCCTGGGCCAGCCAGGAGAAAATTCCACCCCATTTGAGCCCAGGCCCTGGATCATGCAGAGCTGGCCTTGAGTCCTGCCTCTGCTACCAAATGGCAGTATGTTCTAGAGGGAAGTTACTTAACCTTTGTGAACTTTTACTACACCCAAAAAAGGGGGCTTTAAAATTTTTATTTTATTGAATTATAGCTGATTGACAGCATTGTATTAATTTTTGTTACGTATCAAAGTGCCCATCTTCGCATGAAATGTTCCCTTGGTATCTAATTTTCTTGAAGAGATCTCTGCTGCTTCTGCTGCTAAGTCGCTTCAGTCGTGTCCGACTCTGTGCGACCCCATAGACGGAAGCTCACCAGGCTCCCCCCGTCCCTGGGATTCTCCAGGCAAGAATACCGGAGTGGGTTGCCATCTCCTTCTCCAATGCATGAAAGTGAAAAGTGAAAGTGAAGTCGCTCAGTCGTGTCCGACTCTTAGCGACCCCATGGACTGGAGCCTACTAGGATCCTCTGTCCATGGGATTTTCCAGGCAAAAGTACTGGGGTCGGGTGCCATTGCCTTCCCTGGAAGACATCTCTAGTCTTTCCCTTTCCATTGTTTTCCTCTAGTTCTTTGCACTGAACACTGAGGGAGGCTTTCTTATCTCTCCTTGCTATTCTTTGGAACTCTGCATTCATATGGGTATATCTTTCTTTTTCTCCTTTGCTTTTTGCTTCTCTTCTTTTCTCAGCTATTTATAAGGCCTCCTCAGACAACCATTTTGCCTTTTTGCATTTCTTTTTCTTAGAGATGGTCTTGATCACTGCCTTCTGTACAATGTCATGAACGTCAGTCCATAGTTCTTCAGGCACTCTGTCTATCAGATCTAATCCCTTGAATCTATTTGTCACTTCCACTGTATAATCATAAGAGATTTTATTTAGGTTGTACCTGAATGGTCTAATGCTTTTCCCTACTTTCTTCAATTTAAGTCTGTATTTGGCAATAAGGAGTTCCTGATCTGAACCACAGTCAGCTCCCGGTCTTGTTTTTGCTGACTATAGAGCTTCTCTATCTTTGGATGCAAAGAATATAATCAATCTGATTTCAGTATTGACCATCTGGTGATGTTCACGTGTAGTTATCTCTTGTGTTGTTGGAAGAGGTTGTTTGCTATGATCAGTGCATTCTCTTGGCAAAACTGTTAGTCTTTGCCCTGCTTCACTTTATACTCCAAGGCCAAACTTGCCTGTTATACAGAGATCATCCTATTGTTTTTGAGGTTGCACCCAAGTACTGCATTTTGGACTCTTTTGTTGACTATGAGTGCTACTCCATTTCTTCTAAGTGATTCTTGCCCACAGTAGTAGATATAATGGTCATCTGAGTTAAATTCACCCATTCCAGTCCATTTTAGTTCACTGATTTATAAAATGTCAACGTTCACTCTTGCAATCTCCTGTGTGATCACTTCCAATTTGCCTTGATTCATGGACCTAACATCCCAGGTTCCTATGCAATATTGCTTTTACAGCATCAGACTTAATTTCATCGCCAGTCACATCTACTACTGGGCGTTGTTTTTGCTTGGGCTCCGTCTCTTCATTCTTTCTGAGTTATTTCTCCACTCTTCTCCAGTAGCATATTGGGCATCTACTCACCTGGGGAGTTCATCTTTCAGTGTCCTGTCTTTTGCCTTTTCATACTGTTCATGGGGTTCTCAAGGCGAAAAAAGGGAACATTTGATGCAAAGATGGGCACGATAAAGGACAGAAATGGTAGGGACCTAACAGAAGCAGAAGATATTAAAAAGAGGTGGCAAGAATACACAGAAGAACTATACAAAAAATATCTTCATGACCCAGATAACCACGATAGTGTGATCACTCACCTAGAGCCAGACATCCTGGAATGTGAAGTCAAGTGGGCCTTAGGAAGCATCACTATGAACAAAGTGAGTAAAGGTAATGAAATTCCAGTTGAGCTATTTCAAATCCTGAAAGATGACGCTGTGAAAGCGCTGCCCTCAATATGCCAGCACATTTGGAAAACTCAGCAGTGGCCACAGGACTGGAAAAGGTCAGTTGTTTTCATTCCAACCCCAAAGAAAGGCAATGCCAAAGAATGTCCAAACTACTGTACAATTGCACTCATCTCACACGCTAGCAAATAATGCTCAAAATTCTCCAAGCCAGGCTTCAACAGTACGTGAACTGTGAACTTCCAGATGTCAAGCTGGATTTAGAAAAGCCAGAGGAACCAGAGATCAAATTGCCAACATCAGTTGGATAATAGGAAAAGCAAGAGAATTCCAGAAAAACATCTACTTCTGCTTTATTGACTACTCCAAAGACTTTGACTGTGTGGACCACAACAAACTGTGGAAAACTCTTAAAGAGATGGGAATACCCAGACCACCTGACCTGCCTCCTGAGAAATCTGTATGCAGGTCAAGAAGCAACAGTTAGAACCAGACATGGAACAGCAGACTATTTCCAAATTGGGAAAGGAGTACATCAAGGCTGTATATCATCACTGTGCTTATTTAATTTGTATGTAGAGTACATAATGCAAAATGCTGGGTTGGATGAAGTACAAGCTGGAATCAAGATTGCCAGGAGAATTATCAATAACCTCAGATATGCAGATGACACCACCCTTATGGCAGAAAGTGAAGAGGAACTAAAAAGCCTCTTGATGAAAGTGAAGGTGGAGAGTGAAAAGCTGCCTTAAAACTCAGCATTAAGAAAACTAAGATCAAGGCATCTGGTCCCATCACTTCATGCAAACAGGTGGGGAAACAACGGAAATAGTGACAGACTTTATTTTCTTGGTCTCCAAAATCACTGCAGATGGTGACTGCAGCCATGAAATTAAAAGATGCTTGCTCCTTGGAAGAAAAGCTATGCCCAACATACTAAAAAGCAGAGACTGGTACTGGCACAAAGACAGAAATATAGATCAATGGAACAAAATAGAAAGTCCAGAGATAAATCCACACACATATGGTCACCTAATCTTTGACAAAGGAGGCAAGAATATACAATGGATTAAAGACAATCTTTTTAACAAGTGGTGCTGGGAAAACTGGTTGAACACTTGTAAAAGAATGAAACTAGAACACTTTCTAACACCATACACAAAAATAAACTCAAAATGGATTAAAGAGCTAAATGTAAGACCAGAAACCATAAAATTCCTAGAGGAAAACATAGGCAAAACACTCTCTGACTTACATCACAGCAGGATCCTCTATGACCCACCTCCCAGAATATCGGAAATAAAATCAAAAATGAACAAATGGGACCTAATCAAACTTAAAAGCTTCTGCACAACAAAGGAAACTATAGGCAAGCTGAAAAGACAGCCTTCAGAATGGGAGAAAATAATAGCAAATGAAGCAACAGACAAACAACTAATCTCAAAAATATACAAGCAACTTCTACAGCTCAATTCCAGAAAAATAAACGACCCAATCAAAAAATGGGCCAAAGAACTTAATAGACATTTCTCCAAAGAAGACATACAGATGGCTAACAAACACATGAAAAGATGCTCAACATCGCTCATTATCAGAGAAATGCAAATCAAAACCACTATGAGGTACCATTACACACCAGTCAGAATGGCTGCGATCCAAAAGTGCACAAGCAATAAATGCTGGAGAGGGTGCGGAGAGAAGGGAACCCTCCTACACTGTTGGTGGGAATGCAAACTAGTACAGCCACTATGGAGAACAGTATGGAGATTCCTCAAAAAACTGGGAATAGAACTGCCTTATGATCCAGCAATCCCACTGCTGGGCATACACACTGAGAAATCCAGAATTGAAAGAGACACGTGTACCCCAATGTTCATAGCAGCACTGTTTACAATAGCCAGGACGTGGAAGCAACCTAGATGTCCATCCACAGATGAATGGATAAGCAAGCTGTGGTACATATACCCGATGGAGTATTACTCAGCCATTAAAAAGAATACATTTGAATCAGTTCTAATGAGGTGGATGGAACTGGAGCCTATTATACAGAGTGAAGTAAGCCAGAAACAAAAACACAAATACAGTATACTAACGCATATATATGGAATTTAGAAAGATGGAAACAATCACCCTGCTTATGAGACAGCAAAAGAGACACTGATGTATAGAACAGACTTTTGGACTCTGGGACCGGGAGAGGGTGGGATGATTGGGGAGAATAGCATTGAAATATGTATAATATCATATCTGAAACGAGTCAGTCCAGGTACGATGCCCTATAACAGATGCCTGGGACTGGAGCACTGGGATGACCTGGAGGGATGGTGTGGGAAGGGGGGAGGGAGGAGGGTTCAGGATGGGGAACACGTGTATTCTGGTGGTGGATCCATCTCGATGTATAGTAAAAGTAATACAATATTGTAAAGTTAAGCAAAATAAAAAAAAAAAAAAAAGCAGAGACATTACTTTGCCAACAATGGTCCATCTAGTGAAAGCTATGGTTTTTCCAGTAGTCATGTATGAGTGTGAGAGTTGGACTATAGAGAAAGTTGAGCATTGAAGAATTGATGCTTTTGAACTGTGGTGTTGGACAAGACTCTTGAGAGTCCCTTGGAGAGTAAGATCAAACCAGTCCATCCTAAAGGAAATCAGTCCTGAATATTCATTGGAAGGACTGATGCTGAAGGTGAAACTCCAATACTGATGTGAAGAACTGACCCATTTGAAAAGACCCTGATGCTGGGAAAGATTGAAGGCAGGAGGAGAAGGGGACAACAGAGGATGAGATAGTTGGATGGCATCACCGACTCAATGGACATGAGTTTGAGCAAGCTCCGGGAGCTGATGATGGACAGGGAAGCCTGGCGCGCTGCAGTCCAGGGGGTTGTAAAGAGTGGGACATGACTGAATGACTGAAGTAGACTAGATAGCAAAGTGACTCGGTTATATATATATATATCTTTTTCATATTCTTCTCCATTATGGTTTATCACAGAATATTGAGTGTAGTTCCTTGTGCTGTACAGTAGGACATTGCTGTTTATCCATTGTCCACTTACTGCTAGTCCCAAACTCCTAATCCTCCCTTCTACCTTCTTTCTGCCACCCTCTCCCCTGGCAACCACATGTCTGTGAGTCTGTTTCTGCTTCATAGACATGTTCATTTGTGTTGTATTTTAGATCCCACACATAAGTGATATCCTATAGTATTTGTCTTTCTCTGTGTGACTTACCCCAGGGATGGGGGAGCCTGGTGGGCTGCCGTCAGTGGGGTCACACAGGGTCGGACACAACTGAAGTGACTTAGCAGTAGCAGTATGACTTACATCTCTTTTTGTAATCTCCAGGTTCTTCTATGTTGCTGCAAATGGCATTATTTCATTCCTTTTTATGGCTGAGTAGTGTTGCATTGTATGTATGTACCATATCTTTATCCATTCATCTGTTGATGAACATGTAGGTTGCTTCCATGTCTTGGCTATTGTAGGTAGTGCTGCAGTGAATATAAGGGTATAAGTATCTCTAAAAAGGGGGCTTAATAAGTGTATATTCCTCATGGAATTGTATGAGGATTGCATTAACTACTATATGTGAGGCAGCACAGAGCACAGTTATCAATATTGTGATCTAACAATAGATTTATATGTAATAAATACACAGATATTATCAGATCAGATCAGATCAGATCAGTCGCTCAGTCATGTCCGACTCTTTGCGACCCCATGAATCGCAGCATGTCAGGCCTCCCTGTCCATCACCAACTCCCGGAGGTCACTGAGACTCACATCCATCAAGTCAGTGATGCCATCCAGCCATCTCATCCTCTGTCGTCCCCTTCTCCTCCTGCCCCCAATCCCTCCCAGCATCAGAGTCTTCTCCAATGAGTCAACTCTTCACATGATGTGGATAAAATACTGGAGTTTCAAGTTCAAAAGCATCAATTCTTCGGCGCTCAGCCTTCTTCACAGTCCAGCTCTCACATCCATACATGACCACAGGAAAGACCATAGCCTTGACTAGGCGAATCTTTGTTGGCAAAGTAATGTCTCTGCTTTTGAATATGCTATCTAGGTTGGTCATAACTTTCCTTCCAAGGAGTAAGTGTCTTTTAATTTCATGGCTGCAGTCACCATCTGCAGTGATTTTGGAGCCCAGAAAAATAAAGTCTGACACTGTTTCCACTGTTTCCCCATCTATTTCCCAATTATAATTACTCATAAATAAGATGCTATCTCTGCATGTTGACTGTATATATAAATATAACACATTCACAAACATATACTGTTTTGTGGACCAACCCTTTGAATTTGGAAAACAGCAGCCTTTCTCTTCTTAAGTACTCAGGTTCAGAATCATAACCATTTAGTCATTGTAAGTAGGTGGGCTCAGGGTGGGGGTGGTTAAAATTTAACCATTATTCAAGGCTTGCCCTTGGATAATAAAATTAGGAAAAAATAAGCCAGTCACTAAGGTGATGGGTCTTTTGAGGTACCTGGCAGTGTGATTGGGCTTCCCTGGCAGCTCCGCTGATGAAGAACCCACCTGCCCATGCAGGAGACATAAGAGACGGGCTCAATCCCTGGGTTGGCAAGATCCCCTGGAGAAGGAAATGACAACCCGCTCCAGTATTCTTGCCTGGGAAATCCCATGGACAGAGGAGCCTGACAGGCTGCAGTCCTTGGGGTCGCAAGATTCCCCTGTTCCCTACAAAGCCTGGTGCCTAATCCGCTATATCTGTGAACTACAGGGGGTGGTCAGGAAGACTAAGGAAGGGAAGGGGCTACCTGTTGAGGAGAAGGGGTCTCAGTGGTCAGCTGACCTGAGCCCCAACCCCATGATCCCCAACAATCTGCTGATCGGTCATTTGGATATTCCTTTCCCCAAACTGATTCCAGGAAGGAGGTGACCTGGCTGGAAATTTTCTGGTCACTCAAAAGAGGTACCTCCTCTCGCCTTCCCCCTCCCACCTCCATCCTCATCCACTGTATTGCTGACTACTAATATTCCAGCTTATATAGTGGTGTTGGAGAAGACTCTCGAGAGTCCCTTGGACTACAAGAAGATCCAACCAGTCCATTCTGAAGGAGATCAGCCCTGGGATTTCTTTGGAAGGAATGATGCTAAAGCTGAAACTCCAGTATTTTGGCCACCTCATGCGAAGAGTTGACTCATTGGAGAAGACTCTGATGCCGGGACGGATTGAGGGCAGGAGGAGAAGGGGACGACAGAGGATGAGATGGCTGGATGGCATCACTGACTCGATGAATGCGAGTCTGGGTGACCTCCGGGAGCTGATGATGGACAGGGAGGCCTGGCATGCTGCGGTTCATGGGGTTGCAAAGAGTCGGACACGACTGAGCGACTGATCTGATCTGATCTGATCTGATATAGTAGGCTCAGAACACAGAAGATGATTTGAGTGGCTCTTTCCTTAATTCTCCTACAGATGTCACATCACCGGTGCCATTCTAAATGCCTGGGAGGGAAGTGAACGCATTGCACACAATGGCTGCATGAGTCCATTGTGGAACCTGGGATGAAAAGGGCTGTGACCAGGATCGGCCTTCCACAGAGGAAACAGTTCTGTGAACTGACAGGAACCCAGGAAGCAGTTCTGTGAACTGACAGGAACCCGTTTGGGAGGTGCTGAGAACAGCCAGCCCCAGACGCAGCTGCGCTGGGAGGCCCGCATGGTCAGCCACTGACCCTTGTCCCTGCCCTGTCCGGGGTCCCTCTCACTGAGCACAACCTCAGCCTCACGCTTCCCTCAGCTCTGATGGGCTTCCCATGTCACTGGCATGTCTCTGACCTTCTAGAACACGCTATCCGAGAGGTTCACAGGTCCCTGGATTCCCTCTGGCGCACACAGGTCCCCTGAAGAAGGCTGGAATGCGTGTGTGCAGGCACGGCTGCCTGAGCTGGGGTCTGGGCCCTCAGCTGGTGCCATTCAACCAGATGGAGATTTGCTTCCCAACACGGGCCTCATGATTTGAAACTTCAGAGTTTTGTTTAGCAGGAGCTTAAATTACCACCTATCACAAACTTGTAGGGATGCCTGGAAATTTTCAAAATGAGAGTTAAAATCTGGGATGACCAAGAGTCACGTGGATGATTTTTATCAAAAGCTTTTTTCCTAGAATGGATGCCTTGTTTACCTGGAAATTATTCAAGTTGCATGTCATTGCTTTGCCTGGACTCCTCTCCACCCCCTCTTCACTCCCACCTCACCCCCTTAAACCGATCCCCTCAGTCTCAGCTTTCATGTGCTTTGGACACCGTGTGCCCTGAGGGCCTGGAGAGGGAGCCGACTGCCCCCACAGAAGGGCGCTGAAGCTCACTGTGCTTCGTTCTGCTTACAGGACACATTCGGCATCGCCACCAAGAAAGCGTCTCTGGATATATTTCTGCCTGATGGGAGGAGCATTAAAATCGAAATTCTAACATCAGATACTGCCGAAAGAGTCCTGGAGGTAAATTCGATCTAAGTTCCAGCCCCAGACCTGAATTTAGGAATCATTCTGTTTGAAAGCAGGGACTAGGATACAGTTACCTTCGGAAGCTTCCTGCCTGTCATTTTATTCTGGATGACTCGTTTGTAGAGATAAGAGACTGATGGAGAAATTATCTGAGCGACTGATAGAGGAATCTCAGCTACAGCCAGTCTCTGGGATCTCTTCGGTTTTCCCCACCACCCCTGGGCTGGTGTTGGTTCCCTCGAACTCAGCCAGGGATGTGCCTCCTGCAAAAACTCAAAGTCCTTTATTATGGGATGTCCATGGTTGGGAGCAGAATGGAGGATGGAGCCCAGATGAGTCTATCCAGGGGGACTGATGTCAGGTTCTGGCAGAGAATGACAGTGGGGTTGTCAACGCAGAAAGATTGCTCCCTTCTCTGTCGCAGGGAAAACCCCTGAAACCAATGCCCAGCATGTCTAATCATGGGTCTACAAAGCCAGACCCATGTTCCAGTCAGTTCTCTAAGGACCCAGAGGATGGGACCCAGAAAGCATTCTTCCTTCTCCAGATGCAGCCATAACTAGCCTGGCCCCTGTGGCCTCTCCTCCCTCGACTGGGCTGTGGAGAGGACTTCTGGGTTGGCTCCCAGGTCCCTCTCCTGTGGAGAGTTTTAGCTTGTCAACTTAAATAGGAAGGTAAGATCAGGCATCTCAGAATTGTCAAGAAGATGCATGTAATCGGGAAATAGCAGAGGAATTGGCAATTGGGGACATACAAACTGGAGAGGTTGCTGGCGTGTCCGGTTGCTGGCGTGTCCACTGAGGGCTTGGAAGAGACTGTATTTCCAGGCTGGGAATGTAAAGAGGGAGAGTTCAGTTAGACTGCTGAAACCAAAACAAACAGAGACCGGATTTGAAAATTCCCTGAGCAGACAAAACCAGTCCAGTCACACAAACAAAGCTCCATTCCACTTATTTCATGAGACCAGCCTGACCTGGGTCATATCTTGTTTGGGTCTCTGGAAACCATGAGCAAAATTTCCCAAGGTTGATGTGAGGCAACCCTGGACCAGCCTCCCTAGCATTTAAAAATAATTCCAATATTATCAGTTTTCTGTGAATCAGGCATTTATGAGAAATCAGCCTCTCCGTCCTTAGGGCTTGTCTTCTGAGGGCACACTTGAGGGGTTTTCCATTTTATATCCTCCAGTTGCATTTTAGATTGCAATGCTTTCACCAATTCTAACCTTCGAGAGAAACATTCAATGGAGAATAAGAAGCTATGAACAGGATGGGGTCAGAAAGTTTCTAGGACCTTTCCAAGGACGGGAATTCCCTGTGCTGGGGTCCTGGTGACCATACATGCTCCCTGCTGGGCTCCCAGCCCTTGAGCCTACCTCGCCCTGAGACCCTGGGAGCTTCCTGTTGCATCCTGGCTCCCCTTCCCAGCCTGGAGATTTGAGCTCACCTGCGCCCTTTTGTTTGCACCCTCAGATTAGGAAATACCCCTTCTCTAGGTCTTGCTCTGCTCAAGAATGATAATTTTATAACTTTCTTCCTAGCTGAGGTCGCCACATACAGCCTTTTCTTGGCTGCTGGATTGTGACCCATTTGCATGGTATCGGCAGCCACCTAGCTGCTGAAGCCATTCGTTGAAAAGTTACTATGGTTCCTCCTCCACCTCCTCCTTAGCCCCCAAACCTACTTCTACTACGTCCCGTGTCTCTGCTATTCATTCACACTCCTTGTTTGCTCTTTTCTATCCCCATGCCCCTAGCAGCCCCCCAAACTAGTTTCCCTGCTTCCAGTCTGGCTAATCAGTACTGATTTCTAGAATGATCTTTCTAAAATGCATCAAGGGCTCTTGATGCTTAACATTTGAGGGGTTTTATACCGAGTGACCCCAGAACACAAATCACAAGTCCCTAAATTGCCCTCTCAGGACTAACAAAGTGGGAGACAGACACACAACAGAAGAAGACAGTAACAGTTAGTGTGAGGAACACAAACTCAGAGACTTTTGGGGCCAGGTACCTAAGACAGGGATGCAGCTGCAGGGTGTAAGCTAATTTGCAAATGGTTGGACCTATAGAGACCTGGAGAGCAGCCACCCTGACTGAAGACACCATTATTGACATGTTTTCCATACACTGGGCTCACTGGCCAAATTAGACATAACTGTAGCTGAAGTCCAGAGAAGGCAATGGCACCCCACTCCAGTACTCTTGCCTGGAAAATCCCATGGACGGAGGAGCCTGGTAGGCTGCAGTCCATGGGGTCATCAGACACGACTGAGAGACTTCCTTTTCACTTTTCACTTTCATGCATTGGAGAAGGACATGGCAACCCACTCCAGTTCTTGCCTGGAGAATCCCAGGGATTGGGGAGTCTGGTGGGCTGCCGTCTATGGGGTCGCACAGAGTCGGACACGACGGAAGCAGCAGCAGCAGTAGCTAAAGTCGGCTGCTGCTGGGAATATGCGGTCTCCTATCTTCTGGGGTTAGGTCAAGTCCCAGGTTCAAATTACAGAGCTGCCCTGTCCTAGCTGTTTGAGTCTGGGTAAGTTATTTAATTTTTTGAGTTGATGTCTAAGTAATTATAGGAATAGCTTGTGATCCATCAGTAGTGGCGGTTATCGTTCTTCATCAGTATTAGTATTGGTACTGATATTAGAGGGAGTGCTGAATAAATATTGAGTAGGGCAGTAAGTCTGGAGGGCTTCCCTTGTAACTCAGATGGTAGAGTCTGTCTGCAATTCCGGAGACCTGGGTTCAATTCCTGGGTGGGGAAGATCCCCTGGAGAAGGAAATGGCTACCCACTCCAGTATTCTTGCTTGGAGAATCCGGGCAAGAGGAGCCTGGCACGCTACAGTCCATGGGGTCGCAAGAGTCAGACAGGACTGAGCGACTGAGCATACGCTCACAGGGAGTAAGCCTAGGGTGCCACGATGCCACCTATTTTGGCCAGTTTCCCTTTGTAACTAATAGCATAAGTTGAATGAGATACTTTAACCTCAGAAAAATGAACTTCCCTTCTTCCGTCACATTGGCTGGTGAGAAATTCAAACCGACAGCATGGACATCCCTGGCACTGTAAGTAAAAGAGTTTCCCTAAAAGGTAAATGGAACGCTCGTGCTGTGCTGTGCTTAGTCACGTGGTCATGTCCGACTCTTTGCAACCCCACGGACAGAGGAGCCTGCCAGGCGATTCCCCAGGTAAGAATACTGGAGTGGGTTGCCACGCCCTCCTCCAGGGGGATCTTCCCAACCCGGGGATCGAACCCAGGTCTCCAACATTGCAGGCAGATTCTTTACCATCTGAGCCACCAGAGAAGTCCAAAAGCAAACACTTGGCCAGGCACTTGTGTGAATTCTCTTCCAGGGAAATTCAATAGCTGGTATAAAGTGTAATTTGCATTTTGTAATTAAAAAGTGTTGTCCGTATCTTTTCAAGCGTACTTGTTACCACTCTCACCTTCATCACTCTCATTTCACTTCTCCAGCTATCCTGCTGGGTTCTTTTAAGGACCAGCAACAAAGTAAAATCTCTTTTTTAATTTTGTATGCATTTGTGCTAATGTAGTTGTACTAGTGGTATTTGAGTTTTGAAGCATCATTAACGTTTGCTAAGAAGGAAATACTATCGTGTCTCTTTTTGTCCTGATTTCTCCTCTTGAAAGAAGGTGTTTATCTATGTCTTTATAAACTGTAGAAAGCATCTCTGTTCTCTTTCTTCTCACTCCACTATCTTCCTTGGCATGTAAGCTTCCTGTTTTCATTGAATGAGTCAGAGAAGAGAGGAATCTAATTTGAGCGGATGTGGGTCATATTTACTTTAGGAAAGGATGACTTTGCAATCTATTATTACTGGTGCTCACTCAGCCCCACACACAGAGGTGCCCTGTGGTTTGGTTTGGACTTTTTGTTTGTTTGCTTATTTTTGCAAGGGCCTAGGGAAAAGAGTAAGGTAGAAAGAAGGAAAATAGGGATAAACATTGAGTAAAGGCTGTGAAAAGTTTCCAAGCTCATCTTTATTTTCAGAGCTATATTAAGAACACTCACTCATACCATCCACCTCTTTAGACTGTCTCTCAAGGTAATTTACACACTCAGACAGGAAAAGTACCACTTTGAGTCTAGCATTTATACAACTGCCACCTTGAGAACTTGGAGCCCTGGTTAAAAGGTCAGCTCATGAACAGAGCTGTATAGGTGGACCCTCACATGTTGCAGAGGTGGTCCAGTGAATTCAGACTAGGTGTGCCAAGAAATCACCCAGGAACCCTGCCTTAAAGAGGGTTGGGCTGGCTAAGTGGAGAGGTAAAGGGCCAATGGAACAGGAACGCTCCTGCTGATGGAGGGTGAATGGACGTGAAATGTTATGACCTCAAATGAAATCATCTGTGTTGAAATGAAAGCTGTTTGAGGTAAAGGTCAAAAAGGAATATGAAATGAAGGCAGCCTGTGCCCAGGATCTGAGGTTTCACTGAGCAAAAGCCACATGAATTAGACTTGACCATCACAGCAGACAGCAGAGAGAAGAAAGCCTGGGGTATCACAGGTGGACATTATCCTGTATACTTTCATATGCCAGCCAAGTGGTGGGGAACATCCCTTTTCCCAGGATCTGGTAATCCAGCCCCGGGGGCAGGCAAGTTGGACCAATGATCGTGGTGAATGGCTACTGCCCCCAGGGGACAATAAAGACCAAAACCATCTGGGAAGACGCGCCCGCATGTGAGATGGGACAAACCAGTCTCAGCTGGGACCAGTTCATGTCCATTGCAGGGGGACCGATTTTTATTTTCTGTACTGTAATTTTTTTTTAATTTCTAAATTTTCTAAAATTAGTATGAACCATTTTTAGATTCAGGAAAGAGTTCTCTTAGTGTCTACTGCCCCCTCAAAGCTCTTTTTTATTGGCATCTACAGGTGGCCGCTCCTAACTTTTCCCTTTTTCTTGTCTTTCGTTAAAGGTGGTGTCATACAACATTGGACTGTGTCAGGAGCTGCTGGGCTACTTCGGCCTATTTCTCATTCAGTTTTGCAAAGAGAGTAGGCTGTCTGGTAAGAAGGACAGAAGGAGGTGCAGGCAGCCTGAGATGGTACGGGCTGGTGTGGGCAAGTGCTCAGCCAGGAGACGAAGGATTGCCACTGAGGGGCCGGTCACACTCCCCTCAAGGGGAACTCCCCAGTGTGCGGTCCCTACTATGACTCTTGGCTCCTGGACTGGACATCTGTGTGGAGAATTAAGGTTGTGCCTTTGGGCTTCCCTGGGGGCTCGGATGGTAAAGAATCTGCCTGCAGTGCAGGAGACTTGGGTTCGATTCCTGGGTTGGAGAAGGCAATGACAACCCACTCCAGTATTCTTGCCTGGAGAATCCCATGGACAGAGGAGTCTGATGGGCTCCAGTCCATGGGGTCGCAGAGAGCTGAACATGACTGAGGGACTAACACTTTCACTTTCACTTTCACTGTGCCTTGGAACTGGGGGTGAGCAGCTCCAGAGAGGCAGTTCAGTCAGGAGCAAGATGTCAGTTCTTTCCAGTAACTACACTTCCTCTGGGGGCTCTTGATCCCAGTCCTGCTGTGTAGACGCACCTTCATCTCTGCCCTAGCTGCTGGCCACCAGCCATGCCACAGCCCCCTTGTGCTGAAGTGCTGGACTCTGGGCATTAGCAGATCCCATCAGACCATCATGTCTCCTTGTTAAGGAATATTTGCTTTAAAGTGTGGATGGTATAAT
Organism: Tragelaphus eurycerus; assembly: GCA_935064755.1. NCBI lineage: Eukaryota > Metazoa > Chordata > Mammalia > Artiodactyla > Bovidae > Tragelaphus > Tragelaphus eurycerus. The sequence goes on along the minus strand of CAKXYN010000035.1, from coordinate 11,432,514 downwards.
TCAGTTCTTAGATCCTTTAAAAAATATACTTGCAGTAAGATAGTGACCAATGACATTATGTTTCATATCAGTCAGTTCAGGTGCTCAATCTTGGACTCTGAGACCTCATCGACTGCAGCACGCCAGGCTTCCCTGTCCATCAACAACTCCCAGAGTTTACTCAAACTCACGTCCATCGCGTCCGTGATGCCATCCAACCCTCTCATCCTCTGTCATCCCCTCCTCCCATCTTCAATCTTTCCCAGCATCAGGATCTGTCCCCAAACGTTTTGTTTTTCTCTGCAGTGCGTTTTTAGAAATTACAAGTTGTTGTTATTGTTGTGAAATGGTATGTTACCTCTGAGTAGTTTATATATGTTCTCAGGTGCTTTGGGGAGGTGATTTGGAGGTGGAAGTTAGGAAAACCTCTTAACTTGGCCCTCAGGACCTGTGATGTGCTGGTGAAGGCACTGGATCTCTGTGGACCTCAGTGTCTTCATCCATATCACAATGAAAATGTCCCCTACTCAAAGCACTGGTCCCTTTTTTTTTTTAAATACCTGTGAAGTTTTTTTTAAAAAATTTATTTCTTAGCTGCACTGAATCTTTGTTGCTGCAGAGACTTTTCTTGAGTTGTGGCGAGCGGAGGCTACCCTGCAGTTGTGGTGCATGGACTTACTGCGGTGGCTTCTCTTGTTGCTGAGCACAGGTTCCAGGGCACATGGGCTTCAGTAGCTGTGGCGGGAGGGCTCAGCAGTTGCAGTTCCCAGGCTCTCGAGCACAGGCTCGATAGTTGTAGCGCACAGGCTTAGTTGCTTTGTTTGCAGCATGTGGGATCTTCCTGGATCAGGATTCGAACCCGTGTGTCCTGCACTGGCAGGCAGATTCTTAACCTCTGAGCCAGGGAAGCCCAAAGTTCTGTCTTTTATGAAGATCAAAGGCTACTCATTTTATGAGTATCAAAGGCTACTCATTTTTTGAATGAATTTTAGAAAGTTAAAAATTGTATACAAATGCAAGAGACTATTATTAATGTGATTTTATTCCTTCCAATATTAATGCTCTATTTTATCTCTTTAAAGCACTGTATGTAAACACTGTGTGTAAATATGTGTGTATTTCAACCAAGAAGACTCTTTCTTCTTTCTCTAGTCGTGAAAAAATTGGCAGACTTTGAACTCCCGTATGTTAGCCTTAGAAGTTCTGAGGTGGAAAACTGCAAGGTTGGACTCAGGAAGTGGTGAGTAAGCATTTGTTATGACAGAGTGTTTCGGGGTATCTTAGCTTTGCTAATAAGAACTTGTCTGAATCTCACCACATCCGGCTTACAGTCTAGCAGCTGGACAGAGCTCAGGGCCTTGGGGAAGGTCAAGAGGAAAGCAGTGAAGGAGGCTGGGGCGAGGAAATGAACAAGAACATTTGTCCTAAAGAATAAGCTATTGAGGATGACTTTCACTGACTCAGATTAAAAACCTGAGGGATAGTATCATAAGGATGGCAACCATGAAGATTAGGCTGGGGATAGGGGGACTGGGGATTGAAGCAGGTAATGGCAAGGAATTGCAGGGTTTGCTTTGGAATATATGACTGACTATTTAATTGAAGGAGTTTATTGATGATTACAAGCAAGTCTGGTTTATCCGTTGAACTGTGGTATTTTCTGAAGGCCAAGAGTGGACTCAGCCAATTTTCAGTGAACTTGAACTCTATGTATTCGGCTTACCTTCCTGCTGCTGCTAAGTCACTTCAGTCGTGTCCGACTCTGTGCAACCCCATAAATGGGGTTGCACAGGCTCCTCTGTCCCTGGGATTCCCACCAGGGACACCCACCCGGCTCCTCTGTCCCTGGGATTCTCCAGGCAAGAACACTGGAGTGGGTTGCCATTTCCTTCTTCAATGCATGAAAGTGAAAAGTGAAAGTGAAGTCACTCAGTCGTGTCCGACTCTTAGCGACCCCATGAACTGCAGCCCACCAGGCTCCTCCATCCATAGGATTTTCCAGGCAAGAGTACTAATGGATTCCAATTATACGTGCTTATTTACCAGAGCCAGACATATTTTCCTAGATTGAGAAGATGAAACCTGAGGGGGGGCGGGGGGGAAATCTACTATATTTTTGCAGAAAACACTTTTATTTCCCCCAGACACAAGAGATCCTATGGAGAACAAGTGAACAAAATAACAATGAGAAGCAGGACACTCTCCATTGGCACAGGGGGTGGGCGGATTAGTCTGTATTTCCCAGTGTATATCACTGTGGCTGTATTGGATTGCTTCTTTGCTTTACTCTCTCCTGGCCCAGTTATTCTGTAATCTGAAGACAGAAGCTCTAAAGAAAGGCATTTGAAATCAAGGAATAGTAATAATCTTGACCTTGTGGTGCCTTGTTAGAGCTCCAGGCTGTGGCTTCGAATTTTGGAAAGGGATTCCCAGCAAGGCTAGAAGTTCATGTACTGCTGTTCAAAAGTATTCTGAGAAATAGTTGAAATATGTGGCAGAGAGCCCTGAGAAGGCAAAAAGGATGTAGTATTGTCTGAGATTTTAGAGAATAACAGGTGGCTAAGCACAGTTGTTCCTGGGATCTGAATATGTGCATCTCGGGGTTTAGCTCAATAACTCAGCCGTGTTATTGAAGCTCTCTAAGCCTCAATTTCTTTATCTGTCAAATGAGAATATTAATGATAGAGTTTATCTAAGGATTATAGCGAGAGTTAAATGAGGTAATCCTATGTGCTCAATAAATTTTGGTCATGTTTTTCATTGTTATAGTGATAATAATCATGATGAAAATCGTAATTAAAAAACAAACCCTTTGGATTAGACTGTTTCGTCCACGAACTCTCTAAGAGATGAGGATTCTGTCCCTCATCTTAAACTTGAATTAGACATTCGGCTTTGCCTGTGTCTACATCGAATAGATAAATTCTAGATTGTAAGTGCAAAATAAAATGTCTACCCCATCATCATCAGCCTGCATTTCAGATCCAGGCAGATTGCCTTTGCTCGTGGGGACCAAGAGGAAAGGAGGGCCTACTTCAGCTCTTAGAGCTGAGGACGAGGTTACTGGAAGGGGTGAGTCTGGGGGTAGGATCCTGCAGGTCCTGGCCCTCTGTCCTGAGGGAGCCTTCACTAGGTGGACGCAGAGAGGCTAGGTTGACTACCACTTGCTGTGGAATCCCCAGCAGGTGAGGGCTGGCGGTGAGACCAAGTCAAATTTTAGGGATTTTTCTGTCAATTCCCTGACCTTTCTTGCCAAAGATGGTATAGTTCCTTCTAGACAAGAGGGTGGCCTGCCCTGGCTTCTCAGAGCTCCGGTCTGGGGTGAGTCTGGGGGCTCTCCATCTCTGGTATAATCGTTGTTATCTCTGCCATATAGGGCGCCTGGGGTGCAGGGGTGAAATAGCTAAATGGAATATACATTGGAACGCTTCAGTTGCTTCTCCCCAGCTGCTAGAATGAAGATCTTCAAGCATCTGTATTTTCATCCTTTTCCTCGTCTATGACAATCCCATCGTCTCCTCCCCCTCCTCTGCTGAGCTCCGTGATTCTGCTCACTCTGCCTTCAGACTGGTGATGGACCAACCCTGGTGTACCCTCTCCTGACGGTTTCGGTCCGGTCTTGTCTGGCTACTGCACTCACATAGTACGTGTAACTTCACTTCATCCTGGCAATCCTAGATCTGCTAGACAAACATGAAGCTCTGCTACTTGCAAGTCCGTTTGCCAAGGTCCAAAGGGGCAAGGGGTCTGAATAGGACCCAGGCCCTGGGCTCAGGGATCTTCATATCTGGGGTAATATCAGCTTGATCAGAGCAGAGATCAGGGTAAATTCAGGGAGCTGAGGAAGCCCGGGGGATGGGTTGCTAACACAGCCTTGGGGAGTAGGGACCAGAAGAGGAGACACGAGGGTGAGGCTTGTGGGAGAGGCCGGTAAGTCCAGGAAGAAGGCAGGTGAGGGGCGTGGTCTTTTGAATGGAGGGAGAAGAGAGAAGACAAGGTTAGAATGTATAGAGTGTGGGCCAGGGGAGAGAGGTCACAGAGAGTACCGGAAATGAAAGGGGGATCTCCTATGAAGGGCCTTGGGAATCAACAGGATAAATGCTCCAACCCCTGGGACTATGAGCATCTGAAATGCTCCTTGGGAAAGACTACTCCAGTTCGAATGTGGAGCGTGGGACTGAGGGACACAACTGAGGCGGAATGTCTGGTGCGGAGGTCACCTGAGCAACTCAGGCAAGAGGTGAGGTGGCCTGGGCATAGGACAGTGATATGGATGTGGGTGCAGGGCAGACGGCTATGCCGGGAATTGCAGGTGGGAAGGGGGCGTTGAGACTTGGGGCTTGATGTAAATGGGATGTGGACCATTTCCTTAAAGCCTTGTTTTTTGTGCATGTCTACTCACAGAGGGCACAAAATAGGCTTATAGTATGAGTCAGATCCTAAGAATCAGGCAGTGTGTTTTCACAGGCTTCTGTTGTAACAGCTGCAAAATCCTTGTATCTCCAGGGTTAGGTTATTTTTATTCAGATGAAATCAACTTTAATTTTGTTGTTGTTCATTCTGTTTTTAGTCAAGAATAAGTGAGTGTAAATATATTATGGCTGACTTTTATAATTCACCAAGAACAGAGATAATGAAACATTGAGCAGAACTGAGTATATATCAACATTATTTGAGCACCTTATTATTCTGGGTCTTGCTTTCTTGCTTTAATTTATCAGTTATTTAAATGGTCTCATTTGTCTACCCATTTAGTGCATACCTCTCTCTTTTTCCCCTCAAATAAAATATAAGTTGAGCATGGACTTTGCTATGTCTACTGATGTGTTTCAGGGTTTGGAATATAATAGTTACTCGGTAAATATTGGTTAAATAAGCAGATGTTGGAGAAGGCGATGGCACCCCACTCCAGTACTCTTGCCTGGAAAATCCCATGGGCGGAGGAGCCTGGTAGGCTGCAGTCCATGGGGTCGCTAAGAGTCAGACACGACTGAGCAACTTCACTTTCACTTTTCACTTTCATGCATTGGAGAAGGAAATGGCAACCCACTCCAGTGTTCTTGCCTGGAGAATCCCAGGGACGGGGAGTCTGGTGGGCTGCCGTCTATGGGGTCCTACAGAGTCGGACACGACTGAAATGACTTAGCAGCAGCAGCAGCATAAAGACAATGGGAAACAGAAGAGGTCAGAGGTCACTGGAAGACTAGGCAGGCAGAAGACTGTGGCTGTGCTGGAAAAGGGGTCTTGGTTCAAGGCATTGAGGGCCACCAGTTGAGAGAGCATACCCACCCAGGTATGCCCATCAACTGTGTCATAAATTAACTGAACACTCCTGAATCACGCAGGTACCTGGACCCATCCCTCGACGCCAGGCTGATGGACTGCAGAACAGCTGTAGATCTGATCTACATGCAGGTGAGGGGTACCAAGGGCTATCAGAACACGGGATATTGTAGGCCTTTTGAGTTTGAAACAGAGAACGTGTGCGTGGCAGTTCAGAATTCTATGGTGACACCTAGAAGAGGCAAATCCCTATAAACTGAAACTAGAACAGGGGTTACCAGGGGCTAGGGTGGGGGGAGTTATTGTTTAATGGGGATAGATGTTTTGCTTAGGATAATGAAAAAGCTTTAGGTATAAAGAGAGATGCTGGTTATATAACACTGTCAGTGCTTTTAGTGCCAGTGAATTGTACACCTCTAGATGGTTAAAATGTTACACATATTTTAATCACAGTAAATAAACAAATATTTTAAGAGAAGTAGGGTTTGAGGGAAAAGAATTCTACCTCCATTCTAACCATGTCTCCACACTGGCAGCTGACACTCCATCATCTAGGCTAATTTAATAGCCAGGAGAGGACATCCCTGCTAATCTAAAGTCACAGAAAAACTGACAGTGAAAGTCACTCAGTCGTGTCTGACTCTTTGCGACCCCATGGACGGTAGCCCATCAGGCTCCTCTGTCCATGGGATTCTCCAGGCAGGACTACTGGAGTGGGTAGCCTTTCTCTTCTCCAGGTGATCTTCCCAACTCAGGGATCAAACCCAGGTCTCCTACATTGCAGGTGGATTCTTTACCATTTGAACCACCGGGGAAGCCAATTTAAAGTCACACATGGTCCCTAAATCTCACTTTAGCATAATCTTTTTTTTTCCTAAACCAACAAATAGCGTACCTGTCTCCAGGGCCAGCTTCGTAGGCAAGTGGCCTGTGAGGCTGCACTGCCCCTTCCCTCCATGCTCAGAGGGGCCCCAGGCTTGTCTCACTCTCTGCTGTCACATCTTAAAATTCTTACAGTTTTATAAAAGGACAACATTTTCATTTTGTACCAAGTCCTGCAAATGATGTAGTTAGTCTTGCCTTACCCCTGCCCCTCAACCCACAGAAAAGCACATTTAGAGTTTGGCCTCCTGTCTTTTTCCGATTCATGCGGTGAAGTTTCTGCTTATCTGTCTGGAGGTCAGCAGATGCTGTCCCTGTGATGTATCGCCGGCCACCCCCACCTCAGCCCCCCACCTTAGTCCCCTCACCTCAGCCCCCCCACCTCAGCACCTCAGCCGCCCATCTCAGCAGCCCCCTCAGTCTCCTCATCTTAGCCCTTCTACCTCAGCACCTCAGCCCCCCACCTCAGCTCCCACTTCTTCCCCAGCTCCCTGCCACTGTTCAGCTTCACACGGCAGCATCTCTGGAGGCTCATCCTTTCCCAGGCCTGGCTTAGACAGTTCTGGAGGGAAGTTTGGAAGCTTCTTTTAAGGATTTCCTTGAAATTGCTATGCTAAGTCACTTCAGTCGTGTCCGACTCTGTGCGACCCCATAGACGGCAGCCCACCAGGCTCCACCGTCCCTGGGATTCTCCAGGCAAGAACACTGGAGTGGGTTGCCATTTCCCTCTCCAATGCATGAAACTGAAAAGTGAAAGTGAAGTCGCTCAGTCGTGTCCGACTCTTAGCGACCCCATCGACTGCAGCCCACCAGGCTCCTCCGTCCATGGGATTTTCCAAGCAAGAGTACTGAAATTACCCAACAGTTTATTCTCAAGCCCAGAATGGTGGGTCGAATTTCTGGCCTATTCAAATCCTCCCAAGGTTTGAATAATAAATAAATAAATCCCACCTCAGTATAAATCCCACATCCTGACACTTGTTTTATTTTCTCCTTAGTATTTCTACCATTTCACTATAAAAATTTTGAGTTACTCTGTCTCTCCCTACTAGAATGATTTCTCCATGAAATTGGGGATTTATTTATTTACTGCTATTGAAAACCACTAGACCATTCAGGTATGACCTAAATCAAATCCCTTATGATTATACAGTGGAAGTGAGAAATAGATTTAAGGGCCTAGATCTAATAGATAGAGTGCCTGATGAACTATGGAATGAGGTTCGTGACATTGTACAGGAGACAGGGATCAAGACCATCCCCCTGGAAAAGAAATTCAAAAAAGCAAAATGGCTGTCTGGGGAGGCCTTACAAATAGCTGTGAAAAGAAGAGAAGTGAAAAGCAAAGGAGAAAAGGAAAGATATAAACATCTGAATGCAGAGTTCCAAAGAATAGCAAGAAGAGATAAGAAAGCCTTCTTCAGTGATCAGTGCACAGAATGGGAAAGACTAGGGATCTCTTCAAGAAAATCAGAGATATCAAAGGAACATTTCATGCAAAGATGGGCTCGATAAAGGACAGAAATGGTATGGACCTAACAGAAGCAGAAGATATTAAGAAGAGGTGGCAAGAATACACAGAAGAACTGTACAAAAAAGATCTTCACAACCCAGATAATCATGATGGTGTGATCACTGACCTAGAGCCAGACATCCTGGAATGTGAAGTCAAGTGGGCCTTAGAAAGCATCACTATGAACAAAGCTAGTGGAGGTGATGGAATTCCAGTGGAGCTATTCCAAATCCTGAAAGATGATGCTGTGAAAGTGCTGCACTCAATATGCCAGCAAATTTGGAAAACTCAGCAGTGGCCACAAGACTGGAAAAGGTCAGTTTTCATCCCAATCCCAAAGAAACGCAATGCCAAAGAATGCTCAAACTACCGCACAATTGCACTCATCTCACACGCTAGTAAAGTAATGCTCAAAATTCTCCAAGCCAGGCTTCAGCAATATGTGAACCATGAACTTCCTGATGTTCAAGCTGGTTTTAGAAAAGGCAGAGGAACCAGAGATCAAATTGCCAACATCTGCTGGATCATGGAAAAAGCAAGAGAGTTCCAGAAAAACATCTATTTCTGCTTTATTGACTATACCAAAGCCTTTGACTGTGTAGATCACAAGAAACTGTGGAAAATTCTGAAAGAGATGGGAATACCAGACCACCTGATCTGCCTCTTGAGAAATGTGTATGCAGGTCAGGAAGCAACAGTTAGAACTGAACATGGAACAACAGACTGGTTCCAAATAGGAAAAGGAGTACATCAAGGCTGTATATTGTCACCCTGTTTATTTAACTTCTATGCACAGTACATCATGAGAAATGCTGGACTGGAAGAAACACAAGTTGGAATCAAGATTGCTGGGAGAAATACCAATAACCTCAGGTATGCAGATGACACCACCCTTATGGCAGAAAGTGAAGAGAAACTAAAAAACCTCTTGATGAAAGTGAAAGTGGAGAGTGAAAAGGTTGGCTTAAAGCTCAACATTCAGAAAACGAAGATCATGGCATCTGGTCCCATCACTTCATGGGAAATAGATGGGGAAACAGTGGAAACAGTGTCAGACTTTATTTTTCTGGGCTCCAAAATCACTGCAGATGGTGATTGCAGCCATGAAATTAAAAGATGCTTACTCCTTGAAAGGAAAGTTATGACCAACCTAGATAGCATATTCAAAAGCAGAGCCATTACTTTGCCAACAAAGGTTCGCCTAGTCAAGGCTATGGTCTTTCCTGTGGTCATGTATGGATGTGAGAGCTGGACTGTGAAGAAGGCTGAGCGTCGAAGAATTGATGCTTTTGAACTGTGGTGTTGGAGAAGACTCTTGAGAGTCCCTTGGACTCTCTGCAAGGAGATCCAACCAGTCCATTCTGAAGGAGATCAGCCCTGGGATTTCTTTGGAAGGAATGATGCTAAAGCTGAAACTCCAGTATTTTGGCCACCTCATGCGAAGAGTTGACTCATTGGAGAAGACTCTGATGCTGGGAGGGATTGGGGGCAGGAGGAGAAGGGGACAACAGAGGATGAGATGGCTGGATGGCATCACTGACTCGATGGACGTGAGTCTGGGTGAACTCTGGGAGTTGGTGATGGATAGGGAGGCCTGGCGTGCTGTGATTCATGGGGTCGCAAAGAGTCGGACACGACTGAGCGACTGATCTGATCTGATCTGATTATCTCCAGAAACTAGAACTATTCCTGACATGACTTTAACCTTAAGCCTTTTGGGGGATCCTACATTGTACTAATTATATGAAATACATTTTTGTTTAAGCCTCATAATAACTCTATCAGGCAGTTGGTGCTATCTACATTTTTTAAATTAAGTTTATTTATTTGTTTTAATTGGAGGTTGATTACCTTACAGTATTGTGACGGTTTTCGTCATACATCAGTGTGAATCGGCCATAGGGTATACATGTGTCCCCTCCATCCTGGCCATCTTTGTTTTTAAGAAGAAGAAATAAAGTTTGCTGACAAAGGATTGAGTAGGCTTAGACATGGAAGATTAGGAAAAGGGATTTAAAAGCACATTTGCAGGTGGGTTTTATGTAGCATGGTTCTAAACTGCTGTTCTCTGTAGCTTTTCATAAGCTAAGGCAGAACTGAAGAGAGGGAAGAAGTTTCAGATGTTACTTAAAAAAAAAAAAACAGGTATAACCCTTTCTAAATTTTAACTTTTATTTGTTTATTTGTTCTTGGTTGCTGAGTCTTCATTGCTGCGTGCGGGCTTTCTCTTAATTGCGGCGAGCAGAGTTACCCTCTAGTTGTGGTGTGTGGACTTCTCGTTGTAGTGGCTTTCCTTGTTGCAGAGCACGGGCCCTAGGCGACAGGAGTTGGGGCTTCAGTAGGTACAGCTCGTGGGCTCAGCAGTTCCAGATCGCAGGCTCTAGAGCATGGGCTCAGTAGTTGTGATGCACGGGCTTAGTTGGCTCTTGGCATTTGGAATCTTCCCGGATCAGGGACCGAACCCCTGTCCCCTGCATTGGCAGGTGGATTCTTAACCACTGGACCACCAGGGAAGTCCCAGACACTGCTTTTAATGAGCTTTGCTAGGACACAAGGAGGGCTTCCCAGATAGGCTAGTGGTAAAGAACCCGCCTGCCAGTGCAGGAGACAAAAGAGACGAGGGTTCAATCCCTGGGTCAGGAAGATCCCCTGGGGGAGGGAATGACAACCCACTCCAGTATTCTTGCCTGGAGGATCCCACGGACAGAAGAGCCTGGAGGGCCACAGTCCATGGGGTCCCAAAGAGTCGGACACAACTGAGTGACTGACACTTTCACTTTCTTTCAGGAGACAAGAAAACATTAATAGAACCTCCTGCAGTAGTTTGGTTATAGCAAAAAAAGGTAAAAGGATGGATTTTGATGCTCTGGTTTGCTAAAGAGCATAGAAGAGGAAAAACATGTACTTCCTTAGGTGACTTTTGGTCTTGTTTTCAGCAATTCCATTGTTTTAATTAGATTATTTTTAGCAACTCTTCATTTTTGGAGTGGTTTGTTATGTAGCATGGAGAAGGCAATGGCACCCCACTCCAGTACTCTTGCCTGGAAAATCCCATGGATGGAGGAGCCTGGTAGGCTGCACTCCATGGGGTCACTAGGAGTCAGACACGACTGAGCAACTTCACTTTCACTTTTCACTTTCATGCATTGGAGAAGGAAATGGCAACCCACTCCAGTGTTCTTGCCTGGAGAATCCCAGGGACGGGGGAGCCTGGTGGGCTGCAGTCCATGGGGTCGCACAGAGTCGGACACGACTGAAGCGACTTGGCTGCAGCAGCAGTTATGTAGCAACTGATAAAGAGCCGTTCCCTTTAGTAGGATTAGGTGTGTTGTTGATATATGTGTTGAGTCTAATTGTCATTTAAAATCACTTCAGAAAGTATGATTCTGGATGGAAGGGGAGTTACTGCTTAAGCAGAGAGGCAAAGACAGAGTGGCAGGGTTCCCTTTTGTACCAGGAAAGCAAATGTTCATCTTTGAAGACATGACTGCAGTTCCATGTTTCACATTTTCTTGCAAAGTGACAACCAAGTGCTTTATGTTCACACAGAGAGGAAACTGCTCTGTTTTATACTAAGATTAAGCAAAAGGGCTGCCTAGCACAGGCTGAGCAGTGCCTCTGCAGGCGAGAGAAATCACCAGATGCCTCAGAAGAAATGAAAGCAATTACCCCACTGGGAGGGATATGCTGCACAGGACTGCCTCGTGGTTCTGTGTCATAATTTATTTGGCAGTCTTTTTTCTTAGTGTCACACAAGATCATGGTATCATAAAATCAGTGGAGTTTTCAGTTTGACAAAATAGAGCCTCATTTGTGTAGAGATCTCCCCCAGTAGACCCCCAGCCCCACACAGGGGCCTTGGCTTTTTGGGCACAGGGCAGAGAAGCTGGGTGTGTTACTGAGCAGTCACAGCGGACCCAGCACCCAGAATGTCACTGGAGGAGTCGCAACCTTCACACCCATTTCTCCTTAGGTGACTTTTTAAAAGACCAAGACCATCTAGTAAACTATTTCCATGAACCTCTAAGAAGGCAAATCAAAATATCACTTACTAAATGTTTAATGTTCACTATTTTGCTTTTATGGCTAGAATATAGTTTTCAGTTCATTTCACATCCTGCTTTGATCCATGCATAATCATGTTCAATGTACTTTTACCCGTTACATGAGTTGGAATGTAATTTACCATTTTAAATGTTCCCTGAAGCTTAGCACCACTGTATCCTTGCTGTTACAATACCTTGTTAGTTATGTCTGGTTTGTTTGCCAGTGCATCACCTAATTCTAATATTGTTTCTGTGGGATGGTTTCCAGGGATACAGGGTAACAAGAATTAGGAACTACTAGCATCATACGATATTTATCAATCTTCATTAAGGAGTTGTAAACCAGAGAGAAACCGATGTGTTTCCTCCTCTTATGGCTTGGGAAAAGATGGTTTCTTGAAAAGCACACTGAATGGTAGTTTCAAAAATGCCTTCTGTCCCTGCTGTGGCAGTGGCTCTCTCCTCTAGCTGACCTTGGACTGGTCACTTCTTCCTTCTGGAACTGGAACTACAATGTCTCCCTGTGAAGCGATGAGACTGAACTAACAGTCTCTAAGTGTTCTCCCAGCTTTAACAGACTGGTGTTCAAACCTTAGCTCTTTGCCTGGCAAAGTTTTCAAGAAACTATATAGCTGATGTCATAACAGCCTCTGCCTTTATCATTTCTCAAATTCGAGTGAAGCTCCTGAGAAATGGAAAGGGGGCCCAAGGCCAGCAGGAGGGAGGGAACCACAACTGCTGCCTCCTTTGGGAGGTCCTCTCTGTCCCCTCCCTCTCTGCCCCCTTGGCATTTTGTTCTGCCCTCCATCGTGGCACTCCCACCCAGTGTTGTGAATGCGGGTTCACATCTGCGTCTCTCTAATTAGACTCTGAAAGGTCAAGGGCGCAGACTGTGTCCTGGGTGCTTAGGAGATATGAATGAGTGAGAAGCAAGTATCCTTTTAAAAAGTGAATGGAAGAAGTCTGGGGAGTTCCTCTGATAAATAACGGTGCCATCATAATTAACCATAAGAAATACTCTCAATTTTTTTAAACCTAGTGTGTCTAGTGATGTCCCAGGAGCCAAGTGGATTCCCACAAGGTGTTTACTTCCTACTTTTCAAAACTTTGAACGTGAACGTGAAGTCGCTCAGTCGTGTCCGACTCTTTGCGACCCCATGGACTGTAGCCTACCAGGCTCCTCTGTCCATGGGATTTCCCAGGCAATAGTACTGGAGTGGACTGCCATTTCCTTCTCCAAGGGATCTTCCCAACCCAGGGATCGAACCCAGGTCTCCTGCATTGTAGACAGACGCTTTTTTTTACCGTCTGAGTCACCGGGGAAGTCTTTTAAAAACTTTGAGTGACATTAAATAAAGTGGGGGCTTCCCTCGTAGCTCAGTTGGTAAAGAATCTGCCTGTAATGCAGGAGACCTGGGTTCAATTCCTGGTCAGGAAGATCCCCTGGAGAAGGAAATGGCAACCCACTCCAGTATTCTTGCCTGGAGAATCCCATGGACAGAGGAGCCTGGCAGGCTACAGTCCACGGGGTCGCAAGAGTCGGATACGACTCCACAACTAAACCACAAACAAAGTGGAAGACGGCCTATAAAAATAGAAGTTTCTGGATTTTCTAAAAAATACCGAAGGCTCTGTCCAGTCTGGGCCTACATTTCAGCAGGGCCACCACTGGCCTGGTTACAATTTGTGCAAATTAGAAAAAGGTGCCCCTTCCACTAGGCAGGTCAAGCCCTGCATCAGGGCGTGTGGTATGGTGAGGGGAGTGTGGGCTGCCCACTACCCTCCTAATACCCCCATGGCCCAATGTGCTCCCTAGCCTTGATCTGTTCTGCCTCAGCCACCCGGAGCCAAGTGGTTGCTGCCTTGTTTAAAAAGGCATGCACTCTCCATGTCTCACTGCTGTAGACTCTGCAGAGAGCACTAGAGTGTGTGTGATTGAAGCTCATGAAAACCATGACTTATGTGATTTCACACAATTTTAAAAATTAAGTTCCACATGAGTCTCTGTCAGCCAGTCTTTGGGGAACCATATAACTGAGTAGAGACATTTATCTAAACTTGACTCTCTCACTGTCTGGAGCGAGGCACTGTATATAATATATTTGAGTGATGACTTGTGAAATCATAATCAGGGTCAAAGGTTTTCAAGGGTAGTAAAACAAAAACATTTATCTTACCTCTCCTGTAGGATATTTAAAGCTCTACATTTGAGAGTCCCAGGTCCTCTAATGATGAATGATGTATCTTTAGTTAGTACTTACCTACTTACCACCACGAATGCTGTTTACCTTGTATATTTAGTCAGGTTTCTCTCTGACATCGATGCCAGGTTCTAACAGTCCTTACAGGGCTCTAAGATCAAGTGAATTCAGGAAAGAAAAGGTGTTCCATTCTTCACACACATGCTAATTCCATTCTTAGCTTAGGTATGGTATCTAAGTTCAGTTTTGAGAACAGTTGACGATAAGGAGAAAGTCTTGGGGTGTGTAGCTGCCTATGTGGTCAAAATTCAGTGTCTCGGGCAATAGGAGGAGGGCTTGGTAGAGTAGTCAGATCCGGGTTTTAATCCAACTCTTGCCACTTACTTACTGGATTGTCTTGAAAGTTATAACATCTCTGGATCTTGATTTTACTCATCTCTCAAATGGGGGTAAATGTTCCTAACCCACAGAACCATTTGGAAAAAGTCAATGAGAAAACTTATCTTAAAAAGGTCTCAACAAATAGTAGTTATTTTTCTTCTCCTCTTTAAATCCATCTGCTTTTCCCCAGCTTCAATAGTAATGTCAAAATGTATTCAGCTTCTCTTTCTCCTCTTGGAGCTAAGGCATACCCTGTCCCTCAGTGATATGAAGGACATAACACAGAGACTTCCATTCAGACTAAGGTATACTATCTTATACTAGTATATAATAGTATACTATCATATACTATATTAGATTCATATACTATATTCAGTATATTCATACTATATTCAGACTATCATATACTAAGGTATAAAGTACCTGATAGCAAAGAATTGTTTGTGAGTTTGCTGTATGTAAGACGTTGCACAAGATACACTTTGGTAAAGGACTCTGGTTCTTCTCTAGAAGGGTTAACAGTTTGAGGACCAGTGGAAAACTCCATTAAATAAAGCATGATGTCAGCTAGTGATAAAGAACCCACCTGCCAATGCAGGAGACATAAGAGATGTAGATTTGATCCCTGGCTCGGGAAGATCCCGTGGAGGAAGGCATGGTAACCCACTCCAGTATTCTTGCCTGGAGAAGCCCATGGACAGAGGAGACTGGGAGGCTACAGACCACAGGGTCGCCAAGAGTTGGACACGACTTAAGCGACTTAGCACAGCACACACTGTCAGCATAGCACAGGCTAAGTGTATGCAGCTGATGGACGGAAAGCTGATCTCAGAGTCTGTCCTGGGGCCAGGAAGGATAAAGGAGAAGGGAGGCTGCGTGCCAGGAGAAGAGGGGAAGAGCACAGGAAATGCTGCCGAGGGCTTCGGGAAATCCAGGGGGCGTCTGTCTTCAGTGAGTTCTGGCGTTGAGACCAGTGTTGTTCAGCTTGAACCTGCAGTGCACATTAGGACAGAGGACTGAGCAGCCCGTCAGGGAGTCGGAGTTTGGGAACATTTGCTGGTGGCAGTTGCTCAAAGCCCAGCCAGCAGGGCCTAATAGTGTATTCACTTCTCACTGTTTTTCAGTTATAAAATTTGTTTTCATTTTATAAAAACGTGCAGATACAGAAGGACTCAAAAACAAAAGCAAACATCATCTCAAATCTTATATCAACCATACATATAAACTCTTAACTTTTTCAGTGTTTTTACTGCGTATACTATTAATTCATTTCACCCATGTGCACATCCATTTTTCTTGACTGCTAAATGTACATACAAGGTCTTTGGGGCTTGGTTTATATTTATTGTTTTGTTTTATAAAAATCAGGACCTGATTACTATGCCCTTAGTTTGTAACTTGACGTGTTTTCATGTACCAATGCCTCATAGACTTTTCCCATCTTGTTAAATATTTTTTATAATTTAAAATAGTAGCATAACCTATTATTTGATTGTACCTAAACTCTATCACCCATTTTGGGGGCATTTATTAATAGCACCTACTTCATAATGTGCTGTGAGGATTGACCTTTTTCTTTATAGGGGAGGAGCTCTAAAATAATAAAAATTTATTTTCTCACAGTTCCATAGGCCAAAAGTCTGAAATCAAGGTATTGGCAGGGCCATGTTCCCTCTGAAGGTGCTAGGGGAGTTTCTGTTCCTTGTCCCTTTCATCTACTGGTGGCTTCAAGCATTCCTTGGGTGGAATACTACTCAGCCATGAAAAAGATGAAATTGTGCCATTTGTGACAAAACTAATGGACCTTGAGGGATTTTGCTAAAATAAGTTAGATGGAGAAAGACAAATGCTGTATGATTTCATCAAAATATAAATTGAATAATAAATAAATAGTATAATAAAATTAATGAACAAACCAAACCAAACAAAAGCAAACAAGTAGATAGCGAGAACAAATTAGTAGCTACCAGAGAGGGAAGGGGCTGGGGTTGATTTTTGTTTTAGAGCAATTAGAACATTGCCCGACACACAGTAAGCACTATACATATGTTTGCCACAATTTATAGTTGAAATTTTTTCAATATTAAAAATGATAGTAGTGATAGCCTTATTAATACATTTTTTCTTACATCCTTGTTTATCGTTCCTGTCGATGGTTTTAAATTTAAATACCAGACTATCTCCATAAAGTTGTACCAGGTTAAATTGCGTTAGATCTATATGAGCTTCCTATTTCTTCAAACCCTTGCCAACTCTGAGTTTTCCAAATTTGCTGGCATATTGAGTTTAGCACTTTCACAGCATCATCTTTTAGGATTTGAAATAAATCAACTGGAATTCCATCACCTCCACTAGCTCTGTTCGTAAGTGATGCTTCCTAAGACCCACTTGACTCCGCATTCCAGGATGTCTGGTTCTAGGTGAGAGATCACACCATCATGGTTATCTGATCACACCATTCTTTGAGCCAAAGAATGCCCTAATTATTGCATAATTGCACTCATCTCACACGCTAGCAAAGTAATGCTCAAAATTCTTCAAGCCAGGCATCAGCAGTACGTAAACCATGAACTTCCAGATGTTCAAGCTGGTTTTAGAAAAGGCAGAGGAACCAGAGATCAAATTTTCAACATTTGCTGGATCATAGAAAAAGCAAGAGAGTTCCAGAAAAACATCTACTTCTGCTTTATTGACTATGCCAAAGCCTTTGAGTGTGTGGATCACAACAAACTGTGGAAAACTCTTAAAGAGATGGGAATACCAGACCTTCTGACCTGCCTGCTGAGAAAGCTGTATGCAGGTCAAGAAGCAACAATTAGAACTGGACATGGAACAACAGACTGGTTCCAAATAGGAAAAGGAGTATGCCAAGGCTGTATATTGTCACCCTGCTTATTCAACTTATTTGAAGAGTACATCATGAGAAACGCTGGACTGGATGAAGTACATGCTGGAATCAAGATTGCCAGGAGAAATATCAATAACCTCAGATATGCAGATGACACCACCCTTATGGCAGAAAGCAAAGAACTAAAAAGCCTCTTGATGAAAGTGAAAGTGGAGAGTGAAAAAGTTGGCTTAAAGCTCAACATTCAGAAAACAAAGATCATGGCATCTGGTCACACCACTTCATGGCAAATAGATGGGGAAACAATGGAAACAGTGAGAGACTATTTTCTTGGGCTCCAAAATCATTGCAAATGGTAATTGCAGCCATGAAATTAGAAGACACTCCTTGGAAGAAAAGTTATGACCAATCTAGACAGCATATTCAAAAGCAGAGACATTACTTTGCCAACAAAGGCCCATCTAGTCAAAGCTATGGTTTTTCCAGTAGTCATGTATGAATGTGACAGTTGGACTATAAAGAAAGCTGAGCACCAAAGAATTGATGCTTTTGAACTGTGTTGTTGGAGAAGACTCTTGAGAGTTCCTTGGACTGCAAGGAGGTCCAACCAGTCCATCCTAAAGGAAATCAGTCCTGAATATTCACTGGAAGGACTGATGCTGAAGCTGAAGCTCCAATACTTTGGCCAACTGATGCAAAGAACTGACTCATTGGAAAAGACCCTGATGCTGGAAAAGATTGAAGGTGGGAGGAGAAGGGGCTGACAGAGGATGAAATGGTTGGATGGTATCACCAACTCAATGGACATGAGTTTGAGTAAGCTCCTGGAGTTGGTGATGGACAGGGAAGTCTGGCGTGCTGCAGTCCATGGGGTCACAAAGAGTAGGACACAACTGAGCAACTGAACTGTGACTGATGGATCTTCTCTAAGTTGAGAGGCAAACAGATTCTTTGATTACTAGTGAGATTCAGTCTTTATATGTCATTTGGAATTCCTTTTTATTAATTGCTGATAACAGCATTTCTTCATTTTCCTATTGCTATGCTATGCTATGCTAAGTCACTTCAGTCGTGTCCGACTCTGTGTGACCCCATAGACGGCAGCCCACCAGGCTCCACCGTCCCTGGGATTCTCCAGGCAAGAACACTGGAGTGGGTTGCCATTTCCTTCTCCAATGCATGAAAGTGAAAAGAGAAAGTGAAGTCGCTCAGTCATGTCCGACTCTTAGCAACCCCATGGACTGCAGCCGACCAGGCTCCTCCGTCCGTGGGATTTTCCAGGCAAGAGTACTGGAGTGGGGTGCCATTGCCTTCTTCGAATGAGATACTACTACATACCTATTAGAATGGCCCAAATCCAGAACACTGACAACATCAAATGTTGGCAAGGATGTGGAGCAACAGAAATTCTTATTCTTTGCCGGTAGGAAAGCAAAGTGATACAGTAGTCACTTGAGAAGACAGTTTGGCAGTTTCTTATAAAATTAAACATACTCTTAGCATGATATCCAACACTCATGTTCCTGGGTATTTACCCAATGAGTTGAAAACATGTCTACACATGTATAATGACATGTATCTACAATTACAGTATCATGCATAACAGTTTCATTGCTGTACCCTCTGCACTTCACCTATTCATCCCTCTCTTCCCCTAACCCCTGGCAGCCACTCATTTTGTATTGTCTCCACAGTTTTGGTTTTTCCAGAGTATTATATAAGTGAAATTTTACAGTATATAGCCTTTTCAGATTGTCTTTATAACCTAGTAATAGAAGTTTCCCCTATGTCTTTTCATGGCTTGATAGCTCATTTCTTTTTAGTGAGGAATAATATTCCATTGCCTCGTTATCCTGGTTGCTGACATCCACCACTGAAGGGCGTCTTGGCTGCTTCTATTTTTGGGCAATTATAATAGAGCTGCTGTAAACTTCTGTGTGCAGGTTTTTGTGTAGACATTTTCCTATTAGAGGTATTTATATTTTTACTATTGCTTTACGTAAATAAGATTAACTGTTTGCCACATATGATGCAGTTTTGCCTTAGTTTGCCATTTTCTTCTTAGTTTTATTCTTGGAGGCTTTAATATTTTTATGTAATTACATATTCACTTGTATGTTATTTGTCTTTGTAGCTTAGAAAGGCATTTCCTATTGATCAGATAAAAATACTCACTTTTACTTTCTTCTGGTTCTTTTATTATGGTTTTTACATTTGAATCTTTAACCTATCTGTGTTTATTTGATTGGGTGGTATGGGGAAAGAGAAAATTTTATTTTCTTTTCCAAGTGCTACCAGTTGTACCCAGACCATTGTACCCACACCCTATTAATTTTAAATGTAACCTTTATAACCTGCTAAATCCTTATATATGCCCACTTGGGTTTCATACACGAGTATATTTTTGTTAGGTTAATTCATTTCTGTTAAGTTTGCTAATTTTACAACTTATATTGTTTTAAGGCAATACAGGACATTGAAAAAGAATGGGCCAAACCCACAGAGGTGCAGAGGCAGAAATTAGAGGCTCTCCAGAAAGAAGACAACCAAACAAAGGTGAATGAAATATTGCACCAAGAGAAATCTCTTGGAAGGGAGTTAGAGAAACATATTGGAATTTGGCTGTTTCTGTAATTTATAAACCCATCAAGCACTAAAAATGGGGCTTAAAAATGAGAATACCTTCATTGATTTTTCTTATTATAAAATTAATAAGGTCTTATTGTTTAAAGATTCTAAAAAATACAATATAGTGTGCATCCTTTGCCAAGTTAATATAGACCCTCAACATTATTTTTAATGATGCAGAGTATTCCATTTTATGATTATGTTATCATTTAGCTAACCAATTTCCTATTATTGGAAGTCAGATTGTTTCCAGGATTTGCTTCTATAAATCACTGTGGCAGCGAGCACCACGTGGCGCAGGACTGCGTCTGTCTAATTTATATAATACGTACTCTATGTTCCCAACAGCTGGTATGGTTCCTGGCTGAAGGTCCCTGAACACAGCAGCCAACATCGTCTGTCTTGAATACATGTTCCATTATTCTTTACATTATTTCTAAATGTTCATTTTTAAAACTTCCATAAAGATGGTACAGTACCAACGGACATACCCCCAAGAAGTATATGAGTCTAAAAAGTCATATTTAACAGAAGAAATTGTCTTTGCTTCATTGTATTATCTTTTTTTAAAAAACCTTTATACTTTACCAATGCTTATCACCAAAGCACTGATTTTGAAGAAAATGCAAATAAAATTTAGATAACTCATTTATACTTAGGTTGATATAGAAAGCCATCCCACAAAGTCACCTTATTTTGAGAATTTTATTGATGAGTTGCAAAAAAAAAAGGGAACAAGCATATACTGCCATGATTTAGTATTTTCCCCCTTGGTATACTGAGAATTTGGAGAAGGAAATGAAAACCCACTCCAGTGTTCTTGCCTGGAGAATCTCAGGGACAGAGGAGCCTGGTGGGCTGCCGTCTATGGAGTCGCACAGAATCGGACACGACTGAAGCAACTTAGCAGCAGCAGCAGCATGCTGTGAAATCTTCCCAGGTGGCTCAGATGGTAAAGAATTTTCCCTAGGTTGGGAAGATCCCCTTGAGAAAGGAATGGAAACCCATCCCAGTACTTTTGCCTGGAGATTCCCATGGACAGAGGAGCCTGGAGGGCTACAGTCCATAGGGTTGCAAAGAGTCTGACATGACTGAGTGACTAACGCTTTCCCACTTTCCCATTGGTGTTCCATTACAGCTTTGTCTCAGAAATTTTGGAGTTAAATTTCTCTGAGTGTTTGCAAATTTTTATACTTACAGCTTTTATTTTGATGAATATCATGTTGCTATTGCTTTGGACACAGTTACCAATTCTAAGGACATTTCTGATCTATAAACTTCTTAGTTTAGTAAGAATGTTCTTTTTAACCATGCTGCTATGCGCTAACAAAATCTGTGTTTTTGCCGTAGAACAAAGTTTATTTTCTATGGTTGAATGTTTTACATCATTTTACCATACTATTTTA
Source organism: Tragelaphus eurycerus (assembly GCA_935064755.1). Taxonomy (NCBI): domain Eukaryota; kingdom Metazoa; phylum Chordata; class Mammalia; order Artiodactyla; family Bovidae; genus Tragelaphus; species Tragelaphus eurycerus. The sequence continues at coordinate 11,411,347 of CAKXYN010000035.1, read as the reverse complement.
ATAGTGATCTTTAAAAACTCTCACTTTGACGGCATGAATTTAGTCCTCTAAATTTTCTTTGCATTTTGTTTGAAGTCAATGCTTTAGTAGTTGGCTAAATATAAAGAATAAAAAAGATAACACAATGAAGGAGAGGCCATTTATTTTGTTAAAATATGTCTTATTTGTCAGACTCACATGTACTGCTTCAGGACAGGATATGTGTGAGGTTTTTTTTTTTTTTTTTTTTCCCACTTGAAAAATACTGAACCATTATTCAAGTTAACAAATGATTTTTCTCTTGAAGCATCTAAGAATACTGTTAGTAAAACCAACACTTGCTTCAGGAAAGGATTGGGAAAGAGCCAGGTTGTCACGGAGTGGCCTTCTTTCTGATTTAACCATGTGGTAAAGTGAGAACTACTTTCTCTGAACACACATCTTCCACCCCATCAGATAGGACCATGGTGTAGGCTGGAAGAACAAAGTGGAGGTCACTAAACTGATAGCAGGTTACTTGAAGGCAGTCACCAATGATCACTTTGTCGAAAGGTCCTCAGTAGACATTAGCAGGACAGGATGCCAGGACCACAGGTGTGACCTGCAGCTGTCCTCTGTTCTTCAGTAACAACAGAAGCAGAGGGAAAAGCTAAACCTTAAACATTACCAACATTCAACATTCCGTTGGCACTTTGGGGCCGTGAAACTCGACTTAGCAGACTCACTCTCGCCCTCACTTCATTGCCGTTTCCAACACCTCTGTCTCTGACAGTGAATACCACCCAACATATAAAGCAGCCTGTAAAACTTTGATCTCAGCTTAGTTGTTTTTCTTTTTAAACACAGCATCTTAAATATTCACTTTTTGTTTATTCTGCTGCTCTAATCTACTGAGATAGAATCGTAACTACTCATTCGATGACATCCTACTCTTTTCTTCCTTCATCGTTCACACACTGAATATTTTATTTCCACTATGTCTGAACACTGTAAAAAGAGCAGGGACATGATGGTCAGTGAGGAGGCACATACCAGGAACTCGGGCAGCCCTGTCAGCATACGGGGCGTGGTCTTCATCTGCGTCACCCAGAAGAAAAAGGTGCTTTCACTGAGACTCCTTTCCAGGTGTTAGAAGGGCAGTAGCTTCTGACATGAGATTTTTCATCCGCTTCAAGCAGTCTTTTGCTTCCTTCATCCCCACCCTGCTTTGGAGCAGTTTTTGGAGCTCGCCAGGGAGGTCCGGCACTATGGATACGTGCAGCTGGAACCCTGCACCTGTGACCACCCAGAACCGGGCTGCCAGGCCCTTCTTTCCGTCGGCAATAATGAGATCAGCTGCTGCATAACCCTGCCTGATAACCAGACCCTGGACATCATTTTCCAGATGGACAGAGTGAAGTGTTGGCAGGTCACTTTCCTTGTGAGTATCTTGGCACCTTGCCTTTCCCATCATTTAAAGCCTTCATCCATGATTTTAAAAATCCTAGTGTTTTTGGATGACAGTGTTGGTATCAGGGAGACAGGTTTGCCATTTGAATCAGTACCTTGAGTGGACTGGCATCTAAGCCACAGTAAGCATCATAAAATCCCACGGACAGAGAAGCCTGGTGGGCTACAGTCCATGGGGTTGCAAAGAGTTGGACACCACTGAGCACGCACAAAGCATCACCTAGTAGTAAAACCTACCTATTATCTGGTACAAGTTCCTCACTCTTGCTGTAGAGACACTCCTCTGCTCACCTTCCAACAGCAGACTTTTCTACTGCTTGAAGGGTATCTAGAGTAATAACAACATGTAGAAGTAACAGCTACCATTTACTGAACACTTAATACATGCTCAGTACCAACAAGATCTCTATGCTCGGATGCTGCCCAGCAGAGCTATTCTTTCTTTTTTTATTAAAAACTTAATTTATTTATTTTAATTGGAGATAATTACTTTACAATGTTGCGATGGTTTTTGCCATACATCAACACTAATCAGCCACGGGTATACATGTGTCCCCCCATCCTGAGCCCCCCTCCCACCTCCCTCCCCACCCTATCCCTCTAGGTTGTCCCAGAGCACTAGCTTTGGGTGCCCTGCCTCATGCATCAAGCTTGCACTGGTCACGTATTTTACATATGGTAATATACATGTTTCAGTGCTACTCTTTCAGATCATCCCACCCTCGCCTTCTCCCACAGAGTTCAAAATTCTGTTCTTTACACCTGTGTCTCTTTTGCTCCCCTGCCTGTAGGATCGTCGTTACCGTCTTTCTAAATTCCACATATATGCATTAATATACAGTATTTGTCTTTCTCTTTCTGACTTACTTCACTGTGTATAATAAGCTCTGGTTTCATCCACCTCATTAGAACTGACTCAAATGTGTTCTTTTTTTTTTTTTTTTTTTAATAGCTGAGTGATATTTCATTGTGTATATGTAACACAACTTTCTTATCCATTCATCTGCCAATGGACATCTAGGTTGCTTCCATGTCCTAGCTATTGTAAATAGTCCAGCAGAGCTATTCGTAAGGATCTCTGGCATCACACCTGCATTGCCATGTCCTTCCAAGAGAGAGCTTTCTGACCAGACTTACTGAGTGCTTACTTTGTACCAGCTGCTGCTGCTACTGCTGCTAAGTCACTTCAGTCGTGTCCGACTCTGTGTGACCCCATAGACGGAAGCCCACCAGGCTCCCCCGTCCCTGGGATTCTCCAGGCAAGAACACGAGTGGGTTTGTACCAGCTATGCTAGGCAATAACACATATGCTATTTAATTCTTTTTTTTTTTCATTAAGGGGAAAACAAAGGTCAATATTTATAAAAAGTAATTAGCATTTCTTAATTAAGTTCTTAAATATAACTCAGTGAGCTAAGAGGCATTATCCCATTTACACAGGAAATGAAGATTAACTAGTAGAGAACAAACTCTACTAAAGCAACCATGACATCCAGCTACTAAATCCATAAAACCCATGGGGATTTTTTTAGCTGGCTCAGTACTGTGAGGACAGAGAGACAGGCCTGTCTGCAGCATTTGATACATCAATCATGTCTTCCTTTTCACAACTCCCCCTGCTTCCTCCTCTAATTTTGTGGGCTGCCTCTCCCTCTGACCACTCCTGAAATGCTAGTGTATCCTGGGGTTCCGTTTCTAGAATCTCTCCTCTACTTATCTCCTAAAGTCAGTTTCCCCGATGACTGTCAACAGGTCCAGTATTTCCTACCACATTCTTGACATCTTCGCCAAGTGATTCAGACACCTCAAGGTCAACCTTTCCCCACACCGGACTCATCCTTTCCCATATGCCCAACCTAGGGTTCTTCCTCCCGTGTTCCCTATCTTGATAAATAGGATTTCCACCACTACCCCTAGTTGCCAAATCAGCAATCTTGAAATTACCCCTAACTTTTCTCTTATCTTACATTTTTAATTGCTGACGCAGACAGACCTATCTGTTCTATGACACTGGTGGTGGTGGTGCTGTTCAGTCACTAAGTCCTGTCCGACTCTTTGCAACCCCATGGACTGCAGCACGCCAGGCTTCCCTGTCTTTCACTGTCTCCTGGAGTTTGCTCACATTCATGTCCAGAGTCGATGATGCTATCCAACCATCTCATCCTCTGCTGGCCCCTTCTCCTTTTGCCTTCAATCTTTCCCAGCATCAGGGTCTTCTCCAGTGAGTCAGCTCTTCGCGTCATCCTATGGCACTCCTGTCCTTCAAGATTCTCCTTTCCTCTCTGCCCTCACGTCTTGATCTCAACATTTGCTGCCTAGATGAATCCCACAGCCTCCTAACCCTTCTCACTGCCCCACTCTTACCCTCTTGGGGTCAGAAGAATAAAACACATCATATGACTTCAGTCCCTTTAAACTATGGGAACAGTGTCAGACTTTGTTTTTCTGGGCTCCAAAATCACTGCAGATGGTGACTGCAGCCATGAAATTAAAAGACGCTTACTCCTTGGAAGGAAAGTTATGACCAACCTAGATAGCATAGTCAAATGCAGAGACATTACTTTGCCAACAAAGGTCTGTCTAGTCAAGGCTATGGTTTTTCCTGTGGTCATGTATGGATGTGAGAGCTGGACTGTGAAGAAGGCTGAGCGTTGAAGAATTGATGCTTTTGAACTGTGGTGTTGGAGAAGACTCTTGAGAGTCCCTTGGACTGCAAGGAGATCCAACCAGTCCATTCTGAAGGAAATTAGCCCTGGGATTTCTTTGGAAGGAATGATGCTAAAGCTGAAACTCCAGTACTTTGGGCACCTCATGCAAAGAGTTGACTCACTGGAAAAGACTCTGATGCTGGGAGGGATTGAGGGCAGGAGGAGAAGGGGACGACAGAGGATGAGATGGCTGGATGGCATCAGTGACTCCATGGACATGAGTCTGAGTGACCTCCGGGAGTTGGTGATGGACAGGGAGGCCTGGCGTGCTACGATTCATGGGTCACAAAGAGTCGGACACGACTGAGTGATCTGATCTGAAACTATGGGAACTTGTTTTGTGGCCAGCGTTTGGTATATCTTGAAATGTTCAGTGTGCACTCGAGAAGAATGAATATGCTGCCACTGTTGACAATGCATATGTTACCCTAACTCTAACCCTATAAATATCAATTCGTCAAGTGGCTAATGACGTTCAAGTCTCCTCTGTCCTTACACATTTCTCTCTACTTGGTCTATCAGCTATTGTGAGGAGTGTTAAAATCTTCAAATATAATTGTAGATTTGTCCATTTCTTTAAATTTTGTCAGTTTTTTCCTTCTTGTCTTCTATAGATTATTTTATTATTTAGACATTCATTTGTTCCATGGTTTTTTTATCCACGCCTTTTAAATTTATGGTTACTTGAGTCTTTAATATACATCTTTTTAACTTGTTACAGTCTACTTTCGAGTATTACATCATTTCACAAAAAGTTTAAAAACCTTACAACAGTGTACCTGTTTGCCCCTTCTGTCCTTTGTGGTATTTGTTGCCATACATTATTTCTACATATATTATAAACCTCATACTGTGTTATAATTACTTTTGCTTTCAACAGTTAATTACTTTTTAATTAAAATGTAAACTTTTAGTTTTGATATAATTATAGATTCATATGTAGTTGAAAGAAATGGTACAGAGATTTTGCATACACTTTACCCACTTTTCTTCAATTATTACATCTTTCGAAACTAGAGTACAGTATCACCACCCATGCTGCTGACGTTGATACAATGAAAAGTTGAGACGTTTCCATGATCACAAGGATCCTTCGTGTTAGCTTTTCATAGCTGCATCCACTTACTCTCGCTCTCATCCCTCTTGAACCCCTGGCAACCGTAACCTGTTTGCCATTTTCATATTGTGTCATTTCAAGAATATTTTATAAAGCTTTTGGAAGTAATGAATTATTTATGACTTGATTGTGGTGATCATTTCATGGATACATGCATATGTCCAAACTCTTCAAATTGTGTACATTAATATGTGCAGTTTTTTTGCACATCAACTATAACCTCAGTTAGAAAAAGCAAACACTCACACACATAAAACAAGGTTATGCACCAGTCAATTGATGAAGATATTGTGACCTAAACCTATATTTCCTCTTGGACTGGGTATCAGAACTCACTAATGCAGTATTTATGGTAACTATAGAACATAGCTAGTGTGAACAACAAGAATTGACTGTGTTTAGAAGGTAAACATAAAATAAAAGCAAGGAATTTGTTACCTTAAAAAATAAAAGAATGTTCAGTTCAGTTCAGTTGCTCAGTCATGTCCGACTCTGCAACCCCATGAATCGCAGCATGCCAGGCCTCCCTGTCCATCACCAACTCCCGGAGTTCACTCGGACTCACGTCCATTGAGTTACTGATGCTATCCAGCCATCTCATCCTCTGTCATCCCCTTCTCCTCCTGCCCCCAATTCCTCCCAGCATCAGAGTCTTTTCCAGTGAGTCAACTCTTCGCATGAGGTGCCCAAAGTACTGGAGTTTCAGCTTTAGCATCATTCCTTCCAAAGAAATCCCAGGGCTGATCTCCTTCAGAATAGACTGGTTGGATCTCCACACAGTATGTAGTCCTTGGGAATTTTTTTTACTCAGCATAATTCTTTGGAAATTCATTCAGCTTGGTGTGTATATTTCAGTAGTTTGTGTCTTTTGGCAGCTGAGCAATGTTCCATGGTATAGAACAGCCACAATTTTTTAAAACACTCACCCAAAGAAAGATATCTAGTTGTTTCCAGTTATTAGCTATTATGAATAAAACTTCTATAAATATTGATTCATAGGTTTTTGTCTGAGCACAAGTTTTCATTTCTCTGGGATAAACGCCTAGGAGTGTAATTGCTGGAAGTTGCGTGTTTAGTTTTTTAAGAAACTGCCAAACTGTTTTCAAGGGAGCTGAGCCAATTTATTATACATTCCCACCAGCGATGTATGAGCAAGCCAGTCTCTTCACTTTCTCATCAGCATTTGGTATTGTCATTATTTTTTATTTAGTCATCCTGACAAGTGTGTATTGGTATTCAATTGTGATTTTAATTTGCCTTTCCCTCATGGCTAACGATGTTGAACATCTTTTCATGTGCTTATTTACCATCTGGATATCTTCTTAGGTGATATGTCTTCATAATTTCTTCCATTTTCCAGTTGGATTTTTTGTTTACTATTGAGTTTTGAGAGCACTTACATTCTAGATACTAGTCCTTTTTGGGATATGTAGCTTGCTAGTATTTTCTCTCATTTTGTAGTTTTTCATTCGCTTCACAGCGTCTTTTGCAGAGCAAAAGACTTTAATTGTGATGAAGTTGCTTTTCTTTATTGTGTTTTTGGTGTCAAGTCTAAATTCTTTGCCAAACTTCCCTTTTTTGCCTGCTGCTGCTGCTGCTGCTGCTAAGTCGCTTCAGTTGTGTCCGACTCTGTGCGACCCCATAGACGGAAGCTCACCAGGGCTTTTTTGCCTATGGAAGTCCAATTGCTCCAGGACCATTTATTGCAAAGACTATCTTTCTTCAGTTGAATTGCTGTCATACCTTTGTAAAAAATCAGCTGGGCACATTTGTGTGGGTCTAGCTCTGTTCCATCAATCTTTGTGTAGACACACAAAGGGAGGCATAGATCCCTCTACCAATACCACATCATCATTCTCTTCTTCTGCAACAGCTTTATCAAGATATTATTCACATTACACACAATATAAAGTGTACAACTCAGTAGCATTCAGTATATTCAGAGTTGTGTGACCATCACCACAGTCAACTTTAGAATACCTCAAAAAGAAGCTCCATACCCTTTATTTGTTACTTCCTTGTCACCAGGCCTAGGGAACCAGTACTTTACTTTCTGCCTCTATAAATTTGCCTGTTCTGAACTTAGCATATTAATGGAATCATACATGGTGCTTGTGAATGTTTTTTTTTTTTTTTTTTTTGAGAGGGAAACCCAAATAGAGACCAGAGGTCTTGCTAAGTTGAGGAGAAAGAGATAAAAATTTGTGAAGTGGTGGTTAGAATTTATGGGATAAAAGACTAAAGACAAGGGTTTTACATAGAGCAAGAGCTCCAGAGAGCACCTTTCAAATCTTTTGGCTAAATAATGATTTGTGTGTGTGTGGGCAGTGGACAAATTTGCATCTGGGAAGTCTGGGGAAAGAACCACTGAAAAGCAGCCGGTTGAACAATTCCAAAAGCAGGTTGAACAATTCAAAAAAAACATACTGGTGCTTTTTTTTAACATAATGTTTCCAGGGTTCATTCTTGTTGTAGCATCAGTTCAGTTCAGTCGCTCAGTCGTGTCCGACTGTTTGAGACCCCATGAATCGCAGCACACCAGGCTTCCCTGTCCATCACCAACTCCCGGAGTTCACTCAGACTCACGTCCATCGAGTCAGTGATGCCATCCAGCCATCTCATCCTCTGTCGTCCCCTTCTCCTCCTGCCCCCAATCCCTCCCAGCATCAGAGCATATATCTGTATTTATTCCTTTTTATGGTCAAATAATATTCCATTGTACAGATATATCCACTTGTCCATTGATGGTTGTTTCTACCTTTTAACTGTTATGAATTATGCTACTATGAACACTTGTACACAAGTTTTTTATGTGGACATAGGTTTTCATTTCTCTTGGGTACATACTGAGGAGTGGAATTGCTGGTAATTCTACCCTAGTGGTTAACTTTTATGGTTAACTTTTTGAGGAAAGTCCAGACTGTCATTTACAGTGTTTCTCCATTTACATCCCCACCAGCAGCATAAGAGGATTCCAATTTCCCCATATCCTTGCCTGTACTTGTTATTATCTAAATTCTTTTTTTTAATATGGCCATTCTAGTGGGTGTAAAGTAGTATCTCATTGTGGTTTTGTTTCAGTCTTTTTTTCTCTCTGTGCTTAATTTTGGGTAGTTTTTGTTGTCATGATTTCAAGGTCATCAATCTTCTGTAGCATATAATGTGTGTCTTTCCCGTTCATTATACTTTTATTTCTACTATTGTGCTTTATTTTTCATCTCTAGAAGGCCATTAAGGTCTCTTCTGTATCTTCCATTTCTCTCCTTATCATGCTATTTTTTCTAAATTTTTAAGTGTGTGGAGCATATTTAAAATAACTTTTTATATTATGGTCTACTAATTCCATCAGCTCTGACATTTCTATTGATTGAGTTTTCTCCTATTTGCAGAGTACACTTATCTCATACTTTGCATACCAGGTAATTTATTATGGTATGCCAAACACTGTGAATTTTATGTTGTTGAATGCTGGATTTTATTGTGTTCCTTTAAAGAATATTGGATTTTGCTCTGTCACACAATTAAATTACTTGGAATTAGTTTTATTTTTTTGAGACTTGCTTTTAAGCTTTCTTAAGGCAGATCAAGAGAAGTCTGGAGGACTAATTTAGTACTTAACAGCTGCTGTTCTTAGAACTCTCTGTGTCTTGTTTATTATGCTATCTCTACTCAGGTTGATAGAAATTATTTCCAGGCTGGTTTAAGAGCTTTTGGAATTGTTCAACCTGCTGATTTTCAGTGGTTCTTTCCCCAGACTTTCCAGATGCAAATTTGTGCATCTCCCATGCATGCACAAATCATTATTTAGCCAAGAGATTTGAAAGGTGCTCTCTGGAGCTCTTGCTCTATGTAAAACCTCTGTCTTTAGTCTTCTATCCCATAAATTCTAACCACCACTTCACAGATTTTTATCTCTTTCTCATCAACTTAGCAAGACCTCTGGACTCTGGGTTTCCCTCCCTGTACTGAATCTTGGAAACTCCTCCAGGCAGTAAACTGGGTAACTACAGGGCTCACCTTACTTGTTTTCTGCTTCTCACGGTTGACAGTTCTGCATTCTCTGTTGTTCTGTGTCTGAAAACAGCTGTTTCTCAGTTCAGTTTTTTACATTGATGCTGCCAGACCCATAGTTTTAAAATACAAATTTGTGTTATTATTCAATTTTTAAAATATTTTGACAAAATGGCCTGTTGCCCTTCAGATAAAGTTCAGACTCCTTCACTTAGCTTGTAAAACCTGTAACAGCCTGAGCTCTTTTGGTAGCAAATAGTGGAAACCAATACTTCTGGCTCTAGTGGGGGAGGGTGGGGGGAAGGATTTATTAGAGGGGTATGAGGTAATCCACTGATTTAAAGGAAAGGGTGAAAAAAAGAAAAAAAGACTGAAATAGAGGCTCAGGATAACCAGGAACCAGAGGAGCTCAAGATTTCTAGAAAACAGGAATTCTTTAGCAGGACCTGCTCTTTGGATCCTTCTGCCCTGGAATCAAATGAGACACCCAGAGTATTTATCCAGTTGGCTTGAGCTTGGGTCATGTGCCACCCTCCAAGGGGGCAGCATTTCCTGACTGTCCTAGCTTGAGAGCCACAGTGAAAAGTTTTTCCCAAGGGAATTTGAAACTCTAGTACCAGAAGAAAAAGCGATCGATGCTGTAAAGCAAAAACCACAGGTGCTTCCTACCAGGCTTCCAGGCTCTGGCAGCCCTTCCTCTCACAGACCCCCGTCCGTCACAGCGAATGATTCAGCCACACTCCAGTGTGCCAGGCTCCCTCCTGCCTCAGTGCATCTGCGCTTATTTTGTCTTCTACTCGGAAACACTTGTTACCACCACACCCTCTCCCCTCAAAAAAAACACACAGCAAACTTGGATAATTTCTTCTGCTGCTCAGATAATTTCTTCTTCTGCTCCACTCTCACCCCACCAGAACTTCCTTTACCTTCTAGTCTGGATTAGATGTCCATCCTGTTCACTTCCATAGACCTGTGTTTGCTTCCCTTATAATACTTATATCAAACTATGATGATTTATTATATGTTCATGGCTCCCCAAAAGACTGATGGCATCTTGGAAATAGGGATATTCTCACTTGTTTTGATATTTTGTGCAGCACATAATAGCCATTTAAATTCCTACTGAATGTCAAGTAACATCTTTTCCTTTGTAGGGGACTCTGCTGGATACAGATGGGCCACAGCAAACTCTCAACCAGAATTTAGAGCTCAGATTTCAGTATTTCGAGGATAGTCACTGGCGATGGTTTATTATTTACACCAAACAGGTAAGTTCTCAGGGCAGAGCAGGAAAACCTTCAGTGCTAAATGCTCTCTTGCATGCTGGGGTGGACAAAGCACCTTGCCCTAACCCAAGTGGAACAGAGTATTAGAGTATGCCACATACGCACTTTTAGGCCTGTAACACCATTTATTTGTTTTGGGTTTGTTTTATTTTGTGGTTGCTCAGTTGCTAAGTCAGGTCCTACTCTTTGTGGCCCCATAGACTGCAGCACGCCAGTCTTCCCTGTACTTCACTATCTCCCAGAGTTTGCTCAAACTCGTGTCCATTGAGTCGGTGATGCTGTCTAACCAACTCATCCTCTACTGCCCTCTTCTCCTTTTGCCTTCAGTCTTTCCCAGCATCGGGGTATTTTCCAGTGAGCCAGCTCTCAGACTTGTTTTATTTTACTCGTCACCAAAGCTTTCATATAAATTAGAAACAAATTTATTTACCAAGTAACAAAAGACTCAATGATCAGTGACTTAGACCATGGATTAGTTAACTTCTCAAGGAATCAACGATGGTAAACATTTTAGGTTTTTAGGCTCATATGGTCTCATTGCAACTACTTAACTCTATTGCTGTAGCACAAAAGAAGCCACAGACAATATATAAACAAATGGGTATAGCTGTGCTCTAATAAAACTTTATTTATAAACACAAGTGGATGGGGCGAGATTTGTTTGCCACCCCCTGGCTTATACAATACAAATTTTTATCATCTCACTTAGTAAGAATACTAGAGGGAGATGTTGGCATCCCTATAATTCTTTTGGCCTTTTCCAAGTAGATAAAAGCAAAAGTCATACCCTAGAATCACCCCCCGTCACCCCCCAGTAGACTTTCCATCTTGTCTTACTGGCCAGAACTGGGTCACACGAGCACTCCTAGCTTCAAGGGAGTCTGGCTTCAAGGGAATCTGGGAATCAAGCATTTATCATAGAGGAACAGGATTCATAATCAACTTAGGATAAGCGTGAGTCATTGCCTAGAGCTGGTACTTTGTCATTCCCACATCAGTGTTCTGTTACTAGGGAAGGAGGGACAATGGCTTTTGAGTAGCAATAGTTAAATCTGAAGTAAATGTGAACTACTTTAAATAAAAAATCCAGTACAAATCTAATTTTCTATATGCCAAATCCAATTGGAAATTCTTTTTACTTAGCTAACTTAAACTATTTCAATTCAACATTATACTCAACTTGAGTACCTGGTGTGCCTGCTCAGGCTCACTGGCTCAGACTCCTCTGTCCATGGGATTTTCCAGGCAAAAATACTGGAGCAGATTGCCATGCCCTCCTCCAGGGGATCTTCCTGACCCAGGGATTGAACCCACGTCTCCTGCAATGGCAGGTGAATTCTTTACCACTGCACCTGGTGATCACATTCAGTTCTGTGTTCCATGCAGCATTCCAGTTTTAGGCAACCAAAGCTCAGGTTTAACTCTCCACTAGTACAGTTCTCGGAGAAGGCAATGGCACCCCACTCCAGTACTTTTGCCTAGAAAATCCCATGGACAGAGGAGCCTGCTAGGCTGCAGTCCATGGGGTCACTAGAGTCGGACACGACTGAGCAACTTCACTTTCACTTTTCATTTTCATGCATTGGAGAAGGAAATGGCAACCCTCTCCAGTGTTCTTGCCTGGAGAATCCCAGGGACGGGGGAGCCTGGTGGGCTGCCGTCTATGGGGTCACACAGGGTCGGACACGACTGAAGCGACTTAGCAGCAGCAGCAGCAGTACAGTTCTGATCAAGAGATAATAGATATCCATGTCCTCTGAAAAACAAAGTACTAAATCAAAATCCCAAGTTAAAGAAATGATTCCCTGGGTTCAATTTAAATATAAAACATCCTTAGGGAAGTGGTAGGATGATTTGCTGAGGCAAAATCTGCAGTCACGTGGAAATATACAGAGAGATTTTGGCAGCAAAACCACCCCCTTCCCTCTGAATGCTAAGTGTGGTGGTTAAATTTTATTATGGTCTTTTAATCTAGTCTGTACAAATGAGTTTAAGCCACTAAGGAGAGGTGCAATAAACATACTTTGAAAAGAGTCCTAGTAAGGTCTTATTTCCTTTGGAGTATGGATTTATCGATGTGCACCCAAGGGCTACTTCTGCAGAAGGCAGAAATGAGGTTTGTGTGCCTTGCAAATACAGAAAGAGGGCTGGGCCCGACTCTTTCCTGGGCCCTCTAAACGGAAGCTTAGTCTTCGTGTATATATATAGTAAGATTTATTGACTTACTTACATTTTATTTTCTGGCTGTGGTGGGTCTCTGTTGCTGCACTTGGGCTTTCTCTTGTTGCAGGGAGCAGGGGCTGCTCTTCGTTGCGATGCTCTGGCTTCTCACTGCGGTGGCTTCTCTTGTTGCTGAGCACAGACTCTAGGCACCTGGGCTTCAGTACGTTGTATAGGCGTATGGAATCGGTCTACACCTTGTGGGACACCGTTAAACACCCCTCCTAGTTGCATCGGCTCAGGGGTTGCTGTCGTTTGCCTGTTTCGTACCCCTGTCATTTACCTGTTTCATGGGTGACATAAATACACAGACAAACAGCGTTCATTCTTAGCAAAGCAGGAAAGCAAGCTTTGTGTCTGTGTATAAACCCCACATCTGTGACTCTTCCTTATTGGTGGCAGCCCTTTCTTTCCCCTCTTTTCTCTCCACTTAAATAAAATGCAACCCATCTCTGTAAAACTTTGAAACGCCCCCTCTATGTAGCCCCTTCGCCCTCTAGTTCCACTTTCTATGTCCTGTCCTCCAAAAGCTCTCTACATCGGCTGCCATAACCCGAGCTTTCCCTCCCTCCCCCTCCTCCTCTCTGTCATCCCCTCACCCCCAAGTTCAGGGACCATCCTTGAGCACAATTTATACTAAAGTTCTCTAGCCTAAAACTTTGAGCTTCTGTCGTCTGAAACCTCAGTGGAGCTGAATGAGAAATGAACAGTCCAAGAGTTGAGAGCAAAAGAAAGAAGGGGAATAAAAGAATCTGTGGGAAAGGAGCAAAAGGGGAAATCACAAGGGAACCTTAAGTTTGGCACATGGGGTAAAGTTCCTAGAGAAAGGAAAGCCCCAGCTTTTGTGCAGCAAGATGTGTATGACGTGTGTCTTGCCACTAGCAGTGATGAGCCGTCAATAAGCCACCGGTGGTGTTAGGGGCAATGGTCAGTCTTGACAGGGAATGACTAAAAATACCAGGAAAATTAAAAAAGGAAGAAAAATGACTAATTTTGTCTTCAGTTCAGCAAGAGCCATAAGGTGCTAATATAGCCTTTCAAACAGGTTAATATGTATGCCTACTTATAGATCTCTCAATCATTATATATACAGTTAAATAGAAGATTGACCATCATCATTTGATTTGATTGTGATTAGAAGCTGTTTTTATTATTTGTTGCTCATAAAACATGAGCTGTTTACAAAGTAATGGAAAAAAATGGGATGTAAGGGGGAAGTTTTGAACAAGATTAGTAATGAGATCCTGGTCATTTTAAATCTATCTTTTAAAAAATTTACTGCAAGTATATCCCTGTAAAAGCAGAGCCATTACTTTGCCAACAAAGGTTCACCTAGTCAAGGCTATGGTCTTTCCTGTGGTCATGTATGGATGTGAGAGCTGGACTATGAAGAAGGCTGAGCGCCGAAGAATTGATGCTTTTGAACTGTGGTGTCAGAGAAGACTCTTGAGAGTCCCTTGGTGTGCAAGGAGATCCAACCAGTCCATTCTGAAGGAGATCAGCCCTGGGATTTCTTTGGAAGGAATGATGCTAAAGCTGAAACTCCAGTATTTTGGCCACCTCATGCGAAGAGTTGACTCATTGGAGAAGACTCTGATGCTGGGAGGGATTGGGGGCAGGAGGAGAAGGGGACGACAGAGGATGAGATGGCTGGATGGCATTACTGACTCGATGGATGTGAGTCTGAGTGACCTCCGGGAGGTGGTGATGGACAGGGAGGCCTGGTGTGCTGCAGTTCATGGGGTCGCAAAGAGTCGGACACGCCTGAGCGACTGATCTGATCTGATCTGATCTGATGGTTACTTGCTGGTTACAGCTTATGAAATTAATAAAAGTCAAAGAACTCTAAATTCTTAAAAGCATACTTTTGGAAGACAGGGCACAAAACCTGCTTCTCAGTATGAAGAGGGAAGGAAGAGAATGAAGTCTTTAACTGAGAGAGTTCTTTATTTCTGGGTTCCTTAGGCTTTTTTGCTGAGTAGCTACTTGAAAAAGATGATCTCAGAAAAGATGGTGAAGCAAGCTGCAGAGAATCCAGAAATGGTAAGTGCTCTTATCTGTGTCTGTGTTTCCGTTTGTTTCCACCATCAGCTGGCACTAAACTACACTGATGAATTTCCCCGGACACAGCGAGTCTGGTCTTCCAGTTCAGTTCAGTTCAGTCGCTCAGTCGTGTCTGACTCTTTGCGACCCCATTGGCTGCAGCACACAAGGCTTCCCTGTCCATCACCAACTCCCAGAGCTTGCTCAATCTCGTGTCCATCATATCAGTGATGCCATCCAATCATCTCATCCTCTGTCGTCCCCCTCTCCTCCCACCTTCAATCTTTCCCAGCATCAGGGTCTTTCAAATCCAGGGACGAACCCAATTGCCCAGAAGTGAGCTTCTCAGCCCTCTGGGAGCTCAGTCTTCAGAATTCAAGCCAATTTCCCAGGGAGAAGTCAGTTGTTCTTGGGTTGCTGAGATCTTGCTAACCCTCTACTCTGTATCGTTGTATTTCTGCCTTCTCCCAAATGGAAGATTTCAGATTTACCATAAAAGCAACAACATGGACAGAATCAGCATGGCAGGTAAGAGCTTAAATAAGCTCTGAAGTTTTGTCTCTAGATAGAACTCACAGCCTCTTGATACTTCCACTGTACCAAATTAAAATGCCTTTAGCAGTTGGGAGAAGCCATTGAGAAAAAGAAGCTCTCAAGGCTATAATTTTTTCTCAGTGTAAAATTTATTTTTCTTGTCTCCATCTCTTCGATAAAGGCCTAGTTACTCACTGTAAGTGTTGGTGCTGGGGCTGTAAAGAGAGTCCCTGAGATTCTAAACTTTCTACTTGCCTTGTCTCCATCAGGATACAAGCTTGTCCCAAGTAAGACAGTACAGTTTGATTTTTAAAAATGACATTTATAAACATAATGCTCTTATAGGATAACACACTGGACTTTAAAAACACAACAGAAAATATTTGAAAACTTTTCCTAATGTTTTAATTTTAGTGTATTATAAGAGGGTGGATTATACCTTTAGTTTAACACTGATCTTTACTTGACTTTGCAGCTTTTGTCCTCAGAAAAATGTTGTATTTTATACTTACTTTTCTTTCTTCTAGAACTCAAAATATTTTCCCAGGGAAGATAAAAAATTCAATGCCCGTTGGTATTTGAACACTTCAAAATGTACTAAGTGAAGTGAAGTCGCTCAGTCGTGTCCAACTCTTTGCGACCCCATGGACTGTAGCCTATCAGGCTCCTCCGTCCATGGGATTTTCCAGGCAAGAGTGCTGGAGTGGATTGCCATTTCCTTCTCCAGGGGATCTTCCCGACCCAGGAATTGAACCCAGGTCTCCCGCATTGCAGGCAGATGCTTTACTGCCTGAGCCACGTGGAGTCCAGATGTACTAGAGAATAGCAAATCACACCAATAAAACAATCAAGAATGATTTTTTTTTAAAGCATAATAAAATCCAACCTCCTAAGAAGGATGGACCCATTTAGGCCTCAATTTAAATATATGTATATGATAAATATGTATAAACATAAATATATCATATATCATTTTATATATGTATGTGTATATATACAGAGAAAAGCAATTAATGTAGCCCCATTAAAAGGGAGAAGTCCTTTCAAATGTGGTTTGATAAAGTGTAAGCTACTTGATCCAGGAAATACTTGTACAATGAATATCTAAAAGAGTTTTCTCTACAGTAGGAGGAGGTAGTAATCTATTTAAAGTTTTCAAGAAAAACAACCACACCATCATATTCCATAGATTTGCATGCAAATTAAAATCTATAATTTAGCCTGGTGACTAATAGCAAAATCAGCATGGTAGTCAATAAAACTTGTATTGCCTTATCCAAATACTCATCAAGTTTTATTTTCACAAACTATTTCTTTCCGTATGTTGGTTCTTAGAAAGAAGTTAAGATTTTTCCTTTGAAAATTGAATGGTGTTGGAATAGTTCACATTTCAAGAGAATGTTGTAAGAATAGTCCACATTTTATTCTGGAATTTCATTTATTAATACAAACCCTTGGGTAGAATGGGACCCTGGAAAGGAGATAGAAAACACAGATCATCTCTTTGAACTTTGGATCTCTTTGCAAAGTACAGTTGATAAGAACAAGTCATTTTATGGAGCTTAAAGTAACTATATAAATGTTAGACTGTGACATTTACTCATTTTCTAGGCAAAACATATATAGCCTGAATTGACACCTATCACTTATAGAAGTCTCATAGACCAAAATTTACAAGGCAGAATAAATTCTAAGATTTTATAATTGTGAAGAATCTGGGGAGGGAAAGAAAAGCTGAGAAAACTGTAACCAACTGAATCCCATAAATAAAGCAGATGGTCCCTTGAGAGATTAAATAATACTGTTTTATCCTGGTAAGAAGGAAGAAGTGAAAGAAGAAATTTAGTGCTAACTTAGAGTTAATTAGCTTAGTTAGCTTTAGGCAATGGTTTCAAAGGTTAAGACTTGAACCACTTATGAAGAGATGATTAAGATTTGAAGTCAAATGAATGCACTAAAGAAAAATGTAAACATGTGGCCAAAAAAGTGTTAAATTCTTAAGACAGTATTAATTGAAAAACCAGAAAGGAGAAGAATATGTAACATTATTCTTAGAGCTGTGCTCTTATACAAAAACCTAAATTGATTTTTTAAAAATATTTGCTACTTTTAACTAGAACAAAAGTAAAGGATTATTTTATTTGAAAATAAATTATATGAGGAGTAGTTTTGACTGCCAATAACAAAAACAAAACAAGACAAAATAAGTGTTTTGGACAAGATAAAAGTCTGTTTCTAGCTCATCTGAAAGCCCAGAAGTAGGCAGAATGGGGCTGTGATGGCGATTTCATGGTGTCACCAGAGATCTTTCTGCTCTGCCAACTTCAGTGTGTGGCTTTTACCTCATGCCCCGGATGACTGCTGGAGATCCAGCCATTACCTGCACATTCCAGACAACAAGTATAAGGAAAGTATGCAGAAGCACTTGCCTTTTTCTTTAATGAGGACTCTCAGAAGTCCCACATAGAATTTCTGCTTATAGCTCATCGTCCAAGAGTTAGTCATATCGCAGGCCCCCACCCAGCTGTGAGGAAGTCTGGTAAATGTAGTCTTTTTGCAGAGTATGTTGTCTTTCCAAATAAATGTGGGTGTTACTACTAAGAAACAACAGAATGAATAATGGAGTAGGCTACCAGCAATCTCTGCTATGTATAGACATCTAAAAGACACCAAGAAAAGAAAGCAGGTGGATTTTATGTAGTATGTGTATTCCCTGCATACAGGATATAAGGGCTTCCCTGATAGCTAAGTTGGTAAAGAATCGCCTGCAATGCAGGAGACCCTGGTTCGATTCTTGGATTGGGAAGGTCTCGTGGAGAAGGGAAAGACTACCCACTCCAGTATTCTGGCATGGAGAGTCTCATGTACTGTATAGTCCATGGGGTCGCAAAGAGTAGGACAGGACTGAGTGACTTTCACTTTCATTCCTAAGGAGCTTCTGAAAGTGTATTATCATCATTATACTTATCATTATTTATATATTGAACCATAATCTGAATACATGAGAGTTATCAGAAATATGCCAGTAAATATTTTATGAATTGAAAAACTATTTTTAAAATAGTCTATACCTAGTTTGTTTTTACTAGTTTGTACAACTTTTCCTTAGGTTTACTTAACAGTGGGTCTGAATCTCTAAACTGGTCTTCTGAAAAATGGCGAAGAACAAGGTGGCCTTCTGACTCCAGCTTGCCTCATACCTCCCCTCCCCTCCCCAGTTACCATAACCATATATATTTCTCTCTCCACTTCTCTTTCATTTGGGGCGAGATCAGACCGTGTAAAAGGCCATTGGGTGCTTTGAAGTGTGTTCCTGTTAAGTGATGAGAAAGGGAAACACCAAGGCCAGTGCTATCTGATGTCCCAGGATCAGCAGCCTCTGCATAGCTTGTCCAGTTCAGAAAACAGAAAAGGTTCTGACATTACAGCCGTCACAAGAGTGGTCCGAGCATAGCAGGAGGACGGTTTCAGAGAGCCAGAGGGGAAGAAATGAAGGGTTATCATTTCTTCTATCAACATGCTATCATGCTATCAACAGAAACTCTCTGTTGAGAGAGAGAGTGCAGGAATTCTGCATTATGAAAAAAGGATTAACTCCCCCCACCTCCAACTTTATCACCTTGGTATATAGTATATAAAAAGCCTACTGAAATAAGTCAAGGAAACAAACAATATCAGAAATTGCTGAACAATTCTAGTGTGTTTTATTTTTACATAGGGAGAAGGAGGTGAAGGAGACTAGGAGAGAGAAAAATTCCAAGAAGTTTCCCCCAACTTCTGTATTTCACTGCACAAGACTACTTACAGACTATCATGTAATGCTATAAAATGATTAAAAAAAAAAACACAACACAAGGCATTGGAACATTACTTTCTCATTTATCAAGACCTAATAATGATTTTTTAAAACTATTGAGATAGGCTGCAAATATATGGACATCTCTACTGAGAATACTAACCTAAAGGAAGTCCTATGTATCCTTCAAAGCAATATATTTTACAGGAAAATTAAGTTAATCATAGTTAAAAATTAATACTCTTTTGCAGTACCATATTAATTTATCCCACTTATTTTGTAATGTCCTGCTTTATATAGGGGACATGATCTCATGAACAACAAGCAACTTAGTTAACTCACCCCCTCATTCTATCATTTACCGATCCCTATATTTACCATGCTGCTACTGCTACTGCTGCTAAGTCACTTCAGTCGTGTCCGACTCTGTTCGACCCCATAGATGGAAGCTCACCAGGCTCCCCCGTCCCTGGGATTCTCCAGGCAAGAACACTGGAGAGGGTTGCCATTTCCTTCTCCAATGCATGAAAGTGAAAAGTGAAAGTGAAGTCACTCAGTCATGTCCGACTCTTAGCGACTCCATGGACTGGAGCCTACCAGCCTCCGTCCATGGGATTTCCCAGGCAAAAGTACTGGGGTGGGGTGCCATTGCCTTCCCCGATATAGTGGCTATAAACTGAGAATCCAGAGTCAAGGAGTTTATTTGTTGGAAAAGAAAAGCAATCAGTAAAGAGACATTTAGGATGATAAGAGTGATAAACTGAGATACTCACCGAACGCATAGTTCCCTAATAGTAGTTCTTTTCTTTTTCTGTTGGGCTGGCTAAAAATTCTTTCAGGTTTTTCAGTATGCTTGGAAAAACCTGAATGACCTTTTTGGCCAACCCAATATAAGAAAAGTCTAAGAGTCCTTTCCCCTAAACCCTGGCTAGGAGATTGACCTTGGTGTGCTATGACCTTATCCTCTGACCTCCAGCTTCCAACCGGGGTCACCCATGGGGAAACCCAGTGAGGTGGGAGGAAATGGAGACCAGGGTATTTACTTCTCCAACTCTGTCCTTGCTGGCGCTCTGCGGTTGGCCCAGTCCTCGACTGGGTGCCACAGTGCCTGAAGTGACCTCTCCTACCTGCTGCTTCGGCCACTCTGGTTCCAGTACCAGCTGCTCCCCTCACCCCTTCAGAACCAGAAGTGGTGAGAACCCACACCCACCCCAGCTCCTCACTACTCGCTACATCCTCTCATTGGTGCACTTTAATCCTTCCCGAAACTCCAGTACTTTGGCCACCTCATGCGAAGAGTTGACTCATTGGAAAAGACTCTGATGCTGGGAGGGATGGGGGTTAGGAGGAGAAGGGGACGACAGAGGATGAGATGGCTGGATGGTATCACCAACTCGATGGATGTGAGTTTGAGTGAACCCCGGGAGTTGGTGATGGACAGGGAGGCCTGGCGTGCTGCAATTCATGGGGTCACAAAGAGTCAGACACGACTAAGTGACTGAACTGAACTGAACTGAATCCTTCCCATACCTCCATTAAGCAGTTCCTTGTAGAAAACTCTCTCAGTTACCCCGGGAGTAAGCCATCTGCTTTCTGCTGGGCCCCTGACTGTTATATTAAGGTTACTTTATGTGCATGAGATATATTCAAGTGTCTTAAACTCAGTTTGATTCTTCTCTTGATTAATGATGCCTTTTGATTAATCAGAGCCCCATTTGGCTTTGGTTCAGCATATGGATTGGAGCTCTGTGGATTATTTCTGGATTTAGGAGTTCATTTTGTGTGAAGTCCTTTTAAAAGCTGTGTTAAATCACAAAATCCATAGGCAGCCACCAACATTAAACATTAAGCTTCACTTCACTTTCGGGGACTCAATTTCTGAAACGCTGAGGTACTTGCAAACGAAGGGAGACTGTGCAGATGACGAGCAGGTGTCCTGCTGACTGGCAGCCTTCGGGACCATTAAGAGGATTATTGTGGAAGGAGAAATGTGCTGGTTAAATAGATTATTTGTGTGCTCGCTTCTCTGGCTGTGCTGACTGACATTTCACTAATCTATTTAGCAGATTGAAGTTCCAGAACAAGGCAAAAGTAAAAACACCACATTCAACAAAACCAGGTCTGTGAGTAAAATTATGTAATGGATATATTATAATTTTGATAAATCTTCCTGTTTTTCCCCTTTTAAGTAACCAAAGTCATTCTACTTTTAAGATTAAGCCAGAATTCTCTTTCTCAGAAGCTCCTCCATGCAGACTGGCCCAATGGGACGACCATCACAGAAACACAGTGTTTTTACTGTAGAACCCAATTGGGCTAGGAGAAATGCTTTCCTGAATTTATATATACAAAAGTTCCAAGAAGAACACAAAACTCTAGTGATTTTCTTCTCTACTCCATGCAGTTTTTTCTTTTTTTTTTGAAAATGTTCTTTCTAGTTTGTATGTTTTGGTTTCATAGACTTTCTGCAGTGTATTCTGTATAAAATAGCCTTTAAGTTGATAAACTGCTTTTTTAAGTATTTAGGTCTGCTGTGCAGATAACAATAGCAGTAAATATCATAATAGAAAGCATTAATAAATACTAATGGCCAGACACTATCCAAAGTACTTTTCTGTGGATTAACACATTTATCCTCACCATGATCCTGTATCATTGGTACACAGAGAGGTTAGGTGACTTGCTCCAGGTTGCACAGTTATCAGTAGTAGAAGGAATCAGGCAGTCTGATTCCACAGCTGTGTCCTTAACTAACTCTTCCTTTTGAGGTTCAGATCTTAGTGGGGGTGAATGAAATAAAGGTGGTCTCTAAGTAGCATTGAATGGGATTCATTGTTGGTTCAGCTCCTGTCACAGAGCCTGCTGTGTATATAGTTAGTATATAAGTACAGTATTTATAAATATATAAGGTCCTTCCTTGAGTGGATAAGCTCAGAGAAAAATTTTAAACACAGACTAAAAGCAGACCCCTCTCTCTTACATAATAACAGCATTTCTGGCTGTTTACATCAGAGACAGATGGTGAGAACTCCACCAATTACTGGCTATGTGTCTTCAGGCAGAACAAAAAACTGGACGTATATAAGGGATGCTTGGGGTGCTTATTAAAATGCAAATTCCCACCCCAAAGATGGATCCAGTAGATCAGCATTTATAACAAGAATGCCAATGGGAAACACTGCACCAGACTTCTTCATCTTTAAGATAAATTCATCACTTAAATTCATCCATGTCAGCAGCATAGTATGGCATAGAGCTGTGGTTCTCAAACTTGGCTGTATAATGCTATCACCTGAAGACCTCAGAAAACATGATGGCTGAGCCCCATTCTCAAAGATTCTGATTTATTAATAAATTTTTCTGAGGGGCCTGGTAGTGGGATTTTTTAGCTGCCCAGGTGATCTAAGGTACAGCCAGGATTGAAACCATTACTCTAAAAGAGTGGTTCTCAGAGTGGGGTCCCTAGACTGTCAGGGTCAGCATCCCTTGGGAACTTACTAGAAATTTAAATTCTCAGGCCCCAACTGTATTGGACCAGAAGCTCTGGGGCTGGGGCCCAGCAATCATTTTGAGCAAGCCCTCCAAATGAGTCTGATGCATGTTTGAGTTCGAGAGCCACTGTCCTAGAACGACAGAGATACCAGTCAGCACGGATGAACAGCAGTGCTAAAGGAGGTGAACCTCTGTGATGCTCTGAGCAGGGCCAGCAGGTTGGAAGGGAGCCTGGTGCCCAACTATATTGAATTCCAACTTTGTTTAGCCAACCTTTATAGGGAGCTTATCCTGAGCTAGGCACTGTTATAATTGCTTTCCACATATAACTCACAGCAAGCCAGATATTATTATTATCCTTGGTTTGTAGCCAAGGGAACTGAAAACAGAAGAAAGGTTAAGTAACTTGCCCAAGGTCACCCAGCTGGTGAATGATGGAGTTAGTATCCATGCCCAAACACTCTTTGTTGTTTAACAAATAAAATTTTGTTGCTTTTGTTCCTTTAACTACTCTGCCATGAGCCCTCTCTATCAAGACAAATTCCTCATAGGGGAAAAAAAAAGTTTTAGCTGCTCTGTCTGGTGAGCTGCCACACATTTACTTCACGAGGGCCAAAACCCAGTGTCCGTGACTCTGTCCTAGAGATTTTATAAACACTGGAAGTCGACTATTCACTCACTGAAGGTCTGCAGCAACCATAACTTCTTAAAGTATGTTAAAATGTCTATAATACTTTTTTGTAAAACTTTGTGAGGGAGGTGCACTAAAGATTTTGGTGAAGGTAAAAACAGAAAGTCATATGTCTTTAAGAGATGAGGAAAAGACAAGAGAGGCAGGGTTCAAGGGTTACCTGGAGACACCCCGTGCCTGCAAAGGTGCTCTGGACATGCCTCTTGATACCAGTAGGGGACACCCTCAGCAGTAACAGATGTATACTCATCCCTGAAACACAGCTGCTACAGGATAAAACCATTAAAAAAAATTATTTATTTACTTGGTTGCGCTGTGTCTTCATTGATGCATGGGGGCTTTCTCTGGTTGTGGTGAGGGGGGCTACTCTTCGTTGCGGTGCAGGGGCTTCTCAGTGTGGTGGCTTCTCTTGTTGCGGAGCACAGGCTCTAGGCATGTGGGCCTCAGTAGTGTCCGCTGGGCGCCAGCTGGAGAACACAGGCTCAGTAATTGTGGTTCAGGGGCTTCGGTGCTCTGGGACACGGTGGAATCTTCCTGGATCAGGGATCAAACAGGTATCCGCTGCATTGGCAAATGAATTCTATCCACTCTACCACCAGGGAAATCCAAGGTAAAACCATTTAAAACAATCATTGCTTAACAGATATAACCTTTCTGTTGCCTTTTTAATATTAATCTTTGGCTTTTTAACTATTATTGTTGTTATGGAAATTACTTCCTCTCATATGTATTTCTGACCTCTCTGTTTACTTTGTAACAGAAAGACTATTCTAGTTTTCTGCCAAGAAAAAGCAAGATTAAGATAGCTGAAGTTGACTGTCGTTTGGGGACCATAAAAGAAGATCTTTGAAGACAAAGTCTAACTTCTTAAAATGGTCTTAAAGGTGATCTTGACCAAGAAAGGGCTTGGAAGTTGAAAGCGGGCTTCCTACCACCAATGGAAGAAGTGTGAGCCTTCCCATTTTTTTCCTGGATGGACCATATTCATCAAGATTACTTCAGAACTCTGTTTATCTCAAGATTAAAAGAAAATGCAAACCAAAGTTATACAGTCTGTTTTTAATGACTTATAAATGACAAATTGCGAATCTGAATCAATTAGTGCAAAGCTCCTTCTTTTTCCTTCCCCTAAAATGTATATTGACCTGGCTTCATGAAGCCTTTTATATGTTCTGATATTGCGTGAATGAAGGACCTAATCTAAAACACTACAAATGCATTTGGGGTTAAGATCTGAAGACATGACTCATCAGCTGTGGGTCTAAGAAATGGAATCATTGAAAGAGAAATCTGGACTTCACTGATCTGTCCAAAGCATCAGAACAAGGAGGTGACGAAACACCAATTTGTTTTCTTATGTAACTCTGAGCCTACCAATATGGATGCACTAAAGTAATAGGCTGCCCCGTCTCTGTTTCTCCACAGTTGTAGGTGCATTCTGTCCTTAGTATACTGAGTTCAAGTCAACAGTCATGATGCTATTTTGGATATTTTTATTTTGGAAACCAAGGGGACCCTTCACTCAATATCAAATATCTTAGCTTTAAAACGATATATACTTTTTCACTGGACTTTTCCTTATCCAGTTTCAGTTCGTGATAACAAATAGAATTATACACAAAATTAATATTGCAATAAGGGAGAAGGAAAGAGGAATCAATGTAATCAGATAAAGTGTGATAGTCTAATCTTCTTTTCTAACTGTGTTGTGTAACTAATTATATAACAAATAGGAATATATTCTAGTGAGTGTACAATTTATTGGTGAAAAAATTCTGTGAATGAC
This sequence comes from Tragelaphus eurycerus, assembly GCA_935064755.1. Taxonomy (NCBI): domain Eukaryota; kingdom Metazoa; phylum Chordata; class Mammalia; order Artiodactyla; family Bovidae; genus Tragelaphus; species Tragelaphus eurycerus. The sequence goes on along the minus strand of CAKXYN010000035.1, from coordinate 11,386,235 downwards.
TTTTTGAAGGGTAGAATCTATTAAAGCTCTATAATATTTATAAAGCATGTCTCTAACCATAACTCCTAGGGCCATGAAGTTTCATTTTTACATTTTAGGCGATGGTGGGATATTTTTACAAGATGGAATCATCCCAGATCACCCGTGGTGAGTGTATGAATAGGCTAAGATACATTTTCCAATTAAAATAGAAGCTTATTCTCTATTTTGCCGATTTAAGAATAGTCAAAAGTCTATTTCTTTTTAATAGCAAATGCCTACACTGTGTAAGAATTTATTGAAGACCTTAGAAATGCAAAGAGAATTTGTATTTGGGGTGAGAAAGTGTATATATTAGATAGAACCATATTTAACTGCTGTGTTGTAGATCAAAAATAGTTGAATGTTAACCCTTTAATGATACATAGTTGCAAATAATCCAAGATAGCATGGGAGTAGGTGTCCAATGTGTAGTGTGGTCCTATGTGTCATAGGAAGTTGCGAGGGGGTGGTCAAGAAGGCCTGAGGTGAAGAGGGACTTTGAAGAAAGAGGCAGAGATAGGGGCACGCAGGTAGAAAGAAAGCATCGACTCTGGTGGGAGAGCAAGTGCTGTGTCCAGGAAAGGATAAGCAACCCTGCTCTGCACTAGCAAAGTGATTAGGAGATAAGGGAGTGATTAGGAGATAAGAGGGACCAGCACCTCTTACTGCTATAAGTAGAGCAATTTACCCCTGTTTGATGATGGCAAAAACAGAAGCACTGAATTTAATAGTTTTTTTCCCCCAAGACATTGAGATCACCATCAATATCAAAATATGAGAAGAAAAATACAAGTGATGAAGTGCATTTCACAGTACATAGTGTGAAGAATAAAAGAACTGAGACAGTGGGAAACAAACTTCCTCAGCAGTTATGCAAGAGAAGAAGGAGCTATTAATTAATTAGCTCCTATGGGGGTTACTGGGCCTTCCTTTATCTGGAAGGAATTGGGGGTTTGAATCACTTCTGGATCAAAGCTACTTCATTATTGGGTTAAAAAGCCTGACTTCCAGCTGCCAGAGTGACCTTCCCAGCTGCAGGCTCCAAGAGAAGATGGCCAGTGAGACCCCATCACTGCTTGGGGTGAGGTCTTCACCCTCCAGGTGCGATGCTGAGGTAGGACCTTCCCAACAGCAGAGCCATCCGCCCCAGCAAGACATCAGAAGACATCCTCCGGGGCGTGAGTTATGCAGGTAGGCAATTGTGAAATTCATTCAAGTAACTCCTAAGGGGTGTGGTATGGCTTTGGAAATCAGCATATACTTTAATCTATGGATTTGCAGTCATCAACATCACTTCTCTCCATGTCGAGACATACATACATGTTTCTACCCTATTCAGAGTCCTAAAATAACTGGCACTTTGCCCACAGGCAAACACACTTGAGTCTGAAGTTTTCACAAAAATAATTATGGGGGAAAAGGTCAGAGCTGATTCAGTGGTGGGTGGGCCCTGAAATCTGAGCCCCTTGGGACCCATGGAGGGAAGCACGTGTGGGCTTTGTCTGAAGAGCTGATGGACTCGCCAAAGCCACTGGTGAGCGTCCGGCCTGCACACATCCCCACGTGAACAACCAGGAAGCAAATTTTGTGTGAAACATGGAGATAAGAAAGTACCTTAGGTTCCCCCTCAGGGTGAATTTAAGAAGAGCTGAGGGATCTTAATTTGTGGAAAACCAAAAAGGTTACAAGCCTCAGTGGGGAAATAATGGCCAAAATGATCCTAAAAGGCAGAATGAAAGCAAAGCACGCCACGGCGGCAACGATGTCTCGGGATGCATTCTGGTCCTCTCTCCTCCTGCCCTGGTGGACGGTCCACCAGGCAGGCTGAGGGAGGGGCCCGTGTGGGCTCAGGTGGGAGATGGAGTAGAAAGCGCTTCTCTCCTTCAGGAGGAAGCTCTTAACCCTGCCATCTGTGATCCCAGGAAAAAAGTCAAGAGAAAGTTAAGCACTTTTTTCTGGCTCACACCACCCCAAAATAAGACATGCTGAATTAACTTACAAAAAGTATGACAAACTAATAATCCCTCATAAGATGGCTTGAAAAGAAAGTGAAAGTTGCTCAGTCGTGTCCAACTCTTTGTGACCCTGTTATATAGTCCATTGAATTCTCCAGGCCAGAATACTGGAGTGGGTAGCCTTTCCCTTCTCCAGGGGTCTTCCCAACCCAGGGATGGAACCCAGGTCTCCCACATTGCAGGGGGGTTCTTTACCAGCTGAGCCACAGGGGAAGGCCAAGAATACTGGAGTGTGTAGCCTATCCCTTCGCCAGAGGATTTTCCCGACCCAGGAATTGAACCAGGGTCTCGTGCATCGTTGGTAAATTGGCAGATTTTTTACCAACTGAGGTATAAGGGAAGCCATAAGACAGCTTAAGCCTTATAATTGTACTTCCCCCTGCCACCGTATTTGCCTGTAATTGTTCTGATAAGTTGCTTTGTAATATCTGTTACTATTTTTAAAAAACAAGTCATTTGTATAACAACTTCACAGATAAGAAAAATTAGTTAGAGCTATAGAAAAAAATACATAGTGGGCTTGGGTCTTTGGTCTAGCCCTAGCCCATGTCCTTTCCTGTAGGGTAGAGCCTTCGGCTAACCATATGGGCTTTGCTTGTGTAATATCTTGGAAGAGATGAGATGTTCAGTTGATTTAAAGGCACTGACCCTAGTGATTTTGCACTGCTCCTGCACCGAATGTGGTTTCTCTCCCGGAAATGTGGGAACACAGAGTTGGCTGTACTTCCTAATGGGTTTTCCATCTGTCCACAAGAGCACATATTTGATGGGGTCTGCGGTACAGCAGTTGTCTGGGGTGGAGGTGCTCAGAGCAGCAGGCTGAAAAGTGTGAGTTGGCTTTGCTCTGCACATGTGTGCTTTTGTTTGCACTAGAAACTGGTCCCGGCAGAATTTCTGAAGAGCTCCAGTCCTTTGGAATGGGGTCTGGTGAGCAGAGGAAGAGACGATAGAAATCTACTGCCCCTGGATTCTAATCAAGAAGTCAGAACAAAGATGATGAGTGAGACAGGTGACACGGCAGCTATTAAACATATAGGTTGCAAAAGCCAACAACTTGAAGATGTGTTCTGTTCAAAAATCAATTAATCGCAGAGTTGATTCCTGGATTTTGCTTCACACAGGCTGGTGGAGCTTCATGCTTTCCAGGAGCACTAGGCCAACAAGTACACCTCTTTACACTCAGAGAGAAAGCACATATATTCTCATCACTTGTATAGCAACACGTTAAGGAAGAAAACAGGAAGACTGTACGTAAGAGTTTATTTTTACATGTTGACTGGACACGCATCACAATGGTTAAACCTAAGATGTTTACTCGTAACTAGTTGAAAGTGAAAGTGAAAGTCGCTCAGTTATGTCTGACTCTTTGTGACCCCATGGACTAGTCCATTGAATACTCCAGGCCAGAATACTGGAATGGGTAGCTTTTCCCCTCTCCAGGGGAATCTTCCCAACCCAGGGATCAAAGCCAGGTCTCCTGCATTTCAGGCAGACTCTTTACCAGCTGAGCCACAAGCGAAGCCCAAGAATACTGGAGTGGGTATCCCTTCTCCAGGGAATCTTCTCAACTGACCCAGGAATTCAACCAGAATCTCCTGCATTGCAAGTGAATTCTTTACCAACTGAGCTATCAGGGAAGCCCAAGTATTAGTTCAGTTCAGTCGCTCAGTCGTGTCCGACTCTTTACAAACCCATGAATCTCAGCATGCCAGGCCTCCCTGTCCATCACCAATTCCCGGAGTTCACTCAAACTCACGTCCATCGACTTGGTGATGCCATCCAGCCATCTCATCCTCTGCCGTCCCCTTCTCCTCCTGCCCCCAGTCCCTCCCAGCATCAGGGTGTTTTCCAATGAGTCAACTCTTTGCATGAGGTGGCCAAAGTATTGGAGTTTCAGCTTTAGCATCATTCCTTCCAAAGAACACCCAGGACTGATCTCCTTCAGAATGGACTGGTTGGATCTCCTTGCAGTCCAAGGGACTCTCAAGAGTCTTCTCCAACACCACAGTTCAAAAGCATCAATTCTTTGGCACTTAGCCTTCTTCACAGTCCAACTCTCACATCCATACATGACCACTGGAAAAACCATAGCCTTGACTAGACAGACCTTTGTTGGTAATGTCTCTGCTTTTCAATATGCTATCTAGGTTAGTTATAACTTTCCTTCCAAGGAGTAAGTGTCTTTTAATTTCATGGCTGCAATCACTATCTGCAGTGATTTTGGAGCCCAAAAAGATAAAGTCTGACACTGTTTCCACTTTTCCCCATCTATTTGCCATGAAGTGATGGGCCCAGATGCCATGATCTTCGTTTTCTGAATGTTGAGCTTTAAGCCAACTTTTTCACTCTCCTCTTTCACTTTCCTCAAGAGGCTTTTAGTTCCTCTTCACTTTCTGCTATAAGGGTGGTGTCATCTGCATATCTGAGGTTATTGATATTTCTCCTGGCAATCTTGATTCCAGCTTGCGCTTCCTCCAGCCCAGCGTTTCTCATGATGTACTCTGCATAGAAGTTAAATAAGCAGGATGACAATATACAGCCTTGATGTACTCCTTTTCCTATTTGGAACCAGTCTGTTGTTCCATGTCCAGTTCTAACTGTTGCTTCCTGACCTGCATACAGATTTCTCAAGAGGCAGGTCAGGTGGTCTGGTATTCCCATCACTTTGGAGAGTATTTATTGATGTTTTCCGCGATAAACAACTGCTCTTTGGGCAAGTTCTCACATAATCCTACACCCCAAATAAGACAATCCATCACATGCCTAATAGCTCATATCTCATTACTTAATGATTTTGAGGTCTGGTAGTCATAGCCATAACTTCTTATCAAAGAGCCCCAGTAAGCCAGGTGCCCAGAGATGGTCTGGGCAAGATAGAGTGATTTAGGCCTAGTGATGGTACACAGGCTACTCAGAGACCTTTAACCTAGGAAAGGGACTCAGAAGTGATACATGCATTTTTTTCTCCTATTTTCTTGAAATCCTTTGGAGTGTTTAAGTACCACAAAGGATGAGAGACATGATAGAGGAGTAGAAGATGACCCCTCTGATTTGAATTCTGAGCTTGCCTCTGCTTCCAGGTAGTAATGTGAGTATAGGCGATTTACCTATATGGCCCTTAGATTTTTCATCTGTAAAATTAGTTATAAGAACTTACATGTGTGCTGGTTAAGGTGGCAGCTTAACCAAGTGTCCCGGTTCCTATGTGGTTCCAGTTTAAAATTAGCACAGAGAGGACTTTCCAGGAGACCTGGGAGACAGAGCAAGGCAGTGGCTGTTACCTTCTGACAATCAGATACAGTGACATGGAAAGGTTAGTTTCTAGAAGTTTCTGTCCCTCTCCACTTTGTACCAGCTCTTCTTCTTGACCGACAGAGCCCAGGCCCACCACCAATTAGCTTGGTGGGGGGCTCACAAAGCAGTAGCTGGCTTCACAGAAACAGCAAGTCCTGAAGACCCCCTTCATGGGCCCACTTGCAGTGGGCTCCAAGCCCTACTTGGCTTCTAGAATTCTCAGAGAAACTAGTTTGTGACCTTTGATCTAAGCCTCCAACACCTCCTTCCAGACCTTCACTTACTGGACTCCTGCCCCAATTGTGTGAGACGGAATGAAATGCCTGTAATAAATCCATTATCCCCTCACACAGCCGTTCTGCCTCTCCGACCAAATCCATGTCTCCCCAGTCGCATTTAAAGGCTTGCAAAGCAATGCATTTGCTTAAATCTCTGCAAAAGGTATTCCCTGGCTAACAATCGGTTACTTTACTTTTGGAAGAGAAAGATAATTGGGGTTAGGCACTATATACATTCCCATCACATGTATTATTCAATCTAATGTACACGTGAAAACCTGTGTGGTTCTGCCACGTGTAGGTTAAGTGCAAAGAAAAAAACAAATTGAGTTTTCAACAAGTGGCCAAGCTCTTTTCTTCTTCCCAGGGGCGTAGCTGTTGTTGTCTTAGAAACTCCGGAAATTCAAGGAGACCTAAGATGTTTACTTTTCAATTAACAAAAGAAGAGAGATCCCTTTTCGACGGATTTGCTTGCTGTTTCATTTCTAATTGCATTGGCTGTTGAAGGAAAATATCTTCCTAGGTTTCAATTTTTTCCCTTAATTTTGTAAATATAATGCCTGGCACACATACGCTATTTATTTATTTTTCCAGTGGTTTAAACGTGTAAACGGTTGGAGAACTGAAATGAACGGAACTCTGGTGTAGATAAATATATGGTACTTAAGTCTAACTCTGTGACTTGCTCACTCGAAGATTATGCCTTGAGAACTCTCCAGTGTTATAATACTCGATTCTCGTTAGCCTGGGTGAGAGACTGGAGACAGGGGCAGTCACACTTTCTGGGAGCATGTCTCCCCCTTATGGTCATTCATTAGTACTACAAAAAACTGAACCGCCTTCAGGGAAACAGAACTCAAAACCAAGAAACACCCTTTCCTTTGTAGATATGATGTGTTTTTAAAACACCTGTCCGTTCCAACACATCTCTTTTCTACAGAGACCACTGGTTACACTGGGATGGTTTCTGGATCACTATAGTGTCTTCTGATAAGCATTCTATCACAAAGTGGTCTTTTCTTAAAAAAATTTGAGATACAGTTTATGTACAATATTATGTAAGCTACAGATGTACAACATAGCGATCCACTAATTTTAAAGGTTATACTACATTTATATTGTAAATGTAATTTATAAAATATCGGCTATATACTCTGTATTGTACAATATAAACTTGTAGTTTATTTAACAATGTTTTTGAAAGCTTTTTCTGCATTTTCTAAGACTGAAGAGGAATGTATAATCAAGATGGCCAAAACCCTTCTTTTCTTTAAAGAGAAGAAAACCTCTTAAGAAATCCTACACCAAGCAAATATTTTTTGTCATTTATTTATTCTTACTCCTGTGGTTGTATCTAACAGAGTGGGTTCTGCAGCCCAGTCTGCACACTAGTATTCTCTGAGCAGCTTTAAAAACTATGGATATTGGGCCACACTTCCAAATAATTCTGACTCGGTCTTGGCCAGGGTGTTGGTATTTTTAAGGCCCTGCAGTGATTGCAACATGCTGCCTGGGCTAAGAACTGTGATGTGTCACTCACTGTGGTGGTGCTAAGGATTTGATGGCAGGGACACAACTCAGTCACCCTCTGACATCCCCATTCCCAGGCCACACATACTGTTGCCTCTGTCTAAATCACTCCCCTTGTTCATTGTATAATTAAATCCTCCTCCTTTGCATCTCAGTTAAATACCACTTATTCAAAAGCATTGCTGCTCTTCCATCTAAATTAGGTCCTGTACTGTTTCCCCCGATATAACATCTCGCTTCTTTTCCTTCGTTAGCACTTACCCTAGTTATAATTACAGGTATTCCTCTTGTTGGAACTCCCACAATCAGAACTCAGGACCAAACAGATTTTGCTAATGAGGAAGAAAAGGTAGATTTCCCTGAAGGAAATGGAGTTTAAGCATCAGGGCCGTTGTGTGAGCTGAATAACATTTCCTCCAAAGGTGTCCCTGTCCTAATCCCCAGGATCCATGACTATGTTAACTTGTACAGTAAAAAGAACTTTTCAGATGGGACTAAAATTAAAAATCTTGAAATGGAGGGACTGTTCTGGATTATTCAGATGTACCTGACATGATCCTGAGTCCGTATAAACAGGCGGGAGGGTCAAAGTTAGAGAGGATACTCAGTTGACAGCAGAAGTCAGAGAGAAGAAAAGATGATACACTGCTGGCCTGGAACATGGAAAAGGCCATGAGCCAAGGACTCTGGTGACCTCGAGAAGCTGGAGAAACAAGGAAATGGGTTCTCAGATCCTCCAGGAGGAATGCTGTACTTCTTACACTTAGCAGTCTCTACACTTTTTCAGATCACACAAAAGCAGCTCATGAAGATGGAAAGATTCATTTGAACAGAAGTAATGACTAAGGTCTTGGATTGTTTGTTAACCAATTAATAAAAAAGAGGAAATTGTAAGAACACACTGGAGAAATTCTTTGCGGATTTGACACAATTTACTGTCATCAATGAAGATATTATAAATTCTACACACAACCTCAAGGAGAATATCCATGACGAATTAGTTAATAAATGTCATCAATTCAAAAAATATTTAATATTTATGATAGTCACTGCACAAGAAAATGTGAAATGTCTGAAATCTTATTCTTATGTGAAAGAGATTTGATAGAGTCTTTCTCAAATTTGACAAAAATCCCATTTACATGACATTTTTAGGAACACACTGTTAGTAATAGCCAAGGAATGGGTGGACATGAGACCCTCTAGAGGGGAAAGGTGGATTGGCTGAGTGAGTATGCTAAAATTCAGGGGAGAGAGGATCGCTGTGCAGGGTAAGTCTTCTTGGGTGCAGGACTGGAGTTGTTGGTAAACTCAGGAAAAAAAGTTGCAGTAAATGTACTTCTCACCACCCACCATCTTTATAGTTTTGGCTAGGCACATGTTGCATTTCGTCTAGGAATTTTAAAAAGTGGGATGTAAGTAGTCAAACCCTTTTTGAAAAAAACTTAGGTTCATATTTGAAAATTAGAGCAGCCAGTTGCTATTACTAATACATCAATTTGGGTTACAGAGAAGACTTACCTGAAGGCCAGCAACTATTAATTGATGCCTACAGCTCTTGGTAGATCATAGCACCCGGGTCCATCGCTTCATGGCAAATAGATGGGTAAAAAGTGGAAACAGTGGCAGATTTTATTTTCTTGGGCTCCCTAATCACTGCAGAGGGTGACTGCAGCCACGAAGTTAAAAGACGCTTGTTTCTTGGAAGGAAAACTATGACAAATCTAGACAGCATATTAAAAAACAGAGACATCACTTTGCTGACAAAGGTCCATATAGTGAAAGCTATGTTTTTTCTAGTTGTCATGAACGGATGTGAGAGTTGGACCATAAAGAAGGCTGAGCACCAAGGAATTGATGCTTTTGAATTGTGCTGCTGGAAAAGACTCTTGAGAGTCCCTTGGACTGCAAGGAGATCAAACCAGTCCATTCTGAAGGAAATCAACCCCGAATATTCATCAGAAGAATATCATGCTGAAGCTCTTAATACTTTGGCCACCTGATGCAAAGAACTGACTCACTGGAAAAGACCCTGATGCTGGCAAAGATTGAAGCGGGGAGGAGAAGGGAACAGCAGAGGATGAGATGGTTAGACAGCATCACCAACTCGAAAGACATGAATTTGAGCAAACTCTGGGAGATAGTGGAGAACAGAGGAGCTTAGCCTGCTGCAGCTCATGGGGTCAACAAAGAGTCCGACTCAACTTAGAGACTGAACAACAACACAGCTCTTGGTAAGAGCTGAGGGGTGGGATGTTTGTTTAGAAAAGGACTTGAAAAGTGCAAATTGCTCCTGGAGTCAGATCTATGGAACCTTTCTCACCCGCAGCAGTTTTCTTACTTTGCTTAGTGAATCAGAGCTGGTCGAGCCGCCAGTGCGACTTCCAGCCTCCAGGGGGCGCACCAGCCGCGGCGCAGTGAGGCCGCTCTGGCCAGCTAGGGCCGGCTCGTCTTAATGGCCAGCCTGTCCCCTCCTCTCGGTCCGCTGCCGTCGCCTCTGCCGCGGTCGCCGGGAGGAAGGTGGTGCTGCCGCCGCCATTCCTCGACTGACTGGAAGGTATTTGGTTCTCGGCCCGCGGGCAGCCCCGGGATGAAAGCCACTGACACCTCCCCCCGATGGCCCCGAAGCACCAGAGGGTCCGGCTTGGGGCCTGGTCTAGGGACCTGAGAGGCGAGGCCGCCCGCGGGGAACCAGACCCGTGGTGGCCGGTCTCGGGTCTGTGCTGCCCGGGGGAGCTGGGAGGGCCGGCGCGGGCTCTGGGGGCTGCTTTGAGGGTAAAGGCCGCGCGGCGGGTGTGGCCGGGGCGGGCGGCCTGGCGGGGCCTCTCGAGGTCGACGTTCCGAGCCGGAGCCGCCCCGGCCGGCGTCTCGTCACTCTGCCAGAAAAGGTGCACTGTCTCGGCCTCGGCACGGACAGTATGCGGCCAGTTATTCGGAACCCGCAGTCCAGGCGTGAAGAGAAGCTGCCGAGATGTGAGCGAACTGTCCCGATATTACATGGCCCCGGGTACCCGGGTTCAAAGACAGGACTGCTCCTTATTAAATGTGCAGTGCAGGAGGCAGATCATCTTCCAGTACAGGGCTCTGCCTCAAGAAAATGACATTTATTCTTTAAAACGGCCCACGGTGTTTAGAATTGGCTACCGAATATAACGAAGGGGGGAAAATGCATCATTTAATAGTATCACTTCTCATTCTAAAGAATGGTACCTAGGAGCTTAAAGAGCTCTGCTGGTGGGGCGGGAATTATAGTAAGAGCAGTCTTCAGTGCTTACTATATGTCATTGTGCTGGATGCTTTAAATCGTATTGTGTCTGTATTTAATCCTTGTAGCAACAGCAGAAGGAGAAGGCAATGGCACCCCACTCCAGTACTCTTGCCTGGAAAATTCCATGGACAGATGAGCCTGGTAGACTGCAGTCCATATGGTCGCTAAGAGTTGGACATGACTGAGCGAATTCACTTTCACTTTTCACTTTCATGCATTGGAGAAGGAAATGGCAACCCACTCCAGTGTTCTTGCTTGGAGAATCCCAGGGACGGGGGAGCCTGGTGGGCTGCCGTCTATGGGATCACACAGAGTTGGACACGACTGAAGTGACTTAGCATAGCAACAGCAGAGGGTACCATTTCCATTGAACAGATAGGGAAACCGAGGCAGAGAGTCTAAATTAACTTGTCCAAGGTCAAACAGTTAGTAAAGGATTTAAACCTCATCTCCTTACTTCAGTGTTCCTGCTTGTTACCTATACAAACCTATTCCATAAGACTTTTGTTTACTTATCAATTTGACTCCTATCAGGTTGGTACAAGGAGAAGGCAATGGCACCCCACTCCAGTACTCTTGCCTGGAAAATCCCATGGACAGAGGAGCCTGGTAGGCTGCAGTCCATGGGGTCACCGAGAGTCGGATACGACTGAGCGACTTCACTTTCACTTTTCACTTTCATGGATTGGAGAAGGAAATGGCAACCCACTCCAGTGTTCTTGCCTGGAGAATCCCAGGGATGGGGGAGCCTGGTGGGCTGCCGTCTATGGGGTCGCACAGAGTCGGACATGACTGAAGTGACTTAGCAGTAGCAGCAGCAGATCAGATCAGATCAGTCGCTCAGTCGTGTCCGACTCCTTGCGACCCCATGAACCGCAGTATGCCAGGCCTCCCTTTCCATCATCAACTCCCGGAGGTCACTCAGACTCACATTCATCAAGTCAGTGATGTCATCCAGCCATCTCATCCTCTGTCGTCCCCTTCTCCTCCTGCCCCCAATCCCTCCCAGCATCAGAGTCTTCTCCAATGAGTCAACTCTTCGCATGAGGTGGCCAAAATACTGGAGTTTCAGCTTTAGCATCATTCCTTCCAAAGAAATCCCAGGGTTGATCTCCTTCAGAATGGACTGGTTGGATCTCCTTGCAGTCCAAGGGACTCTCAAGAGTCTTCTCCAACACCACAGTTCAAAAGCATCAATTCTTCGGCGCTCAGCTTTCTTCACAGTCCAACTCTCACATCCATACATGACCACAGGAAAGACCATAGCCTTGACTAGGCGAACCTTTGTTGGCAAAGTGATGTCTCTGCTTTTGAATATGCTATCTAGGTTGGTCATAATTTTCCTTCCAAGGAGTAAGCGTCTTTTAATTTCATGGCTGCAGTCACCATCTGCACTGATTTTGGAGCCCAGAAAAATAAAGTCTGACACTGTTTCCACTGTTTCTCCATCTATTTCCCATGTAGTGATGGGACCAGATGCCATGATCTTTGTTTTCTGAATGTTGAGCTTTAAGCCAACCTTTTCACTCTCCACTTTCACTTTCATCAAGAGGCTTTTTAGTTCCTCTTCACTTTCTGCCATAAGGGTGGTGTCATCCGCATATCTGAGGTTATTGATATTTCTCCCAGCAATCTTGATTCCAACTTGTGTTTCTTCCAGTCCAGCATTTCTCATGATGTACTCTGCATATAAGTTAAATAAACATGGTGACAATATACAGCCTTGACGTATTCCTTTTCCTATTTGGAACCAGTCTGTTGTTCCATGACCAGTTCTAACTGTTGCTTCCTGACCTGCATACAGATTTCTCAAGAGGCAGATCAGGTGGTCTGGTATTCCCATCACTTTCAGAATTTTCCACAGTTTCTTGTGATCTACACAGTCAAAGGCTTTGGCATAGTCAATAAAGCAGAAATAGATGTTTTTCTGGAACTCTCTTGCTTTTTCGATAATCCAGCGGATGTTGGCAATTTGATCTCTGGTTCCTCTGCCTTTTCTAAAACCAACTTGAACATCAGGAAGTTCACGGTTCACATATTGCTGAAGCCTGGCTTGGAGAATTTTGAGCATTACTTTACTAGCGTGTGAGATGAGTGCAATTGTGCGGTAGTTTGAGCACTCTTTGGCATTGCCTTTCTTTGGGATTGGGATGAAAACTGACCTTTTCCAATCTTGTGGCCACTGCTGAGTTTTCCAAATTTGCTGGCATATTGAGTGCAGCACTTTCACATTATCATCTTTCAGGATTTGGAATAGCTCCACTGGAATTCCATCACCTCCACTAGCTTTGTTCGTAGTGATGCTTTCTAAGGCCCACTTGACTTCACATTCCAGGATGTCTGGCTCTAGGTAGTGATCACACCATCATGATTATCTGGGTTATGAAGCTCTTTTTCGTACAGTTCTTCTGTGTATTCTTGCCACCTCTTCTTAATATCTTCTGCTTCTGTTAGGTCCATACCATTTCTGTCCTTTATTGAGCTCATTTTTGCATGAAATGTTCCTTTGGTATCTCTGATTTTCTTGAATAGATCCCTAGTCTTTCCCATTCTGTTGTTTTCCTCTATTTCTTTGCATTGATCACTGAAGAAGGCTTTCTTATCTCTTCTTGCTATTCTTTGGAACTCTGCATTCAGATGTTTATATCTTTCCTTTTCTCCTTTGCTTTTCACTTCTCTTCTTTTCACAGCTATTTGTAAGGCCTCCCCAGACAGCCATTTTGCTTTTTTGCGTTTCTTTTCCACGGGGATGGTCTTGATCCCTGTCTCCTGTACAATGTCATGAACCTCATTCCATAGTTCATCAGGCACTCTATCTATCAGATCTAGGCCCTTAAATCTATTTCTCACTTCCACTGTATAATCATAAGGGATTTGATTTAGGTCATACCTGAATGGTCTAGTGGTTTTCCCTACTTTCTTCAGTTTCAGTCTGAATTTGGCAATAAGGAGTTCATGGTCTGAGCCACAGTCAGCTCCTGGTCTTGTTTTTGCTGATTGTACAGAGCTTCTCCATCTTTGGCTGCAAAGAATATAATCGATCTGATTTCGGTGTTGACCATCTGGTGATGTCCATGTATAGAGTCTTCTCTTGTGTTGTTGGAAGAGGGTATTTGCTATGACCAATGCATTTTCTTGGCAAAACTCTGTTAGTCTTTGCCCTGCTTCATTCCGTATTCCAAGGCCAAATTTGGAGCCTTGTAGCAGCAGCAGGTTGGTACAAAACTAATTGCGATTTTGAACCGTGAATTTTCAATCATTGTAACTAGGCGCCAACACATCGTTATTAATCAAAATAGAAACCATTACAATCAACGGGTTTTTGTCAATGAGAAATAAGTTTGTTTATTCCTATAGTGTAAAAATAATGTACTTTGGGATTCCATGAACTCTTGGGAAGCATTTTCTACCTCCTGCTGGTTGTGGAAGCGTTTTGCCTGCAGCAAGTTGTCAAGATGCTTAAAGAAGGGATAGTCTGTTGGTGAGAGGTCAGGTGAATATGGCAGATGAGGCAAAACTTCATAGCCCATTTCGTTCAACTTTTGAAGTGTTGGTTGTGTGGCGTGTGGTGGGGTGTTGTCATGGAGAATAGGCCCTTTCAGTTGACCGGTGCCAGCCGCAGGTGTTGCCATTTTCCTTGCATCTCATCCATTTGTTGAGCATACTTCTCAAATGAATGGTTTCGCCGGGATTCAGAAAGCTGTAATGAATCAGACCTGCAGCAGACCACCAGACAGTGACCATGACCTTTTTTTGGTGCAAGTTTGGTTTTGGGAAGTGCTTTGGAGCTTCTTCTCAGTCCATCCACAGAGCTGGTTGTCACTGGTTGTCGTATATAGTCGACTTTTCGTTGTATGTCACAATCCAATCGAGAAATAGTTCATTGTTGTTGAATAAGAGCAAATGACACTTCAGAACAATGATTTTTTTGATTTGTGGTCAGCTTGTGAGGCACCCACTAACTGAGCTTTTTCACCTTTCCAATTTGCATCAAATGCCACACAACTGTAAAATGGTCGACATTGAGTCCTTTGACAACTTCTCGTGTGGTTTTAAGATGAACTTTGATAATGACTCTCAATTGGTCTTTACCCACTTCCGATGGCCAACCAGTATGCTCCTCATCTTCAAGGCTCTCATCTCCTTTGCAGAACTTCTTGAACAACCACTGCACGTACGTAGTTAGAAGTTCTAGGTCTAAATGCTTTATTGATGTTGCTAGTTGTCTTCTTGCTTCTTTACAACCCATTTTGAACTTGAATAAAAAAAAAAAATTGCTCAAATTTGAATTTTGTCTAATGTCATTCCCATAGTCTAAAATAAACAAGTAATAAGTCATTAGCAAAAACCATAAAGTGATAAATGCATGTTAAAATGATGTATAACATAACCACATTTATTTAAGAATGTATTCCAGTATCATATGGCCAATTTCAACAGTGTAAAATTGCAATTACTTTCACACCAACCTAATAGCTTGAACTGATTTCCCTGAGGTTTAATTTTCATGGGTAAATCCAAGTATTCTGTACCAACTCCTTTTAGCTTAAAGGAATTTAATTACAAAAATGTTTGCTTATTAAGAGTATAGTGACAATAAAGTTAAGCATGGACTAGGGCCCTCACACTCTGATACAGTTTGATTTGAAGTACAGTTGGGTTTATTTGGTTGTTAATGAGCTTCATTACTTTTCATCATTGTTTGCATTTTGATACCATTTTTAGTGAATTCACTTTGCCTTTGCAATATTATGACAGTAATGCTAAAGGGGAATGAAAGATTTGTCCATGTGATGAGAACCCACCTGCCAATGCAGGAGACATAAGAGACGCGAGTTCAACCCCTGGGTCGGGAAGAGCCTCTGCTCTTGGCCATGGCAACCCACTCCAGTAATTTTGCCTGAAGAATCCCATGGACAAAGGAGCGTGGCAGGTTCCATAGGGCCCATAGGGTTACAGAGAGTCAGACATGACTGAAGCAACTTAGCACGCAAGTTAATATTTTAGAGGATGTAGGAAAGACATTTGAAAGACTGTAGTAAAGAGGAATTAAGAAATTTTGGGCGTGTTATTTAGAGCAAATTGTATTACTTACTATAGAAGAGAAAGGTATTTCCAGTTCCTATGAAGTGGTATTTCCCATTGTGAAGAGAAGTTGGATACTATAGTGTGCTAAATCCCTTAGCCTTATCAGGATTTAAGAGTTTGCATATTCAGCACTCCTGTAGCAAATGTATATGGAGTGCCTCCCAGAGCCAAGTATGGTTCTCATCCCTGGAGATGCAAGAGAAACAAAACAAAACAGAATTCTTGTCCTCCTGAAGCTAACATTCCACTAGGGAAAGGTGGGGATGGGGATGATAAATAAAATACTTTTTTAAAATTAAAAATTAAAAAATCTATCCAGTCAGCTTGTAATAATTGCTTAGAAGAAAAATGAAGCAGTGAAGGGGGATAGGGAGATCCAGGGAAGGAGCAGAAGCAGTTTTGAAATAAGGAACAGCTTCATAGAGAAAGCTCCTGAGTACAACCTGAAGGGGTCAGAGACAGCCCTGCAGCTGTGTAGGGGGTCAGGTGCACCAGGCAAGGGCCCAGGCCCAGAGGCCGCCAGGCTTATTGGCCAGCAAGGAGGCCAGTGGGTTTGAGCAGAGGCAGGAAGAGTGAGGTAAGCTCTAGAGCTTATCTGTCCTGATGAAGACCATGGCCTTTCCCCTGAATGAGGAGGGAGGTGGTTGAGAGAGGAGTGGGGGGACCTGACTTAACAAGTGTAAAGGATCACTCTGGCGCCTGTGTTCAGAACAGATAGTAGGAGCAAGGATGGAAGCAGGGAGCCCAGTTAGGTTGGGTCAGTATCCAAATGAGAGATGAAGGAGTTTTGACCAAGTGGTAGCAATAGTGTAATAAGAAGCTGCTGTTTTCTAGGTATGGCTGACAGGATTTGCTGATGGGTTGGGTGTGGAGTATGAGAGTAAAAGAGGGAAAGATGATGCCAGGCCTTTGGCCTAAGCTAGTGGAGGGATGGAGTTGCCCTTTACTGACATAAGGAAGACTTGAGGATGAGAGAGATGGGGAGGTTGGTGGAGCAGCAATCAAGAGTTCCGCTTTAGATGAGTCAGGTTTGAGATGCCTGTTGAGGTGATGTTACATCAGGCTGGAGTTGAGTGGAAAGGTCCCAACTCAAAATTGAAATTTAGGAATCATTAGCAAATAGGTAATATTTCAGGCCTCGAGATTATATGAGATCTGGTCTAAAGAAGTAAGGATTGAGCTCTGGGATTTTCTTTCTGTATTCAGAGGTTGGAACCACAAAGGAGACTGAGGAGAAGTCTTTGATTCGACACATCATAAAATGAGGACTGTGAAATGAATGTTGTACTTATCAGTGTGGCGGTCACTGGTGTTGATGCAAGAGCACTCTAGGAGTGGGACAGAAAATCTGATTGGTATGCTTTGAAGAGAGAATCAAGGGAAAGGGATTGGAGTTGTGTCAAATCAAAGACTTCTCAGTCTCCTTTGTGGTTCCAACCTCTGAACACGGAAAGAAAATCCCAGAGCTCAATCCTTATTTCTTTAGACCAGATCTCATATAATCTCAAGGCCTGAAATATTACCTATTTGCTAATGATTCCTAAATTTCAATTTTGAGTTGGGACCTTTCCACTCAACTCCAATCTGATATAACATCACCTCAACAGGCATCTTAAACCTGACTCGTCTAAAGCTGAACTCTTGAACTCTTATTTGAAAGCACTGCAGTCGTCCTAACAGTAAATAATTTTATTTCTAGCTCCACCTATTTAGCAGTCAGACTTGGATCACTTTATCAATGATTGGTGGAAGTAAAATAAATGTACTACTATACTGAAGGCTTCCCAGGTGGCTCAGAGGTTAAAGCATCTGTCTGCAATGCAGTCACCATTTGCAGTGATTTTGGAGCCCAGAAAAATAAAGTCAGCCACTGTTTCTACTGTTTCCCCATCTATTTGCCATGAAGTGATGGGCGGATAGGGAGGCCTGGCGTGCTGCAGTTCATGGGGTCGCAAAGAGTTGGACACGACTGAGCGACTGATCTGATCTGATCTGATGGGCCCAGATGCCATGATCTTCGTTTTCTGAATGTTGAGCTTTAAGCCAGCTTTTTCACTCTGCTCTTTCACTTTCATCAAGAGGCTCTTTAGTTCTTCTTCACCTTCTGCCATAAGGGTGGTGTCATCTGCATATCTGAGGTTATTGATATTTCTCTCGGCAATCTTGATTCCAGCTTGTGCTTTCTCCAGTCCGGTGTTTCTCATGATGTACTCTGCATGTAAGTTAAATAAGCAGGGTGACAATATACAGCGTTGGCATACTCCTTTTCCTATTTGGAACCAGTCTGTTGTTCCATGTCCAGTTCTAACTGTTGCTTCCTGACCTGCATACAGGTTTCTCAAGAGGCAGGTCAGGTGCTCTGGTATTCCCATCTCTTTCAGAATTGTCCACAGCTTATTGTGATCCACACAGTCAAAGGCTTTGACATAGTCAATAAAGCAGAACTAGATGTTTTTCTGGAACTCTCTTGCTTTTTCCATGATCCGGTGGATGTTGGCAATTTGATCTCTGGTTCCTCTCCCTTCTCTAAAACCAGCTTGAACATCAGGAAGTTCATGGTTCACATATTGCTGAAGCCTGGCTTGGAGAATTTTGAGCATTACTTTACTAGTGTGTGCTGCTGCTGCTGCTGCTGCTAAGTCGCTTCAGTCGTGTCCGGCTCTGTGCGACCCCATAGACAGCAGCCCACCAGGTTCTGCCATCCCTGGGATTCTCCAGGCAAGAACACTGGAGTGGGTTGCCATTTCCTTCTCCATTGCGTGAAAGTGAAAAGTAGAAGTGAAGTCGCTCAGTCACGGCCCACTCGACCCCATGGACTGAAGCCTACCAGGCTCCTCCATCCATGGGATTTTCTAGGCAAGAGTACTGGAGTGGTTTGCCATTGCCTTCTCCATACTAGTGTGTGAGATGAGTGCAATTGTGTGGTAGCTTGAGCATTCTTTGGCATTGCCTTTCTCTGGGATTGGAATGAAAACTGACCTTTTCCAGTCCTGTGGCCACTGCTGAGCTTTCCAAATGTGCTGATATATTGAGTGCAGCACTTTAACAGTGTCATCTTTTAGGATCTTTGCAGCTTCATTGAAATATTATTGACAAATAAAAATTGTACATAGTGTTTATGCAGTCTGATTTTTTAAAAAGCATACCGTGTGATGATTTAATATTTTCATAAATTTGAAATGATTGCCCCAGGCAAGTTACAATTAATACAGCCATCACCTCACATAATTACCTTTGTGTGCCTATGTAATGAGAACACTAGATCTGCTCAGTAAATTTCAAGTACACAATACATACTATTACCTATAATCATCCTGCTGAACATTAGTTCCATGTCATGAGTGATGATTTGTACCCTTTGACCAACACCTTCCCATTTCCCTCTCCCTCAGCCCCTGGCAACTACCCTTCTGCTCTCTGGTTCTGTGAGTTTGACTTTTTTAGATTCCATATCACATTTAAGTGAGATCATTCGGTATTTGTCTTTCTGTGTCTAACTTCTCTCTGCGTGGTATCATCCAGGTTCATTCATGTTGTCACAAATGGCAGAATTTCCTCCTTTTTATGGCTGAATAATATTTGTTGTATATATACAGCACCTTTCTCATCCACTCATCTGTCAGTGGATGCTTAGGTTGTTTCCATACCTTGGTTATTGTGAATAATGCTGCAGTGAACATGCAGGTGTCTCTTGGAGATAAGATTTCACTTCCTTTGTTTATATACCCAGAATTCTAGAAGTTGAAGAAGTGTAGAACTTGAAGAAGAACTTGTTAGTGCTGTTCAGTTTTTCTAGACCTCTTTGTTCACTGCAGTATTTAGAAACCTTACATAATTTAACTTTTGATTTGCCAGTAATTATTAGAGAAACAAAACAATTCTAGACTAAACTATGTTCAATAAAAATAGGCATACACCCATTTGATTTAAAAAAATTTGATGATTTTTTTGTTCCCAGCTCTTGGTCACATGGCCATAAACACACATATGCCAAAGAAATACTGATGCTTCTGTGTATTCACGGAACTATCTGATAAGTAGTAGTACTTTTGACAGATTTATGCAATTGAATACAATCAATTAAAAGATATGTGCACATTGTTATTTAGGGGTGGTGGAGAAGGCGATGGCACCCCACTCCAGCACTCTTACCTGGAGAGTCTCATGGATGGAGGAGCCTGGTAGGCTGCAGTCCAGGGGGTCACAAAGAGTCAGACACAACTGAGCGATTTCACTTTCACTTTTCACTTTCATGCATTGGAGAAGGAAATGGCAGCCCACTCCAGCACTCTTACCTGGAGAGTCCCATGGATGGAGGAGCCTGGTAGGCTGCAGTCCAGGGGGTCGCTAAGAGTCAGACACAACTGAGCGATTTCACTTTCACTTTTCACTTTCATGCATTGGAGAAGGAAATGGCAACCCACTCCAGTGTTCTTTCCTGGAGAATCCCAGGGACGGCGGAGCCTGGTGGGCTGCCGTCTATGGGGTCGCACAGAGTCGGACACGACTGAAGTGACTTAGCAGCAGCAGCAGCCAAGTCATATAGAAGCAAATGCAAGAACACACATGGTTTATTTAGCTATTTTTTCAACATTGGGTCTTCATGAAATTCCTCTGCTGTATTTTACTGTAAAAAAAAAAAAAGTCTTAGTTGTGGCATGCAGGATCTTTAGCTGTAACGTATAAGATCTACCTCCCCAAGCAGGGATCGAACCTAGGCCTCCTGCATTGGGAGCACAGAGTCCTAACCTCTGGACCACTCGGGAAGTTCCTGTTTTACTTTTTAACCTAAGTATATTAAAACTAGCTAAGAAACCTGTATTTTCTCTTATGGTGTCTTTTTTTCTTTAGTCTAAGTTAAAAATTTTTTTAATGTCCTGGATGTGGCATTGTCAGAACAGTTTAGGCATTCTAACTTTGGTGACAATTTTAACCCTGATATGTCTTTTTCCAAGAGCCAGATGGCACTGATTCTTTAATTTAAATCTCTTTCTGCCACTTCCTCATTTGGGGCTGTGTTTGCCTCTTGGTTGTTTTTCTTAAAAACAGAACAAAAACTGGTATTGTCTGTGTTTTCCCCACAGTGAGCTTATTTTTATCTCATCTATTCAGATGATCTGTTCAATTTGTACTTCAAGTTATTTCCTTGGTGAGCGCCTAGAATTTACCCAGCTTTCAGTCTGCTTCCTGCCTGCTGTGCTATTTATTCCATTTTCAAATGAGATTTCTTAGACCTTAGTTAATTCAGCTTCTTGAAGAGAGTTAGATATCATTGCTCCCACCCTTCATTTGATCTTTGTCTTTTGCTGAAACATGTAACACAAGCAGTATTTTTTCCTTCTTAGAAAGCAGTGGCAGAAGTGCACAGCAGTAGGAATCAAGTGGTAATGACTACTTTAGATTCAAGGAAAATGTAAAGGAAGTGTTAGTCGCTCAGTTGTGTCTGACTCTTTGTGATCCCCCGGACTGAAGCCTGCCAAGCTCCTCTGTCCATGGAATTCTCCAAGCAAGAATACTGGAGTGGGTTGCCATTTCCTTCTCCAGGGGATCTTCCCGACCCAGGGATTGAACCCCTGTCTCCTGCACTGCAGGTGGATTCTTTTCCCTCTGATCCACCAAGGAAGTAAGACTTTAGGTTCTGTATCATTTAAATATTTGGTTGTAACAGAAAACCTAATTTAAACTGTCAATAAAAAAGGGAATTTATTGATACCTGTATTTGAAAAGTCCATAGTTAGTATGAGCTTCATGTGAGGTTTAATCAAGATCTGGCTCTGTTTCCCTGTGTGCTTCCCATCTCCAGCACCCCTACCTTTCTCTTTATCTGTTCCTCTCTCTCTCCCTCTGTCCCTTCTGAAATCCATGTCAAAATGACTAAAGCAATTTTAGATATTCTGTCTACACCTTATTATCAGAAAAAAAGAATATATCACTTTAATATATATGGTTTTTCCAGTGGTCATGTATGGATGTGAGAGCTGGACTGTGAAGAAGGCTGAGTGCCAAAGAATTGATGCTTTTGAACTGTGGTGTTGGAGAAGACTCTTGAGAGTCCCTCGGACTGCAAGAAGATCCAACCAGTCCATTCTAAAGTAGATCAGTCCTGGATGTTCATTGGAAGGACTGATGCTAAAGCTGAAACTCCAGTACTTTGGCCACCTCATGCAAAGGGTTGACTCATTGGAAAAGACCCTGATGCTGGGAGGGATTGGGGTGGGAGGAGAAGGGGATAACAGAGGATGAGATGGCTGGATGGCATCACCGACTCTATGCACATGAGTTTGGGTGAACTCCGGGAATTGGTGATGGACAGGGAGGCCTGGCATGCTGCGATTCATGGGGTTGCAAAGAGTCGGACACGACTGAGCGACTGAACTGAACTGAATATATATCACAGTAAGTAAAGGGTCTTATTGGACTGAAATATGTCTACTTCTAAATAAAACCACTGCATAAGAACCTACTGCAGAGGACAGGGAACTCTACTTAATACTCTATAATGACCTATATGGGAAAAGAGTCTAAAAAAAGAGTGGATATATGTATAACTGATTCACTTTACTGTATAGTAGAAACTAAGATAACATTGTATTAATAAATCAACTACACTTCAATAAAAATTAATTAAAAAACAATAAACCACCAGCTAGAAGAAGCTAGAAAAATGTAACCAGAATAAACCAGCAGCTAGAAGAATGTACTATGTTACATGTTACATGGCTTGGAGTCAGAGCTTATTTCCTCAAAACATACTTAGGGACAGCCAGGAGTGATAGTGCTGGGTACCAGGGACAGAAAAAGGCATGAATGGTGGCAGCCAGTTGTGTCCACAACTGTGGCACTGGGCCTCCAAGGGAATGGAAAGCACGGTTAGTTTTGGCCAGTATATAAGATCTTCGGCCTTTATAAGACCTGGTTCTGAACTCATTGTCAGGTGGCAAGTCAGAGGCAACCATGTGGAGGAGTAAGCATGTGGTAGGAGGAATGGAGAACAAAAACAAACCCTTCTTCCAAAATAAGCTTACAGCAGAAATTCCAAAATGAATGAAAAAGATCCAGTGTCAAGAAAAATCCATCCAGCGGTGTTGCACAAACTCAGTCCTAGTGTAAGTAATTTTAGGAAACTATCCAACAAAATTTTTTTTTTCCTTTTTTTATTGAAGTGTGGTTGCTTTAAATGTTTTGATTTAAGGGGTACAGCATAGCAATTCAGTATATTTGCAAATTATATTCCATTATAGGTTATTACAAGATAATGGATATAGTTCCCTCTTCATACAGTATATACTTATTGCTCCAAGAAAGACTTTCAATGTCCTTATGCTCTAGTAGAGAAAGCATTTGCATTTATTCAAAATGGTAAATTATGAAACAAAAAGTAACAAGAGCAGATGGAGATGAAGACAAAATTAGAACTCTTAGAAGTGAAAAAGTACAGTAGTTGAGGGTTTTTTTTTTTTTTTTGGATGTGTGATAAACTTAGACTCAATCCAGCCAGAGATAATAAATCAATTAGAAGATAGTGCTGAGAACTGTACCTAGAAGCTGTCATCCCTGAGGGAGCCAGGCATCCAACCCAACTGGTCCTCAGTCTCCTCAGGTTGCCCAAACGGGGAGACCAGGTCTCACAGGCACTGCTATTAGGTCACAGAGTAGGGATGGGGGAGAGGTTCACTGCTCCTCGAGGCCTGGGCCTTGGCTAGTTGGGGGCCTTACTGAGGTCTCTGGAGCCCTCAGAATGTAGTTGCCAGTCTGTTCCCTGGGCCCTCCAGCTCACCTGCTGGCCCAAGGCTGGGTGAGCTGGAGGATCTCCAGGAGAAGGCTTGAATCTGCCTTGTACTCATTCTCCACCTGACGACCACCACCATTGACCCTTGGCTGAATTGCTTCCCTAATGGTCCCTCATTGACAGTTACTTGTGAGCAGGATCCACTGTGGTGCTGACCAGTCCTCTCGAGTTGTGTAGACTAGGGAGTGTCCTTTTCCACCCTTTGTCACTATGGGTGTTTTATATTAAGGATACCACACACACACTAGCTTCCATCTAGCACGTAATTCAGAGCATGAATGGGAGCAGGTTATAGAATTGTGAAAACCTGTTATGTTGAAGATGATGTACCTTGTATTTCTACCATAGATCATGAATAAGGCCAGAACCCTAGAAATGAGGGTTGACATGAAAAGTTACAGCCTCTCTAGTTCTCAGTATCGTCTGTAAACCTGGGAGCTTGGGTTAGATAATCTCTTAGATGATCCTAGATCACTCTTCAGCTGTAAAAATTTCATAGAAATACTCCTAAGAACAGTCTTTTGCTTTCAGATGATTTGAGGTGAAGTCTGGTTAAATTTTGTGTCCTTTTTAGAAAATAAGGAATAATTTACAAAAAGTTGTAATTCCTATATTTTAAAATAACACTGAATAAATGAATAAGTAAGAAGGTCATTTTTGTAGCACTTTAATAATTCTGTGTATATGAAGTCCAGCACTGGAATCATATTTATGCTATTTATTTGCCTAGTAATCTCTTCTCCCCTCTCCTACCCTGGCTGCTTTAGCTGGTTTATGGGATTTTAGTTCCTCCACCAGACCAGGGACTGAACCCAGGCCCTTGGCAGTGAAAACACCAAGACCAAACCACTAGACCGCCAGGGAATTCCCTTCCTTCCTCCCTCCTCCCTTTCTTTCTTTCTTCTTTGAGGTATAATTGACACACATTATATTCAGATCAGATCAGATCAATCGCTCAGTCATGTCTGACTCTTTGGGACCCCATGAATCGCAGCATGCCAGGCCTCCCTGTCCATCACCAACTCCCGGAGTTCACTGAGACTCACGTCCATCGAGTCAGTGATGCCATCCAGCTATCTCATCCTCCGTCTTCCCCTTCTCCTCCTGCCCCCAATCCCTCCCAGCATTAGAGTCTTCTCCAGTGAGTCAACTCTTCGCATGAGGTGGCTATAAGTACTGGAGTTTCAGCTTTAGCATCATTCCTTCTCTTTTCTAAGGAAAATTAAAGTTTAGACCAGTTCTGAATAATTTCAGAATTAGTAAAAATGACAATAAGTGACTGAAATGAGACAAAGGAAAACTTGAGAGGCCCTTGTTCTGGCTTTATACTAGTACTGCTGCTGCTACTGCTGCTAAGTCGCTTCAGTCTTATCCGACTCTCTGCGACCCCATAGACCGCAGCCCACCAGGCTCCTCCGTCCCTGGGATTCTCTAGGCAAGAACAATGGAGTGGGTTGCCATTTCCTTCTCCAATGCTAGATGCTCACATTGCTCTTGAAGCCCAGGTGGGCCACAAGGTGGCACCATTAGGTCATGTAAGTAAAATACTGAGGTAGCTAGGAAAAAACTGTTTTAAAAATCAAATAACTTTATTGCAAAAGTAATATACTTCACATTGACCTCCCAGTACTAATTTGATGTCTTTATTTTATTATTACAGATTAAAAATTGGAAATTTCAGTGGGAAGAAGTCCCTTGCTAAGAATTTTTAACATGGTGAACACAGTAAAAATTTTTAGAAAATGCTAAAAGACATCAGAATAAAATATCTAAGATAATATTCTCTTTGTAAAAAATTAATTTTTATCTATCTTAAGCCAGTATTTTTCTGAAATTTGAGTTGTAACTAAAAAAATTTTTTGGCTGCACCAGGCAGCATGTGAGCTCTCAGTTCTGGAGCCAGGGATTAAACCCATGTCCTCTGCATTGGAAGCACAGAATCTTAACCACTGAGCTGCCAGGGAAGTCCCACTAAATTTTAATAATTTTAAAATAATGGTTAAGTAATATAAATACTTCAGGATATATATTTTAGAAATTCTTGTTTTGTTTGTTGTGATTTCCTGATGGAGAAATAAAATTTTAGGCAAGTATTTTCTCACTATTCCAACAAGTAAGAAATGCTTAAGAATATTGAGTCCAGGAACATGGTCACTTCCTGTAAGTGGAAAACACTTCCAAATATTTTATTTTTCTTACTCTTAAAAAAGTCTAATTTGTGTGAGATGATTGCAAAGAGTTTATCAGAATGATATGTGCTGGATTGACACAAGAAACATTTCCAGATGTTTATTGTTTTGCCACAGTTTAAAAAGTTTACTTTTAGTGAAATGATTCTAAGAGTTAATTCAAAGTATGTAGGCTAGACTAATGTTTCCCTTTATATAACCTTTGATGAAATTTGCTAAAAACTAATTCATTATATTAAAAAGAATCTTATGAAAACAAACTTAAGGACATAGTTTTTTCGCCCATAAAAGTAAGAATAATGATATCAATAGTACTCACCGTATAGGTCTTTTTCATGAGGACTCAGTTATTACTCGGGGAAGGCGATGGCACCCCACCCCAGTACTTTTGCCTGGAAAATCCCATGGACGGAGGATCCTGGTAGGCTCCAGTCCATGGGGTCGCTAAGAGTCGGACACAACTGAGCGACTTCACTTTCATTTTTCACTTTCATGCATTGGGGAAGGAAATGGCAACCCACTCCACTGTTCTTGCCTGGAGAATCCCAGGGATGGGGGAGCCTGGTGGGCTTCCTTCTATGGGGTCGCACAGAGTCGGACACGACTGAAGCGACTTAGCAGTAGCAGTTATTACTAGAAAAATACTTAAACAGTGCCTGGCGTATAATAACCTGATAAATGTTACACATGTTGCTAAGCAGTTGTTTGCAGAGTAATAGCAAACATATAAATCATTTTGCCCTTTCCATTATAAATAATAATCATAACATAATAAATATTTATAAATTCTTTATTCCCTAAGAATATCACCTAAGTAATACCCGATTAGCCCACTTTTAATTAATATAAATATATGAGCTTAAGCACAATGTACTGGCCTTTCTTAAAGTAGCATTCTCTAATTCACACATTTGAAATTAACCTCCCCTTTACTGCAATAAAAGATTTTTAATAATGAAGTAATTGATAACTTGGTGTTGAAGAAATCACAAAATTAAAAAATTTTAGTTAAATTCGACTTGGGAATACCATAAAATGTGTATGTTCCACAAATTTAAATATAAACTAAAATTATATCTTGTGGTGAGTCCAGCTCTATCTAAAAAGTACTCTTTTGAACTTCTGTTAATTATTTTTGAGCCTTGGAAGTAGAATTCAGAAGGTTCTACTTTTAAACTTCCTCCTTTAAGTATTCTTCATGGTACTGAAATAGCCTGAAATGATGTGTGTGTGCTAAGTTGCTTCATTCTGACTCTTTGTGACCCTGTGGACTGTAGCCTGCCAGGCTCTTCTGTCTGGGCTTCTCCAGGCAAGAATACTTGAGTTGGTTGCCATGCCCTCCTCCAGGGGATCTTCCCAACCCAAGGAAGGGATCAAACCCAAGTCTGCTGCACTGCAGGCAGACTAAAAAGCAGAGACATCACTTTGCCAACAAAGGTCTGCATAGTCAGAGCTATGGTTTTTCCAGAAGTCATGTACAGGTGTGAGAGTTGGACCATAAAGAAGGCTGTGCACCGAAGAATTGATGCTTTTGATTTGTGGTGCTGGAGAAGACTCTTGAGAGTCCCTTGGACTGCAAGGAGATTAAACCAGTCAATCCTAAACAAAATCAACCTTGAATATTCATTGGAAGGACTGATGCTGAGGCTGAAGCTCCAATACTGTGTCCACCTGATGGGAAGAGCCGACTTATTGGAAAAGACTCTAATTGTAGGAAAGATTGAGGGCAGGAGAAGGGGGCAGCGTAGGATGAGATGGTTAGATAGCATCACTGACTCAATGGACATGAATTTGAGCAGACTCCAAGAGAGAGTGAAGGACAGGGGGCCTGGCAGGCTATAGCCCATGTGGTCGCAAAGAATCGTACCCGACTTAGCGACTGAACGACAACAGCAAAAGGATCCTAAATCTAACTTAGTTTAAGATGAACGGTAAATAAGAATCTTGGAAGTTTTATAGTGAGCAAAGCAAGCATTGCATTAAGATTGCTATCACAGCAACACCATTTGCCAGTGAGAAATGAAACTGGTTCCACAGCCTTTCATCATAGTCAGGCTCATCCGTGTCACATTTTTTAAATACATTGCCTGAAAACTTATTATGATAGTCAAATTTTATCCAAAAATACTATTTAAAAATTATCTTAGACTCGGAGAAGGCAATGGCACCCCACTCCAGTACTCTTGCCTGGAAAATCCTATGGATGGAGAAGCCTGGTGGGCTGCAGTCCACGGGGTCGCTAAGAGTCGGACACGACTGAGCGACTTCACTTTCACTTTTCACTTTCATGCATTGGAGAAGGAAATGGCAACCCACTCCAGTGTTCTTGCCTGGAGAATCCCAGGGACGGGGGAGCCTGGTGGGCTTCCGTCTATGGGGTTGCACAGAGTCAGACACGACTGAAGTGACTTAGCATAGCATAGCATAGCATAGGGCGGATTCTTTTTTAATATGCTAGGAAATTCAATAATAAAATTATGGTACATGCAAACAATAGAATATAACCATTAAAAGTAATTTAGAAGACTGGTAACATGGAAGCCTGTTCACAATATAATAAAAAGTTTAACATTAGTATGTACAGTATGAATTAAACATTCATATAGAGAAAAAAGCTGTGAGATTGTAATGTCAAAATATTAATGATAGTTACTTCTAGTTGTTAGGATTAGGATAACGTACTTCTCTTTGTTCATGTTTATTTTCTTAAGAATTTTACAATGGACTATAGAACTAGTCATAAGAAAAATGTAACTTCGAAATTCTGTTAGAGTGAACTTAATTGAGTGTACATTTAGCAAAGAATTATTGGATCCCCCCATGTCTAGGTTTTAAGAAACAATGTGCCAGGCACTGTGTAATCTGCCAGGATACACAGACAAGTCAGACCCGTTTTTTGTCTTCTTAGAGGCATGGTCTGTCAGGAATTTAAAAAACAGTTGTAAACAAGCAACAAAGCTTTGTATAAACCATTTTCTCATGATTATCTTGATAATTGTATAGAAGCTGCATGGCATTTTGGAAATCTTACAGACTAAATTTGAAAACCACTCTGACAATAATACACTTACACACATTAAATTTTCTAAGTCTTGGAAATTATCAAGACCACTCTATTACAGAAATACAGAGCTTCCAGGGAGGACTCAGTGGTAAAGGATCCCCCTGCAATGCAGGAGATGTAGGTTTAATCCCTGAGTCAGGAAGAGCCCCTGGAGAAGGAAATAGCAACCCACTCCAGTATTCTTGCCTGAGAAATCCCGTGGACAGAGGAGCCTGCTGGGCTATAGTCCATTGGGTTGCAAAAGAGTTGGACATGACTTAGTGACTAAACAACAACATTAAGGAAATATAGCTGCTAAAGATAAATAGATGGGGAAATATATTATCTGTGTTTTGGGAAAGGGTTTAAAGAATGTTAAAATTTTTACTTGCTCACAGCTAAATTTCTTTTACATAGGGCTTTTTATCCCCTTGTCTAATATCTGTGGATCCGTGCATTGCTTTGGTTTTACGAAAGGTAATTTTAAAGTTCAGGCAGTTAGGATTTAATAAATTCATTGGACATTCTTGTTTTATGGCTCTTTGAGATCATTTTATGTTTTAAAAACAACTGTGTCCTTCTAATAGGGTAAGAATAACCAGGTCAGGTATAGTGAATCCAGATTCGGGGGTTCCATTTACTAATATCATTCTCAGTTTTAGTACTTTCCCTTGACATTAGAAAATGCAGGCAATAAGATCTGATAGCATATCTCTTCAGGTATGCCATTTTTCCTTGAATTTTGTTGAGTGTTTGGTACTTTGATCTCTGATCAAAGTTGCTTGTGTAGGCATAAGGCTGTCAGTCCATTTGAACCAAGAATGTAGTATTTGGTCTTGCCTTTCCCAGTGACTTTTCACAATGAAAAATAAATCAATACATTATGTATGGTTGGTGATATTGGATATAGAAGACCAATTTAAAGCTATGGTATAGTAAGTATATGTTAAAATAGAACATGTTTTCTTCAGTATTTCTTAACCATCAAGAATACTTAAAGCTGTTGAGATTGGTCTAAAATTAATGTAAAATAAAACTATAAAATATAAAAGAAAAAGAGTATTAACTAGAACTTTATTATTAAGTTGGCGACTCATAAGTTTTCACGGAAACCGCCTTACTGTTTATTATGGGGTTTATATAAGCGCTGTTTGGTTTTAGGAGCTCTTGTTACTGAGATCTGGGTGACTGCCTTGTCCCAGAGAATGAGTGACTCCATCCTCATGAAGTTTCCTGTGCAGTATAACAGAGCACGGAGTTGGAAGTTTTAAAGCTAATACGAGCCCTCTAAGACCTGACCCCCAAAGTCCTGCTTCTAACAATCCCAGGGAGTTGGCCTCTGAACCAGTCGTTGAACACTGTCCCTTAGGAATCAAAACTAGGCCATGGTGAACAACCTGAGGACTTTCTGGGGCTTGACTATTCCCAGTATTGGCTGTTTTTGTGGTTTTTCCTCTGCGAGGAGGAACCAGTTTTCTTTTTCTTTCTTCGAGGTCTTGATTCCCCACTAGAGGTCACCCAGTTGTTAGAAACTGCTGTGTTAACAGGGAATCAGTGCTCTATGCAAGCCAGAGTACAGTTGAGGACTGGTCTCAGAGCTGTGCCCAGCCACGGGAGGGTGGTAACTTACATTTTGGGTACTTGAGTCATATAGCTATTATGTAACTGAAGTGGGGCTCAAAGCTAGGTGTTCGAGTTCCAGATACATTCTGGGTGGAGCAGCCAAGCCCTCTGAACATCTGACTGTAGAGAAACTGCCTCTAGAGTCCTGTACACTCCTGAAAGCAGCCCCTGGCAGGAGAGTCTGACTGCATAGCATCCCTCTCCCTCCTGCATTCCCCACCTCTAAGGCCGCCTCCAGTGTGCTCACATCCTTTCACAAGGTGACAGACTCAGCCTTTTGTGAGTCTTGAAAGATATCACACATTAATGCTTGTGAAATGGTTCTTATGACACATTCCCTTTGGTAAATACCAGGGCTTCCACCTGAGCCCTTCCACATGGTGAGTTCTACAAATTCTTCCATAAATAACCTCTTACTCTTCTAGCACCCAGAGAAATGACCTCAAAGAAGACCTTTCTTTCTTCCTTTTTTTTTTTTTCCCCTTACATGGGGAAAATGAATACCTTCAGACTCAACAATATTTTCATCAAAATTTTTAGGCTTCCATATGACTCAGAAATTGCACTCCTGGCCATTTATCCCAGAATAATGAAGATTTATATTCCTATAAAAAACATGTACCTGAATGTTTTAGAAGCTTTAGCATAACACCCCAAACTAGAGATAATCAGATGTCCTTCAGTAAGTAGACAGTTAAACTGTGGTACATCCATACCATAGAATACTACTCAACAGTTTAAAAAAAAAAAGAAACTGTTTATACAGACAACAACCCAGGTAAATCTCCAGAGAATTATGTTGAGTGGAAAAAAAAAAAAAAATCCTCAAAGGTTGCATACTGTATGGCTCCATTTATGTATCATTCTTAAAATGACAGAATTCTAGAAATGGAAGACGGTAGTGGTTTCCAGGGGTTAAGGGAAAGTAGGGGCAGGAGTGGAATAGGTGTGGCTGTAAGTGGGCAAAGACCCTGGTGGGGATGAAGAGGTTCTGGGCCCGTGTCTTGACTTTATCAGTGTCAGTTAATATCCTGACTGATGTTGTACTACAATTTTACTCTATGTTATCATGAGGGAAACTGACTGGATGCCACACAGGATCTCTCTGTATTATTTCTTACAGCTGAAGCTAAATGTACAATTATCTCAAAAAATTTAACTGAAAAAAATCTTTAGTCCTCTTCATCCTTCGGACTATAGTTAATATATATCATGATTTTTATTCATTCCTATTATTTTGGGTGGAAGCTATTAATAGCTTTCTAGTGATTTATTTAGGGTCTTTGACATTTTCTTGGCAGGTTTCTAGTAAGTCTAATGCATTTATAAAATATTTAGTTTGAAATTGTAAATTTGTAATTTGATCAAGTTTATTTTCTTATGGGGCCTTGTCATGTCAAAAGAAATTGGCAAAAAATAGTCTTTCTTGTGAATTTAAGGAAACATTTGGATTACTTCAGGGGTGCATAACTATATAATCTGTAATTCTGTCTCCAATCACAAAGCAGCAATTGTCCTTTTCATAATATTGGGTTGACTGAAAAGTTCATTTAGGTTTTCTCATTAAGGTTGTACGGAAAAACCTGAGTGAACTTTTTGGCTAACTCAATATAAATGTTACAAACTTCAAAATAACCCCTGTACCATTTTAACATTGAAAAAGGCAGATTTTATATTAATATATTAGAGGCTTTAGTCATGAACACTCAGCTCCAGTGGGCAGGACAGGAGAGGAAAATAGTAAGCTTTGGGTAAACACAGATTATTTGTTCAAGGAAATCAATTGAGTGATTTGATAAATCAGTGATAAATGAATTTTGTCTAAATTGGTATTACAGACCGACAGAAAACTAGGAAACAGTCGAGAAGGGTGGATGTTTTGAGCATTACTGTGTCATCAGGGTGTTTGCTGAGCTATTATGGCACTAGTTCTCTCGTGCAGTGTGTCAGCCCTTGTCTTCACTTCCAGCCTCTCACTGATAGCCTCTATGATACAACCTAATTTGCATTGGTAAATGGAGCTTCATAAAATGCCACTAATTACTTTCCTATATAAGTTTACTTAAGGGGACTTGATAACAGCATGAATGACTAGTAAAAGTCATGAATTTCAGCTGGAGCTATAAATTTGGAATTTAGACTTTACTTTCCAACTTTACCACTTTGCATGGTATCTAGAACATTTTTGGCACACAGAAATGTTTACCTAGCAAATTACTATGGATTTTTTGTGGTCCATACTTCCTGTCCATGACCTTCCTCCTTTCCATGTTCCTTCAAGAGGAGAGAGTGGTCAAACAGAAGTCTCTGGAAATGTCTCTCAGTGCCCTGAGGGGAAACCTGAGGGGCTCCCAGTGAAAGCACAGAGATGGGGCACCACCAGGGTGCAAGAGGGGTGAGGTCAGGTAGGTTGAAAAGACTGCACTTAGAGCTGAGCCAGTTTTCTTTCACACTGAGGAGACAAGATGGGGGAACAATCTCAGAGATTTAAGTATACCAGCATTCAAATTAGAAAATTTTTTTTTCCTTAAACGTACCTATTTCAGTTCAGTTCAGTCCAGTCACTCAGTCATGGGGTAGCTGACTCTTTGCTACCCCATGAACTGCAGCACGCCAGGCCTCCCTGTCCATCACCAACTCCCAGAGTCTATCCAAACCCATGTCCATCAAGTCGGTGATGCCATCCAGCCATCTCATCTGTCATCCCCTTCTCATGCCCCCAATCCCTCCCAGTATCAGGGTCTTTTCCAATGAGTCAGCTCTTCACATGAGGTGGCCACAGTATTGGAGTTTCAGTTTCAGCATCAGTCCTTCCAGTGAACACCCAGGACTGATCTCCTTTAGGATGGACTGGTTGGATCTCCTTGCAGTCCAAAGGACTCTCGAGTCTACTCCAACACCACAGTTCAAAAGCATCAGTTCTTTGGCGCTCAGCTTTCTTCACCGTCCAACTCTCACATCCATACATGACTACTAAAAACTATATAGCCTTGATTAGACAGACTTTTGTTGGCAAAGTAATGTCTCTGCTTTTAAATATGCCACCTAGGTTGGTCATAACTTTCCTTCCAAGGAGTAAGCATCTTTTAATTTCATGGCTGCAATCACCATCTGCAGTGATTTTGGAACCCCCAAAAAGTCTGACACTGTTTCCACTGTTTCCCCATCTATTTCCCATGAAGTGATGGGACCAGATGCCATGATCTTCATTTTCTGAATGTTGAGCTTTAAGCCAACTTTTTCACTCTCCTCTTTCACGTTCATCAAGAGGCTCTTTAGTTCTTCACTTTCTGCCATCAGGGTGATGTCATTTGCATATCTGAGGTTATTAATATTTCTCCCAGCAATCTTGATTCCAGCTTGTGCTTCTTCCAGCCCAGCATTTCTCATGATGTACTCTGTATAAAAGTTAAATAAGCAGAGTGACAATATACAGCCTTGATGTACTCTTTTTCCTATTTGGATCCAGTCTGTTGTTCCATGTCCGGGTCTAACTGTTGCTTCCTGACCTGCATATAGGTTTCTCAAGAGGCAGGTCAGGTGCTCTGGTATTTCCATCTCTTTCAGAATTTCCCACAGTTTATTGTGATCCACACAGTCAAAGGCTTTGGCATAGTCAGTAAAGCAGAAACAGATGTTTTTTCTGGAATTCTCTTGCTTTTTCCATGATCCAGTGGATGCTGGCAATTTGATCTCTGGTTCCTCTGCCTTTTCAAAAACCGGCTTGAGCATCTGGAAGTTCGTGGTTCATGTATCGCTGAAGCCTGGCTTGGAGAATTTTGAGCATTACTTTACTAGCGTGTGAGATGAGTACAATTGTGCGGTAGTTTGCGCATTCTTTGGCATTGCCTTTCTTTGGGATTGGGATGAAAACTGACCTTTTCCAGTCCTGTGGCCACTGCTGAGGTTTCCAAATTTGCTGGCATATTGAGGGCAGCACTTGCACAGCATCATCTTTCAGGATTTGGAATAGCTCCACTGGAATTCCATCACCTCCACTAGCTTTGTTCATAGTGATGCTTTCTAAGGCCAACTTGACTTCCCATTCCAGGATGTCTGATTGTAGGTGAGTGATCACACCATCCTGATTATCTTGATTGTGAAGATCTTTTTTGTACAGTTCTTCTGTGTATTCTTGCCACCTCTTCTTAATATCTTCTGCTTTTGTTAGGTCCATACCATTTCCTTTATTGAGCCCATCTTTGCATGAAATGTTCCCTTGGTATCTCTAATTTTCTTGAAGATATCTCTAGTCTTTCCCATTCTGTTGTTTTCCTCTATTTGCATTGATTGCTGAGGAAGGCTTTTTTATCTCTTCTTGCTATTCTTTGGAACTCTGCATTCAGATGGGAGTATCTTTCCTTTTCTCCTTTGCTTTTTGCTTCTCTCCGTTTCACAGCTATTTGTAAGGCCTCCCCAGACAGCCATTTTGCCTTTTTGCATCTCTTTTTCTTGGGGATGGATGGTCTTGATCCCTGTCTCCTTTACAGTGTCATGAACTTCCGTCCATAGTTCATCAGGCACTCTGTCTATCAGATTTAGTCCCTTAATCTATTTCTCACTTCCACGGTATAATCACAAGGGATTTGATTTAGGTCATACCTGAATGGTCTAGTGGTTTTCCCTACTTTCTTCAGTTTAAGTCTGAATTTGGCAATAAGGAGCTCATGATCTGAGCTACAGTCAGCTCCCAGTCTTGTTTTTGCTGACTGTATAGAGCTTCTCCATCTTTGGCTGCAAAGAATATAATCAGTCTGATTTCGGTGTTGACCATCTGGTGATATCCATGTGTAGAGTCTTCTCTTGTGTTGTTGGAAGAGGGTGTTTGCTGTGACCGGTGCGTTCTCTTGGCAAAACTCTATTAGCCTTTGCCCTGCTTCATTCTGTACTGTAAGGCCAAATTTGCCTGTTACTCCAGGTGTTTCCTGACTACCTACTTTTGCATTCCAGTCCCCTATAATGAAAAGGACATCTTTTTTGGGTGTTAGTTCTAAAAGGTCTTGTAGGTCTTCATAGTGGAGAAGGCAGTGGCACCCCACTCCAGTACTTCTGCCTGGAAAATCCCACAGACAGAGGAGCCTGGTAGGCAGCAGTCCATGGGGTCGCTGAGGGTTGGACACGACTGAGCGACTTCACTTTCACTTTTCACTCTTATGCATTGGAGAAGGAAATGGCAACCCACTCCAGTATTCTTGCCTGGAGAATCCCAGGGACGGAGGAGCCTGGTGGGCTGCCATCTATGGGGTCACACAGAGTCGGACACGATTGAAGTGACTTAGCAGCAGCAGCAGCAGCAGGTCTTTATAGAACCGTTCAATTTCAGCTTCTTCAGCATTACTGGTTGGGGCATAGACTTGGATTACTGTGATATTGAATGGTTTGCCTTGGAAACGAACAGAGATCATTCTGTCATTTTTGAGATTGCATCCAAGTACTGCATTTCGGACTCTTGTTGACCATGATGGCTACTCCCATTTCTTCTAAGGGATTCCTGCCCACCGTAGTAGATATAACGGTCATCTCAGTTAAATTCACCCATTCCAGTCCATCTTAGTTTGCTGATTCCTAGAATGTCGATGTTCACTCTTGCCATCTCCTGTTTGACCACTTCCAATTTGCCTTGATTCATGGACTTGACATTCCAGGTTCCTATGCAGTATTGCTCTTTACAGCATCGGACCTTGCTTCTATCACCAGTCACATCCACAGCTGGGTATTGTTTTTGCTTTGGCTCCATCCCTTCATTCTTTCTGGAGTTATTTCTCCACTGATCTCTAGTAGCATGTTGGGCACCTACTGACCTGGGGAGTTCCTCTTTCAGTGTCCTATCATTTTTTGCCTTTTCATACTGTTCATGGGGTTCTCAAGGCAAGAATACTGAAGTGGTTTGCCATTCCCTTCTCCAGTGGACCACATTGTGTCAGACCTCTCCACCATGACCCGCTGGTCTTGGGTGGCCCCACAGGGCATGGCTTAGTTTCATTGAGTTAGACAAGGCTGTGGTCCTAGTGTGATTAGATTGACTAGTTTTCTGTGATTATGGTTTCCGTGTGTCTGCCCTCTGATGCCCTCTCGCAACACCTACCATCTTACTTGGGTTTCTCTTACCTTGGACATGGGGTATCTCTTCACGGCTGCTCCAGCAAAGTGCAGCCTCTGCTCCTTACCTTGGACAAGGGGTCTCTCCTCACAGCCACCCCTCCTGACCTTGAACGTAGAGTAGCTCTTCTCGGCCTTCCTGCGCCCATGCAGCCGTACCTATTTGGTTTAACATAAATATTGGATTGTTTTTACTTTTTTTTCCCCACTGCAAATAGCATTTTATTTCTGAAATTGCTTTGTTGGGCTAACCTGAGATGCAGCCACCATTTCTAATGTGAAAAATATGCATTTCAAATTCTAGTACGTTAGAGCGAATTTTCACAGTCCAGTGAATTTTCTTCACTGCTGGTGGCACATTATCTGACTCTTCCATCTTTCTGACTGTGTTTGTGGGCTCCTTTTGCCACTTTATTACTCCTCAGTGGCTTTACCAACTTTGTAAGTTGATGCCTTACCCATTGATTGTCCAGAAAGTATTTACAGGTCCCTCTACATTGTCTAGGTTTAGTAGAACAGCAGGTCCTTTGTTATAACTGAATTTTCTCTTTACTGTAGATCCTCGCTGGCACATTTTTGGATATTCTGGTGAACCTTGTTAAGAATTCAGAGAAACTTCACGTGACAAAGAAAGATCCAGTCTTAAGGCTTACGTGAGTATTTTCTACTGTGGACTTCTTCACAGTATGCAAAAACTTCAGTGAACTGTGGTCTTGAATTTGGGTATATTCAGTTCTGTAATCAAGATGAAAAATGTGATCTATCGTTAGACTTTAGGCTTATTCAGTTTGGAGGTTAGTTTCTTAAGGACACAGAGAAACTCACATAATACACCATGCTTATTCTCACTCAAAAAATAGACAAGAAAGTCTTGCCCTTTTTACTGAGCCAGTATTCAAAAGAATCCCAGTCTGAAAACCACAAGAATTCTTACTGTGTTTGAACCAAAAAACACTGTGTTTTTTGGTTCAAAAACACCAAGTAGATTGTTTTTCATTATCTATTCTTAGAGAATTTAACCAAAGCACATTACCTCTTGAAAAATACTTGATACGTGGTATTTTAATTTTTAAGACATTTGTGATACCTCTGTCTTTTTTTATGATCCAGTTAATGAATACTATAGGGGAAAATAGGGAGATTATCTTGAATGAGAATTTTTGACTGTTTTTTGAGTTCTATCTTCCCATTGGGTTAGTTTCTTTTAAAAGTATTACATAATATCATAATCATGAAGTTTATCTTATCTTGATTTCTGTAATTCTTAATCATAAGCAGATTTCCCCCTTATTTAGAATTACCCTTAACAGTTCCTTCTCACCCTACATATCTGTGTTAATTCTATCTAGGATATCCCTCCAGTATGCCCCCTTCTCTCTGCTACTGTATTAGATCAAGTTATCCTCATTTCTTGCCTGG
This sequence comes from Tragelaphus eurycerus, assembly GCA_935064755.1. Lineage (NCBI taxonomy): Eukaryota > Metazoa > Chordata > Mammalia > Artiodactyla > Bovidae > Tragelaphus > Tragelaphus eurycerus. The sequence continues at coordinate 11,348,579 of CAKXYN010000035.1, read as the reverse complement.
ATTTCTACAATGACTTATTGATTGATCTCCCTGTCTCCAGTCTTGAGCCTCTCCAATCCAACCTCTTTATATTGCCAACAAAATCATCTTTTTGAAAGAATGATATACTAAGACTATGCCATTTCCTTGACTTAGAATGCTTCAATGACCCCTACTAAAATCAAGTATAGTAAATCTTACCATGGGCTTATTCAATTCAGTTGCTCAGTCATGTCCGACTCCCATGAATTGCAGCATGCCAGGCCTCCCTGTCCATCACCAACTCCCGGGGTTTACTCAAACTCATGTCCATCGAGTCGGTGATGCCACCCGGCCACCTCATCCTCTGTTGTCCCCTTCTCCTCCCGTCCCCAATCCCTCTCAGCATCAGGGTCTTTTCCAATGAGTCAACTCTTTGCATGAGGTGGCCAAAGTACTCGAGTTTCAGTTTCAGCATCAGTCCTTCCAGTGCACACCCAGGACTGATCTCCTTTAGGATGGACTGGTTGGATCTCTTTGCAGTCCAAGAAACTCTCAAGAGTCTTCTCTAACACCACAGTTCAAAAGCATCAATTCTTCAGCACTCAGCTTTCTACACAGTCCAACTCTCACATCCATACATGACCACTGGAAAAACCATAGCCTTGATTAGATGGACCTTTGTTGGCAAAGTAATGTCTCTGCTTTTGAATATGCTATCTAGGTTGGTCGTAACTTTCTTTCCAAGGAGTAAGCATCTTTTAATTTCACGGCTGCCATCACCATCTGCAGTGATTTTGGAGAAGAGAGATCTCTTCAAGAAAATTAGAGATACCAAGGGAACATTTCATGCAAAGATGGGCTCGATAAAGGACAGAAATGATATGAACCTAACAGAAGCAGAAGATATTAAGAAGAGGTGGCAAGAATACACAGAACTGTACAAAAAAGATCTTCACGACCAAGATAATCACGATGGTGTGATCACTCACCTAGAGCCAGACATCTGGAATGTGAAGTCAAGTTGGCCTTAGAAAGCATCACTATGAACAAAGCTAGTGGAGGTGATGGAATTCCAGTGGAGCTATTCCAAATCCTGAAAGATGATGCTGTGCAAGTGCTGCCCTCAATATGCCAGCAAATTTGGAAACCTCAGCAGTGGCCACAGGACTGGAAGAGGTCAGTTTTCATTCCAATTCCAAAGAAAGGCAATGCCAAAGAATGCTCAAACTACCGCACAATTGCACTCATCTCACATGCTAGTAAAGTAATGCTCAAAATTCTCCAAGCCAGGCTTGAGCAATACGTGAACCGTGAACTTCCAGATGTTCAAGCCGGTTTTTGAAAAGGCAGAGGAACCAGAGATCAAATTGCCAGCATCCACTGGATCATGGAAAAGGCAAGAGAGTTCCAGAAAAACATCTGTTTCTGCTTTATTGACTATGCCAAAGCCTTTGACTGTGTGGATCACAATAAACTGTGGGAAATTCTGAAAGAGATGGAAATACCAGAGCACCTGACCTGCCTCTTGAGAAACCTATATGCAGGTCAGGAAGCAACAGTTAGAACTGGACATGGAACAACAGACTGGTTCCAAATAGGAAAAAGAGTACATCAAAGTTGTATATTGTCACTCTGCTTATTTAACTTTTATACAGAGTACATCATGAGAAATGCTGGGCTGGAAGAAGCACAAGCTGGAATCAAGATTGCTGGGAGAAATATCAATATCCTCAGATATGTAGATGACACCACCTGATGACATCTACATTCTGTAGATGGCAGAAAGTGAAGAGGAACTAAAAAGCCTCTTGATGAAGGTGAAAGAGGAGAGTGAAAAAGTTGGCTTAAAGCTCAACATTCAGAAAATGAAGATCATGGCATCTGGTCCCATCACTTCATGGGAAATAGATGTGGAAACAGTGTCAGACTTTATTTTTGGGGGCTCCAAAATCACTGCTGCTGCTGCTGCTGCTAAGTCGCTTCAGTCGTGTCCGACTCTGTGCGACCCCATAGACGGAAGCTCACCAGGCAGATGGACTTATTGAGAAGATTAAATAAAATTCATTAAAAGCCCTTAATGCAGTGCCTGGCTCAGAACAGGCCCTCAGTCTGTCTTACCGTTTCCCCTTTGCCCCCATGGCAGCAGCAGAGCTTAACATGGCCCAGAACCAGAGGGGCAGTGGCTCTGTGGGAAACCAGGCTAAAAGGAGTACCGGCCAAGAATCTCACCAGACTCCAGAGCCAGGCTTTCTGAATCCCGGTGAGGTTAGGCACAATAGATTGATCTAGCATCCAATTCCATCTGTGTTCCAGAAAGACTTTGCCTGGTAAATTACAAGCCAGCTCATCTGTGACTAAGCTTTTGTAACCTTAGGAGCCATCTTTACAAACACATTAGTCTCTGCCTGTGTTTTCTTCTTTCAGCTTGTTTTCTCTTTAACTCCTTAGTAAAGTTTCTTGTGTCAGGCTTTAACTTTTTCTTAAATGAATCAAAGAAGAAATGGTTGCATATGGGGTGGAGATGCACATGCATGCATGCACACTGAGAGACCCAAGAGATTTCTAGGGGCAGGGAATGTCAGTGAAAGAGGTGTGGACAAACCCGTTGGTGAAGTGAGTCTACTCGGATGGGTGCAATATTAGCATGGACACAGCTATTCCCATGGAAACCTCATCTCTCCATCTTCAGACAGTGGACGTTTGGCAAAATCAGGTAGCTAGATAACCATAGAACAAAGCAGAATAGGATCACTACTGTAAAAAAGATGGACATTCTTAATTTTGTGATAGGTCTGGTTTTAAAATTTAGATTGCTGCTTTCCTTAGCTTTTCTCTATTAAAATTTGACCTTTGTGCTGTAAACAGCATTTGAAAGTGAAACTGATAGTCGCTCAGTCATGTCCAACTCTTTGCAACCCCCTGGACTGTAGCCCGCCAGGCTCCTCTGCCCGTGGGATTTCCCAAGCAAGAATCCTGGAGTGGGCTGCCCTGCTTTCCACCAGGGGCCTTCCTGACCCAGGGATCAAACCCACATCTACTGCATCCCCTGCAGTGGCAGGCAGACTTTACCCGCTGAGCCATCGGGGAAGCCCCAAACAGCATCGAGCAGGTCCTTACTGAGTGTGAATTAAGTTAATGGTTTTTTTCATGCTGAATTAGTTAACTTTTGAGCACATGATTCTGTTTTACCGTATAGAATATCTCAAGGACAATAAGAAACAAATATATGAAAGAGAACTGCTGTATGTGTATGTGTGTGTGTATAAGGAACTTACTGTCTATGTCTTCCCACAATGTAATAAAGCTAAATCTAAGCACTTATGTCTTGCTTTACTTTAAAAATATCTCAGTCTTTTTATATGATGAAAAGTGAAATATGGGAAAACTTAGACATTTTAATGGAAAATAAGATATAATTGATAACTCTGATGTTTCTGTTTGGTAAAGTAACTTATTAGAGGCAGGAGACCAAGAAGAGTAAGAAATAGTACTTTTCTAAATGCCTTCACTCTCTTGATTTAGTTTGGCTTCACTGAATCTCAACTCACTTCATGTTTCTTTACAGGCACATTCCATCCACCACATCTGAACAATGTCCTACGTTTTTGTAAATGATTCTTCTCAGACTAATGTACCCTTGCTACAGGCCTGTATTGATGGAGACTTTAACTACTCCAAGAGGCTTTTGGAAAGTGGCTTTGACCCAAATATTCGTGACAGCAGGGGCAGAACAGGCCTTCACCTCGCAGCAGCCAGAGGGAACGTAGACATCTGCCAGTTGTTACATAAATTTGGTGCTGATCTCCTGGCTACTGATTATCAGGGAAACACGGCTCTTCATCTCTGTGGCCATGTGGATACTATTCAATTCTTGGTTTCCAATGGACTCAAAATTGATATTTGGTAAGTTCTGTGGTTTTTGAAGTCTCGTCACTTCCTCCCATTAGCCTCTCAGCCAGTGGTCTAATCTTGGAATCTATTGATTTTGTTTCCTCATTGATCAAGTGTAGTGACAAGCTCAGAAAGGTATTGAGGACAATGAGTGAGGGAACAAGAGCCTGACCTCTAGATTTGTGCTGAAGCAATGTAAAGTTTTCTATGAAAATAGTGGCTAAGTTCTGCTACTAATTAATTATGTATTATAAGACAAGGGAAAAAGAACTAACATTTGTTGAAAATCTGTTATGACCTGGGCACTGTGTTTACTGTGTTAGCTCATTTAATCTTCAGAATGAATAGCTCTTAAGTATTAGTTTTATAGATGAAATGGTTGAGACAAGAATTCTGGGTTAAATGACTTAACACAGATGGAATTTAAAACTAGTTCCACCTGGTTCCAAAGCTTGTTTGCCTTCTATCGTGTAATATACCGCACTGGCTTCATTATCTCTCTGGACTCAGAGTCCTTCTTATACTGAATAATTTGAAGCAGTAGTGTTTTTTGTTTTGTTTTAGTGATACTTTGTCTCTTGAGTGGGAACAATATCAGGTCACTTTAAAAAAAAACCTTGACCTTTAAGATACATTTTTTATACCTAATTTATTGGTGCTATAATGTCCCTAAATCCAAATAAGACAGTAAATGATTCTGCTACTATAGGACAAAATGTGGTAGGAATTAACTATAGGATTCTCTGTTGGTTGGGCTTTCTCCTGTTGTTAAATGGTTAGGGGAACCAAAGCAGATTATTTGATTGCTTTTGAGCTTTTGTTTTTTTTTCTTTTAGTTTTTAGACATTTAAAAAAATAGATACTGTTCTCATGAAATATATAAATGTCAGATAAGAATGAATCTAGAATCTAGACTTTTCCAATTATTTTCTAGGAATATGCCCTTTTTTCTTTATTCTCATTTATCTACTCTTAACTATGTATATATTTTTCCTTTTTCCTAAAAGAAAAAAAAAGGTTAACTCAAAATTCAGGCTCCATCTCAACCACTGGTTCTGTTCTGGTTTTAATTTTGAGTTAATGGGGCCCATGCCTTCCTCACTGACATCCCCACAAATGGCTACTAACAGTATAGTGTAACAGCTATTTTTATTTTTATGAACTTTTTAGCAACCATCAAGGTGCTACACCCCTAGTTCTGGCAAAGCGCAGGGGAGTGAATAAAGATGTCATCCGATTGCTGGAATCGTTGGAAGAACAGGAGGTAAAAGGATTTAACAGAGGAACTCACTCAAAGCTAGAGACCATGCAGACAGCTGAGAGTGAAAGGTACTTAAGATTTCATTTTTTTAAGAGGCAAGTCACTTTAAGTGAATCTTTTTTTGTGGTTTGTTTCTTTTGTCTTTTTAAATTTATTTGTTTTTAATTGGAGGATAATTGCTGTACAGTATTGTGCTGGTTTCTGCCATACATCCACATGAATCAGCCATAGGCATACGTATGTCCCCTCCCTCTTGAGCTCCCCCGCACTCCCACCCCACCATCCCACCCCTTAGGTTGTCACAGAGCACCGATTTGAGCTCCCTGAGACAAATTTCAGATTCCCGCTGGCTCTGTTTTCTGTATGATAATACATACCTTTCAGTGCTCCTCTCCCAGTTCGTCCCACCCCTCCTCCCCCTCTGTGGCCACAAGCCTGTTCTCTGTGTCTCCGTCTCCATTGCTCCCCTGCGAGTAGGTTCATCAGTACCATCTTTCTAGAGTCCATTTACATGTGTTAATATACACAGTATTTTTCACTTTCTGACTTAGACTTCACTCTGTTTAATGGGCTCTAGGTTCATCTGCCTCATTAGAAGTGACTCAAATGCATTCCTTTTTGTAGCTGAGTAATATTTCCTTTTGTATATCTTCTATAGCTTCTTTATCCATTCATCTGTCCATGGACATCTAGATTGCTTCCATGTCCTAGCTATTATAAATAGTGCTGCAATGAACATTGGGGTGCATATGTCTTTTTAAATTATGGTTTTCTCAGGGTACGTGTGCATTAGTGGGGTTGTTGGGTCGTATGGTAGTTTTATTTCTAGGTTCTTTTTTTTTGGAATCTGCATACTGTTCTCCACATACTCTTCTCCATAGTAGCTGCATCAATTTACATTCCCACCAGCAGTACAAGAGGGTTCCCTTCTCTCCACACCCTCTCCAACGTTCATTGTGGATTTTTTGATGATGGCCATTCTGACCAATGTGAGGTGATGTGAGGTGATACCTCACTGTAGTTTTGATTTGCATTTCTCTAATAATGAGGGACGTTGAGCATCTTTTCGTGTGTTTATTAGCCATCTGTACGTCTTCTTCGGAGAAATGTCAGTTTAGGTCTTCTCCCCACTTTTGATTGGGGTGTTGTTTTTCTGACATTGAGCAACATAAGCTGCTTGTAAATGTTGAAGATTAATCCTTTGTCAGTTGTCTCATTTGCTATTATTTTCTCCCTTTCTGAGAGTTGTCTTTTCACCTTGTTAATATTTTACTTTCCTGTGCAAAAGCTTTCAAGTTTAATCAGGTCCCACTTGTTTATTTTTGTTTTTATTTCCATAGCTCTAGAAGGTGGTCATAGAGGATCTTGCTGTGATTTATACCAAAGAGTGTTCTGCCTATGTTTTCCTCTAAGAGTTTTATAGTTTCTGGTCTTACATTGAGTGAATCTTTTATGACAACTTTTTGTCAGCTTTATATTTATTTGCTTTCAAGTAAAGTGCTTGACACCTTGTTTGAACTCTCTATTGGTCTGTATGGCTCCAGATTATGATTAAAAAGCCATTAACAGAAAGCACTGTGTGCCCACATGCACAGAATGTTCTGTTAGCCACGGTGGAGGGCAGCCTGCTGTATTGGCAGTACAAGAGAAGGGCCGAATAGGAGACAAGGAAACAGGAGTTTGAGAATTTAGGTACAGGTCACAAAAAGAATGGGATTTCAAAAAAGGCAGAGAAAGATAGAAGAACTTGGACAATATTAGGAAAGGTAGTTTCAGAGATAGGGAATTAAAGTGCTAAGGGAAAAGTAAAACAGGAGGAGAGTAAGACGAGATTTAACACATACACAATTCAGTGATGTGAAAGTGACTTTAACGTGAGTTGGAACAAATGAAATTTGGGCTCCTGTATTTAACTGAAGCTAAGATGGAGTGACTGACAGGGTCTTAAATATCTCCTCATTCCTCATCTGAAGGCCGTTTAGAACATAGTTCAGGAAGCTCTGACAAGATGATCAGTCATCTTTTCTCTTGGCGTCACAGCTCAACAGGTAAAGCCTCTAGGCCAGATTTAGTTGTACCAGCTTGTAGTTTGGTTGACCACCATGTAATTTCAGCCTTCCAGATACTGCAAGGTAAGAAGTATAATGAACTTACATAATCTCCTCCTAGATTTTTTAGGGGCTTGGGGCCCTCATTAGCTACTGACTCAGTAGCAGATTGACCAGGACTTAGAATTAGGAGCATATGGTCCACTTAGACTTTGGGATCATTGTTTTTGTGAGTTCCAGATGAGATCCTCTCTGGCTTTCATACTTCACCCTTAATTTAATTCCTCTGTGTGCATGATTCCTTTCCTCCCTCTTCATAGTCTTGCTCGTGTACTTCTTCGGGACCATTAATTCCTCTGTGTGCATGATTCCTTTCCTCCCTCTTCATAGACTTGCTCGTGTACTTCTTCGGGACCACTAATTCCACTCTCAAGTTTAGGATTATTTTGCTTGTGGCAAACACTTATTATTGTCCAAAGAAATTAAAGTGTTTTACTTCTAACACGGTGCATGCTCCTCATGACTTATCACTGAAGGCTGGCAAGTACATAAAATAAGAAGTCATCGGTGCACTGGCAAGCCCTTCTCTCACCTGTGTGCTCTGGATTGATGGTCAGATTGCTCTAAGAAATTTCATAACATTGAGTTATCTGTTTTTTTGTTAAAGATCATATGCTTCCAAAATAACTTGAAATTTATTTTCATAATGACTTTGGGCTTCTTTACCATGAAAAATGTCCTAGATGCTCTTCCTGGTCTATTTTCAGGATCTTGCTTGGTATATTTTGTTACTAGCCAGTTTCTTAGCATCTCTGTATTAAAAATATGTTTTATTTTGCCTCAGTTGCGATTCCTTATTAACTCAGAAGTGATTAGTCATTTGAGCAGGGCAGTGTGAAATATTTATTCCTGCTTCTTTCATATACATGCCATTGCACTTCAATATAAGGGTTCATATTATTTACAGCATTAGGTAAAGCTTGTTCTTGAAAAATTGAATTATTAATACCTGTACTACCTAGTTGCCTGGTCTTACTCCTGCCCTTCAGTGTCATGATAGGAAGGTGTGGTTGAAGCTTAAATTAGAAAGCTTAAAAGCAGCATCATTGGTCATTAGGGAAAATGCAAATTGAAACCAGAGTGAAATACCACTTCATACCTACCCAACAGAATGGCTGCAGTCAAAAAGATGGACAGTAACAAGTACTGGCAATGATGTAGGAAAATTTGAACCACCCTACATTGCTGGTGGGAATGTAAAAGAGCTGCTGTGGAAGACAATCTGGCAACTCCTCAAAAAGTTACACAGAGTCACCATATGACCCAACAATTCCACTTGTAGGTATATACCCAAGAAAATTGAAAACACATGTTTACACAAAAACTTGTATGCAAATTTCATAGAAGCTTTATTTATAATAGCCCAAAGGTAGAAACCATCCAAAAGTCCATCGTTGATGAATAGATAAGCAAAATGTCATCTATCCATTCAGTGAAATATTATCCCACTCTAAAAAGTAATGAAATACTGACATGGGCCACAACACCAATGAGCTTTGAAAACACTCTGCATGAGAGAAGCCAGGCACAAAAGGCAGGCGTGGTTGCCAGGAGCAGGGGAAGGGACAAGGGGCGGTGGCTGCTGAAGGGCGCAGGGTTCATGATAGAGGTAAGATGGAATTAGATCGTGGAGGTGGTTCTGCAGCTTTGTGAATTTTCTAAATAACACTAAATCATGTACTTTAGAAAGATGAATTTTTTGGTACATGAATTATATCAACTTAAAAAAAAGTGAGGGGGAAGCTTAAAGGTGTTGGCTAGTACATGGCATTATGGCATAGCTATGTGATGATTAGCCTTTTCTAGAATAGGAAATAAAGGAAGATTTTGAATGTATTTACTATTTTCCTTTTCCCTTATAATTCCCTGAAACATAGCGTAACTTCTTAAGGGCCTATAAATCAAGTTGATGAAAAATATTTCCCTGCACCATTTAACCTAAGTTTAATTTAGTTCCTTTTTATTTTAGGTATGGACTGACAGAGACAGTGCAGATGACGCAGTGTACAAAACAAATTACATGTTGTACACACAGACCATCATACTAGAATCACATATTTCCTAGATAGTAGAAAATATTTCATTGGATCAAGTCACCATAGACAGTTCTGAGTGTCAGAACTTCATGAACTTTTAGAGAAGGCGCGACTGAAGTCTCATTTTATAGGTCCCCACCCCACCCCCACTATCCAAAAGTAGAATGTTCCTAGGAAACTTTTCCTTAAGTCGAGATGGTATAAAGTGAAGAACCTTAGGACTCATCTTACTAACAGATGCACAAAACAAACTGAGATAAAACAGGTGCTCACAAGCACCATCCAGGGCTGGGCAGCTGGACACCGAGATGCTGTGAGGTTCCTGGGGAAGGAGCTGGGTGGTGCCAGTCTTGCTGCAAGACAAATGCTGAATACTGTTTTGCTTTATGCCTTTCTTCCTATAAAAGCAAAAATCCTCTTGGGATTTCTTTTAATTAGCAAATACAGGTAGTATAGTAGATGTTTCTTAAAAGTGAGGTGGCATAAAGTGAACTTTCAAAAAGTGGGGGATACCTGTATATCTAACACCTTTAAGTATGAGAGCATTTTGAATCAGATGTAGTCAGTAAATTTCATGTAAGTCAAAATGAAGACATTATTAGAGCAGGAAGTACAAGCATTTAAAAATATGTAGTTCAGGGTCTCTGTGTATCAAGCTAACTCAGATGTTTTAAAAGCCTTTTTTTTTTTTAAACAGAGTAAGTGAAGTATCTGTGGCTAAGAAGTTTGGAATTTGTGATAACTTTGTACTCATATAAAACTTTAGTGCTTTGTGCCTCTCCACATGTGGTTATTCTAATAAATAGAGAAGTGAGCCAAAAAAAAAAAAAAAATTAACTTCTCCTGAAATTCTCAGAGTTCTAATCTTATCTTTGAACTTGCTAGAGTTTTCTTTAAATTTTTGTATTGTTATAAATTCCCATTGAAAATGTCTTCTCCTATTCAGAAGATAAACATTTTTTAACATATTAAAAAAAGTTTGGATGGCAAACAGACTGGCCCTTTACAAAGTCATTTTCCTAGGATTGGAAGAGACACTAATGCCAGGAAAGGCTGAAAGGTCTGTGGTTAACAGTGTCTGTGAATAAAGTAAAATTGTAACTTACCAAAAATACCTGTCAACTGTGCATGATGAACCAGACTCTTAAGACCTTGTTTTGTGCTGTTTCCATTGTTCTGTCCCAAGATGGTCAGAAGAATATGAAAAGAAGTTTAGAAAGAAGAATAACAGCAATCAGTAGTTGATACCTATGATTATGGTTATTGTGGCTTTAATCTAAATGATACCCTGTTATTGGTCCTGCATGTTGTGACATAATTGTGGGTGCTAATCTCTTGGAGCTTCAAACTTATCACAGTGCAGTCTCTTGAATACCAGTGTCAGATATACTCTATTTGTAGCAGTCATGTTCTCACTTACATAGTTTTTATGGTACTTGTACTACCTTATTTTCAACTAGACTCAGCCTTTATACAGAAGAGAAGTAAACTTATTTTGTGTTATTGTGCAAGATAGAGCTAAAACTAGTGGGAGGAAACTATTAAGAGGAATCACTGATGGCTAGCCCTGTCCAAGTGTACAACAGAGTAAGCATCCATTATTAGAGTATTTCAGTTTAAAGAAGGAATTCCTTCATTGGTCAGATTATTGAACTAAATTGATAAAAATCCACCTTTAAGATTCACACACTGTTCAAGACTTCTTCCCTGGTGGCTCAGAGGTTAAAGCATCTGCCTGCAATACAGGAGACCCGGATTTGATCCCTGGGTCGGGAAGATCCCCTGGAGAAGGAAATGGCAACCCACTCCATTATTCTTGCCTTGAGAATCCCATGGAGGGACGAGCCTGGCAGGCTACAGTCCCCGGGGTCACACAGAGTCAGACACGACTGAGCTACTTCACTTTCACTTTCAAGACTTCTGCTTCATGGTTGGGATGTTTTGTTGTTCAGTTGTGTCCAACTCTTTGCAACCCCGTGGACTGTAGCCTGCCAGCTTCCCTGTTCTTCACCGTCTCCTGGAGTTTGCTCAGACTCGTGTCCATTGAGTTGATGATGCCATCTAACCATCTCATGCTCTGTTGCCCCCTTTTCCTCCAGCCCTCAATCTTACTAGCATAAAGGTCTTTCCCAATGAATCGGCTCTTTATATCAGATAGCCTAAGTATTGGAGCTTCTAACTTTGACTCTTCTAGATACTTAACCAAGGAACATAATCATTATTGTTTAGCAATTTATGGTTCAAGGTAAATTGTCCAAATACTTGCAGATATTTAAATCAGTACATAAATGGATATTTAAATCAGTACATAAATGGGTTAGAATATATATGTCAGTTTTCTTCTCGTCAATATATATTTTAAGGTTGGTCTTCTTAAACAAAGCAGTTTCTGTGGTTTTTTGTTTTTGAAGTGGGTGATGTGTCGTTTCATGCCCTTTCTTTCCCTTTGCTTCTCTCACAGCGCCATGGAAAGCCATTCCCTCCTCAATCCCAACCTGCAGCAGGGTGAGGGGGTCCTGTCCAGCTTCCGCACCACGTGGCAGGAGTTTGTAGAGGATCTGGGCTTCTGGAGGGTGCTGCTCCTGATCTTTGTCATCGCTCTGCTGTCTCTTGGCATCGCCTACTATGTGAGTGGGGTGCTGCCTTTCGTGGAAAACCAGCCTGAACTGGTGCATTAGGGGAGCTCACGGGAGAGGAGACAGATGCCAGTGTCCAGGCTTCCAGTGTTCGTTCTGTTTCTCAAAATCTCTTAGTGCAGAGCAGTGAGGGCTGTACTTTTGTTTCTTTTTACACATTGTAATCCTTTTAGAAGAACAACCTGTCTGTTTGAACTAACTGCATACTATAGTTAAGGATGCTGTCCTAAAGCTACCTCCAGCTCAGCCTGACTTCTTAGGAAAGGCTCTCCATAGCCTTGTTTGATAACAATGTGGCGTTGACTAACGAATGAGAGAGAGAGGATGAGACTAGGAAACCCTTGCTGAAGAAACCTTACCCAACATAAGACCAACTAGAGTGAAATGTTTAAAGTTTGTTTTATATGATTAGTTGTGGTTGGTAGTTTTGTTTTGTTTTTGTGTATTTTTGCAAGAGCTGCTTTTCACTATTTACTTTCTCTGGAGAATAGTAGGGTATGGGGAAATGAAACCTTCAGCTTAAAACCTGAAGCGCTTTTTTCAGATCTTGTAGCGCAAATCAGTATTGTTGGGATCTCTTTGGTTTATTTTAATATTTTCAAGTCTAGTCACAAACCAAACAGAACTTTTGAAAAGGAGCTATATTTTCCTCAAAAATGATTGATTTGATCTTATATTTATTTGTGTTTAAGATAAGTTTGGGGTTTTTTTTGGTAAGCTGCTTTGCTTGTTGTTAATATCTGTGAAAAATGAACTTGAGAATTTTCAATTGAGAAACTTTTAATTTCCCCCCAGTGTTTATTTCAAAGATATCCTATTCATCAAAAATACAGTTGGAAGACTTTTTCTACTCATTAGTTAGCAGGAATAAATATTTCTGATGTTTAATGTTACTGTAATTCTATAGTACCATTATTATGATGAAAAATTCAGTTCTATAAGCTAGCTGTGTTGTCATGATTATATCATAGTTCATAATTTTTTCATTTTATGTGCAATCCTTTTTAGAGGCCTTGTTAGAATTGTCATAACAATCCCATCCATGTCAGTTGTTCCCTGATGGAAAGAATGGATGGAGCATTTCTGAGTTAACAGTGCTGAACAGTATTGTACCAGGTGTCTTTATGAATGGTAATATTATGTAAATTGAAATCTGGCCCCCAAACTTTCTGCAGTGTGTTTGAAGGCCTCTTGTTAATGATTCCGCTATGTTTATATCATATTATTGGGTTATTAAAAAAAAAGATATGAAGACCTGATAATTATTCATTAGGTATAGTCAGAAAATTGTGGTGAAAGAACTAATGGTTTTATTTTTTAGAACATAGTCATCTAAGCTACTGCTGATTGAATTGTTGCTAGAATTAGAAATTATAATTTAGAATAGAATTGGTATTTCTGTGATTCTTTTTGCTTCTTAGTATTTTCTCTTCTGCGTTTATATATCTAGGATTGAGGCATCTTCTTTCATGTGACTTTATCCTATCTTAAAGAGCTGTTCTGAAATTCCTGATTTACCTGACTGCCTCAGGGTCAGCTCATAGCCTCTTGCTTTTAGATTAGCTGCAAACAAAATTAATCATACTTAGTGTAAATACAGCAAAAAAAGCAGTGGATATTAGAATGGAGAACACTTCAGATTAAAAGCTTTGGAATTAGCTTTGTATTTGTTTGTAACTCTAAACAGCTGTGCAAAATTGGTTAACATATATGTAAATATATTACATTTTTAAAGATTAATGTTTCCTTTTAAGTGGTGGTTTCTTTGTATTCTGTTCTCTGCATTCAGTAGTCAATAATATTACCAATAAATATATTTATAATCTCTTAATCACAATCTATTTTCTTATTTATCATTGTTTTCTTTTAATTTAGGATTTTTAAAAAATAGGTTCCAGTTGGCTGTTCAAAAAAGCAAAGAGCTTTTTTGAAACCCCATGTAATATGTGTATCAAGTTTCATTTGTGTTTGCCTTATAAATGTTCTGACACTAATTTGGGTAAATTTCCTAGGGATTTAAGAGTGATAATGCTACTGTTGCTAAGTCACTTCAGTCGTGTTCAACTCTGCGACCCCATGGACTGTAGCCCACCAGGCTCCTCTGTCAGTGGGATTCTCCAGGCAAGAATACTGGAGTGGGTTGCCACGCCCTTCTCCAAGGAATCTTCCTGACCCAGGGAGCGAACCCACATCTCTTAGGTCTCCTGCATTGACAGGTGGATTCTTTATCACTAGCGCCACCTGGGAAGCCCAAGAGTGATAATAACTACCATGATTAAGCACCTCCCAATTGTACAGGTTACGCGGAGTCAGACACGACTGAAGTGACTTAGCAGCAGCAGCAGCAATTGTACAGGTCACTTTAAAGCCTCATCTCATTTAATCCTGAGACTTCCCTGGTGACTCAGATGATAAAGCGTCTGCCTACAATGCTGGAGACCTGGGTTCGATCCCTGGGTCGGGAAGATCCCCTGGAGAAGGAAATGGCAACCCACTCTAGTATTCTTGCCTGGAGAATCCCATGGACACAGTCCACAGGGTCGAAAAGAGTTGGACCCGACTGAGCAACTTCACTATCATTTAATCCTTATAATCATCCTTATGTTCCCTGTAAGATGAGGACACTGACACTGTGAGGGTTACGTAATTGGTCAGTTACATAAGGTCAGACAGGCCATAGTGGAATAGTGATTCCACCTTCAGGCTCTATCCCCCATTATATGTTTGTTCTTTCCTTTTACCCTGCTGTCTGACCTGAGTCTGGCGGTGGAAACATCTAGAATCGTACCTACTGCCATTTCAGCAGCACATGCTACTAAAATTTTCAATCCTGTTTCTAAACACAACTTTTCTTCCTCTTATATGCCCCATGTTTCTGTAACCTCCCAGGGTTTCTAACCCATAATTTTGAAGCTCAGATCCTGGCACGTTCAGAAAACCTAACACAGTTAACTGTATCTGACTGCCCACTTCTCTACCTGTGATTTCCTCATCACTTACCATACTTAGTAAACATGTATGTTGACTCTTGAACAGTATGAGGATTAGGGACTCAGGGCGTTGACCAATGCATAGTTGAAAATCAGAGAGTAACTTTATAGTGAGCCCTTGGTACCCATGGTTCTACACCTGCAGATTCAGCCAACAGTAGATGATCTTGTAGAACTGTACATATTTAATGAAAAAAAAAAAAACAACCCACATATAAGTGGACCCATGCAGTTCAACCCTTGCTCAAGAGTCAACTGAATTTTTGGGGGGGAGGGGATCTTTTTGATGATAGTTTTCATGAGACCAGGGACTTAGACTATTTTTTTCTCTCCTATTTGTTCACAGTGCACCCTATAGAACTCTTTGAACACAAAGACTTTGTTTTTTATCATAAGTGTATTTTTTCTTTGCAGATTAAGCATGTGCTTTTCACACGTTTCCTCCAACAGGCCGCATGTGTGTGAATTTGCTGACCATTCTTCCGCCATATGTCTGCTGCTGGATGGAAGGACTAGAGTCTTAATACTGCAGCCTCCTTGACATAAGAGCATGCAGGCTTTGTACCAGCACAGCCTACCTCACATATACCATAGGTTTAAAAAATAAGCATAGTTGCTTTCTTTTTTACCACTTGGTATAGAAATACACAACAATATTCTCTTTTTATTGTTGTTGTTATTTTAACCAGGCCTCAGTCCTTGACTTGTTAAGTTGTTTATGAATGTATCACAGTGCTTTCAGCTTCAAGAAGTCAAATCCAAGTTCAAAGCTGCTTAAACCATAAGAAATTAATTGATTTATGTAACTGGAAGCCCAGAGGTAGAGTAGACTCCAAGGGTGACAGAATCCAAATTTAGCTCAGTTCCTCCATGCTTTTCACTTTGCCCTCCTATCTGTTGGTTTCATTTTCCAGGTGGTTCTGACATGAGTCCAGAATTTTCAGGCCTCACATCCATTTGTAAGCGTGTAGAGAATAAGAAAAGAAACCGTCTTTCCTTAGATGTGGGCTTCCCTGGTGGCTCAGATGGTAAAGAATCTGCCTGCAATGAGGGATACCTGGGTTTGATCCCTGGGTTGGGACAATCCCCTGGGGGACAGCATGGCAACCCTTTGCAGTATTCTTAATTGGAGAATCCCCGTGGACAGAAGAGCCTGCCGGGCTATAGTCCGTGGGGTCGCAAAGAGTCGGACATTACTGAGTGACTAACACTTCCTTAGTATTCTCCTAGGAAGCTTTCCTCCAAAATGCCCAGCAAACTTCCTCCTGGTATCACTGGCCAACATTACATCGTGTACCCTATTCTCAGACCAGCCAGTGCCATGCACTGGTTGACTAGGCCTGTATTGATGTTATCAATCATGGGGAGGATGAGATTGGCGGAATTAATGTGATTTGCTTGGACCAGTGGTTTTAGAAATAATTGGAGGCGCTGCTGCCAGTCAGTGGGCAGGGCCCATAGACATCTTCTGTCCTACAGCACCTGCGACAGTTTAGCACAACAAAGAACCATTCCACATTCCATATGATTCTTGTATGTTCTGCTGGTCGTCTTAGGGATGTTTTTCTTTTAAGTTTGTTATCTGAGCCTAAAACCTAACTCTACATTCCAAGGTATTTTTTCATACGATTTTCATGTGCCCAAAATTCTCTAAGAATACAACTGCAACATAATTGAGGGGAGATTCTACTCCCTCGTGGCTCAGATGGTAAAGAATCGGTCTGCAGTGTGGGAGACCTGGGTTCAATCCCTGGGTTGGGAAGATCCTCTGGAGGAGGGCATGGCAACCCACTCCAGTGTTCTTGCCTAGAGAATCCCCGTGGACCAAAGGTGGGCTGCAGTCCATGGGGTCAAAAAGAGTCAGACACAACTGAGTGACTAAGCACAGCACTCTTTATTTTGTTCAAAACTTGACCAGGAACTTTACCTCTTCCTAAAAATCTTATTCTTGACAGCAGTGCTAGTGATGATAGTTGAGTCCCCCACATAACCCTGTGAGTGGGCACTGATGACTTCATTGTTTCTTCCAGTATGCCTGTGCCTGGGCACTCACGTACCGAAATACACACTTTGTTATCAATTACTTTCCCTTTATTTTTCCTTTATATTACATGATTTATACTAAGTCATTCTATTAATTTCAGCAATTGTTACTCACTTTTATCTGGGATGCCTACTACAGCTTCTTTTATCATCTCGGTTTACCTTTTCCTAGTAGTTTATTTTGGAGGGTATACCAGGAAGTAGCATTTCTCAAAGTTAATGGAACACTGGGGAGAAGAAAAGAGGCCAGCACTGGCTAAAGCACCCTTTAAAATTGTTCAAACTGAGACAATCCCAGCTGTGCTAGATGAAGTAGAACTTTGGGATCAAGCCCATTCCTCTGGGCTCTGAAGTTGATTCAAAACAGCTTTCTAGGGAGGATCTCAGCCTTGCTGTGGATACCTCCTTGGCATCCCTCAAAGTGCTGGTAGGCTGGCATTCTGTCCAGTCCTTCATGCGTTTGTTCTCTTCACTTTACATCATGAACAGACAGCTCCATGTCAGGCATTAGGAGTCTCCACTCACTGGGCAACAGAGGTTTGGTCATGCTCTAGTTAGATGTCAGGGAATACAGTCTAGAGTTCCTTGTTGTCTAACATTCATCAGAAAACTTATCTGATAACCTTAGTCACAGTGTTGCTTGGAAGCTGTTTTAAATTGGCACTGTCCAAACTTTCTGCAACAATGGAGATTTTCTGTGTATATGTCTAGTGTCATAGCCACTTATCATTGTGGCTGTTCAAATTCATTTAAATTAAATTAGAAATCCAATCCTTCATTAGCACAGTTATCTGAGCCTGAAACTCACATGCACTGTATGTTTAAAAACAAAACTAGCCACATTTCTAGTGCTCGTTAGCCACAAGAGGCTGTTTTATGGACAGCACTTTCTTTCCGCTGTGCCAGGTCTCAGCTGTGGCACACGAGCTCTTTAGTTTCGCCTGTGAGCTCTAGTTCCCTGACCAAGGCTTCACCTGGGCAGCCTGCACTGGGAATGCAGAGTCCTAGCCACTGGACCTTGGAAAGTCACTAGCCACAGGGAAGTCCTTGGATGGCAGTTTTTGCAGAAACTTATCTTGGACAGCAGTATTCTCAAATCTCCCTTGGGCTCCTTGGGTTGGATAGAACTAGCTATGGAATGAAATGAAGGCAGTTTCCACCACATCTGCTTTTCCTGGGCTCTTTGTTAACAAATAGTAATACAATGCTGCTGCTAAGTCACTTCAGTCGTGTCCGACTCTGTGCGACCCCAGAGACAGCAGCCCACCAGGCTCCCCCGTCCCTGGGATTCTCCAGGCAAGAACACTGGAGTGGGTTGCCATTTCCTTCTCCAGTAACACAATGCCTTAACTCAGTTCTCGGCAGATTGCTCTTGTAGCCCCACCTCACAGTTAGGGCACCTGAGTCACCTGAGGCAGGTTGGAATAATGTCCCAGGTCCCACAGCTATTAACTGGCAGAGCCGGGGTTTGAAATCAGTATAGGACTGGGGTCTCTTCTAACCCTTGCGCCATGATGCTGCCCTCTCCTCAATCATGGTGCCATCGTCCTGGGGCTTGAATTGTCTCTAGGACTAGCACTGTATTAACCACTGCATCTATTCTAAAGAAAGTTATGGAGGATGCTGTTGGCACAGTTCTTCTGTATGAAGATCTGTGAGTGCTTTTTACAATCACAAAAAACTGCATTTCTGCTGAACTTTGCTTCCATCTTATGTTCTCTACGAATTATGTAGTTGATCAAGTAGAATTCCTCTTCCACATTGGATGCTGTCAGGTTTAATGCCACATGGGAGTTCCATCAGAAATATATTAGTCATTATGGTGATTTATTAGGACCACATTCCTGATTCATTTTATAGCCTCATCTTTAGTTTTATTTCCTATTCTAAATGTTCACTTTGAATTTATGCTATTCTGTATTATTCAAGCCCTCCGTCACTTTTGGATCATAGTAAGGGATGGGTTGTTAATTAGGCAGTTATTAGTTTGGATTGATAGAACTACCACAAAATTACCTGTCATTTTCTGGAAACTAATAACATTAAATATATTGACCTTTTGCAATTGGAAAAATAGTTTGTTGCCTCCTATTCAGAATGCAGTTACGGTTTTTGGCATTGCTGCAATTGTGTTTACCTTCTTTACATGTCTCCGTTCCAAAAAGTATTTGAGTTCCGCTGAATAAGCAGGTAGTAGTCTAAACCCTGGAAGTCCAATGTCCTAGTTCTATTCTAGCATTTTCATGAATCATTTGAGTGAAGCCTGAAAAATAAACTTTAATAAATACTAAGAATTTGAGAGACAGTGCACCATTAGAAGTCATCTAGGGAGGGAAAAAGACAAGGAAGGACTCAGTGACTGTGGTCCCTCAGGTGTGAGGGCAGACTGCTGTGCGAACCTGCTTTACCACTCTTGGCTCAAATACTCCATCCCTTACTCTTGCGGTCTCCATCCCCACACCCCCCACAGACCATTCTAATGTTATTTAAAAATACAAGTTAGAGCATTCTCTGTCACCACACACGAAAATAACCTCAAAATGAATTAAAGACCTAAATGTAAGACCTGACACTATAGAACTCTTAAAGGAAAAGAGAGGCAGAATGCTCTGAAATAAATCACAGCAAGATCTTTTTTGATCCACCTCCTAGAGTAATCGGAGAAGGCAATGGTACCCCACTCCAGTACTCACCTGGTAGGCTGCAGTCCATGGGGTCGCTAAGGGTCGGACACGACTGAGCGACTTCACTTTCACTTTTCACTTTCATGCATTGGAGAAGGAAATGGCAACCCACTCCAGTGTTCTTGCCTGGAGAATCCCAGGGACAGCGGAGCCTGATGGGCTGCCATCTCTGGGGTCACACAGAGTTGGACACGACTGAAGCGACTTAGCAGCAGCAGCAGCAGCAGCCTAGAGTAATGAAAATAAAAACAAAAATAAACAAATGGGACCTAATTAAACTTAAACTTTGCACAGTGAAGGAAATCATAAATAAAATGGAAAGACAACCCACCGAGTGGGAGAAAGTATTTGCAAATGAAGTGATTGACAAGGGATTGATCCTCAAAATATACCAACAGCTCATCCATCTCACTATTAAACAAACAACCCAATCAAAAAATGAGCAGAAGATCTAGACAGACATTTCTCCAAAGAAGACATACAAATGGCCAAGAGGCATATGAAAAGATGCTCAACATCTGTAATTATCAAATAAATGCAAATAAAAATTACAATGAGGTATCACCTCACATTGGTCAGAATGGCCATCATCAAAAAATCTACAAACAATAAATGCTGGAGAGAGTATGGGGAAAGGGAACCCTCCTACACTGTTGGTGGGGATGGAAATTGGTACAGCCACTATGGAGAACAGTATGGAGGTTCTTTAAAGAACTAGAAACAGACCTATCATATGACCCAGCAATCTCACTCCTGAATATATATGCAGAGAAAACCATAATTTGAAAAGACACATGTACTTCAGTGTTAATCGCAGTACTATTTACAATAGCCAGGATGTGGAAGCAACCTAAGTGTGCATGGACAGAGGAGTGGATAAAAAAGAGTGTATATATGTGTGTGTATGCATGCATGTGCATGCGTGCGTGTGCATGCTCAGTCATGTCCAACTCTTTGTGACCCCATGGACTGCAGCCCGCCAAGCCCCTCTGTCCATGGAATTCTCTAGGCAAGAACACTGGAGTGGGTTACCATTTCCTTCTCCAGGGAGTCTTCCTGACCCAGGGATTGAACCCATGTCTCCTGTGTCTCCTGCATTGGCAAGCGGGTTGTTTACCACTGTGCCAACCACATATATATATACACATATACGTGCATACACACGATGGAATAATACTCAGCCATAAAAAGAATGAAATAATGCCATTTGCAGCAACATGTGGATGGACCCAGAGATTGTCATACTGAGTAAAATAAGTTGGACAGAGAAAGATATATATGGTATCGATTATATGTGGAACCTTAAAAATGGTATGAATGAAGCTATTTATAAAACAGAAATAGAGTCACAGATGTAGAAGCAAACTTATGGTTACCAAGGGGGAGGGTGAAGGGAGGGATAAACTGGGAGATTGTGATTGACATATACACCCTACTGTGTACATTAATAATATAGATAGCTAATAAGAACCGACTGCACAGCACAGGGAGCTCTACTCAGTACTCTGTAATGACCTCTGACCTGAATTC
This sequence comes from Tragelaphus eurycerus, assembly GCA_935064755.1. NCBI lineage: Eukaryota > Metazoa > Chordata > Mammalia > Artiodactyla > Bovidae > Tragelaphus > Tragelaphus eurycerus. The sequence continues at coordinate 11,327,439 of CAKXYN010000035.1, read as the reverse complement.
CACTCTATTTAGAATCTAAAAAAGAGTGGACAGATATATGTATAACTGATTCACTTTGCCATACAGCAGAAACTAACGCATCATAAATCAACTATACTTCAATAAAAATTGATTTAAAAAAAGTATTTGATGCTAGATGCGTAAAGATAAGCTTCACATTGTGTTCTGTGTATTTTAAATATTAACCAAAACAATATTAACCAAAATACTGACCTGCTATTGTAGGCTGATGCTATTCATAAGCCCAGGGTGTTGTTTTTATTTTGGGCTGCGCATGGGCTTTCTCTGGTTTCAGGAAGTGGTGGGGGCTACTCTCTAGTTGCAGTACAGACTTCTCGTTGCAGTGGCTTCTCTTGTAGAGCATGGGCTCTAGAGTGCAGGCTCAGTGTTTGTGGCACACGGGCTTAGCTGCCCCAAAGAATGTGGAATCTTCCCAGACCAGGGATCAAACCCACGTCCTCTGCACTGGCAGGCAGGGTCTTTTTTTTTTTTTTTTAATTGGAGGATACTTGCTTTGTGGATTCTTAACCACTGGACCACCAGGGAAGTCCAACTATCATCCTCCCCTGACAAACATTTTAAGTGAGAAATCTTTTTACTTCTAAAAACAAACAAACCAAAAAAAGATCCACATCAAATGATGGACTTTATCTATAAAGTGTCTTGTGTGTGTGCTAAGTCACTTTGTGTCTGACTCTTTGCAACCTTATGGAATGTAGCCTGCCAGGCTCCTCTGCCCATGGGATCCTCTAGGCAAGAATACTGGAGTGGGTTGCTGTGCCCTCCTTCAGGAGTCAAACCTGGAGGGATCAAACCCACGTCTCTTACGTATCCTGCATTGGCAGGCAGGTTCTTTACCACTTGCACCACCTGGGAAGCCTATGAAGTGTTTTACACTGTGGAGATGCTGTGAGAAAGGTAAACAGAAGTTTCCAAAGTACCACTTTATCACTGATAAGTCCACAATTTCTTATTGGAACAACAAGGTCGTCAATACTGCTGTCTGGTGCATGCTTTTCATTCAAGTTAGGAGATCAGTGGTTGCAGAACCATTTGTAAACTCAAGCCCTGGAGTTATAAAATGCCCTGCTTGATGGTGTTCAACAAGGCTCTTCAGTACCTGGTTCCTTAGTGTATCAGAGATGTCTTGCAGGTGTTAACTGAGCTCTTCAATGTGTGTTCCTTTGTGTCCTTTCCCTCATCTTTGGAAGCATTTCTAAAATGAAAAATTGTGTAAAGATAGAAGAAGAACTCACACCAGGATTACGCTGTCACTGTATCTGCTTAGGAATCACCATTTTTAGGGCTATTGCCTAGATTCTTCTCCCCTTTTCTTTTCCCTAAAGATTTGGTTTGGTTTTCTGAAAGTGTTAGTCACACAGTCATGTCAACTCTTTGTGACCCCATGGACTGTAGCCCGCCAGGCTCTTCAGTCCATGAGATTCTCCAGGCAAGAATACTGGAGTGGGTTGCCATATCCTTCTCCAGGAGATCTTCCCAACCCAGGGATCGAACTTGGGTCTCCTGCACTGCAGGCAGATTCTTTACCATCTAAGTCACTAGGGAAGCCCTTTGTTTTAATTCTGACTTATATTTTCATGTCCAGTTAGTCTAAGGATCAACTTAATAGTAAGCACTGACCAAGGATAATTCCAGCCTGAAATGTGCAATAGTAATTCTACTCCTGAGACTTAAAAAACATAAGTGAGTAATTTTTTTATTTGCCAGAATAATTACAAATTAATGTATACATATATTTATTTTATGAGTAAATATATTTCAGCAAATTTCAACTGTGTTCTTTTTCTCTTTTTAAAGTTGTATCCCTTTAAAAATGATATGGTTTGCAATATTAGGGTTGCAGAATGCTTACTCAGTATGTGTGTCCATAAGCCAAATTCCTTTTTGGAGGTTCAAGGATAATTGCTAGCCTAATTCTCTTGCATCTTCATGCTATAAATTGCAAGTATTTAAAAGTGTGGCATTGCAGAGTTAGTTGTTTCTTCTTATAATTGGGCTATCAGAAGTTGGGCTATTCTTTGTCACAATAAAAATTAATATTCCCTTTCTTTGGAGATTAACTTCTAAATTTGAAGACTCTGGGTCACAGTTGGCTGGAGTGTTTTACTGAAATTTCAGCCCCTGAGAAACAAAAATAGGTTTTGAAGTAGTTTCTAGGTCACTGGCACAGAAAGCTGTCCAAAAGCTGTAACTTACTGTAGATAGTCCTAGTTAGTACAATTCCATCAGCACATGCTGATCTTTTAGACTCTGACTCAAATTTAGAAGAAAATAAAATATAAGGATCCTTAAATTCTTACTCTGTAAGTTTAGTTCTGGATGATTCTCCCTTATTTTAGTAGAGCCCCTGATTTGGGGAGGGGAGACATTTAATCAGATTATCAGTTCTGCATTTCACCTAACTTCATTTGTTAGTTTAGTCGAAGTTCCAGTTTGGATCAGATGGTGCAGGCTATGGTTATATTGGAAAACATGTAGACTTGGAGTTACCAGATCCCAGCTCTACCTAGGGCTCCCTTGGTGGTTCAGACAGTAAAGAATCCACCTGCAATGCCGGAGAACCCAGGTTTGATCCCTGGGTGGGGAAGATCCCCTGGAGAAGGGAACGGCAACCCACTCCAGTGTTCTTGCCTGGAGAATTTCTTGGACAAAACTGCTTAATATGGACTGACTTTGCTCAAATAATTTAGGTTTTCTGCGTCTCTGTCTTTCTTTATCTGTATGACAGAAATAATACCCTCCCCAAGATACTTAAAATTAAAGGAATAATAAAACTGTCTTATTTGAGTACTGTGTGTTTGCATGTATACTAGACCCTACAAGTGTTGATACTGTTGTTATCCCCATAAAGAAACAAGGCTTAATAAAAAGTGAAGTATGTCTCCTAAGGTCATAGAGTAAACCAAAGCAAAAATCTAATTCCAGTGATTTTGCATGTAGCCATTAGAACATTTTGATTCTCCTATTGAGTTACCACATCTGAAAGTACCTAGTACTTTATAGGGACTCAATACAAGTTACTTCTTCTTTTCTCTCAGCAGAATAAATTATGTGATTTATTGACTGACTTTTTATGAGGAAATTATCTATATACAGTATTATGCAATTTCTGACTTGGTTGTTAAAGCAGCTTTAACAACTGCTTTATTAATTGCAACCCCCATCCATTGTTTTCCATATCACTGGCCTTATAGAACCTTCCATGCATCATCTCATTGCTCTGGTAGCTCCTTCTTGGTAAAAGAGCCTTTCAGCTGTCGGTTGAATCCAGAGACCTCTCCGCTGAGAGGGAGAAGGGAAATATCTCAGCTCATAACCCTTGAACTGTCCCATCTCAAGTATACACTGGGAAAGGAAGTACCTTTATAACCAACTGTGACATTTTAAAATTCCAAATGCACACCCTGTAAGACTCGAGAGGGTGATTTCCACTGAGTTCCGTGAGAAAAGATCCAGATGTTGGTGACCACATTTGCTAAATTCTTTACAAGGGATTCCTCTGTTAGAAGTACTCTTGATTATAACTTGGAAATGAGAATTGTGGAGACTTATGTTTTCATTCTAATTGAGTTTGGTTTCTGTTTAGGAAGCAGAAAACTTTTCTCTCCTGGTTTTTGTATCTGCGATAACATTGGCGCTGTCAAGACATCATCTTGCCTAATTACAAGCATGTTTTAATGGCTGAGCCTAGAAACCCTATACTTCTATACTATACTTCCTATACTTCTTAGGATCTTCAAAATACATGTGTTAGTCTGAAATGGGAACACATTAGATGCTTCATCAACAAACCTTCCAGCCATTCTGAAATTCCCATTCTAGAAAATGGCAGTCCCAGCCTCCAACGCAAGGAAGCAATGCTCTTTTATTTCCCTTCTGACAAAGCCTTAGACTTTGCTAAGAACTGCCCTGCCCACATCTTGAGCTATAGTTGGAAGAGAGATTGAGACTCGGAAGGCAAGTAATGATCTTGTTCTCTGGCCCTCACTCAAAGAAAGCTATGAGTAGAAGGGACCTCCCCACTCTCCAAAATCACGATTCTCTTGCTGCAAGCTAAACATCTGATCCTGCTCAAAACACAGCTTTTTTTTTTTTTTTTTCTCCAGCTGTGCCACATGGCACACAGTATCTTAGTTCCCTGACCAGGGATCAAGCCCATGTCCCTTGCATCGGAAGGTGGAGCCTCAACCACCTGGTTGACTGCCAGGGAAGTCAGCCTCTGTTGACTACAGGGAATACAACTTCTGTTAAATCAAGAGGATTATTCTTTTTAGAAAGAAACTATTCTAGTTCTAAAATTATGTGGCTGAACCCTTTTTCTCCTGCTAATTGAAATTCTTTATTGTCTTAAATGGAGTCCTGATGACCCAGACAGTGGCCCGACACTGGTTCACTGGCTCTGTTGTTCAGTCACTAAGTCATATTCAGTTCTTTGAAACTCATGAACTGCAGCACACCAGGCTCCCCTGTCCCTCACTGTCTCCCTGAGTTTGCTCAAACTCACGTCTGTTCAGTCAGTGAGGCCATCCAACCATCTCATCTTCTCCTCCTGCCTTCAGTCTTTCCCAGCATCAGGGTTTTTTCAATGAGTCGGCTCTTCATATTAGGTGGTCAAAGTATTGGAGCTTCAGCTTCAGCATCTGTCCTTCCAATGAATATTCAGGTTGATTTCCTTTAGGACTGACTGGCTTCCAACTGCTCACGCATTCTCAGCTGTGGGATAAATATGGATTGTCAACTTATTTTTAATGTCAGCCTTTTAGAGCATGTACAGACATTTCCTGATTTCTGGATAAATTAAGTTGTTATAGAAGGTCAATATGGTGCTTCTGAGTGGCAACGATGGATATGAAAGGAGGAGGGAAGTGCCCCCACCCTCAGCACCCAAGGGAAACACACACACTCAACTTGGTCTCCCTGCCTGACCATTTCCCGGCTTCACATGAAAACAAAATAAAGCACCCTTTTTCACAGACAGCTTCTGTGTGTGACCAGGAGACAGAATGGTATGGTGGTTAAACACCTGGGCCTTGAAGTCAGACAGCCCTGGTTTGGATCCTAAGCCCACAATTAGCTTGGTGTGGCCTCAGGCAGGTTACCGTCCCCCTCTCCCTGCCCCATTCATCTGTTAGCTGAAAATAGTAGCCCTAACCGGAAGCTGGAGGAGACAGTACCTGTGAGCGGCTCAGCCCAGGGCCTGGTGGGCAATAACTCATTAGCATAATTATGTGATTGCTTCCCCTTTAGGCCAACTGCTACCTAGAACTGGCAGCCCCGAGCTACACTTTAAAAAGCTTTTGCTAGCTGAGAGACAGGACTACCTCTGTTCTCCAGTGACTGGTCAGGCCCTCAGGTGGTGAGTGACTGGGTGCCCGAGTGACTGGGTGCCCCAGCGACCAGTCAGCCTTGAGCTTTCATTAAATAATACCTTCATTATCAGCTCAAGAGGACGTGGATCCCTGCCCCTGCCAGTCCTCCCAGAACCTCCCAGGAGGAAGCCGAGGGTTTTGTAGCCGAGGAGCTACAGCTCGCCACCCTGTGAGTGTTGAGAGATCTGAGGGCAAGAACAGGGCAATATGCCTTGTGCTTTCCAAATTCGTCCTCTCTCGTTTGGTCCAAGAGCATCTCTGTAGGGGAGCAGAACGGGGATTTGGGGTTTTTTTACCCTCCCCACCTTTTCAGAGGGGGAAATAGGCTCAGAAACTCTGCAAGGCAAAACAGAAGCTGAATCCAGGTCAGTGTTCTCTGCGCTCAGCTGCTGTCCCCTGAGCATCGGACTCTGAAAGAGGAGAGACACGAGCTGGTGTCCCTGGCAGGTGGGGCGAATCCCATGATGACTTCCGGAGCCTCATCTCTGCAGTTAGAGAGGAATCAGGGCGATCTCTCCGCCAGGCCCTGCCTGTCCAGGCCTGGCCTGCAGCCTGCCTGGTGCATCTGCCTCCCCACTTCCTCCCAGCTCCTCAAGGCAAGCTCAGGGGACCATTTCTTCCTCTGCCAGGGCAGGATGCGAAGACGTCCCCAAGGCAAGTCACATCCATCTGATGTTGAATAAGAAGCTGCTACTGTGTCTGAAGTGACCACTCCCTGGTGGGTGATGTCATGCTGTTTTGTTTGTCTCCATGGACAGTGGGGATCCAATTTCAGTTGAGAAGAAAACGGTCTGGAGAAAATAGTTACTTCATTCGGAAAATTCCAAGAAGCCATAAATACAGTTTGCAGCTGATGAAAGTGCATTCACGGGCGGACAATGATTTGGGGATGGAAGAAGAGCTCCAAGAGGGGGCCCTTCACCCCGGCCATGGCCACCGGCAGCCCCTGCTCCTCTGGGCTTTGGGCAAGACCCCCAGCCACCCCCTCCCCACTGAGGAGACCCCGTAACCCAGTGGGGGATTGGCTGGGGACATGGTTTCCCTGGTCCCACCCTAAATCGCCTCCCGCCAGTCCATCCCTGGAGTATCTCACACAAAGCAACCCACTTTCCTCTCGTAAGTGGTTGACCTGCATTTCTGAGTTGCTGTTAAAGCAAATTATAAATAATATCTCATTATCTTGTTTTCCTTTCTTACACACTTTCCAGCCTTACAATCTCTTGTGAATCCTTTTCTGCTCTTCATATCCTTTTCTCTTTTTTTCCCCTACTGTTGGCACAGTGAGAAAGAGGGAATTAATAGAGGATGAAATCCTATTTTGCTTTTCATGAGAAACTGAAGAGGATAATTCCCAGTCCAGATCCCCAGCCCTGGGTTGGGGGGAATGACCACTGCCAGGCAAGGCTAGGGGCAGATTGCTTATATCCAAGGGCAAGTGTTCAAGAAACGTTGTCTTTCTTTGACCGTCTTTCCTCTCTCCTCTCTCTCTCCAATTACATAAAAACAATATGACAAAAATTACAGCAGGGAAAGGGTGCGGTGGGCCTTCCCAGGTGGCTCAGATGGTAAAGTGTCTGCCTGCAATGCAGAAGACCCGGGTTCAGTCCCTGGGTCGGGAAGATCCCCTGGAGAAGAAAATGGCAACCCACTCTAGTATTCTTGCCTGGAAAATTCCACAGACAGAGGAGCCTAGTAGGTTCCAGTCCATGGGGTCACAAAGAGTCAGACATGACAGAGCAACTTCACTTTCTTTCACTTTAACAGATTTTCGGAAAACGTGAGAAAGTGTCCCTAACCCAGCCCCTCCTTCCATCCTTGCATCCACCTGGCGCAAGGTCCCCAGGACACTGATCCCCTCATACTGTCTTCCTTGTCCCCCTGATCCCACTTTGGGGCACCCCTTACTGGGGCCTGGCCTCCACAATGTCCTCAGGCTGTGGGAGCTGCTCTTTCCTGACCCTTGCTCACAGCCTCATATTTCCATCTCAGACTCAGTTCCCAGCAGCTCCAGGCCCCTTGTATTCATGCTGATTACACAGAGCCCTTTCCTTTGGCCTAAGACCTGGGCTGCAAGTACCTGCTGGCCTGGGTGCCCAAGCAGGTCAGCCCCCAGTGCCCACCGCTGCCATCCTGCAAGTCTGAGCAGAGCCACCTTGGCCTCGACACTGCTCTGGGCACAGCGGTTTCCCGCCAAGCCACCTGGTCAGGGCAGGGGCTCCGGGACAGGACAGGGAGCCTGCCCTCTATCTCCCAATGCCCTCCGATTCTGCCTGGTTCCAGGACGTGTGGGAATTCAGTAACCACCTGAGGAACCACGGGGGAGGCCAAGTGTGTCTCTGGGAGGGCTTTTGGCCCCTCAGGCAAAGCAACACCAGATGATAGAAGAATGAAAACAAAGCCAAGCTTCTTCAAAAGTCCCCATTAACCCAAGTAGTCAAATCCTGAAGGGGCCTTTGTGTTAATGGAATCCTGCTGTATCTCTTGAAGACTTGAAATAAAGGGACCATCAGCTTGCATTTAGGAAATGTGGATTTTCAAGCTTGTGGGATTTGACTTCTAGACATCAGCAGTTTTTCCTCACAGATCAGGCTCTCACATAGAAACCCAGTGCAAGACACTGAAGGAATTTTAAATCTAGTAACCATACTTTTGATAAGTAATAAGAAACAGGTGAACTTAATTTTTATAGTATATTTTATTTAATGCAGTATATCTCAAAAAGTAAGATGGAATCAATATTTAAAAATATTAATGAGCCATGTCACATTCTGTTTTGCCCTAAGTCTTTGAAATTTTACCCTTTCAACACCCATCAATCTGGACCAGCCACATTTCAAGTACTCAGTATACACACTGGGCTACAGTGCTGGACTGTTCAATATAGTTCAGTTGCTCAGTCATGTCCGACTCTTTGGAACCCCATGGACTGCAGCACTCCAGGCTTCCCTGTCCATCACCAACTCCCAGAGTCTGCTCAAACTCATGTCCATCATGAGATGGCCATCCAGCCATCTCATCCTCTGTCGTCCCCTTCTTCTCTAGCACTGTGCTGGACTGTGCTGTTATATACAAATGTCTCTGATCCTGGGAAGGTTCCCAGGAGATACAGTCCTAGGAAGTGGGCACTGGCTCTGAGAACTCAGCAGCAGCCCCAACAAGGTGCTACTCGATCTGAGATCTTAGGGCACAACCGAAAACAGAAGGAGTCATGAAGCCTCCATCAGTTTTCTCAGTCCTAACATGGCCTGGGATCCCCCAGACCCATCTTTTCCTTGCAGTCTCTTGCTTCAGCCTAGTCAGATCTGGGTGGGTAAGTCTGGGCTAGGAGGTTTGCTTACTCTGGAGAAACGTCATTAATTTACCCAACAAGCACTTATGGGGCAGCTTCTATGAGGCAGGCCCTGTTCCAGGACTTTGGGATACAGCAGTGAACAAAACAGATCCCTGCCCTTGAGTAGACAGGCAATAAGAAGGAAACAAAATAGGTGAATGGATCGAAGGGTGTATTAGAAAGTCGTAAGTGCTGTGGAAACAAAGGAAAAAATAGAGCAAAGTAAGGAAATAAGTGCTGAGGATGGGGCGGGTTGCAGTATTAAATATCATGGTCAGGGCAGGTCTCCTTGAGAAGGTGAGGTTTGAGCAAATCTGTATGCAAAGATTTGAAGGAGACAAGGATGTTGGCCAGTAGAGCATCCAGACAACATAGCTAGAGCAAAGACCCTGAGGTGGGCAGGGCGTGTTCAAGAAACAGCAAAACACACAAACAACGTGCCTGGAGAGAAATGGGCAAGAGGGAGCATATTAGGAGATGAAATCACAGAATAAGCCAGTGGGGACAGATCAGGCAAGGCCTTGCAGGTCATTTCCAAGGACACTGGCATTTATTCTGAGACAATCATGATAGAATTTTGAATAACATTAAGTTAAGTGAAAGTCACTTGGTCATGTCCGACTCTTTGCAACCCCATGGACTATACAGTCCATGGAATTCTCTAGGCCAGAATACTGGAGTGGGTAGCCTTTCCCTTCTCCAGGGGATCTTCCCAACCCAGGGACTGAACCCAGGTCTCCTGCATTGCAGGTGGATTCTTTACCAGCTGACCCATGAGGGAAGCCCAAGAATACTGGAGTGGGTAGCCTTTCCCTTCTCCAGTGGATTTTCCCAACCCAGGAATCAAACCAGGGTCTCCTGCATTGCAGGCAGATTCTTTACCAACTGAGCTGTCAGGGAAGCCTTGAATAACATTGCTCTGACTTAAATTTCAACAGGGTCCCTCTGGTTGCTGCACTGAGAAGAGAGTAGAGGAAGCCAAGAGTGGAGGCAGGAGGGTTAGGAGTCTCCTTCAGCAGTCCAGATGAAAGGTGATGGTGTTTGGACCAGGGTAGTAGCAACAAACATGATGAAGAATAGACAGATTCTGTTTTCAACGTAGAGTCAATGGGAGAAGGAAGAGTCAAGGGTGATTCCTGGGTTTTTTATTCAAGCAAAAGATTAGATGTCAAGGCCATCCACAGAGGTAGGAAAGGCTGTACATGGGCAGTTTTAGATGAGAAGACCGGAGTTGAGTTTTGAAGATGTTCAATTTGACATGTCTTTTCAACATCCAAATAGAAATATCAAGTAGGCAGTTAGAATGATGAGTCTAGAATTTGGAGAAAGATCAGGACTGCCGACACAGATTTGGATTTCTCAGCTTATGGGTGGAGTTTAAAGCCTTGAGACTCAAGGAGACCATCTGAAGAGTGAGTACAGAGAAGAATATCCCAAGACACCTCAACGTTAAAAGGTTGAGAAGATAAGGAGAATCAGCAAAGGAAGTTGAGGGGGAGTGAGGTAGGAGGAAAACTAAGAGACTAGCACGTCCTGGAATCCGGAGGGAAAAAGTGCTTCAAGGAAACAGGTGTGAATTGTGTAGAATGCTCCTGACAGTCAAGTAAGATGTGACTGAGAAATGAGATTTGACCACTGGATTTAGCAACGTGGAGGTCACTGCATTCATAATGCGAGCAGTTTCCAGGGAGCAAAAGCATGACTGGTGTAGACTTGAGAGAGACTACGTGGGACAGAATTGGAGACACCGAGTACAAACACCGCCTTCAGAAGTCTTGCAGAAGCGTAGCTGGAAGGGTAAATGTGGTCAAGAGAAAGCTTCTTCTAAAAATCAGCTTCAGGGAACTCGCTGACGGTCTAGTGGTTAGGACTTAGGGCCTTCAATACCAGGGGCAGGGTTCAGTCCCTTGTCAGGGAGCTAAGATCCGGTAAGATGTGTGGCACAGCCAAAAAAAAAAAGTTTATTGAGGCATAATTTACACTTAAGTATTTACAGTTGAAGTATACGGGTCAATGAGTTTTGACAGATATATGTATCCATGTGACCACTGCAACAAAGATGCCTAACACTTCCATCACCCCCTCAAAATTCCCTCGTGCCCCTTTATACTCCCTCTCACCATCACTATCCCAACCCCCAGCACCACTGATCTGCCTCCTTTTTCTTTTTAGTAACTGTATTTGCTTACTTCTGGCTGTGCTGGCTCTTTCTTGCTGTGTGGACTTTCCCCTAGTTCCAAGAAGCGGAGGTTACTCTGCAGTTGTGTGCAGGCTTCTCATTGTGGTGGCCTCTCTCGTTGCAGAGCACAGGCTCTAGGGCACACAGGCTTCAGTAGCTGCCGCGTACAGGCTCAGGAGTTTGTATCTCCCGGGCTTTAGAGCACAGGCTCAGTAGCTGTGGTGGACGGGCTTAGTTGTTCCACGGCGTGTGAGATCTTCCCAGATCAGAAATCGAACCCGTGTCTCCCGCGCCGGCAGGCGGATCTTTACCACTGAGCCACCAGGGAAGCTACCACTGGTCTGCTTTTTGTTACTGAGATTCGTTTTGCCCTTTCTAGAATTTCATACAAGTTAAATCATCCAGGGTGTACTCCTGAGTCTGGCTTCTTTTGTTCAGCATGTTTTTGAGACATAACATCTTTTATAGTGCTAAGTGGCATTCCATTGTATGGATATATCACACTTGACTTTCCATTCACTTGGTGTTGGACATTTGTGTTGTTTCAAGTTTTTGGCTATTATGAATAAAGATACGATGAATATTTGCATGTAAGTCTTGGTTTGGACATGAATTTCACTTTTATTGGATAGAAATCTAGGAATAGAATTGCTGGGTCATATCATAATGTATGTTTAATTTTATTAAAAAATTACCAAAATGTCTTCCAAAATGACTATTTAATTTTACATTCTAGTCAGCGATGTGTAAGTTCCAGTTGCTCCACACAGTTACCCAACACTCGATACTGCCAGGAAGGTTTGTTTGTTTGTTTTCAGAGTGCTCTGGTATACTGTTTGCCAGCTTTCCCTAATGTTATCATCTTACAAAGCCATGGTATACTTGTCAAAACTAAGAAATTAACTTTGGTATGGCATCAACAGGGTTTCCCAGGTGGTTCAGTGATAAAGAATCTGCCCACCAATGCAGGAGACACAGGAGACACGAGTTTGATCCCTGGATCAGGAAGATCCCCGGGAGGAGGAAATGGCAACCCACTCCTGTATTCTTGCCTAGAGAATCCCATGGACAGAAGAGCCTGGCGGGTTACAGTCCATGGGATCGCAAGGAGCTAAACAGGACTGAGAGGCTAAGCACAGCACAGCAAGGTTTTCTTATGATTCAACTGGGGCTATGGGTTTTAAGGAAGAACATTCCAGGGGTGAAGTGCCCTTTTGATTAGATCATTTGTGTGTATGGTAGCAATGTGACTTATGTTTGCTTATCACGTGCTGTGACCGTCATCACTCAGTGAAAATGGTGTCCAACAGGTTTCTTTCCTATAAAGTTACTCTTTTATAAAGTTACAGCTATAAATGTATTGCTTTTATAGAGAAAGCTTTCTCTATAAAAAATGAATAAAAGAACAGTCTTATCTGTATGTTGATAGAAATGAACCTGTAGAGAGCGAAATATTGGGAGAATGTCTTTGGCTTCTTCTGTAAGTGTTGAAAATCTTTTTCACTCTCAGAGTCTCCACCTTGTCTCATAAAAATTTCACTTACCCATAATTTAACGTCCTGAGGCTCTGTTGGAGGTCAAATGACCTGTTGACAAGATCAGGGCAATTTTCCCTGGTGACCCCATGCTGGCTAAGAACTCCATGGAACCAGGTATCAGGTCTGGTCAACCTGCAGAACCCCTTGGTGCCGGGGGGAGGGTTGGCCTTTCTCCCTCCTGCTCAGCTGCTCAGCACACAGGTGCTCAGCGTGGACGCACAGTTCTGGGGCTGGGGAAGAGCCCATGTTTGAGCAGAAAAGAGCCGAACATCTGTCATGGGGAGCTGTAGCAGCTGAAGCCTTCTGGGAGTGACTGTGGGGCCTGATAACTGTGGGGAGAAATTTCAGAGAAGGAAGCTGCACACGGAGCCCCATGACTCCCACTCAGAATCCAGAACAGTGGCACGAGTGTGGCTTCCATCCATCCCCTCACTGGGAGGACGGGGCTCTGGGAACAATGACCAGGGCTCTAAGCTCTGGCTGGGGGCTCAGAGGAAAGAGGAATCTGAGCACCCCAGGGCACGAGATGAGATAGGCATGACCTTGGAGGCTCAGGTTAGAAACTCAGTGATGGAAGAGACAGCCCAGGAGAGAGAGGCCCGGGCCAGGCCCTTGGCCTCTGCCAGACAACATATCACCCTCTCCCTCCCCCAGCCCCACCTCTGCAATCCCTGGGCTCAGAGATCTCTCATCTGGTTCCAACTGGGGAACTCCAGGCCCACAGGGTGCAGGGGTGGGGGGAGAGAGTGGTTATGGCAAAGGTGACATATCCTGGCTGGCAGAAATGATCTCCAGGCATGTATTTTGCAGAGGCCAGCAGTATGGTGTCTACAGAGATGTGTACATCTGCAGATGAATCAATCCACACCCAGCCCTGTCACCATCGAGAGGAAGGTGGTAAATTCCCTCGGGTTCAGAGAAGACCTCTCTTCTCAACCAGCGGCCCACGGGTTTCTCACCAAGATAGCAATTCATTGTACAGGGAAGGGAACTTACCGTGTGGAAATTCCCACTTCCTCTGGAGAACAGTGCACGCAGGGTTAACCTCGGTGAGTAAGAACCCACCCTGCCGCCCCCATGCCTCTGAGGACAGCTTTGCTCTCTGGATGACTGCAGCTACCCCAGGTCTTATCCAAACTCTCAGCCCAAGTCTGAAAAATGCCCGGGACCTACCTAGGAGCCGAGCACCAATATTGATGGACTGAAGCAGTTATCCAAGATTTTTCCTGCCCTGCATCTCGTCCTTCTGACAGCAGCCTTTCGGCTTTCCTTAGGGGAGCACTCTTTGACCTTCTGTTGATGTGCTTCTGTAGGGGCACCTGGCCCAGGCCCTAGGACTGGACACAGAACCCAGGCTGGGGACTTCACTGATGGTCCAGTGGTCAAGCATCCGCCTGCCAATGCAGGGGACGTGGGTTATATCCCTGCTCTGGGAAGATCCCACATGCCTGGGGACAACTGAGCCTCTGCATGATCACTACTGAAGCCCCCACACTCTGGAATCTGTGCTCTTCAACAAGAGAAGCCACTGTGATGAGAAGCCCTTGAACCACAAGGAAGAGTAGCCCCCGCTCATTGCAACTAGAGAAAAGTCCGAGCACAGCTCTGAAAACCCAGTGCAGCCAAAAATAAATAAATAAATAAAATTTAAAAAGGAACCCAGGCTGAGCCAGTCAGAGACAACTTTGACAGACACTGCTAGTCTGGGAGTAGAGCTGATGCTGAGGAAAGTGGGGCTAAGAGATGGACAGAATCCTGAGAGCATCCGGGCTCCAGTTGGTATTTTAACTTACAGAATCAGGCAAATTCCTCTCCATCTTTCCCTCTCCCTCCTTCTTTCCTTCCCTCCCTCTGTCTTTTTCTTTCCTTCCTCCCCCTTTCCAGCCTTCCTCCTCATTGTTCTCTCTCTCTTACTTATTTCAGCACAGTCCAGTTTGAGTTTGGTTTTCGTCTCTTGTACTAAAATTGTTCCCCCAAAATACCCTGATGGCATTTCCACTTCATGTGCCTGCCCATCCCCGCTCCCGCCTCCGACCCTGAGAAAGGCTGCTGCTCTGGTGCTGTGGAGGCTACCGAACCATCCCAACCCCCAGCCCCTTCTGTCCCTGATAGTGTGAAGTCAGAACAGAATTTCCAGTTGAATAAATGCATCGTTCTGTTATTGGCTTCCCTGGTGGCCCATATGGTAAAGAATCCACCTGCAATGCAGGAGACCCGGATTTGCTCCCTGGGTTGGGAAGATCCCCTGGAGGAGGGCACGGCAACCCACTCCAGTATTCTTGTCTGGAGAATCCCATGGACAGAGGATTGTCAGGCTACAGTCCGTGTGGTTGCAAAGAGTCAGACAGGACTCAGGCCACTTAGCACACTTGCTTGCATCTTTCTATTATATAAATAATACAAAAATTAATTTTTTTAACTTAGAGAAGAAGGGGAGAATTACTCCTAAACCAGCTACTGTGAGCATTTTAGCTTATTTCCTTACAAAGGTTTCCCCAGACACAGTCATGTAGTCACAGACCCCAGCGCACAGAGTGTACACCACTGTTGTCATCGTCACCATCACTATACAGGTATTGTCATTAGCATTTCTCTTTCTGTGGCTTTTAAAAGTCTATTTTCAACAGCTTCCCTTCAGCTGTTGTAAGATTAGAAAGTAAGGAATGTACAGCATAAGCCCACTTGCTTAGATGGGAGCTATCACTATAGCTAACTGTTTTTTTGTTTTGTCTGGGAGCTGAGTTTGATCACCTGGAGATTTATACGGATGCCTGGATCGCGCCCCTAGAGATTCTGATTTGGTAGGATCCATGGGGGGGGGGGAGCGGTTCCAAGAGTTGGTGTTTCCAAGCAGCTTCCAGGTGATGCCCGTGCTCAGGTCTCAGCGCGTGGAGCTCAACCTGGGGCTGAGACGCGTTTGCTATTCAGCTGATTTATAAACATAGTCAACATAGACGAATTCCAGCTTTCAGTTTAAGAGTCATTTACTAAACACTAATTCATATACCTGTGGTTTTTCAGAAGCCCACGTTTTTCTTGGGGGCCAAGTTTCCAGGGGGAAGTATGACCTAGAGCTTCACATCTAAACGCCGTGGAGTCCCCCGATTTCACACCTAAGCCCCCTGGAGTCCCCCAGTTTCACACAGACTGAAAAGGAGAAATATTGTGAAGTGAAGGTTTCTTTCACTATTCCTTTCTAACCTTCGTCCAGTTGGATAGAGGTTAAGGGGCAAACCGTGGGGGCTGGAGCCTTCAGTTCAGTTTCGTATTTACTGAGTGTTGCAGACTATTCCGGGGAGGTGGCGATGAACAGAACGTGGTTCCTGCCCTGTAGGCGTTGACGACCAATGGACAGAGAGAGGAGCACCAAATAAAGAAATGGTGGGTATCCTGGGAAAGAGCGAGGGTCGAGGGAGGCCGGGTTCCCTGGGAGCACAAAGACGACCCCAGGCAGCCTCAGTGGGTCAAGAGGATGAGCTGAGGAAGACTTGAGGGGAGAGAGCAGAAAGGGCGCCGTGGCTGAAGGAACAGCAAAGGTGTGGAGGTGCTCTTAGGTGAGGGTGGTGAGACGGAGGGCGAGGAGGGGCGAGCTCAAAATGTTGCTTCCAAGACAACATATTTTGATCAACCATTCCCCGAGCTCAGTTTAGGCCTGCACACACTGGGTCACCACAAGGCCCTGTCAGCTGGGACCACAAGTCTGTCTAAGGACAGTGTACTGTATTAACTGCTGGTAACAGAAACCCAAGTGGCAGTGACTTACTGAAATACAGGTATGTTTTCTCTAGAAAGCAGTCTAGGGTTCATAGAGGGGCCCAGTGGTCAAAATCAAGTGCTTCTAGCATTGGAACCAACTATTCTTGACTGCCTTGCTACTCAACACGTGGCCCGACGCTCCACTACTGGGTATGAGTTAGAGCAAGTGTTCTATCACGCAGAATCCCAGTCTGTCTTGTAACTAACCCCCACGTGATTTACTTGAATGCCTGTAGATGAACAAGTTGACCTAATCACTCACTGCAGCTAAGGAGATGGCTCACGCCGAGGACTTGGACTTTGGTTAGGTGAATTTAGGCAGGGCCCAAGAAAGCAGGGCTTTGCTCTGGACTGACTTCTGTCAGGAAATGGGACGACTTTATGGTCGGGTACCTTGGAAGTCTTATCTGTAAGGAGGGTAGACTAGATTAAAGCTAAAGTCACAATTGATAAAGAAGCAGCTGTCATTCATATTAGCCAGGGGAGGGAGATGGTCAGTATTTTGGGCTTGGTTTTGTCTGCGTTTAGATAAACTTATGAAGTGGTCCACTGCACTCACTTAATGGCCTCACAGGCACAGAATGGCCTTGCCTGATGGCGGTGTTTATGAGATTGTTTAGACTAAGGCCTGGCGAAGGTTACTGTTGCTGTTCAGTTACTGAGTCATCTCTGGCTCTTTGCGAGCCAATGTAGTGTAGCACGGCAGGTCTCCCTGTCCTTCACTATCTCCTGGGTTTGCTCAAACTCATGTCCATTGAGTCGATGATGCAATCCAACCATCTTATCCTCTGTAACCCCCTTCTCCTCCTTCCCTCAATCTTTCCCAGCATCAGGGTCTTTTCCAATGAATTGGCTCTTCGCATCAGGTGGCCGAAGTATTAGAGCTTCAACTTGAGCATCAGTCCTTCCAATGAATATCCAGAGTTGATTTCCTTTAGGATTGACTGGTTTGATCTTGCAGCCCAAGGAACTCTCAAGAGTCTTCTGAAACATCACAGTTCAGTAAGACAGTAGGGGAGACTGGGTATAGAGTTGGCACTGAAGTCCGTCTCTCAGACAGGGAAGCCTGGGCTCAGGAATGGGGAAATTCCAGGCCTTGGAAGGTGATTTTTATCTTCTCCTGCTTGTCAATATTTAACATTCCTACTGCTAGTTGGGTGGGACCTTCACAAAAAAGAATAAGCCTGTCTCCAAGGTCTGCAAGATATTCTCGTAAAGTAGAATTTGCTTCTCAAGTTTTCCATACCAGTGGCTGGAAGAGTGAGGGGTCTAAATGAGTTGAAACTGTCCCTTGCCACTGATGGGAGAGCTGTTGAAACAAGAAAGGACAGTTCAGAGACGAGTCAGTCTGGTATGGCAGAACCAACACAACACTGTAAAGCAATTATCCTCCAATTAAAAAAAAAGCCGATCACCAGTGGTACCATAGTAATGCCCACCTCACAGCATGCACCCCACCCCCACCACACACAGAACCACCCGCTCACATAGCCCTCCACTCCCTTCAGAGTGTCCCAGGCATTTTCTGGAAACCCCCAAAGGGACTCCTCACATGTCCTCTTCACAGTGCCAGCTGCCAGGTTTACTGCCTCATTTAACACAAGTTTACTGAATACCTTTGAGACACGAAGCCCTGTGCTAATGATGTCATATGAATGATTCAGGTGTCAGAGAGATGCATCACTGATTGTAGACAGCTAACAGCTAATTGAGGGAAGACTCTAAGACATCTTATTGCTGCTGCTGCTGCTAAGTCACTTCAGTCGTGTCCAACTCTGTGTGACCCCATAGACGGCAGCCCACCAGGCTCCCCCGTCCCTGGGATTCTCCAGGCAAGAACACTGGAGTGGGTTGCCATTTCCTTCTCTAATGCATGAAAGTGAAAAGTGAAAGTGAAGTCGCTCAGTCATGTCCAACCCTCAGCGACCCCATGGACTGCAGCCTTCCAGGCTCCTCCGTCCATGGGATTTTTCAGGCAAGAGTACTGGAGTGGGGTGCTATTGCCTTCTCCGATATCTTATTGAGTATCGTCTAAAAAAATATATACAATCATAAATTGTGGAAGCACTGTGATAAAAAATATCTGATAGTGACCAACAGTAGACAGGGTGTTCCTTAAAAATATGCCAAGCATCCTGGTGTGTTCCCACTTCAGGACACAACTGCTGTTTTTTCAGCAGGAAGGAGTTTCCCCCTGCACATCCTCGTGACCCGCTTCTCAGTTCCTTCAGGTCTTCCTTCAAGGTCACCTTCTCGAGGCCGCCTTCCCCTCCCGACTCCCTAACTCCTGTCCTTGTTCTCTATTCTCCCTGGTTTTACCATCTACCATCTTGTATATTGGTTTACTGATTGTCTCCCCTCCCTCCACCAAAAACTTCCTTCCAAGAGATCAGGGTTTTTCCCTGTTTGTCACTGCCCCCAGGGTCTAAAAAGAGTATGTGATAGTGCTTCAGTGAACGCGTGTTGGATAAACGAATGAGTGAGTGATGAGCACAGGAAGGGGCCATCAGGGAGGACCCCTGGGACCACTATGGCGAGTTTGTCTTTTCCCCCTCGGGAAGCAGATGAAGCGAGGGTGAAAGAGATTTGATTTGTGTTTTATCACTTACACGTGGAAAAGGCCAAGGTGGAAATCGGGGCTGGGGTGGGGGGGCGTCGGAAATGGGGCACAAGGTGGGCGGCCATGGCAGTGGCCGAGCCAGAGAAAATCGTGCTTGGATAAGATGGTGGGATGTGCGGGACAAAACTGGGCAGGTCGAGGGACAGGTTAGAGGTGGAGGGGACCAGATATTGGATCGTGCTGAATGGGAGAGGAGCGGAACCTGGCCCCTAGAATTCTGGCCTCAACTCCTCAAGACGGGCAGAAGGGAGGAGGAACAGGTGGGGGCCGGTCACGAGTCTCCCTTGGAGTGTGTTTTCCCTCTCCTGCTCTGCCCCAGCTGTCAACATCTGCAGCCTCCGTCAGAGCACGGACAGAGTCTCAGCATAGCCGCTACGACCGTGCCCATCCAGGAGGGCTACAGCTGTGCAAATGTGCATGAAGAAGGTTGCCTTTCCCTATCACTAAACAAAAAATGCTGTCTGGAGCCCATCAAACCAGCAGCTGCCCTTGACTGTGCACTCAGAGGGGATCAGGATGAAGAGTAAGGCTCTGGGCTCCAGACAGCCAAGGTGCCGAGCAAAGCAATGATTTCAGTGAGCCCAGACTCTTGCATCTTCCCATACTTGGAAAAGCGCTAAGTTCATTAACTTGAAATGTCTGGTTTTCTTTAATTAACAGTCATTTTTTGATATTCTGACTACCTGATTTTTTTTTTTTAATAATTCCTATATCCTGGCTCCTCCCCTTACCCCCTGGGAGCTCTCTGTCCAAGAGGCTGTCTTCCAGACTTAAGTCCTCAGTGTGTCTGCCAAATAAAACATAACACCCAAGTTTGGGGTTGTGGCCTTGGCACCTACTAAGGTAACCATAATCGGTTCCATGCAGAAGGGGGCTATGCCTGCCCCCCACCTCTCAGGTCCTCACCCCTCTAAGGTCCCAGGGCCTCACTCCAATCCCTCTTTTCTCGGGGTGCCTGCTCCAACCCCACCTGCCTGCCTCCACTGACTCGCAAGACCTGCTTTACCATGCCAGTGTCCTGAGGGGAGATGCCGACCTCAGCCAGCAGTGAGGCAGGCTCCCAGCCAGCAGAGCAGATGCCCAGCCCATCTGCTCAAGAGCTGCCCAGACCCAACACCCAAGCCGGTGCTGGAGTCAGAGGGGCGGGGAGAACTCGCCGGAGCCTGGGACCCACAGGTGACACACTCTCCAAGGGCCCAGCCTCCTCCCAGGGCTCTGTCCCTAGCTCCAGGGGAATTGAAAGAGACCTCTGACGAGCCCCCAGGCCAACGGAGTCCAGTCTCAGGGTCTGCAGGTTCCCCCATTGTTCTCACTTCCCTCCCCGGTCCACCTTCCGTCCCCCAGAGGCGCCCCCATCCCCTCCCCACCCTGCCTCCTCCATGAAGTCAGCCCTGCCCACTTCTGCTCCTTTGATCGTGTTCTCCTCGGGGCTCTTGGGCCCCTATATCCTTGTTTCAGGGTTTGGGGCCGTGTGTTTCAGTCCAGTCGCTCAGTCATGTCCGACTCTTTGCAACCCCATGGACTGCAGCACTCCAGGCCTCCCTGTCCATCCCCAACTCCCGGAGCTTGTTTTCACCTCTTGCTTTTTAATTCCTCCAGGCCCTAGGGTATGTGTGACATTCCTACAGAGGGGGATGGCAGGCACAGACTGCAGCTGACTGGACACGCATTCAAGGCCAGCCTGCTACTGTTGACCCCGGCTAGGAGCTTAACGTCTCTATGCCTCACTGATGAGTGAGGATACTCATGCCTACCCAAGAGGCTCCCGGGAACATTAAATGAAACTCCATTTGTAAAGAACCCAGGCCAGTATCTGACGTGCACTAGAGACATGGCTGTTATTCCCACGTGACAAGTCTCCCTGCTCCCCATATGAGACAGCACGCCAGGCATCTGGCAGGGGCCCAGGAAGTGCTCGGTGGCCAGGTGGGCTGAGTCTGGGTCTGTAGTTGGCTCACGTGGGTTAGGCACTAGAGGATTTGTTCCCATTTCTCTCCAGACTTGTCTCTTATCTGTGGGTTTGAAGAACTACAGGCTGATGTCTCATTTCTTCAGACCCTGAGCCGGCAAAGATGTGTCAGGTCAAGTTCGTGGATAAGTGTAGAAATGGACACTGACCCCTCTCAAGGGGTGAGAAGAGAATCTTTCTCACAAAAATTTTCACCGTTCATCCTACCCTTTTCCTCCCTAAAAGCATCCCTAAAGCAGGAGCAGGTTTTGAGGCAAAGTTATGTCTGAAAGACAGATTTTAGAGACACTCTTTGGAGATCTTTCTGGTCCTATTTGACCATTTGCCATGATTGAGGACCTAATGAAAATCAGTGAGCATCTCCAGAGCGTGTGGTCACCATGATGCCTCCCGATGCACAGGTCCCCAGCCAGCCCCCAGGCATATTTTACACCCATATTCTCTGTCATACCCACGACAACCCCATCCTACAGGTGAGGAAACTGAGATTGGCAAGCTCACACAGCTGGTAAGTAGCAGAACCAAGATGACCACTCTGCTTGACCTGTCCCAGCCCACACTTCTGCCACGGGGCCACTCCCCTTGGTACTGGGGTGAGCACTGGCCTGGAATCTGAGAAGCCAGCTCTGAGCCAGTGATGCTCCCTGGAACCTCAGCTTCATCCCTTTCTACACACCCTCCCACTGCCCAGGTAAGGGTTTGGGGTGGGGGCAGGCAGAGAGCAAAGAGTGAAAATAAGTTTCTTTTTAACTGACAGCTAACCAGATTTTCTCTGGCAGCAATTTATATCAATTTCCCCTCATTCACGCAGCTGGGAATATGAGAAAAGCATTCAGCCGTTTGAAGAGTGCTATTTAACTCATGACAAAGAGCAGTTCTTTTGAATCTCTGAGAATTTTCTGTAAGTCACATGTCATTTTCACTTTCGCCTATGAAACTGAAACTCACATTCACCTTTGTGAAAAAGCTTCCCAGGGGGGAGGGGCAGGGGGGTCGTGGAGAGGAGGCCAGCAGCAGAGACTGGGTCTCAGGCTTCCCTGGAAGCACAGACCGTCCCAGCAAGTTGCCGTCTTAGGCTCAGACCTGAACTTGTTTTGGAAGAAAGACCTGAGAAAGGTCACGGTGAAGGTCCGTCTTTATCGCGACTCACTGTGGGCTTGGGCTCACTGCAGCAGCTCCCTGGAGTCCATGGGGAAAAGCCAGGCTGGGAGGAAACGGAGTTCCCCGGACTGGAGAGGAGCCCAAAGGTTGGATGAGACCCTGTCCCACACCTGCTTCCCTCGTAAGGCATCCCCTAGCTCCCTCGTAAGGGACCCTGCCAGGTAGAAACCAGACCAGTGCTGGGCCAGGAGCCAGAGCAAGGGCTAACCTGGTAGGAACATCTGCTAAGCTCTTTGAACAAAATGAAAACCCTGTTATTTTAATGATCATAAATTCCTACAGCAGTTTCCCCCAGTACCTTGGCTGTCATGTTAATGGAATTGCACAGGGCCAAGTGTGTGTGTGTGTGTGTGTGTGTGTGTGTGCATGTGTGTGTGCACATGCATCTGTGTGTGTTAGTACATGCCTGCATTTTTCAGGAGTGAGGATATTTGCATAACACAGATATGGTGACAGATACCAGATAAACAGGAAGTTTCAGACCTGGGCTGTTTCCTTTCACTGTGAATCAGCAGCCTCTGTCTTCTCATACAGAAATGGTGGAAGTCACAGGGGATGGCTCGGGAATGCGCAGTACAGGAGAAAGCACAACGGTTTCCAGTCCCCTTCTTTGGTGGGGGGCTTCCATGGATGCCCCACCCCTGCTGGCGCTCCTCAGGCCCCTGCTCTCCACCTACCTGGCTTCCAGTCCAAGCCCTCCAGATGCCTGGACACCAGCCCCAAACACATCAGCCAGTGTCCAGCCACACAACATTCATTCCACCAGCGCTTGGAGAAGGCCTGGCTGGGGAGCTGGGGGCACCTTAGCTCCTGGTTCCCCAGGGCCCAGGTTTGTGTCCCAGAGAGGTGGTGCAGGGTAACAAGCACACCCAAGACCTGCACCACAGTCCCTGGGTTCAGACCCTCGGGCTAACCAGGGAGGCCTTGGGCCACCTGCTATGAACTCTGAGCTCGGGTTTCCCTATTAGTTTTGTGGGGCTTATAATGGCCTTCTGTGGGTTTAGAGCTGTGGTGCAGTACATATGAAAAGCAGGGAACAGAAAACACCAGTTAAAAGCACAGGCTTTGCAATCAGATATCTGAATTCAAAACCCAGTTCCACTGTGTTCTGGATGTGGGACTTGGTGCCAATTACCCAACTTTTCCGAGTCTATTTGCTCATCTGTGAAATGCAGATAATAAGAGTCATCTAAGGGAAGTCTCCCACACTGTTGGTGGGAATGTAAGTTGGTGCAGCCACTGTGGAGAACGGCATGGAGATGCCTTAAAAACTAAGAACCAAACTACCATATGATCCAGCAGTCGCAGTCCTGAATATGTAAAAATGAAAACACTAGCTTGAAACGTTATATGCACCACCCAAATGTTCACAGCAGCACTACCATAGCCAGGACATGGAAACAGCACACAAGCATGCATCAGCGAATGACTGGATTAAGAAGAAGTGTGTGTGTGTGTGTGTATGTATGTGTATGTGTATGTGTGTATACATATGTATATATATACACACACACAATGGAATAATACTTAGCTGAAAAGAAAAAAGACATACTGCCATTTGCAGCAATGTGGATAGGCTAGAGATTATTATGCTCGGTGAAAGAAGTTAGAGAAAACAAATACTCTATGATATCACTTACAGGTGGAATCTAAAAATATATGTAAATGAATATATATGAAAAGCAGAAATAGACTCACAGGCTTAGAAAACAAACTTCTGGTTACCAAAGGGGAAAGGGAAGGGGAGAGGAACAACTTTGGGGTATGGGATTAACAGATAGAACTACTATGTATAAAATAGATAAGAAATGAATATACACTGTATAACACAAGGAACTATAGCCATTACCTTGTAATAACTTATAAGGGAGTATAATCTGAAAAAATGCTGAATCACTGCTGTACACCTAAAAATAACATAATCCTATAAATCAACTATACTTCAATAAAAAAAAGCGTGACCCACCTGGCAGTCTGTGGAGAGGGTGGAATGGCATATTACTTGGCACCCAGAACAGTGTCTGGCTCACAGGAAACTCTCAACTCTGTGAACCAGCTTTCCTACTGCCTTCTCCCCTTCTTCCTTCCTCCGGCCTCACCCAGCACAATGAGACCAGTGAGGCAGGGACACTGCTGAGCTTCCCCAGTGAGCACCCAGCAGTTGGCTGGGCACATAGTAAGACTTAACAAATCAGTTGGATAAATGAATGGAAGTTCTTGGTTCCTAGCAGGTGCTGAGGAAACACAGCTATAGGAAACGAATCAATACGAAAACCACGCTCTGTCTGTTGTTGAAATCCCTAAAAGGGGGCCAGTATAGAATAAAGATTATAAGCATCATGAGCTTACACAGCAGTCAGATCTGCTGTATCCTTTAACTTCTCTCAGCCTCTCTTTCCTGATCTGTAAAATGGGTGCAGTAGTAGAAACTCACCCACTACTGTGAATTACTGGGTTGTTTTAGGGTTAAATGAGACAATGCAGGCAAAATACTTAACACAGCACTCTGCACATAACTAGCATATGGAGGAATATATCCGAGAAATCCCAGCTTAATGACCCTTCAAGAAGATGATTCCAAGACTTGACTTTTTTTCCCAAGAGGACAAGTCTTAGGCCTGGCATCCCTCCTGCCTCCTTTCTCTTGGTTCTCCCTTTCCCAAGTGTCCCTCTTCCTTCTTAGGCTGAGTGGTCTTTTCTTACTGAACAGTTGGCACTTCTGAAGCCTGGCTCCCCTCATCACTGTGGGATTGCTGCAAAGACAGGAAGCCGTGCCCTACTGACCCCACCAGAAAGAGATTTCTGTGCTGCATGCACAGGGGTGTTGGGGTCCAGGGCTGTGGGAGGTTTGTCTCTGCAAGGAACATAACACACTCGCCCAGGTGTATTTACTGTGGGGCTTGGACACAGTGGACATACAGGCGAAGCGCCAAGATCTGTACTCAGCATGGCTTTGCATCCAGGCTCTGCACAGACAAGCTGTCTGACCTCAGACAAGTCTGGTACCCTTTCTCAACCTCAATTTCCTAATCTGCAAAGGAGACAACAATGCTAGTTGTTGTTCAGTCACTCAGTCGTGTCCAACTCTGTGACCTCATGGACTGCAGCATGCCAGACTTCCCCATCCTTCACTATCTCCTGGAGTTTGCTCAAACTCATGTCCATTGAGTCAGTTATGTCATCCAACCATCTCATCCTCTATCATCCCCTTCTCCTCCTTCCCTCAATCTTCCCCAGCATCAGGGTCTTTTCCAATGAGTCGGCTCTTTGCATCAAGTGGCCAAAGTATTGGAGCTTCAGCTTCAGCATCAGTCCTTCTAATGAATATTCAGGGTTGATTTCCTTTAGGATGGACTGGTTGGATCTCCTTGCAGCCCAAGGGATTCTAAAGAGTCTTCTCCAGCACCACAGTTTGAGAGAATCAATTCTTTGGCACTCAGCCCTTCTTTACGGTCCAATTTTCCCATCCGTAGATGAAAAACCATAGTTTTAACTAGACAGATCTTTGTCATTTTTTGACTATATAAACATTTGTGATACCAATGCTAGTCAGATCAGATCAGATCAGATCAGTTGCTCAGTCGTGTCCAACTCTTTGCGACCCCATGAACTGCAGCACCCCAGGTCTCCCTGTCCATCACCAACTCCCGGAGGTCACTCAGACTCACATCCATCAAGTCAGTGATGCCATCCAGCCATCTCATCCTCCACTGTCCCCTTCTCCTCCTGCCCCAAATCCCTCCCAGCCTCAGAGTCTTCTCCAATGAGTTAACTCTTTGCATGAGGTGGCCAAAATACTGGAGTTTCAGCTTTAGCATCATTCCTTCCAAAGAAATCCCAGGGCTGATCTCCTTCAGAATGGAACTGGTTGGATCTCCTTGCAGTCCAAGGGACTCTCAAGAGTCTTCTCCAACACCACAGTTCAAAAGCATCAATTCTTCGGCACTCAGCCTTCTTCACAGTCCAGCTCTCACATCCATACATGACCACAGGAAAGACCATAGCCTTGACTAGGCGAACCTTTGTTGGTAAAGTAATGTCTCTGCTTTTGAATATGCTATCTAGGTTGGTCATAACTTTCCTTCCAAGGAGTAAGCGTCTTTTCATTTCATGGCTGCAGTCACCATCTGCAGTGATTTTGGAGCCCAGAAAAATAAAGTCTGACACTGTTTCCACTCTTTCCCCATCTATTTCCCATGTAGTGATGGGACCGGATGCCATGATCTTTGTTTTCTGAATGTTGAGCTTTAAGCCAACCTTTTCACTCTCCACTTTCACTTTCATCAAGAGGCTTTTTAGTTCCTCTTCACTTTCTGCCATAAGGGTGGTGTCATCTGCATATCTGAGGTTATTGATATTTCTTCCAGCAATCTTGATTCCAACTTGTATTTCTTCCAGTCCAGCATTTCTCATGATGTACTCTGCATATAAGTTAAATAAACAGGGTGACAATATACAGCCTTGATGTACTCCTTTTCCTATTTGGAACCAGTCTGTTGTTCCATGTCCAGTTCTAACTGTTGCTTCCTGACCTGCATACAAATTTTTCAAGAGGCAGATAAGGTGCTCTGGTATTCCCAGATCTTTCAGAATTTTCCACAGTTTATTGTGATCCACACAGTCAAAGGCTTTGGCATAGTCAATAAAGCAGAAATAGATGTTTTTCTGCAACTCTCTTGCTTTTTCCATGATCCAGCGGATGTTGGCAATTTGATCTCTGGTTCCTCTGCCTTTTCTAAAACCAGCTTGAACATCAGGAAGTTCACGGTTCACATATTGCTGAAGCCTGGCTTGGAGAATTTTGAGCATTACTTTACTAGCGTGTGAGATGAGTGCAATTGTGCAGTAGTTTGAGCATTCTTTGGCATTGCCTTTCTTTGGGATTGGAATGAAAACTGACCTTTTCCAGTCCTGTGGCCACTGCTGAGTTTTCTAAATTTGCTGGCATATTGAGTACAGCACTTTCACAGCATCATCTTTCAGGATTTGGAATAGCTCAACTGGAATTCCATCACCTCCACTAGCTTTGTTCATAGTGTTGCTTCGTAAGGCCCACTTGACTTCACATTCCAGGATGTCTGGCTCTAGGTCAGTGATCACACCATCATGATTATCTGGGTCATGAAGCTCTTTTTTGTACAGTTCTTCTGTGTATTCTTGCCACCTCTTCTTAATATCTTCTGCTTCTGTTAGGTCCATACCATTTCTGTCCTTTATCGAGCCCATCTTTGCATGAAATGTTCCTTTGGTATCTCTGATTTTCTTGAAGAGATCCCTAGTCTTTCCCATTCTGCTAGTACTCAGGGCTGATTTTGAAAACACTTAATAAACAGCTTTGGCACTAAGCTATTAGATGAATGCCAGTAAATACAGGCACAACCGCTAAATATTAACTCTGCTAATTTCTACTGCAGAGGTTGCTGTGGCTCCTGGCACAGTGGAAATACCCTAAACATTAGCTATGATTTTTATGTTTAGCCCATGTCACACAGTTCCCAGAGCAGTCCCCAGGGGAAGAACACTCAGAGAAGCAATGCCCCTGGAAAGACCTGGTCTTTGTTTTCTCCCATTTTGACTAAGACCCCCTTGCCTCTCTTTGCTCACCAGAGAGTCACAGAAGTGCTGGGGATGAGAAGGGACCTTGGTCTTCTCTGCCCAATGCAAATCATAGTCCGTTCCTGTGTTTCCCATGCCGGGGAGCTGGTTTCCCCATGAACATTCTTTGCAGATCTTCCTCACAATCACAGAAGAGCCAGACACCCGGTGACCTAGTCACGGAGTCTGTTCACAGTACCTGCCAAGCCAGTGAGAAGCTGACATGTCACAGAGTGGGCCCTCGGGCCTGGATGCCTGGATGGAAAAATCCAGCGATTTGATTGTGCACGTGCCGTTGGACATCTTCTGTATCTGAGGCCAGAGTCTCCTTCTCTCCTGATATCACTCCTTGGACCAGGTATTTGAAAAGGGTCCTGGGTGTGCAGAGCATGGAGGCAAGCCCTCCACGGCAGCAGAAGTTGATCCTCAGGCACTCCCATTCTCCTTCCTGCGCCCCAACAATCCAAAGCCAGAAATACCAAGGACAGTGGGTCCAGCAGCCCAGGGGCTAGAGGTCATCTCTGCCCCCCAGGCAGAGTCTGCAGAGGCCACGCCTGCTAGGGCCCAGGGCAGTCGGTCACCTTGAAGGCCTGTGATTAAAGTAGTCATCTCCCTTCCTAGACCTGGAGGCCCATTTGTGTCCGGAGCTGCATATCTATGAAGTCCTGTGCCATCGCCTCATAAAAGGTGCTCCCACTGGAGTGAGTATGGACGCAACCAGAGAGCGAGGTGCCTGTGACCTGGGTGATGGCTGCCCATCAGAGCTAAATAATACAATGCAAACCCAGCGGGATTTTCTAGTAACTCTTTTAACAGAGGACTTTTTTCCTTTTTAGAACTTCCTTCATGGTTAGAGCCCAGCAGGAATTTACCCATGGGTTTTTCAAGCAACTATATTTGTCCTTTGCTGTGTCACAACTGTCAACAAAATAACATAACACTGTAGTCATAAAGCTGCCATTTCTTGTCTGTGAACTCTGCTCTGACCACTGCTGCTGCTAAGTCACTTCAGTAGTGTCCGACTTTGTGCGACCCCATAGACGGCAGCCCACCAGGCTCCCCCGTCCTCTAGCAGGTATTTATACATATTCTGTCCTTTGGAGGTATATCTTCCCAAAACCCATGAGAAAGGAAGCATGATCACAATAATAATTATTGTAATTATAAATTTAGTAATAATCAGTAAGTATAAAACAAATTTTATTTTAATAAAACACATGTTAAACTTTTTCAGCATGCTAGGTTTTGTGCTCATTGTCTTCTAATTCACATCTCACTTGTTGCCTCCATGATCCCCATAATGTAAGTACTATTATTGCCCCATTTCACAGATGGGTAAGGGGAGACCTGGGACTCCAGGCCAGATCCACTGCTGCCAGATCCACTGCTGCCAGACCCTGTGAACTTCCTCACAGACTCCACTCAGCCTCTCTTGTCAGCCCTGCTTCTTCTCATTCATCTTCTACCAGGGAAGGGGAGGGCCAAGAGACTGAGGAACCCACAGCCAGCATGCAAGCCACTGAACTGGCCAAGCACCAGAATGCAAACCCTCCTGGCAGGTCAGAATTCTGGGGCTGGCTTCCCACCACCTCCCCGCCAGTCAGTGCAGACTAGTGGTAACTCACTGCTTTGTGTACTATGTGTAATGTACTAAATCCCTCCAGTTGTGTCCGACTCTGTGCTACCCCATGGACCTGTCCATGGGATTCTCCAGGCAAGAATACTGGAAGGGTTGCCATGCCCTCTTCCAGGGGACCTTCCCCACCCAGGTATCAAACCCACATCTCTTATGTCTCCTGAATTGGCAAGAAGATTTTTTACTTCTAGCACCACCTGGGAAGTCAATTTACCCCTCTGTTTCAGTTGCTCAGTTGTGTCTGACTCTTTGCAACGCTATGGACTGCAGCACACCAGCCTTCCCTGTCCATCACCAACTCTCAGAGCTTACTCAAACTCATGCCCATCGAGTTGGTGATGCCATCCAACCAACTCATCCTCTGTTGTCCCCTTCTCCTTCTGCCTTCAATCTTTCCCAGCATCAAGGTCTTTCCCAGTGAGTCAGTTCTTCACATCAGATGGCCAAAGTATTGGAGTTTCAGCTTCAGCACCAGTCCTTCCAATGAATAGGACTGATTTCCTTTAGGATGGACTGGTTGGATCTCCTTGCAGTCCAAGGGACTCTCAAGAGTCTTCTCCAACACCACAGTTTCAAAAGCATCAATTCTTCCGTGCTCTGGAGAAGGCAGTGGCAAACCACTTCAGTATTATTGCCTTGAGAACCCTGTGAACTTACTCCCTTAGTTCAAATGAAATAATGAGGATAACTTCTGTCACCTGCACTGATAGCTCTGTTTTAGCTACTCAAACCATTAGATTTGACACTTTGGGAGCTGAAATGAAAGGACTGAGGACTGAATAACCTTAGCAGCAAATGCAGAGCTGCCATATCCTTCCCCACTGCCCCAGTTTCCCCTCTTATTAACACCTTGCGTTTGTGCGTCACATTCCTTATCATTGATGAACCAATACTGATACTTTATTGTTGGCTCAAGTCCATAGTTTACTTTTTGTTTATTTACTTGGCTGTGCTGGGTCTTCGTTGCAGCACACGGACCTTCCATCTTCATTGCCACCCATGGGCTCATTAGCCGCAGCATTCAAACTCTTAGTTGCGACATGTGGAATCTAGTTTCCTGAGTAAGGGTGGAACCCGGGCTCCTGTGTTGGAAGTATGAAGTCTTAGCTACTGGACCACCAAGGAAATCCTAGAGTCCATAGTTTAATGAGGGTTCACTCTTGATGCTGTACACTCTAAGGTTTGGACAAATGTATAATGACACGTATCCACCGCTGCAGTTCTGTACAGAACAGGTGCTCCTGCCCCCCACCCACCAAGTCCCCTGTTTTACAGGTTTATCCCTCTCCTCCAGTCCCTCACCTCTCACCTCCTATCCCAACCCCTGGCACCATTAACCTTTTTATTGTTCATAATTTCACCTTTTCTAGAATATCACATATATTAATAGTAGTTGGAATTATACAACCCATAATAAGCTTTTTTAAATCAGCTTCTTTAACTTGATGCTGGGAGGGATCAGGGGCAGGAGGAGAAGGGAACAACAGAGGATGAGATGGCTGGATGACATCACTGACTCGATGGACGTGAGTCTGAGTGACCTCTGGAAGTTGGTGATGGACAGGAAGGCCTGGCGTGCTGTGATTCATGGGGTTGCAAAGAGTTGGACATGACTGAACGACTGAACTGAATATACCTTTAGTTTCTTCCATGTCTTTTCATGGTTTAGTGGCTCACTTCTTTTACCCTTGAATACTACTTTATTGTCTGGAGGTAACACAATTTATCCATTCACCTACCACAGAACATCTTGGTTGCTTCCAGGTTTGGGCAATTATGAACAAAGCTGTTATAAATATCTGTGTGCAGGTTTTTGTATGAAAGTTAAGTTTTCAAGGAGAACAATTGCTGGGTAAGTGCATGTTTAATTTTGTAAACAGTATTTTAAACTTAATTTTACCTTGCTTATTGTGTGTTTTAATGAAAGTGTTTAAGCTGTGCTGGGGATTTGTGATTCTTTCAAGAAGAGCAAGAGCCTCCTCAAGTATAAAAGCCTAGTTCTCCAGCCTCCTTCCTGTCCTCACCTCTTAGCCTTTCCATTCCTTCTCCACCCTCTGGGGACCCAGAAAATCTGATCTCAGACCCACCAAGCTAGGGTTCAGTGCCAACACCTGGCTCATACCTTCTCCGGGACAGGGAAGTAATTGCATGGCTTTTTTGTTACCATGCAGCACGTGGGATCGTAGTTCCCTGAACTCACACCCCTCTGTGTGGAAGCTTAGAGTCATAAACGCTGGACCACCAGGAAAGTCCCAACTGTTTGGCTTTTACAGGCAGTTAAAATTCGGTCACTGCTCAGAGTACACAAAGATGTCATTTACGTCAAGCCAAATTGTTTAGAAAGTTAATAGGATTTGCAGTAAACTTTTGGAATAATTCTGAAGTATAATTGAACTAGTTGTACACATATGTTTAGGTTCTTCAATTTTAATATATTTCATTTCTTTCTCTTCCCTGAATGCTATTTCCTTATTGAACTGCTCTTTCATCTTCTTGATACACATATTTCTACTTTGGAAAATCACACTCGTATTTTATTAGCTCAGCAGGGCAGGAGGTAGACCTTGTTTTTCTTTGTAATGCCTGTGTAAATATTTATTGAATGAATATTTTGGAGAAAATGATCTTGTTTTTCCCTCCAGTGTGAAAATTTCTTTCCACAAGAGTCAGTCTTTACAGATCTGTACCCATGAGCATCGCTGCAATGTCATTCACATACTGATTTAACATGTATTTAAATGTGCTCTTTCCCCCTCCTCCCAGGTCACAGGGGGAGATCATCAAGGGCATGAGTTCAACCTCAAGGGCTGTCTCTCAGGATCCAAGCCCCCAAGGCTTAGGCCTTTCTCATGAGGGTCTGGATGAGCCTGTTGCTGCTGCTGGAAGGTCCTTTACACACAGTCCCTTGGGGCCCCATGGAGGCCAGCTGCTCCTGGCTGCCCTGAGGACCTCTGTGTTCCTGCTTCCCAGGGGTGCCTTGGGGGACTGATTTATAGAGGAGCCTCTGGGATAATGAGCCACTGGTACCTCAGTGACCTGTATGCTGACAGCTCTTCCTTGGGTTTTCACTCTTTCCAAACTCCTCAAAGGAAGCCTGTTGTTTTCATTTGTTTAACCTCTGGGTAAAAGTAAAGGTTTAACCTCTGGTGAATGTAGAAGTGGTCAAACAGGAGACAGCAAGAGGGAACATTGACATTTTAAGAATCAGTGAACTAAAATGAACTGGAATGGGCAAATTTAACTCAGATGACCATTATATCTACTACTGTGGGCAAGAAGCCCTTAGAATAAATGGTGTAGCCCTCGGAGTCAACCAAAGAGTCTAAAATGCAGTACTTGGGGGCAATCTCAAAAATGACAGAATGACCTCTATTCATTTCCAAGGCAAACCATTCAATATCACAATAATCCAAGTCTATGCCCCAACCAGTAATGCTGAAGAAGCTGAAGTTGAACAGTTCTATGAAGACCTACAAGACCTTCTAGAACTAACACTCAAGACGTCGTTTTCATTACAGGGGACTGGAATGCAAAAGTAGAAAGTCAAGAGATACCTGGAGTAACAGGCAAGTTTGGCCTTGGAGTACAAAATAAAGCAGGGCAAAATCTAACAGACTTTTGCCAAGAGAATCCACTGGTCATAGCACACTCTCTTCCAACAACAGAAGAGAAAACTCTACACATGGGCATCACCAGATGGTCAACACCGAAATCAGATTGATTATATTTGCAGCCAAAGATGGAGAAGCTCTATATAGCCAGCAAAAACAAGACCAGGAGCTGACTGTGGCTCCAATCATGAATTCTTTATTGCCAAATTCAGACTTAAATTGAAGAAAGTATGGAAAACCACTAGACCATCCAGGTATGACCTAAATCATATCCCTTATGATTATATAGTGGAAGTGATAAGTAGATTCAAGGGATTAGATCTGATAGACAGAGTGCCTGAAGAATTACGGATGGAGGTTTGTGGCATTGTACAGGAGGCAGGGATTGAGACCATCCCAAAGAAAAAGAAATGCAAAAAGGCAAAATGATTGTCTGAGGAGGGCTTACAAACAGCTGAGAAAAGAAGAGAAGCTAAAGGCAAAGGAGAAAAGGATATATATACCCGTTTGAATGCAGATTTCCAAAGAATAGCAAGGAGAGATAAGAAAGCCTTCCTCAGTGATCAATGCAAAGAAATAGAGGAAAACAATAGAATGGGAAAGACTAGAAATCTTTTTAAGAAAATTAGAGATACCAAAGGAATATTTCATGCAAAGATGGGCACAATAAAGGACAGAAATGGTATGGACCTAACAGAAACAGAAGATATTAAGAAGAGGTGGCAAGAATACACAGAAGAACTGTACAAAAAAGATCTTCATGACTCAGATAACCATGATGGTGTGATCACTCACCTACAGCCAGACTTCCTGGAATGTAAAGTCAAGTGGGCCTTACGAAGCAACACTACAAACAATGCTAGTGGAGGTGATGGAATTCCAGTTGAGCTATTCCAAATCCTAAATGAGGATGCTGTGAAAGTGCTGCACTCAATATGCCAGCAAATTTGGAAAGCTTAGCAGTGGCCACAGGACTGGAAAAGGTCAGTTTTCATTCCAATCCCAAAGAAAGACAATGCCAAATGATGTTCAAACTACCACACAATTGCACTCATCTCACGTGCTAGCAAAGTAATGCTCAAAATTCTCCAAGGCAGGCTTCAACTGTATGTGAACCGTGAACTTCCAGATGTTCAAGCTGGATTTAGAAAAAGAAGAGGAACCAGAGATCAAATTGCCAACATCCGTTGGATCATTGATAAAGCAACAGAGTTCCAGAAAACCATCTACTTCTGCTTTATTGACTACACCAAAGCCTTTGATTATGTGAATCACAGGAAACTGTGGAAAATTCTTAAAGAGATGGGAATACCAGACCACCTGACCTGCCTCCTGAGAAATCTGTATGGAAGTCAAGAAGCAACAGTTAGAACTGGATATGGAACAATAGACTGGTTCCAAGTTGGGAAATGAGTACGTCAAGGCTGTATGTTGTCACCCTGCTTATTTAACCTATATGCAGAGTGCATCATGAGAAACGCTGGGCTGGATGAAGCACAAGTTGTAATCAAGATTGCCAGGAGAAATATCGATAACCTCAGATATGCAGATGACACCACCCTTATGGCAGAAGATAAAGAACTAAAGAGCCTCTTGATGAAAGTGAAAGTGGAGAGTGAAAAAGCTGGCTTAAAGCTCAACATTCAGAAAATGAAGATCATGGCATCTGGGCCCATTACTTCATGGCAAATAGGTGGAGAAACAAATGTAACAGTGAGAGACATTATTTTGGGGGCTCCTAAATCAGTGCAGATGGTGACTGCAGCCATAAAATTAAAAGATGCTTGCTCCTTGAAAGAAAAGCTATGACCAACCTAGACAGCATATTAAAAAGCAGAGACATTACTTTGCCCAAAAAGGTCTGTCTAGTCAGAGTTATGGTTTTTCCCATAGTCATGTATGGATGTGACAGTTGGACTATAAAGAAAGCTAAGCACCAAAGAATTAATGCTTTTGAACTGTGGTTCTGGAGAAGACTCTTGAGAGTCCCTTGGACTGCAAGGAGATCCAACCAGTCCATCCTAAAGGAAATCAGTCCTGAATATTCATTGGAAGGACTGATGTTATGAAACTCCAATATTTTGGCCATCTGATGTGAAGAACTGACTCATTGGAAAAGACCCTGATGCTGGGAAAGATTGAAGACAGGAGGAGAAGGGGACAATAGAGGATGAGATGGTTGGATGGCATCACTGACTCGATGCACATGAGTTTGAGCAAGCTCCGAGAGTTGGTGGTGGACAGGGAAGCCTGGCATGCTGCAGTCCATGAGGTCACAAAGAGTTGAACACAGCTGAGCGAGAGAACTGAACTGGGTAAAGAATCTGCCTGCAGTACATGAGATCCAGTTTCAATCCCTGGGTCAGGAAGATTCCCCTGGAGAAGGGGAATGACAGCCCACTCCAGTATTCTTGCCTGAAGAATCATGGACAGAGGAGCCTGGTGGGCTACAGTCCACGGGATGACAAAGACTAGGACACAACTGAGGGACTAACCCACTCACTGGGTCCTTCCAGTGAAGAAATAGACCCTAATTTCCAGAGAGCATTTTGAGTGAACGTCACACTTCAAGTCTCTCCTCCTTCTGTCCCAGGTGTGGTCCAAGAAGAGCCCTGCTCACTGAGACCCTCCTCCTCACTTGGGAGAGGGACCACTCACCCTTCCCTGCTTTACTCAGAGGTCCAGCTTCTAGTGTCCCAGGTCTTGACCCTCAGCTCCAGGGTCCTCTACCCCTTTCCCCAGAAGCCCTAGGAGAGAGCCCTCATGAAAAGCAATGTTTCTTTGGCCCTCCCCCCATCACAGAATTCCTGTGGTGGGCATGCTGATTGGCCCTGTCTTAGTGGTGGAGGCTGAACCCCTGAATGACTAGACCACCAAATGCACTGTCTCAGATACCAAGGAAGTGTATTTCTAGATCACATAGCATGCAGCGGGATATTCCAGGTCAACAGGGGCTCTAAGCCACATGATCTAGAAGTGAACTGGGCTTCTTCCAGCTGTGGCTCCAACATCCCCAAGATCCGGGGCCCATGAAAGGGGCACAGAAAGTAAGGAATGCATGCCGCTCTCTCTGAGGCATCTCCTGCTGCTAGGACTGGAAGTCTGTTATGGGCACCCCTGCCTGCAGAAGGGGCTGAGAAATACTGCCTAGCTCTCACCCAGTGAGGAGAGAGAGATGGATTTTGGTGGGAAGCCCACAGCCCCTGCCACAGTCCCCATTCCTCCTCCTAAGTCCACCCTCCTTCACCTTCCTGCTCTCACCCCATTTGTCACCGTTAGCATGTGACATGGGGGGTTCCCTGGTGGCTCAGTGGCAAAGAATCTGCCTGCCAATGCAGGAGACGTGGGTTTGATCCCGGAAGACCCCCTATAGCAAGAAATAGCAACCCATGCTGGTATTCTTGCCTGGGAAATCACATTGACAGAGGAACCTTGCAGGCTACAGTCCATGGGGTCGCAAAAGAGTGGGATTTGACTTGGCAACTAAACGACAACAAGCACGTGACATGTGGAAAATTGTATAACCTAGGAACTAATACAATCAGCAGTCAGCCATCTACTGCTTCTAAGCAGCAGGTAATAGAATCTTCTCCCCAATCATTGCTGTCTTAGTAACACACACGCCATAGCCCAGCACTGGTTTGCATTAGCATTCTCGGAGTTTTTATTTTGTTTGTTTTAAAATTTATTGTTTGTGCTGTTACTCACTATCTGCAGGCCTCACTGATGTGTACCAGCTCCAGGGGAAATAAAAACCAAACCTTAGCAAACATCTTTCATGAGCACAAATGTGTTTCAGAGCATCAAGCTCAGCATCAGTTTTAGGATGTTAATCCTTGGATACATTCTCAGGATCCCATTCAGACACATTTACCTTACTGATACTGTTCATGGAAAACTGGACTAGACGTGGGGTCACAGCCCTTGACACAGGGTCCTGCAGCCTCCGCCCCCACTCCAGCTGAGGCTGCTTCCTCCGACCTCCCAAGGTACAGGAGAAGTCCAGTTGATTTAGGGGAGGACTGGACAGTTACTGGGTGCCTTGTGGAATAATGTGTGCTTTTGGCTTAGAGATGGAGGGGGAGAAGGAGGAACGCAGTGTGACATGTCCAGAAACCCTAGTGGTCCATGGGAATTTGGCCAACTGGAGATAGGGTTCAGTTCAGTTCAGTTCAGTCATGCAGTCGTTTCTGACTCCTTGGGACCCCATGGACTGCAGCACGCCAGAGTTCCCCGTCCATCACTAACTGCCGGAGCTTACTCAAACTCATGTCCATTGAGTCAGTGATGCCATCCAACCATCTCATCCTCTGTTGTCCCCTTCTCCTCCCCCTTCAATCTTTCCCAGCATCAGGGTCTTTTCCAATGAGTCAGTTCCTCACATCAGGTGGCCAAAGTATTGGAGTTTCAGCTTCAGCATCAGTTCTTCCAATGAATATTCAGGACTGATTTCCTTTAGGATGGACTGGTTGGATCTCCTTGCATCCCAAGGGATTCTCAAGAGTCTTCAACACCACACTTCAAAAGCATCAATTCTTTGGTGCTCAGCTTTCTTTATAGTCCAAATCTCACATCCATACATGACTACTGGAAAAACCATAGCTTTTACTAGATGGACCTTTTTAGGCAAAGTAATGTCTCTGCTTTTTAATATGCTGTCTAGGTTGGTCATAGCTTTTCTTCCAAGGAGCAAGCGTCTTTTAATTTCATGGCTGCAGTGATTTTGGAGCCCCCCCCCAAAAAAAGTCTGACACTGTTTCCACGGTTTCCCCATCTATTTGCCATGAAGTGATGGGACCAGATGCCATGATCTTCGTTTTCTGAATGTTGAGTTTTAAGCCAACTTTTTCACTCTCCACTTTCACTTTCAGCAAGAGGCTTTTTAGCCCCTCTTCACTTTCTGCCATAAGAGTCGTGTCATCTGCATATCTGAGGTTATTGATATTTCTCCCGGCAATCTTGATTCCAGCTTGTGCTTCTTCCAGCCCAGCGTTTCTCATGATGTACTCTGCATAGAAGTTAATTAAGCAGGATGACAATATACAGCTTTG
Organism: Tragelaphus eurycerus; assembly: GCA_935064755.1. Taxonomy (NCBI): domain Eukaryota; kingdom Metazoa; phylum Chordata; class Mammalia; order Artiodactyla; family Bovidae; genus Tragelaphus; species Tragelaphus eurycerus. Next base: position 11,289,602 of record CAKXYN010000035.1, on the reverse strand, counting down.
ACGTACTCCTTTTCCTATTTGGAACCAGTCTGTTGTTCCACGTCCAGTTCTAACTGTTGCTTCCTGACCTGCATATAGGTTTCTCAAGAGGCAGGTCAGGTGCTCTGGTATTCCCAGCTCTTTCAGAATTTTCCACAGTTTATTGTGATCCACACAGTCAAAGGCTTTGGCATAGTCAATAAAGCAGAAATAGATGTTTTTCTGGAACTCTCTTGCTTTTTCCATCATCCAGCGGATGTTGGCAATTTGATCTCTGGTTCCTCTGCCTTTTCTAAAACCAGCTTGAACATCTGGAAGTTCACAGTTCACGTATCGCTGAAGCCTGGCTTGGAGAATTTTGAGCATTACTTTACTAGCGTGTGAGATGAGTGCAATTGTGCGGTAGTTTGAGCATTCTTTGGCATTGCCTTTCTTTGGGATTGGAATGAAAAGTGACCTTTTCCAGTCCTGTGGCCACTGCTGAGTTTTCCAAATTTGCTGGCATATTGAGGGCAGCATTTTCACAGCATCATCTTCCAGGATTTGAAATAGCTCAACTGGAATTCCATCACCTCCACTAGCTTTGTTCATAGTGATGCTTTCTAAAGCCCACTTGACTTCCCATTCCAGATGTCTGGCTCTAGGTGAGTGATCACACCATCGTGATTATCTTGGTCGTGAAGATCTTTTTTGTACAGTTCTTCTGTGTATTCTTGCCACCTCTTCTTAATATCTTCTGCTTCTGTTAGGTCCATACCATTTCTGTCCTTTATCGAGCCCATCTTTGCATGAAATGTTCCTTTGGTATCTCTGATTTTCCTGAAGAGATCCCTAGTCTTTCCCATTCTGTTGTTTTCCTCTATTTCTTTGCATTGATCACTGAGGAAGGCTTTCTCTTCTCTTCTTGCTATTCTTTGGAACTCTGCATTTAGATGTTTCTATCTTTCCTTTTCTCCTTTGCTTTTCGCTTCTCTTCTTTTCACAGCTATTTGTAAGGCCTCCCCAGATAGCCATTTTGCTTTTTTGCATTTCTTTTCAATGAGGATGGTCTTGATCCCTGTCTCCTGTACAGTATCACTAACCTCAGTCCATAGTTCATCAGGCACTCTATCTATCAGATCTAGGCCCTTAAATCTATTTCTCACTTCCACTGTATAATCATAAGGGATTTGATTTAGGTCATACCTGAATGGTCTAGTGGTTTTTCCTACTTTCTTCAATTTGAGTCTGAATTTGCCAATAAGGAGTTCATGATCTGAGCCACAGTCAGCTCCTGGTCTTGTTTTTGTTGACTGTATAGAGCTTCTCCATCTTTGGCTGCAAAGAATATAATCAATCTGATTTCAGTGTTGACCATCTGGTGATGTCCATGTGTAGAGTCTTCTCTTGTGTTGTTGGAAAAAGATGTTTGCTATGACTGGTGCATTTTCTTGGCAAAACTCTATTAGTCTTTGCCCTGCTTCATTCCGTATTCCAAGGCCAAACTTGCCTGTTACTCCAGGTGTTTCTTGACTTCCTACTTCTGCATTCCAGTCCCCTATAATGAAAAGGACATCTTTTTTGGGTGTTAGTTCTAAAAGGTCTTGTAGGTCTTCATAGAACCATTCAATTCAGCTTCTTCAGCATTACTGGTTGGGGCATAGACTTGGATTACTGTGATATTGAATGGTTTGCTTTGGAAACGAACAGAGATCATTCTGTTGTTTTTGAGATTGCATCCAAGTACTGCATTTCAGACTCTCTTGTTGACCATGATGGCTACTCCATTTTTTCTAAGAGATTCCTGCCCACAGTAGTAGATATAATGGTCATCTGAGTTAAATTCACCCATTCCAGTCCATCTTAGTTTGGTGATTCCTAGAATGTGGACGTTCACTCTTGCCATCTCTTGTTTGACCACTTCCAATTTGCCTTGATTCATGGACCTGACATTCCAGGTTCCTATGCAATATTGCTTTTTACAGCGTTGGACCTTACTTATATCACCAGTCACACCCACAACTGGGTATTGTTTTTGCTTTGGCTCCATCCCTTCATTCTTTCTGGAGCTACTTCTCCACTAATCTCTAGTAGAATATTGGGCCCCTACTGACCTGGGGAGTTCCTCTTTCAATATCCTATCATTTTGCCTTTTCATACCGTTCATTGGGTTCTCAAGGCAAGAATACTGAAGTGGTTTGCCATTCCCTTCTCCAGTGGACCACATTGTGTCAGACCTCTCCACCATGACCCGCCGGTCTTGGATGGCCCCACAGGCATGGCTTAGTTTCATTGAGTTAGACAAGGCTGTGGTCCTAGTGTGATTAGATTGACTAGTTTTCTGTGATTATGGTTTCCGTGTGTCTGCCCTCTGATGCCCTCTTGCAACACCATCTTACTTGTGTTTCTCTTACCTTGGATGTGGGGGTATCTTTTCATGGCTGCTCCAGCAAAGCGCAGCCACCGCTCCTTACCTTGGACGAGCTTTCTACCCTTTTGGAAGAGCTTTTTACCCATTCTGTTAGGTTTATCTTATTCTGTTCGAGGCCCACCTCCTCCAGACAGCCTTTCTTGAGCTCTACCTCGGCTAGCTGGACATGGAACAACAGACTGGTTCCAAATCCGGAAAGGAGTACGTCAAGCCTATATATTGTCACCCTGCTTATTTAACTTATATGCAGAGTGCATCATGAGAAACACTGGGCTGGATGAAGCACAAGCTGGAATCAAGATTGCTGGGGAAAATATCAATAACGTCAGATATCCAGATGACACCACCCTTATGGCAGAAAGAGAAGAAGAATGAAAGAGCCTCTTGATGAAGGCGAAAGAGGAGAGTGAAAAAAGTTGACTTAAAACTCCACATTCAGAAAACTAAGATCATGGCATCTGGTCTCATCACTTCATGACAAATTGATGGGGAAACAGTGGAAACAGTGGCAGATGTTCTTTTTTAGGGCTCCAAAATCACTGCAGATGGTGACTGCAGCCATGAAATTAAAAGACACTTGCTCTTTGGAAGGAAAGTTATGACCAACCTAGATAGCATATTCAAAAGCAGAGACATTACTTTGCCAACAAAGGTCCCTCTAGTCAAGGCTATGGTTTTTCCAGGGGTAATGTATGGATGTGAGAGTTGGACTATAAAGAAAGCTGAGCACTGAAGAATTGATGCTTTTGAACTGTAGTGTTGGAGAACTCTTGAGAATCCCTTGGACTGTAAGGAGATCCAAACAGTCCATCCTAAAGGAAATCAGTCCTGAATATTCATTGGAAGGACTGATATTGAAGCTGAAACTCCAATACTTTGGCCATCTGATGTGAAGAGCTGACTCATTCAAAGACCCTGATGCTTGGAAAGATTCAAGGTGGGAAAAGAAGGGGACGACAGAGGATGAGATGGTTTGGATGGCCGACTCAATGGACATGAGTTTGAGTAAGCTCCGTGAGTTGGTGATGGATGGGGAGGCCTGGTGTTCTGCAGTCCATGGGGTCGCAAAGAGTCATACACGACTGAGCGAATGAACTGACCGAACTGACTGAGTAGCTATTGCCAAAACTGCCCAACTCAGATGGACTCAAACCCAGCCAGAACCCAGATTGGGGTTGATCCCAAGGGTTGTGACTCAAACTCACTGTCTTTTAATTGAAATCGCATACTGGTCCCAGGACTTGAAGAAGATGCGATTCTTTATGTGTCAGTGCGGAAGGAATTCAGTGAGAGGCAAAGTGATAGGTTAAAAGTGTATTTATTTAGAGAGATAACACATTCTGTAGACAGAATACGGTCTATCTCAAAAGGTCAAAGCAGCCCTGAAATAAGGGGTGGTTAGTTTTTATGGGCTGAGTAATTTTATAGTCTAATGAGTGGGAGGATTATTCTAACTAGATTATTCTATTTCAAGGAAGGGGCAAGGATTTTCAGGAATCAGACCACCACCCATTTTTCGGCCTTTTATGGTTGGCTTCTGTTGTGACATGGGTTTGTGTGTCATTCAGCATGCTAATGTATTACAATGAGTGTATAATAAGGCTCAAGGTCCACTGGAAGTCCAACCTTATGCCATCTTGAGCCTAATGCATTTTAAGAAGGTTATATTGTATCCACAATGGCTTCTTTTAAAGGCTGTGCTCTGCCCTCTTCCCTCCTGTTTCATTACCAGGTCCAGGTGAGTGGACCTTAAGCAGAGTCCTCTGTGAAGAAAAGTCACTCAGTCGTGTCCGACTCTTTGCAACCCCATGGACTGTAGCCCTGCCAAGCCCCTCTATCCACAAGATTTTCAGGCAGTGGGTTGCCATTTCATTCTCTAGGGGATCTTCCCGACCCAGGGATCAAACCCGGGTCTCCCACACTTCAGGCAGAATCTTTACCATCTGAACCACCAGGGAAGCCCTAGAGTCCTCTCCTGGAGTAGAAACCCTAGATTTTCTGCAAGATGAAACTATTGAAATTGTGTTGGAGACGATAAACTGCCCCTCCCCGTTAGTTAATAGAAACTTTCAGCCACAAATGTAGCCCCAAAGGGTGGGAAACACTTACCTTGCAGTGGTAGAGAGTGTAGGAATACCAGGTGAATCCGCTCTCTAGTGTAAGCGTATTCAGTCATGTCTAACTCTTTGCCACTCCACCGCCTGTAGCCCAAGGTCCTCTGTCCATGGAATTTTCCAAGCAAGAATACTGGAGGGGATAGCCATTTCCTTCTCCAGGGATCAACCCAACCCAGAGATCGAACCTACACCTCTTGTGTCTCCTGCATTGGCATACAGATTCTTTACCGCTGAGCCACCTGGGACTGTGGTCAAAAGGTGACCCCTGCCTTTGTTTTGTGCCTGTGGGGCAGCCTCAGTGAACCTGCACCGCAGATGGGATTCAAACACAGTCTTCCAACTGAAGCTGCACAACTCATCTCAGGACATAATGAAGCTCAGGCTCTTTATGTTGGTGCAGAAGGATTTCAGCAAGAGGCAAAGTGATAGGTAAAAAGCAAATTTATTAATATCATATCCTTTGTAAAAAGGTTGTGGGAAAATGGCGCGTGAGAGGATGGTCATGTCCCAGGTCTTGGGCGAGTTCCTGAGATGGATGCCAAGTGAGGGTCTTTGGCTTGGAGCAGGAGAGAATGCAAGAGTGAGCCACAGTCAAGTGAAAGAAGTGATGCACATTCTGAATCCTTTCATCTCAGACTGGGACTTCAACCCATGTGCTGGGACTCACATCCAGTCAAAACCCACTGTCTTCCAACTGAGATTACATACCTAGTTTCAGGACCCAGTGAAGCTGGGTGAAGCTCAGGTTCTTGATGTCTCATTGCAGAATTCAGTGACAGACAAATTGATAGGTAAAAACTGGATTTATTTAGAGAGAAACATCCTTCAAAGACAGAGTGTGGGCCCTCACAGAGGGTGAGGACAGTGGCTTCAAAATGTGGTATGGTCAGCTTTTATGGGCTGGGTAATTTCATAGGCTAATGAGTGAGAGGATTATTCCAACTATTTTGGAGAAAGGACAGAGATTTCCAGGAATTAGGCCACTGTCCACTTTTTTATTTTGATGGTGAGTGTTGGAGCTGTCATGGTGCCCTGGGTATGTCACTTAGCTTGCTGAAAGTGTTAGTTGCTCAGTCATGTCTGACTCTTTGTGACCACGTGGACTATAGCCTACCAGGCTCCTCTGTCCATGGAATTCTCCAAGCAAGAATACTTGAGTGGGTTGCCATTCCCTTCTCCAGGGTATCTTCCTGACCCAGGGATTGAACTTTAGTCTCCCACATTGCAGGCAGATTCTTTTCCATCTGAGCCACCAGAAAAGCCCTGCCAAACTTGCTGATGTGTTACAATGAGCATAAACTGAGGATCAAGGTCTAGTGGAAGTTGACTTGTCTGCCATCTTGGACCTATTTCATTCTAAGCAGTTTATGTTGTGTCCTTGGGCTATTTCATTCTTTCAAAGGTTGTGCCCTGCCCCCTTCTGTTTCAATTCCATAGGCAGAATGCAGTCCATTTCAAATGGTGAGCACAGTGGCGAAATATGGGGTGGTTAGTTTCTATGAGATGGGTAATTTCATAGGGTAATGAGTGGGAGGATTATTCCAACTATTTTGGCGAAGGGACAGACACTTCCAAGAATTGGGCCATGCCCACTTTTTGACCTTTTATGGTTGGCCTCGGAACTGTCATGGTGCCACTGGGGGTGTCGTTTAACATATGCTAATATATTACAATGGATTTACAATGAGGCTCAATGTCTACTGGGAGTCCAATCTTCTGCCATGTTGGAGCTAGTTGGTTTTAACCATTTTATGTCATCTACTCAAAAATTATGTCATTCCTTTATTTTTTTAAAATTTTGTTGAAGTATAATTGATTTATAATGTTGTATTAATTTCTGCTGTACAACAAAGTGGTTCAGATTTTATATATATATATATATATTGCTTTCCACTGTGGTTTATCACAGGAGACTGAATGTAGTTCCCTGTGCTGTACAGTAGGACCTTGTTGCTTATCTGTTCTATATATACTAGCTTGCATCTGCTAATCCCGAACTCCCAATCCTTCCCTCCCCTTTGGCAACCATAAATTTGTTCTCTATGTCTGAGTCTGTTTCTCTTTCATAGGTATCTTTCCTTAAGTCCTGTTTTAGATTCCACATATAAGTTATATCATATGGTATTTGTCTTTGTCTTTCTGACTTACTTAGCTAAGTATGATCATTTCTAGGTCCATCCACATTGCTGCATTATTTCATTCTTTTTTATGGCTGAGTAATGTTCTATTGTGGGCTTCCCAAGTGGTGCTAGTGGTAAAGAACCCACCTGCCAGTGCAGGAGATGCAGGAGATGCAGGTTCGATCCCTGGGTCAGGAAGATCCCCTGGAGGATGGCATGGCAACTGACTCCAATACCTGGAGAATCCCATGGACAGAAGAAGCTAGGAGGCAAGGGTCTGTAGGGTCACAAAGAGTTAGACATGACCGAAACACCTTAGCATGCACACACAATATTCTACTGTATACATATATACACACACACCACATTTTGTTTATCCAGTCATCTGCTGATGAACATTTAGGTTGCTTCCGTGTTTTGACTATTGTAAATAGTGCTGCTATGAACATAGGGGTGCACTTATCGTTTTTAGTTGTAGTGTTTCTGGCTATATGCCCAGGAGTGGGGTTGCTGGATACATGACAACTCTTTTTTAGTTATATCATTCTTTTAAAGGTTATGCCCTACCTGTCCCATTACAGCAGGGAAATGCCAGTAGCTCTAACTAAAATACAGATTTCTGGTCTCCTTCACTTGGACCTAGTGAACCAGGAGCTCTGAAGGTGAAGCCCAGGAATCTGCATCTTTTTTGGATACTGTCTTAGCTTGGCTGTGGTTAGCTGTTTGGCACGAGATGCTGTAACCTTGGTCCTTCCACCCCAAGGGACTTGCAGCATCCCCTGGGGTCCTAGGGCTTCTTGCTTCAGTAGCTAAGGCCTGACAGCTCCACCTTAGAGCCCCAGGCCAAGGCTCACCCCTGGCTTTGGCACATCATCCTACACCATTTTGCCTAATTGGGCAATCTATAAATATTTATTGAACTGACCTAGGACTCTCAAGGGCAAGGTCATGTTGTCTTTATTTCTCTGGGGCCAACTTCCAGTGTGTAGTAAGTACTCACTCTATCCCTGAGAGTAGGTTGATAGATGAGGTCACAAATCCAGGACACACCCGCACAAAGAGATGGGAGAGGAGACAGCAGCTCTAGTTTACGCTGGCTTCCCCACTCCTCAGGGTCTTTCTAGAGGCAGAGGAAGCTATATTGTTTATGTTCACAGACTTGCAACTGGGAAGAAACTCTTGGTATGAGTTAGGAAAGGCAGATGTCATTGCAGGTGTATTTTCTAAGAAAGCCAGCATGGGTAAGTGAATGAGGTTGACCTCAACTGTCTTGACAATAGCTTGGCCGACCTGAACTTGTGTACACAGTCTTGTTTTTGGTCTCCAAGATCAAGGCCATGTCAACAGTCCTTGGTGTGCTTCCTGGGAATCAGCTTAAATGGAGAAGACAGAGCTCTGAGATAGGCAGGAAAGGAGCCTGCCAGCCATGGACATGGCTGTGAGAAAACTTAACCTTTTATGGGTAAAATAAGTTTGCCCTTAAGCTAAAGGCCAAAAAGAAGTTGGAAAAAACTTAAGTGAGGCCTCAGACCATGAACTAACAGAGAACCGAAAATGAATGGATTCCCGTTGTAGCGAGAAAATGCACATAGACACACATGGGAACAAGTGGGAATTATTGGCTCCTAAGAATCGTTCAGGGTTTCCCAGGAAAAGAATCTCTCCGCAAGGCAGGAGATGTGGGTTTCATCCCTGAGTTGGAAAGATCTCTGGAGAAGGAAATGGCAAGCCGCTCCAGTATTCCTGCCTGGGAAATCCCATGAACAGAGGAGCCTGATGGGTTCCAGTCCACAGGGTCACAAAAGAGTTGGACGTGACTTAGCGACTAAACAACAGCAACAACAAGGATTGTTCAGGATTGTGGAAAGCAAATTACTTTTATTAGCAAGTATATACAGAGCAATATTACAGACTAGCTTCTCTGCTGGGATATAAGAGGTATTCAGAACAGCCCCTACCATCTCTGGATGGAGAGCTAAGCCCTCTGCAAAGAGAGAACCACACAGAGGTTCTCAAAAGTAAGCATGCCTGCCTAAATGGCCAGGAAACTTCTTGAAGGGACAGAGTCTGGGTCTTACCTTGAATCCTGAATCTTTGATTTTTAAATATCTTAAATGCTTATACAGATCAAAGTTACAAATCTTTGGTTTTTAAATATCTTAAATGCTTATACAGATCAAAGTTACTTGTCTTAGGCTACATAATTGCAAGCAACAGAAACAAACTTTGACTGGTTCAAGAAAAATAAAGTTTAGAAAAGTGTAACTGGGAACTAGGCTGAGAAAATGGGCAGAAACCACAGAGGCTGGAGAGTGGGAAGTATCACTGTTTAACCCTGTGGGACAGCCTGGTAAGGACACTGCTGTCAACACAGCAAGTCTAGGATTCCAGGGCTTCCAATTTAAAGTCATGCCCACATCCTAGCTGCAAGGGAGGCTGGAAGGTTCTGATTTTCAGTGGGAGGGGATACTCATGCATGAGGTAGAGAATTCCCCAAACATTGGAAGGGGGTTCAGCAGCCAAAACAAATGACAAATGCTCACCACACCTTCCATGTCTAATACAGGAAGAGAAAGTATGAATGTGAAAGAATATTCATTATCATTTTCCAAAAAGGAAAACTGAAGGATGGGAATTGTGCAGGTTACCAATGCAATAAGATTCTGCTCAGTGGGAATTAGGAAAGTTTTAGGGGAAAGGGGAACCTTAAAGACTTTGAAGGCATGGGATAAATGGAGAAGAGGTAGGGAGGTTTTTCAGGCTGGGAAACCACCCAGAGGTCAAAATTAGCCACATGGGTTGGGGGCAGGGAGGAGAAATTCCAACCTCTCTATCAAGCCAGCCTTCTCCAGGCACAAGCTCTGACATAGGAAAACCTGTCTTATCCAACATCTGTTGCAGATTCTTCAGCATCACCCAGAAGTCCTGTTTCTCATATATCATTTATCAATAACATCATGATATGGCTCAGGAGTAAAGAATCCACCCGCCAATGCAGGAGATGTGGGTTCAATCCCAGGGTCAGGAAGATTCTCCTGGAGAAGAAAATAGCAACCCACTCCAGTATGCTTGCCTAGAGAATCCCATGGACAGAGGAGCCTGGCAAGCTACAGTTCATGGGGTCACAAAAAGTTGGACACATCTGAGCATGCACCTCAGGTTAATTATCACAAGAATGGCATCACCACTACTCTGACAGTCATTGACTTTTAAGTGGAATGTTTAGTTGGTTTATATTTAATATAATTAATGTATTGATGTGGTTATTTGTGATTTGCATGTAGTTTGTTCAATCTATTTTTTATTCTTCAGTTCCTTTGCCCTCCTTTCTTTGGAATTAATTTTTTACAATTATATTTTAATCTATCTACTGGCTTTTTAGCTATCCCTATTTGCATTCATTTGTTTTAAGTAGGCATGTTAGGGATTTTAATAAATATTCTTAACTTTACATAATTGTACCCCTTCACAAAAATGTAAGAATTTTACAATTATATAGTTTCATTCATAGCCTTCATCTATGAGCTATAGTTGTCATATATATTACATCTATATCTGTTGTATATACTTTATGATACATGCTCTACATTTTGTTCTGAACACTCATACTTTTAAGAGATAGTAAGAGAAAAATAGACTCTTACATGTACCCACATATTTAGCATTTCTAGTTTACTTCATTACTGATGATCTGCATTTGATCTGATCTAGTTTACTTCATTACTGATGATCTGCATTTGATCTGATCTAATTTCCCTTCAGCATGACATAACTTTCTTTAACATTTCTCGAAGTTCAGATCTGCTCATGATTAATTATTTTAATTTTCATTGATATGGAAGTGTCTGTTTCACCTTCATTTCTTGAAGTGTATTTCCTCTGAATATAGAATCCTTGGTTGAAGGGTGTCTTTGTTGTTTCCTTCCAGCACTTGAGGCACAGGCTTTGCGGCAAAGTTAATTATCACCATTTTGTAGATATGAAGACTGAAGATGCCAAGACTGTAAACAGAAGTCAGAAATTACGGCTCCAGGCCTCCTGTTCTCTGCTGATTTACTCAATTGTCATCTTCCTCTTGCCACCCATTACCCTACTTCTTCAATGAAATGAGCTCTTGCCTAAAAAGAGTTTATCATTTACATTTACTGGCCTGGGAGTCCGTCCCCCCCCCCCCCCCCCCCCCAGACCTCTTGTTAAATAAGGACATCCTGTCATGAAGCTTTTTTGTCTTTTATTCCTGCTTGAAGGCCTATGACATTCCCACTGCCTAAGAGGAAAGACCCTTTCTCTCAAATGCTTTTCTTCTTGGCCACACACCCTAGTCTTCCGTTCACATTGTGAATCAACCACTTCTTCTAAGTGGTTCAGCTTGTTATTAACAATGTTCTCCAGACTTTGTCTAAACCTTGGCTGGTGCAGCTGGAGGCAGTAAGGAGTGAGAGCTGGTGTTGTCCACTCCTCAGGCCTCTGCATTAGAAGGCTTCTGGCAGGTGCTCCTCTCAGATCTTCCCTCTCCAGTGCCCTCCATACCACAAATAGACTTTTAATAAAGCCACAATGGTGGGTTCTCCTTAAAAAAAAAAAAAAAAAAACTTCTGCCTCCTGCTGAAACTGTGAGAGAAGCTTCATTTTGAAAAGAGCTCAGTTTCATCTAGTTTATAAAGTTGTCTGAAGGCTGCATTGGGATGTACTTCTTAAATGTTTGAATTCAAATACTTTTAGAAAGGGCAGGCATCACCAATCTCTATTTTGTTTTGACTGGCTCCTTCAAGTGTCTAGATGTGTAACCCTTGTGTGTGCCCAGTCACTCAGCTGTGCAATCCCATGGACTGTAGCCTGCCAGGCTCCTCTGTCCATGGAGTTCTCCAGGCAAGAATAGTGAAGAGAGTTGCCATTTCCTTCTCCAGGGGAATCTTCCCAACCCAGGGATCAAACTTGAGTCTCCTGCTTTGGCAGGCAGATTCTTTACCACTGCACCACCTGGGAAGCCTTGTAGCAAGTTCTATCTGGGAGCAACTAGCAGAGTACAAGGCATCTGGGATTTTGGCTCTCAGATATGAACCTACTACTGTTGATGCTGAGTAAAGGGTACAAAGCCCAGAGAGCATCAACAGTAGTAGGTTCGTATCTGAATGTGACCATCAAAGATGTGGAAACACACTCTCTAGGGCCCCAATACCAGCCCACCCATTCTAGGTCCAACAGGAGCTGCAGGAAGCACAGACTCAGCATCTAGGGGCCACCTGGAGTCCATGGCTGTGGTCCCCTCCTCCATCGTCAAGGTACATCACTCCAGTCTCTGCCTCTGTGGTCAACCTGCCTTCTCCTCTGCTCAAGTCAAATCTCACCTCTGTCTCCCTCTTGAAGGATACTTGTGATTACATTAAGAGCCACCCCGATGACCCAGCATAACTCTCAAGATCCTTAATTTCATCACATCTCCAAAATCCCTTTTGCCATCTAAGGTAACAGTCACAGGTTCTGGTGATTAGGATGTAGGTGTATCTTGGAGGACCCACTAACCTGGCAAATCCTCACTGGCCCCCTGGGTTCAGACTTCCTCTTTCTCTTCCAGGAGACTTCCCCAGTGTCTAAGGTGCATCCAGGGGCCGGGCTCCCCAGTGTAGCACACCAGATTGTAACTGCCCTTTTGCCATTCTTCTGTCTCCTGCTTGAGGGCGAGGATCTCACCCATCTTCCCATTGGCATCCCCAAGCTCTAGCTCACAGTGTGTGCTCAACATACATTTGTAGGACTGAAAGTGCCCCTCTGACTCTCAGCTAGAGAATGAGCAGCCCTGATGGAAGTGGGCACAGAGGTCCCCTGGTCAAGGTGATAAAGGGGCCTGCAGAAAGCAGGGCCAGAGTGGGGCGTGCTGGCTGGACAGGCCACATTATGCTCTGGAGGTGCCTCCTTTGTGTTTGGAGCTGAGAGCTCTGCATCAGGGGTGTGACAGTCCGCCAGCAGTACAGCCCTGGGCTCCTCAGCCACGCACACTGTTCACTGCAACGTTCCTGCTGCTCTGACCCTGGGAATGGGGCCCTTGGGAGCAAATGCTTGGAGGCCAACTTCACTGCACCACTGTGGTGGGCTGTGACTGGCTCCTTTAGTCACTGATTAGCTTTTCAGGGACATATAATCATTAGGCAAATTCCATCCATCTATCGGGGAAGATATAAACATAAGTAAACATTAACCTGGATACAAGGGTTTACAGCCCACAGCTGCCCTTGGGCACATGGGCAGTGCCAGCTTGCCCTGGGTCCAGGTAGCTGCTTGGTTGAAGGGTAACTGATGGTATCATGCTTTCAATTTACTCCATGTTCCAAGGGAACATGACCCTTGGAATGTGAACTTACACATCACCAAGCTTTACCTACCAGCCACAAACACAAACACACATACCCCTCAAAGCTATGTTATGGCACCACTGCACATGTTTATTTCTGTCAAGGCTAATTTAACTCTCGTTATTTATGCCAAAACTTATAAGCCAATAAAAATGTCCTTCAGATCAGGGATGCAAAGGAAAAGAAGTCTTGGTAATCTAAGACCTTGCTACAGCAAGCATCCTGCCCTTAACTCTTTTTTTTTTTTTTAAACGTGAACCACTTTTTAAATCTTTATTGAATTTGTTACAATGTTGCTTATGTTTTGTTTTTTTGGCTGCTGGAGGCGTGTGGGATCTTCTGACAGGGACTGAACCCACACCCCTGTACTGGGAGGCAAAGTCTTCACCCCTGGACCACCAGGGAAGTCCCCTGCACTTTACTCTTGCGCGCAGCAAGCTGGGGCTGTTGACTGGTGTGTTTTCTTCTGCTGTGTGGTTGAGGTCATGTGGGTGCAACTTTCTGCTTTGGATGGTTAAGGGTGGAAACAGGGTCAGGGAGTCTGGTCAACCCTCAAGAAGCATACAGCTTTTGGAGACCACAAATGTCAGAACGGTGTAAGACCACCCCCTCTGTGGAGCCCACCAGGAAGCCATCCTCAGCCCCTTGGGTGTCTGGGTGCTGGTGCCTGGAAATCCTGGAACACACAGTCAGAACATTGGTCCTCTTGGAAGCCTGAAATCCTCATTCCAGGACGACCCCTCAGCTGACTCTTTCTAGACAGTTCAGGGAATGTTCTTTCCTCTCCTTCCCCCAAGAAGCTGCTTTCCACCCTCAACTTTCCTCTGCCCCTTCCCTCTGCTCCATCTTTAAACGACTCTATCACTCTGTTAAGTCCTCCATTTGAAGTCCTGTGTTTGCCAGCATCCCAGGCAAGGGAGAAAGACAACCATGAGAGAGGGATCTTAGAATGAATCAGAGCTCCATACTCGCCTCTGGCACATCACACAACGAGCATCAGTGATAAAACTGGGCTTTCTTTTCTCTTTCACCAAACCTGAACTGACGGGCAGTTTAGGGTCATGATGAAAGGCATGGATTTTGGAGTCAGAGATACCTGGGTTGGAACGTCAGTGGTTAAGAATTCACCAGCCGAGGCAGGGGAAACAGGTTCAATCCCTGGTCTGGGATGATCCCACGTGCCTCAGGGCAACAAAGCCCATGTGCCGCAACTACCGAGCCCACACTCTAGAGCCCACGATCTGCAACTACCGAAGCCAGCCTGTGCTCTACAAGAGAAGCCACGGCAATGAGAAGCCTGTGCAGCACAACTAGAGAGCTCCCACTTGTCACTTGCTGCGACTAGAGAAAGCCCACATGCAGCAACGGAGACCCAGCACAGTCAAAAATAAATTTAAAAAACGTTAAAAGATATACCTGGGTTAGTGGTGGCTTTGCTATTTATAAGCTGTATGCTGTTATTTGCCTTACTACTCCTTGGTTTCCCCATCTGTAAAATGGAATAAGTAATATCTGCTTCACAGGGTCCTGATAAGAACTAAATGAGATTGTGCATGCAAAGGGCTTAACAATTCCTTGCATACGCAGCAAGTGATCAATGAACAGAGTTCAGTTCAGTCGCTCAGTCGTGTCCGACTCTTTGCGACCCCATGGACTGCAGCACGCCAGGCCTCCCTGTCCATCACCAACTCCTGGAGTTCACCCAAACTCATGTCCATCGACTGAGTCAGAGATGCCATCCAGCCATCTCATCCTCTGTCGTCCCCTTCTCCTGCCCTCAATCTTTCCCAGCATCAGGGTCTTTTCAAATGAGTCAGCCCTTCGCATCAGGTGGTCAACATATTGGAGTTTCAACTTCAGCATCGGTCCTTCCAAAGAACACCCAGGACTGATCTCCTTTATTGGTTATTGTTATTATTGGCAGTTATAAGATTGTGGGTAACGTAAGAGCCTCATATAGAAACTATGGTTAGACAACGCAGGTGAATCAACTTCTGAGGCACCTTAATCCTAAATTCAGGACAAATGGAGGTATGTATGGTAAAACACCCTGTGTGGTGGATGGAGAACCTCTTCAAGAGCACACGCGAGGTCTCCTCTGGGGTGGAATTCTGAATGTCTGCTCCCACAGGCTGCCTGGACCTCTAAGCAAATGAGAAGAATCATATCTAGACTTCGCCGCTGTTTTTGTTGAGAATCTGGCCCAAAGAAAAGTGTTTCAACAGAAACTGCTAAGTTTGCGTCAGAGGAAGAAGGCAGAGCCACCCTCTAGGGAGGAGCCGGGCCATCCAGCCTTGTGTGACAGGTCAGAAAAAAGGAAGAAAATGATTCAGGATTAGCTTTAACTCACAGCCTGATGAGGTCAAAAGCTGCTTCCCACAGGTATCAGGCCAGAATCTTGAAAGAAGGAATTTCTCGGGGCTGAAGTAACCACAGACAGATCCAACTGGTTTTCGTGGCGGGTAATGTTTATTTAACATTACATCCAGATGTCTACGCCGTGAGACACAGACATTGGCACCAGAAAGTGTTTATCCAATTTTTTGTTGAACTCCAGACTGAGTTAGATACTGGGACAAATCAAACTGAAACCACATTGCAGGCCCCACTTATGAGGAAGGGCTGGAACTGGTCCCAGGGTTCAGAAAAAAGCGGACAAGAAACCAAAAGACGGGAATCATATGAGCAAGAAGGACTTGCCCGGCATTCTCAGCTGTTTTCCTATTCCAGGAAAAAAACGCTAAGTCGTGGACATGGCAAAGTAATCAGGGCCTATGTTAGGATCTGGTTTCCTAGGTGAGCCCAGGACAGTGACAAAGTCCCCCTCCCTGGAACCACGTGGCTCCTTCCCATCACCAGGCAGCTGAGGAGACACTCTGCTTAGCAACCTCCCCATGAGGCTGGGAAGTGAATGCTCCATGCCACCCCCTCCCCTGCCCCCAAAACTGGCTTAACTGTGCTGAGTTCCTTTTTCTTGGTCTTTCTACTGAACTTAAGTATCAACATCCTCTATTGGGGCGATGACTTCCTGTTCTGCCAAAGAAGTGGAAATGGTTTTAATGGTTGTTTTTTGTTTGTTTGTACCCTGATGTTGGCTACAAACTTGGGTTTGTATTTTTAGGTTTGACTTCGGGTAGCAGGAGAGAGAACAATGAGATCGGGCCAAGGGCTCCAGGAGAGAATCAGCTCAGGTCAATATTCACGTGACTTCTGGGGGATATTCCCAGTGCACTGTCCTAAGAAGGGAAATCTCCATAAGTGTCCTTCCTGTGAAAAAAAGAAGGAGGTATAAATATAGGATTTCAGATAGGAGCCTCCATCAGCTAACAATCTCCCCAGAGTCCTGCTTACATCTGGGCCTCAGAACAATGATAAAACGTTTCTCCACAAACACTGTGTTTGAAGCACCTGAAAAATTATTTGTAGCTTACTATTAAAGAGCTCTATTACTGAGAGGCAGTTATCTTTAAAATAGTCTATACATTTCATTCTTCCTTCAATGGATAAAGGGTGAAGGGATTGCAAAAGAGAGGACTCCACCTCACTCTATATCACTCCACTTCCCACCAACGTGTAAACTATTTGGGCAAACTTTCTTTGGCAAACAGAAGGTAAGTCTGAAAGAGCTGCAATAACTGGTGATCAAGTTTTCCCCCTGGCAAATTAAAGCAAATAATTTTGCTGTCAAATCTTTATCCCTGAAGTCACATGGCAATCTGGAGCACTTGCCATCAGAGAAACTGCCAAAGTGGGTCCAATGTGCTTGGCGTGAGGTTAGGAAACAGAATATTTGACTGAAAAGATAAGACAGAAAACTGAGTCTTTGTTTTCTGTGGAATGAGCACGGAGAGAATTTTCTAGATACTTGGTTTTTAAAGATTGCATTTGTGTGAATGGGGCATACCAGGGTATAAAACTAGAGTCACATTCTAGAAACAGGGAATCCTGCTGGGCTGTCTGTGTTCTCAGGGAGCCTCCCATGGGTCTCAAATAAATGCTGTGAGACCCAGAGTAGAGACTGGATATTTGGGGTGACAATCATCTTGGAGTGTTTGTTCTCACACACAGACATTAGAAGGGGGCTAGAAACCTGTTGTCTACCAGATGCAGAGCCCTCAGTGGTTACGGCTGCAGGCTCTGGTGTCAGCTGGACAGGGTTACAATCTGGGTACTGCCATCCACTAGCCAATAATTTTTGATGTTTCCTTTTCTTCGTCTATCAGATAGAGATTATTATACGACTAATATCCATCAAGGGCCTTGAAGAATGAAATGAGGTGATGCATGCATACACTTTGGCATGGCCTCAGCCGCATACTAAAAGTGAATTTGACACGAGACTATCCACAGTCTCCTGAAGGCCATGTGCAAGGGAATGCTGTCATGGGAGGCCCGTGATTAATTCACAAGGGCATTAAAGACCAGTATCAAGCAGGCTTGAGACCGAAGACGTCAATTGTGGAGTTGCCCCTTCATTTTCTTTTTTAAAGACAAGGTGCTTTGTAGATAGTCGAGATTTGGGAATCTGCCTAAAGTCAAAATGTTTTAAGGGTCAACAAATCTTTCTTAGGGGTGATACCAAAAATATCATGAAGGGGTGACCCATTCTTCATCACTACATATTGGGCCCTTATATTGGGTCTCCCCCACATGGCTATAGGCTTCTAGAATAGATGAGTAGAAATGTTTCTTGTGTGTGAAACTCTCAAGACATGACAAATTTTCAAAGTCATATTTGTTCTCACTACAGCTGAGCACCGAAGAATTGATGCTTTTGAACTGTGGTGTTGGAGAAGACTCTTGAGAGTCCCTTGGACTGCAAGGAGATCCAACCAGTCCATTCTGAAGGAGATCAGCCCTGGGTGTTCTTTGGAAGGAATGATGCTAAAGCTGAAACTCCAGTACTTTGGCCACCTCATGCGAAGAATTGACTCATTGGAAAAGACTCTGATGCTAGGAGGGATTGGGGGCAGGAGGAGAAGGGGACGACAGAGGATGAGATGGCTGGATGGCATCACTGACTCGATGGATGTGAGTCTGAGTGAACTCCGGGAGTTGGTGATGGACAGGGAGGCCTGGCGTGCTGCGATTCACGGGGTCGCAAAGAGTCGGACACGACTGACTGACTGATCTGATCTGACAGTATGTTTTAGACATTGTCTGGCAGAAAGTGTGCAGTGTAAGTAAATTCATTCATGTATTCATCATCTATTCAACCACGATGTGCTAAGCACCCTTTTGTGTGCCAGGAACGATTTAGGTACTGGATTAATCCATCAAGGAACACTTCCCTGTCCTCGTAGAGTTGACATTGTGTAAATACTTGTAATCAGAGGCAAGCAGAAATCACTTAATTAATCATTAAGTTAATGGGCATTTCTTTGAATTTTTTCCTGGGCTAGTGGTGAATTAACTAAGCAAGAGGAACTCAAACGCTCTGTGAATGGAATGATGTCCAGGCATCCGGAAGGGAAATGCAAACTCCAAGGCAGCTTCCTTGAGAGAGCCATCCTGGAGGAGCACCCAGCCTCTTTCTCCAGAAGTGAGGGCTTGTGCTCAATTGCTTCAGTAATAGCCAACTCTTTGTGACCCCACGGACTGTAGCCCACCTGGCGCCTCTGCCCATGGGATTTCCCAGGCAAGAATACCAGAGTGGGTTGCCATGTCCTTCGCCAGGGGACCTCCCCGACCCAGGGATCGAAGCCGGGTGTCTCCTGGAGTGTCTTCTGCATCTCCTGCATTGCAGGTAGATTCATTTACAGCTAAGCCACACGAGGACTTGAATTTCTCTCCATCAATAGGCTAAGTTTTGAAAGCAGACTAAGGACAACTTATGTGGCCACGTGGGGTTTAGAGATCACTTCCTCCCCAGGGCATTTCCCAAAGAGGGGTGGTTTGCCTGGCAGTGTGTGAGGACAGGTCCAAAAGGAAAGTATGAGAGGCATGGATCTTATGGGCAGGGAAGAAATTTGCGGAGGGGAAGGTCTGAGGAGGGGACTCTCGCAGGCCTGGCTGAGATTCCTGCTACTTCTGCGGCTGGAGATCTCGGGGCCAGAGCGTCTGCGAGGAGGAGGAATAGACAGTTGGCAGCCGAGTCCTTTGGGGCACTCCACTCTAAGCCCCAGAGGCTGGTTCCGGTCATCAAGCAGAAGGTGTTTACGAAAAGGAAATCAGCTAGCTCACAGAATCGGCGGGAGCCTGAAGAATCAATTTCATGGAACAGCCTCCAAATCTATACTACAGAAGTGCCCTGATAAAGAGGCTGCTGCTTTGTGGCTGCTCTACCCAGAGGCAAACAACACTAGCAGAGAACTGATACCATTTCTATCCTCTTCTGGGGAAAAAAAAAAAAAAAGCCCTCGACTATCCCCTTGGCAGTGTGACACGATTTCTACCCAGAGCCTTTTTCCTTAGAAGTCCTCACTTTCAAGTCGAATGTACTGTTTGGTGGAACTCAGTTCATATGCCTGCACCCTAATTGCAGAGGAGTTTGGGAACTGATTTTCTTGGTTTCCTTATAATGAAAGTAGAACTCATGAAGCTGGAATTTCCCAGAAGAGCCAAGGTGGGTTAAAAAGTTGCTGGACAGCCAGGAGACATTGCAATTGTCTCTTTCAATCGACCCTTTTGCCAACCCAAGGCCAACACACACCACCCACCAATGTTAAGCTCAACATCTACTACAACAAAATTCTCATCCTAACGCAGTTCAGGGTGCACAGATGGAAACTCAAACAGCTCCTCTGCCTGAAATGGGTACAACCCAAACTCAAGCAGTAGTGGGCCCTCAAAAGTAAAGAACAAAATGTAACTGGAGCCATCTCATCTTTTATTGGAGAAAACTGGCAAGCAGTGTTTATGGTGTGAAACCTTCAGGGGGCATTTTGTGTGTGTGATTAAGGAACTATCAAGCACTCACTGGGGACCTCTCCTTTCTGGCTACTTAATTCCACAGTCTCATGCCAGAGAGGAGTGTCCCAGAATCCTCTCCTCTAGGCCTCCTAAAAGGCTCAAAACGCAATTGTCCAGAACATCACGCATGTTATGACTCCAAGCTGGGAGTGCTGACGTTTCTGTGCCGGGCAGCTGTGAGCCAGAGTCAAGTTCCCTTTCGGGGCTCACAGTCTCCCAGTTTGTCTCTGCAACCATTTCCTCCTAGGTGGCTTTCCAGAAAATGACCACAGTCTAGTGTGAGGGTCATTCATCTTTACCCATTTACCATGGAGTCCCCGCCACCCACGATGGTCCCCCTCAGGGAGGTGTCCTGTGACCAGTTAGAGGAGGTTGCCCCACAGTTTCTCAGGAACCGGCACCAGAACAGGTACTAGTATCCAGTTCTTTGCTCTCCCTTGATGGTGCCGCTTGTTCCAGGATATTTGCATTTACTAGAGGATAGAGACTGAAGCCAGAGGACTGGGTTTCCTCTTGTGAAACATCAGTCATCTTTGAGCCCCTGTGCTAAATATCTCTGTGTGACAGACAGCACGGTGTTTCTCAGGAAGCCACCCGGAAGGGAAAGGTGAGAGGTGTGGGCAGTCCTGCGGTGTCCGCACCTGGATGAACGCCTGATGCCCTCGGCTCACAGGCCGTGAGGAGCACGGGGCTGGAGAAGGAAGGGCGTCCATCTGGAGCTTCACTTTCCCGCGTCTCTCACTCCCTCACACTCAGGAAGACACTGGCCTCTGTCCCGCCAGGCAAGTTCAGATTCTGTTACCCTCTTAGCTGAGCAAAGCGCGTGCTGGAGGAGAATCCGTGTGGTTTTTCAAGTTCCCTTCTGTCTAAAATCAGGGAGTTGCACATTATGGTCTGGGGAGCCCTCTGGGCCGGGCTGGCAACCCTGTGAGAAGGTGGACAGAGGCGGGGTCCCCTCTGAGGAGAAAGGTTCAGTCAGGGCTTAGACGTCCAGGGGCTCTGAGCGAATCTTCTAATCAGAGCCTAGAACGGGAGCCATCAAGGCCACGGTGCCAATAGCCCAGATGTTCAGATGACAGCGAGAGTTTATTCGTCACAACAGGAGGGGAACATTCTCAGACTCTTGGGCTTGGGGCCATCTGTCTTCATGCTCTCTGCACTGCTCTCTGCTCATTCAGTATTTCGAGCTAAAAGCAGGGCATGGGCCTGCCAACCAGCGGACTTTCTCACTGCATTTCTATACCTGTCACCTCAGTTGGACTACCCAGTCCTGTTACTCAGCTGAACAAGTGCTGCAAATTTAATTTGAACTTGAGTTTTCCAAGAAGTGTCTTAATCTGAGTCTAAGATTAATGTCAATCTATTAAGCATATTATGCATTATGCAAAAATGTATGCTGTTAGTCACTAAGTCGTGTCTGACTTTTTGCAACCCCATGGACTGTAGCCCTCCAGGCTCTTCTATCTGTGAGATTTCTCCCACCAAGAATACTGGAGTGGGTTGCCGTTTCCTTCTCCAGGGGAATCTTCCCAACCCAGGGATCAAACCCTGGGTCTACCCACATGGTGGGCAGGTTCTTTACCTTCTGAGCCAAATAACAGTATGTAAGTTGTTGCCCGCCTGGCACAGTTTTAGAATAAAACCATGATGCATGAAAGCCCGTCAGCCCCCAAGAAGCAATTCTGTTTGACTCTCGTCCTGTGCCTGCGTTCCTTGACTGCTATAGAAGGTGGATGTCTGGACAACTCTGCTCACAGTGCTTCTCTCTTCCATCAGCACATGATCCAGCTTCTTTTTTCCTCTGAAATCTTGGGGGAAACTCTGTCAAGTACTAGTCTGGGCACTTCTTTTTCCCCTATTCCTTTTGCTTTCTGCCCTATAGAAGCTCCTGGGAGCCTGTCCGGCAACACAGTACCCTGGGAACGGTGAGGGAGGGCAAGACTCAGTAGGGCAGTAGTTCTTGAACTGGGATCAAAGCTAACGAGGCAGATAAAAGTTCATTCCCTGTCCGTAGGGGCCCACTTCCACCTGCCTTCTCACTCTGCAAAATACTTTTTTCTAGATTTGTGGTAGCAACTCAGGTAAAGAGCAGAAAGTGGGGTGACATCTGTGGGACAGAGGGAGACGAAATACCAAGCCCTAAGAAAGACAGTTGCTGTGAACTGGCGATGGACATTATCGGTGTGAACACAGGAGGAGTGGGGGAGTCACGGTGATGCTTACTGGCCAAGGTCAGTCTGCGTATCAAGGATGCCGGGGCAGGCTCAGTAAATAATGACAACAGTGCTCATCTCTACTGTGCCGAACGTGTCAGTTACTTTACACAAGACGTTCCATTTATTCCTCACAACAAGTCTTCAAGGTAATAGCCCTCTGTTGTCAGGGCAAAACTTAAAGCTCAGAGAGATTAAACCATTAGGAAGTGGTGGAGTTGGGATTTGAACCTGGGTAGAATGACTCAGAGACCATGCTGTAACTTCCACTCAGGCTTTACTGACAAAAGAAGGTTCCATTTGGGAGCGTGGAAAGAGGCTCAAACAAGGCCCCTGGCACGTGGGCAGGACTGATGTTCTCGGCATGAAGAAAGATAGGAGCTGGGGGAAATCCCACTCGTCACAAGACACGCTGCTCTAGGAAATGCTGCATCAGCATGATCTCAGCCCAGCCAACGGCTGCAACAAACAACCCAGGAAAGGAACGCCTGAACACAGAAGTTTACTTCCTGCTCACACCAGCTCTCATCAGACAGCCCCAGTCAGGCTGCTCTCCTGGGCTTCTCCTCCACACAGTGGCCTGCAGACCCAGGCCCCTGCCCCTCAGTGATGGAGGTGACAAGACAGTGAGGGGACACAGCAGCTACTTTACCAGAAAGTGCCTCCTCCCTAGGGCTCATGTGCCACTGGCCAGAATCAACCACCTGGCTGGACTAGGGGCTCAGAAACGCAGTCCCTGGCTGGTCAGCTGCTTCTTAATGGCAATTCTACACTCTAGAAGGAGACCATAGCTCTTCAGGGATCAACCAGCCATTCCATTCACAGGCACACTTGACAGAGTGGAGAGTAATACGATGGCCTAGTGAATGACACTGGTGAATGACGCTGGAGTTTCGGCATTGTATGGGCTGCGCTGGAAGTGGGATGCTCCAGGGACTTTGATGGGGGCTTCTCTCAAGCAGCGGGCCCTGGAGGCCAAGCCCATTCTGCAAGCATCTGGGGCTGTTGAATCTTGACCAAGGCTCCCAGATTGGGGTCTGCCCTCACATGTGGTCCAGTGTCCCTGAACTTGACTCCAGAAGGCAGCCTTACCAAATAACTGGTTTCTGAGAGCAAGATCACCCTTCTTGTGAATGTCAGTTACTTAGCCAGTGTCAGTTACGTCTGGTCACATGACTTAATGAGGGTATTTTTGTTTGCTTTTTTTTAAGTTCCTATTGATGGGCCACTCTGGGAGTTCAGGCAAAAAAAAAAAAAAAAAAAAAAATTGAATTCCAGGATCTAAATCTGCAGACTAAAGACATTCACAGAAAGAATTTGAATAAATGTGGCTGTCAGAAGGGAAAGGGGCCAGGGGAAAAAAAAAAAGGGCGAATAGATTCTAAGGAAAGAAAAACAACAACAAAACCCAAAACAAATTAAAAAAAAAACCCACCAGGTTGTTCTTAGAGTCATATTTCAATTCCAAGTTTCTATGTCTTTTTTCCCCCAAATTGTCATTAATTATGGATTGTGTGTCCCTTGGAAGTTTGTTAATATTATTAGTTTTGGAAAGACTTTTCCTGCTTCTTTTCCATATGCGACTATTTATTTAAGCAGCTGGTTCTCATTTCTAAGTGTAATTTCAGTGGTCCTGCTACAGGCTGAAATGTCTCAAACGAAGCTTGAATAAATAAATTACTTTGATGTTTGTTTTTTAGGAGTGGTTGAATGCAGTATTGAATCCATTGGTACGAACCTGGCCCCTCTTTAGGAAAATGTCCCTAGATGGAAATAATAGTGGATTTGAACATTTTTGAGTTGCATATTTTCTGAAAGGCCAGCACTCTCTCTGTACATCTGACACTTTGTACTTGGAAAATGATCTGTAACTACTCTTCAGAATGCCCCTCAGAGGAAAACTGCAAAATTTCCCTTAGTTTCCAGATGAGGAAACAGGCTCTGGAAACACAGGCCTCTCTCCCAAGGTCACAGGGAGAGCACCGACCTTGGAGATCCCAATTTCTCAGCCAATCTGTCACTCCGTTGGTCCATCGCACCTTCGTGAAGCTGCTTTTTTTCCCACCAAATAGCCAAAAGGAACACCGACCTTGGAGTCCCAGTTTCTCAGCCAATTTGTCACTCTGTTGGTCCATCGCACCTTCGTGAAGCTGCTTTTTTTCCCACCAAATAGCCAAAAAGAACATAGGGTGAATTCCCACAGACCTAGCTATGAGAACTTGTAGAGCCACGGAAGGAATTCCCACTTGAAATGAGAGCCTGAGTCAGTGCTGCACACAGAAGCAGTCACATCAAAAAGGCTCCGTGAGCATATACACCTTCAATTTTCAGGAGAGTAACAAAACCAGAGTAATCTGGGGAAAGATAACTCGAGCTCATGGAAACAGTGGCATGGTTCGTGCCAAATTCCGAAGCAACCTTCCTGCTAAGGCCATTGGACACAGAATTCGTGTGATGCTGTACCCTTCGAGAATTTAAACTTCTTGAAAATAAATAAAAAGTGTGGGGAAAAAAAAAAAAGGTTCCGTGAGAATTTGCTGTATGACTCAGGGAACTCAAACGGGGGCTCTGTAATAACCTGGAGGAGTGGAAGGGAGATTCAAGAGGGAGGGGACATATGTACACCCATGGTTAATTCATGCTGATATATGACAGAAATCAAGGCAATATTGTAAACCAATCATCAATTAATTAAAAATATATTAAAAAAATGCTTTAAGCCTCCATGAGGCAAAGTTTTTCCTCTACTTGTAATCTCTTTATCTACCAGGCTCCCTCATCTGCCTCACTCTCCTCTGACCCACCTCCCCCTCCTCTAGGACATCTCCCTACAGTTCTGTCTCTCGGGTTAGCACTCCAACATCCTTCTTCTCCAAGGCAACCCGCTTCACCTAACTGCACAGGCACAGCTAGAAAGGGCTCAGGCGGAGAGTGGGTTGGGGTGCCCAAGCGCTTCTATACCCAGGAGATCTGGGTGTGGGCCACAGTGGGCTGGAACAAGCTGGGCTCCTCCAGCAGATCAGTGGGGGTACAGCAGAGTTTAGCACAGCAGGAGCTCGTGACCTTGGCCACAAGGAAGGCGGAACTCTGAACCAGAGTTGGTGTCAGAGGCAGCCATAGAGCAGACCTTGCTGTGGAGTCACGGAAAAGGGCACTCTGGACATGCAGTCAGAAATCCTGTCCTCAAATCCCGCCTCTGACAGTTGTCAGCTGTGTGACTCTGGACAAATAGCTTAACTTCTCTGAACCTCAATTTCCTCCTCGATAAAATGAAGGCTGCAACAAGATTAGCAAAGACTTATCTATCTCTTAAAATATCCCAGATGTTGTTCTGAGCACTTTGTGTATACGAGTTCATTTAGTCCTGACTCCAGCACTCCAGACTGTCTATCATTATGTACAGTTGTGCTGCACTAAATGTACTAATTAGTACAACTGCATCATTGTACAGTTACGGAAATGGGAACACAGAGCAATCTGCAACTTACCCAAGACATTATGGCTTACGTGGCTGAGCTGGAATTTGAACCAAGGCAGACTGACTCCATTATCTCCTAGAGTAGCTATGGGTTAACGTTTGTAAAGCTCCTAGTTCCATGGCCACCACAAGGTATATAATTAGTAAAGATGTAGAGATAGGGACTTCCTGGCAGTCCCGTGGTTATGACTCCACACTTCCACTGCAGGGGATGCAGGTTCCATCCCCGGTCAGGGAACTAAGATTCTGTATGCTGAGAGGTGCTGCTAAAGGAAAAAAAAAAAAAAAACGATGTAGAAATGAAAAAGGCTTAACGGGAGAGTGGGGTAGTGGGGACGGGCAGAGATGAAAGTCAGGGTAAGACCCTCAGAGAGAAGAGGTTGGATGGCTATGTGAAAAGCCAGGCTGGACAGAAAGAGAGGCAAGCTGACAGTCCAAATGGGGGCCTGCATTTGAACTCAGGTCTCAGCTGAGCTGTCCCTTCTTCCAGGAAGCCTTCCCTGATCTTGCATGACTGAATCAGGGCCCCTCTTCTCTAGTGTAGCCTCTAGCATGGGAACAACGCTCCCACAGCAGTGCTTGCCTCCTGCACTATAATCACTCCAATCTGCTTCTTCTCCCCACTGTGGGCTCAGCAGTGACTTTGGCCCGCTCTCCTCTGCAGCCTCCGGGGGTCCAGCACCCCACCTGGCACACAGGTCTCAAGAGCTCTGCTTGGGTAAATGAATGAACGAACAAATAGGCACAAAGGGTCCCAGGGCGAGCAGACTGACAAAAACCTTCCTGCCTCTCGACGAAACATTCAGATTCTCAGAGCCCCGAGGCCCTCTGAGCAGCCCACCCTGACTTCATTCCTGCCTCACCTGTGGCGGGTCTGTGGGGCCTGCTGCTAACAGCTGGACCCTCTCACCCTTTATGGAGCTCCAAGGCTTTCCCCAAGGGAGTTGGTATACTGTCTGGAGCAAGGGTACCACCGAAATGCTCCCCCAGCAGAATGTGTAAGTAGCAGCTTTTCTTGCCGAGGCCTTACCCTCAACGTGGCAGGCGCTGGGGTCACTTGCCCCAGCTTCCAGCCTGGCCACCCTGGATCCTTCTTCATCACAGACACAGGCTCTTCCTGCTCCTTCCAGGCCTGGGGGTGGGGGGCTCTCTCAGGGGAGTGTCCATGGGAACCTCTAGGGGAATTCCGAGAGCTACAGGGAGCGCCTGCCCTCTGAACTTGGCCTTTCTCATGGTTGCTCAAGAACGCTGGCACAGATTGGGACACTCAGCACAAAATGCCTTGGTTTTTCTCTCTCCAGCACGGTTGCTCCAGCCAATCCCCAGGATTCAGAAATGCCTTATTGTGTGAGCTGGAAACCGGCAGGCCAAGCTGAAATTGGGTTTGGGCACCAAGTGTAAAATCAGTGTCTAATCACCTAACAGGCCCAAGGTCAGTTTGTACGGTTTTCTTCTGAAGTTTCCATCAGGCCAGGTTATTTCTACAAAGCCAGGCAGGCCAAGCCATTGTCACCAGGGGACTGGACACAGAGTCCAGGCTCAGCCCTTCCCAGCTGGGGAAAAGCTGGGCGTGGGACATGTCACTCCAACCTGAACTTCCTGCATCTCCTTTTCGGGATGCAAGATTGAGCAGGAAACAGGTCAAAGCAGTTACAGCGCTGAGAGATCCAGGCGACTCTCGCTGGCAGAGATAAAGGGCTTCCTGCTAATCTGTTCTCTGGAAAACGCACGTCAGGGAACGTTCTGGACAGCCCTCAGATAGCCCGCAATAATACAAGTTCTCCGTAAATGACACTGGCGTTGTGAGATACGAGAAACAATGTAGCCAGAGCTGACAACGGCTGACAGCGCAGGCTGGCTTGTGAGAGCATGACCACCTCCATGTTTGCCCTTGACCAAGAGGGGCCAGCCTGTGTGGCTCGGCTGAGGGGACTGTGGCCTCACGGGGTGAGCTAATGGGTCAGGATAGTGCCAAGACTCAGAGGCCAGCCCTGGGTCTTCTGGAGAGACTCATGCAAGACTGAAAGTGAAAGTCACTCAGTCCTGTCCGGCTCTTTGCGACCCCACAGACTTCTCTAATAGCTCAGTTGGTAAAGAATCCACGAGCAATACAGGAGACCCTGGTTCGATTCCTGGGTTGGGGAGATCTGCTGGAGAAGGGATAGGTTACCCACTCTAGTATTCTTGGGCTTCCCTTGTGGCTCAGCTGGTAAAGAATCCGCCTGCAACGCGAGAGACCTGGGTCCGATCCCTGAGTTGGGAAGATCCCTGGAGAAGGGAAAGGCTACCCGCTCCAGTATTCTGGCCTGGAGAATTCCATGGACTGTATATAGTTCATGGGGTCACAAAGTGTTGTACAAGGCTATGACCCGAGAAAATGGAGATGATGGTACCTGCTCTACCTCTCAGCGCTGTCACCAGGTTTAAACTAAGTGACAGAGTGTGTGTGACTGTGCTGGCTGTTAAATGCCACTGTGTCTCACCCCCAGCCCCCTGGGGCTAGCTTGCCAGTGGCTCCCTGTTCACCCTGCCGATCAGCAGCAGTTCTGGAGCAAGGCAAGCAAGACACTTGGGATGCGAAGTGGAAGACGGTACCGATACAGATCTAAGCTGTGGCTTCTGTACCTGCACACCCCACGCCCAAATGCTCACAGAGGTTCAGACTAAATGCCGTTTCTTACCGCCCCCGTTTACAAACACGTGCCTCAGCTTCACTGATGGAGCACCACCCTTGTGAACATTCCTGGGTAGCTGTCTTTTTGTTTTGTTTGTTGTTTTTTGTCTTATCTTTTTGGTGTGAACTCCCCGGGGGTAGTTGTTTTAATGTTTTCAGTTTCTTTTGTTCCCTCCAGTGACAATAGACAGGTTGCTTTTAATCAACAAGGGAGCATTCAGAGCCTGAGTTGGGCTGCAGAAATTCCTGAAGGTGGTGGGACCGGGGAAGTCCTCGCTTCCTGTCTCTGGGGGAGGTGGGTCTGGGCTGAATGAAAGGAGGACAAGATGACTCAAGTGGCCTGGATTCCGCAGCTGTCAGGGTCATCCACGCGCCCATAGGCAGCCCGCACCAGGCTGCCAGAGGAAAGACAGCTGGCCAAGGATGGGAGCAGTCAGCAAGGACGGGCAAGGAAGAAGAAATCCAATCCTTGGAAAAGGAGCCCGAATTGCTAAGAAGGAAAAAGAATCACCTGGAATCCAGAGCCTGCCAAGAGCAATCAAGGCAATCACGTGGGCATCATTGTCCCCAATTCCAAGGAAACCATGACTCAATCTGGTTTAAGGAAAATAAAATCCATAGTGTTTAATGATTCTGTTCCCATAATAACACTAAAGGAACCAACAACATCTTAGTTCTGCTTGGGGAAAAACATAAGCCACTCTAACGGAGGGAGGTTTAAATACAAAGCTCTCTCTGATTCACCTCTGCCTCCCTTACCCCAGACCTACTGCTCTAACCGATATTGACATAACAAATGCCAAATCACTAAGCTGTTGATATTATGTTCTGGGGCATCTTGGTTACAACTCCCTCGTGATCTTTGTGTCTGTATTTCATCTGAAGCCTAACCTGTGCTCTCAGATCCCACAGACATAAGCTTAGGGCCAGAGAACAGCACACACAGTTGATTTTTTTTTTTTTTCCCATGCAAGAAAATGATAGAACAAGTATAGTAGCTTTCAGAAAGATTCTTTATCTCACACCGTTTAACATGTAATTTAGAAATGCACTCTTTTTGTCAGTAGTATCGTGTTTGTTTTCTGGAGCTGCTGTAACAAAACACCATAGACAAGGTGGTTGAAATACCTAGATCAAGGCCTCAGAAGGTTGTTTTCTGCTGAGGCCTCTCTCCTTGCCTTGCGGGTGGCCGCCTACTCCCTGTGTCTTCACGCGGCCTTTTCTCTGTGTGTCTACAACCTAATTTCTTCTCCTTATATTGGACTTGGGCCTACTCATATGACCTCCTCAAGTACCTCTTTAAAAACCCTGTCTCCAAATAGTACATTCTCAGGTCCTGGGGGGTTAGGACTCCAGCATATGGATTTAGGGATCGGAGACACAAATCTGTC
Source organism: Tragelaphus eurycerus (assembly GCA_935064755.1). NCBI lineage: Eukaryota > Metazoa > Chordata > Mammalia > Artiodactyla > Bovidae > Tragelaphus > Tragelaphus eurycerus. The sequence goes on along the minus strand of CAKXYN010000035.1, from coordinate 11,259,958 downwards.
CCTACCATGTACTAGTGGTGATAATTGCATTAATAGTTAACGTTGCTTGAATGGTTACTGTTTGGAGTTGTGGTGAATAGTCAACTTGAGTTTAATCCTGAAAACAGTTTCATATTATGGATGCCATGATTCTTCTCATTTTACAGATGGGTGATGAAGGCTTTAGGAGTGACTTGCCCAAGGTTACATTCCTAAGAAGTATAGAATTGAAGTACAAATTATAATATAATGATATAATGGGAACCCAGGTCTGTCCAGTGCCAAAGAGGCCCAAGCTTCAGAGGATCCTAAAATTATTTCCTTCTCAGGCAAATTAATGAAAACTACTTACTAACCCTTAGTTGTTATACATGAAGAAATATCTTTTTTTTTTTTTTTTTTTTTCTGGCTGTACAACATGTGGAACTTCCCTGACCAGGAATCAAACCCATGCCCCTGTGTTGTAAGCACAGAGTCTTAACCGCTAGACCATTGGGAAGTCCCTAATGTGAAATATCTTTGAAAGAGAAATAATACCTCAGGCATTTCAAATTTTAAAGAGAGAATATAATATATGCCATTATTAGATGAGAAAAAGTTTCACAAACGAGAAGTGTTTTAAAGATTAAGCTAAAGAAGGAAAGCAGTGAACAATTAAACTTTATTTGTTGATGTTCTTGGCACTGGATTAGAAAATAAATGTTGACTATCCATTTTGGAGAAAACCCAGCTCTGAAGAACATACTTAATACTATGAAATTTGAACCTTACACAAAGACAAGAACAGGAGCTAAATTGAGTAGGTAAAAAAAAAAATCTATGTTTATTTTTCTCCACTTTAATTATAAAATCATCTAGTTTTCTTGATAGACTAGACTTATCTAAAGATAAGTTTAATCTGGTTTTAAGTTTTATCTGGTTTAATTCTTTCATTCTCCTTACCTGTCTCAAGATTCCTATTTATGGCAATTTATTCAAAACAGTTTATCAGTGATCCAGTGGGTCACTTTTAACATATACCTGTTTTACCTATTTCTTTGCTCTCTGCCCCTGTTATCTGATGCATTCGAGCTAGATATTGGCCAGCTAATCTTAACAGGTAATAAAATGAGTAACTATGATCTGTAATCATACATTCAAACATTCCAGATAAACCTAAATTGGGATTCAAAATGTTAGAAATACTCAGCAAATGTGGCTGGTATTTGAATTAACTAGTTAATGTCAGCCATAGTTCTATAATTAGCAGCAATGAATATGCAATTGTCATGACAAAAAATGTATACATCCAACATCTTCTGTATATGATTTTTCAGTCACTGTAAAAAGCAAGATGGAAAGATTTAGTTTATGCCCTTTAAGAGTCGAGGCAATATTTTAAGACCAATGATATGCTTTGTATATATTCTGATTAAAGATCCAAACTGGCATAAATTGGTGTTACCTGCTAACCTTGAATTTATCCATGAGGAATGAACTTGAGAAAAAAGAAAAACACAATTGTTAACTGAAACCTTCAATCTGATCTGAACATAAATCCACTTCATGCTCAGCTCCTAAACACATAATGCACGGTAGCTAATAAAAGCATTGGGTAGAAGGATTAAGTGACCAGAGTCAGTAGTGGCTACATCAAGACTTCAACTGCAACAAACACTAATCAACAAACCCTTGGAGGAGAAGTAGTCCCTTTATAATAGAATCAACATTGCTTTTTAAAATCATAAATAGTGCACCATAGGGTCAATGTCAACGTTAATTTTACCACAAAGATACACACATGCACACACAGGTTCACAATTTTATACAGCAAAAATATCATTCTGTCCCCAGTTTCTATTGATAGGGAAAATGGTATGTAGCAGTTGAGTCTGTTTGCAGGAGTACCTAGCAAATGTACTGTACACCCCATCTTCACCCTCCAGCGTGGGGATCCTCCTCCTCAAGCTCATTCTCATCTCCATACCCTTTCACTCTTCCTTTAACTTCTCCCACTACACACTACAATTACCAAACACTCATATTTTCCTCCACAATATTTGAGTTTACTATCTTGTCCTTGCTACACTATAAGCTCTTTGAAGGCAGGTGGAAATTGTTCTGTTAACTTTCTAACTGCTTAGGACTAGTAGTCATTCCATAAATATTTACTTAATAAATGAATAAGTTAGTATCTTAATTATCATATCCAGTCCCTCCAATCTGTTGTTGGAAGTATATGCCTTTATGTCAATATATGATTTCACATTTTTAGTGACAAAGTATATTTCAAAAATGCATCATCTTCTTGCTAGAATGATGACTGTACACATTCAGCTACTTTGCTGAATATTAAACTGGCTTATCAGAGTAAGATGCAAGTAAACTAAGATTAGATTTTTTTCAATAATCCAGAGTGACTAACTCTCTGCAGTATCTAAAGAAATGGATTCAACAAACAAATATTCTTTTTAATTTTGCCAAGAAGAGAACTTTGGAGAATACTGAATAATTACTCTTGCATCTTGCTATGTGACTCAGATTTTAGAACAGAGTGAGAATAAGACTGTGATCTGGAAATCCCCCTAAATGGGTACTTGTGGTCCAGCCCATTGTGAAATTCTGTGGCATAGCATAGACCTGTTTCTAGGCAACCCTGACGCTGGGACCACGACTCTGCCTCAACAAAGCTGTGCTCCAGCCCAAGTAAACAACTCTGCTGCTTTAAGCAGACAAAGAACTGTCAACACAATATTTTCACTCAGCTCTGAAAACCTATGATTTCCAAGCTTGGAGGGTACACAGTACTCTCTTGCTAAGAGGAATCTGCTACTTAAAATAAGAGGAGGCATACTTAAAAGCTAGGAGGTCATAGACCATATAACTCTGAGAGCTAGGAGTTCAGAAAATAGGGTCACCATTTTGTGCTTGAGTAGTTGTTTTGTTTTGTTTTCTGTTAAGCCCGAGTGAGGAATATTGAATGCAGGTGTCCATAGTTGCATACGTACCTCCCATGTTGCGATTCTGTTTGCCAATGGCAATGGCTCTGTTGGGTTTTTTTCTGTTAAGCAAAGAACTGTTTGCATTGACCAGGTCTGAGTGGGATGCTCTACTCAAATTGCTTTTAATGTAGAGTCTTACCTAGCACCTAAAATTCTAACCTTATGGCAGTACCTTCTGAGGGAGAGACAGTGAAGAGGGGCAAAGTCAGACTCCTTTTATGCCCTCCTCTCTGTGTCAATATCTTAGGAGATAGATTTTGGATGTACCAATCCTTCAGATAGGGAGTTGTTATATCACTGGAGTTCCCTTGAACTGTTGTTGAGTAATTCTCCAAAAAACCAGGAAGCTCCCAGCCTTCTTATTCTTTTATACACACACATGCACACACACACACACACATGCACACACCATATATATTCTCTACCTTTGATTCTGCACATTTTTTTGTAAAATAAGTCAGTACTCTGTGGCTCAGATAGTGTTAGGGTTCGGGGGGTATTTTGAAGTAGGCACAATGCTATGTGGTGATATTAAAACATATTCACATATTCTTTGGCATGCCTCCCTTCACAAAGTAAAATCTAATGCCTCTTCTCTTGTTCATGGGCCTGATTTAGTGACTTGCTTCATAGGAATAGAATGTGATAGAAATGAGGCTATGTGACTCGAGTTTAAGACGCTTAAGTGGCTCTGTGGAAGAGGCCAGGAAGGAAGGAGCTGAGCCTCCTACTAATAGCCAGCATCAGCTTGCTAGCTATGCAAGTGAGTTTTCTTGGAAATGAATCCTCCAGACTGCCAAGCCTTCAGGTGATTACAATCCCAGCTGACATCTTCACTGCAACTTCGTCTGAGATTTTGAACCCCCAACGCCCAATCAAACTACTTTCATATTCCTGACCCATAGAAATTGTGCGAGTTCATAATTGTTTGTTGATTCAAGCCACTCAGTTTGGAGGTAATCTGTTACACAGCAAACAGATACACTGACACTCCTTTTTCCTATGCCCAGAACAAATAATACCAATTGATCATGGAACCCTTGCCCCCTTGACCCTTGGGTGTAGCTTTGTAACCCTTCAACAGTTACATATCACCAGGTAGCCACCACCAGAAAAGATCAAATGTATTTGCCAACATGTGCTAGGGGACCAACAAGAACTGATTACCATTCAAGCCAACATTTTAGAAAGTACCCTTTTACTATTAATTGTAAATGAAGACTGACTTTAGCAACCCTTCCATTGTGATGTAGACACTGTTGCGCAGTATTTATAACTGTGAACAGGTAAAAAGTATGACCTGTGGAGACATTTACCAAATTTAATTTGTTTCTGCTCTGTTTCCCATGGCCTTTTAAACTTACTCTACAATAAGCTGATGTCATGCACCAGTCCAAGGATTTGGTCAAAGTGGATTTTTTGAGTATAACCCAGGTCCCTGGGCCACCGGAGGGTAGAAGTAAAAAAAAAAATCACTCTCAAAAACGGAGCTGGGGAGGGATATCAGCAAATTGGTGGAGTGGGTAAGCTGCAAGCTCGTGTTCCCCCACAGAAACACCAAAAAAAAAAAAAAAAAACCAAGCTGAAACTGTCAGAACCAACTTTGTCAGAACTCCAGAAAACAGTCAGAGGCTTACAGAAACTAAGTAAATGCTGAATCAAGAAAAAAGCAACTCAAAAATGGAAAGTTTTGTGGCCTTTCCATTTGCTCTTACCCTCCTCCCTCCCCAGGGAAGGCAGTTTTGGAGAGAGAGCAGCTGTGTTCCCTGTGTGGGATCCTGTTCCTTGGTTCCAGAAGAAGCAGAACAGAACTTGTTCACACATTCTCATGCATGCCTGTTCTAACCTGTCTGGGGGTTACCTGAAGGTGCTTGTCTCAGGTTTGCCTAACTCAGACCTCAGGCCAGAAAAGCAGTGGGCATTGCTTGAAAATGTTGTTAGGTGAACTAACAACCTATGGACATCTGGGGCAAAAGATCATGGCCCAGATATACAATAGATTACCTAAGTCCCAGGAGGAAAAGCTGGGGAAAATTCTTCAGGAATTGGGACATTCCCAAAGCATTTGAGTATACAGGCAAATTTAGAAAGCCATGCACAATCTCAAGGTAAGATCCATGCTCAGAAAAGACCTGAAAAGATCCTCAGTTCTCACCTTGTGCCGGTCCCTAGGCTCAGTATCAGCCTGACTAAGTTAGAGAGACCCAGCAGAAATCAATCTGTGAAGACTGAGAGAGGTGCTTGCTTTTTGTGTTCTGCTTTTTCACTTTTGGTCTTTTATTTTTGTTTTGCATTAACTTCTGGTATTTAAGGAAACTTTGTCAAACATTAGCTGAACACAGAACTTCCCCAGTGGCTCAGTGGTAAAGAATCTGCCTGCAATGCAGGAAAGGCAGGAAGATGCTGGTTAGATTCCTCAGTTGGGAAGATCCCCTGGAGGAGGAAATGGCAAACTCACTCCAGTATTCTTACCTGGAGAATCCCATGGACAGAGGATCCTGGCGGACTACAGCCCAGAGAGTCGCGAAGAGTCGGACACGACTGAGCATGCGCACACGCGCAGCTGGCCGTAAACAAAAACAGTCACCACACACGTCAAGGAACATCCTTTGCAAAAAATAGTTTGAGAAGTCAACAGACAGGCAATCATAGCCTTCAAAAACCAACAACAAAAAACAAAACCCAGCAAATCTTGGGGAAGGTAAATACCCTGATTTTCAGAGTTATGACAACACAATATTCAAATATATAGTTTTCAACAATAAAAAACCACAAAGCATGCCAAAAAAAAAAAAAAACAGAAGACTTGGCAAATTTAAAGGACCAGATAAATGTACAGAGGAAGCACATTTATCTGGTCCTTTAAATTCCTTCCCTGAGGAAGCCCAGACATCAGACTTATGAGACAAAGACTTTAAAACAACTGTTTTAAATATGCTTAAAGAACTAAAGGCAAATGTGCACATCTTCCTTTAATTAAGCATGCAAAAGCAAATCAGAAGAACAATGTATGAAAAAAATGAGACCGTTGTAAAAAGGAACCAAATACACATTCTATAGCTGAAAAGTATAATGCCTATAATGAAAAATTCACTTCAAGCATTCAGTAGTAGATCTGAAGATTCAGAAGGAAGAATCAGCAAACTTGAAGATAGGATTGTTAAAGGTACCCAGACTGAGGAGGAGAAAAAAGAAAAGAAAGAAAAATGAACAGAGCCTAAGGGAGCTCTGGGACTATTAAGTGGACCAACATATGCTTTATGGGAGTCTCAGAAAGAGGAGAAGGAGAGAGAAAGGAGTATAGAGAATATATGTAGAGTAATAGCCACAAACTTTCCAAATTTGATTAGAAATATGAATCCATGTACCTAAGATGAAAAGACAGCATGCTCAAAGCAACAGGAGAGAAGAGACTCATCATAGTCCAGGGATCCTTTGTAAGATGAATTATTGATTTCTCATCAGAAACCATGGAGGCCAGAAGGTAATGGTATTATATACTTAAAGTGCTGGGGGGTGGGAGAAGGAAATGGCAACCCACTCCAGTGTTCTTGCCTAGAGAATCCCAGGGATGGGGGAGCCTGGTGGGCAGCCGTCTCTGGGGTCGCACAGAGTCGGACACGACTGAAGCGACTTAGCAGCAGCACACATTAGGAAACTGATGCTCAAGATTCTCCAAGTCAGGCTTCAACAGTACATGAACCATGAACTTCCAGATGTTTTCAAGCCGGATTTAGAAAAGGCAGAGGAATTAGAGATCAAATTGCCAACATCCACTGGATCATGGAAAAAGCAAGAGAGTTCCAGAAAAACATCTACTTTTGCTTTATTGACTGTGCCAAATTCTTTGACTATGTGCATCACAACAAACTGTGGAAAATACTGAAAGAGATGGGAATACTAGACCACCTTACCTGCCTCCTAAGAAATCTGTATGCAGGTCAGGAAGCAACAGTTAGAACTGGACATGGAACAACAGACAGGTTCCAAATCGGAAAAGGAGTACGTCAAGGCTCTACTGTCGCCCTGCTTATTTAACTTATATGCAGAGCACATCATGAGAAACGCTGGGCTAGATGAAGCACAAGCTGGAATCAAGATTGCTGGGAGAAATATCAATAACCTCAGATATGCAGATGACACCACCCTTATGGCAGAAAGTGGAAAGTGAAGAACTAAAGAGCCTCTTGATGGAAGTGAAAGAGGAGAGTGAAAAAGTTAGCTTAAAACTCAACATTCAGAAAACTAGGATCATGGCATCTGTTCCCATCATTTCATGGCAAATAGATGGGGAAACAGTGACAGACTTTATTTTCTCGGGCTCCAAAATCACTGCAGATGGTGACTGCAGCCATGAAATTAGAAGACGCTTGCTCCTTGAAAGAAAAGTTATGACCAACCAAGACAGCATATTAAAAACCAGAGACCTAACTTTTCCAACAAAGGTCTCTCTCATCAAGGCTATGGTTTTTCCAGTAGTCATGTATGGATATGAGAGTTGGTCCATAAAAATTGCTGAGCTCTGAAGAATTGATATTTTGGAAGTGTGGTGTTGGTGAAGACTCTGAGAGTCCCTTGGACTGCAAAGAGATCATACCAGTCAATCCTAAAGGAAATAAGTCGTGAATATTCATTGGAAGGACTGATGCTGAAGCTCCAATATGCTGGCCACCTTGTGCAACTCCTTAGAAAAGACCCTGATGCTGGGAAAGATTGAAGGCGGGAGGAGAAGGGGACGCCAGAGGATGAGATGGTTGGATTGTATCAGCAACTTGATAGATATGAGTAAACTCCAGAAGTTGGTGATGGACATGGAGGCATAGCGTGCTGCAGTCCGTGGGGTCGCAAAAAGTCAGATGTGACTGAGCAACTGAACTGAACTGGTTTGTTTGTTTAACGATCAATGTGGCAGTTGCTTTAAAACTAACTGATTTTAATCCTCATAACAAACATATAAAGTGGGTATTCTTCTTGTTCTTATTCATAAGTGAGAAAGATGAGGCAAAAGCATTAAGTGTGTCCAAAGTCACACAGCAAATAGTGTGGAAGTTAGATTCAGACCCAGAGTCCAGCTTCTTTTATGATAATGAGCATTAGTAGTAGTGTAGATACAATATTCATCTGATCTACTTACGTGAATACATCAAACTTAGAAAATGTTAACTTCAATATGTGTTACTTTCTGATACCCCTTTTCTCATTTGGATTGCTGGTCTTAAATTTCATTAAATCTCTGATTTACCCATTCATTTATTTAATAATAATTTATTTGACATTTGTTTCTTCTGTATTTAAACTTGGTTATCTCATCTAGTTTCATAGCTTTTTTTTGGGTTCTTTTTCCTAAAGTACACCTTTTAATGATGTATAATATTTTATATGAGTTGTACATAAAAGACATAAAATCATAAAAAAAATAAAGTGCTGGGGGGAGGTGGGGGAAACTGTCATTTGAGAATTCTATATACTGCAAAATTGTTCTTCAAAAATGAGATAAAAATGAAGATATTCTCAGATAAAAAGTAGAGTTATCAGTGTGATAAAATCCACAATTAACAACAATATAGTCAATAATGAAAGGCTGAAAGGACTGAAGGATTTTCTCCCTAAGATGAAAAATAAGACATGGTGGGCTACTTTCACCAGTGCTATTCAACATTGTACTGGGAGTTCTAGCCAGAGATACTAGGCAAAAAAGGGGGGAAAAAAAGTTATCAAAATTGGAAAGGAAGAGGTTAACTATCAAATTTGCAGATGACATTATTCTATGTAGAAAATCTCAAAGAATCCATAAGAAAGAAAGTTACTAAAGCTAAAGAAATTCTGCAAAGTTGCAGGGTACAAATCAAGACAGTATCAGATCCTTACCTTACACCATATACAAAAATTAACTCAAAATGGAATAATGATCTACGCTTAGGAGCTAAAACCGTGAACTCTTAGAAGATATTAGGGAAAATCTTCATGATTTAATGCCTCTCACTTGTACACTGAAAAGTGGTTCAAATCTTATATATACAGCTGACCCTTGAACAACACGGGGATGAGAGGTGCCACACCCCTGCACTGTTGAAAATCTTCAAATCTTTGTGTAATTTTACAGTTGGCCCTTTGAGTCCACCATTCCACACCTGCAAATTCAGCCAACCATGGATCATATAGTACTGTAATATGTATTAACTGAAAAAAATTCTACATGTAAGTGGACCCATGTGGTTCAAACCTGTGTTGTTCAAGCGTCAACAGCATATATTTTACCATGATTTTTAAAAACATGAACTTTAAAAGCATCTTGCTGAGATAGGGGAGTTCCCAGGTGACGTTAGTGGTAAAGAACTCGCCTGCCAATGCAGGAGACTGTAAGAGACTTGGGTTCAATCCCTGGGTTGGGAAGATCCCCTGGAGGAGGGCGTGGCAACCCACTCCAGTATTCTTGCCTGGAGAGAATCCCATGGACAGAGAAGCCTGGCGGGCTGCAGTCTATAGGGTCACATAGAGTTGGACATCACTGAAGAGACTTAGCGAACACACACAGCTGAGATAGAGGAGACAGAGGGTGAGGATCTTTTGCTCTCCCTGAGCACATTCCCCTAAAGTATTGCCTTGGCAGCATTTGTTAAAGGGTAGCTGTTGAAAGGGTTTCTCTGGTGGCTCAGATGGTAAAGAATTCGCCTGCAATGCAGGAGACCTGGGTTCAATCCCTGGGTTGGACCAGGAGATCTGTGGAAAGATCTCCTAGAGGAGGGCATGGCAAAAAAAAAAAAACCCTCCAGTATTCTTGTCTGGAGAATCCCAGGGACAGAGGAGCCTGGCAGTCTACAGTCCCTGGGGTCGCAAACAGTTGGACATGACTGAGCAACTAAGCGCAGCATAGCACAGCACAGCTGTTGAAAGCAATTGTTGAGGAAGACACAGTAGAGGAAAATAAGACAGATCTGTTTGTTACCTACCAACCATCAGGGCCGGGCTTCAGCCCCCCAAGACCACTCCCTCCCCAAGCACATGGCCCAGCTCCCGGCTATATGCCTCAGGTGACCACTCAGTAACATTCTGAGGTCTTCAATAAATGTTTCCTAAATAGACCTAACATCCCTAGAAAAATGTCCCAGGTGTGCCCAGGTAATCCCCGCAGGTACACCTGGCTTCTGTTTCTCTCCCACCCTCTCTCCTACAGTGAAGTCTGCCTTGTGGGTTACTGCACCAAGACACCATCTCAGCTCTGGGTGCCCTGTTCCCCAGCAGACACCCCAGGGGGTGGGGAAGGGGAAGTCCCCTCTGTTCCCCTGTTGTACAGCAGGTTAAAAGCTTACAAACCAAGGCTGCCTAAAGCTCTCAAAGTGTAGCAGATTTTAGGAAATGGTTTTTTTCATTTTGTCACTCCCTCCCCTAGATCTCAGGCAAGAGTCCCCAGGAACAAGGCAGGGGGCCCTGGGTGAGAGGGAGTGGTCAGTCTATGTGACAGACACAGGGCTCTGCTTAGAAACCTCTTTGGGGACTTCTCTAGTGGTCCAGTGGTTAAGAATCTGCCTTCAAATGTAGGAGACACAGTTTCGATCCCTGGTCTGGGAAGATACCACGTGTCACAGGGCAACTAAGCCCATACACGGCAACTGCTGAGTCCCCACTCTAGAGCCTGTGCTCCACCACAAGAGAAGGCTGCACACCACAGCTAGAGAGTAGCCCCCACTGGTTGCAACTAGAGAAAGCCCATACTCAGCCGTCAAGATCCAGCAAAGCCAATAAATAAATAAAAATAAAACAAAAACTTTAAAAAGTTAAGCAAGAGAGAAAAAGAAACCTATTTTGACCTACTGCCCTTGCTCTAACTTGGGAATGTCAGTTCTCTTCCTTTAGCTTCCTTTAGCACAAATTCTCTTGCAGGAGTAACCTCATGCAAATAGAGCCCAAGTGGGCTGCCCTTTTGCATCCCCAGGCTTGCTTGGACAGGCCTGCGTCCTAGGGTGCGTCCACTTGTTATTAACAGTTAGGTTCATGTTGACCTTCTCTGTGCCAGGCCTGGTAGTAAAAACTTTAGACACATTAATCTTCTTACTTTTTTCAATTAAAAAGATATTTGATTATGTTTTTAATATCTCCATGTTTTGGAAAATGTGCAATGCACCAAAAATTATATATAAGATCATTAAAACTTGCCCTCAATTTCATTGCTTATTATTTCATTTAATCCTCAGAAAAATGCAATGAGGAAGATCTAATGTTTCTATTTTCCAGGCAAGGAAACCTAGGCTCAAGGAGAGGTGAGAGTCCTGGCCGGAGGTCACACCTAGAAAATGGATTTGCATTGGGAGAGCCAGAGCTCCTCGTCAAGGACCGCACTGCCTTCTCAAGCTGGGTCTCCAGCTCCTAAGTCAGTACAGAGACTGCCTCATGCTCAGAGGTTTCTCTCTCGATATTCTCTACCTGGTCCTTGCTGAAAAAAAGGAAAGGAACCCCAATCGTTGCTAGCCACAGAAGAAACTACTGTCAACCTTGGGCAAGATGATTTCCTAAACTTTTTTCAGTTGCAAAATTATTACCCCCATAGTGTTAGCTAACACCTCCATAGTGTTCAGTTCAGTTGCTCAGTCGTGTCTGACTCTTTGACACCCCATGGAGTGCAGCACGCCAGCCTTCCCTGTTCATTACCAACTCCTGGAGCTTGCTCAAACTCATGTCCATCGAGTCAATAATGCCATCCAACCATCTCATCCTCTGAAGTCCCCTTCTCCTCCCACCTTCAATCTTTCCTAGAATCAGGGTCTTTTCCAATGAGTCAGTTCTTCACATCAGGTGGCCAAATTATTGGAACTTCAACCTCAGCATCAGTCCTTCCAATGACTATTCAGGGTTAATTTCCTTTGGGATTGACTGGTTTGATCTCCTTCCAGTCTAAGGGACTCTCAAGAGTTTTCTCCAACACCACAGTTCAAAAGCATCAATTCTTATGTGCTCAACTTTCTTTATGGTCCAATTCTCATATCCATGACTAATGGAAAAACCATGGTAGTGGTGGTGGTTGAGTCTCTCAGTTCTGTCGAACTCTTGCGACCCCATGGACTGTAGCCTCCCAGGCCCCTCTGTCCATGGGATTCTCCAGGCAAGAATACTGGAGTTGGTTGCCATTTCCTTCTCCAGGGGATCTTCCTGACCCAGGAATTAAACCCGGGTCTCCTGCACTGCAGGTAGATTCTTTACCAACTGAGCTATGAGGGAAGCCCTTTGACTAAATGGACCTTTGTTGGCAAAGGTTCATGTTATGTGATTACTACTTCTTTTCTATGGTGAGAACATTTACTATCTGCTCTCTTAGCAACTTTCAAGTATATGATATGATATTATTAACGAAGACTTCCTAATCTTAGCTGCAAGGGTTGGAATAGTCCAAGGACCATTAGAGATAACAGGCCTAAAGAAATGCTTGGTATTAATACTTTTCTTAGAAGTTTTGATTGCACAAATAAATGAATGTCCCTTGCAGGACAAATGTTCCATGACAGTTCTACCTTTTGATGTTTGAACCAGAATTCTACCTGGATTACTGATACTAGGGTCAAGCTGAAATGGAAAGAATTCTATCCACACAGTCAGACATACTGAAAATTATAGGGGAACATCCCACCCCGGTCATAGTCAAGGTAGGAGAGTTAGTTCCAAGAAGGGAAGTTATTTTGCTTCTCCTAAATTCTACAGTGTTTGTGTGTGTCTGTGTGTGTATGTGCGTGTGTGAGAGAGAGAGAGAGAGAGCCTTTTGCTACATGTCTCACCAGTTTCAGGGTTTTTTCTAACTCTACTGCACTCAAGGGGTTTGGGAATTCTCTCTGAATCATAGGCATAAAGATTTGCCAGGAAGTCCCTGAGTTATCTTAGTGATAAATTCCTTCCCTAACTAATTTTAAATCTTCTCCAGGGGCTGGTTAGGGATTGTGTGACCAGCTCACAGAATGGAGTGCCAAGTTTCTTCTGCAGGTAAAATATCCTGGCTTTGGCCATATCTGGTCAAGGACTTCATATTAATAAAGTCTCTAAAGTGGATCTTTCCTCCACAATGCTCACCTGCAAGCCTTAGAGAAGATGTTTTTCCACTTGAAAGTCACCTCCCAAAGTTGGCTTGGCTTCTCTGGTTCATGATGTCACCATAAGAGAAAAAACCCAGCTTCAGGTTGAGTCCACACTCGGCCCACTACTTCCGTAACAATGCACCCGGCCTCTGACTCATCCTCAAACTTGTGAATGATTCATGTATATGAGCCAGCTCGGTGCATCCCTGCCACCCCCACCCCTGGAGTTCTCCCCAACAATTCTCTACCACAGCCAGAGCTACCAGCAGCCTGCCTCTCATCCGACTTCCTCCTCTCCATGCTTCTCAGGGTGTAGAGGAGCTAAAGCTTGGAGATGGCCTCCCCAGTCCCTCTCAGCAAGAGTCACTCATGCCAAAAGGCAGCAGGGGAAAGTTTCTAGAACAACGGTTTTGCAATCAGGCAGGTCATGGGTGAAGTTTAAGTTCCTTCAGTTTGTTGGTTGCATGGCCTTAGATTAGGTGTATCCATTGAGGTCTCTAGTCTTTGTTTTTCTCATCTGTAAAATGGGAAAATAACTGTACTAATTTCTTGGGGGCGGTGAATAATGTTAGGCATGGAAACTTGTAGCACATAGAAAGTGCTTCAGAAGAGATAGGTATTATTAGCATTATTAATACCCAGAGACTCAGCGCCACACGGAGGCACTGGCGGCCCAGCCCACTGTGAACAGCCCCAGGCTTGCACCCAGTGATCCCCTCCTGTTGTCTCACACCTCATCCCACTTGCTCACTCTCTCCAGCAAGTTCCCAGAATCAGCCATCCTCCTGCCTGACTTGATGACATGGCTCTGGTGCTTCCTTCTGTCTAAAACACTCTTCCTCTTCTTATCCTCTTCATCCCTTTTGCCTGGCTGACTTCTCACCACTTCTAGGAGAAGCCTTTCTGAGCTCCCCACAACCCCTCCCCACCCCAATCTGATTAGGTTCCCTCTTGACACTGTTAAATGCTGTATCTCTTTGGAACACTGTCTATAATTATATCATTATGAATGTAACCATGTGTATACCCCGCCCCACACATATAAGTTCCATAAGGGTAGAAGGGTAGGAATCATGTTCATCATGGCGTGCTCATCACCTAGGAAATGTCTTGACACATAGTGTGAATGAATGAGAGAAAGAATAGGAAGAAAGAGCGAGAGAGGGGGAACAAGGAAGGGAGGGAGGGAAGGAGAGAGGGAAGGTAATTGACTCCTGGCCACACATGAACCATCTGAATCATACCATTCTTGGTCCTGGCCACATTGGCTCAGCTCACAAGACTGGGATTCTATATCAACCTGCCTAGACAGTTTGAGGCCCTGTTTCTGGATCTTAGCCAGCATTGTGGAGCCTAACAAACAAACAACCACTTCCAGACCCTTCTTTAAAGTATTAGATGCTGCTTTCAGACCCACAAGGCAGTGCCTAAGGTCATGCAGGGCATAAGCTTAACTCCTTGAAACATGCCCCAGCCACCTGCCTGCCTTTGCATATTTCACCCCACCTGATCCTCACGTGGTCCTCTATCCCCTGGCCACCTAGCCAGGGTGGCTGCCTGGACCTCAGCTAAGTTCCCATATACTAAAGATGTTAGATGCACCCCCAGCCCCATCCACAGTGAAGCCCAGGGTCGTCTCTCCTCCACTGCTGTGTGGCTGAAACCCCAGTAGACCTCATGCTTCTGGTTCTGAATTCTGAAGGAGCTGGGGCTTGGGGTTACCATTAGTACTTCTAGGGCATTCAAGGAGCCTAACTCTCAGTATAACACCCAGGTAGAATTTCTCACCAACTTCCCATGGAATATGGTAAAAATTTGACATATCTATGAATTTCTAAAACAACTCATTTGAAAAATATTAATTTTTCATGAAGCTTCTTACTTGCTTGGGGTTTCCCTACCACAATCGTGTTAAAATAATCCATGTTACAGCCCAACCCCAGCTCAACACACACATGTTTCAGTCTTATTCCACCTAGGCTAATCTCCACATCTAGCTCTTGGAAAACGCATGCTCAGATCCAATCAACCAACCTAAACACCAGTCTGGGAACCTCAGTCCTTGGCATGGAATGGAAGATTGGCTGCCTGCCCACCAGAACATAGGTCTCCTTACAGGTGGTAACAGGAGAAGGTCCAGGAGAGATAATAGTTCACGTTCAACTTTAAAGTGGGCTTCCCAGGTAACTCAGCTGGTAAAGAGTCTGCCTGCGACGTGGAAGACCCCAGTTGAATTCCTGCACAGGGAAGTTCCCCTGGAGAAGGGATAGGCTGCCTACTCCAGTATTCTTGGGCTTCCCTGATGGCTCAGACGGTAAAGAATTCTCCCACAATATGGGAGACCTGGGTTTGATCCCTGAGTTGGGAAGATCCCCTGGAGGAGGGCATGGCAACTCACTCCAGTATTCTAGCCTGGAGAATCCCCATGGACAGAGGAGCCTGGCGGACTACAGTCCATGGGGACTCAAAGAGCAACTAAGCACACACACAGCTTCAAAGTAATGAGACTGGTTGAGGTATGTGCCTGGGGAATTGTAGGGATCCCCAACCTTTGGGATCTAATGCCTGATGATCTAAGGTGGAGTTGACATAATAATAATAGAAATAAAATGTGTGCATTTATAATAAGTGAAACGTGCTTGAATCATCCTGAAACCACCCTCCTTCCCTCAGCTCCTGGCCATGGAAAAATTGTCTTTCACATAACCAGTCCCTGGTGCCAAAAAAGGTGGTGGCTGTTGGAGAAATGGGCCACTTTGCCAGATGGCCCTCCTTTCTGTCCCCTGTCACGGGCCACCGTCCCCCTCCCCCAGTCTTTGTTCGCACTGATGCTCCTGAACGGGATAACTTCTCCCTTCTCCTCCACCTGGTTTCACTCCGCCCATCTTCTAGGTCCATCCTTGAAGCTTCCTGAGACTTCTCCAGACTGTGCTGACCTGTCTTTCTGAACTCTTAGGGCCCTTAGCACACATCCCTGTCTCAACTTGCTCTAGAAATTGCTCCAGAGCCATCTCACATACATTTCTCCCAATCATATTTTGAACTCCTTGAGGGCAGGGCCATATCTGGAGCCACTCCACAAGGTGAGCTCGTGTTGATTTCCATAAGCCTTCGCTCCTTTCACGGACTTGGAGCTAAGGTTCTCCTGGGCATCTCTGTCCCCTCATTAACCACACATTTTCTAGCTCTCTGACCTCACAGGAAATGGGGAGGGTAAACGGGACCACCCAGAACACCCTGGTATCATGTATGTCAACCAGAGGTGTGGCTGTTTATATCCCCCAGAGGTTTCTGCTGTGAGTGGGAAACCACATGCTTTTCAGGAAGGAAGGACAGCCTATCAGTTCAATGAGCTCACTTACTGGGTTGTGTGGGGTGACAGGTACAGGGGCCATCAGAGAGGCTGAGAGGCCAAACGACTCTGTATAAGAGACAAGAGGGGAGATACCCAGGTGAAGGAGTCCTACAGGAGAGACTGCAAAGAGGAGGGAGCTGGAGCGAGAGCCAGTGTGGCTACAAGTTTGAGGAGACAGACTGGGAGGACCTGAAAACGGGGATCATAAAGGGAGAAGAAGCCAACGCGAGGAGTGAAGCTGAGGGGAAAAGAAACATGTCAAAGGACAATTTTAAAGAAGGTCATGCTGTGTGGAATAGCATAGATACCCTCTGTCCCTCCCTTGGAAAACTTCAGTAAAAAATTGACATCGTTCATTGATGTTTTTAGAATCACACATGTGGTGTTTGGGGCTCACTTTTTTCAATAAGACCGCAGGGGTTCTCCTGGTGGGAGTGGGTCAATGCAAAGACTTCCAATGAAGCCCAGAGTGGAAACATGTTATTTTTTCTTTTCTTCTCTCTCTCTCTTTTTTTTTTTTTTTGAGAATGTCAGAGTCATCCTTCATTGGTACAAAGACTAAAGGAAAATACAATTCGTGATAATAAAAAACAAAAAGTCACTCTGAGTCCCACCAGGTTAACACTATTTTTCCTTGTTTTTTTTTTTTTTTCAAATACTGATTGAGCTATCAAGAAATGCATTCTTAACCCAGGACCCAGGGAGAACTCTGAGACCGAGGAGAGTCCCCAACTCTGGCAACCTCTGGGGTCCCCGTGGACAGCTGGTTGCTGATGGTGGCTGAATCGGCAGGAAGACCCCTTATGCCCAGCGCTTATGAAGACCACTTGCCTGTCCCTTCTAGGGGAAGATGGAGGGCTGAGCAGGAGGTGATCCAGCCATTGTGGGGAGAGCATTTGGCCCCAGCAGCCGCACCCCATGGGTGCAGAACACACTCACATGCGTCATTTAATTCCAGAAACTGAACCAAGCCAAGAGCAACAGCTTGTGATTTGTGGGTGTCAAACACGCCAGAAAGGGGTCAGTGTGTCAGTGACAGATGGGAGGGGAGGTATTCCTTAGCAAGGTAGCAGGGGAGGCTGAGGGCCTCCATTTTGAAACCTGTGGCTTTCCTCAGCCGAGAAGAGCTGGCCACGCAGGGCGGTCCTCAGGGAAGTCTGCATCTTAGGCCTCTGAGCCTGCAGGTCAGGCGTGGTTACTTTAAAAATAAACCCGGGTGACTGTTACCCTGGCTCAGCTCATGCATTTGCGGCCTTGGGCTCCAGACGTTTGGCCATGCCTATGATTTGCATTCACCAAAAATAGTCATTTCAGCATCTGAGAGTGAGCTCAGCAAGGAAGAGCCAGGGCCCATTGCTGACTCCTCCCTTGCTGCTGTTTCTCTCTGTGCAACCAAACAGACCATCTCAGTCCTCACGCTTCCCTCCCACTTCAGTCATACTTGCTCAGGCTTAGCTTGAGCTAAGCTTCTCTTGACAGAGGTTTATTTCAGACTGTTTTGTGCACCAGACGCTGTAAGACACTGAGGATTTGAAGGTGAACACAATGGATGAGGCTCCTGTCCTCGAGGGCCCTAGAGTCTTCTTGGGTGTGTACTAGTGTCCTGTGGCTGCTGTGACAAAGACCACAAACACGGTGGCTTAGAACAATAGAAATTCACCGTCACAGTTCTGGAGGCCAGAAGTCCAAAATCAAGGTGTTGGCAAGGCCAAACTCATTCCAAAGTCTCTGCTGAAGAACTCTGCCTCACCTCTTCCGAGCTTCTGGGGTTTGCTGGCAACCCTTGGCTTTTTTGGTGTGTAGATGCCTCATTCCAACCTCTGCCTCTGTCTTCACATGGCCTTCTCCCCGTGGGCCTGTGTGTCTGTGTCTAAATGCCTTTCCTCATATAAGGACACCAGGCATACTGGATTTAGAACCCACCCTATGCCAGTACGACCTCATCTTGACTAATTACATCTGCAAAGACACTGTTTCCCAGTAAGGGTCACAAGCTAAGGTTCCAGGTGGATATGAATTTGGAGGAGGGGAGGCAGACACTGTTCAATCTGATACAGGATGTTGAATGGTAAACCAATAAACACACAAATTAAAAGACATGAAGGAAGATTATATGGCAAGTATTAAGCTGGTGGTTTTCTATATATTTCTATCTCCATCCTCCTTCTCACTGATACACATGGTCATTACAAGGCAAAGCAGGAAGATCCTTGGATGCATGAAGCTTGCAGTCTGTTTTCCTCTCCCTGATAAGAACCCAGATAAGCCAGGACCTGGAGAGAGAAGAGTGAGAAGACAACATGGCAACAAGAAGAGGGCCAGTGGGGGAAAGGGGAGGGGAGGGGGGTCTTCAGATGGAGAGGACAGCCATCTTCTGTGGGAAGGACCAGGGAAGTGAGTGGCTGGGCTATCCTTGGGGGCCAGTCCCCACACACAGACACATACACATAACTCCCCACCTCGTCAAGCATCCCAGGCACTTGGAAGTCCTTTTCAACCAAGCGGGTGAGACTTGGACATCTCTGTGGAGATGCAGCAATAGGAGTTGAATAGAGCCAGCTGGAATTGCTGTCTGAGCTGAGGCCATGGTGGACCACCGTCCGTGTAATTGCAGGTGGGATTACACAGGAGCAGAACAGAATCACAGAGTGGGCTGCTTTCAACTGAGGCCCAGAGAGCAGCTCTCTGAGACAGTGGCTGTCAGAATGGGACAGAGACTGAGAGGAAGTCCACAACAGAGAGGCAGGGGTGGGGGCTCGTCTGGCAGAAGCAGAAGTGAGCAAGGGGGAGAGACACTATATGGAGTAGAGGGGGAGGCCGGGCTGGAGTCTCAGCCTGTTACTGTGCAAGCGGAAGCGTTAGTCGCTCCTCATGCCCAACTCCAACTCTTCGCGACCCCATGGACTGTAGCCCACCAGTCTCTTCTGTTCTTGGAATTTATATATATGTGTGTATATATACATTAGGCTTGAGGGCTTTCCAGGTGGGGCTAGTGGTAAAGAACCCACCTGCCAATGCAGGTGGACGTAAGAGACACAGGTTCAGTCCCTATTTGGGTCGGGAAGATTTCTGGAGGAGGGCCTGGCAACCCACTCCAGTATTCTTGCCTGGAGAATCCCAAGGACAGAGGAGCCTGGCGGGCTGCAGTCCACAGGGTTGCATTGAGTCGGACACGACTGAAGCGACTTAGCATGCACAACACACATACAAAGCCTGACATAAAGGGAGTGGTTGTCACTGTTACTGTTTGTTACCAAATAGCCCTGGAGTGCCTGTCAGACCGACCCAGTGAACAATCAGTCCCACTCTGGTGATTCAGGAATCTTGACATGAAGAGGAAAACTGTAGACTTTAGGAATCACACGAGGGATACTGACCACACCAGGATCGAGAGCCTTGCCTCTGAGCCCCAAATTATAAACTCGTGGCCACTAGCACCACCCGTTCCCTGGTCCATTGGTCCCCCGTCCCTGGCCTGTCTCAGACTGCCCCAGCCTCCTGACAAGGAGCCAGGGCCTAAAGCTTTGGTCTAAAAATTATTTTTTTGTCAATTTGATATTTCTGTCTCTGTGAATGTCTCCTATTCTGCATTTAAAATGCGAAGACGCTTATTCAGACATCATCAATGTCTAGGCCTTCTTCTGAAGACAGAGTCCTTGAGATCAGCAGCATCAGCATCACCAGAAATTTGTTAGAAATACAAATTCTCATCCCGTCCCAGACCTAGTGAATGAGAGACTGTGAGGGTGGGGTCCAGCCGTCTGTTTTAACAAGGTGTCCGGGTGATCCTGACATGCAGTAAGGAGTGCTCTGTTAGGGCATGGTTGTTGCTGCTGTTTAGTTGCCAAGTCGTGTTATGATTCTTTTGCAACCCCATGGATTATAGTCTGTCAGCCTCCTCTGTCCATAGGATTTCCCAGTTAAGAATATTGGAGTGGGCTGCCGTTTCTTTCTCCAGGGAATCTTCCCGACCCAGAGATCGAACCCACATCTCCTGCATTGAAGAATCCAGGCGGATTCTTTACCACTGAGCCACCAGGGAAGCCCGCACTGGGCATTGAACCAGAGGTCAAAAGCAGGCTACCCCTACCAGGTAGATCACATGGCTCACTGGGAAGTCAGTTTACTAACCTATTATTCTTCCTCCCCTCTGTGTGGTCGCTCACACAGGATATAAGGCTTATTAATTAATTAAACAAATATTGAGTGTCTATTCGATGCCATGGAATGAGCCAAGAAGTGGAATACAGTGGGGAACAAGCCTCCTGGGGCCTCATCTCATGAAGCTAACAGAGAAGACTTTAAACTGATTGTCAGCAGTAAATGATAACTTTTAAGACTTGAAGAGTTTTTGTGTTTTTTTTTTTGCATAATCAGGCCTTCTCAAACTTTAATATTCATGCAAGTTACCTGGGATCTCATTAAAATGAAGATTCCACTTTGGTATGTCTGCCGTGGGGCCTGAGAGTCTGCATTCCTTTATTTTTTATTTTCATTTTATTGGAGTAAAGTTGATTAACAATATTGTGTTAGTTTTAGGAGTACAGCAAAGTGATTCAGTTATACGTATACATGTATCCATCTATTTTAAATATAGCAGTGTGTACATGTCAATCCCAAATTTGCAATCTGTCCCTTCCGCCCACCCTTCCCCCCGTAGCTATAAGTTTGTTCTCTAAACCTATGAGTCTGTTTCTGTTTTGTAAATAAGTTCATTTGCTTCACTTTTGTTTTAATTCCACAATAAGTGATATCATATGACGTTTGTCTTTCTCTGACTCACCTCACTTAGTATGATAATCTCCAGGTCCATTCATATTGCTGCAAATGACATTATTTCATCATTTTTAATGGCCAAGTAATATTTCACATCTTCTTTATCCATTCATCTGTTGATGGACATTTAAGTTGCTTCCATGTCTTGGCTATTATAAACAGCACTGCAATGAACATTGGGGTATATGTATTCTTTCAAACCATGTTTTTCCTTGATATATGCCCAGGAGTAAGACTGCTGGATCATATGATAGCTCTATTTTTAGTTTCTTAACAAACCCCCATACTGTTCTCCACAGTGGCTGCACCAATTTACATTCCCACCAACACTGTAGGAGGCTTCCCTTTTCTCCACACCTTCACCAGCATTTATCGTTTATACTTTTTTTCTTTCTTTCTTTCATTTGTAGACCTTTTGATGATGGCCTTTCTGACTGGTGTGAGGTGATATCTCGTAGTTTTGTTTTCCAGGGGATCTTCCCCACCAGAGATCAAACTGAGCCACTGGAGATGCCTACAATAATGAGCAATGACAAGCGTCTTTTCATGTGCCTCTTGGCCATCCATATGTCTTCTTCGGGTCATCTGCCCATTTCTTGATTGGGTTGTTTATTTTTTTCTTATATTGAGCTGCGTGAGCTGTTTGTAAGTTCTGGAGATTCATTCCTTGTGGTCTGTAACATTCTCAACAAGCTCTCAGGTGAGTCTGAGCCTGCCTGCCTGAGGCCACACTTTGAGTAGCAAACCTCTTAAGGCCTCCTACTACATAACCTAAGGAGCTTATGTAGTAACCTCCTATGTTACTACATTCTGGGGCTTCCCTGGTGGCTCAGCGGTAAAGAATCTGCCTTCTATGCAAAAGATGCAGGTTCGACCCCTGGGTTGGGACTATCCCCTGGAGATGGAAATGACCACCCACTCCAGTATTCTTGCCTGGGAAATCCCATGGACAGAGGAGCCTGGAGGGCTCCAGTCCATGGGGTCACAAAGAGTTGGACATGACTGAGCAACTAAACAGCCACCACCACCACATTCTAGCCCAGACTTTCTCTGATAGGAAAAAGTGGCATGGATTATTGTCTTCATTTTCAAGTGAGAAAACCAAGGTCCTAAGACTTTCTTATATCCAGGGCTTGTGCCCCAGAACCCAGGAGCTCCTCACCCCTCTGCTGAGTTATCTCGAGTTGCTAGCAACCCAGACAAAGGAGGCAGGCAGCTCTGTCATTAATTAGCCTCCAGCTCTCGTTTTATCACAGAACCGCAGAGTTCCCCCTGTTCCAGACCTGATGTGAGGGAGACAGTTGCTGCCTCCTGTCCAGGACTTTGATAAGAAAATAGATGTCAATTTGCGATGCTGCCAATCAAAAGGAGCTCTTGAGTCAGCACTGAATGATAAGGCGGCTGCGGTCCCCAGTCCTGAAAGGGGAAGAATAGCAATGGGGCTTTGTAGGCC
Source organism: Tragelaphus eurycerus (assembly GCA_935064755.1). NCBI lineage: Eukaryota > Metazoa > Chordata > Mammalia > Artiodactyla > Bovidae > Tragelaphus > Tragelaphus eurycerus. The sequence continues at coordinate 11,237,356 of CAKXYN010000035.1, read as the reverse complement.
TTTTCACTCCTTCTGCTTTGAAAAAGAAAAGCCTCTCAATCTCTTTCCTACAGAGAAGGGAAAAACGGGGCGCAGGCTTTTCTTGGCTTGTTTCCAGTAGGGGCAGCTGGAATCTATTGGACGCATTCAAATAGGCCCTCTTTCCCAAGATAGACTGGATAAGCGCTGAGTTTCATTTGAGAACTCTATTTCCCCTCTTGGGCCTCCGCACTCCAGACTGAGAGGGGATTCCCACCCCCAGGTCCACCCTTTACCCCTAGCAACCAGGCTCTGTTTCTTGCCTACACTAAACTCTCTCAAGGTCTGGGGAGGTGTGTGATTCCCAGATTTTAGGGACTCCTCCTTTGGGAGATTCCATCCAACACCATGTCGAACATAGAAGAAAACATCCACACCTCACATGTTCCACAGCTGGCCAGTTTGAACAAATTATTTAATGTTTTGGCTGTAAAAAATATGATATGACTTTTGTAATTCTACTTTTGAAATGCTTTTGCCTACAAGGAATACATCCAATTTACGACTGGCTGTGATTTTTCAACCATCATTATGCAAACTAGAAAACCTCTCAAAGTAAGAAAAGCAGGCCTTATTGTTTTTAAGCATCATGAATTTTTTATGAATTCCAAATTTAACTATTCATGAAGCTTAGTGTGATATTTTTGCAGGCATTTAATCGAACCTCCATTAATTTCAATTTTATAGTTTTCTTTTCTCCCTTTGGCGTTCCCCACAAGTTTTTTAAAAGGCCTTAAATACTTCCGTGGGCTCTTGAGGGCACTTAATGACTAAAGTAACATCGAATGAGGGTGACTGAGGCTGGTGAGAAGTTCAGTGGATGCCCCTTGAAGGAACCACTTACCAGCGCAGCGAATCTTCAAGGCACTTCACTTAGTTCCTGCATGTCCTGACCTCCAAGGATCCAGTTTCATGTAAAAATCTGGTTGCCATGGTGCCGGGGAATCTCAAACTGTATGGGAAGAACTAGGGGAAGTCATCTAGTCCAGTGGCTTTGTTCACATCAACTAAATTTTAATTACAGAAAGTGTGCTGAGCAGTGGGTAAGGGAAATATGGCTCAGTCTGGACTGAAAGGGGTCCCTGAGATAGGGTGGGACAGGGTAGTACTGAGGTGGGCACCTGGGAGTCAGGCAGCATCTGTGTGAAGGTCCCATATGTTGAGTGTTAACATACACTGGGCTGTGGGCTGGGTGTCAGATGGCTTTTCACTACTGGCTCATCTTTATCATGTGTGCATAGTCAGTCCCTCAGTCGTGTCCAACTCTTTGCGAGCCCCCTGGACTATAGCCTAACCTAGGCTATGACCTAAGTTATAGGCTATGACCAACTTAGACAGCATATTAAAAAGCAGAGATATTCCTTTGCTGACAAAGGTCCGTCTACTCAAGGTCATGGTTTTTCCAGTGGTCATGTATGGATGTGAGAGTTGGACTATAAAGAAAGCTGAGCACCAAAGAATTGATGTTTTTGAACTGTGGTGTTGGAGAAGACTCTTGAGAGTCCCTTGGACTGCAAGGAGATCCAACCAGTCCATCCTAAAGGAGATCAGTCCTGGGTGTTCATTGGAAGGACTGATGCTAAAGCTGAAACTCCAATATTTTGGCCACCTGATGCAAAGAACTGATTCACTGGGAAAGACCCTGATGCTGAGAAAGATTGAAGGCAGGAGGAGAAGGGGATGACAGAGAATGAGATGGTTGGATGGCATCACTCACTCAGTGGACATGAGTTTGAGCAAGCTCCGGGAGTTGGTGATGGACAGGGAAGCCTGGCATGCTGCAGTCCATGGGGCTGCAGACATAACTGAGTGACTAAACTGAACTGAACCGAAAGGCTCCTCTGTCCGTGGGATTTTCCAGGAAAGAATACTGAAGTGGGTTGCCATGTGCTCCTCCAGGGAATCTTCCCAACCTAGGGATAGAACCTGAGTCTCCCGTGCAAGGCCTGCATTAGCAGGCAGATTCTTTACCAATGAGTCACCTAGGAAGCCCTCTTCATCTTCATCAGGTGACCCTGGCCAAATAATTTCTCTTCTCTGCCTTGGTTTCATCTCTATAACAGGATAATAATTTTAATGCCTGCCTCTGAGCACTGCTGTCAGGATTAAATGAGATACTGCATGTAGAGCGCCTTTGGCAGATACCAGCGCTCAAATATTATTGTGCCCATATATGTGTATGTTTACATTTATTGGATTCTATCAAAAAATATCTATTTCATGGTTTATTATTTGTATTATATTTGTATTATTTTTATTATGGACAAAGTCCCTGTCAGTATCTCAGCCCTTATATAGCATGATATGACTCAGATCCTAAAATACGATTTTTTAATCAGCCTGCTCCAGTGCATGTTAGGACCCTCAGACACCCACCACTCTCATCTGCTCACAGGTAAATCCAATAGCAATTGCTGGCTGGACAAGGGTTTTCTAAAAGAACAGTTAAAGGATGAAAAGAAAAGTCTGCATTTGTCAACCCCTCCACAAACACCAAGCCAACTGGTCTTACTGTAGCCAAGGCAACATGGCAGCAATTAAAACAAGCATTAACAGTTAGTGGTTCTCAACCCCGGGTGTCCATTGGAACCTCCCTGAGGCCTCCAGTGGATCCTGGGATTGGAGTGGAAGGGAGGAGGTTTTTGAGGGTGGTCTTTTGGGCCAGGCTGGGAAGAGCCTGGCCCTGCTTTCCCCCCACCACATCCCTTCAGCCAGACTCCAGCAAACACCACCTCTGGGTACGAGGGGGACTGAAAAACGTGTCCAGCCTGAGCCAAGAGGAAAACCACCCAGTCGCTGCCACCATGGATGATCTTAATGCAACAGTTAAGTTCAAAAACTGTTCTCCTGGAGCAAAAGGCAAAGAGAATTTTGAAGTTTCAAAAACTGCAGAAAGAGAAAGAAGCACATGAAACAATATGTGACGGTGGAAGAGGAGCTCATGGGTTACCGCACTATCACAGACGCCCATTCCACATCCCAGATAAAGTGTCACAGACTCCAACGCACCCTTCAAAACCCTACAGCGATGGTCCAGGCCTCCCCATCCCCACCCAGCACACTCTGGCTTATGGCGTGCCTGCCCGTCTCCTCCATCAAACTGTAGGCAAGGGTTGCAAAGCATCGTCCCCAAATCCCGAGTGCCTGGCACGGTGCTTGGCACAGGGTAAACATGGCATTGGGTGAACATGGCTACATAGGAGATAGTTGGAGGAGAAGAAAATGAGAGACGGAGGAGCCAAATCCCACAGATTAAGGGCACAGATTCTGCCTCTCAGTAGCTGGGGGACCTTGAACAGGTTTCTTAACCCCTTAGTGGCTTTTTTGTAAAATAGGGCTCATAATGACAACTGCCTTGAACACTTGTTGTGAGCATGAAGTGAGTACATATATCCAAATGTGCTTATAAGACTGTCTGACTCATAGTTAAGTCCCGGGTAAATATTGTTGCTATTTTTGTTAGTAAGACAATAAGAAACCCCACAACTGAAAGGATGTGAGGGCAGAAATGAGCAATCACAACAAGGAACTTGTTTGCACACAGAACAGGGGGTGAGGAGGAGTTTGATGGAGACAGAAAAGTTTCCCCACGTACCATGGCTAGGAAACTTCAAAGCCAGTAAACATCAGAGGGTGACATTTAACTTTTTACAGAGTAAATGGAACATCTCCGTTCTAGCCCCAAGCTGGCTAAGGCAGGAAATGGGTCAGCCAGAGCTGAACGGTTGACACAGGTGACTTGAGGAGTCCCACGGTGTCAAGTGGAGGCTGATGTTTTGAAGGGAGTATGAGGGGGTTATGTGTGTGGGAGAGAGTGATACACCTGGGGTATCTGAGATCTACCAGATAATATCTGACACTCGTGGCAGGCAAGAGAGAAGTTTTACTGCATTACAATTTCCATAATTCAGAAGTTATATTACAGAAGCTGCACGATAAGACTTCAAAGATTTGGAGGAGACTTGAAGATACAGCAGGGAAAAAACCCTGCATGGTAAGACTAGGAGGGAGATAATGCCATGACTTTCAGCTTAGTCATTCAAGGTTTAGGTTTATTTCTCATGAAAATGGAGCACAGACCACTTCTGACAACACCAAGATGGGGTGTTTGATTTGTGAATTACCTGGACCCTGCTGACTCTTTCCATTCATTAACTCGTTCTCAGAAAATGATCAAGAGATGGAAAACATGATGAGATGCCAGCTAATCAAAACTGATAAAAATGAAGGGAATATTTTGAGCCTGCCTTCCAGAAGAGCCTGGGTGATTGGGCCGTGGCCCAAGAGGACTCCAAGATCCCTCCTGTTGTTAAGACCCTACAATTCTAATCCTGGAGACGGAGCTGTGTTTCCTTTCAGGAGGAAAGTAGGAGCTGTATTCCATAGCCACCCCCACCCCCAACGAGGAAAGTAGGAGCTGTGTCCCCCTGTGAGGAGAGTGGGAGCTGTGCCCCCCGTGAGGAAAGTGGGAGCTGTGTCCCCTTCATGAGGAGAGTGGGAGCTGTGTCCCCCCCGTGAGGAAAGTGGGAGCTGTGTCCCCCCGTGAGGAAAGGGGGAGCTGTGTCCCCCTTTGAGGAAAGTGGGAGCCGTGTCCCCCTTTGAGGAAAGTGGGAGCCGTGTCCCCCCGTGAGGAAAGGGGGAGCCGTGTCCCCTTGTGAGGAAAGTGGGAGCTGTGTTCCCCGTGAAGAGAGTGGGAGCTGTGTCCCCCCCGTGAGGAGAGTGGGAGCTGTGTCCCCCTTTGAGGAAAGTGGGAGCTGTGTCCCCCCGTGAGGAAAGGGGGAGCCGTGTCCCCCTGTGAGGAAAGGGGGAGCTGTGTCCCCCCATGAGGAAAGTGGGAGCTGTGTCCCGCCCGTGAGGAAAGTGGGAGCTGTGTTCCCTCCATGAGGAAAGTGGGAGCCGTGTCCCCCCGTGAGGAAAGGGGGAGCCGTGTCCCCCCGTGAGGAAAGGAGGAGCCGTGTCCCCCCGTGAGGAAAGGAGGAGCCGTGTCCCCCCGTGAGGAAAGTGGGAGCCGTGTCCCCCCGTGAGGAAAGTGGGAGCCGTGTCCCCCCATGAGGAAAGGAGGAGCCGTGTCCCCCCGTGAGGAAAGTGGGAGCTGTGTCCCCCCCGTGAGGAAAGGAGGAGCTGTGTCCCCCCGTGAGGAAAGTGGGAGCCCAAGTCCCCCCATGAGGAAAGTGGGAGCCGTGTCCCCCGTGAGGAAAGGAGGAGCCGTGTCCCCCCGTGAGGAAAGTGGGAGCCGTGTCCCCCCGTGAGGAAAGGAGGAGCCGTGTCCCCCTGTGAGGAAAGTGGGAGCTGTGTCCCCCCGTGAGGAAAGGGGGGAGCTGTGTCCCCCGTGAGGAAAGTGGGAGCTGTGTCCCCCCATGAGGAAAGGGGGAGCTGTGTTCCCCCCAGAAAAAGTGGGAGCTGTGTCCCCCCGTGAGGAAAAGTGGGTACCAAGTACTTAGCTGGCTTCCTTGGAGGCAAGTCTGACACTTTGTGAGGTGTGTGACCCAAGCTGGAAGAATAATCCACAATTAAATAAATAATGTTCCACCAGTTCTCTCCTACCTCCTGGCCAATGCCTACAATTCTATAGTCAGATAATCAGTTCTTGTCTGAAGGCTTGAGCTACCATTACAGTGCAAATTCCTGGGGATGACTTTTGGCCTCTTGTGATTGAAATTTACCTTAGAAATCGAGGGCTCTAGGGAGAGGAGCTGAGAATATGGGTGGGGGTAAGTTGGAGACAGGAGAATGGACACCTTGGAGAGGAGCGAATGGGAAACCAGACTCGCCCCCGTCCGTCCTCACATCTCTGCTCTGTTTAAATTCCTCCTAACTCCCTACTGCCTGAAAATGAAATTCACACTTCCCAACGTGGCCTTCAATCCTCTGTGAACTCCACCTCGTTCTTTGCCACCTCCAGTTCATCTCTCTGAAGCTGCATTGGTCTATTTGCAGTTCCTTGAACACAGCAAGCTCTTCCCCATTCCCTTGCTGTGTGTTGTGGCCTCTGCCTGGAAAATTCTTCTGGCTCCCTGAGACACGACTCACTCCTCCCAGGTTTACCCTTCTTCTGCAAGGAGGGGGCATTTCCCCCACCAGAAGGGATCGTGCTGTCTTAGTAACCCGGGTACACCTGAACTCAGCATCTGTGCAGTCACCACTCAAGCGGTTGTTGAATGAATAAACTTGTTTCATGGTTTTGTTGGGCAAGTCCCATAGCTTGGTTCCCAGTAGGATCGGGCTTGGTGAGTGGGTTTAGTTTCTAAAAAAGTCTCCGGCCCAGGTTGCAATTTTGGGGAAACTGTCTTTGTGGGCACGAATGAATGTATTCACCACTCTTGATTCATGTCTTCAATACCCAGCTGTGGACAGTGGGGGCTGTGCCCACAGAAGACAGCCTCACCCTACACTCACCTTTCATTTCTTCCAGCCAGAGGAACAGCAGGGTGCCACCTCGTTGGAAACCCTAAAAAATGGGGCTCCTAAGGATGGTCAGGATCACTGTGTTAAAGATGATCAGATATCCTTGACTAATGCCTCTGTTGTTATATTGAGATTTCTATAGTTAGATTCTGAGCATTAAGAGTGAAATGAGATTAAGAAAGCTACCAAATTCAAACAGAAAGTGATTTTCCTCTCCTGGCACCCGGAAGCACTTTCTGTGGTGTGAACCCTGAAGGCAGAAAATGGGGCCGCCATCCCAGGGTAGAGAAGCCAGTAACACTTATGTGAGATGTGTGGTACCAGGTAGGACTGAGTCTCATTAAGAGAATCTACAATATGTTCACCTCTTTTTTGGCTACTCTGGGTACCGGAATTTTTAGAATTAAAAAAATTTTCATATGTATATTTGTATATAGCCACCATTAAATGCTATTCTTGTATTTACACATATGTGGGCTTCCCTGGTGGCTCAGTGGTAAAGAATCTGCCTGCAACATAGGAGATCTGGATTTGATCCCTGGGTTGGGAAGATCCCCTGGAGAAGAAATAGCTACTCTTTCCAGTATTCTTGCCTGGGAAACCCCATGGACAGAGGAGCTTGGGGGCTATAATCCATAGGGTCACAAAACAATTGGACATGACTTAGTGACTAAACAACAACATATATATGTATATATCTGTGTATGTATCTTTGTGTGTGTATATACGTATACATAAAATATATACGAAGATTTACCAGTGGTTATTTCTGACAGGTGGGGAGTACAAGTACTTTAAAAAAAAATCTTGGCTGGATTTTCTAAAGCTTCCTAAATGAACACGATTTACGTTTGGAATAAGGAAAAAAAGCAATGAAAATAATTTTCCAAAAAGAATATGTTCTCATTTAAGAGAAAAAATGGAAAACACAGTAGCATTACAAATGAGGAAAAATTCCTGAAATCGACTATTATTCATAATTTTGAGTTTGTTAAAATTATCTTTTTAAATAAGTAAGATATTTTGTCTTATTTAGCATAGTTATGATCACACTGTATGCAAAATATTTTTGTCTTGCATTTTTAAACTTCATTATAATCACTTTTCCTGTTATTACTTAGTCTCAGTAACATTATTTTAATTTGAGAATAATGTTCTGACTATTGAGATGTTACACTTCATTTCTCATTAGGGGACACGTACATTGTTTCCAGCGTTTGATGGTTACAAGCTGCCCTTAGCATGCCATGCCATGGGATTTAGATTTCACTACATCTATGCAATGGGAGGCCAATGACAGATTTTTTTCTTGTATATATATGCTTTTTAAAATTGAGGTATAGTTAATTTACAAAGTTATGTTAGTTTCAAGTGTACAGCAAACTAATTCAGTTATAAATACACACACATATATTCTTATTCGGAATATATTCTTTTTCATTATGGGTTATTACAGAATATTGAGTATATTAATAGTTTCCTGTGCTATACAGTAGGTCTTTGTTGTTTACCTATTGTATATGTAGTAGTGTGTGTATGTTGATCGAAAACCCTAGTTTATCTCTCTTCACCTAACCTCCACACTAGTTTTTAAGCAGATGAGTGACAATCCTGTTTCCATTTCAGAAAGATGCTCTGGCTGACTCACCTACAGGGTGAAGCTAATGGCAGGCAGAAGTCAGGGCTGATGTGGAAACCACTCTCACCTCCCATTTCACAGAAAGCTAAACCCACAGTTCCATTCTTACCTTCACTTTACACAGGGTTGTAAAAATTTTGAGCACCATGGAAATTTTTAGGAATTCAACTTTCCCATTTTACAGATGATCAAGAAACAGAGTTTGTGACTTCTCTAAGGTTGCATAAAGATCTAGTGGAAAACTGACTAGAATGCAAGACTTCTAATTTTAGTCTCATGTCCTTCTCTACAGCAGATGGTAGCAAATAAGATACCTTAAATGCCCTTTGGATATCTGGAACTGGTTGAAGTTAAAGAGGTGTTTATAATTACATAGAGAAAACAGGGCTCCTTGATGACAGTGGTGACAGTTCTTTACAAGGAACAAAACAAAATGCTTCCGCAACTGTGAGTTCATTGACTCTTCAAAATAACTCAAATAATGGTGTCTGATTTACTTCCAAGCTGGGCATTGTGTGAGATATTTTATTATTATAAATATATAAGACATTATTTAATTCAGTTGACACCATAGCCCTGAAATTGGTACTGTTCATCCCATTTTATGGATGGGGAAACTGGCTAAGAGAAATGAATGAGAAAGTTGGAATTAGAACTCAGTTCTTCTAACTGTGAGTTTTATCAGGATTTTTTTTTTTCCAGGATTAACCATTCAGACAATACTTTCCTCTGGCAGGTAATTTGATCAAACTATTGAAGGGCATAGCTGAAAATAAGGGAGGCAGGCCAGGCCGGGCCTGACTAGGCAGGCCAAATGCATGCCTATTGAGTATGGGCTGGCTACTCCTTCCAAAGATGACATCCTGTCCTCAGACTATACAAGACAGAATATACAAAACAAAGAATTTTATCCAAATTTGAGTTTTACACAGCACGTTATCTAAATCTGACTGGCCATAGCTACAGATCACCAATAGCCACTGAACTATTTTGTTATCAATAAGAATGCCACCTCCAAACTCAAAGGGCATACTATATGGTGGAAACATGAGCTGCAAGGGGATAGAACTGTTTTTCAACAATGAAATCCTCTAAAAATTGATCACTTCTTACAGGCTCCTATATCAGCCTAAACCTAAACACTTGCTGCTACAGGCAACAGTTAAGAGTCTGGGGTCAATGAACCTGCCCAATGCAGATACATTGTTGAAATGTGATAGTAAAATTCATTATTGGGTTATTTCAATGTGAAATTATTTGAAACAAGCTATATCTGCTGTCTGGGGGGGCCTTACAAATAGCTGTGAAAAGAAGAGAAGCGAAAAGCAAAGGAGAAAAGGAAAGATATAAGCATCTGAATGCAGAGTTCCAAAGAATAGCAAGAAGAGATAAGAAAGCCTTCTTCAGCGATCAATGCAAAGAAATAGAGGAAAACAACAGAATGGGAAAGACTAGGGATCTCTTCAGGAAAATCAGAGATACCAAAGGAACATTTCATGCAAAGATGGGCTCGATAAAGGACAGAAATGGTATGGACCTAACAGAAGCAGAAGATATTAAGAAGAGGTGGCAAGAATACACAGAAGGACTGTACAAAAAAGAGCTTCACGACCCAGATAATCATGATGGTGTGATCACTGACCTAGAGCCAGACATCCTGGAATGTGAATTCAAGTGGGCCTTAGAAAGCATCACTATGAACAAAGCTAGTGGAGGTGATGGAATTCCAGTGGAGCTATTCCAAATCCTGAAAGATGATGCTGTGAAAGTGCTGCCCTCAATATGCCAGCAAATTTGGAAAACTCAGCAGTGGCCACAAGATTGGAAAAGGTCAGTTTTCATCCCAATCCCAAAGAAAGGCAATGCCAAAGAATGCTCAAACTACCGCACAATTGCACTCATCTCACATGCTAGTAAAGTAATGCTCAAAATTCTCCAAGCCAGGCTTCAGCAATATGTGAACCGTGAACTTCCTGATGTTCAAGCTGGATTTAGAAAAGGCAGGGAACCAGAGATCAAATTGCCAACATCCGCTGGATGATGGAAAAAGCAAGAGAGTTCCAGAAAAACATCTATTTCTGCTTTATTGACTATGCCAAAGCCTTTGACTGTGTAGATCACAGTAAACTATGGAAAATTCTGAAAGAGATGGGAATACCAGACCATCTGATCTGCCTCTTGAGAAGTTTGTATGCAGGTCAGGAAGCAACAGTTAGAACTGGTCATGGAACAACAGACTGGTTCCAAATAGGAAAAGGAGTACGTCAAAGCTGTATATTGTCACCCTGTTTATTTAACTTCTATGCAGAGTACGTCATGAGAAATGCTGGACTGGAAGAAACACAAGTTGGAATCAAGATTGCTGGGAGAAATATCAATAATCTCAGATATGCTGATGACACCACCCTTATGGCAGAAAGTGAAGAGGGGCTAAAAAGCCTCTTGATGAAAGTGAAAGTGGAGAGTGAAAAGGTTGGCTTAAAGCTCAACATTCAGAAAACGAAGATCATGGCATCTGGTCCCATCACTACATGGGAAATAGATGGAGAAACAGTGGAAACAGTGTCAGACTTTCTTTTTCTGGGCTCCAAAATCACTGCAGATGGTGACTGCAGCCATGAAATTAAAAGACGCTTGCTCCTTGGAAGGAAAGTTATGACCAACCTAGATAGCATATTCAAAAGCAGAGACATTCCTTTGCCAACAAAGGTTTGCCTAGTCAAGGCTATGGTCTTTCCTGTGGTCATGTATGGATGTGAGAGCTGGACTGTGAAGAAGGTTGAGCGCCAAAGAATTGATGCTTTTGAAGTGTGGTGTTGGAGAAGACTCTTGAGAGTCCCTTGGACTGCAAGGAGATCCAACCAGTCCATTCTGAAGGAGATCAGCCCTGGGATTTCTTTGGAAGGAATGATGCTAAAGCTGAAACTCCAGTATTTTGGCCACCTCATGCGAAGAGTTGACTCATTGGAGAAGACTCTGATGCTGGGAGGGATTAGGGGCAGGAGGAGAAGGGGATGACAGAGGATGAGATGGCTGGATGGCATCACTGACTCGATGAATGTGAGTCTGAGTGACCTCCAGGAGCTGGTGATGGACAGGGAGGCCTGGCGTGCTGCAGTTCATGGGATCGCAAAGAGTCGGACATGACTGAGCGACTGATCTGATCTGATCTGATATCTGGTTCAGGTACATAAAAGCAGCTCCAATGTTACCATTCATGGTTGATTTCTGGGGAAAATGCAGGGCATCAAGAGCAGCAGTGTCACACTTGTCTTTATTTCCTGATTCAAACGAAACACAAGTTTAATAGTCTGCCTCTGCTGTACTGGAGATGTTTATCCTTCTACAACTTAGGGAGATGGAAGGGAAAATGTGATAACTGCCCAAAGCACTGAAAGTGAGGAAACATAGCTCCTTCTTTAAAACAAACAAACAAACAAACAAAAAAAAAACCCTCATCTTTATTCAATGAAGGAGAAAACCAAAGATCACCTGGAACACTTTTCTGTACAGGATTTCAATTCTGTCTTTATTACAAATGAGTTTCTCCATGTCACAGCTTTTGCTAGCTGTGTGATAATGGGTTTTCTCTTCCCCAGCCCACCCCCAGATAGCAGCCAGAGCTCTCTACTCAAATGTCACCTCCCTAGTTCTCTATCTAAAATCCCACGAAATCTCTAAAGTCAAAATCATTATCTAAAATCCCCTCAGTGCTCCTTATTCATCCTTCCTGCTTTTTAGCCTCTTTAGCGTTTATTACCGGAGAAGGCAATGGCACCCCACTCCAGTACTCTGCCTGGAAAATCCCACGGACAGAGGAGCCTGGTAGGCTACAGTCCATGGGATCGCTCAGAGTCGGACACGACTGAGCGACTTCACTTTCTCTTTTCACTTTCATGCATTGGAGAAGGAAATGGCAGCCCACTCCAGTGTTCTTGCCTGGAGAATCCCAGGGACGGGGAGGCCTGGTGGGCTGCCGTCTATGGGGTCACACAGAGTCGGACACGACTGAAGTGACTTAGCATAGCATAGCGTTTATTACTATTTAACACACGCTGTATTTTACTCATCTATTTTGTGATTATTGTCTCCCCCACTAGAATGTAAGCTCCATAAGAGAAGGGATTTTTGTCTTTTTTGTTTGTTTTCTCAAACAAGACAGTGTCTAGCACATAGTCGGCCCTCAATACATATCTGCTGAACAGATGACTGAAGGAATGAATCCATTTCTTCAACAAAGTTATTGAGAAACTCCTAAGAGCTGTGACGACTTAACGATGAACAAAAATGTTTCTTATTCGGCCTCTGCCATCGGCTAGGGCACTGGCTAAGTGTTTTTCACATCTAAGGCAGAAAACCCAAAATGTTGTCTTGAAAGATGGCTGTAACTTGTACCCCTTGCTCTAGGGCGTGGGGGCAGAACCACCACTAGGGAGGGTTGAGGAAAGGTGGCGCTTTGACAAAGGGGAAGGGAAAATGGGTTGAGGAGACTCTTCATCCCTGAGGCAAAATCATGACTATGATTTCTCTGTAGGCTGTTTTTGGTCATTTTTGTGAAGAGATTTTCAGTTTTCCCTGACAAATGTTTGAGCTGAGCTGAATGTGGGGAACAGAGGGAATTCTAGACAAAAGAGTGGAAGCAGATTTGAGAAGGAACTCAGCTCTGAGGGAAGAGACCCCAGAATCATGGCAGCCAGCTGGTACCCAAGGCAAGAGACCACCAGTGAAGGGGTCCTTTCAATGGGGCACAACAGATAAGCTTACAGTCATGCTTGAGATCTAATTTCAAGTTGGCCCAGAAGTATCATCAGTCCTTCAGCCAATCAGTTGCACAAGACTATGTAGGCTCCAGTCCATGGGGTCGCTAAGAGTCGGACACGACTGAGCGGCTTCACTTTCACTTTTCACTTTCATGCATTGGAGAAGGAAATGGCAACCCACTCCTGGAGAGTCCCAGGGACAGGGGAGCCTGGTGAGCTTCCGTCTGTGGGGTCGCACAGAGTCGGACACGACTGAAGCGACTTAGCAGCAGTAGCAGCAGCATGTGGTGAGTACATACTATACAGCCATTCTGGGTATTAAGCTTTTATAGTATCAGTAAATAGCCTTCTCCTGTGCCTTCTCTCCCACTTCCCACCGGCACTGCCCTGAGCACTCTGGCTCCCAGCCCCAGGACTCTTTCACCTCCCCAGTGATCCGGACACTAGCAGACTCTGCTTGATATGGCTGGGGTCCCTCAGGACTGACTGGCTATTCCCTGGGCCAGGGAAGCTGTTCCGTGTTTAGACTCTCATCCCTACCTCCACACACACCAGCTCAGTCTTACACGTGAGTTAGGGAATAAAGGAGGGGGCTATGCCCACACGTGGGTTGAAGCAGAGCAGAGAGTAGCAGCATGGAAAAGAGTGAGGGGATAACCACTAACAGAAAAGCAAAAGGTGCCATGGGGTAGGAGGTGGTGGTGGGGGATGTGTGGTAAGTGACACACAGCACCAGGGCATGCAACCCCCTTCAGAAATACCCACAGGGCACGGGTTTCCTGCGGAGCAAAGATTCTGGCTATTAAATTTGGGTATTAAAAAAAGGGAGCTCACGAAGATCCAGAAATATGGGGATACTGAGATTATGTATCAGACAGAACATGATAGTTTCAACTTCCTGTCAAAGAATAGTTTGTGCCAGCAAAGGCTGAAGGAAAACAGCATAATCCATCCTGTATTTAATCAGGGGGTATGCGTGGCCCTGGCAGGCTCCACTATGCCAGTTTCAAATGTGACGCGTTCCCCAGCCATGAGTTTCCTGAAGAGGAACACAAGCACCTGCTGTTTGTTACACTCTCTGCTCAGCTCCAGCAATCATCTTTCCTCTTAAGATCAGGAAAATTAATGGGAAAGTATAAGCACAAATACAGCTCAAAAAGCCCAAGCAGGACTTCCCTGATGGCTCAGTGCTTAAGAATCTGCCTGCCAATGCAGGGGATGTGGGTTCAATCTCTGGTCCAGGAAGATCCCACATGCCTTGGGGCAACTAAGCCCATGGACCACAACTGCTGAAGCCCACATGCCCTAGAGTCCGTGCCCCACCACAAGAGAAGCCACCACAGTGAGAAACCCGGGCCCCACAATGAAGAGTAGCTCTCACTCGCTGCAACTAGAGAAAGCTTGTGTGCAGTAGCGAAGTCCTCAGATCAGATCAGATCAGTCACTCAGTCGTGTCCGACTCTTTGCGACCCCATGAACTGCACCACGCCAGGCCTCCCTGTCCATCACCAACTCCCGGAGGTCACTCAGACTCACATTCATCGAGTCAGTGATGCCATCCAGCCATCTCATCCTCTGTCGTCCCCTTCTCCTCCTGCCCCCAATCCCTCCCAGCATCAGTCTTCTCCAATGAGTCAACTCTTCGCATGAGGTGGCCAAAATACTGGAGTTTCAGCTTTAGCATCATTCCTTCCAAAGAAATCCCAGGGCTAATCTCCTTCAGAATGCACTGGTTGGATCTCCTTGCAGTCCAAGGGACTCTCAAGAGTCTTCTCCAACACCACACTTCAAAAGCATCAATTCTTCGGCGCTCAGCCTTCTTCACAGTCCAGCTCTCACATCCATACATGACCACAGGAAAGACCATAGCCTTGACTAGGTGAACCTTTGTTGGCAAAGTAATGTCTCTGCTTTTGAATATGCTATCTAGGTTGGTCATAACTTTCCTTCCAAGGAGTAAGCGTCTTAATTTCATGGCTGCAGTCACCATCTGCAGTGATTTTGGAGCCCAGAAAAATAAAGTCTGACACTGTTTCCACATCTATTTCCCATGTAGTGATGGGACCAGATGCCATGATCTTAGTTTTCTGAATGTTGAGCTTTAAGCCAACCTTTTCACTCTCCACTTTCACTTTCATCAAGAGGCTTTTTAGCCCCTCTTCACTTTCTGCCATAAGGGTGGTATCATCTGCATATCTGAGGTTATTGATATTTCTCCCGGCAATCTTGATTCCAACTTGTGTTTCTTCCAGTCCAGCATTTCTCATGATGTACTCTGCATATAAGTTAAATAAACATGGTGACAATATACAGCCTTGATGTACTCCTTTTCCTATTTGGAACCAGTCTGTTGTTCCATGACCAGTTCTAACTGTTGCTTCCTGACCTGCATACAGATTTCTCAATAGGGAGATCAGGTGGTCTGATATTCCCATCTCTTTCAGAATTTTCCAGTTTATTGTGATCTACACGGTCAAAGGCTTTGGCATAGTCAATAAAGCAGAAATAGATATTTTTCTGGAACTCTCTTGCTTTTTCCATGATCCAGCGGATGTTGGCAATTTGATCTCTGGTTCCTCTGCCTTTTCTAAAACCAGCTTGAACATCAGGAAGTTCACGGTTCACATATTGCTGAAGCCTGGCTTGGAGAATTTTGAGCATTACTTTACTAGCGTGTGAGATGAGTGCAATTGTGCGGTAATTTGAGCACTCTTTGGCATTGCCTTTCTTTGGGATTGGGATGAAAACTGACCTTTTCCAATCCTGTGGCCACTGCTGAGTTTTCCAAATTTGCTGGCATATTGAGTGCAGCACTTTCACAGCATCATCTTTCAGGATTTGGAATAGCTCCACTGGAATTCCATCACCTCCACTAGCTTTGTTCATAGTGATGCTTTCTAAGGCCCACTTGACTTCACATTCCAGGATGTCTGGCTCTAGGTCAGTGATCACACCATCATGATTATCTGGGTCATGAAGATCTCTTTTGTACAGTTCTTCTGTGTATTCTTGCCACCTCTTCTTAATATCTTCTGCTTCTCTTAGGTCCATACCATTTCTGTCCTTTATCGAGCCCATCTTTGCATGAAATATTCCCTTGGTATCTCTAAGTTTCTTGAAGAGATCTCTAGTCTTTTCCATTCTGTTGTTTTCCTCGATGTCTTTGCATTGATCACTGAAGAAGGCTTTCTTATCCCTTCTTGCTATTCTTTGGAACTCTGCATTCGGATGTTTATATCTTTCCTTTTCTCCTTTGCTTTTCACTTCTCTTCTTTTCACAGCTATTTGTAAGGCCTCCCCAGATAGCCATTTTGCTTTTTTGCATTTCTTTTCCATGGGGATGGTCTTGATCCCTATCTCCTGTACAATGTCACGAACCTCATTCCATAGTTCATCAGGCACTCTATCTATCAGATCTAGGCCCTTAAATCTATTTCTCACTTCCACTGTATAATCATAAGGGATTTGATTTAGGTCATACCTGAATGGTCTAGTGGTTTTCCCTACTTTCTTCAATTTCAGTCTGAATTTGGCAATAAGGAGTTCATGGTCTGAGCCACAAAGACTATCAGAGTTTTGCCAGGAAAATGCACTGGTCATAGCGAAGTCTTAGCACAGCCAAAAATTAATTAATTAATTAATTTTCAAAAAAGAATCCCAAGCAAATGTTTTGGGGGCAGAGAGAGAAGATAATTTTCTCCCGTCTTCAGCACATCACAATTTACAAGCTTTTGGCCCTGGATCTCTCTCTCCTCCCTTGTCCTCAATGTTGGATCTTTCCTTTACTGCTCATACAAGCATCTTCACCCTATTGCTAAGTCTTTCATCCACTTGCTGACAACACAATTGGCCCCTTGCCGAGTACTGGGGAAAGACTCTGCCTGGGGCTTGCAGAAGGCATACAAATGGTCCGTATCTCATTGCAGAAAAGCCAGCTTCACCCCAGGAAGCCAGAAAGTAAAAAAAAATGGCAATTCACCTGATAGCTAGCCCTCAAGAGAAAGAACAATCAAAAAGCCTGTGAGGAAAAAGGGGGTGGTCCCTTTGTCCCCCTTGCTCTATAGGACAAGAAACACTTTGAAGAAAACATCTTTGAGACCCAAAAAGTATGTCTACCGTGTCTTGCAATATTCACTCTGAACATTCCAGAGAAAAATATCTTCTCTGATGCCTCTTGGACCTTCTCACATACAACTCTCCTCTCCCTCCACTCTGGCCACAATGACCTCCCCATGGTTCCTGGATCTGCCCACAGCACTCCTACCCCAGAGCTCTGCACCTCCTGCTCGCTCTGTCTGAAACATTCTAGATGTCTATGTGACACCCTCCCTCACTTTCCTCAGGTCCCCACGCAGATGTCACCTCCTCAGGGACCCTCCAGGATGACTCTATCACAAATACCATATGCCTCTAGTCACCCTCTTTACCCTTACCCAGCCTTGTTTTTCTTTCTAGCACTTTCCCCACCACACATATCTGACATCTGTTTAATTTCTGTGTCTCTCCATTAGCATGTGAGCTCTAGATAGAAGGCACCTGTCTGTTTTGTTTGTGGCCGAGATTTTGGTACCCAGAAAAGAACTTGACACAAAACAGATGCCCAATAAGTACAGTTGAATGAACGACTGAATGTCCCCCCAACTCTTTTACCACCAAATAGTGTTTTATTACTGTCTTCCAAGAAATATTAGAAATTCTTATTATATCACTGAAACCCTGTCTGAACATCTAAAGAGCAGAAACTAACTGATATGCCCTCACTCACGTGTTCTAATTCCAGCCATGGGAGCCTTTAGGAGATCTTGTTTAGCTTTATCTGAGGTCAAAGAAAAATCTACTTCAGTTTTTCTAGCCCCCAATACCCAGGGGACAGGAATGCCTGGGCTGGGAATTGCTACCCATTCAGTTATAGCACCTCTTCCCACTAAAGGAACACACTGTGTGTATATACCCATCGACATCCCGTTCAGACTGCACAAGTACTGGACTGAAGACTATCCCATTTGACTTTTCCATATCAAACACATATTTTTCAGGCATCTACTAGATGCCAGCAACATAGCCATAAACAACATAGCTGTGAAGCTTACATTGTATAAATTGGACAGTGAATGCTTGTTATCTTGAGTTAAAAGTGACCTAGAAATCTAGAATCTTCAAAGACTTTAACCCCTACTAAAACATTTCATTCTCAAGGTTCTGGAAATGGACAGTGATGGTGGTTACACAGCATAGTGAATGTACTAGGCTAGGCTAGGCTAAGTCAATTCAGTCGTGTCCGACTCAGTGTGACCCCATAGACGGCAGCCTACCAGGCTCCCCCATCCCTGGGATTCTCCAGGCAAGAACAATGGAGTGGGTTGCCATTTCCTTCTCCAATACATGAAAGTGAAAAGTGAAAGTGAAGTCGCTCAGTCGTGTCCGACCCTCAGCGACCCCATGGATGGCAGCCTTCCAGGCTCCTCCATCTATGGGATTTTCCAGGCAAGAGTACTGGAGTGGGGTGCCATTGCCTTCTCCAAGTGAATGTACTGCATGCTACTAATTGCACACTTGAAAATGGTTGCATGTATCTTACCACAAAAAACTTGTTTTTCATTCTCTTTCCAAAGATATGCCTTCAACATGTGTTTTGTGGTTCATGAACCTGTATTCCTTTACTTAAACTTCTTTGATGAGGTAGAAAAAGAGTAACACAACGGGTATTGGGCAGCTCACAGAATTCTCAGAAAGACTAAAGATGTTTCTGAGAGGAATCAGTCACAGCCATGCTACAGAACTGTGCTGTCTCCATGGCCACCAGGCCCTGGTGCTCTGGTTTACAATGTTGTCACTTAGACTGGAAACTTACTTTACTACAACTGCCACTGCCTTCAGCACCAGTAGCATTTGTTCATCAAAAACTTGACCTTTCAGCCACTGCCACGGCCAAAAATCCCCTCTACCATCTTTACCAGAAAATCAGTTCGAGGTGGTGTTGGCATTCCTACATTGTCTACTTTCAAAGAGAAGTTTTAGGCCAGTTTGGTGTCTGATTGGTGAAGATCAGGTCACATGCCTCTGCTTTAGCTGCAGGGGAGTCTGGGAAAATGTCCTATTCTAGGAATCAGGGCTCAAGAGGCAGGACCTTCTCCAAACACTGGATGAGTTTTCAGTAAGTGCTGTGCATGCAGCCAGGAAACATGACAAGTGTTCCTTATGGATAGACTCCTATTTTGCGCTTCTTGTTTCCTCTTAGCCACATTTTCCCCTCTCCAAAACTTCTCTTGTACTTTGCTTCTTCAGACCCCTGTAGAGAGATACTAGAATCATCTAGAGCCTCACTCAAATGTTCTGTGTTCAGCCCACAAAGGGTCTTAGGCTGACTGTAGGCTGAAAGAGAATTATAATATAGAGAGGCCTCTCTGCAAGCCAGACTCCCAAGATGCTTAGACTCCAGTCCAAGTTCAAAAATTTGGGACCGACTGCAGAATGCAATAGATACACAGAGGTAGAATGAACTAGATGACAATTCATACCCTGGAAAAATATTATCAACCTAACAGTTCATCATTAAGTAACTCTTAAGTTATTCATTCATCAACTCAACATTTCACATATATTTATTAAGCAATGTCTGTGCTCAGTGGGCCAGGCTCTGGTATAGGTGCTGGGGATTCAGCAATTAATAACAGAGACAGAATCTACTGCCCTTATGTACATTCTAGTGGGGGAAGACTGTCAATAGAGGAATAAAACTATAATGCATTAGATAGTGGTAAGTGCCAGTAAAGAAAACTAAGCAGGAAAGAGGGTATATTAGTCTGCTGGGTCCTACTGTGTGGCTTGAAAAATAAAAATATTTTTACTCACAGTTCTGGAAACCAGATCTCCATGATTAAGGTGTTGGCACATTAATTTACTCTGAGGCTTCTCTCCTTGGCTTATAGATGTCCCTCTTCCCCATGTGTCTTCGTGTGGTCTCCCCTCTGAGTGCCTGTGTCCCAACCTCCACTTCTTTTTTTAAATATTGTTGTTAAGTGGGCCATTTCTAATATCTTTATTGAATTTGTTACAGTATTGCCTCTATTTTATGTTTTTTGGTTTTCTTGGCCATGAGGCCTGTGGGATCCTAGCTCCCCAACCAGGGATTGAATCTGCACTCCCTGCATTCTAAGGGAAAGTCTTAACCACTGCACCACCAGGGAAGTCCCTCCACTTCTAATAAGGATATCAGTTATATTGGAGTAAGTTCCCACCCTTATAACCTTGTGTGTTCATGTGTGCTAAGTTGCTTCAGTTGTGTCCAACTCTGTGTGACCCTATGGACGGTAGCCTGCCAGGCTACTTTGTCCAAGGGAATTCTCCAAGCAAGAATACTGGAGCAGGTTGCCATGCTCTTCTCCAGGGGATCTTCCCAACCCAGGTATCGAACGCAAGTATCTTGCATCTTCTGCATTGGCAGGTGGGTTCTTTACCACTAGCACCACCTAGGAAGCATCATATAACCTCATTTTACCTTAATTATCTCTTTAAAGGCTCTGCCTACAAATACAGTCACATTCCAAGGTACTGAGACTTAGAACTTCAACATATGAATTTGTAGGGGACACAATTCAGTCTATTACAGAGGGAGAATATGGGATATTGCAATTCTATTTGATTTGTTTTAATAATGTTTATTTTAGAGTTTTTCTTAAAATCCTTATTATGAAAATTTCTAAGCATAGTCAAAAGTAGAAAACACACACACGCAACACAATCATGTGTTAATCACCAGCTTCAGCAGTAATACCATCATTGAATTTACTAAAATTAACATTAATTCCTCAATAGCCCCTAATGCCAGGCCATATCTAACTTTTCTCAACTACTGAAATTATTTCTTATAGTTGTATTCTCAGAGAAGGATCCAAACAGTCCATTCACTGAGTGTGGTGGTTACATCTCTTAAGTGTTCTTCAAATCTCTCTTAATTTAGAAGTCATTCCTATGTATTTCCTTACAAGTGACTAACTGGTTGAAGAAACCAAATCAGCTTCTCTGGGATGTTTTACATTCTAGTTTTCACTGATTCCTTTTTCATGATGCTGTTTAACATGTCTGTCTCCTCACTTTATTCTCTACAGCCTAGAAGTTAGAATTGGGGTTTCTCAGGTGGCTCAGTGGTAAAGAATCCACCTGCCAATGCAGGAGATGCGGGTTCAGTCCCTGGGTCAGGAAGATCCCCTGGAGAAGGAAATGGCAACCCACTCCAGTATTCTTGCCTGGGAAATCCCATGGATAGCGGAACCCAGCAGGCTGTAGTCCATGAAGTCACAGATTTGGACACGACTTAGTGACTAAACAACAACAGAAGTTAGAATCAATGCCTGGACTTGACCCAAATTCAACTTTATTGATGATCCTATTTACTTCATTTTATGGAAGGACTGATGCTGAAGCTCAAGCTCCAATATTTTGGCCATCTGATTCTAAGAGCTGACTCACTGGAAAAGACTCTGATGCTGAGAAAGATTGAAGGTAAAAGGAAAAAGGGCACCAGAGGATGAGGTGGTTAGATACTATCACCAACTCAATGGGCATGAGTTTGAGCAAACTCCAGGAGATGGTGAGGGACAGAGGAGCCTGGCGTGCTGCAGTCCATGGGGTCACAAAGAGTTGGACATGACTTAGCGTCTGAACAACAACAACAACAACAACAACAGTTCCTATCTGGAGGTTGCATTTTTAGTAATGCCAAGATTGTTCAGTGACTTTGGCTGGTAATAGCCTGCCTGCCCTATTGCAAAGCTCCTCATTAACTTCTACTTTAACCTCAATTAATGATCATCACTTGTTTCAGTTTTTCATTATCTGCAAAATGGTCATTTTCTGTGTCATTTCCTTCATAATTCAATTCTTTTTCAACATAGAAGAACCTTCCTTCATCCATCTAAGCTATTGGTTACTCTGTTGGTTCATACTGAAAAGACAAGGCAAATTCTGGGGATAGTCTGGAACATTCCATGAAATCAATATTTTCACTAATTTACATTTTGAATGCACTAAAAGAGCTTAATTTGTAAAGGATATATACATCAAATCTTTGAAAAAATAAGCAGATAATTCATTAGTATTCCCCAAATGTCAACTTTGAAAATTTGGATATACAGAATAGGTTTCCCATAAGTGAAGCAGAGTTTCAAGCAAGAAGACCCTGGAGAAATACTGACCAATATACCAATGGAATGACCAATAGATAATCTAATATAGACATGAGACAAATGATAGCCAACACATCCAAAAACGTGACAGCACAGTAGCACTAATTCTGTGGTGGGCACCGTGCTAAGTGCTCTACACACACGAACACGTTTACCTCTCCTCACAACCTTCTAAGCTAGATACTCTTAGTATCCTCCATTCCACAGATGAGGAAACTAAGGTAAAGAAGGTAAGGTTAGGTACCCAAGGTCACACAGCTAGTAACCAGAGGAGCCAGGAGTTAAACCCATGCAGTGCGTATGCTGGTAACCACACTACACCGCAGTATAGTTGGCCAAAGCTGATGGTTATGGTTATGTGTAACTCCCAGAAAGTTAACCACAACTAACATTCTCTACTGTTCAGAAAGAAGCTTCAAATCCATTCTACTCTAATTATTTCTTAAAACACAAAAATCAGTAGAAAATATTTACTCTGATCAGTGAAGAACTCATTGTAACATGTTACAATGGTCATGAGAGTCTGATGGAGACTGATTTATAGAAACTCAGGGAAGATGGTCCCTGGAGTAGGAAATGGCAACCCACTCCAGTATTATTGCCTGGAAAATCCCATGAACAGAGGAACCTGGCTGGCAGGCTATAGTTCATGGGGTCACAACAGTCAGCCACGACTAAGTACGCGTGCACGCACGGACACAGGTAAGACGGTTCGTCGTTGTTCAGTCATCCAGTCGTGTCTGACTCTTTGTGGCCCCATGGACTGCAGCATGCCAGGCGTTCCTATCTCTCACCATCTCTTGAAGTTTGCCTAAGATCATGTCCATTGCATCGGTGTTGCTATCCAGTCATTTCATCCTCTGAAGCCCTCTTCTCTTTCTGCCCTCAATCTCTCCCATGAGGGAAAAATTGACTTTCCAATGAGTCAGCTGTTTATATCAGATGACCAAAATACTGGAGCTTCAGCATCAGTCCTTCCAATGATGGTTGCTTATTACTAATAATAGCTATTATTCATATAAGGTTGAATGCTTATCTAAGCTCTTTAAACATACTAACTCCCCTACCTATAAGGGCCTCCCCACTCCCCAATGAACCCCAGGCTAGATACCCATATACCTATATCCTTGAGAATGCCCCCAGGAGATTCTGAGGGTCTGTCAGGAAAGCGATGTTTATCCAGTTTCTTGAAGGACCTCTCAGCCAGCCCTGCCTGGTAGACGTCAGTTCTGGAGTGAGTGAGGTGGCCTCCAGGAAGGAAAGAATGTCACCCCCTCCCCAAGCAGTGTGTCCATCCCCTCCCTGCCCAGGAGAGCACTCTTTGATTGATGCTAGGAGGCTTCCACGGAGAAGGCAATGGTACCCCACTCAAGTACTCTTGCCTGGAAAATCCCATGGATGGAGGAGCCTGGAAGGCTGCAGTCCATGGGGTCGCTGAGGGTTGGACATGACTGAGCGACTTCACTTTCACTTTTCACTTTCATGCATTGGAGAAGGAAATGGCAACCCACTCCAGTGTTCTTGCCTGGAGAATCCCAGGGACGGAGGAGCCTGATGGGCTGCTGTCTATGGGGCCGCAGAGTTGGACACGACTGAAGCGACTTAGCAGCAGCAGCAGCAGGAGGCTTCCAAATGGCCATGTGCACCCGGCGTGGCATTAATCAAAGAACACAAAATCCTGGTGACAAAGCTGACAGGCTTGCCTTATTCTGACTTGACGCGTTCTCATCTTTGTCAACCTGTCTTTCTCTATTTAGCAATCACTGTGCCTCCAGCGGCAGTGGCCCCAGCCTTCCTCCTAATACCGGTGAACATTCATCAGCGACTCAAACCAGGTATTGGTTGCTACCCAAAGGGCCCCTCACGCAGGTTCTCTTGTGATCCCTGAGTCATCATCTCCACCTGAGGGGGCCCCCTCCTCCTGGCTTCTGGCCAAGGCTGCTCTTAGCCTGCGCTAATTGGCATCCTCCACCCGTATCTCCTCCGCTCTCCCGCCCACTCAGGCAGGCTGCGATTGAGAGGAAGAGTTGAGAGCTGTGAAAAATGAGCAAAGCTCGGCAAACAGAAGAAACTGCAAACTGGGAGCCCTTCGCACCACTTTTAGGGCAGCCCCTATTATGAGAGCTATAAAGAAATAGCAATTTATGCATTTAGAAGCAATCGGCCCTTTCATCTGGAGTGGCTGTTGAATGCAAAGCACACTCCGTGGCGGAGGAGGCCGGGGCCCCAGCTCCCAGTGCGCGCCTTGCTGCCGCCAAGAAAGAGCTCCTCGCTGAGCCGCTGCTCATAAAGCAGCTGGAGGCGGAGTGGTGGAGCAGAAAATCGCCTGGTGAAGGCAAGATTTCATATTCTGCTTTTGTGTCTCATGAATGTTCTCTCCCAGGGGCCTGCTCCGGGGCCCAGTCGCAGAAGGCAGGAAGGAATGCTGGCTGGAGCCAGCCTCAATGATAGCCTGACTGTGCGATGGACAAAGAGGAACAACCAGAGACATTGACGGCAGCACTCGGTCGCTGGGATCGTTGCCAGGGATGAGACTGGAGATTTGCTGTCCTCAGAAAAAAAAAAAAAACCCACCTTTATCAACATGGGGGCCACAGGAGGTCACGTCCATCCCCTCGGTGTGGTTCCTTCTGAACCAGCTAGATTCTGGCTGGTCCAGTGTGATTCAAGACCATGTTAGCATTTGAATCGCCCATGAGCTTATTAGAAAGGCAGACAGTTGGGTCCCACCCAGAGCTACTGGGAAGCCTGGCATGCTGGAGTTTGTAGGGTCTCAAAGGGTCAAACACGACCTAGCCACTGAAGGACAACAAAGAGCTACGGACTCCTGTATTTCAACAAGACCCCTTGCTGATGCTCCTACACACCCTGGCTGGGGGAACAACATGAGCTGTTTGTTGTGAGGGGCGAAAGGTGGGGGAGGATGGGAGAGAGCTGAGCTGTGATGCTCAGACACTTTCCTTTGCGGGTTGGCGAAGAGAAAGTGGCCTGTGAGTAACAAGGCAGCCCATCCTGCCCGAGGGAAATTGGCTGAAGCCTGACTTTCAGCAGTGAGTCACTCTCACTCTCCTAAGCTTTACTCGGTTCCTCTCCTCTCCAGTGAGGTGAAGTACCAGAGCGAATGGCCCAAGTCCTTTGTTCACGAAAAACACTTTTGCCTGTTGGAAACCATGCTCTTAAAACTTTCATAAAGGCCTCTGCACCCAGCTGAGGAAGGCCCTGCCAGTTCAGGACCCTCACCACCAGCCACCCTCTTTCCAGGCACAGGCCTCATCCTCAGCCAGCTGAGATTTAATGGGCAGGTAGACCCGAACCACGGAGGAGGCCGCTGGCAAACTTCCATAGATGAGCCCCCTCCCCTTTCATTTTCCTCGTGTAGCCTCCCCACCGAGGGCCAGGAGCGAAGAATTATATTACAAAATCTACTTTAAAGGAAAACCTCCCAAGTACTTCTTTAATCTTGCAAGTATTTCAGGAATGTCTGTGCTGTCAAGCTGCGAGGAATGTCTGCCTCAGCACCCATCCGAATCCTTTTGAAAATCCACCTCTGATGTGGTGAATGTGAAAACTAGCATCTATGAAGGAGAATCGGGGCTTTCCTTCTTGTAATGCAAACCAGAGGAGTGCACAGTTCTTCTCTCCTTACACAGAACATGCCACTGGCCTCAGTCCCCACCAGCCCTGCCCTGCCCTCCCTTTTCTGTTTGCTTCAAAGAGGCAGTCCAGATGGGAATGTTGATTCATTTGAGCAGAAGTGTACCAGAGTTGGATTTGTTTTTAAAAAAACATCGTTGACGAGAAAGGTATATGAACTTTATCTTTAAGCCAGCTGACCATACAGAAAGTTTGATTATTTTCAAATATGGATTAGGTCTGTGGGGCTTCCCCCATGGTTCAGTGGTAAAGAATCTGCCTGTAACGCAGGAGATGTGGGTTCAATCCTTGGGTTAGGAAGATCCCCTGGAGGAGGGCATGGCAACCCACTCCAGTATTGTTGCCTGGAGAATCCCCAATGACAGCGGAGCCTGGCGGGCTACAGTCCATGGGGTCGCAAAGAGTTGGACACGACTGAGGTGACTTAGCATGCGTGCAATAGGTATGTGACAGGAACTGGACACTAATATCCTAGCGTGTGACACGGAGGACCCCATGCTGTGCTATGTCCCCTCCGAAAGCCCAGCACAGTCCCTGCCACACTGTCAGCACTCAGGTAATGTCTGTGGCTGCAGCGGCAAAGGAGTGGGAAAAACAGAGCAGACGCCAGGCATGTGTCTCCTGGGCTTGACCTGCTTCTCTCTGTGGGGCAATGTCAGGCATCCAAAAAGCTTAGTATTAAATATAAATCGAGGATGAAAATGGAACAATAAAGATTTTGGGGAGAGTGAGCAGTAATAACCATCAGTCCTCCTGGTCTGTAGAACCCCTCTGGAGTTGGGGGCCTGCCTTAGGCTGGATTCCCTAGAATAGAGCATGAAACAGGAATTCTTACACATGTGACTTACAGAGAGTGCTCCCTGGACAAGGGGAAAGAGGGGAGCAGGAAGGGGTAGGGGTGGAAGAGCTAGGAAAGATGTGACTTCCCCTGGAGAGAGCTCAGGAAGCACAAGTTATACCACCAAGCTGGCCCCACCCTGAGGCAAGGGACCATCAATACACACTGCAGGGGGTAGGGGGTGAGAAGGAGAGGGTGGACCAGCCCTGAAGGGGATCTGGGTGGGGCACCAACAGTATCCACTACTTTCCCTTCAAGGTGCAGTTGGGCCTACCTGTCAGACCTCTGTAATAAATATATAAGTTGATATTTGTGGCTACATGTATATTTCAGTTCAGTTCAGTCACTCAGTCGTGTCCGACTCTTTGCAACCCTATGGACTGCACACCAGCCTTCCCTGTCCATCACCAACTCCCAGAGCTTACTCAAATTCATGTCCATTGAGCCAGTGATGCCATCCAACCATCTCATTCTCTGTTGTCCCCTTCTCCTCCCACTTCCAATCTTTCCCAGCATCAGGGTCTTTTCCAGTGAGTCAGTTCTTCACATCAGGTGGCCAGTGTACTGGAGTTTCAGCTTCAGCATCAGTCCTTCCAATGAATCTTCAGGACTGATTCCCTTTAGGATCTGTCTTGATCTCCCTGTAGTTCAAAAGACACTCAAGAGTCTTCTCCAACACCACAGTTCAAAAGTATCAATTCTTTGGCGCTCTGCCTTCTTTATGGTCCAAGTGTCACATCCATACACAACCACTGGAAAAAACATAGCTTTAATGTAGTAATAGTTTCTTTATTGTCTCTGCTCCCACACGCTACAGTGTAAGTTCTATACAGACAGGCATGTTCCTCTCTTTTGAATGGCATCTCCCAAGAATGGGCTTCCCACGTGGCACCAGTAGTAAAGAACCCACCTGCCAATGCAGGAGACTTAAGAGATGTGAGTTTGATCGTAGGATCAGGTAGGCCCCTGGAGAAGGGCATGGTAACCCACTCCAGTATTCTTGCCCAGAGAATCCCATGGACAGAGGAGCCTGGCAGGCTACAGCCTATAGGGTTGCAAAGAGTCAGACGTGACTGAAGTGACTTCACATGCACATCCCAAGAGTAGGGCTTGACCTGTAGGAGGTACAGGGTTAATGCATGGTAATGAAGGAATACTCTGAAGAGTGTATTCTGTTATTGCTCAGGGATTTTGCAGTGATTCTTTGGGTCCAAAGCAATCAAATTCTGGCCCACTTGAATAAGCAAGAAACTATAACATATTAAGAGGGGAACTGTAGGGCCCTGTGATTCTTGGATTTCAGTGTGTTTAAGAACCATATAGGGTTCTGGTTAACAATGGGATTCTTGGTTCCTATCCCCAGAGATTCAGACTCAACAGTTCCGGAAGCCACCCAAGAAAATGCACTTAAAAAGTATATAACCATTGATTTTGCTGTAGGTGACCAGAGGCACATACTTTGAGAAACACTGATAGAGTCTGAAACAGTGGCTCAGATAGTTATAAATAGCTTCCCAGACCACCCAGTTGATGAGCCCCTAGGGTTAGACTGGCTCTCCTCACTCTCAGCGCCACGTGTTTTCCACTCACAGGCTCTCTTAATATATGTTTATAAGCTTTGCACTACCTTGGTTACCATGGGAACGCAAAAGCCTGATGAGATGCTACAACTCTAGCTGGTTTTGAGGCTTCTGTTGATAGCTATCTTTAGAAAAACTCAGCTCCACAATTTATTGTGGCCTGTGTTGCCCTGAGTTCCCGTAGAGTCTTCTAAAATTGTAGATGTGCTTTCGTGACGTGCTGATGCCATAATCCTCTGACAGGAGGGAGCACAGTGAAAGCCAGGAACCAGGGCCCTGGCTCAAACTGGTTTGGGGGTGGACTAAAAAGACACGGGGAGGCCGAGTGGAGAAACTGGAATGAAGCTATACGATTTAATGTGTGGTGAAGGGCTTCGAGGTGGCCATTAACTGATTCAGGGAATGAAAGAATGAGGGTTGGTTTAAAGATATTTCGATGAAGAATATTTCATTCATCATAAACCCTCTGGTTGAGAGCACTGATCAACCTTAGAAGGACTGTGTTTAGGGTAGAGGTTAGATCCTAAAGGGACAACAGTGGTTGATAAGCCACCTCCCAAGAGCAAATCCCTGAAGCCAAAACTGTATTACCAGCTGTGGCACTTACAATGTGCCAGGGTCTAAGATTTATGTACTATCTCACTTGATCCTCATAATAATGCTTTATGTGGATACTATTATCCTCATTTTACAGATGAGAAAACAAGTAGACTACCTAAACTCACACATTTACAAAATATCTGAGCTGGGACTTGACCCGGGCAATCTGGGTCCAGACCTATCCTTTTACCAACCACTTCTGTCCAATGGATCTGAAATAGAACAACAGGCAGAACTCCTGTCTTTAGGAGCATTGCCCTAAGGGTTGATGAACCATTGTTAAGAGACTGAACTGCTTGCACGGTGGGAGGGCAGGAGGGGGATGGTTGAGGAGGGAGGGCTAGGCTGGGGAGACCCTGAAAATAAACTTGGGAGAATAGAAATACCCAAGGGTGGATTTCAAGTCGCTGATTCTGCAAAGGTAGGACCTGAATTCTCCCCTCCTCTCCTCTTTGACATAAACCAAAAGTTTACAGTGCTTATCAGTGCATTATTGTCCAATGGATTGTTTTCTGGGGGAGAAGCTCAGAGAAGAGAAAGAGGAGCCTTGACCGCGGTGGGGCGAGTGGTGCGCCCACCCTGACCACGATACACCAAAGCAAGGGACCCACAGAGAGGAGCGCAGTCGTGGGGAGGGGCCCTCCTTGGGGGAAGGGAGGCTGCAGAAGGGATCCTGTTGCCTTGGCAATAGAGGCTGTGGAGAGAAAAGAGAGTGAGAGAACAGACGGGGGAGGCCTGAAACAGAGCTGGCTACAGAGCTGGGTTGGGGGGACAAACCTCAAATCCGAGAACATTATTTTCATGTATTAATAGTTTGCCCCCAGGTAGAGAGGCCCTGTGAAGGAATTTTGCCAGAATTCATCCTAAAAGGAGACAGGATAGAGACTTAAGGCAAAGAGGTGGGGCCAAGTGGGGCTAAGTCATATGAGTGCAGAGCTGCTCCCCCGGCCCCCACTCTCCTTTCCTCTTTCCCTGCCCCCTCTTCTTCCCTCCCCGTCCCTTCCCTCCTCCCCCCACCACCGCCATTCTCTGGTTCAGCCAATTTTTGCCTGCCTCCTCTGTGATGCTCAGCTAAGCTGTGATGAACGCAAATGGGAGAAAGGTATGAAAAACGGTCCCTAGACTTAAACTGGGAAAGTATTTATATCTGAAACAAAGTGACTTTTGTTAGCCCTGAAGAATTTCTAAAGTGGGATGTGGGTGAATGGGGTTGGGAGGAGCAGTGGTAGTGGACAGGGGCAGGAATGATGTGTAAGACTGCCTTTATCTTCCCCTGGACTCTATGTGGATCCCCCCAACCCCCCAACACACCTCCTCCTCACATCAGATCAGATCAGATCAGATCAGATCAGATCAGTCGCTCAGTCGTGTCCGACTCTTTGCGACCCCATGAACCGCAGCACGCCAGGCCTCCCTGTCCATCACCAGCTCCCGGAGGTCACTCAGACTCGCATCCATCAAGTCAGTGATGCCATCCAGCCATCTCATCCTCTGTCGTCCCCTTCTCCTCCTGCCCTCAATCCCTCCCAGCATCAGAGTCTTCTCCAATGAGTCAACTCTTCGCATGAGGTGGCCAAAATACTGGAGTTTCAGCTTGAGCATCATTCCTTCTAAAGAAATTCCAGGATTGATCTCCTTCAGAATGGACTGGTTGGATCTTCTTGCAGTCCAAGGGACTCTCAAGAGTCTTCTCCAACACCACAGTTCAAAAGCATCAATTCTTCGGCGCTCAGCCTTCTTCACAGTCCAGCTCTCACATCCATACATGACCACAGGAAAGACCATAGCCTTGACTAGGCGAACCTTTGTTGGTAAAGTAATGTCTCTGCTTTTGAATATGCTATCTAGGTTGCTCATAACTTTCCTTCCAAGGAGTAAGCGTCTTTTAATTTCATGGCTGCAGTCACCATCTGCAGTGATCTTGGAGCCCAGAAAAACAAAGTCTGACACTGTTTCCACTGTTTCCCCATCTATTTCCCATGCAGTGATGGGACCAGATGCCATGATCTTCGTTTTCTGAATGTTGAGCTTTAAGCCAACCTTTTCACTCTCCACTTTCACTTTCATCAAGAGGCTTTTTAGCCCCTCTTCACTTTCTGCCATAAGGGTGGTGTCATCTGCATATCTGAGGTTATTGATATTTCTCCCGGCAATCTTGATTCCAACTTGTGTTTCTTCCAGTCCAGCATTTCTCATGATGTACTCTGCATATAAGTTAAATAAACATGGTGACAATATGCAGCCTTGACGTACTCCTTTTCCTATTTGGAACCAGTCTGTTGTTCCATGACCAGTTCTAACTGTTGCTTCCTGACCTGCATACAGATTTCTCAAGAGGCAGATCAGGTGGTCTGGAATTCCCATCTCTTTCAGAATTTTCCATAGTTTATTGTGATCCACACAGTCAAAGGCTTTGGCATAGTCAATAAAGCAGAAATAGATGTTTTTCTGGAACTCTCTTGCTTTTTCCATGATCCAGCGGATGTTGGCAATTTGATCTCTGGTTCCTCTGCCTTTTCTAAAACCAGCTTGAACATCAGGAAGTTCACGGTTCACATATTGCTGAAGCCTGGCTTGGAGAATTTTGAGCATTACTTTACTAGCATGTGAGATGAGTGCAATTGTTCGGTAGTTTGAGCACTCCTTGGCATTGCCTTTCTTTGGGATTGGGATGAAAACTGACCTTTTCCAATCTTGTGG
The DNA here is from genome assembly GCA_935064755.1 of Tragelaphus eurycerus. Classification (NCBI taxonomy): domain Eukaryota; kingdom Metazoa; phylum Chordata; class Mammalia; order Artiodactyla; family Bovidae; genus Tragelaphus; species Tragelaphus eurycerus. Next base: position 11,205,977 of record CAKXYN010000035.1, on the reverse strand, counting down.
CCACTGCTGAGTTTTCCAAATTTGCTGGCATATTGAGTGTAGCACTTTCACAGCATCATCATTCAGGATTTGGAATAGCTCCACTGGAATTCCATCACCTCCACTAGCTTTGTTTGTAGTGATGCTTTCTAAGGCCCATTTGACTTCACATTCCAAGATGTCTGGCTCTAGGTCAGTGATCACATCATCATGATTATCTGGATACATGGGCCCCCAAAATACAGTGGGGACAATACTTGGGAAAAGGCTGCCTGAGCCAGGTGTAAAGGGGTGAAGGTAGCAGGTGAAGGAGGTGCTCTAAGGCCTTGTGCTTGTTAAAGCCGAGGGAGGAGGAGGCCACTGCTGCAGATACAGGAAGCTGTATCTGCATCCAGGGTAACCCTACCAACTCCTGGGGATGGGAGCCCTTGCCCAGTACACAGTGTAGCTGATGTTAATTTCCGCTAATGTGCCAGAAGCAGCTTATCCTTGGAAGACTGCCTGGATGTAGCTGAGACCCTCTCACCTCCCCGTATCCTCTTCAAGCCTAGAGATGTTCTAATTACAATATTACTGTGGCCTCTTGGGTACCTGCAGGCTAAAGAGGGCTGGGGATATTTAGGTTATATAGCAAATCTTTGAAATGTTTTTGCCTTATTATTTTAAATTCAAACCATGTTCCCTGATTTTTTTCAGTCTGTGCCTCCCTAATACCTGAGTGGAAACACAGCTTGGCAGAGTCGCCCTACTGCCCCTCAGCCCCACACTAGCGTTTGGTGGTCTGATCCCTCTGCTGCTGGAGCCTCCACAGGCCTGGCCACGCTCACCATGGGTCAATGCTTTCTACCCTCTGCCCTTTAATGGCGAGCAGGCAACTACAGATGTATACAACGGTTATACTTTTGGCATACACAATACAGTTTTGTTTTCCTTTTTGATTCTGTTTTTTTTCAACTTCTCAGTTTATTTTTGAAGAGTGAGATTGATTTTTTTTTTTTTTCCATGCAGTGTGATACTGAGGCTCTGGGAAGGTTTTGTATCTGGGAAGTTGTCCATAACCTGTTTATCAAACTTGATGGTGAGTTTGGGCTGTGGAAGGGTGAGACCTAGGAGAGGAGAAGAGCCCTCCTGATTCCAGGAGAAGCCAAAAGTACTCAGGAATAGAGGCTGGGCTGGAGATTCTCTGGAGGACAAGAACAGTCAGCAAAGGGGAAGGCCCCTGGCTCCAGCAACTCCCTTAGCGGGGACACAGGGCGTGCAGGGAGGGGAACACGAGGAGGGCACGCAGCACTTGCAGAACACATTGATGACTGATCTTCCCAGCCCTCTCACTCCTCTGTGTTTCATGACCTCTGGTGTCTGTAGGTGCCTGGGTTCTGCTTCCTTGCCTCATTTCTTCCCTTCTATAGTGTGGCCGCCGTATGTGTAAGTGAAGAGCCAGCATCAGCGGTTCCAGGGGAAATGGCTGGAACAGGGCAGAGCTGACAATAAGCAAGTACACACCTGTCTGGAGTCCCAGTTGTTAGACAGCTTGGCCATCAGCCCCTGTGAGAGTGGTGACCCTTGAATGACCCTCAGTGGGGAGATGCTGGCACTGGGAGAGGCCAACTGGGGGACTCGCTCACTCAGTCACCCCCAAACTGTCTGCAGGACCATCCTCAGCATCCACATTATTTCTTCTATTTAAAAAAAATTTTTTTTAACGTACTCTTTTATTTTTGGCTGCACTGGGTCTTTGTTGCTGCTCAGGCTTTCTCTAGTTGCAGTGGGTGGATTTCTCATTGTCGTGGCTTCTCTAGTGGCAGAGCGTGTGCTCTAGGGCGCACGGGCTCAGTGCTTGCAGCACCTGTGCTTAGCTGGCCCCATAGCATGTGGAATCTTCCCAGACCAGGGATCGAACCCATGTCCCCTGCATTTGGCAGGTAGATTCTTAACCACCGGACCACCAGGGAAGTCCCCAAATTATTTCAATTGTTATCTTACTTTTCTCTTTCTTCCCTCCTCTCCCCCTTTCTTGCCTAAACTGTTGAATACAAAGTGAGCCACATGTGTTTTTGATGTGTCTTAGCTCTGTTTCCCCTTGACCTTTATCCCCGTGTGTCTGGTTCTGGGCTTTCCTGATGGTTGCTAATCCTTGGCTCAGCTCAGACGTCTGTCTTTTTGCCTCTCCACCCACATCAACCCTGTTAACACCAACATGTGACACCTGTTTTGGAAAAACGTTGGTAGCAGCATCCTCAGACATTAGTTGTAACATCTAGGCCCAGCCAGGGACTCCTGTCACCCATTCACCAAAATAACAGACTGTGAACACTGTGTTTCACCATCCATCACTAATACATTTTAGTTACAAGTAGGACTGCCAGATTTAGCAAATAAAAATACAGGCTGTCCAGTTAAATGTCAATTTCAGAAAAACAATAAATAATTTTTTAGTATAAGTAAAATGCAGAATTTGGAACATGCTCATAAACTTAAAATTGCCTTTTGTTTATTTTAATTTCAAGTTTAAGTGGATGTCCTGTGTTTTATCTGGCATTCCGTTATAAGTCATGCAGCACCAATAATAGCAGTCTGGAACTTACTGACTTACCAAACTGAGGCATCTGAGGGCTGGGCTGGCTTCAGCACAGCCTGATTGAGAGCAGGGAGTGTGCCTAAATGATGTCCCCCAAAACATGACTTGCTCTTTCTCCACCATCCAGGTCAGCCTCCCCCAGGTTGGCTACATTCTTGGATAAGAGTTTTTTTGACTTTATGGTGACAAGATAGCTGTGGTTTTCCAGACTCATATTCTTAAGATTCAGAGATGGAAAAAAGAGAAAAGTTGTTTTTCTAAAGGCTTTTAAGAATCATTCCAATTAGATCAGCCTAGATCACATGTTCACTACTAACTCAATCTTTGTGGCCAAGGAAATGAAATACACTGGCTGGCCAGGGCCAGGGCTAGTTGCTGGCCTCAGAACTAGAGTGGCACATTTACCCAGACCCAAGGACCAAAGGAGGGCTATGGAGGGCAGGGGGAGACCCAAGAACTGCTGCTAAAGAAGGCTAGGTGGATACGGGGAAGGCAAACAGTGCATACTCTGCAGCCACTTGAAATTAGAGCGTGCACTGGGCTGTATTCTTCAAGTTCTACAGAGCTTACAAAGGCCTGGAGAGACAGAAGGTAAAGGCAAGACTAGGGCAGTGTGGTGGGCAGTCCCCCACTTTCAAACAGCAGTGCCATCAAACTGTTGTCATCAACTGCTTCCTAGAGTTGAGCAGCACCCTCATCCCAATTGCTCCCCAGTTTGCCATATTGGAGGAAAAACATGAAACTATCTAAGAAAGTTACAGACCAAATGTTTGCATCTTCTCTAAATGCATATGTAGAAACCTGATCCCCATGTGGCTGTATTGGAGATGAGCCCTAAGGAAGTAATTAAAGTTAAATGAGGTCATGAGGGTGGGGACCTAATCTCATAGGATTAGTGTCCTTTTAAGAAGAGTTCCCCCCCACCTACACCCATCCCTTCCACCCATACACAGCAAGATGGCAACTGTCTAAAGCCAGGAAAGGAGCTCTCCCCAGAAACCAAATTTTCTGACACCTTGATCATAGAATTCTAGTCTTTTTTCTTTTTTAATGTTTGTGATCATTTTTGAAAATTTGTAGTTATTTATTTTAATTGGAGGACAGTTACTTCATGACATTGTGATGGTTTTTGCCACATATCAACATGAATCGGCCATATGCATACACGTGCCACCTCCCTCCTGAACCCCCTTCCCACCCGCCTCTCCACCCCAATGTTGTCACAAAGCACCAGCTTTGGGTTTCCTGCATTGTACATCAAACTCCACTGGCTATTTTTACATATGGTCATGTATATGTTTCAGTGCTATTCTCGAAAATTTCACTTATTTTTTTGGCTGCACTGGGTCTTCATTGATACATGCAGGCTTTCTCTAGTTGTGGCAAGTGTTCTCATTGTGGTGGTTTCTCGTCCGTGCAGAGCATGGACTCTAGAGCTCAGGAGTTGCCACTCATGAACTCTAGAGTGTGGGCTCAGTAGCTGTGGTACATGAACTTAGTTGCTCCTTGGTATGTGGGACCTTCCTGGACCATGGATCGAACCTACGCATTAGTAGACAGATTCTTAACCACTGGACCATTAGGGAAGTCCAAATCTTTGCTTACAACTATGAGAAAATAAACATCTACTGTGTAGGCTACCCAGCCAGTGGTACTTTGTTATGGCCGCCTAAGCAGGCTAATACAAAGTGTGGCTAAGTCTCAGAGGTGCAACTTCACTATCACACAGCATTACAGATGCAAAAGGCTCTCAGGATGTCTAATGACCTGGAGAGACCTGACCTACCACATAGCTTTTCTGTGTATCTGCAAGAACAAATGCCTTGGACTGCTGTAATGCCCTCAAGCAGCTCATATTCTGCTGAGGAGAAACAGATACATAAAGAGATCATTGTAAAATAATGTGGTTAGTGTACTGACCAGACTATCCATAGCATATCATGACTATATAATGCATATTCATGAAAAATGGTTCATTTTGAAAATGTTGCTCTCATTGAAAGAAACTTAGTACAGAGCGTATTATATTATATAGTTGAATATACGCCAACTATGACCCCACTAATGTAAACGACAAAGATGCTTTGAAAATGAACGGAATTTGCAAATGTTAATATATTCCACATATTTTAAATGGTAATATGCCTTTACCACAAATTCCTCAAGGCAATCAAAAGAAATGTGATATTTAATGAGGAAAGATTTTAACTTAGTCACTGAAAGAGAAGTTATTATGTAATATAATGCTCAAATTCACGGAAAATACTTTTTTTTCAAATAGATGTGACTTATTTAAATTGTTTAGTAAGTCTTTTTGGACTTAGCAATCAGTCGGGTACCTAAAACAAAAAACATTTGTGAATGAATGAATGAACAAATGAATGAAAGAAAGAATGAGACCGCTGGGGTTCAAATCTTGGCTTTGTCACGAAGAATCCAATTGCCTTAGGTAAGTCAATTAACCTCCCTGAGAATTTATTTCTTAACCAGTAAAATTGGAGAGTAGAATTTACTGGAGAGCAGAGTGAAAGTTGCTCAGTCGTGTCCGACTCTTTGCAACCCCATGGACTATATAGTCCATGGAATTCTCCAGGCCAGAATACTGGAGTGGGTAGCCTTTCCCTTCTCCAGGGAATCTTCCCAACCCAGGGATCAAACTCAGGTCTCCCGCATTGCAAGTGGTTTCTTTACCAGCTGAGCCACAAGGGAAGCCCATTTATTGGGTATTTCAGTCTTTAGCCACATCACCTTTTGTTCAAATGGAATATTATTTGGAAGATAGAGTTGAGAGGAAGTGTGTGTGTGCATGTGTGCGTGCGTGTGTGTGTGTTTGTGTGTTGTTTGTCAGGGTGTGTTCTTGGCTCCATCTCACCTTCCCCTCCTCTGGTGATCCCTCCTCAAAAGAATAGAGCCTGAGAGCTACTGGTCTGGAGGATCCCTGAAGTCATTTTCAATCTGACTGTGGATGACCCTATTATTGCAAACCATGTGGTCACAGAGTACTAGTTGTGGAGGTGTCAGAGAAAACTGAAGTCCATCTATGGAGAAAGAAGGAGGAAAAATGGGACATTTTGAACTGATCGAACTTGGTAGCCTGTCTGAGAAGCCATGAACAATAGACAGAGCAGCTCTTTACTCTGAGTCCCTTTTAGGTTGGGTTCTTACATGGAAAAGATATAAATTAGGCCCAGAGTCAGGCCTTCTAGAAGAATTCAAGGGGCGATTTCCCCAGCACAGTAAAGTGGCTTTTCTCAGCCTTCTCTGTTTAATGCTCTCAGCCAAAACATCACCGAGGAGAACTCCAGGCTTGAGAAAGTCATGCTATTAATACTAACACAGCCCGCCCTGCTGATAACAGATGTGGTTATAATGGGAGCTGAGTGAACAAAAACACGTTTCCCCAACTCCAAGCCTCAAGCACATTTTCCATCCTCTGTAAAAGACTGAAGCGCTGGCTCCAAGCAGATGCGTTTCCTTGCTCTTTTGTGGGCATTGCTTTGTGCCCTTATTGGAGAGGGAGAAGCTGAGGTCTCCACTGGCAGAGTCTACAGGAGGTGGCCGGCCTGCAGAGCATCCTTCTCCCCTGTTTATGGAAACTGCTTCAAGGCTGGTGCTGTGAAGGCCTTTTTTTTTTAATACAAATCATTCCGAGATAACACATTTCTCAGAGAAAGTCTCCAAAAAGCTGAACACTGCTGAGCTGAGCCTTCTTCACAGTCTTATGACTTATGCCTTGGCCAAAACCACCTCCATAACATACAGCCATGAGCTTCATCCTGTGATACTGAAAGACCACATACCATCTGGAAATAGCCTTGAGGAACTCATGCAGTAAGAGACCGAACCCCGCAGTTTTACCCTCCCAAAGCCAAGCCACCTTGATCACTTTGTCAACCCTGGAAGTTTTTCTGGAGAAGAGAAATGATGATATGAGAACTGTATACTATGTCAGTGGCAGAGGGCCAATCTGAGCTTCTGGCTTCTTATCTTGCACTTAATAAATTAGTTCAGCTACTTCTTTGTACAAATTTACTTCCTGTAGACTATAGGGAGAAACCATTGTCAACAGCATGCATTTTATAGACAAGTTCTAAACCACACAGCATTTAATTTTTTGCAACACAGCCCTCTGTGCTGAAAGGTTAGCTGTGGCTCTCTGAATAGCTTTCATCTGAGTGTCTGGCAGGAAGGAATCTGATTTTCCAATGGATCAGTATTAGCTAAAATGTTTGTCATTATATATCCCCTGGAGTTCTCTATGCTTTGTTGAGTCAGCTCTTGTCCTTTCTGGCAATAGCCTGAAATCACTGTCAGGGATCTTGGATTACACCACAGCTGTGTAGTCACCCCAGAAAGCTCTTGTTTAGACTGAAATTAAAGTCCTTGACTGGATACTTAAGCTTTCCCTTCCCTTTGTCCAAACTCCCAAGGATGGAGCACCCCAGCTAGTGTCACCCCACATCTGTATTATGTCTACCAAAGATGAGTTTTAGTCACCCAGAACAGCATCCTTTAAATATTGTCTAGTCTGGCTACAAGGCAATGTCTACAGTATGATCCATATTTGGTTATAATATACATGCTAAGACTGGAAGAAAATTCCCCAATCAATAACTGTCTTTCTCAGATGGTAAAAATCTATATGATTTGTTTTCTTCCTTCATCTTCATATTTCCCAAAATGTCTACAAAAAGTGGTATTATTCTTAGAGTAGGGGAAAAAAGTGTGTGTGTGTGTGTGTGTGTGTGTGTGAGTGGATATGGCTATAATGCCATAACCAGTATAGAGTTTGCTCTCCAAAGGGCTCAAGCTCTGAAACCTAGACTGTTTATTGAATTTCCTAGAAAACAATTTTTGTCTCTATTTTTCAGGTGTGTGCATGTGTGTTAAGTCGCTTCAGTCGTGTCCGACTCTGCAACTTTATGAACTGTAGCGTGCCATGCTCCTCTGTCCATAGGATTCTCCAGGCAAGAATACTGGAGTGGGTTGCCATGGTCTCCTCCAGGGGATCTTTCCAACCCAGGGATCAGATCCAGGTCTCCTGCACTGCACGTGGATTCTTTACCATCTGAACCACCAGTGAAGCCCATCAGCCTACTGCTGATACTGCTAAGTCACTTCAGTCGTGTCCGACTCTGTGTGACCTCACAGACGGCAGCCTACCAGGCTCCCCTGTCCCTGGGATTCTCCAGGCAAGAACACTGGAGTGGATTGCCATTTCCTTCTCCAATGCAGGGAAGTGAAAAGTGAAAGTGAAGTTGCTCAGTCATGTCTGACCCTCAGCGACCCCATGGACTGCAGCCTTCCGGGCTCCTCAGTCCATGGGATTTTCTAGGCAAGAGTACTGGAGCCTACTGCTACCCTTCAATTGTAGAGACAACTTAGGAAACATTGATATAAATTTCAGCACTCCCACTAATTAGGATGAAGCCAGCAGAAAATGACAGGAGCCCAAATCAATAACTTAATCTTTAAACATTTTATTTGGATACATGTTTATGCTTAATTGGTTACAAAACATAATTATTATCGAAGGGATGACCACAGCGGGCACTTTGATCTGTTTCTCTTCTTCCACTGAGCTGATGCAGAAAGTTGCTCAGGATTATGGCTCTGAAGTGCAGGGTCTGGATGGTTTCTTTTTCATTTGTCCAGACAGAACTTTGAATGTCTCAGCACCTCAGGGGCGCAGGGAAAGGGTTGCATGATTTTGTCTTCCAGCCTAGTCCTCTGACTCAAAGGAGAAACAAATTGTATAAAGCTGTCCAAATAACTCTGATACGCCTAGATTCTGGTTGTATCAAGACGGTTTTGAGACAAAACATGAACCAATAATAAAAACACAACATGCAAAATATATTGATGATTATAAGCTAAGACTACAGCCAAGAGTATAGCAGATGGAAAACCTGGGGAATCTTTCACATGGCACTTCAGGGTTCCTCCAGTCTTGGAGTTCTTAAGAGTGCTGACGTCCAGAACCAGCCAGTGTGGACTTGAACCTTGTTGTGCATTTACTTGCCATATGACAGTGAAAAAAAATTGCTAGAGCTTTCTGAGTCTCAGGGACCTGACCCCATCTTCCTCCCTCATAGGCTTCTTAAGAGAATGTCTTGAGAGAAGGTCAGGAGCCTTTAAGCCCAGCAAGCAGCACAGTGAGCACTCCTGGGGGGTCTGCGGTAGGACCACCAGGCTCCTTGCCCCCCGGCACTCCCCTGACCCCCGAGCAGCTCTGTCCCTCCAGCTTCCTCCACGTGGAGGCATCTCCAGTCCCCAGAGATGAGAACTTGGAAGTGAAGATGGAGGCTTTGATGTCTCAACGTGACTGCCCAAGCCTCCCTCAGGGTTAGCTGAGGGATGAAGAGGATACATCCCGGAAGTCTGCTTCCCCAGCTGTGCTCAGCCTGGGTGGAAGACAGGGGCAAAGGCACATGGGAATACTACAGTTCTGAACATGATTTGGCTACTGTGGGTTCAAGAATGGACAGTAAGCCCCAGCCTGGCTTTTGTCTCTGTGGCGAACTTTCAGAGCAGGTGATACCCCCAGAGTGGTATGGCAAATGCTGGCATGGGCGTTAATAATACCAGTTTAGCTCTTTTTCTAAGTGGCTGCCTTCCACCTGGACTCCACACACACTACCACCTCATTTGTTCAGGTATGCTGGAAGCAGAATTGATATTTTTGTGTTTCTTCTATACATTGGACACCGGGTAAGACAGCCTCACAGTGGACCCTGGAATTCATACAACCATCCTGTGAGGTCTATAGGTACAATCCTGTCACCCTGACCCTACGGAGAGTGACACTCAGGTTGCTGATGGGAAGACATTTGTCCCACTTCACACAGCTCGTGGTGTCTGAGGTAAGATTGAAGGCTCATCTCACTAGCAACAAGCAACTATTTTCCCAAGACTTACACAGTAGCTTGAATGATCTGGAATAGTGCCAAGAACTGGGAAGCCCTCTAAAAGGTAGCTCAAGTACACAGCATGGACTCTATGTACTAAAGAGAGTATATTTTATTCATAAGCAATGTGACCTCCCAGGGCCTTGCTCTGAGGATTTTGTTTTCTGCAAGTAGCAGGAGAGAGAATGAGTTTCCTCTGTGATGTAAGTAAGTCTCATTGGCTCCCAGTGATGCCTCCCGATGAGGACAGTTTAGTCCAGACATGCCTATTGGACCACCCAGAACCTATTTTGTGCTGGTCTCCCTGATGCCACACCCCACCATGTTAATCAAGAGTTAGGATCAAGGGACTTCCCTGGTGATTCAGTGGCTAAGAACCTGCCTTCCAAAGTAAGGGATGTGGGCTTGATCCCTGGTCAGGAAGCTAAGATTCCACATGCCATGGAGTAACCAAGCCCGAGCCACAACTACTGAGCCTGAGTACTCTGAAGCCTGGGTATCACAACTCGAGAGTCCAACTAGAGTCTGTGCACCGCAAGGAAAGATCTGTGTGAGGTAATGAAGCTCCCTCGGGCCGCAACAAAGACCTGATGCTGTCAAATACATAAGTAAATAAAAGAGTTAGGATCGAGATCCTAGTTTTTGAGCTCTAATCCTAAGGATACAAAAGAAAAGGTTTGTCTTCATTCCCAAGTCTAAAAATGAAGAAATAGGTTAGTGAACTCAGATGCTCAGATGATGAAGTCTCACTGAAATTTACACTTGACTGGAGAATCCCTTGGTAAGTGAAGTCTACTTAATCACTTACCAGAAAGATGTTCTTTGAAATAATCGCAAATGTGATTTAAAGGAAAAAATGTATTCTTTTATTCTCCATTCCTAAAATAACTTATGGCCATTCATGTAGGGCATGAGATCAGTCACACAAGAAGGGTTTTTTAAAAATTTAGATCTATGTTTATTTTACCTTTACTTTCAAAGGGCTCCGTGTGGCTCTCGCTCAGCTCTGATTTATTGACCAATAATAAGACATGTTCATTAAGAATTCGGCTGGATCCTGCAAAAGAAATACTTTTTAAAGTGTTCTGAAGCAATGGAGTCATTGCCAATAATACCCATTAAGGCATTTCAGAGAAGATGGATTTGAGCACTCGGAACCGCCAGTCCCATCGTAATGGTGATGAGTAAAGCCTACCACTCTCCAGCTTGAAGAGTCAACAGTGAATTAGAATAGTCACCACAATACAACCTAGAAAACCAAGACTTGACTGGTTAAGAAGGAGGGGGTGAGAGTCAACCTTTTAAGATGTTCTCATATGAGTGTAAGTAGGAAGAAAAAAATTTTTTCAAGTCAAGGGCTCATAGGGTAAGTTTCAACAATTTCAGCAGCTAGCAAAGGGACTTTGTTAGACTCAAAATTGGCATTCATCAGATTTTTCCGTTAGATTCACTCTCTTTTCCATGCTACACTCAACATCTCAAGATGCTTAGACATTAACCAGTGGTTATGAGCACTGCATGTTTGTTATTATTTTATAGGCTTGTGGGATTATTTTTTACAATAAAATTTTAGACGTTTATAGCTGTCTGATAAAAATTCAGCCTTGCCAAAATTTTGGCATGCCTTGTTTCAGCACCCCCCCCCCACCCCAGAGTAGATTTTTATTAGGATAATTTGCTATAATGATGTTTTGTGAGAGAGGAAGTTTTCACCAGACATAATTTTGGAAACAGGCCGGGATATTCAGATGTGCTGTCTTTGAATTCCTAAATCCTTTCCTATTTTAACACCACTTGATTCTAATAGCTATTAAGTAACCCTGGAAGAACTGCCAGAGTTTTCTTCAGTAATCATAAATCATACACACCAATGCCAAATTCCTTAAACAAAAGTTAGGATGGAAGGGCAGGCACAGAAACACACACGCAACACGGAACACAATGTAGGCAGAGCAGATTTTTCTGAAATCCCTCTTTGTGAGCAGAGCTGAGGGGCTGTGAATGGGAAGCCCATTTTTTTTCTATAACAATGGTATTCTCTGCCCATAAAGATGTTTCTAGCAGGGGTGAATCTGAATGCATCCATCCACACACTCCAATTTTATGTCTTTTATGACTAAAAAATTTATTTTTGCAAGATGCCTGCCTAAACTAGACATGGAGGAGGGGACAGGGACGGAAATGAGCAGTCTGAAGCTCTAGACAGGAAAATGTGTCTTCTTGACCTTGGCCATGTGACAAGATACACACTGGCCAGAACGACCACTTGTTCTTTTTTGGTGCCCTTGTTCAGGCCAAGAGACTCTGTGATATGTTACTGGGCTTATAAATAATATGAGAGAAAAGTCATGGTCCTTAAGTCAGCATCTGCTTTTTGTATCCTGAAAGGGCCTAAAAGTTTGCATTCTGTAGTCACTTGGGCAGAAGTGAAGATTATGGGTGGGGGGAAGTGTTAGAAAAGCATTGGTATAACTGGTTGGGAGCACAGGTCTCAGGCCAGACAGTGCTGGTTCAAGTTCTGACTACCACTTAGGGCTGCCAGTTTGGGGCAAGCTTCTTTAACCTCTTTGTGCCTTTGTTTCCTCAACTGTAAAATGGGGGCTCATACACATATCATATATATATATATTTATACATATACATATATGTATATGCATATGTATATACAAATACACATGGACACGTACATATACACCTTATCCATATATATGGTGCTAAGTCTACAGGTAGCATATGTTACTAGTTAAATGCCCAATAGGTGCCAGACTCCACACTGAGTGCTTTTATTAAAGTTTTATATAAAGTTTTATTTGGCCTTCCCAGGTGGTACTAGTGGTAAGGAGCCCATCTGCCAATGTAGGAGACATAAGAAACGTGGGTTTAATCCTTGGGTCAGGAAGATCCCCTGGAGGAGGGCATGGCAATCCATGGAGAATCCCCATGGATAGAGGAGCCTGACAGCTTACAGTCCAGGGGGTCAGAAAGAGTTGGACACGACTGAAGTAACTGAGCATCATGGCTTCTTACTGTGAGCTTCCCTGGTGGCTCAGCTGGTAAAGAATCCACTTGCAATGCAGGAGACCTGGGCTCAATCCCTGGGTTGGGAAGCTCCCCTGGAGAAGGGAACAACTACCCATTCCAATATTCTGGCCTGGAGAATTCCATGGACAGAAGACCCTGGCAGGCTATACAGTCCATGGGGTCACAAAGAGTTGGATGCAACTGAGTGACTTCCACTTTATTTGATCTTCCTGTGCTGTGCTTATTTGCTCAGTCGACTTTATTTAATCTTTATAGCACACTTAAAAGGCAGGTAATATTATTTCCATTTTATAGGTGAAGACATAGAGGTTCAGAAAATTGCTCAGGTGTGTACATAGGTATGAGGCCTGCCTAGAAAGTATCAGACCCAGGTGATCGGACACCACTGGTGACCCCAGCTCACTTCAGCAGCTTTTTGATAAACACATACATTATAGTCTAGATTATTACATTGGTAATCAATTTGATAGATTAGAAAATTACTCCTCTGTCCATCATCGTTTTTCTAACTTATTAAAATTAATAGGCAGCATTGGAAAATACATGTGACACCTGAGACTGAGTCACTCTGGGCTTTGGGAGAAGGCCCACTCTGGGCCCCGTGCGTCATGGGTTTCAACGCTGTTGGAAGGGAAGAGAGTAGTTGCTGCTTTCTTCCCCTCTGCACCAGAAAGGAAGGGCCAACAAATGCACAGCTGCCTCTCAACAAAGTGATAAAGCCCAGGGCAGCCTGCCTTCCTGACCTGGTGAGCCTCTGCTAGCTCCGTTGCCAGGAAATCATTCTCAAATGGGCTATCCTTTGGGGGTCCCAAAGCACTCAGGGATTTGGGAACAGGGCTTTCTCACCAGGAACACTCAAGCAGGAAGTCAGCCTTCCTCACAGGGTGCCCTGCTTGGCTTCCTGGTTCTACAAGAGGGAGAGGGAAGAAAATGCAACAGAAGAACAATAATCAAGAATAAAGAAAAAGGACAGCACAACAAGCAACAGTGTTGCAATAGCACAGTGATTTGAGTGTATGAGAGATGTTGTAGTCTTGGTTGACATTTATCTGCCAAGTGTTGACAAAGTCATTTGGAAACTTCTCTGGGGGTCTTCTGCTTGGGCACAGGGACTGGGGATGGGAGAAGAGGGCTAGTGGTAAGAGAAGAGCCCAGAGAGGTAACACCTAGAAGACAGCAGGCTGGACGCTCTGACACCACCATCAGAGAGAGGCTTGCAAGGGCTTGGTCTCTGAAGGGCACGTGGGCTGGGCATGGCCAGAGAAAAACATAGCTCACTGGGACATCCAGAGATGAGCTTGTGACCTAATTAAAGTTACAGACTAAAGCTTTACTGTACCTTGCATGCGTGCATGCTTAGTCCCTCAGTCGTGTCTGACTCTTTGCAACCCCATGGACTGTAGCCCACCAGGCTTCTCTGTCCGTGGAATGCCCCAGGCAAGAATACTGAAGTGGGTAGCCATTCCTTTTTCCAGACAATGGAATACTATTCAACCTTAAAAAGGAAGGAAATTCTACAATATACTACCACATGGATGAAGCTTGAGGACGATATACTAACTGAAATTAGGGAAAATGTCAAGTTATTATTTAATGAGCATAGAAAAGATGGAAAGAGTTACGGGGCTGGATGGTGGTAATGTCTTCATAGCAATGTGAATGTGTTCAATACCACTGAACCATGCATTAAAAATGGTTAAATGGTTAGGATGGTAAATTTCATGCTGTGTGTATTTTACCACAGTTTACAAAAACAATCAATTTTTAAAACTCAATTGACTATAAATATGAGTATTTACTTCTGGACTCCCAGTCCTATTCCAATGATCTGTATGTCTGTCCTAAGCCAATACCACACACTCTTGAATACTGTGGCTTTGTAGTAAGCTTTGAAGTTGGGAGGTATGAATCATCCAACTTTGTTTTTCTTTTCCAAGGTTGTTTTAACTATTCTGTGTCTCCTGAATTTCCATATGGATTTTAGGATCAGCTTATTAGTATCTGTAAAATGGCAGCTGGGATTATGAATAGGGATTACATTGAATCTCCCAATTCCCTATATCTGAATTGTAGATTATATCTACAGTGATCACTTTGGGAGTATTAGAAACATATTTTTAAGTTAACAAACTAAAAAGATTAGCACTCCCCATCCCCCACCCCCTCACCCTCACCCTTCAACTCCTGCTCTGCCTCAAGCTCTATCATTTGGAGTTGCGTGGCTTTGGACCTCTCTGAGCCCAATTCTTACATCTCCTAACAAAAGAAAACAGTGCCTACCTCAGAGATGGTCAAATAATTAAGTGAGGCAATCGACACGAAAGCACTGTAAGGACTACAAAATACTGTGAAGACTAGAGGTGTGATTAAATCTATTTTCATAGTGCTTATAAACTGAAAAATAGATTAAAACTTACACATTGAAAACAAATACTTACTGTCCCTTCCAAGCTGGTCATCTTGAGAGATTATGCCTTTATTCTGATAATGCTACACTGCTTGAAATATTTCTTTCAGTAACTCTTTTACATTTCTCCTTTATTAATTTAATAAATCCTTTATTTAATTGAACACAAATATTTTAAAACAAATTAATACATATAACTTACATTTTAAGGATCAAATTTTATATCAAAATAATCTGTATTGATATACTTATTTAGAAAACAAGAAACTCAGGGATTAAAAAATAGAAACTAGAAATAACTATATAATTTTTGTCTTCTAATACAAATGGTTTCTTGACCTACCCAGTGTCAGTGAGTTCAGGTTATTATAATTTCACATTAGCTACTTATACTTAAAATCCCATTAAAGTCAAAGACTTCATTACAATATGCATCACATTACTTTGCAAATCCTCAGTGATGGCAAATCATTGCAAACTACTGGTTTTGAAAGCAAATTTTATTTCTTGAAATGATGAGAGTCACTGGGGGTCAAGTCTGATGGCTCCATGAAGAATATGATCAGTCTGGGTATTTTCAGGACTGAAGTGTTACTACCAACTAATCATTTTTTTCCTGAATTAATACTTAAAAATTTGTGTGCTTAAATGTCAGTTGTCCTACAAAGAAGTCCCTGGCCTGGGCAGCCACCTATTTGTGACATGATAAACTGATTGAGAAAATAATAAGGATGTCATTCCCCAGCTATGACTGAGAAGCATGTCAGTTGCTTCCCCTCCTTCCTCACCCCTTACCCATTCCCTGGAACATGGTTTTTCAATGTTGCCACTGTTGACTTTGGGGTCAGGTAATGCTTTGTTGTTCGGGCTGCTTCCTGTGCATCGTAGGCTGTTTAGCAGCATCCCTGGCAGCCACTAGATGACAATCACAACCCCCCAGTCATAACCATCAAAAAGGCCTCCAGACAATGCCAAAGGGACTGTGGCAGGCAAAATCACCTTGGCTGAGAACCACTACCCTTAAGTATATTCTAGAGGTTTGGACTTCCATTGCTCCAAGGGATAGATTTTAAATATCTAAAGTCTAGGCCAAGAACCTCAAATGCAAATGGTTCCAGGAGCAGGCAGATCATTTATATTGCTGAGGTAGACCAGATGTTTAAAAAATGATGTTCTCCACAAAACTGGGCAGAAATCAATACAATTCTATAAAGCAATTATCCTTTGATTAAAAAACAAATAAATGTTTAAAAACAATGCACATACTAGTGCAAGAAATATTTCACTTTCCTCTTCACTGTAAGATAAGAAATAGGGCAAGTGTGATGAGTAGACCACTGAATGGTCAACCCAAGTGTTGTGAAGCAATAGGGACTGGTAAGTGAGCTGGAGAGTCCATGCCCAGTCTAGACAGAGGCTGTAGCCAATCATTATTTCATGGCCTATGGTCTTTCCTGTGGTCATGTATGGATGTGAGAGCTGGACTGTGAAGAAGGCTGAGCGCCGAAGAATTGATGCTTTTGAACTGTGGTGTTGGAGAAGACTCTTGAGAGTCCCTTGGACTGCAAGAAGATCCAACCAATCCATTCTGAAGGAGATCAATCCTGGAATTTCTTTAGAAGGAATGATGCTAAAGCTGAAACTCCAGTATTTTGGCCACCTCATGCGAAGAGTTGACTCATTGGAGAAGACTCTGATGCTGGGAGGGATTGAGGGCAGGAGGGAGGAGAAGGGGACGACAGAGGATGAGATGGCTGGATGGCATCACTGACTCGATGAATGTGAGTCTGAGTGACCTCCGGGAGCTGGTGATGGACAGGGAGGCCTGGCGTGCTGCGGTTCATGGGGTCGCAAAGAGTCAGACACAACTGAGCGACTGATCTGATCTGAGTGTTGTAGAGCTTTCAATTTGGGGGGAAAAGTCAGAAATTAATGTTTGTGTTTGTTTATAAAATCTCTCAATTTTTCATGCATTTGTAATTAAGTCAAAATGTTTAAAAACTTGTATGTGGATTATTGTGCCTGAACTCTGGTCTGAGATTTGCTTCCCTGCTTGGAGGCACAGAACTGGACTGACTTGAGGGAAGGAGATGGAAGCTGTGAGAGAAGGGAGGCCGTCTGGCTCCCAGAAGCACTTGACCCCAAGGAACTGGGTTCTGGAAAAACAGGGTCAAGTCCTTCCCATTTTGAGTAGCCCTTCAAAGGGAGTAACTGAATCCCTGCCAAGGCTGTCTGCATGTGTGTGGGGACCAGAATATTGAGGCCCAGACAGGTTAAATGACTTCCTGATTTTCAGCCCACTACTTTTTATACCACAATGTTCAGCATCACAAAATATGTACTAGTCTACCTTGTGTGTGTGTGTTAGGACAATCATTATTTATTTTTTCAGTTATCATCCTCTTAGAAGGTGGGCCTTTTAAAAGAATGATTAAAAACTGAGATGTGTATATTCATACATTCAATTCATGATTTTAAATTGTATGCTTCTGTGGTTTTTAGTATATTCACTGTGTTGTACAGCTACCACCACTTTCTAATTCCAGAACATTTCTAGCACCCCAAAAGGAAACCCTGTACCTATTAGCAATTACTCCTCATTCTCCATTTCCTTCAGTCCCTGGCAAACAGTAATCTATTTTCTATCTCTATGGATTTGCCTGCTCTGGACATCTGATGTAAATGAAATCATACGATACGTGACCTTTGTGTCTGGCTTCTTTCACTTAAATATGGTATTTTCAAGGTTTATTCATGTATCAGTCCTTCATTCCTTCTTATTTTATGGGCTTTCTATAGTGGATTCTAGACTGAAAGAAGAGTAAGGGTCTTTCCCTCTGAAGATTTTTTTCCTGGAGGTAGAACTTAGGCATATCTGATCGGGGGAACACGCAGTCCTTTTCCAGCAGGCAATTTCATTGCACACAACCCGCCACGTGGACTTAATTTTCTCCCTCTTTGTACATACTTTCTTCTATTCAGCGGGAAATGTCCCATCACAGGAAGCTTGCTTTCAAATTCAGCTAGGATATTGTGACCGCCTTGCCACTCCTTGTCCACTCTTTAGCCATAATGTAACTCGGGGTGCAATCAGGCAAATGTTGCCCTGTAATTAATTCCCTTGCTGAAATATAATAAGATGTCACAGAGGAAAATTCTGCTAGACATTCTGCTAATTGTGGCTGAATATAGCCCAGGGTTACTGAGTCCATTCTTTTCAGGCACAGTTCACCTAACAGAGTGCTCTGCCAAATACATAGCTTGGAGGCAGATTTATTTAAGCTTCAGCTATTAAATACAATTCATTCATTGCCTTGTTTTGGAACTTGGGTTAGGTTGGGGGTGGAGTGAGGTGAGGTGGGGAGACTGGGCTTCCATTTGCTCTTTTTCAGCAGGAATTTGTTATGCTTTCCTTGTGTGATAAAATATCCCCCAAATGTGATGGTTCTATAAGTGGGAAAGCAGGAGTACCATGGAATCCATTCTAAGTTGACTTACTATTTTTCATATTTTTCAAATAAAGCCAAAGGCTTTATTTTTTAACATTAAAATCTCTTTTAACAGGTTATATTGAATTTTTTTATTTTCTTTTTTATATTCATTACTTTCTAGAAATTCCTTTACTAGCTGATTTTCAAAGTTATTTCTTGGAGTAGGTGAAATGTTTCAGAAACCAGGAAGTCTTTCCTCAGGCAAGTTCATGGATAATTTGATGTGTTTTCTTAGGGAGTTTAGGTAAGATTTTATTCAGAGTATTTGAATATTTGAGATAGGGAGGAAGGAGATGAGCTGGAGGCGAGTCACTACTTGATGGCAAGACACAGTGGGAAAGTCCAGCATTATTTTTCTCTCAAACATGAAGTCCTGCTCATGCGTCTCACATGAACTGAGAAAGGCATGTCATGTAGAATTTTTCTTCAGGAACTCATTGCTAAGAGGATCAAGAAAGCATGAATACTACAAGCTCATCCACTCTCATGGTGCCTGTTGTTTGGTTGACCGACCATGTTCTCTTGCCCACCTCCAATCATGACATGGTTACTTTCTCAGCCTCTGCAGCTAGGAAAGGTCTTCCCAGGTGACTCTAACGGTAAATAACCCACCTGCCAATGCAGGAGACGCAAGAGATGCTGGTTTGATCCCTCGGGCAGGAAGGCCTCCTGGAGGAGAGCATAGCAACCCACTCCAGTATTCTTGCCTGGAGAATCCCATGGACAGAGGAGCCTTGCAGGCTACCATCCATGGGGTCACACAGAGTCAGACACAACTAAAGCGACAGCACACAGCAGGCATGCACGCAGCTAGGAAAGGCCATGCGACAGTTAAATGAAGAAAGCATTTGCTTTCTTGGTAAAAGAGGAAAATGTTGTCACTGTGACCCACTTCTCCTTTTCTTCTTTCCTTGAAAGTTGTGTAATGCCTGGAGCTATAGCAGCCTTTGGGGGCCATCATCGTGTGATGATAAGGAAAGACTGAGAAAACTGCAGAAGTATTAACATGCATCACTGAGCTGAGCTGATGAATCAACGTCATTAACTGCCTCCTTCTACCCTTTGGGTGTTTGAAGAAATGTAAGCCCTGTTGTTGAAATCACTTCTAGTCAGAATTTTGCTGCTTAAATGCACTGATCACTGATACAAACAATTTATGGAAAGAACTTTATTATCTACTCTTCTTTACTAATATTTACTCTAGCATTTCTTCCTGAATATCCATCCTCCCCATCTTTTTCTCTCTCCTGAGGATTTCAGTACTAAAGTCTGTTTTCATTGTCCCCACAGTTTCTTCTCATAGAAAGATAGGTTTAAATTTTCGTTTTTTGCATGTGGTGGAGACAGATGTACAAAATCCATTTTGAAAGAAATACATTTGTGGCTAGTTTTATTTTCAAAATCTAATGTGTATTGCTGCATTTTAAATAAGCATGTTTCCTGGGGCAGTTGCAACCCACACATGACAGAACCAGTTGATATAGAAGCAGAAAGGGAAACAGTGACTGGTCTGGAAGTACAAAGCTGTCTGACTATGGGCCTGGTTTGCACATGAAGACAATACTTTCAGAAACCCATAACCTTTAGCAACCTCAAATGTTAAAAGCAAAGTGTGAAGCAACCAGAGGTGAAAAAAAAAAAAAATGGAGCCTTATTATTGAACTTTGTTACAGTACTATACCTTTAATTTTTTAAAGAAATATGTATTTCTTAAAAGGAAAAAATCCCTATTTTAAATCATTTTCAAATGAATGCCTTGAATACGTGCATCTGGTCTGTTTAAGAATGTTTGAGTAGCTGACATATTGTTTTGTCTGTCAAGGATATTGTCCATTGTATCCTGTAGTTTCCTGTTTATGAGGGCCCTTGGGGAATTTTTTCTGTCTGATCATAGAACTGAGAATATTTATAGTTGAGCAATAGGTTTATTTTTATCTCACGAATTGTAGTTGATTTAATTGTCAACGGGCGCTGATTTTTGTTTTATTGGATGCTTTAAAAAAAAGCTATCTAAAATGTGCACAAGTCTCATAGCATTAGTTCCTATTTTTTTTTAAATGTTAATTAGGTCAGGTTTTGATATAAAGGGCAAGAATGACTCTGGCTAGTCATGCACCCAGTGCTTCCACTTTATGTTTCCCACTGACTCAGAACATGCAGCGTTAACTAACATTGCATGAATTTGATTCATCACTACCACCAACTTTAAGAATTTTTACCGTAATGACAATGAACAAAGGTTAGTGGACATTTAAATGAACAGTTCCAAATATATATATAATTGCTTTAGCATCATGACTGAAGTTTATTTTTCATTCAGGTCAAGTCCAGAATGAACGCTCCTGAATAACATATAGCTCTTTTCCAGTCATGCCCCTTGCACCTCACGGCTCTGCCTGCTTTTATGTGTTGCTTCCAAGACTGCCCTGCTGCTCAGTGTCAAGCCTGCAGAAGAAGAAAGATCCTGGATGATGGAGCCTGGGAAGGTTTTATGGGGCAAGCTGCTCATATTTCATTGGCTAAAAGTCAGCCCTACAGCTACACCTAACTGCAGGAGAGCTGTGAAACCAAGTCTGGCTCCCTGCCCAGAATGAAGGGAAAGCAGGTGAGGTGAGGACCCAGCTGGTCCCTGCCACAATGAAACATAATGAAGTAAAAGATACAGAGAGTTCTATAACCTGAAGAGGAATGGAAAATTCAATTAAATCTAATCACTTGGCAAAAAGATAGGCTACACCCCAAGGGGGACTGTAGAATTCTATGTACCCAAATCATGTGTTAAAAAATGAAAGAGGCTGTGATAAAAATAGGGTAAGGGTGAATTTGAAAGACACTCTGGGACCCATGGCACACTCCCCATCTGGTGACACAGTAGGCAGAACCAATCCAACTACGACAAGCAGCTCAGTGTGTTAACCCGCTGCTCAGATAGAATCATCCTGGAAAAAACATCCTGGTCTTATATATTTTACTGAGTCTTGGATATTTTACTGAGATCACATGACAGTTCTCAATAACTCCATCCTGCCTGAAATGCCTTTCTGCTCACTTTGGCTGGTTAAAGTGACTTTACTTCTATGGAAAAGATGTAGAAAAAATGTACAGATGAAGGCAATCAAACTTGTATTATTACTTTCTTGTTAAATTTAGGAGTAAGTTTTCTAACCATTATGGTCATCAGTTTGTGTATGTTATTTAAGGAGTTTGAAATGTTTAAGAGAATTTAACAAATTAACCTTGTGATTTTGTTTTGAAACGATAAACTGGCATCGATTTGTGATTTTCATTTGAAATAATTGAATATGTTCATAGTATTTGAATGTTTAAGAGAATCAATTTACAACCAGTGTAAGTTAGTTTTATTATGTTTGTAAGAGTTAATTGATATGTAGAAAGATTTTACTTGCTAGGTTTCTTTCAGAAAATCAAATATATTAAATTTGTAAGGGTAGTTGAAAAATATTTTGGGAAATTTATTTACATGTATTGTTCAGTTCAGTTCAGTTGCTCAGTTGTATCCAACCCTTTGCGACCCCGTGAACCCCAGCACGCCAGGCCTCCCTGTCCATCATCAACTCCCGGAGGTCACTCAGATTCACATCCATTGAGTCGGTGATGCCATCCCGCCATCTCATCCTCTGTCGTACTCTTCTCCTCCTGCCCCCAATCCTTCCCAGCATCAGAGTCTTTTCCAATGAGCCAACTCTTCGCATGAGGTGGCCAAAGTACTGGAGTTTCAGCTTTAGCATCATTTTCTTCCAAAGAACACCCAGGGCTGATCTCCTTTAGAATGGACTGGTTGGATCTCCTTGCAGGCCAAGGGACTCTCAAGAGTCTTCTCCAACACCACAGGTCAAAAGCTTCAATTCTTTGGCGCTCAGCTTTCTTCACAGTCCAACTTTCACATTCATACATGACTACTGGAAAAACCATAGCCTTGACTAGACAGACCTTTGTTGGCAAAGTAATGTCTCTGCTTTTGAATATGCTATCTAGGTTGGTCATGACTTTCCTTCCAAGGAGTAAGCATCTTTTAATTTCATGGCTGCAATCACCATCTACAGTGATTTTTTTTTTTTTTTTGTATAAAGCTGGCCAATTGAGGAAATTCAATCTTTTAAAATGTATAAGTTAATTGAACACTAATCAAACAACTAAAAAGCAATGGTTTACATTTTTACATAAATCACTGTATTTACAAATAGAATTTATAAGTTAGATTTACAGGTTAAGTTTGAAGACTTAGGTAAAATAAAATTTTCAACTTTAATAAACTGAATATTAGAGTAGATATTAGTAGTTCCTTTTACTCACAAATTTATCACACTTAAATAGATAACTGACAGGAACAAAGAAGAGGAAAACGAGAGAGCAGTAGTCATTTAATAAGAGCAGGACCAACAACATTTAAATTTGTTTCAAAGAAAGATGTCTAAAATAGTCAGACTCATGGAAGCAGAGAGAATAGTGGTTGCCAGGGACTGAGGAAAAAGGAAAGGGGAGTTGCATATCCAACTGGTATGAAGTCTCAGTTACGCAAGAATAAGTTCTCGGGCTTCCCTGCTGGCTCCATGATAAAGAATCCACCTGCCAGTGCAGGACACACTGGTTCAATCCCTGGTCCAGGAGGATCCCACGTGCCATGCAGCAACTAAGCACGTGGGCGGCGACTATTGAGCC
Organism: Tragelaphus eurycerus; assembly: GCA_935064755.1. NCBI lineage: Eukaryota > Metazoa > Chordata > Mammalia > Artiodactyla > Bovidae > Tragelaphus > Tragelaphus eurycerus. Next base: position 11,182,892 of record CAKXYN010000035.1, on the reverse strand, counting down.
TGTGCTCTAGGGACACTGAGCCACAACTACTGAGCCCACGTGCGGCGCCTACTGAGGCCCGTGCACCCTAGAGCCCGTCCTTTGCAACCAGTGAGGCAGCTGCAGTGAGAACTAGGGAGCAGCCCTGCTTGCCGCAACTAGAGAAAAAAAGCGCCCCCCCCCCCCGCCCCGCCCCCGCCCCAGCAAGGCAGACCCAGCACAGTCAAAAATAAATAAATAATGTTTTTTTAAATGAGTAAGTTCTAGACACAGCGCACAACACTATGCCTGACGTCAGCAACACTGTTTCGTGCTCTTTGGTCAAGAGGGTAGATCTTATATTAAGTGTTCTTACCACAGTAAGAAAAAAGAAAGAATGATTTGCTTATGCTTCAGTTTTTTTCAATTATTTCTCTGGTTGGTATATTGATTCATTTCTTCATGGTAATAATACATGTTTACCATCATAAATCTACTTTTAAGGCATTTAAAGAAGAGGAATGTTAGTTCTCTGGGATTCTTAACATTCCCATTGGAAAACTGATTCTGTTTAAACCACAGAGCCCATTATATTACTTAGGGGTGTAGGAAAGGGCATAGAATGAGGAAGGAAAGCACAAAATACCTTTGACACCTTTTCCCCAAGTACCAGGGAGTCTTTCCAGGTGATGCAGTGGTAAAGAATCCGTCTGCCAATTTAGGGTTCGATCTCTGGGTCAGGAAGATCCCCTGGAGAAAGAAATGGCAACCTGCTCCAGTATTCTTGCCTGGAGAATTCCATGGACAGAGGAGCCTGGTGGGCTACAGTCCACGGGCTCACAAAGAGTCAGACATGACTGAACACACGTACACCCTAGTACGAGGTGCAATAGCAATATCTCAGAGGAAACTCTGGTTGGATTTGTAGGGTTTTCATGGATCTAGGAGGCCACTTGTTTTCAGGTAGTGGGCGCTCGAGCACCATGTGTTAGTTGCACGTGAGCACAGTTCCCTGCGGTCAGCAGTGCCCTCGGGAGATGGAAAGCAGAAGGGAGAGGCGCATGGGGAGGGTCTGCAACGGGAATGAACCGAGGGAGTCAACTGCTGGCGTGCGGAGCCACAGGAGCGCAGGGTGGCGATTACTGCAGAGCTATGTTTCTGAATGAGGACAGAGTTTCCATGAGGCTCACATTGTTGGTTTACAGTTCACTGAATTTAACAAGGTAATGATGATAATGGATTTGCTTTCCTTTTGAAAACAACTCCGAGAGAGAGTTATCTGACGAACCAATGCTCTCGTTGATTTAGATAGCCTTGGCCCTGGAGTCAAACCCAGGAGTGAAGGAATTATTATGTCTCAAGGTTAGTCAGCATTAAGATAATATTCTAGGATGGAATCTTCACTTTGAACATTCCTTTCATTAAGATCTAGAGAATAATTTTCTGCTATGGAGAAGGCAATGGCACCCCACTCCAGTACTCTTGCCTGGAAAATCCCATGGATGGAGGAGCCTGGTAGGTTGCAGTCCATGGGGTTGCTGAGAGTCGGACACGACTGAGTGACTTCACTTTCTCTTTTCACTTTCATGCATTGGAGAAGGAAATGGCAACCCACTCCAGTGTTCTTGCCTGGAGAATCCCAGGGACGGGGGAGCCTGGTGGGCTGTCGTCTATGGGGTCACACAGAGTCGGACACGACTGAAGTGACTTAGTATAGTATAGTATATATTATGTAGTTACAGCCTCTTAGCCATGCTTTTTAAAAACATAATCATTTTTATGACACTATGGCAGAGAAAACCAGAGAAGCCCCTGTATCCAATTTTTAAAAAATCTCCTTCAAGAACAGAACCCCTGGTTTTTCCGCTGGAGATATGGGTACTCAGACAACACAGCTATTTCCCAGCTTCCCTTGTTAGATGTGGCCCTGTGGCTAAGCTCTGACCGGTGAGATGGGGGCAGAGGTACCATGTGGCAGGACCTGGAAGTTTTCCTTACAAAGACACCCAGGATCTGCTGTTTGTGTTCTTTTCTTCAGTCCCTCTGCCAGGACCCAGATGTGGCCATCCTGGACCTTGAGGAGGTTGACCGCTCCAGGGGATGGCTGAGTGGGCGGATAAGAAGTGCCTGGGGGTGAAAAATTGAAAGCATTTCCTCTAAAGTCAGGAACAAGACAAGGATGCCCACTTTCACCATTACTATTCAACATAGTTTTGGAAGTTTTGGCCACAGCAATCAGAGCAGAAAAAGAAATAAAAGGAATCCAAATTGGAAAAGAAGAAGTAAAACTCTCACTATTTGCAGATGACATGATCCTCTACGTAGAAAACCCTAAAGATTCCACCAGAAAACTACTAGAACTGATCAATGAATATGGTAAAGTTGCAGGATATAAAATTAACACACAGAAATCCCTTGCATTCCTGTACACTAATAACGAGAAAATAGAAAGAGAAATTAAGGAAACAATTCCATTCACCATTGCAATGAAAACAATAAAATACTTAGGAATATATCTTCCTAAAGAATCTAAAGACCTATATATGAAAACTATAAAACACTGGTGAAAGAAATCAAAGAGGACACTAATAGATGGAGAAATATACCATGTTCATGGATTGGTAGAATCAATATAGTGAAAATGAATATACTACCCAAAGCAATTTATAGATTCAATGCAATCCCCATCAAGCTACCAACGGTATTCTTCACAGAGCTAGAACAAATAATTTCTCAATTTGTATGGAAATACAAAAAACCTCGAATAGCCAAAGCTATCTTGAGAAAGAAGAACGGAACTGGAGGAATTAACCTGCCTGACTTCAGGCTCTACTACAAAGCCACAGTCATCAAGACAGTATGGTACTGGCACAAGGACAGAAATATAGATCAATGGAACAAAATAGAAAGCCCAGAGATAAATCCACGCACATATGGTCACCTTATCTTTGACAAAGGAGGCAAGAATATACAATGGATTAAAGACAATCTCTTTAACAAGTGGTGCTGGGAAAACTGGTCAAACACTTGTAAAAGAATGAAACTAGAACACTTTCTAACACCATACACAAAAATAAACTCAAAATGGATTAAAGAGCTAAATGTAAGACCAGAAACCATAAAACTCCTAGAGGAAAACATAGGCAAAACACTCTCTGACTTACATCACAGCAGGATCCTCTATGACCCACCTCCCAGAATATTGGAAATAAAATCAAAAATGAACAAATGGGACCTAATCAAACTTAAAAGCTTCTGCACAACAAAGGAAACTATAAGCAAGGTGAAAAGACAGCCTTCAGAATGGGAGAAAATAATAGCAAATGAAGCAACTGACAAACAACTAATCTCAAAAATATACAAGCAACTTCTACAGCTCAATTCCAGAAAAATAAATGACCCAATCAAAAAATGGGCCAAAGAACTAAATAGACATTTCTCCAAAGAAGACATACAGATGGCTAACAAACACATGAAAAGATGCTCAACATCACTCATTATCAGAGAAATGCAAATCAAAACCACTATGAGATACCATTTCACGCCAATCAGAATGGCTGCTATCCAAAAGTCCACAAGCAATAAATGCTGGAGAGGGTGCGGAGAGAAGGGAACCCTCTTGCACTGTTGGTGGGAATGCAAACTAGTACAGCCACTTTGGAGAACAGTATGGAGATTCCTCAAAAAACTGCGAATAGAACTGCCTTATGATCCAGCAATCCCACTGCTGGGCATATACACTGAGAAAACCAGAATTGAAAGAGACACCTGTACCCCAATGTTCATAGCAGCACTGTTTGCAATAGCCAGAACGTGGAAGCAACCTAGATGTCCATCCACAGATGAATGGATAAGCAAGCTGTGGTACATATACACAATGGAGTATTACTCAGCCATTAAAAAGAATACATTTGAATCAGTTCTAAGGAGGTGGATGGAACTGGAGCCTATTATACAGAGTGAAGTAAGCCAGAAACAAAAACACAAATACAGTATACTAACGCATATATATGGAATTTAGAAAGATGGTAAAAAATAACCCTACTTACGAGACAACAAAAGAGACACTGATGTATAGACCAGACTTTTGGACTCTGGGACCGGGAGAGGGTGAGATGATTGGGGAGAATAGCATTGAAATATGTATAATATTATATCTGAAATGTATTAATTGTTCAAACTAAACACTATCATGTTACAATTTGTTCATACTAGATGTTTGTAATGTTTCTGATAATCAATAAAAGAGATTCTTGATCAAAAAAAAAAAAAAAAAAAAGTGCCTGGGGCCTTGAGGACTTCGAAGAGCCTTCCACACTAGCCCTGGATGGCCTAACTAGACTGTCACCTGAGACAAAAATAATCTCCTCTTTTGTGTCAGCCCCTCTTTGGGGGTTTTCTGATACTTGCAGTCAAACTAATCATCACTAGTATAAAAATTAAAATTCTGTTCTATCATCTCTCACTCACCCTGTTAACAATTTTCTTCATCTTCTCCCATTCATTTTGTTGTCTTTGCAATTTGTCAAAGACTCTCTTTTCCAAAGACCACACTGTTTCTAATATAGCTTTCTCCATCATTCTCCTTGGCATCCTTCTTTGATGGTGTCTGAAGGCAATGGCACCCCACACCGGTACTCTTGCCTGGAAGATCCCATGGACGGAGGAGCCTGGTAGACTGCAGTCCATGGGGTCGCTAAGAGTTGGACACGACTGAGCAATTTCACTTTGACTTTTCACTTTCATGCACTGGAGAAGGAAATGGCAACCCACTCCAGTGTTCTTGCCTAGAGAATCCCAGGGATGGGGGAGCCTGGTGTGCTGCTGTCTATGGGGTCTCACAGAGTCGGACACAACTGAAGCGACTTAGCAGCAGCAGCAGCAGCATCTGATTAAAACACACTTGGTGGTTGAACATCCCCAGAAGTACATAGTCTCAGGACTTAAAATACTCTGATAGAGATTTTTGCAGTTCAAAATTTATAGCTTATATCAGATTTACTTCCTAATTACATTCTTCTACCCAGTCAAACCAACAGTCCTTTTCCTCATCTATTCTGCAACTCAGGAAGAAGAGTCATGTCCACACATTCAGGTTGGACTACTCTGCTTATGGCCTTGGGTATTGAAAGTAGTGGTCCTTCCCTGATTTCCTGCTCCCATAAATTTCCCAAAATTCACTTTCTCCTTTTGTGAACACACACCTCCAATCCGTTCCCCTCATCTGTTTTTCCTTCTCTTCTGTTCCTAAAGGCCATTGCCAGCTGTCATTCAACTTGCCCTGAATCACAGTGCTCCCAGGTCACCTCATTTCCAAACTTTTCTTCAATTCAGCAGACCTTTACTGATGCATCGTCTCATGCCAAGCCCCACACTAAGCCGTGGGGATATAAAGATTAAGGCATAGTTTCTGCTCTTGACAGGAAGGGTGTTTAGCTTCCTCCTTTCTTGTTGTGTACTTAACACTCCTTCAATCATTGGTCCACATGGATAGAGCCAGGTTTTTCAGGGGTGGGGGCTACATCAGGTGACCCTACTGTTCAAGCTGACAGAAGACATTCAGATGAACATCGATCAGGGGAAAGAGTGTAGCTCCCTCACTCCTCTGTCCTTACTTCAATAATTTTGTGTCAGATAGGCCTAATTTGACTTTTCTTATATGCTACAGGAGAGATTTCAGAGACAAGGGACTTGCTTATTGCTTTGAAACAAAATGAAACTTGGATCTAGGGCACTTGAACCAATGGATTGACTCCTATTGTTTCACACAGACAGAATTATTCAGGTATCTTGCATGGTAACCTGGTATGTAAAAGAAGGTCCACCATCAAGAACAAAAGTGATGGAATAGGGTATACCAGTTGTCCCAAGGAAATCAAGTGGAGAGGATGGGATGGAAGCTATGAAAATAAAGATCCATGAAAGGCTATATTTCCTTTCCCCTTCCCGCACCTCTCCTGGGCTTTACTCCTTGTCTTTGATCTGGAGGAAGTATCTGTAGCTCTTCTCTGGGGAGGAGGAAGTCCATCAAGGTGTCAGTGTTACAATTTCTCTAGCTAGGCCATCTCAACATATGGTCCTCTCTTCACAGGTGGCACTCCTAAAGGTATCATTTTCTGGTTAATTTCTGCAGTTAGCACCCACTAGGTCTATCTGTCCTCCCTGTTAACCTAATTTGGGACTTTATTATACTTTTTAAATGTCTCTCTTCTTCCCTATTTTGAGTTCTGTTACAAAGTCTTCCTCTGTGCACTTAGCCTTGGGAGGCACCATGCCTGATCCTGGCCGTCCCCCATCAGCCACTAAGCCTGTGGGTCGGGTGGGGGCATCCAGGACAGTCCCCTCCAATGAGAACAGAGAGGAAATGGTGAGAGTCAGGGACAATGACTCCTGGAGACTTTTGAGATTTCTTCAAGTTTGTTTTTTGTTTTACCAGCGGTTGTCTTTGGGTGTGTGTATATATGTATGTATATGACTCTGTTTCTACTGTGCAGTGAAAGTGTTAGTGGTTCAGTCGTGTCCGACCCTTTGTGACCCCATGGACTGTGTAGCCTCTGTCCATGGAATTTTCTAGGCAAGAATACTGGAATGGGTAGCCATTCCCTTTTCCAGGGAATCTTTTCAATCCATGAATCAAACCCAGTCTCCCACATCGCAGGTAGATTCTTTACTGTCTGAGCCACCAGGGTGGTGGCCTTTAAAAATAAAAATGACATTGTATGCTTGTCTCTGAAACAGCACAGGGTGAAACTGAGGGGTGGGATTCATCCCTCGACACTATTCTGAAGGTCAGTCTAAGCCAAAACAGGGACTCAGGGTGAAGAGTCATTAGAACCCTGGGAAGAAGAGGTAAACAAGAGGCATCCTTGGGACTTGTGTTATCAGTAAGAACGGAAGGGCTGAGAAAGGACCCTGCTTGGGACCAAAAAGAGAGGCTTTTCACCAAAGAGAAGCCCAGCTCCCCAGTACTTCTGTGGCATTACAGCAAGCCTTTGACATTTCTGCACATTTGTAGAGTAAATGAATGAGAGTCCAGGTACTCTAGAACAAGACTTTGGGGCTCTCTCCTGGAAGCACCACTGTGTTTCAAGTCAGAAAGCTAGGATTCAAGTCTTGGCTCCTGAGATGCCTAGCTGTGTGATCATGAGTTTTCTTTTATATGCTCTTGCTTCTTGGTTTGTTCCTCTGTGGGAGGTAATAATACTTGTCTGCCTCCTACCCAGTCATCAGGTATCTGTAGCATGCAATTACACTCCAGGTACCAAGCTAGATGCCTGGAGTAAGCAGCCTCTCATAGCTTATGCTCTCCTTTGAAATTGGATGGGAATAAGTAACTGTAAATGTGACATTGTCACAGTGGAAAACCTCTGGGACCTATGGGCACATTCTCCAGGGTACCTAACCTAGGCTGGGAGGTTGAGGGTGGGGTGAGGAGGGGAGTCTTCCTTGGGCAAGCAGTTTGAGCTGAGATGCAAAGGATGAATAGCAGTCAGACAGATGGAGCTAGAAGGTGAGACCTGGTCACAAGAAAGAAATAGCGGTAAGAAGGTTCAGGTAGGGAGAATGTTACCTGTTGGACCAAGAAGATGGCAGAGAAACCAGGAGTGCAGAACTACATGGGGAATGGAAAAGACGGTGCTTAGCCTCATGGGCGGTAACAGATGGATTCTAAGGGAGACAAAATGATAATGAAGTGTTAACATTTCTTGAGCCAGGTACCCTGGTCATCACCTTATGTGTGTCAGCTTATTATTTCCCCCAACAGCCCCAAGGTCACTATTAAATGGTGCAGACAGAATTCAAACTCAAACTCCTGGCCCCTTCCCACTATAATGTGCCTATATAAAAGCTCTGCAGACTCCAAGGCAGTATGCCAATGTCACATACGGAGAGTTTAGACCCAGAAGGATTTGTTTCTCCCTAATCTCTTTTGGATATTTCTATTTTTGAGGAAGGTGTTTCCCAAGGCCACAGAGAATGTGGGGGGAAAAATGAAATCAGCTTCTGTTTAAAGAAACTTCTTTTAAAGGAACAAATGACTCTTGGTCAGGCTTTTTCTCTCTGGTCAACATCCTGGCAGGAAACTTCCAAGCACAAGAGACTTGAGAAGGAAGGAATGTTTTCTTTGCCGCTAATTTGACTTCCTGTTTTGCTTTCAAAAATTTGCATAGATTTTCTTAAATGCTTTTAGGAAAAAGTGGGTTGTTTTTTCATCGTTTCCATGAGACGAGATTTTTGTTGGTAGAGATCAGCCATAGCAATTGCATGGGACCAGCCAGCTTGAGTTGCCTGGATGTAAACTCTGCCAGCTCCTCTCTGAAGGCTAGTCTGTGCCCCTCCACCTGTTCACTTGGAAATACTCCTACCTCTCTGCTCTCACTCGGGCCCCACATATTCCTGAGGCACGTGGTCAAGCTTATTTGTTGATATGCCTGTTGTTCTACCAACTGTCAGCTCCTTGGAGGCAGGATCTGACTCATCTGTCCATCCCAGTGCTTACCTGGTGCATGTCATAGATGCTTATAGAGTGAAAGAGCAAACAATGACTGCTTCAAGAGTCCCAGCCTTGATGTAGTTAGTGCCTACTCTGTGACAAGTACTATGCCTGTGGGTTGCATGCATCGTCTCATTAAAGTCCTACAAGCCTGCTATGCAGTTTCTCTTACTCCCCACCTTTCAGATAAGGCAAACCAGGGCTCAGGAAACTAACAGTGGTGCCAGGAGTCCAGCTCAGGGGTTCTTTCCCATCACATCTCTTTGCCTCCTCCCTTAAAGTGGCAGATGGAGGAAGTCAGCAGCTCAGAGCGTTTGCTGATCCTAGCCAGCATGGGTGAGCGTTTAGAAGCTGTCTCTTATTTTGCTTTGAGGAAACTCCGCAGGATGAAGTCATAGAGACTGCCTTGATTTTCTGTGATCTCTCCTAGGTGAGGTAGCGTGGAGTCAGGGAAGGAAGGAGGCTGCAGGTCCACCGGGCCAGGGTTCGAATCCTGGCTCTGTCACCACCTGTGTGACTCTGGCAAGGTGTTCAACAGCTCTGTGTCTCTTACAGAGGGATAACCACACCTCCTGCATGGGAGCGAAGAGTCCATCAAAAGTTTCAAGTAGAGGGGTCAGTGCCCAATGAGTGCTGTGTGTATATGGTAGCTGTCTTTAATCTGAAGATGCTGGAGAGTGCTAATGTCACTGCATCCATGGCCCTGGCTGACCCTATCCTCTGGCTTTAGCAAGCATAGGGCATCAGGTCAGCTTAGTCCCCCTGCCTGCAACACCCTCACCCTATCTTACTCAGATGACTTGCTCCTCCATGAGACATCTTCCCTTACCTCTTTCAACCCAGTTGCATGGTTTGGTTGCTGTTTGCTTATTTGGTGATTGATTGGTTGTTGGTTGGTTTGGTTGACTGGTATAAGGGGGATCTTGGAATCCTGACATAAGCCAGGGGTTGACAAATTAGAATCTGTAGGACAAATTTATCCCTCCCTCTGTTTTTGGCCACTAAATAACAAAGATTTTTACATTTTTAAATGGTTAAAAACATCTTTTAAGAGGATACAATTTGGGGATTTCCCTGGGGATCCAGTGGTTAAAACTTCACACTTCCAGTACAAGAGGTGTGGGTTCAATCCCTGGGCAGGGAGCTAAGACCCCACATGGCACACAGCACAGCCAAAAAATTTTTTTAAAAAGAGAAAAAAAAGATTAAAAGAATACCATTTTATGAAAATCACATAAAGTTCGAACTTCAATGTCCATAAAGTTTTATTGGACACAGCCATGCTCATTTGCTTACATTTTGTCTACAGCTGTTTTCTTGTTACAACAGCAGAGGTGAGTAGTTGCAACAAAGACTATATGTACCCTAAAGCCTAAAATATTCTTATCTGGCCCTTCTCAAAAAAAAAAAAAAAGTTTACCCATCTCTGGTATAAGCAAACAGCAGCAGAAATACCCTATCAAACCTCATCCCCTTCCCCGTCTCCACCCTATCCCCCATACAGCCTCAGGTCAGAAATCCTTCCCCATTAACAAACTGCAAATACTCTCTGAGAACTTTACAGAGTACACACCGTTCTTCAGACTTTAATTTTACTGGACAGCACCACACCTGAGCTCAGTCCAGAGGGGAGAAAAAGAAGGTAGATGTAAATGAGGAAGAGAAAGAGAGATAAAGAAGGGAAAGTGGGGGCAGTGAGAAGGGTAAGCAGATTTATAAAGAAATATGTTCCAAACAAGAAAATCTATAAAAAGCCAGGGAAAGGGAAAGGGTTAACAGATGTGTGTAAATTCCCCTACTTTCTCTGCAATTGACACAATCCTATCATCTCTTCTTCAACAAGTTTTGACAAGATGGCAGCAAGGGGCAATAACACCAGTTAGAGAAAATGATTAATTGAGAGACTGTTGTTGACATAACCTGGTATTTATTCAACTAAGGAACTGACCAGCTGACAAAGATGAACTCAAAACCCCTAGTAAAATTTTGCTGTTGCAGCCAATGAGCTAAGGAGTCAGGTGTCTATACCAGAAGTCACTGAATCCCACAAAGAAATAGTAGCAACTTCAGCAGTAAAACCTTAATGTTAAAACATTATAATAATCAATAAGAAAAGCCTATAAGGAATAATAAGACAAGGATATTATTTTTAAAAAATAGAAATTAAAAAGTCTACACATTCACTTAATTAACATAGTTCTTATTTTATTGATAGAAAGAAAAACCCCAGTGATGGTAACACAAAAGAAAATCTGGTTTCATCCCTGGAGCCTATGGAACTCATGGCAAGATTTCTAGACATAGACATGTGTGTGCATGCATGCTAAGCTGCTTCAGTCGTGTCCAACTCTTTGCGACCCTATGAACTGTAGCCCATCAGGCTCCTCTGTCAATGGAATTCTCCAGGCAAGAATACTGGAGTGGGTTGCTGTGCCTTTCCCCAGAGGATCTTCCCAACCCAGGAATTGAACCCATGTCTCTTACATCTAACTGTTGCTTCCTGACCTGCATACAGATTTCTCAAGAGGCAGATCAGGTGGTCTGGTATTCCCATCTCTTTCAGAATTTTCCATAGTTTATTGTGATCTACACAGTAAATCACACACAATCTACACAAAGCCAGTGACTGGCTTTGGCATAGTCAATAAAGCAGAAATAGATGTTTTTCTGGAACTCTCTTGCTTTTTCCATCATCCAGCGGATGTTGGCAATTTGATCTCTGGTTCCTCTGCCTTTTCTAAAACCAGCTTGAACATCAGGAAGTTCACGGTTCACATTTTGCTGAAGCCTGGCTTGGAGAATTTTGAGCATTACTTTACTAGCGTGTGAGATGAGTGCAATTGTGCGGTAGTTTGAGCATTCTTTGGCATTGCCTTTCTTTGGGATTGGGATGAAAACTGACGTTTTCCAATCTTGTGGCCACTGCTGAGTTTTCCAAATTTGCTGGCATATTGAGTGCAGCACTTTCACAGCATCATCTTTCAGGATTTGGAATAGCTCCACTGGAATTCCATCACCTCCACTAGCTTTGTTCGTAGTGATGCTTTCGAAGGCCCACTTGACTTCACATTCCAGGATGTCTGGCTCTAGGTCAGTGATCACACCATCATGATTATCTGGGTTGTGAAGCTCTTTTTTGTACAGTTCTTCTGTGTATTCTTGCTACCTCTTCTTAATATATTCTGCTTCTGTTAGGTCCATACCATTTCTGTCCTTTATCGAGCCCATCTTTGCATGAAATGTTCCTTTGGTATCTCTGATTTTCTTGAAGAGATCCCTAGTCTTTCCCATTCTGTTGTTTTCCTCTATTTCTTTGCATTGATCACTGAAGAAGGCTTTCTTATCTCTTCTTGCTATTCTTTGGAACTCTGCATTTAGATGTTTATATCTTTCCTTTTCTCCTTTGCTTTTCGCTTCTCTTCTTTTCACAGCTATTTGTAAGGCCTCCCCAGACAGCCATTTTGCTTTTTAGCATTTCTTTTCCATGGGGATGGTCTTGATCCCTGTCTCCTGTACAATGTCACGAACCTCATTCCATAGTTCATCAGGCACTCTATCTATCAGATCTAGGCCCTTAAATCTATTTCTCACTTCCACTGTATAATCATAAGGGATTTGATTTAGGTCATACCTGAATGGTCTAGTGGTTTTCCCTACTTTCTTCAATTTCAGTCTGAATTTGGCAATAAGGAGTTCATGGTCTGAGCCACAGTCAGCTCCTGGTCTTGTTTTTGCTGATTGTATAGAGCTTCTCCATCTTTGGCTGCAAAGAATATAATCGATCTGATTTCGGTGTTGACCATCTGGTGATGTCCATGTATAGAGTCTTCTCTTGTGTTGTTGGAAGAGGGTATTTGCTATGACCAGTGCATTTTCTTGGCAAAACTCTATTAGTCTTTGCCCTGCTTCATTCCGTGTTCCAAGGCCAAATTTGCCTGTTACTCCAGGTGTTTCTTGACTTCCTACTTTTGCATTCCAGTCCCCTATAATGAAAAGGAACAGTTAGAACTGGTCATGGAACAACAGACTGGTTCCAAATAGGAAAAGGAGTACGTCAAGGCTGCATATTGTCACCATGTTTATTTAACTTATATGCAGAGTACATCATGAGAAATGCTGGACTGGAAGAAACACAAGTTGGAATCAAGATTGCTGGGAGAAATATCAATAACCTCAGATATGCAGATGACACCACTCTTATGGCAGAAAGTGAAGAGGGGCTAAAAAGCCTCTTGATGAAAGTGAAAGTGGAGAGTGAAAAGGTTGGCTTAAAGCTCAACATTCAGAAAACGAAGATCATGGCATCTGGTCCCATCACTACATGGGAAATAGATGGAGAAACAGTGGAAACAGTGTCAGACTTTGTTTTTCTGGGCTCCAAAATCACTGCAGATGGTGACTGCAGCCATGAAATTAAAAGACGCTTACTCCTTGGAAGGAAAGTTATGACCAACCTAGATAGCATATTCAAAAGCAGAGACATTACCAACAAAAGTTCGCCTAGTCAAGGCTATGGTCTTTCCTGTGGTCATGTATGGATGTGAGAGCTGGACTGTGAAGAAGGCTGAGCACCAAAGAATTGATGCTTTTGAAGTGTGGTGTTGGAGAAGACTCTTGAGAGTCCCTTGGACTGCAAGGAGATCCAACCAGTCCATTCTGAAGGAGATCAGCCCTGGGATTTCTTTGGAAGGAATGATGCTAAAGCTGAAACTCCAGTATTTTGGCCACGTCATGCGAAGAGTTGACTCATTGGAGAAGACTCTGATGCTGGGAGGGATTGAGGTCAGGAGGAGAAGGGGACGACAGAGGATGAGATGGCTGGATGGCATCACTGACTTGATGGGTGTGAGTCTGAGTGACCTCCGGGAGCTGGTGATGGACAGGGAGGCCTGGCGTGCTGCAGTTCATGGGGTCGCAAAGAGTCGGACACGACTGAGCGACTGATCTGATCTGATCTGATCTCTTACATCTACCTATAGTGACAGGTGGGTTCTTTACCACTAGTGCCACCTGGAAAGCCCAAGCATACACATAGGGATTGTTAAAAAGCAGAATAAGTATAGCAAGGCATTTCTCCTTTTTAAGACAGAGACCAGAGATAAAGATCCTAAAAGCACAAGTGTTTGCCAAAGTCAAGTCCCAGTGGGCTTTGTTTTTTTCCAAGTAGGTACTTGATACAGAGGAGAGATTTAATCTAAATAGAATTCACTGAGGGATGTGGAAAGCTAAAAAAGTCTCATTTTCTCACCTTCAAGGAACTTGCTAGTAGTAAAAGAAGATAAAAAGGAGAAAGCAGAAAAGCAAAGCAGTATAAGCAGGAAGATACATGCACTCCAGTGTTTACCACAGCACTATTTACCATACCCAGGACATGGAAGCAACCTAAATGCCCATCAACAGATGAGTGGATAAAGAAAGAGTGGTACATATAGAATGTTATTCAGCCATTAAAAAGAACAGAATAATACCATTTACAGCAACAAGACAGACCTAGAAGTTGTCATGATGAGTGAAGTAACTCAGACAAAGAAACACAAATATCATATGATATCACTTATATGTGGAATATTAAAAATGGTACAAATGAACTTATCTACAAAACACAAATAGAGGTGTAGAAAACAAACTTACAGTTACCAGAGAGTAAGCAGGGAAGGAGGGATAAATTAGAAGTTTGGGATTGACACATACTTATTACTGTATATAAAACAGATAACTAATAAGCACCAACTGTATAGCACAGGGAACACCACTCACTACTCTGTAATGGCCCATACGGGAAAAGAATCAGAGAATATATATATATATGAACTAATTCACTTTGCAGTATATCTGAAACTAACACAGCATTGTAAATCAACTGTATCTCAATAAAAAGTATTTTTAAAGAAGGAAATACAAGCAAAAAGACGAGCATGCTGTTTGCAACACTGTCCATGCCCTGGTTCATTCAGCGTGTGCTTGTGTTCTGGCTCTCCCGATCCAGAGGTCCTTCATCTCCCATTTAGAAGCATTTGTTCACAAGTTTATGCAAAACCTGTAAAAGGCACCCCAGTAGTTGATTTCTACCAACTGGATAGCAAAAGGGGGAAGAGGAAAATTAAACCCTTTCTAATCAGCACTTCTCCAAACTGCCAAGGTCACAAAAAAAAAACAAAACAAGCTAGTCCGAGAAACTGTCACAGCCTTGAGAAGCTTAAGAACCCACAGCAACTAATTGTATCACCGTGTCATGGATGGGGTCCTGGAACGGAAACAGGATATTGGGTAAAAACAAAAGAAATTCAATTAAAGTATGAACTTTGATTAATAGCATATTAATATTCATTGATGGTGACAAATCTATCACAGTAACAGAAGATGCTAATACGGAAGAAAACTGTGCAGAGTCTATGGCGGCTCTGTGTGGCACCTTCACAACTTTTCTGTAAATCTAAACCTGATCTGAAAAGTAAGGTTCATTTTCCCAAAGAAGGAATTATTCATTCAGTGAACATTTAGAAAATGACTCTGAGTCAGGCACTCTGCCATGCGTCTCACTTGAAGCCTGAGTTTGCATCCTCCGAAATTTCCAATTGTCTCATCACAGGAAAGGTTAAAGGAGTCATCTGTCCCCTTGACCCTGCAATTAACCAATGTCAGTGTTTTACAAAAGATGATTAATTCACTGTGAGATTTAATGGGTGTTAAAGAGGGGAGAACAAAAGGGGTAGTCTTTCGTTCAACAAATTTCAGAAAAATTGTTGTTTCGTCACTAAGTCAAATCTGACTCTTGTGCAACCCCATGAACTGTATAGCCCGCCAGGCTCCTCCATCTAAGGCATTTTCCAGGCAAGAATCCTGGAGTGGGTTGCCATTTCCTTCTCCTAGATATCTTCCTGACCCAGGGATTGAACCCTTGTCTCCTTCATTGGCAGGCCAATTCTTTACTACTGAGCAATGTGGGAAGCCCTCAGAAAAATTAGATTAAAGCAAATAAACACATTTGTTTATAGAACCTCTCAGAGCCTTGATTTTGCTTATGCATATTGTAACTATCCCCCCAAAATCTATATAATGCAACATGTCCCCAGCTTATTTGACAGTGAAACTTTTCTTATTGCAGAACCCTTTTGGGGACTAAATTCCTCTTGATCATACTTTGGAAAGCACTGTGCAACCTAAAAAGAAGATTGAAATAGCTGAAAACTGCTGAAGGAGAGGCTTGGCACGGTGAGTTTAGCACAAACACAATGAAAATGATCTCATCAGTCATTACTGATTCTTAATTGGTTGCCTCAGGGATCTCAAGAGCCAAAAATTTTGCCAAGCTAATTGCTGAAAATTTTTCGTTTCATGCTCAAGGCCTTAAACAAGAGCCTAATGGACTGTGTATCTTGTTAAATGTAACTGCATAAGTAAACTATTAACATTAGACTCAGTGGATGTCCTCCATGGCTAAACAAAAGGCATTTGTAACTCAATTCTTTGAAAAGTTACACAAATTTGAGTGGGCAATGAATATTTGGTCAAGATTAGTTAATGCCGAAATGAATAAATCCTCCCTGTTTTGGGGAACAAAGACAATTCGGTTGCATATAGCTGCAGACATTCTAATGTACCTTGGACAGCTAGAATCTTAAGAACTTATATATGGAAATTGTACATTTTATTCCTTCAGACATGCAACTTTCTGAATCTAAATTACATTTTAATTTAATCAGTTTGGGCAGTTGCATCTCTTCTGCAGAGATTAAAATAATAATAGGCTCAGACCTGGCAGAGTTTTCTTGCAAATTTGTTTCAAAATATAACAGATGACAGGCAATAAGAAGTGAATCTTGACAACACAGGCTTTGTTATGGGATACAGATGTAGCATTTTTACCAGCCTCTGACTGCTTTTAGCACAATCCTTGAAGAATTGGAAAAATCTTGCTTGAGATGCATAAAAGTGGCAGAAAA
This sequence comes from Tragelaphus eurycerus, assembly GCA_935064755.1. NCBI lineage: Eukaryota > Metazoa > Chordata > Mammalia > Artiodactyla > Bovidae > Tragelaphus > Tragelaphus eurycerus. The sequence goes on along the minus strand of CAKXYN010000035.1, from coordinate 11,166,497 downwards.
GTAACTGTTAAGGAAACAGGAAAAACTGTGATAGTAGAATAAAGTAAGGAATCAGAATTCAGCAGAAAGAGTGTGATAGAGATGGCAGGTGAAAGAGATCGATTTGAATCCTAGGTCCATCCCATTGAAGCTGAGTTATCTTGGACAAGTGAATTTTGGAACTGCAGCTTCCTTATCAGAAAAACGGGAACAATAATGTCACCTTTGCACAGTTCTTGTAAATAACAGAGATAGTGTCTGCAAAGTGCCTTTTTCAGTACTCAACACCTACTATACCCTTGATAAATGTTAATTCTAATAAGAAAATTCTCTGCTCAATCTTAAATGGCAGAGGGTTTAGCAAGGATTCAAGTGAGTACTGGAGCATCACCACAGAATAACTGGAAACCACATTTATAAGAAGCAGAGGAGGGAAAATTTTTTAGGCCAGCTAAAAATGAATGCTGTATGGAAAGAATAGCTTGATTTGCATCAGCAGAGGCTATTTGGAAGGCAGGCAAGACATAAACTTTTAGCCTTTTGGCATATCTGAACTCAATTACAGTGGATCTGCTTGGGTCAGCTTTGTCAAATGGGCTTCTCTGTACACCTCACTTCAAAACCTTCTAAAACCAGTACTTTTCTAGACTCAAACAAGAAAACTATTGGATCCTCAAAAATGAGACAACGAAAGGGAAGCAAGAAAATGTTTGCATATTCAAATCAGCAAAGCGTTATTCTTCTCTTGGCTAACAGGGAAGCTTCTTCACAGGACCACTGAGAGGACTCCCTCCTTTCCTGATGGCAAAGTTTACGCTTAAAGCTGCCCAAATGTAAAGACAATGATGAACAGCAGTTCCTGCAGATACAGCACCAAATGAGGGAAAGGGTGAATTTTATGGTACGTGAATTATGGTATTGAATTGTATCTCAATAAAGATGTTACTAAAAAAATATTCAGAGAATCATAAGTAGTAGATCTGCCACAATTAAGTAAAACTAGGTTTTTCAATAACAGTTTATATATATTGAGTGCTTATTAAGGACCAGAAATTTTCTAAGTATTCTCCATGTATTAATTCATCTGATCCTTGCAATTACCCTGTAAGGTAAGCACTCTTAGCCCCCACAGATAAACCGTGGCTCGCTTCATATCACACAGTAGTAAATGGCAGAACTGCGATCAGAACTTGGGCCATCTAAATCCAGAGCCCTATTTCTTAACTAACTCACCACTTATGATCTTAACCACCATACATACTATGCCATGCTGCTTTCTTGAATATATGGACTCCATTACTAGAACACAGGTGTTTGGAATCCAATTCAAATACTACTATATATTCTAACAAAGAACTGCGGGGTAAGAGGAAATTAGTATTTAACTCCATATAGCTGTGTATTTGGCAGAACTAAATAATATAATCAAGAATAATCAGCCTACAGTCAAAGCCTGGTTTGACAAAATATGAGAGGTTATAAAATAGAGCAAGTCATTACAGACAAAAACCCCTTCCTCCCGGGCTGATAGATGTTTGTCATTCTGCCGTATGCCCAGTTAAATTTTTATCAAGAAGAAAAATGATGCAATCAGAGAAGATGATAAATTACACATCTTGTAAACATTTAGTAGCCTAAACTAAGTGATTTAGCATCAAGATAAAATATAAATATCTTCAATAACCACTGACGTATAACTGCCATTAGAATTTCATCATGTGAAAAAAAAAGGACCTTTTTCCTTTGCTTCTATTTAGTTAGCTAATCTAGTGGGGAAAATTGAAGTCTAAAGGCGAAATGAAGGAAGATTTCAATAGCTTTTATTTTTTGTCTTCACAAAATTAAAGGCATATCATCTGTTAAATGGGACACAAAAGAATAAGGTAGTAACAGTTCATGCTTTATCGTAATGGTGATATTTCTTTGCTCTTTTGTTTTAAAATTAAGTTCAAGCGTCCCACTCGACTAACAGTCACACACCTAATATTTTGTGCCTTATAGGCTGCATGAAGTATAGTCTTTTCAAAGATTGATGGTGCTGTTTATATCCTAAAAGTTTCCTACGTACAAGGACATATTATCACTTTCTCCCTGTGCCAAGATTTCATAGGCTACCAGGACAGTAGGGTGGAGTAAAAACTACATCAGAAGAGCTGGCTAGCTGGCTTGGAGGTATACCTGGGTTAGAGTCCACATTATAAACAAGAGCAGTATGCCTGTGAACTTCTCTCAAGGACACGGAAAGAAGAAAATATGGCAACAAGCTACTTACTGATTGAGCTTCTTCCATTGCTTTTTTCCAGATCTCTCTTATCCAAAACCCCAGGCTTCATCTCTAGCGAGATGCATTTCTGAGGCCTTCCGACATCTGTTCTACCCTTCACCACCTCTGAGCCTTGATCCCAGCTGCCCAGATCCATGGAGAACTCGTCGTCTTTCTACTAAGCCCCATCTCCCCATCACCACCTTCAACACATACACACATGCACATTCTGTGCTTTTTCTTCTTCAACTCACCACTGAGCTCACTTAATTCCAGGAATTTATCACTAGCTATCTCTCTCATTCATTTATTTGATAATTTTGTTCAACCAAAATCCTCTCATTTAGAACAAAAACTATGTGCCAAACATTTCAAAAGCAACCTTTAAATGACATTTCTTCTAAGCAGTTTGACAACTACCATGGCGAACGTGCACATTTATATGATAACTCTGTCACACTCTCTGTCCGGGAACTAGATAGATAGAGGCTTGCTGGATCGTTGTATCCTCAAGCCCTCTGGACTCTGGCGCACAACTGGTAATAAATTCGAGTTAACCTACGAAAAGACCGGTGCTGCCAAGAGCAGCTATTCTAGCTACACATCACAGCAAGAGAAAGTAAATGCACTTTGTCTCACATTTCTGAGCCATGCTGATCCAGCCGACTTTTGACTCATCCTCCTCACCCAAACAAACACGGAACATTTATCCCCAACACACAACCACATACCCCACTCAACTTCGGCCAAAAAGAGGAACTCTGAAGTACAGAATGCTAGTTTGTCGTTTAATGGACTTCTTGTTAACTGTGAATTAAAATGACGTCTTAGAACATAGAGACAAGGAGACAGGTTTTGAGTCCCAGATCTGCCAAAAATCAGCTGTGACACCCTGGGCTAGCCACAGCTTTTTGGATCTAATGTCCTCATCTTTAAGATGAAAATGCTTTCAGAGGCTTCTTGAGAGCATGAAATAAGGGGCCACTATAAGAAAGTGCTTGGAAAATGACAGAGGTCTCCAGAAATGTTGATGAACCTCTTGCTGCTGTTCGAAAAACCCATAGCATCTTTTAAACCTGATTCCACGTTGATGACTCGGACCTTTAATCCTTGCCAATCAGCACTAGAATTTAAAATCAAACTTCGCAAAAGACAATCATGGCTGGTCTTCATTGCAGCCACTCCTGCCTCAACCCCCCTGCAATCAGTCTTCCATTCTCATTCAGCTGTACCCTGCAAGGCAGCCATGAACTTGACTGGCCAAGTCTGAGAACTTTCTTCCTTGCCCGTCTACCAGTCACTTAATGCTTTCGGTCAATTTCTCTTTCTCCACCTCAGAGACACGACAACAGGCTGCTTTTTCTTGGACTTCTCAGATTCACCTTCTCAAGTCTTCATCTGCCTTTTTTTCTCTTTCCACCTCAAGTCTGTGGCAGTCTTCCATGTCCTGATGGCCATTCACCTCGTAGCCTGCCCACTCTCACCGCACGGCCTCACCCACTGTCATGGCTTCAGTGACCACTGTCTAAGCAAGTGACCCCCATTCATAGCGTCAGTCCTAATAGCCTTCCATGCCTGCTGGATGCTTCCACATGGATGGCCTACCAACCCCTTGCCCTTGTCACATCTAAACCAGAACTTACTCGTTCTCCCCCATACTGACTCTTCTTTCTGCTTTCTCTCTCCCTCTTCCCTCATGTGGAGTTTAATCCCTTGATTCTGGCAGTTCTTTCCAAATACCTTGGGCATGTCCTAGTTGCTTCCTTGGCAGAGTTTTGCATCTGTCTTGGCCCCAGAGTGGGCTGTCCTTATTGACAAAAGAGGGAAGTACACTTTTGATTTGTGACCTGGTTTAATTACATACTAGCTTTTAAAATTTCTGAGAAAAATCTTCTAGGTGACAAATTTCCGATAAACATGCTTTTATCCATTGTCTTAGGTGCTAGATTTGAATTTATTATGATGATTGAGAGTAAAAAGAGAGACTAAAACATTATATAATATGTGGTTTTCGTATCAGCAGACTGGGGATGATAATGGTTTTCCCCCAGGTATTCATGGCAAAGGTTTTCCAGTTTTGTAAATTTTTGTGCTGTGCTTGGTCACTCAGTTGTGTCTGACTCTTTGCGACCCCCTGTACTATAGCCCACCAGGCTCCCCTCTCCATGGAGATTCTCCAGGCAAGAATACTGGAGTGGGTTGGCCTGCTCTCCTCCAGGGGATCTTCCCAACCCAGGGATGGAACCCAGGTTTCCCACATTGCAGACAGATTTACCATCTGAGTCACCAGGGAAGCCTTTGTAAACTTCTACTCAATCCAAATTGATGGCTAATTCAAAGTGGGGTTCCAGAGTCCAGGTCTTACAGATGGGGTCTGTTTTACTCCTAGGTGTCTAGGGACCCAGTACCCCCCACAAAATTCATACCCAGTCACCCACCTCGGTGTCCCTGCCTAGTGAGCACACCAACCCCAGTGAAGCATTTCTTTTTTCCACCATATGCAACCCACCCATCTGCTCTGTTGTATTTCTGGAACACCTTCCAGGTGTCCCTGCTGCCATCAAACCCCTGCCTTCTGCCCCAGAGAGAAGGAACATGCCTGTAGTTCTATTCAAGAACCAGAACTTCAAATGCCCCCAAAGAATGCATGAGGGTTTGATAGGGTCATTTTGAATATGTCATTTGATTCTGTCCACATTTTAACATTTGCCCCCCATTTTGTAACCCTAAAAGGTAAATCATATAACTTTCAGCCCCTCTTGATTACTAAACCATGTGCACCTTGTTACACTTCTCCTGAAGGAGAAATTTTGGCCCACAGACCATCTACTGCTTCCTTCTCTCCCTCCAGCTCTTCTCCCAGAGGATCTCTCCAAGCTTAATGAATAAATTCAGCCCCAAGACATTTGCCCCCTCTTTTTAGAGTCTCTCATTATAGCTGCCTTTCACCTAAACTTTTACGACAACAACAAAATGTCATGATACTCCAATTCATTTGCTCCCAGAAACTCTGTCCAGCAAACTGACACTGTTGAACTAACTGAAGATGCCTGTCTCTCTAATGTGTATTCTTGGACTATTGCTCCATCACTGTCAACTCCTTTGTGTAGATTTTTATTCAGAATCGTAGGCCTCGCTGCCAAAATATCAACAGCAACACTGAGACATAGTCTATCTGCCAACAACAAAGGAGGCTCATAGGGAAGGAGGACGGACCGTCAGGAAACAGAAAAGTCCCTGGGTGGACTTGCTTCCACTTGGAGAACAGCCTGAGTCGGGACAGACAATCACAAGGGGGTTAACTGGGGCACCAGCGGGAGGGATCTCCTTCCATACAAATTCACAAAGATGTTTATGCCCCAGTTGCCATGGGAAACTTTTACTTATTTCTTTGACCTGGTTTTCAGTTTACCTTTCTACCTGGTCTATAGCCTCCGTATTCAAAAGCTCAGGGCAATTCCATTTTATTCAGGGCAAGGAATGATCTTTCAGGACTACTTCTAGATGAGAGTCAGGAGCGGTGGGAAGAGTTCTCCTTTTTCCTCTCTCATCTTCCCACTCTTCCCCACACATCCCTGGGGTCCTCCTGACTGAAGTCGAATTATCCTATCAGCTCTTGAGCCTTGAGCATGGTCAGACAGGTTTTGCACTATGTTAAAAGTGAAACATCGTGAGAAGAGATACACATTAAATCTTATTAACTAGTCATTTGCATTTTGATAAAAAAAAATTTGTATTTCTTTTCTTCTTTCCCACAGAGCAAGTTTTAAGAAAAGAGAGCAAATGGATCATAAACACTGAGGAAGAACAAGTTTCATGGAAGAATCTAGAGTCCAAGTACCTACATTACAATCTAGCCAAAAGCGGGATCGCAGGGATTCCTTTTTTCCAGTTCTGCCACATCCCCTTGGTCCCACTTGGTCCCCAAAAGACAAAGAGCTCACTGCTCTCATCACAATCTACGACACGGGAGGAAGGAAAAATAAGTGGATTGCAAGTGGGGAGCCAAAAAGAGATCAAGTCAGAGGTTTGGGCTGAGGTGCAGTTCCTTAAATGTAACCTTATCTTCTTATTAGTCAATAATCTGGTGCAAGTTCATGTTTTCAACCAGTTTTTGTTGTCAGAGTTACAGAAACCAAGTGATGTACAACAAACGCACAGTGGTTCTTGGAGTGAAAAGGGGAAGGAGGAAGTAGCCCAGGGGCCATCATCTTGGGACATTGAGTTTGATTTTTGATTAAAACTTGGCACAGAGATTTCTGAAAAGTGAACGGAAAAACAGCCATTTCAGGACTGCAGGCAGTTTTCAGTCTTATGAACAAGGAGATCTACAGGAGCCAATCAGGGCAGGCTATATAATGTGCAGGGCCCAGTGCAAACTGCAAGTGCAGGACCATTGTTCATTAATTCATAAAAATTCCAAAATGGTGACAGCAGAGCATTAAAACAAACACTCCTTCTAAGCACAGACCCCTGTGGAATTGCACAGGGGACAGTCACATGGGGCCAATTCATTATTCGAATGTGGAGTGTAGAACCTCTTCTCATATGGAAATGGTTGTGGCATGATTCCGAGTAGCTAAACTGCTCTCTGTAAGAATATGACTTTCATAAAGGCAGAAAGCTGGACTGTTTGACTTACCACCACATCCCTGAATACAGAGTAGGTGCTCACCAAATATTTGTTGGCGGAGGGGGGAAATGAGCAAATGAACATAAAATAATTTATATGCAATAGGTAGATGCATCGTTACAGATTTGTGTCTGCTTTCAACTTTCCTCTGCAAGAAACTGACCCATTCATTTCAGTTCAGTCACTCAGTCGTGTCTAACTGTTTGCAACCCCTTGGACTGCAGGATGCCAGGCCTCCCTGTCCATCATCAACTCCCAGACTTTACTCAAGCCCATGTCCATTGAGCCAGTGATGCCATCCAACCATCTCATCCTCTGTCATCCCCTTCTCCTCCCATCTTTAATCTTTCCCAGCATCAGGGTCTTCTCAAATGAGTCAGTTCTTTGCATCAGGTGGCCAAAGTATTGGAGTTTCAGTTTCAGCATCAGTCCTTCCAATGAGTATTCAGGGCTGATTTCCTTAAGGATGGACTGGTTGGATCTCCTTGCAGTCCAGGGGACTCTCAAGAGTCTTCTCCAACACCACAGTTCAAAAGCATCAGTTCTTTGGAGTGCAGCCTTTTTTACAGTCCAATTCTCACATCCATACATGACTATTGGAAAAACCATAGCTTTGACTAGACAGACTTTTGTTGGTAAAGTAATGTCTCTGCTTTTTAATATGCTGTCTAGGTTGGTCATAGCTTTTCTCCCAAGGAGCAAGCACCTTCCAATTTCATGGCTGCAGTCACCATCTGCAGTGATTTTGAAGCCCTCCAAAGCAAAATCTGTCACTGTTTTCACTGTTTCTCCATCTATTTGCCATGAAGTGATGGGCCCAGATGCCATGATCTTCGTTTTCTGAATGTTGAGCTTTAAGTCAACTTTTTCAATTTCCTCTTTCACTTTCATCAAGAGGCTCTTTAGTTCTTCTTCACTTTCTGCCATAAGGGTGGTGTCATCTTCATATCTGAGGTTATTGATATTTCTCCCAGCAATCTTGAGTCCAACTTGTGCTTCCTCCAGCCCAGCGTTTCTTATGATGTACTCTGCATATAAGTTAAATAAGCAGGGTGACAATATACAGCCTTGACGTACTCCTTTCCCTATTTGGAACCAGTGTGTTGTTCCATGTCCAGTTCTAACTATTGCTTCCTGACCTGCATACAGATTTCTCAAGAGGCAGGTCAGGTGGTCTGGTATTCCCATCTCTTTAAGAATTTCCCACAGTTTATTGTGATCAGGCGGATGTTTGCAATTTGATCGATCTCTGGTTCCTTTGCCTTTTCTAAAACCAGTTTGAACATCTGGAAGTTCACGGTTCATGTACTGTTGAAGCCTGGCTTGGAGAACTTTGAGCATTACCTTACTACCCATGAGTACAGCCATTGCCCATGTTTATGGATATTCTTTAGGAAACATCTTCTAGAGAAAACCAAATAACTGTTCATGTTAAAGGGTTTGAGATAATCTGAGCACGGGTGGTTCCCTGGAGTTGAGAGTGTAGCCCCAGGTGAGAGCAGGCTCTTCTTCTCACTCCTAAAAGGAACCCAGAGCCTTTCTTTCACCTCTACTGTTAGAAGCATCAGGAGCGGTTCTTGGGACATTAGTACAGTAACAGGCTTAAGATGATGGGCACTGCAGTCAGACTAGCTTCATTATTACCTTATTGGGCAAGTTACTTAATCTTTCAGTACCTCAGCTTTCAAGTGTATAAAAAGGAGGGATAGTAGACTGCCGTCTTCACAGGTCTGCTTAAAGTATCAAAGCAGTGTTACGTAGCAGGCCCTTAGAACAGTGCCTGGAACATGGTGAGTGCTATCTAAGTATCTGCTGCTTGCTATAACCCTTTTTGGAAGGACACCATCGCCTACGGCAATAGTGAGGCCCCTTCACTTTGGGAAGGTCATGTACTGACCGCTATATTTAAAATGGATAACCAACAAAAACCTATTGTATAGCACATGGAACTCTGCTCAGTGTTATGTGCCAGCCTGGATGGGGGCTTGGGGGCAGGGAAACCCAGCACATAAGCTTAACACATATACTCTGAACACAGCTAACCAATGTAGTTACTATTTTAATTTGCAGGGGGGGGAAAAATACTTGGAAGAAAATGTCATGTAATTTAAAAATAACAAAGTCTATGGATTTTACAGAAATTTTTGCAGCTATTCAAGAGCAGGAAGACTGAATGCTGAAAGCTGGGACGGGTCTTACTCTCCCAAGAGAAATAAGATCCTAAGAAGAAAACAAATGATGGTTCTTAGATGGAAGTGTTAAATTATCTCTCTGCCATTTCAAAATAAGGAGAAAGCAGATAAAATATCATCTATATATAATTTACCGGAGAAGGCAATGGCACTCCACTCCAGTACTCTTGCCTGGAGAATCCCAGGGACGGGGAAGCCTGGTAGGCTGCCGTCTATGGGGTCACACAGAGTCGGACACGACTGAAGTGACTTAGCATAGCATAGCATAGCACATATAATTTACATATAGCTACAAGGTATAGTGAAAGCATTAGTAAGAGATGTGAAAATGTTAGATTAGGAGAGGACAAATGATTTAAAATCTGCAGTTACCACCAACTGTGTGTGTGTTTCTGGTGTGTATTCTCCTGTGATCTAGAGCAGTCCTGTCAAGAACGCTTCCCAAGGCTGGGGACTTCTTTCCCTGGTAGTATGGAAGGCTGAGGGCTGGACTAACTGAGGATGCAGGGTTTGCACTCTAGCACCAATCGCCTGGACTGCCTGGAATACACGTCTTTTCATTCTCCATGTGGGAAACTCCTACACATCTTTCAGGACTCAACCCAAAGGCTGCCTCCTCTGGGAAGCCTTCAAGGAAAGACTCTCAGGGAAAGTCTGAGTTCTCATACCCTTCACTTATAGCTCTTTTATAGTATGTTTGCTGTTTCATAATTTTGGTTTTGCATACATGGTTCTCTGACGGAAGTATAACTTTCTTGAAGGCAAGGGTACCTGCTATCTTTATTTCTCGGGCACCTAGCACAGTATTTGACTGATTAAATGATTAAATTGAATGAAGGAGCTATGTCACCATAGGCAACTAGGTACTTTTTGGTACTGCATTTTCTTCATCTGTAAAAGGAAGCCATTTGTCTTTTTTCTCAAATTCCCATTCAGTTCAGATGCTCCTTGAATATAAAATATTTAGTTACAGATGTTCCATCCAGCCATTCTCTAGGGGTGGGGCAGATAGAGTCACCTCTGTGATCTGCCATCTCCCTTTTGTACCCTCTCCACGCATCTGATTCCCCTACACATCCCAGATATGACTCCTTTTCTACAGACCCTTGCACGCAGCTGCTTATCAGTAGTGTCAAGGTTAAGACCACAGATCCTGGAGACAGACTGAGAAGTGAAAGTGAAAGTCTCTCGGTCCTGTCTGACTCGTTGCAATCCCATAGACTGTACAGTCCATGGAGTTCTCCAGGCCAGAATACTGAAGTGGATAGCCTTTCCAGGGGAATCTTCCCAACCCAAGGATGGAACCCAGGTCTCCTGCACTGCAGGCAGATTCTTCACCAGCTGAGTCACAAGACAGCCTGTCTGAGTTCAAATACTGGTCCTAGCCACTTATTAACTATGTAACCCTGGGAATGTTATTTATCCTCTCAGTTTCCTAATTTTAAAATAGAGATGATGATGATGGTGATGATAATAATAAATGACATCTACCCCACAGGGTGTCTAGGACAGCTTCTGATCAATCAGAACGGATGCCAGCCTTAAACAACCAGCACAGCTATCCTGGACATGGGACTTCACCCTTGCCGGAGTCTGTCGTGAGACTTGTTTTAGAGAATGGGGTGGGGGGAGTGAAGCTTTTAGTAAAAGATACTACTGTTGATATTTTCGATAAGGCAGAGGGGGAGGCATGATTCAAGTCAAGTCCAGGCCCTAGAACCCTAACCCCAAGACAGGTTTCCAAGCACTGTTGATTTCACAGGCAATAAAATAGTGAGATCAGGCTGTTCTTTCTGGTTTGTGAGCAGAATATATGTCTACTTTTTATTACAAAATAATATTGGGTGATTTCTCAAGAGTTATGTTTCTCTGATCATATCTGAAACTTAAGAAATTGTTATTGTTAATAAAATATACTTAATAATAGAGTAACCCTTCTCTATATTTTTTCCTATAAATTATTTCTTAAGATTCTCATAAGCCTGTGAGGTGAATAGAGAAGTTATTATCTGTTTCATTAAAATAGTGATCACTAATCTATTGCATATAAGAGTGTTAAACATGTAAGATTTTTGGCAATTCTTTGGAAACTTACATGGACATTGATGAAATAGTAATATTCTCTGGAAAGGTAAGACAGTAACTCAGATTTTCTCCATCAATTTCTTGGAATTTAATTGTAAATCTCAGATGATTTTAGAGTCTAATAACTTATACTAAATGGATCCATAGCTTAGAAATTGCTGCTGTCACAGATAATCTATTACTTCACTTACTCCAAGAATATGAGGTAAGTGACTTTTTAAATTCATAGAGCAGAGCAGAAATAGACATGCCAAGTTCATAGATTAGATATAAAATGATATAGCAGCATCCCTTTGAAATACAAAGCTATTAAGAGCTCTGTAGACCATCTTTCCTCTGTGGAAATGAGCATGATGCTCAGTCACAAATTAGAATTCCACTTAACAGAATACATGGTGCAGAATGAATAATCTTCACTCAAGCAGTCGACAATTATACTCTCAATCCTCTCTCGCTGTTCATTATATTATTACAGACTTGACTTTCAAGAGGAGTGCTTGACAAGAGTTAAAACTAATACCTTAAAAATGTGAGTTTGGGTACAGATAGAGATCCATGGAATAGATATTAACATATAATAACTGGATCTTCTGTCTTGTAGTCTAGCTAAGTGTTTATTTGCTGGTGATCTTATCTGACAAGTCCAGAGAAACAGAGTGGTGTCAACTCATCACTAAATGCACTTCTTGTGATGCTTTTTTATTCCTGAGAGCAAATGAGGTAAGCAAGCTTTTTTTACTGAACAGATTGATGGAATAACATTTTGGAAAAATTATAGGGAGTAAGCAGATGGGAAATGGGGGAAAAGTCACATGGGTAGGAAAAGCCGTGAGTTTTCACCACAAAACTATAAGACATAAAGGACAGTTCTTTGGGGAACTCCATAGGTCACTTGATTCAACAACAGTGATGCATTTTTGTTCCAGCAAAGGTTCCAAACTTCGGGAGTACAGGGAGTTTTATGACATATGGCTCTCGGTACCAGCTGTGACAGAGAAAGAGGGCTGTTGACAGAATAAGTCTGACTAAGATAATGAGATCCTTAGCTGGCGGCATCTAATAGCCTCACAGGAAATTCTAAGGTGGAAGTCAGCCAACAAGCCCATCTTCATTTGCCCTTCCCTTTGAGTTGGCACAAACAGTAGACACTTACTTATTTTTCTGAAAAATTAATTCCTTTAAAAATGTTTAATGGGAGCATTTCACATGATAGTCCAGCCTGTATTTCAAATTAGGTAAAAGCTTTAAAATAACGCCTTATCTTGCTGGCTTATTACCTCCCCTGCTTATCCTCATTATCTCATGCACAGCATTATGTCATGACGACGAAAGGTGGAGGGAACATTCAAGAACGGAAACCATTTGTGATGGGAGTGCAGGAGAGAAATGCCCCACAGGGAACTCTGAGTTCATGTAGAGAATGATGGTTAAGTGGCTAGGATCAGGCCACAGATGGTCTCTCATCAGGAGTGCCAGGGATTGAATTGTTGTGCCCTCTCCAAATCCACGGATTGAAGTCCCAACCCCCAACACAATGGAGGTGGAGCCTTTGGGAGATAATCAGGCCACTGTCGTTTGAGTCTCCATAAATAGGATCAGTGCCCTTACAAAAGAAGCCAAGAAAACACTCTTGCCATTCACTTCCCCTATGTGAGGTTACAGGGAAAAGGCAGCCCCTAAGGAGACAATTGGGCTTCCCAGGTGATGCAGAGGTTAAGAATCTGCCCGCCAAAGCAGGAGATACAAGAGCAGGATCCCTGGGTCAGGAAGATCCCCTGAAGGAGGGCATGGCAACCCACTCCAGTATTCTTGCCTGGAGAATTTCTTGGACAGAGGAGCCTGGCCGGCTACAGTCCCTGGAGTCACAAAGAGTCAGAGACGACCGAGAAATTAAAAAATGAGACAATGAGCTCTTGACAGTGAAAGCGTTAGTCGCTCTTGTGACCCCATGGACTGTGGCCCATCAGGCTCTTCTGTCCATGAGATTTCCAATACTGGAGTGGGTAGCCTTTCCCTTCTCCAGGGGATCTTCCCAACCCAGGAATTGAACCCAGGTCTCCCGCATTACAGGCAGATTCTTTACCATCTGAGGCACTTCGGTTTGGTTCGGTCCAGTTCAGTCACTCAGTTGTATCCGACTCTGCAACCCCATGAATCGCAGCAATGCCAGGCCTCCTTGTCCATCACCAACTCCTGGAATTCACTCAGACTCACGTCCATCGAGTCAGTGATGCCATCCAGCCATCTCATCCTCTGTTGTCCCCTTCTCCTCCTGCCCACAACCCCTCCCAGCATCAGAGTCTTTTCCAATGAGTCAACTCTTCGCATGAGGTGGCCAAAGTACTGGAGTTTCAGCTTTAGCATCATTCCTTCCAAAGAAATCCCAGGGCCACTTACCAGACAGCAAATCTGCCAGTGCTATGATCTTAGACTTCCAGCCTCCAAAATGATGAGAAATGTTTGTTGGTCAAAAGCCAACCAGTTTGTGGTATTTTTGTTATAGCAGTCCAAACGGACTAAGGGAATTTGGCATAATCAGATTTGTGCTTTAAAAAAAGTCACCCTGATGACAATGGAGGACAGACTGGAAGGGAAAGACAATGGACTTTGTGATATTACATGGGAGATTCAGGAGATAGGCTGAGGGGATAGGGGTACCCACTGAGAAACTGAACTAAGACAACGCCTCTGAGGATAGAAAAGGGGAAATAGATTCAAGACTAGTCCTCAGATCTTGCTCTTTGTCTGTCTGAAGTCAATATCTCTACCAGGTTAGTCAAATGTCTCAGTCATGTCCTTTAGAGCATTTTGCTTTCCTCCAGCCCAGGAACGAGTCCAGGATCACCTATTGTATTTGGTTACTGTCTCTTTAGTGTCCTTTAATCTTGGAAACATTTATCACCTTTCCTTATCTTTCGTAACCCTGGCAGTTTTGAAAAGGTCCGTACTTTTATGGACGGTTCCTTGGTTTGGGTTTGTCTGATGTTTGCTCATGATTAGATTCAAGCCATACATCTCCAGCTGGCCTAGCATGAGTGCAATGTCATGGCCTTCGGAGTCACATCTGGAGGCCACACGATGTCTGCCTGCTCCTCGGTGGTGTTTACTCGTCTTCATCACCCGGTCAGGGTGTCGTCTGGTTACTCCGTTGTACAGTTACTACCTCCCTTTGTGACCAATAAGCGATCTGTGGGGAAATACTTTATGAGCATATAAATGCTCGCTGTGCAGCAAATGTCCCTTCCTGGATTTAGATTCTCTGATTATTCTTGTCCAGATCTATTTTCACCATGTTGGTTGCCAAATGGTCATTTTTCCAAAGCCTCCTTTTTTAAACTAGACATAGTGCTGCCTGAAATCTATATATATGAATACGAAATATATATATATATATATATGATATATAGCTGTGGTTTTCTGACTGAATTCTCATAGAACTGCTCTGTGGAACTTCCAGAAGTCTCCTTAAAGCACAGGTGTCGGGGGTGGGGGGTGGTAGATGTTCGTCTTCCTCCATTGTCCTTCCTGATGCCGGTAACACAAACATGATAACTGGAGGCCTGCCAGTCAGCTTAAACCACCTTGTGTCTTGCAGATAAAATCCTCAAATAGAAGATGCCAGAGCAGAAAGAAATTCGAGTCCCAGTTGATACCATGAAGCTTCCAACTAGCCCTGGACTGGCTATGTCCAAACTTCTGTCTTATTTAAGCCACTATTTGGGAGGATCTCTGTTATAGATGAGCAAAAGTTTCTAGCTAGATATGTACCTGGTAGTTGAATCTTTCAGAAATATGAGCCTTAAGTTTAGATGACCTTTCTGTGAAGCTTGCTAGAAAAGGAGTCGAAGCAGGTTATAACTAATGCTAAGACAATATATTGAGAGCAGAGATAAACCGTCTGGTTCACTTCAGTTCTCCAGCAGTTAATGGATGTTGGCACATAGCAAACAGTGAATAAATATTAGCTGAATACAAACTACATAGAAAAAGTCCCTTCCCTAAGAAACCTCACAATCAGGTAAATAAGTAAATAAATAAGGTAGGAAGCATGGTAAAGGAGTTGTTTTGGTTTTTTTTAAGGTATGATTTTTTTCTTTTCAGGTTTATTGTATTAGGTGTACAGCTCTATGTGTTTTGACAAATAATATACAATCATGTACCAACCATAATATAGAGTATTTCCATCACCTCAAAAAGTTATCTTGTGTCCCCTCTCCCTACCCCTAGTCCTTAGGAACTACTGATCTGATTACTGTCCCATTAACTTTGACTGAATCAGAATATCAAGTTAATCAGGATCCTTTCATATCTGGTTTATGTCATTTACTTTGATGCCTCGGAGAGTCATCTATGCTGTTGCATGCTTTAGCACTTCATTCCTCTTTATTCCTGTTATTGGTCCATTGTAAAGATACACCACAATTTGTCCCATCTATTTCTTAGTTGATGAATATTGGATTCCTTTCAGTTTGAGGCAATTATAAATTAAAATGCTGTAAACATTTGCATGCACCAAGGCCACAGCAATTTAAACCCTACTGAAAGTGCATGAAAATTCCTTTTTTTCCCTAATTCTCACCAATGCTTGTTATTTGTTGTCTTTTTGATAATAGTCATTCTGACAGGTGTGAGGTAGTATCTTCCTGGGGTTTTGATTGGTATTTCCCTGGTGATTAGTGCTGTTGAGCACCTCTTCATGTATCTGTTGACCATTTGTATGTCTTTGGGAAGATGTCTTTTCAGCCCCTCATCCATATTTTAATTTAATTGTTTGTGTTTTTATTTGTTTGCTTTACTATTGAATTTTGTGAGTTCTTTTTATATTTTGGAAGTGAATCTCTTAATCAGATATATGATGTGCAAATATTTTCTCCCATTCAGTAAGTTACCTCTTCATTTTGCTGATCGTTTCTTTTGCTGTGTGGGAGCTTTTTAGTTTAATACAGTCCCATTTATTAATTTTTGCTTCCACTGTTTGTGCAAATTTTGGTGTCATATTTAAAAGCTTTTTGCTGTGATTGTTATCACAAAGTTATTGCCCTATGCTTTCTTCTAGGAGTTTTATGGTTGGAGGCTTTTTGTTTAAGTCTTTAATCCACTTTGAGTTAATTTTTGTGAGTGATATAAGATACAATTCAATTTCATCCTTCTGAATATGGTTGTCCTGTTTTCCCAACACCATTTATTGAAGAGACTATCCTTTCCCCATTGAATATTCCTGGCTCTCTTGTCAAATGTTAGTTGATCATATGTGTACAGGTTTATTTCTGGGCTCTCAGTTCTGTTCTGTTCATCTATGAGTCTATTTTTCTGCCAGTACTGCCATGATTACTACTGGTTTGCAGTGTAGTTTGAAATGAGGAAGTGTAAAATTCCTCCATCTGTGTTCTTCTTGCTCAGGACAGCTTTGGTCTATTAAGCCTTCTATGCTATGCTATGCTAAGTCACTTCAGTCGTGTCTGACTCTGTGTGACCCCACAGACGGCAGCCCACCAGGCTCCCCTGTCCCTGGGATTCTCCAGGCAAGAACACTGGAGTGGGTTGCCATTTCCTTCTCCAATGCATGAAAGGGAAAAGAGAAAGTGAAGTCGCTCAGTCATGTCCGACTCTTAGCTACCCCATGGACTGCACCCTACCGGGTTCCTCCGTCCATGGGATTTTCCAGGCAAGAGTACTGGAGTGGGGTGCCATTGCCTTCTCCAAAGCCTTCTATGGTTCCAAAGCCACCCATAAACTTAATGCAACCTCTAACAAAAAGCCATAGAAGGCTTCCATACAAATTTTAGTATTGTTTTTAATATTTTTGTGGAAAATACCATTGGAATTTTGTTAGAGGTTGCATTAAATTTATGGGTGGCTTTGGTTAGTGTGAACATTTTTACAATATTAATTCTTCTAATCCACGCACATGAGATACTTTCCCAATTATTTGTGTCTTTTTCCATTTCTTTCATCAAACTGATAGTATTCCATGTACAGATCTCATCTTTTTGGTTAAATTTATTCCTAAGTATTTTATTGTTTTTGATACAACTGTATATGGAATTGTTTATTTCTTTTTCAGAGAGTTTATTGTTAGTATAGTATAGAAATGCAACTGATTTCTCTATGTAAATTTTGTATCTTGAAACTTCACTGAATTCATTCATTAGGTCTAATAGTTTTTTTGTTTTTTGGTGGAGTCTTTAGGGTTTTCTTATATATAAGATTATATGATCTACAAACAAAGACAGTTTTGCTTTTTCCTTTCCAATTTAGATGCCTTTCACTTATTTTCTTTGCCTGCTTGTTCTGGTCAGGACTTCTAGTACTATGCTGAATAAGAGTGGTGAGAGTAGGGAGCCTGTCTTCCACCTGATGAAAGAGGAAAAACTTTCTGTCTTTCACTGTTGAGTATAGTGTGATATATGGTCTTTAATTATGTTGAGGTATGTTCTCATTCTGTCCACTTTGTTGAGTTTTTATCAGAAATGGTTATTGAATTTTGTCAAATGCTTTTCCTTCATCTATTGACAAGATTCTATGATTTTTATCTTCCATTTTGTTAATGCAGTGTATTCCATTGACTGATTTGTGGATATTGAACTATCTTTGCATCCCCGAAATAAATCTAATTTGATCACAGTGTATGATCCTTTTAATTATTATTGAATTTGGTTTGTTAATATTTTGTTGAGGATTTTTCATCAGTGTTCATAAGGTATGCTGCTGCTGCTGCTGCTAAATCGCTTCGGTCGTGTCCGACTCTGTGCGACCCCATAGACAGCAGCCCACCGGGCTCCCCGTCCCTGGGATTCTCCAAGAACACTGGAGTGGGTTTCATGGTATATTGGCCTTTCATTTTCCTTTTTATCTTCCTTAGTTTTAGTGTCTTTATCTGGTTTTGCTATCCTATTGGACTTGTAGGATGATTTTGCGAGTGTTTCTACCTTTTGGAATAGTTTGAGAAGCATAGGTATTAATTTGCCTTTAAGTGTTTTATGACATTCACCTGTGAATTTATTTGGTCTGGACTTTACTTTGTTGGGAGCATTTTGATTGTGTATTCAATTTCATTAGTAGCGATTGATCTATTCAGATTTTCTAATATTTATTTCTAATTTAGCATTGGAAGATTGTATGTTTCCAGGAATTTATTCATTTATTCTAGATCGTCCAGTGTGTTAGTGTATAAATATTTGTAAGTTTCTTATCATTTGTATTTCTGTGGTATCAGTTGTAATTTTTCTTTCATTTCTGATTTTATTTATTTGGACCCTCTCTTTTTGTTTGTGAGTTTGACTAAAGACATCCATTTGTTTATCTTATCAAAGAACCAGGTATTAGTTCCACTGGTCTTTTCTATTGTTGTTTTAGTCTCAATTTCATTTATTTCCACTCTGATCTTTGTTATTTCCTTCCTTCTACTAACTTTGCACTTTTTTCTTTTTCTACTTCCTTCAGCTGTAAGGTTAGATTGTTTATTTGAGACTTTTCTTATTTCCTGAGGTCAGCCTGTATTGCTATAAACATCTCTCTTAAAACTGTTTTTGCTACACCGAAAGGTTTTAGAATATTGTATTTCCATTTAATATGTCTCAAGGTATTTCTCATGCCCTCTTCAACTCATCTCTTGGCCTACCGTTTGTTTACTAGCATGTTGTTTAACCCCATGTGTTTCTGTTTTTCCAGTTTTCTTCTTGTGATTGACTTCTGGTTTCAGACTGTTGTGGTCAAAAAAGATGCTTGATATGACTTCAATTCTTCTTAAATTTATTAAGACTTATTTTGTGACCTAACATGTGATCTGTCCTGAAGAATGTTCCATGTGTACTTGAAGAAAATGTGTGTTCTACTGTATGGAGGTGGAATCTTTTATATATATCTATATCTATTAATGTCATCTAATCTAAGGTGTCACATAAGGCCAATGTTTCCTTTTTGATTTTCTGTCTGATGAGCTATTCATTGATGTAAGTGAGGTGTTAAAGTCCTCTACCATTATTGTATTACACTAATCTCTCCCTTTAATATTTAGTTGTTCCTATATAAGGTGCATTGATACTTATAAGCATTATATCCACTTGTTGGATTGATCCCTCTATCATTATGCAATGCCCTTCTTTTTTTTTGTTACAGACTTTAGTTTAAAGTCTATTTTGTCTGATATAAGTATTGCTACCCCAGCTTTCTTTTAGTTCCTATCTGCATGAAATATTGTTTTCCATCCCTCAACATTCAGTCTGTTTGTCTCTAGATCTGAAGTGAGTCTCTTTTAGGTAGCAAATATATGAGACATGTTTTGTTTTCTTTTGTTTAATCCATTCAGCCACCCTATTTATGTCTTTTGATTGGAACATTTTTCCAATTTCATTTAAAGTAATTATTGATAGGTGTGTACTTATTGCCATTTTGTTCATTGTTTTCTGATTGTTTTTGTAGTTCTTCCTAGCTTCTTTCTTCTTCTCTTCTTGTCTTCCCTTGTGATTTGATGACCTTCTTCAGTGTTATGTTTGGATTCTTTTCTTTTTTGTGTATGTCTATCTATCATAGTTTCCTGATTTGTGGTTACCATAAGGTTCATATTTAAAAATCTATGTACATAGCAGTCTATTTTAATTGGATGGTCACTTAAGTTCAAGCACATTCTAAAAGCAGAACATGTTTACTCCCTTCATTTTATGTTTTTTGACATCATATTTTACATCTTTTTATTTCATATAACAGTTATTTTAGATATATATGATTTTACTACTTTTATATTTTAACCTTTCTACTGGCTTTACAGGTGGTTGGTAAATCCACTACTTTTACTATTTATTTGCCTTTCAGATCAGATCAGTTGCTCAGTCATGTCCGACTCTTTGCGACCCCATGAATCACAGCACGCCAGGCCTCCTATCCATCACCAACTCCCGGAGGTCACTCAGACTCACATCCATCGAGTCAGTGATGCCATCCAGCCATCTCATACTCTGTTGTCCCCTTCTCTTCCTGCCCTCAATCCCTCCCAGCATCAGAGTCTTCTCCAATGAGTCAACTCTTCGCATGAGGTGGCCAAAGTACTGGAGTTTCAGCTTTAGCATCATTCCTTCCAAAGAAATCCCAGGGCTGATCTCCTTCAGAATGGACTGGTTGGATCTCCTTGCAGTCCAAGGGACTCTCAAGAGTCTTCTCCAACACCACAGTTCAAAAGCATCAATTCTTCGGCACTCAGCCTTCTTCACAGTCCAGCTCTCACATCCATACATGACCACAGGAAAGACCATAGCCTTGACTAGGCGAATCTTTGTTGGCAAAGTAATGTCTCTGCTTTTGAATATGCTATCTAGGTTGGTCATAAGTTTCCTTCCAAGGAGTAAGCGTCTTTTAATTTCATGGCTGCAGTCACCATCTGCAGTGATTTTGAAGCCCAGAAAAATAAAGTCTGACACTGTTTTCACTGTTTCCCCATCTATTTCCCATGAAGTGATGGGACCAGATGCCATGATCTTTGTTTTCTGAATGTTGAGCTTTAAGCCAACTTTTTCACTCTCCACTTTCACTTTCATCAAGAGGCTTTTTAGTTCCTCTTCACTTTCTGCCATAAGGGTGGTGTCATCTGCATATCTGAGGTTATTGATATTTCTCCCAGCAATCTTGATTCCAACTTGTGTTTCTTCCAGTCCAGCGTTTCTCAGGATGTACTCTGCATATAAGTTAAATAAGCAGGGTGACAATATACAGCCTTGACGTACTCCTTTTCCTATTTGGAACCAGTCTGTTGTTCCATGTCCAGTTCTAACTGTTGCTTCCTGAACTGCATACAAATTTCTCAAGAGGCAGATCAGGTGGTCTGGTATTCCAATCTCTTTCAGAATTTTCCACAGTTTATTGTGATTTACCAATGAGATTTTTTTCTTTCATAATTTTTTTGTATCTATCTGTGGCCTTTTCTTTTTCATTTAAAGAAGTGTCTTTAAATTTTTCTGTAAGGCTAGTTTAGTGATGATTAATTCCTTTAGCTTTTGCTTGTCAGGGAAACTCTTTATCTTTCCTTCAATCCTGAACGATAACCTTGCTGGGTAGAGTTGTAAGTTTTTTTCTTTCAGTGCTTTGAACATATCATACCAGTTCCTTCTGGCCTGTAATGTTTCTGCTGAGAAATTAGCTTACAACCTTATGGGGTTCTCTTGTATGTAAGTAGATGTTTTTGTTTTGCAGATTTTAGGATTCTCCATATCTAACATTTTAATTATAATGTGTCTTGGTGTGGGTTTCTTTGAGTTCGTCTTTTTTGAGACTGTTTCCATGACTTAGAATGTCTGCCCTTCACTAGGTTAAAGAAGTTTTTATCCATTATTTATTCAAATAGGGTTTCTGTCCCTTTCTTCCTCCTACTTCTAGATGAGAATATTAATATGCTTGATGTTGTCCTAGGGGTCCCTTAAGTTATCCTCCTTTTTTAAATTCTTCTTTCTTTTTGCTGTTCCAATTAGGTGATTCCCTCTACCCTATCTTATAGATCTCTGATCCATTCTTTTCCATCCTCTAGCTTGTTGTTGACTCCTTCTTGTGTATTTTTCATTTCAATTACTCTATTCTTCAAGTCTGATTTTTTTTATATATTCTGTCTCTTGGTTGAAGTTCTGAGTTCATCCATTCTTCTCTTGAGCTGATGAGCATTTTTGTGGCTATTAATTTGATACCTTTATCTGGTAAATTTATCTGATATCTTTATCTGCTTTTCTTTGTTTCATTTAGTTGTTTTTCTAGGGTTTTATCTTGTTCTTTCTTTTTGGAAGATATTTCTTTGTTTCCTGAAAGTGAAGTCACTCAGTCATGTCCGACTCTTTGCGACCCCATGGACTGTAGCCTACTAGGCTCCTCCGTCCATGGGTTTTTCCAGGCAAGAGTACTGGAGTGGGTTGCCATTTCCTTCTCCAGGGGATCATCCTGACCCAGAGATCGAACCAGGGTCTTCCGCATTGGAGGCAGACACTTTAACCTCTGAGCCACCAGGGAAGCCTTTGTTTCCTAATTTTGCCTAACTCTATGCATTTTTTCCCCCTATATATCATGTATATCATCTATATCTCCCAGACTGGAAAGAGTTGGCCTTATGTAGAAGGTGTCCTGTGGAGACCACTGGTGCATGTCCCCTGTATAGGCTGTGTGAGCCTTTCTGTTGTGTTTGGGCCACAACTGCTATCCTGCATGTAGACTGGTAGGTGGGACTGGCCCCCAGTGTGACTGGCTGTGAGGCCCAGCCACAACTTTTGTGAGCATGCTAGTGTACAGGGCTGAGGCAGGAGACACTTTGGGAGGTTGCCAGTGTCAGCCAACGCCACCCACCGGATGAAGTGGGGCTCACCTCCCAGAGTGGGAGCCACTTTGGAGGGGCACTGATGCCAGCTAGGGATGCCCATCAGGTGAGGCAGGGTGAGAGTCATGTTGGAGGGGTCAGCAGAGTGGCAGTTTGGGCAGGACAGGTCCTCAGGGGAACACTGGGATGGGATGCACAGCATTAGCTAGGTTGGTTAAGAGTGACTGAAATGGTGCCTGCCAAACCAGCTAGGTGGAAGGAAAGTTTAAAAAAGGAGCAGCACCTGCCAGTGCTTCTACCCTCCAGAGGAAGTTCCAGCAGATCCCTATCCCTCTGGTACCTTCCTTAATATTAACCGGTGGATCATCTCATATGACACAGATGCTTTTTAAGCTCAGTTTCACCCAGCCCTTCAACTCTCCCAGATGTAAGCCCCACTGGTTTTCAAAGCCAAGCATTATGCAGGCTCGTGTTCTTGCTGCAGGTTCCTTGGGCTGGGGAGCCTAACGTGGTGCTCAAATCCCTCACTCCTCAGGGTGGACCTCCATAGTTGTGATAGCATTCCCATTTTGGGGTTGCCACCCTAGGAGTATGGTTTCTAACTAGGCTGCATCTCTGCCCCTCCTATCCATCTCATGGTGGCTTTTTCTTTATATTTTTAGTTGTAGAAAATCTGTTTGGCTTACTCCCGGTCATTCTTAAAAAGTTGTTCTATATGTAGTTGTAGTTTTGGTGTGTCCATGGGAGGAGGTGAACTCAGGGTCTTTCTATTCTTCATTTTGATCTGAACTCAAGAAATAAACCAGAAGAGAGGAAATTTGAACATATTTGGAGGGTGTTGGAAGTTAAGTAATATAGCAAGATTGCAAAAAAGGTAGAAGGAGATTGGGAAAGGAGTTTATGAAGACAAAAATGAATTCCTTCTCCTTCTAAAACAGAAAAGAAAGAAATTAAAACAAAATTTATTGGTTTGTAGGGGTTTGGGTTAGTTTAATTTTTAAAATTTTACTTATTTATTTTATACTGGAGTAAATTTGATGTACAACGTTGTATTAGTTTCAGGTATACAACAAAGTGATTTAATTATACATGTACATATATCTGTTCTTTTTCAGATTCTTTTCCCCTCTAGATTATTAGAGTATTGAGTAGAGTTCCCTGGTCTATTCAGTAGGTCTTTGTTGATTATCTATCTCTTTTGTATAAAATAATGTATATATGTTAATCCCAGCTTCCTAATTTACCTCCCCTTCCTTTCCCCTTTGCTAACCATAAGTTTGTTTTCTACATCTGTAAATCTATTTGTTTTGTAAATAGGTTCATTTGTATATTTTTTATATTCCACATATAAGTGATATCATATGATACTTGTCTTTCTCAGTCTTACTTCACTTAGTATGATAATTTCTAGGTCCACCCATATTGCTGCAAATGGCATTATTTCATTCTTTTTAATGGCACAGTAATATTCCATTCTTTATCCATTCCTCTGTTGATGGACATATAGGTTGCTTTCATGTCTTAGCTATTGTAAATAGTGCTACAATGAACATTGGGATATGTGTATCTTTCTGAAGTATGGTTTTCTCTGGATATATGCCCAAGAGTGCAATTACTAGGTTATATGGCAGTTCTATTTTTAGTTTTTTAAGGAACTTCCATAGTTCTTCATAGTAGTTGTACAATTTATGTTCCCACCAACAGTGTAGGAAGATTTCCTTTTGTCCACACCTCTCCAGAATTTATTGTTTGTAGACTTTTTGATGATGGCCATTCTGACTGGTGTGAAGTGATACCTCATTATAGTTTTATTTACATTAATAACATTTGAATTGAGCATATTTTCATGTGCTTTTGGGCCATCTGTATGTCTTCTTTGGAGAAATGTCTAGTTAGATTGTCTGACCATTTTTTGATTGGGTTTTTTGTTTTTCTGATATTGAGCTACATTAGTTATTTGTATATTTTGGTGATTAATCCCTTGTCAATTGCTTCATTTGCAATATTTTGTCCCATTCTTTGGATTGTTTTTTTTTTTGTTTTGTTTGATTTCCTTTGCCATGCAAAAGCTTTTAAGTTCTTTCAGGAATATTAAGAAACAATTGTGAACAAGCAACAAAGTTTTATATGAACCATTTTCTCCTGATTATCTTGATGCTAAAGCAGAAAACAAAATTAAAACAAAATTTCTATTTGAGATAGTGGGAAGTTGTATGGTCTCACACTTCTGGCCTCCAAAGGCACACAAAATTATCTGATGAAAGGAGGAAGACAGGGGTGTAAAATAGGTTGGAGAAGAATAGATCTGGAACAGATGCTAAAGAGAATGGGAAAGAGAAGTAACTAGTAACAAATGAAAAGCAAGTTAAATGGTGGTGGGACCCAAGTGAGTCTGGAAACCTTGAAATTGTAGCTGTTTCAATTGCACAGTTGGGCAACTTTCCTTACTTCTATTGCTCAAATCAACAGTGTACAAACAATGAAGGCCAGCACAAGGAGGAACTTGGCAGTTTAAAAAGGGTGAATTCACTGAGAAATGAATGAGAAGTTTAGATGCAAAAAGAATCCATGAGGGATTGATTGATCAGGGCAAAAAGAAAAGGCTGCGGGAACTAGGGATGAAGTTGAAGAGCAAACTTCAAATCCAATGATTATTCTGTGCTTTTTGTTTATGGGATCAAATTATATGTTCTATATAGCCATTAGGGTGTATTTGGTTGCAAGTAAAATCTACCCCTTCAAATGACTTTCAATAACGGGACATAACAAAAAATCTAGAACTAGGAAGCTCTGTGAGTAGTTAAATAAATGGCGCAATAATATCAGGAATCTGGGCCAATGTCTCTGCTCTTGTCTCCGTTACTCTCACAACTTGTAAAATGGCTGCCAGAAGTCCCCACAGGATTCCTGTCTTTGTAAAACACTACCCCTAGCCAGCCTTGGGAGGTCTAAGCCATGGTGTGATTACTGCTGCTGTGGGTGTGGTTTTCCCCCTAACACCAGATGGAGTAGGCTTCTGCTAACTATGACAACAGTGAAGAGTGGCCTATGAGAATCACAAGTTATTATTCTTCAGAATAGCCATCAAACAAAAACTCACTACCGTTAAGTACCCAAGTGACAGTCACTGCACTAGTGCTTCAACTATTTTTCCTAGAGATCTTTACATCAATGCAGTAAGGAATAATTTCCCTATTTATCAGGTATGGAAAATGAAGCCCACTGAAGGGAAAGTACTTGGCTGGGATCACTCAGGACTTCCCCAGGTTCAAGGCAAGTGCTAATTACCCTGATGGAGATTATGACCAAAACGCATAAAATCCTTTGAACCTTCACTAAAACATTCACCTTCTCAGGACAGCTAAATTTCTACTGTCTTTTCCCTTTATCCAAAAAAAGATACTTCTACCTAACCTCTTGTTTTTCTCATTAATATACATCTGAATACGTTGCAAATATTTCTGAAAAAATACTTTCCAAGTTAGGCCTTCCGTGTACTTGACTTTCCTGACTTCAGTTCACAGTCATATATTGGCTGATGCTTCTAAGTTTCTTCCATGTGATGAACTTGGATCCTTTGTGTTTCAGCTAAATGAACATTTGAGGTTGAAAAGGGAAGTGGGTTGGTAGGCCACAGTCTGCCTTACACTGTTTGGACAAATTTAACAGTTCACTGTATTTTACCTTTATTTTATTAAAAGAGTATAAAATATAGATAAAAGTATTGATGATAGGAATAAGAAGCGTTAGTCTTATAAACTTAGTATAGTTATGACAGAAAGGAGCAAATCTTCATTCTCCTCTGATGCTTTTTAGACTTCAACTGATTAATTTTTATCAAGTTGTGATGGATGTGAGAGTTGGACTGTGAAGAAGGCTGAGCACCAAAGAATTGATGCTTTTGAACTGTGGTGTTGGAGAAGACTCTTGAGAGTCCCTTGGACTGCAAGGAGATCCAACCAGTCCATTCTAAAGGAGATCAGCCCTGGGTATTCTTTGGAAGGAATGATGCTAAAGCTGAAACTCCAGTATTTTGGCCACCTCATGCGAAGAGTTGACTCATTGGAGAAGACTCTGATGCTGGGAGGGATTGGGGGCAGGAGGAGAAGGGGACGACAGAGGATGAGATGGCTGGATGGCATCACTGACTTGATGGACGTGAGTCTGAGTGAACTCCGGGTGTTGGTGATGGACAGGGAGGCCTGGCGTGCTGTGATTCATGGGGTCGCAATAAGTCAGACATGACTGAGTGACTGATCTGATCTGATCTGATGGAAAAATGCAAAATTGAGAATATGAGTAAAATGATAGAGCCATATTATCAAAGATTATATCTACACACACACACAGAGAAATAAAATCCTCCCTTCAAATATATAATCCTATTAATTAGCATTCATGCAGTTTACTCTAATTCACATTTTTGCGAACTCATATATGAGAAGGGGACTATCTACTTCTCTTTATATTCACAGTTCTCAAATCTTGTGGTCTTCTTTAAATAACTTTTCTCATTTCTTCCTAACACCCACTTTGATGCTTTTACTTTTAACAGAAGTCTAACACTGCTGTTCCTCTATGTTTGTCTCTGACCCTTCCTCTCTGTCCTGAACTGCAACTCTCATGCTTTCATTTTTTCTATCAGTCACACTTGCTTTCCTTTCCCCTAAAATGTTCCTAAATGTCTCAGTGATTTTTCTTCCCAAAGTGATCCTAAGTGCTTTTAACCAAAGAGAATAAGAATACAGTCAACATAAAGAAGTAAGAATTAGAAATAGAAATAACTTACGTGTTGGCAGTTTCTTAGTATTTTTTTCCAAGTGGATTATTTCTTATTTGTGCTCTTTAGACCATAACTATTAGAATTCCTCTGCCTGGCACAGTCTTGAGAATCTTGTTATAAGCACTGAATGTTGTATTAACCAATAGAATTTAATGAGCAGTGCACACAGAGGACCTAAATTCCAATCGAATATCTGCCTTTGGATCATAATTAACACCACAAGATTTTGCTCATTTTAGACTTAGCAGAAGGAAAAACAAATCTAAATTCACGAAAAATCTGACTCACAGACCATTTTTAAAAGCTAAATTGCCGGGACTTCCCTGGTTGCCCAGTGGTTGGGAATCCGCCTGCCAATGCAGGGGATACGAGTTCCATCCCTGGTCTGAGAAGATTCCACATGCCCTGGGGCCACTAAGTGGTCACTAGTCCGTATGCAACAACTACTGAACCCAAACTCCAGAGCCCGTGCTCTGCAACAAGAGAAGCCACCACAATGAGAAGCGCACGCACCACAATGAAGTGTACCCTGACTCGCTGCAACTAGAGAAAACCTTCATGCAGCAGCGAAGACCCAGTGCAGCCAAAAGAAAAAAAAAAAGCTAAATTGTTGCATTATTTTCCTATATCTATCCCCCAGAGAAGGGAATGGCAACCAACTCCAGTAGTCTTGCCTGGGAAATCCCATCGACAGAGGAGCCTGGAAGGCTATACATTCCAGGGGGCAAAGAGTCAGACATGACTTAGGGACTAAACAACTTGAACTGCTAAGTTCAATTTGAACTGCTAAGTAACTTGAACTGCTAAGCAAAGTTTGCTAAGTGTTGCCTACCCTAATAATTGAATAACACTTCAGGTAGTTAGTAGGATCAGTTTAAATATAAGGACTTCCCTGGTGGTCCAGTGGTTAAGAATCTGCCTGTCAATGCATGGGACATGGGTTTGATCCCTGGTCTGGGAAGATCCTACATGCCACAGGGCAGCTAAGCCCCTGTGCCACAACTGCTGAGTCCATGCTCCGAAACTCATGAAGCCCGCATGCCTAGAGCCTGTCCTCTGCCACAAGAGAAGCCACCTCAGTGAGAAGCCCGAGCACCATGACAAAAGGTAGCCCTGCCTCATTGCAACTAGAGAAAGTCCTTGAGCAGCAACAAAGACCAAGATCAGCCAAAAAAAGAGAAAAAAAGAGTAAACGTAAATAGCAAAAGCGTATATCTCCTTGAAAACTTTTCTACTTTTAAGTAGGCTAACATCCTAACCACACAGTCACAGTCTCACTTGGGACTAATTTTTTCTTGTGATAGCATTGAGAGTTATTCCTTCTAAGAATGGTTTCATTAGAGAATTACATTTTATTTTAATCTCAAGAATTAGTGTTACATTTCTGACAAAATTAGAAAGGGTTAGAAAGGGATTCACTGAATGAAATAGCATATGTGATTTCAATTGTGAGGGACAGGGTCAAACATTGTCATAAGTGGTATTAATCTTCAGTCTATTGCTTCTTCATTTATCATAAGTAATCAGGTGGTACTTTGTTATGTCATCAAGTTTGTAGGCCTTAGTTAGAAAAAGAAATCTGCATTATATGGAGAATTAGTGGATTTTGAAACACTTAGATATAGCACTTGGTGGTGGCTTAGTCGCTAAGTCATGTCCAACTCTTGCAACCCTACCAGACTCCTCTGTCCGTGGGATTTCCCAGGCAAGAATACTAAAATGGGTTGCCATTTCCTCTCCAGGAGATCTTCCCGACCTAGGGATCAAACTTGGGTCTCCTGCGTTACAGGCAGATTCTTTACCAACTGAGCCACCAGGGAAGCCCAGATATAGCACTTAACTGATGCCAACTCCCTCCCCCCAAATTCTTAGGGAGAAAATAAAGGAAGAGCAAAGTGCCATTCAAAACCCACAAGATTTGGAGTAAAATGACCAGTCTGTATCTGGAGCACAATGTACTGTGATTTTGGACAAGTCCTCTAACCTCCCTGAGCCTGTTTTCCAGTTGCAAAAACGATACTACCAACCTCAGAATGTTATTTTGAGTGTTAAGTTCAGTCATGCATAAGAAAATGTTTGAAACCTATTTAGTAGCATTTCAAATGCTAGACTAAAACTGGAGGAACGTTTAATTTGCATTTGATTGTTTTTAAAATGAAACTGTTCTCATCTTGGTCTAAGAGAAAAATTTCCTGCAACACTTGGCATCTTTTGAAAAACTAATAATAAACTCTTTCATCCATGACTGACTCGCAATCACTTCATACTTTTGTGAAAAGAAGGAAGAAAACATGGTTTCAAAAGTAGTGATTTTAGTCAAACTGTCAAATCATCCTTACTTTTGGGTCAGGAAAACATCTCCATGTGGATGCAGTGTGGAGTTTAAAGTGGTTTTTCACTGAAACATCAACAATAATAATTTTAGCTATGTTGTTAAAAGTTAAATTTTCATTATGTTTGGTTTAGCATGAACTAAAGTTTTACAAAGAGTACTAGGATCATAACAGATAACAGGAAAGCACTGAAGGAAAGAATTGCCTTTAA
This sequence comes from Tragelaphus eurycerus, assembly GCA_935064755.1. Classification (NCBI taxonomy): domain Eukaryota; kingdom Metazoa; phylum Chordata; class Mammalia; order Artiodactyla; family Bovidae; genus Tragelaphus; species Tragelaphus eurycerus. Next base: position 11,136,734 of record CAKXYN010000035.1, on the reverse strand, counting down.
TGTATTTTGTATTTATACATGCAGGAAAACCAAGATAGTGACTCTTGACTAGGCTAGATCATCTAACTCCAGATGGTGATAGGTAATATGTGTGTTGTGTGTTAAGTTGCTCAGTTGTGTCCGATTCTTTGTGACCCCACAGACTGTAGCCCGCCAGGCTTCTCTGTCCATGGAATTCTCCAGGCAAGAATACTGGAGTGGGTTGCCATTCCCTTCTCCAGAGGAACTTCTCAACCCAGGGATGGAACCCTGGTCTCCTGCATCACAGGCAGGTTCTTTACCGTTTGAGCTACAGGGACATCCTAATAGTAATATCATCATCAATAAATTATTTGTTTATTATTCACAGGACTCTAAGCACTGAATGGAGAATAACAAAGAAGGAGGAATGTAAAGACGTAATAACACATCACCTATCAGAGTTTTGAAATACAGAAATTGTGCTCAGGCAAAAATGCCAGTCACTTTCCCCTGCCAAAGTCTCCTCAGCCTGTTGCCTGCAGATTAGAAGAGCCTTCCGTGAAGAGGAGCCATCCTGCCCTGCTCTCTGACCACTTAATTTGGCCAGGGACAGATTCTTGGCCCAAAGTGAGTCAATCATATTTTCAGAGATGGAAAGGCTGAATTGGAGGGTGCTGGCACTGAAGACGCGAGGTCGTGAAGAGTTGTTGCCAGAATCGACAGCATGGAAGCCCAAAGCCAGTGTTATGAAGGAAAAGAAACTAAAAACTTCACAGAGAAGCAGAATAACTCATCTGCAGAGAGGAAGATGGAACAGCTGTGAAACAAGGATAAAGAGACGTTAGGGAACCAAGTAGCTAGAAGGAGGGGAGAATGAGAGAGAGAATCTCTGACCATGCTTCCTTCAGCTGGGTTCTGAATAATGTCTTAAAATAAATCTCCTTTCCTTTCTTGTGCTGTCTCCAGTGTGTTTTGGTTTCTGAGAATCAAGGGACACTTTACTAAGCCTTTACTGATTGGACCACAGCCCAAAGTCAAAAGATAAACAAGAAAGGCATTTGAACAGTCAAATTACATTTCTAAAATACTATGGACTTAAAGCTCACAAGACACTAAGAGTCTTTGATTGCTTATTTAATTTCTTATAGCAGCTTTATTAACATAATTCACTTACTATAACACTCACCCTTCTTTAATTGTATGTTTACTTTAAATTTCTTTTAATCCCACCAATCCAAATCTCACCAGTCCAAGTTTACCAGTAGCCTTAATAACCAAGAGAGAATAGCCAGTAGAAGCAAGTACACTAGGGCAATAAAAAGTGACAGTTGATGGCGTAGCAGCAAAGGAGGAAATAGAAAAACTATAAATAGGAGAACAATAATTCCAAAGAAGAAAAAAAAAAATAAAAAAAGCAATCTGGGGCGTGTAGCGTGTTTTCGTCAGGCCCTTCTAGTTCCGAGGAACAGCTCAAGTTACATCTAATATTAGGGGAAGGAGTTGTAAGGAATGAAGAAAACAAGAATCTCAACCCCACAGGCCTCATGGGAACTACCAAAGGCCAAATCACCAAGCCTTTGGAAGAACAGGCGCTGCAGCGAAGCCAGACCTCAGGAAGACTGGAACCAGGACTCCATGGAGAATCCAAGGTTACCCCAGGACTTCGGCATCGGAGTTCGCACATCGTCACCTCTGTGATCAATTATCTACGGCCTCAGTTCTCCCCTCAGACTGCGCTTGGCAGTGGCTCGCAGCTTCTCTGCTTCCCTCCAATCCACTTCCTCATCCCCTCTTTGGAATTTGTAAACTGCCAGCTCTTGGCCTATGGCAACCTGCAGACTCATTCTGTTTGGCCGGCGTGAAGGCTTCACGTTTAGAATTCAAAGGTCCTAGGGTGGGGCATGAACTAGGCAGTCACCCAAATCTCTGCCAAGCCCGGCTACCTTCGCCACGCCCTCTCCCCTCATTTGCATAGCCCGTCCCCCTCCTGCTGAAGGTGTCGGAGTTGGTGACTTCTATCTACTCTCTTCCTCTTTTCTATCTCACAGCTTAGCATCACGTTTGCTTCCTCGGAACCTTGGTTTATTCTACCCCATCGGCTCCTTCTGTACATCTTTTTAGCTCCCACTCAAAATGAAATGAATGAAGTTGCTCAGTCGTGTCCGACTCTTTGCGACCCCATAGACTGTAGCTTACCAGGCTCCTCTGTCCATGGGATTTTCCAGGCAATAGTACTGGAGTGGATTGCCATTTCCTTCTCCAGGGGATCTTCCCAACCCAGGGCTCGAACCTGGGTTTACCTCATTATAGACAGACGCTTTACCGTCTGAGCCACTAGGGAAGTCAAGTTAGCTCCCACTACTAACCAGTAATTCCCAGCTCAAATCCCCCAGAGGTAGAAACCTGAACCACAATCTCCAGTTTTCGCTAAACTTTTCCCATCGGTTCATTTTGTAAAGGCTGGCCAGCCTAGAGCATGGCTGCTTTAGGACGGGAGTTGAGTCCCTTTCATCAGCGGTGACTGAAGAGTTTCAAGGCCTGCAGAGAACAGAGCACAGCTGTCTGGAGCTGACCCCTCAGCAGGGTCCATGAGCCTGTATTGGGGCTGAGGGAAAAGTGGCTGCAGTAATTGTCCAGCCCAGTGGGTATGAGTGACCTAACTCTGGAAACCTTAAAAAGCCTGAGAGAATCAGGTTCCATGTAGCTTCCTTAGATAGAGTCTATGACCCTCACATGGAGTCTTTAGTAGTAGTATTGGTCGCTCAGTCATATCTGACTCTTTGTGACCCTACAAACTGTAGGCTGCCAGGTTCCTATGTCCATGGGATTCTCCAGGCAAGAATACTGGAGTGGTTTGCCATTTCCTTCTCCAGAGGATCTTCCCATCCCCAAGAACTGAACCAGGTCTCCTGCATTGCAGGTAAATTCTTTACCATCTGAGCTACAAGGAAGTCCTGTAGCTTGGAGTCTTTAAGAAAAGGTTAAATTGCATTGATCCCTCCAGCTAAGGAATCAAGTGATGTGTATAGTACATGTTGGAAGCATTTCCATGGAAAATCATGAAAGTAAAAATAATGGAAGGTATTTAATGTGTATTCAGATATTTGAGAAACCTTGGATGGTTTAAAAAAGAGAAAAAAAAAACCCTCATTTTTCATTGAAATAAGAATTAGTCCCACAAAGTTAAGAACAAAAGCTTCGGAAAGTTTTCTAATCCTGGCTTTGCCATTTCCCAGCTAGCAAATTCTTTAGCAATTCAGTTCCTCAATTCTTCATCTACAAGACAGGTAATAAAAGTACCTGTCTTGTAGAATTGTGAGATTAAATGAAATAATCCAAATAAAACCTTTAGTGTTGGTACCTGGTGCATAGTTGGTGTTCAAAATTAATTAATTACTGCTGCTGTTATCTTGTTACTATCACATAAATAAGGAAGTAGGTACTAATACATTAGTAGGATTTTTATAATGCTTGAGATTTTTCTCTTTGTACGTATGTATTCTATTTGACGTTTAGTTCTAGCTCTGTCACACGAATTATGTATTGTATTTCCACATGAAACAAACTGCTTCAATTGACTTGCTATACTCTATAACAACAGTGGGTTTTTTTTGTTTGTTTGTTTTTTTAAGGGGGTTGGTTCTGAGCTTATTTTAACCCTATTGCTGGTCTGCTATCCAGACTAGCACTGTTAGCTTATCTTGGTGCCTAGACTGAAAGGCAACCCAGCAAGGCACGCTTCAGAGCAGGCTCCAGTCAGACAGCTGTCAATTTGAAAGTAAACACCTTTGAAAAACAACAAAGGCTAGCCCTGATGCCAAAGGATTTATCTAAAGTCAGTCTCTTTGGAGTTTCTGGCCAATTCTAGGATGACTTCCTGCCTGGAAATAAGACAGGAAAATGCTGGAATGGGTGCACGCCAAAAGGACTGAGGCCTGAAAGAAGTAGAACTCAGCACAACCGTGAGAGCTTTAGAAAAGAAATCAATGCTAGTCCCACCTTAGACCAATTAAATTCTAATCCTCAGGGTTGGGGGAGGGGATGGAAGAGGGAAAGCAACCATTTTTGTTTTTTTACGTATTTATTTTTGGCTGCACTGGAATTTATTTATTCCTTGCTCTGTGCAGACTTTCTCTAGTTGCAGCGCGTGGAAGCTACTGTTCTCTGTGGGGCATGGGCTTCTCATTGCAGTGGCGTCTTTTGTTGCAGAACACGCACCCCAGAGCACTCAGAGTTCAGGAGTTGTGGTGCAGGGCTTAGTTGTTCCACAGCTTGCGGAATCTTCCCAGACCAGGGATTGAACCCATGTCCCCTGCATTCCCAGGGGGACTCTTATCCACTGTACCACCAGGGAAGTCCCACTCAGCCATATTTTTAAAGCTCCTCAAATACTTCTAAAGTGTAGCCAGGGTTGGAACCCCACCAGTTCAGTTCAGTTCAGTCACTCAGTCATGTCTGACTCTTTGCGACCCCATGGACTGCAGCACGCCAGTCTTCCCTGTCCATCACCAACTCCCAGAGCTTACTCAAACTCATGTCCATCAAGTCGGTGATGCCATCCAACCATCTTATCCTCTAGGACTTCTGATTGGCTTCTGCCATTGGGTAAGCCCTCCTCAGAAGACAGCCTTCTGGGCAAGAACAGAGGAAAGGAGGAAAAACACTGCCCAGGGACCTGCTCATCACTGCCGCCTCCTCAGGAGTTGGCCGGGCCTTAACCCTCTGCTGAGCACTGTGTGGAAACAAAGGGAAAGGAGGCAAGAAGACTGTGATTAGCACTGACTGCCTTCACAGAGCTCTTGACACAGCTGGGAAGTCAGTATTAGCACTCAAGAAATGGTCGAGGGACTTCTCTGTTAGTCCAGTGGCTAAGACTCCAGGCTTCCGATTCAGGGGGCATGGGTTTGATCGCTGATTGGGGAATTGGATCCCACATGCTGCAACTAAGAGTTCACACTTAAAGATCCTTCATGCCACAACGAAGATCGAAGATTAGTGTACCACAACTGAGACCCCGTGTAGCCAGTGAAAGAAAGAAAGAGTCACAGAACTGCAAGGCATTAAATACTTTGTGGCTGTGATTGAAGGGACATGCTCTGAGAGTTCAGCCAAGGTTGAGGGAAAGGTCAACTTGGAGGAGAAAAAAACCTCCTGAGAATGAATAAGACCTTGGCATAAAGGGAGCCTGGGGAAGGCAGTTACCAGAACAGAGAACAGAAGGAACAAGTCAAAGAAAGGGCATGAGGTAACACAAACAGTGACGAGACCACTGTATTGAGGGTGCAGGATATCCTGGGGAGTAGTAGGAAATACACTTGGATGACTCAAGCTGAGTGAGGCCAAATTATGGAGGGCTGGTGTACTAGGCTGAGTAATTTAAATGTTATGCAATAGGAATGCGGTCCCAACAGGAATGGGGTCTTCAGTAATCATAGGCAATGTTTTTGAGTAATCAGACAGAATATTGGAGGAGACCAGAGATAGCAAGACTAAGTACTATTGATGGTTACAGTAATCCTAACGTGGGAAATTAAAAATAAAAAAACAAAAGCAGAAGGCCTATTGGCCATAACAGAAAGTGATGAAGAGTAAATCCTAATAATAGCTTTACAGTGTGTGCTTACTTTGACCTTTGTCAGATTATATAATACATGCACATTACATAATTTGAGAAATCACAGAAAAGTAAAAAGAAAAAATCTCTCTAAACACAAGTAACAACTTCTCTGGCATTTCTTTCCAATTTTTCATATACTTTTATGTGGTTGTGATCTCACTGTCTAAGCAATTTTGTATCCTATCTTTAATATAATATGTGTGAGAATTTTCTACATCATTAATAGCTTTAAACTTTTATTATTGTAGCTGTGTTGCCTCTATTAATATGGATATACTCTGATTTATCTGTAGGGCAATAGATTTCAGGGATTTTTTTCAATTCTTCCCCTGTTAAAAAAGTGCTATGTAGAAGTATATCTCTATGTATTATTCTGTCCATCCTGGTGGTTAGATCCATAAGACAAATTCCTAGAAGACATTAATGAATAAAATAAAATAAATTTTTTTTACTTGCTGAGAATTTGCTTTTCCCAGTATTGAACTAATTTGCACTCCTGCCAACAGAGTAGAGCAATGCTATTTTTTACTCTAATTATCTTTCCTAATTTGCTAGAGTAAAAAAAATGAAATCTAACTTGTATTTTTTAATTTGTGAAGTTGAACTTTTTATGTGCCTATTAACTGCTTATATGAATGGTTTGTCCCTTCTCTTTTCCCATCTAGAAATAGTAAGAAGGAACAAATTTTAGAATTAGCAAAATACCTAAGGATGACAAAGAGTGAAGATTCAATGTTCTTGGTCAAATATAAATAAGAGAAAGCAAATAAATAAATAAACAAGATGAAAGATTAGATAACAAACTAGGAAAAAAAAAATACAACACATGACAGAAAACAGTCCGCTTTCAAAAAATACAAAGAGCTTATACCAATCAATAGGTCGACAGTCTAACAGAAGAATGGGCAAGGACATGACAGATGGTTCTAGAAAAGGAAATACAAGTGGATTTTAAACACAAACTGATACCCAGCTTTCCTGACAATAAAATATGCAAGTTAGAATGAAAATGAGATTGCATTTTCACTTAGATTTGCAAAGGCCAAAATGTTTAATAAACAGACTTTGTCATGGAGGATATTAGACAACAGGCTGTTAATATACTGCTTCCACTGTTAATATACTGCTAATTTATGTGATCACTTTGGGGGAAATTGGACAATAGATTTCAATGTGAAGGAGACATGTCCTTTGACCCAACAATTCCACTTTTGGAATTTATCCTAAAGATGATTCACAATATGCATGAAATAATATAAAACCCAAATCACCATTGTAAATTTGGTTTTAGGAGAATAATATTGGAAACAACCTAAGACATGTTCAGTTCAGTTCAGTCACTCAGTCGTGTCCGACTCTTTGCGACCCCATGAATTGCAGCACGCCAGGCCTCCCTGTCCATCACCAACTCCCGGAGTTCACTCAGACTCACGTCCATCGAGTCAGTGATGCCATCCAACCATCTCATCCTCTGTCGTCCCCTTCTCCTCCTGCCCCCAATCCCTCCCAGCATCAGAGTCTTCTCCAATGAGTCAACTCTTCGCATGAGGTGGCCAAAACACTGGAGTTTCAGCTTTAGCATCATTCCTTCCAAAGAACACCTAGAACTGATCTCCTTTAGAATGGACTGGTTGGATCTCCTTGCAGCCCAAGAGACTCTCAAGAGTCTTCTCCAACACCACAGTTCAAAAGCATCAATTCTTTGGTGCTCAGCTTTCTTCACAGTCCAACTCTCACATCCATACATGACCACAGGAAATACCATAGCCTTGTTGGCAAAGTAATGTCTCTGCTTTTGAATATGCTGTCTAGGGTGGTCATAACTTTCCTTCCAAGGAGTAAGTGTCTTTTAATTTCATGGCTGCAGTCACCATCTGCAGTGATTTTGAAGCCCAGAAAAATAAAGTCTGACACTGTTTCCACTGTTTCCCCATCTATTTCCCATGAAGTGATGGGACCAGATGCCATGATCTTCGTTTTCTGAATGTTGAGCTTTAAGCCAACTTTTTCACTCTCCTCTTTCACTTTCATCAAGAGGTAATACATGATGTACTTGATGTATCTGTACAGTTGAATATTATGCGTTCATTAAAAGAACAACGTGCCTTTATGGGTACTGATGTAGCATTTCTCCAGGATATATTGTTGGAAAAAAAGTAAGATGCAAAGACTACCACTCTGTAAAAGGGGTGAGGAGCATAGGTGTTCATTTGCTTGTATATGCAAATTAGGGAACTAAGAGAGGCTGAGAATTTTCCCTTTATCCTTTTGTTCCTTTTGAACTGTATGTTCTATATCTACAATGGGAAAATGTGACTGTTAAGAGGATGATGATGGGTTTCGTACATTGTGTAAAATCAAGGTTCAAAAGGGCAGCTGCTTGGATTCTCTCCAGGTTGTGATCTGGATAAAGCTGTACTGTTAGAGTCTCTCTGGACAGTAAGCCCAAGTTCATAGTGCCTGTCAATGTTGACTTCCCTGTTGAATCACCACCATCTAGCCCAGATGGTAGGTGCTTTGTAAGTGTGTCTTAGATGACTAGAAGATTCTAAAGAATAGAAAACTGAAGCAGCCATAGAGAGAATCAGAGAGATCCATGTGAAAAAAAGACTCAGAGACAAAAGCATTTATGAGTGTAAAGAAGGTAACTTGCAAAAATGATGCAAGGGAATCAGACTTCAGAAGGAGTGGCCCTGAGCCAGCCCGCCCCTTCCATACCAGTGCTGTTGTCTGTAGCAGGGTCAAAGCTGCGGAGAGGAAGCTGGAGGGGTGGGCGCGGCCAGATTGCCATGGGTCCTAGACACTCCGCAGTGGAGGGAGAAGAATGAATGAGAGAAGTCAGAAAGAAACTGAAAGCCCAGACATGTTGTTCAGACTACTTTGGCTTCAAGAAACAGAGATCTAAACCAAAGCAGGAATTTATTGGCTTGTGTAACTGGAAAGTCCAGAGATTTGACAATATCATCAGGATATTCTTTCTCGTTCTCTACTCCCCCCACCCCCCACATTTCTGTGCTGGCTTCATTCTCTTGTAGACTCTTGACACATGCTGGCTTCTGACAGCTCCAATTTTATAATTAACAAGTAAGTGGCCCCAGTAGTTCCTAAGAATTCTAGTAAAAAATCTTAGAAATGATATTTATTGGACAGCTTGAATCACTCATCCATCCCTGAAATAATCCTGTTCAAAATACTAGTAGACCAGGCAAGTGTCATATGATCACCCCTAAGGAGATCAAACCAGTCAATCCTAAAGGAAATCAGTCCTGAATGTTTGTTGGAAGGACTGATGATGAAGCTGAAGCTCCAATACTTTGGCCACCTGATGCAAAGAACTGACTCATTGGAAAAGACCCTGATGCTGGGAAAGATTGAAGGCGGGAGGAGAAGGGGATGACAGAGGACGAGATGGTTGGATGGCATCACCAACTCGATGGACATGAGTTTGAGCAAGCTCTGGGAGTTGGTGACGGACAGGGAAGCCTGGCATGCTGCAGTCCGTGGGGTTGCAAAGAGTTGGACATGACTGAGTGACTGAACTGAACTGAACTAAAGGGTTAACACCACTCTAATCTTATGAACTAAGAGTGAGAGAGGGATACATCCTCCAAAGAAATCAGGATGCTGTTTCCAAATACAAAGATGCTAAATAAGTAAAATCAATAATAGCACTCCATTCTTCAGTTCAGTTCAGTTGCTCAGTCGTGTCCGACTCTGTGATCCCATGGACTGCAGCATTCCAGGCTTCTCTGTCCTTCACCAGCTCCTGGAGCTTGCTCTAACTCACGTCCATCGCATGGGTGATGCCATCCAACCAACTCATCCTCTGTTGTTCCCTTCTCCTCCTGCCTTTAATTTTTCCCAGCATTAGGATCTTTTCCAAGGAGTCAGTTCTTCGCATCAGGTGGCCATTCCACTCTAGGCAAAAACAAAAGATCAAATGAATATTGTTCCATTCTTTAGAAATAAAAATTGGAAAAAAATCTTTGGAGAGAGGGAAATGTCAAGATCCTAGATGTGGTGGGGGAAATTATAGGAGCAAACTCTGGAAGAAATGGGAAGGGATAGTGTTTAGATGGAAGTATTCATCGTAGAGAACTAATTATGGATTCCAAGGGCTGGGAAGGATCATGGAGGCTGCCCAAAGCAGCTCCCTTACTTCTCTTCTGGGAGTTTCTACACATAAATTAAGATGCCTTCCTTACAAGACCATTTGAACTCTACTTGAACATATTCATAATGGATGGTTCATGATTGTGGAAAGGATTCAATTTTGTTTTCATCAGATTTGATTCTTTAAAGTGTCTGCTTTTCTTTGAGCTAAAATTTAGTTTTCAGTTTGCCCTCTGATTAATGAGCTTCAAGGCTACTCTTTTCATTGGACAGTCCTTTAATCATTGGGAGACACATTCCTACCCCAGTCTTTTCTCTTTCAGCCAAGCACAGCTAGTTCTTTTGACCACATATCAGGCAACACGGTTTCCAGCTTTCTCTACAGCCTAATTGTCTTTCACCGGATTCACGATGATTTGTATGTGTCTCTCTTTATCTTTATTGCCTCTCTTTATCTGGACACTGCTGCTGCTGCTGGGGTGCCATTGCCTTCTCCGTATCTGGACACTATATTTTGTTAATACAACCTACGATTTCATTGGCTTTTTTTTTTTTTTTGCAACACTGTTCAAACTCACCCATTTTGAGCTTGTTACAAATGAAATCCCCAGGTCTTTTTTCTCATGAATGGTTGCCAAGTCAGGCCTTTTATATAACTATGCAAGCAGTATTTTTTTTCTTTTTAGCCAGAAGAATGGAGCTTCCTAATTTTTTCTTTTCAATCTCTTGTTGTTTCTTTAGACTCCATCCTGTTATTTCCCTGCCAAAATGCGATACTTTATAAACCAGTTGGTATGAGGCCTATAGATCTTGCTGCAATAGAAGAACCCTCTGGCATTCCATTCACCCAACTGGTCTCTTGGCTTATTCATGGGTCAACTCTCATACTTGATTCCTAAATAATCTGGCTTTTATTCTTTGCTGATGCTTTGGTCATATGTTACATCATTAATGAGGGGGCAGCCTGTCTAACTCATAGCTTGTGTGTGTGTGTCAGATGATGAGCTTGGACCTGTGTTTCAGGTCAGTCACCGCCAGCTTTGTGCCAGCTGTTCTAGATGAGCAGACACTGGTCCCAGTAAGCTGACTCTCCATCCCACATGGCCAATGAAACAGTAGCATCTAGGTCAGCTCCAGAAGGATTTATAATTACTCACATCTGGCCTGTGCTTTAAAGCAGAATTCTCAGAGCCCTAACTAACCACGACCCCAGAGCCAAACTGTCTAAGGAGCCTTTGATTCCTGATTCCTAGATGCCCCCTGGCCTCGCCCCAATCCTTACGGGAACTAAAGCCCTCCTGATTCCCTTTTGAATCCCTCATCTGGTTCATAGAAGACTCTTTTCAAGGAGAAATACATCTGCTCCAGAATTTGGAAAGGCCTCCTTGATCTAATATTTGCACACCACTTATTGTCTTAAGATGCTAATATCTAGAAACATTCTCCTATACATCACCCCAGGTGCCCCGGTATAGACCCTTTGCATACAGACACTCCAAAGTGATCTAACATTCACCTTGTCCCTAAGACTTGAAGATTTTGACCCCTGACCTCTCCCGGATGGAGGCTAGCTCATTTGCTTTAATTCACCTCCACTGCTTTCTCACTCGGCTGGTAACGAATCCACTTGCAATGTGAGAGACCTGGGTTCAATTCCTGGGGTGGGAAGATTCCTTGGAGAAGGGAAAGGCTACCCACTCCAGTATTCTTGCCTGGAGAATTCCATGGACTGTGTCATTCATGGGATTGCAAAGAGTCAGACACTACTGAGCGCCTTTCACACTCCACCGCTCTCTTAGCCCCAGTTCCGTCCTTCCAACAGCTTGAGCCTGCTTCTGCACCAGGAGATGTTAAGTATTTGAGCCTCTGGGAAAGTGCCAATTATGATAACTAATGAAAATGTGACACTGAGGGTGCGGTCAAAAAATGGAGTTTCTTCTCCAACCCAAAGAAGAGAAGGCGGGTACCTTGTGTCAGGACTAGATAGCAGCTGCCCTTTCATCCTGTCTCTTGTAGTGCATGCATTCAGGACCCAACGCAGTCACCCTTAAAGAAGAAGGTCTGAGGTCTCAGACTCTCACTTCAGTGTAGGACCCACACTTCAGACATTTGAAGGGTCTACCTGTTTGCTGGGATTTATTTCCGTTTTCCCACAGGTCTCTGTAATAGCTCATTGTCAGATTGTATCAACAGCAATAAAGAGAAGATATATTTGTGCTTCTGGCTCACATATTCTGTGTCCCTGAAGAAGAAATGCTGGCTTGAAGAGCAACGGTAAAGCAAAACCATCAGTGATGCTCTCATCACCTTTCTAAACTTGTTTTGTGTGATGCCTTTTTCGTATTATTTTTAAAAGGGGAACCAGATGTTTTCCTAAGGGGAAGTTTTTAACACCTTCTTTCTGAAGAATAAGGCCCTGGAATTGAGGGACAGTACACTCAGGATTTTCCAGGTTTTGACCACAATAAAGTACTAATGGATGACATCATCTATAGAAGAGAGGTTTTCAGGAATCAGTGCAGTAAATAGTGTATAAGAAGTAATTACTAAAGCTAACAGGAAACTTTCTAATTCCTAGATACTGAAACAATCTTCCTTACCAATCCAAAATTAGTAGATCACAAAATTAAAATATTTTTTCTTTAGATTTGCTAGCCAGTCTGAGATTAAAAACTGAAAAACCAAGCTTTGATGTGTGGGACTTTTTCAGGATGAAATAGAAAGTACCTGGAAGAGACTCCAAACAGAATCATTTAACAAGAAGCAGCGCTGACATATCTGCTGAGGAACTATTCACCAGAAACTTTCCACCAGATCCAAGAATGTCAGTCCCCTGGCTCCTATGCTGATTATCTTGGGACACAACACAAGTTTCAGAAGAAAAAAGTAAAACACGAGATAGCATTCAGAGAAACTCTGCCAACCCTGAGTTTGAAGATATTAGCAAAAGTAGTCAGCATTTTTTTTTTCACCAAAGTACAGCTTTGTGTTTAATGCAGACTGTTTAAAGGATTTAAGAGAAATATCATTTATTTCAGAGTAAAAACAATTGAGAATGACAGAGAGTAAGGTCTTGGATGAAGGAAGAAGGGAATAAAATCAAGAATTCATGGGAAAGGATGTAGATTGGCTCTTTTCCTGAGAGAGGAGGGAAGGTAAAAAAGACTTGAATAAGAGGCAGAGAGAGAGAGAGCACAGAGAAAGGGAAGGTGAGAGGGTTAATGGTTCCCTCAAGGCCTGGATGTTTGCAGTAGAGCAAGGAGGGACGGACGCTACCTTTTCCCCTCTCTAGACTAAAATCTGCTCTGCTTCCTGCTGTATTGCCTGCCGCTTAGCACAGTGAGTGGCACATACTGAGTCTCAGTTAGCCTTCATTGAATAAAATGAATAAAAGAGTGTGGGCATTAGGCAGTTAGAAGAGTGGGGCATGCTGGGAAAAGTTATGTTAGGAATCAACCAGAAATGAATAAAGGGGTTGCTAATCTGAGGTTGGGTGGTATGCATTTGAATAAAATCTGCATTTCTCTGAAGTTCAGAAGCAAGAACAGAAAAGCAGACAGGAACTGGTGTGACCAAGAGAGTGAAATGGAGAGAGGATAAGAGGACCCAGTGTGTGTGTGAAGGCTCTGAGGGCCAGGCTGGAAATGGGGTCAAAGGCCAACAGAGAGACCGAAAGCAGCAATAGATTGCCAAGGTCATGAGATTACAAATACTTCTGCATTCTTTAGGCAAAGAGACACTTCATAACATATAACTTTGTAACAGGCTAAGGGTCCAACAAGACCAGGAGCTGACTGTGGCTCAGACCATGAGCTCCTTATTGCTAAATTCAGACTTAAATTGAAGAAAGTAGGGAAAACCACTAGACCATTCAGGTATGACCTAAATCAAATCCCTTATGATTATACAGTGGAAGTGAGAAATAGATTTAAGGGCCTAGATCTGATAGATAGAGTGCCTGATGAACTATGGAATGAGGTTCGTGACATTGTACAGGAGACAGGGATCGAGACCATCCCCATGGAAAAGAAATGCAAAAAAGCAAAATGGCTGTCTGGGGAGGCCTTACAAATAGCTGTGAAAAGAAGAGAAGTGAAAAGCAAAGGAGAAAAGGAAAGATATAAACATCTGAATGCAGAGTTCCAAAGAACAGCAAGAAGAGATAAGAAAGCCTTCTTCAGCGATCAATGCAAAGAAATAGAGGAAAACAACAGAATGGGAAAGACTAGGGATCTCTTCAGGAAAATCAGAGATACCAAAGGAACATTTCATGCAAAGATGGGCTCGATAAAGGACAGAAATGGTATGGACCTAACAGAAGCAGAAGATATTAAGAAGAGGTGGCAAGAATACACAGAAGAACTGTACAAAAAAGAGCTTCATGACCCAGATAATCATGATGGTGTGATCACTGACCTAGAGCCAGACATCCTGGAATGTGAAGTCAAGTGGGCCTTCGAAAGCATCACTACGAACAAAGCTAGTGGAGGTGATGGAATTCCAGTGGAGCTATTCCAAATCCTGAAAGATGATGTTGTGAAAGTGCTGCACTCAATATGCCAGCAAATTTGGAAAACTCAGCAGTGGCCACAGGATTGGAAAAGGTCAGTTTTCATCCCAATCCCAAAGAAAGGCAATGCCAAAGAATGCTCAAACTACCGCACAATTGCACTCATCTCACACGCTAGTAAAGTAATGCTCAAAATTCTCCAAGCCAGGCTTCAGCAATATGTGAACCGTGAACTTCCTGATGTTCAAGCTGGTTTTAGAAAAGGCAGAGGAACCAGAGATCAAATTGCCAACATCCGCTGGATCATGGAAAAAGCAAGAGAGTTCCAGAAAAACATCTATTTCTGCTTTATTGACTATGCCAAAGTCTTTGACTTTGTAGATCACAGTAAACTGTGGAAAATTCTGAAAGAGATAGGAATACCAGACCACCTGATCTGCCTCTTGAGAAGTTTGTATGCAGGTCAGGAAGCAACAGTTAGAACTGGCCATGGACCAACAGACTGGTTCCAAATAGGAAAAGGAGTACGTCAAGGCTGTATATTGTCACCCTGTTTATTTAACTTATATGCAGAGTACATCATGAGAAACACTGGACTGGAAGAAACACAAGTTGGAATCAAGATTGCTGGGAGAAATATCAATAACCTCAGATATGCAGATGACACCACCCTTATGGCAGAAAGTGAAGAGGAACTAAAAAGCCTCTTGATGAAAGTGAAAGTGGAGAGTGAAAAGGTTGGCTTAAAGCTCAACATTCAGAAAACGAAGATCATGGCATCTAGACCCATCACTTCATGGGAAATAGATGGGGAAACAGTGCAAACAGTGTCAGACTTTATTTGGGGGGGCTCCAAAATCACTGCAGATGGTGACTGCAGCCATGAAATTAAAAGACGCTTACTCCTTGGAAGGAAAGTTATGACCACCCTAGATAACATATTCAAAAGCAGAGACATCACTTTGCCAACAAAGGTTCGCCTAGTCAAGGCTATGGTCTTTCCTGTGGTCATGTATGGATGTGAGAGTTGGACTGTGAAGAAGGCTGAGCGCCAAAGAATTGATGCTTTTGAACTGTGGTGTTGGAGAAGACTCTTGAGAGTCCCTTGGACTGCAAGGAGATCCAACCAGTGCATTCTGAAGGAGATCAGCCCTGGGATTTCTTTGGAAGGAATGATGCTAAAGCTGAAACTCCAGTATTTTGGCCACCTCATGCGAAGAGTTGACTCATTGGAGAAGACTCTGATGCTGGGAGGGATTGGGGGCAGGAGGAGAAGGGGACGACAGAGGATGAGATGGCTGGATGGCATCACTGACTCGATGGACGTGAGTTTGAGTGAACTCTGGGAGTTGGTGATGGACAGGGAGGCCTGGCGTGCTGCGATTCATGGGGTTGCAAAGAGTCGGACACGACTGAGCGAGTGATCTGATCTGATCTGAAGGGTACAACTCAAATTTTTACTTTAAATCCTGTGAATATTCAGATAAGAATTGTGCCATATAGCCCAAATTCTTGTAGCCCAGTCTGTTCAAGTAAATGAATAAAAAAGGGAGGAGAGAAAGGAGGACATCATTGGCATCTGTTATGTCTATTAAAACTATGAGCTATTCGTTTTTCATGTGTCTATCAATGTATATAAAATTTGGATGTGTGTTTAATAATACAAATATTAAACAATATTTTATAGAATATTGTATTTAATAATACAAATAATACAAACAGTAGGGAAGGGGGCAGGGCACAACCTTTGAAAGAATGACATAGCTTGAGGACATGACATAAACTGATTTAGGATCAAATGAGTCCAAGATGGCAGACAAGTCACCTTCCACCAGACCTTGAGCCTCAGTAACACATCAGCAAGCTAAACAACACACCCACAGGCAACATGGCAGTTCCAAGGCTAACCATCAAAGACAAAAAAGTGGGCGGTGGCCCAATTCCTGGACATCTCCACCCCTCCCCCAAAATAGTTGGAATAATTCTCTCACTCATCAGCCTATGAAGTTACCCAGCCCATAAAAGCTAACTACACCACATTTCCAGGGCACTCTCATCTTCTGAGATGGTCTACATCCTGTCTGCGGAGTGTGTTTCTCTCTAAATGAATCCACTTCTTACCTGTCACTTTGTCTCTCACTGAATTCTTTCTGTGACAAGACATCAAGAACCTGAGCTTCATTAAGTCCTGAAATGAGGTATGCGATCAGTTAGAAGACTGTGGGTTTTGACTGGATTTGAGTCTGGCACATGGGTTCAAGTCCCACTCTGAGGTGAATGGATCCACATATAAAGATTTCATCATAAACCTTTTGAGATATTTTCTGCAATATTGTGGTTGACAGCTGTAATTGGAAAATCTGTCAGTTCGTTGAGTTCTGTTCTATCTTCTATGTGGTAGGATGGGACCAAGAGCAAGTAAATACTGAAGTTGAAGACCCAAGGGACAGGCTGGATGTGTGAAGCTACTGAGGGCAGAGTACCAGAACAAAATTTCTAGGTATAGGCATCTTGTTCAGAGCCCACTTACTAAAAGGAAAAGGCCTACAAATGATACCATTTCACCAGGATCAAAGACTGATCAAACAGAGGGACGAATTGGCAGGTACCATATCAGATCAGACCAGATCAGTTGCTCAGTCGTGTCCAACTCTTTGCAACCCCATGAATTGCAGCACACCAGGCCTCCCTGTCTATCACCAACTCCTGGAGTTCACTCAGACTCACGTCCATAGAGTCAGTGATGCCATCCAGCCATCTCATCCTCTGTCGTCCCCTTCTCCTCTTGCCCCCAATCCCTCCCAGCATCAGAGTCTTCTAGAAAGTAAAAATCCAAAATTACTGTGTATTTGCCTCTTTGGAAGGCTCCAGAATCAAACCCTTTGCTCAAACCCATCAGCTGTTTAATTTCTCTGCCTTCAGTATCAAACGTATTTTCCTTTCTAGGACTTTCTATTTAAAAGATGAATCTTTGGAATTAATTTTCTCGTCTCTTCCTTGAAATGTTATGTTTCTTTTAATTTTGTTTTCAATTTTGTTCATGTCTCTCTTTTTTTTTTTTTTGCAAATATATATACTCGTATACTTAGGAATCTCAGGTTGGAAATTCTTCACTTATAGAATATCAATGCAAAGGTACATTAGAAGCCTAATTAAAAGAAACAATGACTCATTGTTAGATAGGAGTGAGGTGGGAGTACAGACCGAAGGGAGAAGAGAATGAAAGGAACTTCCATTCTCCTCCAGATTTCCTAAGTCTTAAAAATGTAATGTTTCAAGGGAACCCATTGTTCATTTAAAAGGAAAACAAAAAGTCTATACTTGTTTTTCTGTTAGGTCTATAAATGAGTAAATATTAAGATGGAGACAAAATAAATACCTCTTTGCATTTGATCATCTACTTTAGTCATACAAGTCCTTAAATTTGATGGTACTGCAAATTTATACTTCCAAAAATAGTATGTCTCAAGTATTCTTTCTAAATTCCAAAGTGCTTGCTATGAAATTATTTCTCTTCTAGTCAATGCTGAATCACAGAGAAGATCATTTAAAAGAGCTTGTGTGAAGTGTAGAACCAACACTGTATAAAATCTGTATCAGGCTCCCTCATGTTCTTGGTAAAAAGCAACTTTTACCACAACTTTAGTGTGTGGCAATTTTTATTTGAACAAAGCCATCTCAACAAAGCCATCTCAAAATCACAGCATTGTAGCAATTGTTTTCCCTTCATGTCCTTGAGATATATTGTTTAAAATTTTTGCTTTTATCACAGGATATAAAACCCCTTGGAAACAGTTTGAAATTGAATACAGATCTCTGGCCCTGAGACTACAGATATTTTTCTCCCTTGCTTAGTTATCCAACTAGTTTAAAATCTTATTCTCTTTGATCATTGACAGGAATGTTGGCTTGGCACAGTCACTTTAGCTCCAAACTTGTGATTACTATTATTTTATTTTTTTGTAAACTCCCAAGTACGAATTTCAGCAGGTTAACAAAGTTTAATTCTCCCCTTTAGCCCTAAATATCAGTTGATGCATTCAAGGTATGACATGTCATCTCTTTTTCATCTTTTTACATCCCATAGATTTTCAATTAGCCATTTTGGAGTCTAGCCACATTTGCTAGGAAATAACTGTTTAAATATGTCCTCTGCTAACATATTTCTGATGGGATTCCCCTGGCAAAGGTGGACGGGATTTTGAAAGTTGGGAACCATACTAGAAACGGAATTGTTTTTGGTAATTGCTGGCGAGTTTCCTGGCAAGCGTACGTGGAGCTGCAGTGACAGTTCCACTGAGCAGCACGGATGGCAGAAAAGGATGAGCGACGGCACCTGCAAAACAGCTGTCTGCTCCCAGGAGGCTAAGTTCGGCCTTGGTTTCCTCTCTCCAGTGCTTTCTCCCTGCATAAGTGTTTGGTATCTTTTTACTTTCTGCCAAAAATACTAAGCCCAATTTGAAAGGAAAAGAAAAACTTAAAACTTCCCCAAATGGTGTTACAGGGAGGAATTAAATTTTCTTTCTTACAAATCTACTTGACTGTGACAAAGACTATCTTCAAATAAAAGCCACTGAATCCAATAGCCACTCATCTTAAAATAATTAATAATACTATTGATAAGAGCTAATATTTACTAGATTTGGACTATAAAGAAAGCTGAGCACCGAATAATTGATGCTTTTGAACTGTGGTGTTGAAGAAGACCCTTGGACTACAAGGAAATCCAACCAGTCCATCCTTAAGGAAATCAGTCCTGAATATTCATTGGAAGGACTCATGCTGAAGCTGAAACTCCAATACTTTGGCCACCTGATGCAAAGAACTGACTCACTGGAAAAAACCCTGATGCTGGGAAAGATTGAAGGTGGGAGGAGAAGGGGATGACAGACGATGGGATGGTTGGATAGCATCACCAACTCGATGGACATGAGTTTGAGTAAGCTCCGGGAGTTGGTGATGGACAGGGAGGCCTGACGTACTGCAGTCCATGGGGTCACAAAGAGTCAGACATGACTGAGTGGCTGAACTGAACTGAATATTTACTGAGCTATTAGTAAGTGCCAGGCACAGTGCTAAATACTCTGTATTTATTATTTCATTTAATGCTCCCAGAAACTCTAAGGAGATATTTTCATTGCCCTGTTTATGAAATGAGGAAACAGATATAATGGAACTTTGATCATGAGCATTTATCTGCCTGTACTAGTAATTTTAGACCTTTTTCTGGAAGGACTCTGAGAATCCAAGTGCACATGTGTATTTTTTCACCCATCGAATATTAATACCTACAAGTATAATCAAAATGGAGGCGGGGGCCACAAGATGAGTTACAGTACTTTCAAACTTTTAAAAGAGCATCTTCAGTAATTCTGCTTATACTTAATATACCCCAGAGAAACTCTTTCACACATGCAAAAAGAGATATGTATGAGAATGCTCATTTATATAGCACTTAAAATGAATAAACCAGATTTTCATGTATTAACATGGATAGATCTTAAAAACAATGTTGTTTAGGAAAAGAAAGGCTGTAGAATGATATGGATTTACATACCATTTATGTTAAAAATCTGTTTAGTAAAACTTACCTTTGGAAGAAAAAAACAAAATATGTTATTTGGAAGTAAGCATTTTTGTAGTAAAAGGATAAAAAATGTGAACCAGAAAAGTAGAACTTTCAGGATAACAGTTACCTGGGGTGAGGGGAAGGTACAAAGTAGAGTTCAACTCTATAGTGTCTCATTCCTTTTGCTTTAGAAAATGATACAAATGTGAGGAAATGGTAACATTTGTTCTATCAGGAGCTACATGAGTTTGTTACCTTATTTTCTGAAAAGTCTTTGTATTTTAAAAATAATTCCAGCAGATAGATAGCTACTGTGATGCTGCTGTATGACACAGGGAGCCGAGCTCAGTGCTCTGTCATTACCTAGATGGGTAGGTTAGGGGCAGGAGGAACACTCAAGAGGGAGGGGATATATGTATACATATAGCTGTTGTTGTACAGCAGAAACTAACACAACCCTGTAAAGCAATTATACTCCAATTTTTAAAAATTCAAAAATTTCATTTTATTTTATTTATTTATTTATATTTTTTTTTTTTTGCAGGGGAAAATGGACAAAGGAAAGGATCAATGAGGGTGGGAGGGAATGGGAAGAAAGAAGGGGAGTGATGGTGGGGAGGAGTATATGTAATTTCTTAACCAATGGCTTCCTGTTTTTAATCACAAAGAACACTTGAAAAAAATCATGGTGAATTCATCTTATATTAGGAGGTTTGTTCTCGAAATGAAAAGTTCAGGAAACAAAAAGTCCAGTTTGGGTGTCCTCATCTTTAGGCACATCTTGGTATTTTGTATTGGTAAGTCTATCTTTACCACAATATATTATTTAGGACAGGATCATATTTGTCACCTCTTCCTCCCTACTACCCAAAGTGGTACCAAACCCACAAAATAGTCAATAAACCTCCACAGAGTAAACAAATAAGTCTTTTTTTTTTTTTTTAAACTCTCCTGAGTGAACTGAATTTTTTGAGGCTCATAAGTAAATATGTTTTCCTCTTTACTTTGTCTATTACAGCCAGATTATATGAGTGGGGTATTAAAGTCTCCCACTATTATTGTATTGGGAATGTCCTTTAGTTTTTGTTGGAGAAATGGTTTAGTGGTGCAAAATTCTCTCAACTTTTGCTTATCTGTGAAGCTTTTGATTTCTCCTTCATATTTGAATGAGATCTTTGCTGGATACAATAATCTAGGCTGTAAGTTATTTTCCTTCATCACTTTAATTACGTCTTGCCATTCCCTCCTGGCTTGGAGAGTTTCTATTGAAAGATCAGCTGTTATCCTTATGGGAATTCCCTTGTAAGTTATTTGATGTTTTTCCCTTGCTGCTTTTAATATTTGTTCTTTATATTTAATCTTTGTTAATTTGATTAATATGTGTCTTGGGGTGTTTCGCCTTGGGTTTATCCTGTTGGGGACTCTCTGGATTTCTTGAACTTGAGTGGTTATTTCCTTCTCCATTTTAGGGAAGTTTTCAACTATTATTTCCTCAAGTATTTCCTCATGATCTTTCTTTTTATCTTCTTCTCTGGAACTCCTATGATTTGAATGTTGTAGCGTTTGATGTTATCCTGGAGGTTTCTGAAATTGTCCTCATTTCTTTTGATAACGTTTTTCTTTTTTCTCGTCTGATTCATTTATTTCTAGGATTCTATCTTCTAGTTCACTAATCCTATCTTCTGCCTCTGTTATTCTACTATTTGTTGCCTCCAGGGTGTTTTGGATCTCATTTATTGCATTATTCTTTATGTGTTGACTCTTTTTTATTTCTTCTAGGTCCTTGTTAAACCTTTCTTGCATCTTCTCGATCCTTGTCTCCAGACTCTTGAACTGTGATTCTATTTTGATTTCGAGATTTTGAATTAATTTCGCTATCATTATTCGGAATTCTTTATCAGGTAGATTCCCTATCTCTTCCTCTTTGGTTTGGTTTGGTGGGCATCTATCCTGTTCCTTTAGCTGCTGGGTATTCTTTTGTCTCTTCATTTTGTTAAAATTGCCAAATTTAGAGTGTCCTTACTATATTCTGGTAGTCTGTTGAATTCTCTTTATTGAGGTGGTTTACAGGTCTTTTCAATATCTGATCTCTGCCTTGTTACAGAGGGGGCGGAGATGAACACCCAAATCTAAACCGTCCAGGTTCAGGCACTCAGATAATCCTCAGAAGCACAGACTTGGTTGAGTCTGCGTTTTATGTCCTTCCCAGATCCAAGTAGCGCAGGTGATGAAATGTTCAGCGAGCGCAGGTGCTGCGACTTATCGCCTCTCCGCCGCTCAGTTTTCTGGGTATACAAACAGCGCACTTTCTCAGGCAGATGTTGACCATCCAGAGCCCCAAGAAGCGTGAGTCAGCACAGAAACCTACTCACAGTTCCGTTAGACAGTGTCTCTGTAGGGCTATAATTGCCGGCCTCTGGCCCTGGCTGCCTGTCGCCGGAGTGGGACGGCCTGCAGCTGGCCAACTCTGTGCAGCCCTTTGTTCCATAGGTAGTCCTGGTGGTGTCTTAAGTTAGGGCTGGCTTTTGATGTGGTAGATAACCGACAGTCTGGTTATTTCGCTCAGATAGCGCCCGAGATAGCCAGGCCAAATCCTTTCTCAAAGCAATGCAGGCCTCGCCGCTCCTCCTAGCCCAGCCCCCACTTGCCAATAGCAAATGCTGGTGTCCGCGCCAGTTCTCCGCAAAAGGAGTTACCGCAGGGCTCGTTTTCTCGTTTTGAAGACAATGAGCTGTCTTTCTAAGTGCCTGATGTCCTCTGCCGGCATTCAGTTGTTTTATCGAGTTTATTCAGCATTCAAATGTTCTTTTAATGGATTTGTGGAGGAGAAAGTATTCTCCCTGTCTTACTCGTCCGCCATCTTAGCTCCTCCCTCCAAAAATTTCATTTTAAAAAACATAAATAGGTATATTCATGCTGGAAAAGGGCAGGGATCACCATATAGAATATTACCTCCGTAACACATTTTTCGGAAGCAGATTTAACTAGATGCCCAGTTTATTCAAAAGTGACTCAGTATACCATCCACAGAACAGCTAGCTTTGAGTCGTATCAATTCAGTGCACCCTCTAAACGAAACCAGTTATAAAACATATTCTTCAGTCATTTCATTAAGGTGAATTTCTTTATGTGGTTTTATATTAGCTGCAAACCACAAAGAGCCAGCCCCCAAGACCCCTGCAATATTATCAAGGCCAACAAAAAGAACAGTTGTCTGGGGACTGTTATAAGCCACATGCTTCTGATCACAGACTCCTCCTTATGGTCGTCATTATCACCCAGACTGTACATCCCCAAATCTGATTTCCTGAGCTCCCCTCTTCCTCTCCCTTTCTTCATCTCTGAGTGCAGGCTTTCACTGTGAAGGTAAACACTCCTGACTGCTGTCTAATTAGGCCACATGGTTTCCTCGGTGAGCGTTCTTCATTACATTATTTGGTATAAGGTTCTGGGTCATAGCTAAAAATATTTCAGCTTGAAAACTAATCTAGTCTCTTGTTTGCTTTTGTTTGGAATCTTTTCACTTTCTAGATAATAATGTAGTTGAAGAATGCTATACTCAACATTACTTAAAGTGCCATTCACTTGTTAACATTATATTTTGTAGGTGAGAAAAACATTCTTTGTGTACATTTGCAAATAATTCCTTCCAGTTATATAACTAGCAATCAGCACCAGTTTGTGGGCATATGTTCATACACATTTTTTCTTTTTATACCTGCCTTGTTTCAAAAAGGATAAAAGCTGGGTTACAGGTACACATACCACCAGAAAAATTAGATCCAAATTCAGTGAAGAAGTGGAAACAGAGGATTTAAATCAGAAGTGAGTTATGTATGTAAAGTGTATCCTGTTCAAACTCAGACTGGAAGGATGCCACATACATGGCTCCAAGCTTCCTCACAGCCAAGCAAAATACTTTCAGTTCCCACAACTGGATATCCAGAAGACATAACAAATGGGTATAATAAACAAGGGAAACATGACTATTGCAGGTGCTAAAACTAAAGAAAAACATTTTCCAGAGATTGTCAGTAAGTGTAAATACAGCAACAAATTTCATGGTGCTTTCTTATAAATCCCTTAATGTAGGCCCAAAGCATGATACCAGAGTAAGTTCATTAAGTAATTGGAGGGAAGAAAAGGAACTATGGCATGGGACTGGAGGATGGGAAGGTAGGAAGGTGGTAGTCTAGGCACAATTCAGGGGCTACAGCAATGCAACTGATGGTCTTGACATGAGGCTTATCACCAAGATGACCATATAATTCATTGCCTAACCCAGAACCCTTCAAGAGTGAAAGGTGGTACTATTAATTAAGCTCACACACAGGTAGCAGCCAGAAGTGTCCTGAGCCAACTGGGATATACAATTACACTAAGTCATCGTCTATCATCCACTGACATCCTGCTCCAACTGCAGCCCAGCACTATGGACCTAGTCAGCCAAACTAATTCTGTCCAACAGGAGTCTAACCAGCTCGAGTCATAGAGGACTC
Source organism: Tragelaphus eurycerus (assembly GCA_935064755.1). NCBI lineage: Eukaryota > Metazoa > Chordata > Mammalia > Artiodactyla > Bovidae > Tragelaphus > Tragelaphus eurycerus. Next base: position 11,112,465 of record CAKXYN010000035.1, on the reverse strand, counting down.
AAGGATTATGGTCCAGGTCACCAGCACGCAGTCAGCTTGCTTAGGAGTCAGCCAAACGGGGAAGATAATCAAGAAAGACTGAAGTAAGCAATGGATGATGGTGCCCTGAGAATCCAGTCTCCAACAAGTAAAGGTTAAAGGAAATGGCACATTTCCTTTAATAATGGGTAAGAGGGAGAATGAATCAGGTTTCAGGTAACTGAATAGATAATATGAAGAGGAAAGAGATACAGTCTTTTCTGAAGGGCCCAACAAGAGATCTAACAGAAGAAAACTGCTTGAAGTTGGAATGTTGTCATAATGGCTGAAGCATGTAAGCTATATTTCTCAAACATGTGATATGAATTATCTGGGGAGCTTGTTGAAAAGTAGATTCCAGGACCCCCAGGAATCTAGCTTAGTAAGCATCCCAGGTGATTCTAGCAATGATGGTTCTGACCATCAGAGACTTTGAGAAATACCACCATAAAAACATCGAACAGGCCTTTGGGGAGGGGACAATACAGTGCCAGTTCCCCTGTGCAAGGTCAGGCGTAAGAGGCAGAGCAGTGGGACAGGTGGATCACAACCACTCAGCCTTCAGCCACCTGAAGGACTTTCGCAGTGAGAGGCCTAGGTTCTCAGCTTGGAAGAGAAAAGGCCCTCTGTTTCTGGATTCTCTCTATGGTCCTACCAATTAAGAGAACCACCCAAGCTGGGACAGAGATGACCTCAGTTTTAAAATCCTAACTGGAATATCTCCCACTCTAGTGAGTTTCCCCTTACCTGGTAATAGTAGCTAACACTTACTGATGATTTACTGTGTGCCAAGCCCAAGTACTGTATCTGCATTTACTCATTTAATCCTGAGAACAACACAGTGGGGTTCAGTTCAGTTCAGTCACTCAGTCATGTCTGACTCTTTGTGATCCCATGGACTGCAGCATGCCAGGCCTCCCTGTCCATCACCAACTCCCGGAGCTCACTCAAACTCATGTCCATCAAGTTGGTGATGCCATCCAACCATCTCATCCTCTGTCGTCCCCTTCTCCTCCCACCTTCAATCTTTCCCAGCATCAGGATGCTTTCCAAGGAGTCAGTTCTTAATATCAGGTGGCCAAAGTATTGGAGTTTTAGCTTCAGCATGAGTCCTTCCAATGAATATTCAGGACCGATTTCCTTTAGGATGGACTGGCTGGATCTCCTTGCAGTCCAAGGGACTCTTAGAGAACAACACAGTGGGGTAGGTACTATTTTCACCGTTTGATGGTGGGTACATTAGCAGGGCCACTGTGAAGCACATCTACAGGGCAGTGTGCACAGTGTGGTCTATGTTCCTGGCACTCTCTTCACAGCCTTACACACTGGGCCCCACACTGTGGGTCACAGACGTTCGGTAAGCAGCTAGTACCAAGGCTCTAAAACCTCACTGATGAATAAAAGAAGGGAACTGTCTAAGAAGACATTTCTGTGACCCTGCCAGGAAGAAACTGAACCAATTTGGGAATCAATATATGTATTCACAAAAAGACAGGTGAAAGTGAGGATGCAGGAGGTGGCACATTCCAGTGAATCAACTGTGTCGACTAAGAATCTCCAAGTCTTCCTGGGTGAGGTCCTAAGACTGTCTCCCCAAACCATATTAAATGACGATGGAGAACAAAGCGCCCAGGATCCCCTTCCTGGTTGCATTTTTTTCCCAGTAAAACGATGCTAAAGCTGAGCTTATTCCCTCCAATGTCCTGTCCAGTGCTCCTACATGCTTTTATCACTCTTTGGGTCTTTGTATTAAGAGTGATTTTCTATGTGTCTGTTTCCTTGCCAAGTTTACAAGCTTCCCGAAAGCAGGGACAATGCTTTAACCGTGTTTGTATCTCCCACTGCCCAGGGAAGGCATGCCATGTGTGCATGGCTAGGCATCCTTGATTGCTTCCTTCCTCTCTTCCTCATGTGTCAGGAAATAAGCTACTTCCTGACTTCAGAGTTTAGTGGAAAAGACCTGACTTCAGAGTTTAGTGGAAAAGACCTGACTTCAGAGTTTAGTGGAAAAGACCTACAAATAATGCGTGCTTTACACAGAGAGTTATAGATGTAAGGGTTGCTGTGGAGCCAGAGAAGATGTGCTCAGCTTAGCCTGTAAGGACCAGTGATGGTTGATATATTGAGCCAGATGGAGAGAAGGGAGGGGGTATTCTAGGCAGAATAGATAGCAAGTGCAGAGAAAAGTAGATGGTCAAGTGTCAGAGAGACAGAGAAGGAGCCGAGGGAGAAAGGAGAAAGGTTTTGTGCGAGCAGCTTTGTGTGGCTAAAGAAATTTTCACTTTGTGTCTCCAATGGAGGGGGCTGGGGTAGAGGTGGGGGAAGGTTAGGAGTTCTGGAGCTTGACAGCCTGCATGGTCCAAATTTCAGCTCTGCCATTTATCAGCTATGTAACTCTGTGCTAATGACTTAACCTCTTAAGCCTTAGATCCTCATTTGTTAATGATATATTAATAGCACCTACCTTTTGGGACTCTTGAAATTAAACAGCCTAATACTTATAAAACACTTAAAACAGTGCCTGTCATGTAATATGTATTCAATATAGAGTAGTTATTATTGTTACCTCACTGCTTTCTCTCATTCCCTACTTTTACTCCATTCCAAGCAAGTCTTACCAATTTTTCCTCTAAAACAAATACCAAAACCATCCTTTTTTGTCTTCACCTTGGTCCAAAGAACTATGACTTCTTTCCTGAATTCTAGTAGTAGCTTCCTAAGAGCTCTCCCTGTTTCCACTCTAGCTCTGTTAGAGTCTGATCCACAAAAACAAGGACAGTGATCTTTTCCAAAGATAAATTGGGGGTCACTCCACTTAATCTATTGTTTTTCATCACACACTGCCCCAACTATTTAGAATTCTTATCATGACCTTAAAAGGTCTTAATAATCGGACTCCTTCTTGCTTCTCTAAACCTACATCCTATTCCCTCTCACTATACTTTAGCTTCTGTTTGTGGATGTGTTAGTCTCTTAGTTGTGTCCGACTCTTTGTGACCCCATGGTCTACAGCCCGCCAGGCTCCTCTGCCCATGGGATTCTCCAGGCAAGAATACTGGAGTTGGTAGCCAGTCATTCCCTTCTGTAGGGGATCTTCCTGATCCAGGGATCGAACCCACATCTCCTGCATTACAGGAGGATTCTATATTTTCTGAGTCACCAGGGAAGCCTGTTTAAGCCTCTAGTTGCCTTGAACTTGGCAAGTCTGTCTTGCTAGAAACTTTGTATCTGCTGTTCTGCCTTCCCCACCCCTTGTTTTCTTCCTTATCTTGTAGAAACCAGCTCAAATGTCGGAGGAGTGGACTTTAGTTTGATACCCCAAACTGAAGTAACAAGCTCCCTGGTTTCTACATTACTGTGATAAATTTATTTCCTTTTATATCTTTTTTGTTATTTATTCTACCTTCCCAAAATCTGCCCCCAGAATGTGTTCCATGAGAACAGATACAAGACCTTTTTCATTGCTATAGTCCTACTTTCTAAAGTAGCAAAACCCTCTGCATGATATACTAGGCACCCAAAAAGTATTTACTGAATTAATACTGAATGAATTGGAAGAGAGTAGGTAAAGAAGCGGGGAAGGCAATGGCACCCCACCCCAGTACTTTTGCCTGGAAAATCCCATGGACGGAGGAGCCTGGTAGGCTCCAGTCCATGGGGTCGCTAAGAGTCGGACACGACTGAGTGACTTCACTTTTGCTTTTCACTTTCATACGTTGGAGAAGGAAATGGCAACCCACTCCAGTGTTCTTGCCTGGAGAATCCCAGGGACAGGGGAGCCTGGTGGGCTTCTGTCTGTGGGGTCGCACAGAGTCGGACATGACTGAAGCGACTTAGCAGCAGCAGCAGCAGGTAAAGAAGGGAGAACACCAAGAATCAATTGTTACACTTCTTCAGTAATCCAGTGAGAAATTATGAAGCCCTAGCACTGGATTTCAATCTTGGTTCCACACTGGAATCACCTGGAGAGTTTTAAAAACTACTGACATCCTCAGTACTCCTGATTTAATTGGTAGATGCATCCTGGACATCAGGATTTTTAAAAACTCTGTAGGAGATTCTAACACGCAGCCAAAGTTGAAACCACTGCTCCAAATGCAGAAAGGGGATATAGAAGAGAGGGTGAGTGCAGGGCTGTTTAGAACACACAATAAGCAGGACTTGGTGGTTAATTATGAATTGCAACTGATCAAAAAGAGGGTGCCTAGGAAGAATCCTAGATTTCTGGCATGGCCCTGGGTAAAAGACAGAGGCAAGTTTTGAGAAAAAGATAACAAATTATGTCTTGGACAGGCTAAATCTGAACTGCTTCGGGGGATTTGAGTGGAGCTTTTCAATAGATTGTTTAATAGATTTACACTTTCCTAGTGAAGAACAGGACTTCCCTGGTGGCTCAGCAATAAAGAATCCACCTGCAGTGCAGAAGATGCAGGAGACATGGGTTTGCTCCCTGGGTTGGGAAGAGCCCCTAGAGGAAGAAATGGCAACCCACTCTAATAATCTTGCCCAGCAAATCCCACGGACAGAGGAGCCTGGCAGGCTACAGTCCATGAGATCGTAAAAGTCGGAGACTGAGCAACTAAACAAGAAATGTAGGAAAAGGCATCTCCGGAAACTATGACAATTAGGACACAAGACCATTCCCACTCTGCAGAGCCTCTATACTCGAAACTCCCTTCCAAGCCAATGCCCCATCTGTTCTGAAATGTTGTTCAATATGTTGACATAATTACAAGAAGAATTGTATAATGTGTGGGTACCATTCTGACAGGGACAGAGTAAAAGCACAAAGTAGGTGATTAAATGGTTAATCCCACTTAGGGGACTATAAGTAGAAAAAATATGGGAAACCCTTGTCAGTTAATGATTACTCAAGAAAGCAGGTTTGCAGAACCACAAAACCAAGCAGGCTTGCTTAGCAACAAAACCATGCAGCAGAAACACTAGACAGGTGTCCAAACAACCAAACAATGGTGGCATGAGACCCACATACTGCCCAGTGAGCACAGTAAGTTAATGACTCCCAGGACATGTTCTCTATACACATAAAAACAGTAATTGTGGACCTAGCTTATCATGTAGGGATAAGGAAACTCTCTTGAATAACAAGGAGTTGATGATGATAGAAGCGCAGCATCTACTCAAGAAAGACAAAGAAGCTCTTCTCCTCCTCACCAGTTTTCCTTTGATTATGAAAAGTAGCCCAGTAAGTTCTCAGGGCACAGCATTTCTCATCTGCCACTTCTAAACCTCATTGGTTTTTTATTCTAATAAATCACTTGTCTATCACTTTGCCTCTCAATTCTTTTCTGCGCTGAGACATAAAGAACTATATAGCACCAGAGCGCTTCGGAGACCCTGAAAGACACCGCGGTTTCAATTCCATAAATCCATTTAACTTACTTTTCTTGTACTACCTATAGGCTTAAAGTATTCCACTTAATAAATTGCTGGCAGCCTTCAAATAGCACTGAAAAGAATATGTAACAGCTTTAAAGCATCGGATAAATGAAAACGAACATATCCATGATTACTTCAAGATTTGTGGTCAAAGATACTTAGACCTAAACTGCCTAGATTGCTTAGTTTTGTAATTGGTAAACATTTACTGGGTTACCAAAGATACCAAGTACGCTCTGAGACGACTGCTCCTTTGTGTCTAATTAGGCACACTGAAACAAAGACTGATAGGGTGATATATTTAGTTAAGTAACAGATGGCAAAAAGACACACTGTCCAGCATGTACCACATCCCTATTTCTCAGTATTCCAAAGAGTGACTGAATCTTGAAATCAGCTAGGAAGCAAAGGCCTGAATGTTTATTCAACTAAGAAGAACTGATAACCATTCATGTGGAGGTTAAAAAATTCAAAGAGGGTATGACTGGCTTTTAGGACGGGATGGACAGAAAAAGTGGATTAAAGTCACTTAGAAGGTATCAAAGAGGACTGAAATATGAATTCTGAATACTTAAGCGACTTCGTGATTACAAAGAGGTGGAAAAAAAAAAAGAGGCGAGTGGCATATATTCTCCGAACCCTCACACAGGGTGTTAAATTGTGGCTAAAAAGCGCTGCTTTTAGCAGTGCCTGCGCTCTATTAAAAGAAGGGGGGGGGGGCGGGGGGGACTCTGAGAGGACGTTTCCTCCAGCAGAGCGAAGTAGCTCGCTGCAGCACCCCCTCCCTGCTCTCCCTGGGATTTGCCACTCTAGCAGGTGAACCGCGAGAAAACAAAAGGACTGAATAACGGCGTGCGGAACGCCGAAAACTGGGAGGTCCCCAAGCCCATCGCCTCCCTACACCTCGAGAACGGCTTCTAGGCACTCCCTACCCCCTCCCCCCGCCCCCGTCCTGAGACACCTGCCCCACAGCCCGGGAGAAGTCCTAAGGGCTGAGGGGGACGAAGGGCTGCTGACGGCCTCGGGCTGAAGTCAAGCAGGAGGTGGCGGAGCCGCCACACTCCCGGCCACCCGTGCTGCACGCGTGACGCTCCCGTGAAGATAACCGGGCGAACGTGCGAGAGCGAACGCCCTGTCCCAGCGCGTCCAGCGACGGGCTAGGGTGGGCGTGACGCCATGACGCAAGGCACGCGGGCGGCGCTCCGGGGCGGGGCGAGGCGCGGCTGGGCGGGGAGGGGGCGGGAGGAAGGAGTGGGAGGAGGGGGGCGGAGACAGCGGGGGCTGAGGGAAGCGGGGCCGGGGGGAGAGAATGGCAGTTGCGGCGCTGATTCCCGGGAACCGCCGTCAAGACAGAACTGCGGAGGAGGAGTTCGGGAAAGCGGCAGTCGGGACCCCTCCTCTGCGTTCCCCCCGCCCCAGCTGAGAGGCGCCTGGGCGGCTCTGAGGAATCCTCCTCCGTGTTTCCTCTGGCCGCCGCCGCCGCCGGGAGATGGGCCTGCTCGCCCGCAGCCCTGCGCCCTGCCGAGGAGTTGAAGGTACGGGCGGGTCCGGGGTGGGGTGAAGGGGGGAAGGCTGCACCCGGGAGCCGGAGGGCAGGGGCGCGGCTCCCGTTTCCGACGCGGGGCTCTCCGGCCGCTCCCCGGGACGGAAATGGACTCGGAAATCCCACGGGAGAGGCGCCCCTTCTCGCGCTCTTCGCGGCGGGGCCCGGGCGGCGCCGGCGGAGGGTGACGGGCTGGTGGGGGCTCAGGCCTGGCGCTGGATCCGCGCGTCCCCCCGGCTCGGCCCCGGCGCTGGCGGCCGCGCGGGCGGGAGGCGAGGCTTGGGATCCGCCCCGCGAGCCCTGTGCTCCTGGCCCGGGCAGTCTGGGGCGACGGCGGCCGACCCGGCGGTGTTGTGACGGGGGCGGAGGCGGCGCTCCCCTCCGGCACTTCCCCGGCCCCCCGGAGCAGGCGACGCGGAGGGCGGCAGCGGCGGGCGGCAGCGGCGGGGAGGCGGTGGCGGGGGCGGAGCGCATTCCTGATGGGTGAAATCGGCTCTTAACGGGACCGATTTCCGGGCCTCGCTGCAAAATTCCGAGCCGGGGCCAACGCCCCCCACCCCACCCCCCACACCCGGTGCAGCTGGAGGCCCCCCTGGGGAATAGAGAGAGGCATGCCCCGGGGAACGTTCATCCGGGGGACGGCCACCCCCTGCAAAAGCAGAAATTAAACCGACGAAAACTGATGTGGCCTTGGGGTAAAGTATGTCTTACGAGGGGGTCTTCCAGGATTGTCTCCTTCATGCTAAACCTTGAGAGACTTCTCCGTCTTCATCCAGCAAGTAATGCCACTGTTTTTAATTTCCAGTTTTTCGTATCATTTGAATTCCCCTCTGTCGTTCCCCACCCCCTTTCATTAATAGGAAGGAAAATAAGTTTAGGGTTCATTAACCTCGCGACAAGGGCAGTAAATAAAAGAGTGAAAAGAATGGCTATATATGGGAGAAAAAAAAGATCTAATTTTTTTTCCCCCGTTAGCTCTTGAAGATAGAAATATACGAACGATGCTTTATTCTGGTTAATATTTACTATTCAAAATGTTGCTGAAAGTCCTGTTGGGTGGACGTTAGAAAGGACAGCGTTTAAATGCTGCTGCAGTTTTCAAACCCAGGTGTTGGCTGCAAATGCTCGTGTTAAATGTTAGTAAACAGTGGAGGAATAAAGCAGTTCTTTCCTCTGATCGGTTGCCTTAAAATGTTCATGATTTTTCTTTTCCGTTCCTGTTTTTTGGGGGTGGGGTGGGGGTAAGAACATGACTGTGTTTTTATTTATACATATGTATTTTTTATTTTAACTGAATTCCTTGACCCATTGTATTATGTGAAGTCTAATGGTATGCCCAAGTTTCATTTTCAGTTTTGCCATTAACCATCTTAATAAGCATCTTTCCACTTTGGTTTATAAGTCAAGCCATTTTTACCGTATTTGCCAGTTTATGCTTACTTAACACCCAGCTGTCAAAACTGAATCAAAATGTAAATATTTCTATTTAGAAAATGGCGATGATCTGTTGTTAACATTTCTTTTCAGACGTTCGTTGCCTGCTTCTTATAATTCCATAGTAAAGATTTAGAGTCTTGGGACTTAATAAATAAACCAAATTATGCAAGGGCAATAACAACAACAACAAAACCCCTTTTTGTTAGCTTTATTTCTCTTTTTATTATTGTATACAATGTAACTGAAATTTAAATTTCATATATCCTCAGGAACTGTTTTAATATCTTAACAAAGGGTCTTTCTGAGGAAAAATTACATTTGGCCAGCTAATGTTAGTGTGTGTGCTTAGTCGCTCAGTCCTCTCGGACTCTTGGTGACCCCGTGGACTGTAGCCCACCAGGCACCTCTGTCCATGGGGATTCCCCAGGCAAGAATACGGGAGTGGGTTAGTAGTTTTTCAGTATCTGTGACTTCCAGGAGGAGTCCAGTAAGGTTATATTTTAAAACTGTAAGATTATCTTAGGAGTTGAAACACAACTCAATTTTTAGTCTTCAGATAGTAGCTATTTGAAATATTGGTGTTTCTTTTGGATGGTGCTTCACCTGATCATTAGAGTTTATATAAATAACAGCCCAATTTTACTGCCTTTAGACCAGTATTGGAGTTTTTAAAATTTTGGTGGTATTTATAGAATTTTGGGTGCCTTTTTACTAGATTAAATGAAACAATGTTTTTCTCCTACTTAATATGTGAAAGATGCTAAGTGTCTATAAAGCTACTTCAGCATTTTAGTGGAAAATAAATGCACATCACAAATTTGAAATAGAGGAAGTTGTAATATTTTTGTAGTTGTTGATTAAGACACGTGGGGTCCCCTCTCTTTAGTGGGATCAGATTGAAAGATATTATTTGCATGGGGTTGTTAGATGAAATTAAATATAGATAATTTGAGACAAACTTAACATTTGAAAGAATCTCTTGTATATTATGGCAGGTTCGGATTTTAAAGCACTTACACTTATCACAGAAATTCTTTGGTTTCTTATCATCCCTGCCCACCCCTCCTCCACCCCTCCCCAGTTTGGAGGGCACTGAGGATTGAAAATGTAGTTTCCTGAATTTTCCAAGGAGGAGAAGAAACAAATATTGTGATAACATGTAAAAGTCCTTAGTCAGGTGCTAGGCAGAAAGTAAGCTGGGGATAAATTTTGTCGCATTTATATCTGAATTGCCTTCTTCTGTTTCTTCTCTACTCTATTGTTATAAAGGAAATCTTAGAGAATTCTTATTTGCTTTTCTGATGTTTCTGACAAGTGACAATTGATTGTCAAACTCAGGCTGGTTTCCTGCTTACTAAGCTTTATGATCTTGTATTATTTAAGGCCCATATAAAAATTAGGCCATTTTGGACTGAAGGCCAAAAAAAAAAAAGTTGCGTTTCTGACTTTATATTTGATTGTATTTGCATTGTACGTGGCAAACTAGCACTAGTAGTTTAATGATGGTCTGAAAGGACTCATGATCATGTATGAAGTACTTTAGCTTAAAGGTTTGGGTTTGATCTTTTTTAAAAGCAAAATGTTATTTTACTTATGAAGATCAGCTAAATTTTCCTTAGGTAATATTTTTTTTCTCCAGTCCAGAGTAATTATTGTTTTTCTTTGGCCTTTTAGTTTTTAAGTTATGAGGTATCAGTTTGTATATGTAGTTTTGTATCACCTTGAAGCAGCTATATATAATCACACCTGCACAGGTAAAAACCGAGGAATAGTATTCCTTTTCTAAACACATCTGTATTTCAGGTGATGGTGGATTTCAACCAAAAACATCAGTGAAATCATTTTGGGTGTTTCAAACTTGGAAACGTTATTTCTCAATAGCTATCATATATCGGTAATACTTTCAGTATTAAGAAAAATTAACACTTTTTGATAAAGTAGTTTTTGCTTGCTCTTTGTAGCTGTCAATAAAACCTGAACAATTATTTTGTTTATTAGTAACATTTTCTTGAAAGTTATTAGCCTAGAAAACATTATACATTTTTGTCCTGTTGATTTTACCTAATGTTTTGTTTTAAAAGTCATGTACTCAAGAAATGCTACTTGTTAATTTTTTAAAAATTTCTATATGATAGTTTTTTATGTGAAAGTCTTAGTAGGACAAAACCAATAAAGAGTTGTTTAAGTCCTCAAATAAATTTGTGCATTGAATTTTGACGCAAAATCCTCAGAAATCAGCCTGATTTGTTGAAGCTGAAAGAAAACTTTAAAACTTTGTCTTCGGTCCAAAAATCTGAATTCAGCCTCTTAAAATTATGTACACTTAACATTTTCAACCTCTGTCCTCTCTGGAGACCCCTGAATACTTACGTAATAATGTAAGTAATATATCACAAAAATAGATGACCAGTACTATAAATGTACTGATGATTCATATTTTGTGATTTCTAAGTCAGGTATTGGCATTTGCTCCCCAAATGGTGTTCTGTTATTCTTATGCATTACCATAAGTGAGATAATACATGACATGTGTAGTGGAAGGTAAGAGAGAATGTAAACTCTGTGATGGCAGGGACCATTATCTTTGTTTATTCTTTAAGTCTTAGCACTTAGCATAAGGCCTGACAGTGGTAGAAGTTGGATTAAGTATTTGCTAACTGAATAAAGTATGTATAATGTAATTATACCATACCTATAGTAGGGCTAATGGAAATATAATGTAAGTCATAAAGATTTTCTTTTAGTCACATTAAAAAAGTAAAAAGAAACAGGTGAAATTAATTTTCATAATATGTATTATTTCAAACAACATATACAAAATACCATCTCAGCATGTATTAATGAATGACTTTACATTGTTTTATTCATACTAAGTCTTTGCTCAACTATGTGGTTACACTTAGACAGCATAGCTCTAGGAATATTTTGTTTGAAATGTTTGTTCTTTTCCACAGAAATTTCTTGGTCTTTTTGATAGTCTTTTTCTAACATGTCTTTTGAATCTAAATACAGAAGCACATGTATCATTGAATTGAAATTACTGAGTTGAACTGAAAGTCAGACCTGACCTCTTTCATTTGTACAACTTTATCAAAGTGACTCTGCCTCACTTTCCCTGTTTATAAAGTGAGGGAGAATAAGCTATCATCTATTTCATTTTATTAGTATAAATTATGTCTTTGAAGGTTCCCTGGTAGCTAATTAGTAAAGAATCCTCCTGCCAATGAAAGAGATGTGAGTTCAGTCCCTGGGTTGGGAAGATAGCCTGGAGAAGGTAATGGCTACCCACTTCAAAATCCCATGGACAGAGGAGCCTGGCGGGCTATAGGCCATGGGGTTGCAAAGAGCCTGACATGACTGGGCAGCTGAGCATGTGCCTGCATGCACACACACACACACACACCATGTCTTTGAAAGGTATAACTACTCAGACAAGATTGTTACAAAAGAGATTTTTTTCATTACTAGTAACTTGTCATAGCAGATCTCAGTATAAAAACAGAAGGACGAAGTACCCATGAGGCCTCTGTATGTGGAGGTCCTGTGCCTCCCACACTGGAGTAAGGTACAGTGGATAAATCAGTACAAAATGCTCTTATATTGAGTCAAGAGAGGTGACTAGGTCTACTCCAGAACAAAATGTTAAACCTCTTATCTATGTAAATATTGCCTGAACTAGTTTATCCTTCAGTTTTTGTTTATATGAATAACCAACACTTCTTATATAGGCATCCTTAAAATCATGAAATAAAGTCCTTTGGAGGTAGAGGGTGGGGACTGATTACGTGCATATAAATAGGGAAAATAACTCTGTCATCACAGGATATGTACAGTATAGTACAGTGACTCATTCTTTTATCTAAACTAGCGGTTGCAGTGGTTACCTGGTAAGCAATTATGCATAGCCAAATATAGCTAAATCAAATACATAGCCAAACTGAATAGATATCTCCTGATAGCCATATATGCTTTCATTAAAAATAATGATTTATTAAAATTATAGATGAACATCCCTTAACTTTTGCATAAACATAACATACTTTACTGATAATTTCTGGAATCATGCAGTAGATTGTGTGGTAGCCCTCAAAAAGATATGTTCACATGCTAACCTCTTGAACCCGTGAATGACACCGTAGTTGAAGAAAGAGTCTTTGCAGATTTAATTAAGGATCTCGAGATGAGGAGATCATCCTAAGCTATCCAAGGGGTCCAAAATTAAATGACAAGTTGTCCTTAGAAGGGAAAGCAGAGGGAAATTACAGACAAACAAAAGAGAGGGAGATAATTTGACTGTGGAGGGAGAAATTGGAGTGATGTGGCCCCAAGCCAAGGGATGCTTGTGATCACCAGAAGCTGTAAGAGGTGAAGAACAAATTCTCCTGTGCCACCCCAAAAGGGATTATAACCCTGCTGGATTTGAGGCTTTTAGCCTCCAGAACTGTGAGAACATAAATTTCTGTTGTCTTATGTCACCCGCTTTGTGGTAATTTGTCACAGGAAACTAATAAACAGTCAAAAATAAAAAGATCTGTGCTTATCTTTATTTTGTATCATTTATTGTGACTATCAGAGATTAGCTCTTCCTTTGGAGTGCTAATCCATTCTTAGAAATATCAGAGGAAGTGTTTTAATACCCTCAAGTCTGAACAGGCCTAATAAATAGTTTATAGTCTGTAAGATGCATTGTTATTGTCTCTCATGTCATTCTTCACTACTCCTGCCAATTTGCCCCTGTTTGCTTGCTCTTGACTTTTTAAGATATAGTTAATATTTAGGGGAAGGGTGAAAACATAATACTGATGGAATAGACCAACAGGTTTTGTCTTATGAAGGTATGATTCCTTCTGCCTTCCCTGTCTCCTATACTGGATCCTCCTGTAAACCCTGTAGCTTAAGGATGGAGTGCCACAGGGCTCAGTCCTTACCCTTCTTTACTGCTTTGGCTAGTTCATCCCTACTTGTGATTTTACACACCATCCAGGTAACAACTTTTCTCAAAATTTTATCTCTAGGCCAAACTTCTTCCTGAATTCTGTGCTTGTCATTTGGGTATTTGGATGCACATTCTCCCCTAAGATTTAAAGGGAACCCCTGCTCATAGCTTCTCCCTAAAACTTATTCTTTTCACAGCCTTCTCCATTCCAGTGGACAGCAGTTTCAGCCTTCTGGTTAATCAGGCCAAAATCCATTTGGAATCCATGTCAGTTCTACTTTCAAGACATGTCCTTTTGCCCATCATCACCTTTCTCCTAGGGTATTGCAGCCGCCTTTAAACTGTCCTCCATGTTGCTATCTTTAACTCTTGTTCTGTTCTTTCTGCTTTATTGACTATGCCAAAGCCTTCGACTGTGTGCATCATAATAAACTGTGGAAAATTCTGAAAGTGATGGGAATACCAGACCACCTGACCTGCCTCTTGAGAAATCTGTATGCAGGTCAGGAAGCAACAGTTAGAACTGGACATGGAACAACAGATTGGTTGCAAATAGGAAAAGGAGTACGTCAAGGCTGTGTATTGTCACCCTGCTTATTTAACTTATATGCAGAGTACATCATAAGAAATGCTGGGCTGGAGGAAGCATAAGCTGGATAGCAATAACCTCAGATATGCAGATAACACCACCCTTATGGCAGAAAGTGAAGAAGAACTAAAGAGCCTCTTGATGAAAGTGAAAGAGGAGAGTGAAAAAGTTGGCTTAAAGCTCAACATTCAGAAAACAAAGATCATGGCATCCAGTCCCATTACTTCGTGGCAAATAGATGGAGAAACAGTGGAAACAGTGGCAGACTTTATTTTTTTGGGCTCCAAAATCACTGCAGATGGTGACTGCAGCCATGAAATTAAAAGACGCTTACTCCTTGGAAGAAAAGTTATGACCAACATCAGATCAGATCAGATCAGTCGCTCAGTCGTGTTCGACTCTTTGCGACCCCATGAATCGGCAGACCAGGCCTCCATGTCCATCATCAACTCCTGGAGTTCACCCAAACTCAAGTCCATCGAGTCAGTGATACCATCCAGCCATCTCATCCTCTGTTGTCCCCTTCTCCTTCTGTCCCCAGTCCCTCCCAGCATCAGGGTCTTTTCCAATGAGTCAACTCTTCTCATGAGGTGGCCAAAGTATTGGAGTTTCAGCCTCAGCATCAGTCCTTCCAGTGAACACCAAGGACTGGTCTCCTTTAGGATGGACTGGTTGGATCTCCTTGCAGACCAACCTAGATAGCATATTAAAAAGCAGAGACGTTACTTTGCCAACAAAGGTCCATCTAGTCAAAGCTATGGTTTTTTCAGTAGTCATGTATGGATGTGAGAGTTGGACTATAAAGAAAGCTGAGGGCCAAAGAATTGATGCTTTTGAACTGTGGTGTTGGAGAAGACTCTTAAAAGTCCCTTGGACTGCAAAGAGATCCGACTCTTCGCGACCCCATGGACTGCAGCCTACCAGGCTCCTCCGCCCTGAGATTTTCTGGCAAGGGTACTGGAGTGCGTGCCACTGCCTTCTCCCTTCTCATGGCTAACTCCCCTCAAGTCTTTATTTAAGTGTCATCTTCTCAGTTCTGATCACCCTTAAAAAAGTTGTCTTGTGGCACTTCCCAGGTGGTCCAGTGGTTAAGAATCTGCTTGCCAGTGCAGAGGACACAGGTTTGATCTCTGCTCCAGGAAGATCCTGCATGCCTCAGGGCAAGCCCGTGTGCCACAGCTCCTGAGCCCACACTTCCCAACTAGAGAAGCCACTGCAGTGAGAACCCTGTGTACTGCAATTAGAAAGTAGCTCCTGCTTACTGCAACTAGAGAAAGTCCAAATGCAGCTTCGGAATTTCAGCACAGCCAAAAGTAAAAAAAAATTTTTAATTGTTATCAACACCACTCTTACATATACTCTCTATTACCTTTACTCTGCTTAATTCCCCCCCCCCCCACATTTCTAGCAAAGAATGACAGTAAAATATTTAGGTGACATGTTTAGAAAATTGTAAACTTCTATATAAAAGAAGTAATTTTTAGTAGTTTATCTATAATTACTGATGTAGAATGATTTGTGGACCTAAGATAGGAGTTGGGCCTCAAAGAATAGTAGGAGTTTAAATAACAGAGCAGTGTGGGATGGGTGTGTGTGTGCTCAGTTGTGTCTAACTCTTTGCTGACCCCATGGACTGTAGCCTGCCAAGCTCCTTTGCCCATGGAATTTTCCGGGCAAGAAAATCCCTTGGGTTGCCATTTCCTACCCCAGGAGATCTTCCCAGCCCAGGAATTGAACCTGCATCTCTTGCATGGGCAGAGGGCTTCTTTACCACTGTGCCACCTAAGAAGCAGAGCAAAGAAGGCAGAAGAGCGTATTCAGGCAGAGACAAAGACATAAGAAGTGTCATGGAGGTGAAACTATGTTTTATTAATATATTTAACAAGTAGACCAGTTAGCTAGAGTGTGTTTTTATGTCAGAGAATGGTAAGAGACTAAGGTAAGATTGTGGAAGACTTTGAATTCCATGCAAAGTTTAAAATTCATTTATCTGTGGGAAGCAAATGGATGTTTGTAAGCAGAACTTAACAAAAGGCCAACGTGATCAGTCTTAGAAACCAGGTGATTAATGAAGGCCTTGTCAAGGAATTAAAATAGTAGAAAGAGGGCTGAGTTTGTTCTGGCACATTAGCTGTATGGATAAGTCAAGTAATCACTAGACCAGCACTGTATAATAGAACTTTCTGCAATGATAGAAATATTCTAGACCTGCACTGTCCAGTATGGTAGCCAGTAGCCATATACAGCTATGCAAGCATGCTAAGTCACTTCAGTCATGTTTGACCCTCTGCAACCCTATGGACTGCAGCTGGCCAGGCTGCTCTGTCCATGGGATTTTCCAGGAAGGAATACAGGAGTGGGTTGCCGTGCCCGCCTTCTGGGGATCTTCCAACCCAGGGACTGAACCCGCATCTCTTGTGTCTCTGGTAGGCGAGTTCTTTACCACTAGCACAGCCTCGGAAGGGCATATATGGCTGTAGAGTATTTGAAATGTGACTAGTATAACTGAGGAACTGGAGTTTAATATTTTTTTTAATTAAACTTAAATAGCCTCATATGGCTAGTGATGATGTATTCAACTGAGTAACTCTAGACTACAGTTTTCTCACTTATAAAGTTTAACATTAGATTGGAACATTAGTGTCACTAGAAGTATAGGTTCTACAATCAAATGAGGTTGTTCTGAGGAGCTCACGTGGGTATCTAGCAGATTCACCTGTGTATGACTAGTATTTGGGGAATAGTTCCAGTTTGTAGCCTTTTCATTTTTTGAATCTCCATGACTTATTTGAGATTCCCTCTGTCTCTTGATTGCTGATTTTTAAATTGGGGTTTGTTGATGTTTCCTATAGCAAAATACTTACGCTGTGCTATGCTAAGTCACTTCAGTCGTGTCCGAGTCTGTGCGACCCCATGGATGACAGCCCACCAGGCTCCCCTGTCCCTGGGATTCTCCAGGCAAGAACCCTGGAGTGGGTTGCCATTTCCTTCTCCAGTGCAGGAAAGTGAAAAGTGAAAGTGAAGCCGCTCAGTCGTGTCCGACCCTCAGCAATCCCATGGACTGAAGCCTTCCAGGCTCCTCCATCCATGGGATTTACCTGTTGTTTAATGCTTATCTAGATTCTGCTGCTTTCTTTGAAAATACTCCCTTAGTTGTTTTCTTCTCCTATAAAATTAATATTTCAGTTCTGATATTATTTTGGGGGGACATATTTAGAGGGAAGTGCTATAAATGAGGTGTATCTGGAACAAAATAGACACATTTTGCTTACTGTGCCTCTTGTTTCCCAAGAGATACTATTGCTTCTGAGAATTACTTTATAATTTGAAGAAAGTTTTAAGGATAGTTTTTAGGACTTCTACCACATAGGTCTTCCAATCTGTGCTCTACCTCATCATGTACATATGTTATAAAATTAAATATACACACAAACACAAACATAATGATTTACCCTAACCAGAGGTCTCTGCTTTCCCCACTCCTCATATTCTTTAGGAGAAAGAGACAAATGAATTTCCAAAATTGGAGAGGCAGGATACTGCTGTTATCAATACTTCTTAAAGTAACTTACAGAAAAATTGGTTAGGACAAAATTAGCCCAAATACTTAATATTTGTAATTGTCCAAATAGTAGAATTACTTAGATTAATGATGAAACTGGTAAAATGAAGTTTGCAGTTCATTCCACTGGATTTACTAAGACCAAAGAGTATACCAACACTTTAGAGAATTTGAAGATATTTTTAAAAGAACAGAAACAAAAATTATCTCAGAAACTATAAATTGTCCACTTTTAACCCTAGAGTATATATGTATTGGGCTTCCCAGGTGGCTCAGTGGTAAACAGTTCACCTGCCAATGCAGGAGATGCGGGGATGCAGGTTCAATCCCTGGGTTGGGAAGATCCCCTGGAGAAGGAAATGACAACCCACTCCAGTATTCTCTGCCTGGGAAATCGCGTGGCTCAGCGGGCTACAGTCCATAGGGTTGCGAAGAGTTGGGGACGACTACGCACGCATGATGTGTGTTACAGCTGTATATGTGTTTAGCTTGCAAATAAGGAAGTTGAAATTCAGAAGTACACAAACTTGACTAATATCTCAAACTAGGTTAATATCTCCCTTCTGTTGATGTATCAGATCAGTTGCTCAGTCGTGTCCGACTCTTTGCGACCCCATGAACTGCAGCACGCCAGGCCTCCCTATCCATCACCAGCTCCCGGAGGTCACTCAGACTTGCCTCCATTGAGTCAGTGATGCCATCCAGCCATCTCATCCTCTGTCGTCCCCTTCTCCTCCTGCCCCCAATCCCTCCCAGCATCAGAGTCTTCTCCAATGAGTCAACTCTTCGCATGAGGTGGCCAAAATACTGGAGTTTCAGCTTTAGCATCATTCTTTCCAAAGAAATCCCAGGGCTGATCTCCTTCAGAATGGACTGGTTGGATCTTCTTGCAGTCCAAGGGACTCTCAAGAGTCTTCTCCAACACCACACTTCAAAAGCATCAATTCTTCGGTGTTCAGCCTTCTTCACAGTCCAGCTCTCACATCCATACATGACCACAGGAAAGACCATAGCCTTGACTAGGCGAACCTTTGTTGGCAAAGTAATGTCTCTGCTTTTGAATATGCTGTCTAAGTTGGTCATAAGTTTCCTTCCAAGGAGTAAGCGTCTTTTAATTTCATGGCTGCAGTCACCATCTGCAGTGATTTTGGAGCCCAGAAAAATAAATTCTGACACTGTTTCCACTGTTTCTCCATCTATTTCCCATGTAGTGATGGGACCAGATGCCATGATCTTCGTTTTCTGAATGTTGAGCTTTAAGCCAACCTTTTCACTCTCCACTTTCACTCTCATCAAGAGGCTTTTTAGCCCCTCTTCACTTTCTGCCATAAGGGTGGTGTCATCTGCATATCTGAGGTTATTGATATTTCTCCCAGCAATCTTGATTCCAACTTGTGTTTCTTCCAGTCCAGCATTTCTCATAATGTACTCTGCATATAAGTTAAATAAACATGGTGACAATATACAGCCTTGACGTACTCCTTTTCCTATTTGGAACCAGTCTGTTGTTCCATGACCAGTTCTAACTGTTGCTTCCTGACCTGCATACAGATTTCTCAAGAGGCAGGTCAGGTGGTCTGGTATTCCCATCTCCTTCAGAATTTTCCACGGTTTATTGTGATCTACACAGTCAAAGGCTTTGGCATAGTCCATAAAGCAGAAATAGATGTTTTTCTGGAACTCTTTTGCTTTTTCCATGATCCAGCGGATGTTGGCAATTTGATCTCTGGTTCTTCTGCCTTTTCTAAAACCAGCTTGAACATCAGGAAGTTCACGGTTCACATATTGCTGAAGCCTGGCTTGGAGAATTTTGAGCATTACTTTACTAGCATGTGAGATGAGTGCAATTGTGCGGTAGTTTGAGCACTCTTTGGCATTGCCTTTCTTTGGGATTGGGATGAAAACTGACCTTTTCCAATCTTGTGGCCACTGCTGAGTTTTCCAGATTTGTTGGCATATTGAGTGCAGCACTTTCACAGCATCATCTTTCAGGATTTGGAATAGCTCCACTGGAATTCCATCACCTCCACTAGCTTTGTTCATAGTGATGCTTTCTAAGGCCCACTTGACTTTACATTCCAGGATGTCTGGCTCTAGGTCAGTGATCACACCATCATGATTATCTGGATCATGAAGCTCTTTTTTGTACAGTTCTTCTGTGTATTCTTGCTACCTCTTCTTAATATCTTCTGCTTCTGTTAGGTCCGTACCATTTCTGTCCTTTATCGAGCCCATCTTTGCATGAAATGTTCCTTTGGTATCTCTGATTTTCTTGAAGAGATCCCTAGTCTTTCCCATTCTGCTGTTTTCCTCTATTTCTTTGCATTGATCATTGAAGAAGGCTTTCTTATCTCTTCTTGCTATTCTTTGGAACTCTGCATTCAGATGTTTATATCTTTCCTTTTCTCCTTTGCTTTTCGCTTCTCTTCTTTTCACAGCTATTTGTAAGGCCTCCCCAGACAGCCATTTTGCTTTTTTGCATTTCTTTTCCATGGGGATAGTCTTGATCCCTGTCTCCTGTACAGTGTCACGAACCTCATTCCATAGTTCATCAGGCACTCTATCTATCAGATCTAGGCCCTTAAATCTATTTCTCACTTCCACTGTATAATCATAAGGGATTTGATTTAGGTCATACCTGAATGGTCTAGTGGTTTTCCCTACTTTCTTCAATTTCAGTCTGAATTTGGCAATAAGGAGTTCATGATCTGAGCCACAGACAGCTCCTGGTCTTGTTTTTGCTGATTGTATAGAGCTTCTCCATCTTTGGCTGCAAAGCATATAATCGATCTGATTTCGGTGTTGACCATCTGGTGATGTCCATGTGTAGAGTCTTCTCTTGTGTTGTTGGAAGAGGGTATTTGCTATGACCAGTGCATTTTCTTGGCAAAACTCTGTTAGTCTTTGCCCTGCTTCATTCCGTGTTCCAAGGCCAAATTTGCCTGTTACTCCAGGTGTTTCTTGACTTCCTACTTTTGCATTCCAGTCCCCTATAATGAAAAGGACATCCTTTTTGGGTGTTAGTTCTAAAAGGTCTTGTAGGTCTTCATAGAACCGTTCAGCTTATTCGGCGTTACTGGTTGGGGCATAGACTTGGATTACTGTGACATTGAATGGTTTGCCTTGGAAACGAACAGAGATCATTCTGTCATTTTTGAGATTGCATCCAAGTACTGCATTTCAGACTCTTTTGTTGACCATGATGGCCACACTATTTCTTCTGAGGGATTCCTGCCCGCAGTAGTAGATATAATGGTCATCTGAGTTAAATTCACCCATTCCAGTCCATTTTAGTTTCCTAATTCCTAGAATGTCGACATTCACTCTGGCCATCTCTTGTTTGACCACTTCCAATTTGCCTTGCTTCATGGACCTGACATTCCAGGTTCCTATGCAGTATTGCTCTTTACAGCATCGGACTTTGCTTCTATCACCAGACACATCCACAGCTGGGTTTCTTTTTGCTTTGGCTCCATCCCTTCATTCTTTCTGGAGTTATTTCTCCACTGATCTCCAGTAGCATATTGGGCCCCTACTGACCTGGGGAGTTTCTCTTTCAGTATCCTATCATTTTGCCTTTTCATACTGTTCATGGGGTTCTCAATGCAAGAATACTGAAGTGGTTTGCCATTCCCTTCTCCAGCGGACCGCACCCTGTCAGATCTCTCCACCATGACCCGCCCATCCCGGGTTGCACCACGGGCATGGCTTAATTTCATTGAGTTAGACAAGGCTGTGGTCCTGGTGTGATTAGATTGACTAGTTTTCTGTGAGTATGGTTTCAGTGTATTTGCCCTCTGATGCCCTCTTTCAAGACCTACTGTCTTACTTGGGTTTCTCTTACCTTGGGCGTGGGATATCTCTTCCCGGCTGCTCCAGCAAAGCACAGCCATCGCACCTTACCTTGGATGAGGGGTCTCTCCTCACCGCCGCCCTTCCTGACCTCGGTCGTGGGGTAGCTCTACTCGGCCGTGCTTACTGTGCTGGACCTCACCACCGTCCTTCCTCGGTCGTGGGGTAGCTCCTGTGGCAGAGCGCGGGCGCAGCCGGCGGGGCGCTCTTTGTGCGCCGGTCACGGGAAGGCGAGGCGCACAATCGCGGGAAGGCGAGGCGCTCTTTGTGCACCGGTCGCGGGAAGGCGAGGCGCTCTTTATGCGCCGGTCGCGGGAAAGCGAGGCGCTTTTTTTAACCAGTCAAAAAGACTTTTTTTTTTTTTTTGACAGCTCGGTCTTTTTTAAACCTGTTTAAAAACTTTTTTTCATGTCTCTGGGCACTCCATCACACACATCATTTTGCAGTATGCTTTTCCATCCTTTTCCTTATTGCTGTGTTGTTTGCCCTTCTAAATAGTTCCTGGAAGGAGGTAGGCAAAATGTTTTAATTATTTTTTTATTGGAAAATGGAATGAATAATGCCTTTTCTTTCTGCAGTAGTTTAAACTGTCTTTTGGGGGAGGTTTTGTGGCATATGGGAATAGTTTATTCTGAAATTTTATTTTATGTTTCTAGGAGATCATAGACATTATCTAGAGGTAGAGCTCAAGGTAGTATATTTGAGTCTTGATAAGCATTCACTTTCCAAAAAACTTGCTGGAAACGATGTGCCTATGTTAATCATCTGTTGAGCTTCCTCCACCTCCCCTATGTATAAAAGTAGTTAATTTGAATTTATTTATTCCATTTTTAATGTTAGACCATTTATTGTAGGTTTACAACTATATAAACATAAGGGTGAAAACTATATTCATCTTGGAGAAGTTTATGTTCTATAATGATGTATTCCAAATGTGCAAGTGGCTAAGTATTCTGATTACATTAGACAAGCCATTTCAGAGCCAGCAGTTTGTTTCATTTTATTTCTAACCTTAAGCATGATAATCTTTTTTTAAATAGTCTTATCCAGTAAGTGGCTTAGTTACATTTGTATCATCTTCTCAAATATTTAGAATGTCTAATATTTGTCAGGTGATTAATAGGTCATACTAGTGCTAGATATTTTATTTAATCCTAGTAATAATTCTGTGGACTGTAGGTTATTTGTTATTCCTATTTTACAGTGTAGTAAACTGTCTTAGTAATTTAACGCAATGTCACACAGCTAGTTCAGAATCTGAACTTGAACCCAAATTTTGTGACTCCGATGTCCCATGCTTTACTCTCTGAATAAAAATAAGCTATTATTACCCTATATTTGTTTTCAGAATTTTCCTTCCAAGCTACTCTTTAAGTTATTCCCTCATTTTATCTCATCTTGGGTAAGATAGTTGTGTCTGAAACAAAAAAACCCCAAATCTTATGGCGGAATTCTATAAAAGTTAATTTTTCACTCACACAAAGAACCATGTGGGTGACTCAGGTATCCCAATTGCTTCCATCTTGTGACTCAGCTGTCCCCAAAGACCTGCTTGGAGTCAACCACTGGAATCACTAGATTCAGCCAGCTTTCGAGGAAAGGGAGAGAGCTCAAAGGATGATTGAAAGGATGATTTAGGGACTAGTTCTGGAAGTGGCATGCATCATCATCGTCACATTGCATTGGCCAGAACTGGACACACGACTGCATCTAGCTGCAAACAGAAGGAAAATGAAACAGGCTAACACTGTCTCTACTTAAACACTATCTCTATTTAAAATGGAACAGCACAAAGAAGTAAAATGTTTGATGGCCAGTGAGAAACAGTCAGCCGTGGTGCTAGAAATACAACCTAAAAGCCTTTTAATTACTGGAATGTGTCCTCAGAAACATGAGCATATTACATACAGATCTAAGAAATCTGGGTTCTTGGGATAGAGATAGTGTTATTGACTTATGAGGATTGATGAACTTAAAAAAATTTTCAGTGGTAACTGCCATTTTAAGTGAACATGACATAATAGCTGTGTAATATCTTTATACACAGCTGTCCTTTGAATGTACAACAGGTAGCCTTTATTTGTTAGATTTTGTTTTTTAAAATGCAGGTTACTCTAGGCCATCTACATACCTTATATTTATTCTTGTATTGTGAATCTGAGACATTTGTTTTACAGATGAAGGTTGTTTATTTTTTAAAAACTTTTCCCCAAAGTTAACTCTTTGGAACTGCAACTTATCTTAAAGGAATAGAAGTGTGTTCTAACTGAGCTAATAATTAGAATAGATATGGATATAGTACTAATACTGGGGCATACCAGGCTCCTCCATCCGTGGGATTTTCCAGGCAAGAGTACTGGAGTGGGTTGCCATTGCCTTCTCCAAATTAGTGAGAGCAGAATCTGATGTTAACTTACAGAATCTGATGTTAACTTTTACTGGCAAATTAAACTCCACCATCTCAGCAGTAGTGGTTAACCTTTTGTTATACTTTAGATTCCTTGGAGAATCTGTTGAAATCTATGAATTCTATCAGTGGAATATACCTATATTTATAATTTAGTATACAGTTTTAGAGATTTCATGGATTTCTATAAAGCCTATCCATGGATAAGCTGTGTTTTTAAGCATTTTTATCCTTCACGAAAAATTTATTATTGTGCCTATTATATTTTTACTGTAACAGACTGTATAAAGAGATGTTTAATAAGTCTGAGTTTTTATAAGAGAGTTTGTCTCTTTAATATTATTTGGACAGCAAGAATGATACCCAGAGCCTGCATTACTGCTATAGCTGAATTTCCAGCTATATTGGGGAATAGATTTATTAGAGGAAAATATAACATTTCATATTTGACACCAGCAAGATGAATGATGTAACTTAAGATAACTTTAAACATTTAAATAACCTTTTTGAGCAATATGAAACTTCATGGTAGTGAACTTCACTGATGTATCACTGTACAGAGAAAACCATATGTGAAAAACCAAAGAATTTAATGAATTTGTTCAGATGTACAAAAACTCTTTTTTACTTGGGGCCAAAATTAGCTCGTATGCAGATACATCATTTCTAGTACATCACTTCCAGTTGTGGTCTAATCAAAGGATGGCTTATGATGATTAATTCTGCTTTTGATAGTTAGCTACTACATTAAATTGTACCTAGGCATAATTAAATTTGGTATGTTATTGTTTGCAACTCCATATAGGAAATGCTATGGAAGATAAATATTTCCTTTGTCCATTGCCTTAGGAACTTTTTAACTCTAGAGGAAGAGCAGGGTCAAAAAATTTAGTTAAGTATAGAGGATATCCCCCACTGTTTATTCACCAATATTGGCTTCTGAAGTCTTGCTCAGTTAGCTAATTTTCTCTGTATTAGATAATTTGGTCAGATAACTAATGATCCCTCTTTGTACAACTTAAACTGTCTGCTATTTATGATGCTAAAAAACTACTGTCGTTGTGAAAAATAGAATGCTGTCAAAAGCACATATGTACAGTCTTTTAGAAAGAAAACTTTAAATAGACATTAATAAATATTTAGATTTGGGGACTAAAATGTTTAGATAACAGGACTATCATATGTGCTCATATAAAATCATCTTTTCTTTCAGAATCATGCTTATGAAAAAAGAGAATCACTTTATTATAATTTATATCCTTGCCAAGTCTAGTATTACTGTTTGGGGAAGACATAGGCTGAAATGTCTTTGTTCAGGGCTTGGTGTGGATGCACTAGAATGAAAGTTCCACAGAACAGGGGTCTTGTCTCTCTTGTTCACTATTCTGTGTCTACCACCTGGAAGAGTATTTGCACATGATAAACATTGAACATACTTGTTGAAAGAATAAATGAATTAATGCTGATAAAGAATAATGAATTGTATACTTGAGCCAAAATTTTCTATAATAGCATCATATACAGATTCAAGAATATTGTATCTTAGATCTTTAGGTAAAGGTATCCTTTGGAAAACTGCCAAATGCTTCCCCTGCCTCAGATATATACAACTTTCCTCTTGAGGAAAAGATCATGCAACACAGGACAGCTGAAAATCAAGCAGAAACTGGTCTTACCGGCTCAAGGTATGAAGGAGTAGAGTCTGGGACTGCCAAAATGGCTGGAAATTGAGTGGATAAATCCCAGAAAGGAGGGAGTTATAGTCGCATAGCCCTAAAATCTATGAAAAACTCCCCTAAAATATGCTAGTGACCCCTAAACTATGCAGAGAGATTCCATGGAGCTCAGTGGAAAATAATAACAGTTAGACTGCAAAAGCTGGCTAAAGATTTCAGCTGGTACTCGGGTCAGGAGAGACAATTTGGTATTTGATTCCCACCAAATTAACACAGCTTGGTAAAACATTTGTGCTCAGAGATGCATTTTAAAACATAAAACCAAGCCTCCACAAGTTTGACTTTATTAGCCAGAGATTTAACTGCCAGGTATACTAAAAATTTTCACTCTTAGGAGAAGATATCTCTACCGCATAATATCCACAATACTCAGTTTATAATAGACAACTGCTAGACATGTGAAGAATTGGGAAAATGGGATGTAACATCACGACCATTGACCCCAGAATGATAGCGGGCCCTAAAATTAGCAGAATCAACAGACTTGAAAGCAACTGTAATATATTCAGTGACCTAAAGGGAGATGCATGATCATGATGACTGAATATAGGTGGGCAATTTCAACAGAGAAATAGAAACTATAGAAGAATAGACAATCTAGAACTGAAAAATACAATTGAAGTAAAAATTTTACTGAATGGGTTTAGCAACAGACTGGAGAAGGCAGACAAAAAAGTTGATGAACTCGAAGATGGATCAATAAAAATTTGCAAATCCGAAGAATGGATAAAAGTACAAAAAATGAACAGAGCCTTGGCAGGAAGAGAAAGAGACAGACAGTAGAGTAAAAAAATATGTAAAAAACCAATTGCCCCCAAATTAAATCAACTTGAAATTGAAGAAGTTCAATGAACCCCAACTATGATAAATACAGAGAAAGTAACATCTAGGTATATTTTGATCAAACCTGCTGAACATCAGAGATGGAAAGAAAATGTTAATACAGCCAAAGGAGAAAACACACACATTACCACAGAGGAATTAAAATATCAGTGAATGATGACTTAATCAGAAATGATTGGCGATCAGAAGAAAATGGAATGACCTATTTTAAGTTCTGAAAGGAGAAAGTTATCAGCCTGGAATTCTGTATTCAGAAAAGAATACTCATGAAAATGAAGGTGAAATAGGACATTTTTCAAATAAACAACTTGAGAGAATTCATTGATACGAAATCTGCAACATGAAGAAATGTTTAAGGAAGTTCTTCAGGCTGGAGGAAAATAGTATTAAGACATCAGATGAAACTTGGATCCACAGGAAGGAATAAAAAGTACCACAAATGGTAAATGTGTCAATAAATAGATTTTATCCCCAGAAAATGTTTTGTAAGCATATAAAGTAATGCAAGAATTTACAGAAGAACTGGTAGATGTGATTAAATAAACATTTTAAACCTTTTTACTTTAAAAATCACAGAATTAAAGGGCAAATATTAAGAGGAAATAAATATGAAAGTTTTAAAATTGAAGAGGACCATTAATATTCCAGTGTAAAAAATGGTCAAAAACATATGAACAGATAAATCATTGAAAAAATAAAGAGGGCTGTAAGTATGAACAAATGTTCGATTTGTTTAGTAACCAAAGAAATAGAAATGAAAGTAGCTTACTTTTTTCCCCCACGACTTAGAAAAAGCTATTGAAATAATATAGAATGTTGATTAGAATCCAGGGAAATAAGCACCTTTCCAATTGGTGGGAGCAAAAATTGGAACAAAACAGTTTGGTTGTTTATTTCAAGAGCGTATTTTGGAGTCGCTACCACCTAGATAGCAGGAAGTATTTTGGAAGTCCCTACCACCTAGATAGCAGCAAAAATTGGAACAAAACAGTTTGGTTGTTTACTTCAAGAGCGTACTTTGGAAGTCCCTACCACTTAGATAACAAGAAGTTTATACACTAAGAACTAGCTTATCAAATTAGATCAGAGGTAGATAGAAAGGAGATAATTATTCAGTAACTGGTGTTGAGAAAACTGGCTAGCCATTTAGAAAAAAATCAAACTTTGATCTGTACTTAGTTGTAACATGAAAATAAATTGAAATGGATACATGCTGTAAGCAGTAAACAAACAAAATATAGAAGCACCAGAAATAAATATAAATGAATTTTAAAAATGTGATCCTGGAGTGAGCAGGATTGTTCCAAGAATATAGAATCCAAAAGCCATAAAGAGAAAAATATGTGAATTTGAACACACACACACGAAAATTTCATTTCTACATTGGAAAATTGCCATGCAGGTTTTTTTTTTTTTTTTTAATTTTTTAATATATTTGACACATCATAATAGAGTTCCTTTATATAAAAAAATCTTATACCAGCAGCAGAATATGAACATGTGGTTAGTTCACAGAAAGTGAAATGTGGCTTATAAACATGTGAGAACCATGTTTAATACCACATAAATATTCATTAAATTTTTTACTTTTATTCATCTTCTCTCAACCTCTCAACATAAGTATATATTGCTGAAGAAGTTTAATGGCCTGTTAATGCTTTTGTAACATAAAATAGTTTTTTAATAGAATCTAAAATAGAAAGTCTTACTTCTTTATCTCCTTTCTTAACTCTCACTTAAATATGAAATAACTTGGGCTTCAGTAGTGACCAGAATTAATGATCAATAGAAACTGTGCTGGGAATCTCTGTACCTGTTCCCTTCTCACTTCAAACAAACAAAAACTACTTTATACTTAGTCCTCTTTCTGTTTTTTTCAACAGTGCTAGTGTTCTGGCATGCTACTTTTATTACCATGTTCTAGAGGTGCTGATGGAGAAAGCGATAGCACCCCACTCCAGTACTCTTGCCTGGAAAATCCCATGGACGGAGGAGCCCGGTAGGCTGCAGTCCATGGGGTCTCTAAGAGTCAGATACGACTGAGCGACTTCACTTTCACTTTTCACTTTCATGCATTGGAGAAGGAAATGGCAACCCACTCCAGTGTTCTTGCCTAGAGAATCTCAGGGATGGGGGAGCCTTTTGAGCTTCCGTCTATGGGGTATCACAGAGTTGGACACAGCTGAAGCGACTTAGCAGCAGCAGCAGCAGCAGAGGTGCTGAACTGGGTGTCAGACATCAGTAAAAGAAATTAGAGTCAGAAACTGGATACTTTTAGTGCTTACCAATACAAAATTTTGGGGTTTTCCCCATTTTTTTACTTTTGTGAGAAGTAATAGAAGAAACCAATTTTGGCTGAATAATAGGCAAAAACAGATATTCCAGAGTTGAGTGGGATTTTCTCTTGGGAAATAGTTACTTTATTGTCTTTTTTTTTTTTTTTGCCCAGCTTTCTGCAAAACAGTTTCATGAGTCTTAAATCACTTAGGCACGTGGGTTCTTAGTTCAGTTCAGTCACTCAGTTGTGTCCGACTCTTTGCGACCCCATGAATTGCAGCATGCCAGGCTTCCCTGTCCGTCACAAACTCCCGGAGTTCACTCAGACTTAAGTCTATCGAGTCAGTGATGCCATCCAGCCATCTCATCCTCTGTCGTCCCCTTTCCTCCTGCCCCCAATCCCTCCCAGCATCAGAGTCTTCTCCAATGAGTCAGCTCTTCGAATGAGGTTGCCAAAGTACTGGACTTTCAGCTTTAGCATCATTCCCTCCAAGGAAATCCCAGGGCTGATCTCCTTCAGAATGGACTGGTTGGATCTCCTTGCAGTCCAAGGGACTCTCAAGAGTCTTCTCCAACACCACAGTTGAAAAGCATCAATTCTTTGGCACTCAGCCTTCTTCACAGTCCAACTCTCACATCCATACATGACCACAGGAAAAACCATAGCCTTGACTAGGCGGACCTTTGTTGGCAAAGTAATGTCTCTGCTTTTGAATATGCTATCTAGGTTAGTGCTTAGTAGACGCTACTAAAACGTTGGTTTGGAGATGGTTTTAGTAGATGCTACTGAAATGTTTGGTTTGGTTGGGAGATGTTTATTGGTTGAGTGTTTTAAATCTGTAATTCTTGAAGTTGTATAATGTCAAGGTATTTAACATGATCTTATCTATCCTGTAGCACTTATGGGGTAAAGATTCTTTTTACAGTTTAAAAAGGTGAATGTAGTAAGGTTGTATCACTTAAAAAGAACCTTACATCAGTAACAAGCCAAAAGCAAAGAGATGAACAAATCCTCAGTTCCATTACTTCCACATATGTGTGTCATGCATCATGACTGATTTATCCAGTGTGTCTTAGGCACCTACTATAAGTTACAAGTTGTGTTAGGTACTAGAAACACAAAACTTGTCTTACATTTCATTTCAGCTAGCATTTAGGATAGGCCAAATTTTAGCCTGTTCCAGTTTCACTTTCTTGTCATAACATCTATTTGAAATAAGTGGAGATCACATATTTTTTAGTGGAGCTCACAGACTCAGGAATGGACATTATCTAAGATTTTTATAACTAGCAGTATAACTAAGATTTTTATAACAAGGTCTTGACTCCCAAATTCTCTTCTTTATATATCCAGACTGAATTTTTTATTTGTTGCTCCAGACCCACTCCTCATCCTCCCCTTGCTTGCTCTGTGCCCCATAGAAGGCTGACTTACTCTAAGGACTGCCTCTCTTGGCTTCCTTTGTTGGTTTCTCGTTGGGTTTAGCCAATGTGGGGCATTGGTGGATATTAGAGATCTCCTGAAGAGAGACGCTGTGTGTTTATTCTTCCAGCTGCCATTGGACAGCTCCCTCCTTGCCCCTTTTTTCCAAAGGGTGGCAGTGGCTTTCTGAGTACTTTGCCATCACTGTTGGTTCCTTTAACCCTACCCACACCCTTGCAAATGAGCACTTCACTTACCTCTTTGAAAATGCTTCGAGTTTTGGCCAGGATCCTGAATGATATATACAGCTTTTCAAACATAGGCTGCTCTTTGTATGGATTTGAACTTTCTAATTGCTCATTATCTATCCTGTGTTTATAAGTTGAGCATTTAAAATCTACAACACATTTTCACTTAAAACAATATTGTAATTATTGATTAGATACTTCACCTGGAATGTTTAACTTCCATAATTTTTATGAAGTATAAAAAATAGCATTCTGCCAAATTAGATTATTTTTGATGTGTCAGTACAAAGTTATCAGCACTTATACTACATCTTTGTCCACAAGGCATACGTGGTAGAAATACCAGTTGTGGACCATTCCTATTTCTCGTTGGTGTTCAGTTGCCAAGTCGTGTCCGACTCTATGGACTGCAGCACGCCTAGCTCCCCTGTCCTCCACTATTTCCTGGAGTTTGCTCAAATGCATGTTCATTGAGTCAGTGATTCTATCTAACCATCTTATCCTCTGTTGCCCCCTTCTCCTTTTGCCTTCAATCTTTCCCTGCATTAGGATCTTTTGCTGTGAGTTGACTCTTCACATCAGGTGGCCAAAGTATTGGAGCTTCAGCTTCAGCATCAGTCCTTCCAATGAATATTCAGGGTTGATTTCCTTTAGGATTGACTGGTTTGATCTTGCTGTCCAAGGGACTTTCCAGGGTCTTCCTCAACACCATAATTCAAAAGCATCAATTCTTTGGTGCTCAGTTTTCTTTATTGTCTGACTCTCACATCCATACATGACTGCTGCAAAAACGATAGCTTTGACTACACAGACCTTTATCGGTAAAATAATGTCTCTCGTTTTTATATGCTGTCTAGGTTTGTCATAACTTTTCTTTCAAGGAGCAAGCATCTTTTAATTTCATGGCTGCAGTCACCATCTGCAGTGATTTTGGAGCCCAAGTAAATAAAATCTGTCACTGTTTCCATTGTTTCCCCGTCTATTTGCCATTAAGTGATGGGACAAGATGCCACGATCTTAGTTTTTAGAATGTTGAGTTTTTCAATAACTTACTGAAAGTTATTGATAAATAAGTTAGCTATCAATAACTCTGACTATGTTATTTTTAAAAAGCTAATCCTGCAACTATTAATCTGGTATTTGTCTTGTTCCAGATCTTAGAGGAAATGTTTTCAGTTTTTCATTGTTGAAAATGTTTGCTATGTGTTTGTCATATATGGTCTTTATTTATTATGTTGAGGTAGGTTCCTTCTGTGACCATTTTCTGAAGAGTTTTTATCAGAAATGAGTGCTGAACTTTGTCGAACACTTTTTCTGCATCTATTGAGATTATCATATTTTTATCTTTCAATTAGTTAATATGTTACATCACATTGATTGATTTGTATATGTTGAAGAATCCTTGCATCCCTGGAATAAACCTCACTTGGTCATGGTGTATGATCCTTTTAATGTGTTGTTGGGTTCTATTGGCAAGAATTTTGTAGAGGATTTTTGAGTCTCTGTTCATCAGTGATATTGGCCTGTACTTTTCTTTTTTTGTGTGATGTCTTTGTCTTTGTCTGGTTTTGGTATCAGGGTGATGGTGGCTTCGTAGAATGGATTTGGAAGTGTTCCTTCATGAAGTTTTTTTTTTTTTTTGGTCTATTTTTTTTAATGGAACTTTTATTTTTAGTTGGAGAAGGCAGTGGCACCCCACTCCAGTACTCTTGCCTGGAAAAATCCCATGGACGGAGGAGCCTGGTAGGCTGCAGTCCATGGGATCACTAGGAGTCGGACAGGACTGAGCGACTTCACTTTCACTTTTCACTTTCATGCATTGGAGAAGGAAATGGCAACCCACTCCAGTGTTCTTGCCTGGAGAATGCCAGGGACGAGGGAACCTGGTGGGCTGCAGTCCATGGGGTCGCTAAGAGTCGGACACGACTGAGCGACTTCATTTTCACTTTATTTTTAGTACCTAAAGTAATGAAAAACAAGGAGCCTTGTTTTGGAGACCAAGCATACAGAATTCTGTTTTTAAGTGCAAGAGTTTAGCAGACTCTTTAGTGTTAATGGTTCTTAATCAGTGTGTACAACTAAATTACTGAGAACATTTGCAAAATATACAAGTTCTGGACCACATTCTCAATTTGATTGGTTAATTCTAGAGTGGAATATCGGGGAAGGCAATGGCACCCCACCCCAGTACTTTTGCCTGGAAAATCCCATGGACGGAGGAGCCTGGTAGGCTCCAGTCCGTGGGGTCGCTAAGAGTCGGATACGACTGAGCGACTTCACTTTGACTTTTCACTTTCATGCACTGGAGAAGGAAATGGCAACCCACTCCAGTGTTCTTGCCTGGAGAATCCCAGGGACAGGGGAGCCTGGTGAGCTTCCGTCTATGGGGTCGCACAGAGTCGGACACGACTGAAGCGACTTAGCAGGTAGCAGCAGAGTGGAATATGTTTTTTTGTTGTTGCTTGTGGGGTTCATTTAGGGTTTTTTTTTTTTTTAACCTGTAAGCAGTAGATGCTCATGATATAATTGTAAGTTACGCAGAAGGCAGAAAGTGAATACTAAAGATTATTCTCCCCAACATAGCTGCTATTAACGGTTTAATATTTTTCCAGAAATTCTGTAGGTACCTGTAAACCTCTGTGGGTGCATTTTTTTCCCCACAAATAGTTTCATATTATACATACTACTGTTCTGCAGTTATTATTGCTCATTCAGTGTTATATAGAGAGATCTATTCCTTATTATTACCTGTAAATTATGGTTGATTCTTTTATTTTTACCAGTTCCCCGTTGGACACTTATTTCCAAGTTTTGTATGGGGTTTGTTTGCCTTGTTTTATTTGCTTCTGTCACCTAGGCTGCAGTGAGTTTCCTTGTACACTTTCTTTGCACACTTGTGTCCTTATAATTTCTGAAGGATAGATTTTACACGTAGGATTGCTGGTCAGAGAACAGTTTCATTTCGAGTTCAGTTCAGTTCAGTCTCTCAGTCGTGTCCGAGTCTTTGCGACCGCATGAGCTGCAGCACGCCAGGCCTCCCTGTCCATCACCAACTCCCGGAGTTCACCCAAACTCGTGTCCATCGAGTTGGTGATGCCATCCAGCCATCTTATGCTCTGTCGTCCCCTTTTCCTCCTGCCCTCAATCTTTCCCACCATCAGGGTCTTTTCCAGTGAGTCAGCTAAATTGATTCCCCAGAGTTGTGCTGCCTGCTCTCTTCTGAACAGTTTGTGAGGTGCTGCTTTCAGTACACGCTCACCCACCCTTTCGACCTTTGTTAGCCTGCTGTGTACAGAGATGGTGTCTGCTGTTTGAATTTTCATTTCCAGTGTGTTGAACGCTGTTTCCTGTCTTCCTAATTTTTGTATTTTTTTTCTCCAAACTCTTCCTCTAGGAGAGTCCTTGCTCATTTTACCACTGAGTTGTACATCTTTTTCTTACTAATGTGTAAAAGCTGTTTGTATACTAATGAAAGTTGTTCATTGTTATATGTAAAAATATTGTTATACTTTACTAATTTATCGTGTCTTCCTATTTTATTATACTTTTTAACCATTTAAAAATATTAAATTTTTTAGTATTCAAGTTTGTTTATTTTAAGGCACATTTGTTTATTTGCACACTCTTCTGGAAAGGCTTCCTAAGTGGGCTCACCATATGTTCTAGTTTTTCCCCATTTTTCTATTTTAAGGGCTTCCCTGGTGGCTCAGATGGTAAAGAATCTGCGCACGATGCAGGAGACCTGGGTTTGATCAGGAAGATCCCCTGGAGAAGGGAATGGCCACCCACTCCACTATTCTTGTCTGGAGAATTCCATGGACAGAGGAGCCTGGCGAGCTACAGTCCATGAGGTCCCAAAGAGATGGACACAACTGACCGACTAACACACACACATCCTATTTTAAATATTAATAGCACCTTCATTCACTCTTACTAGGTTCTGACGTGGATAATAAATTATGTGGGTATCAAATTTCTAAAAGTGTGTTTGAAAATTTCTCCAGGTGACCACTGGTTTAATGTTTTAAATGATAAATTCTTAGGATCCCCAAGATAGTCTGTTCTTTGATATGTGTATTGAACCCTGGAGTACAGAAAGCATTTTGAGATGCAAGAGAAATTAATAACTGTAGAGAAGAAAATATGTAGAAAATTTTAGTTGAGTCTACCATTACACTGTATTTCCCTCAGAATTAAGGGAATATGCAGCAGATGATCAGATCAGATCAGATCAGTCGCTCAGTCGTGTCCGACTCTTTGCGACCCCATGAACCGCAGCACGCCAGGCCTCCCTGTCCATCACCAGCTCCCGGAGGTCACCCAGACTCACACCCATCAAGTCAGTGATGCCATCCAGCCATCTCATCCTCTGTCGTCCCTTTCTCCTCCTGCCCTCAATCCCTCCCAGCATCAGAGTCTTCTCCAATGAGTCAGCTCTTCGCATGAGGTAGCCAAAATACTGGAGTTTCAGCTTTAGCATCATTCCTTCTAAAGAAATTCCAGGATTGATCTCCTTCAGAATGGACTGGTTGGATCTTCTTGCAGTCCAAGGGACTCTCAAGAGTCTTCTCCAACACCACAGTTCAAAAGCATCAATTCTTTGGCGTTCAGCCTTCTTCACAGTCCAGCTCTCACATCCATACATGACCACAGGAAAGACCATAGCCTTGACTAGGCGAACCTTTGTTGGTAAAGTAATGTCTCTGCTTTTGAATATGCTATCTAGGTTGGTCATAACTTTCCTTCCAAGGAGCAAGCGTCTTTTAATTTCATGGCTGCAGTCACCATCTGCAGTGATTTTGGAGCCCAGAAAAACAAAGTCTGACACTGTTTCCACTGTTTCCCCATCTACTTCCCATGTAGTGATGGGACCAGATGCCATGATCTTCGTTTTCTGAATGTTGAGCTTTAAGCCAACCTTTTCACTCTCCACTTTCACTTTCATCAAGAGGCTTTTTAGCCCCTCTTCACTTTCTGTCATAAGAGTGGTGTCATCTGCATATCTGAGGTTATTGATATTTCTCCCAGCAATCTTGATTCCAACTTGTGTTTCTTCCAGTCCAGCATTTCTCATGATGTACTCTGCATATAAGTTAAGTAAACATGGTGACAATATGCAGCCTTGACGTACTCCTTTTCCTATTTGGAACCAGTCTGTTGTTCCATGACCAGTTCTAACTGTTGCTTCCTGACCTGCATACAGATTTCTTAAGAGGCAGATGATGGGAAAGTATAAACTGTTGGACATGAATAAAGTTTGCCTGAGTGAAATGGTTTTCTAGATTTTGTGTTAGAAAAGTAAATGTGACTTTCTTAAGAATATGTGTGACTGTCACCTCAGGGAGCTTTTTTTTTTTTTTGTACCTTTAATTCTGCTATAAAGATCACCCAGAAAAACGCATTAACCATGAGTCTGTAGGTCAGTGATTTATCACAAAGTGAATATACCTTTGTAACCACTGTACATGTGCCATTTCTCAAAAGGTAGTTATAGTCCTGACTTCTCACATATATTAGAGATTAACTCTACCTGTTTTTGAGCTTTATTTAAATGGAATTATACAGCACACAGGCTTCCCTGGTAGCTCAGCTGGTAAGGAATCTGCCTGCAATGCAGGAGACCCCGGTTTGACTCCTGGTTCAGGAAGATCCCCTGGAGGAGGGCATGGCAACCCACTCCAGTATTCTTGCCTGGAGAGTCCCCATGGACCGAGGAGCCTGGCGGGCTGCGGCCCATGGGATTGCAAAGGGTCAGCAGAACTGAGCAACTAAGCACAGAACATACACACACATCCTTTTATGAGAGATTCATATTTGTTTTATGAGTAGCAGTATTTTGTTCATTTTCATTGCTTTCTGGTATACTAGAGTGGAATGAATGTACCACAATTTATCCATTCTACTGTTGATAGAAATATGGGTTGTGTCCAGTGTTTGGGCTTGTTACAACTAGTGTTGCCATAAATATTGTTATGTGAGTGTTTTGATGCATGTATGCATTCATTTCTCTTGTGCATTAATATCTAGGAGTATCAGTATGTAATGGATACTGTTACATATTGAAGTAATAGAATTTCCATATGTCCAAATTTGGTAGATACTGTTGAACAGTTTTCCAAAGTAGTTATGTCGTTTTACACACCTGTCAGCAGTCCACATCTTTGCTAACATTTGGAAATGTCTTTTGAAATTTTAGCCATCCTGCTGGGTGTGTAGTTGTCTTTCAGTATGGCTTTGATGTCTACAACAAGTGAGGTTGAGCACTTTCTGACATTCTTTTGTGAAGAGCCTGTGAGCGTCCCTCACGCGCTTTTCTATTTTTCTGCTTCGTCTTGATTTCTATATTCTTTATATATTCCAGTTACTGGTCCTTTATTAGTTTTATGTGGCAAATGTCTTCTCCCACTCCCTTAATACTACCTTGTGATTTTATTGTAGTGCAATTAACTGTCTTTTATGGCAGGTACTTTAGTATGTTTCATTTAAGAAATCTTTTCATTGAAATAATCTCTTCTACTGACTGCTAGAAGTGTTACGATTTTACTTCTCACATTTAGATCTATTAACCATGTGGAATTGATTTTTATGCAGAGGCTTACCTGTAGGTTAAGTTCCTTCCCTCAGATGGTAACAGTACTATGTTGTTTTTGTTTTGTTTTTGACAAGGCCATTCTTAATGCTTTGACAGTAAGTCAGGGATTCATGTGTATAAATGGGACTTTTTTCCTGGACTGTGTTTTGTTCCCCATTGGTCTTTATATCCATCTTTGTGTTGTACTACACTGTCTTCTTAATTACTGTAACTTCATAATGAGTCATTATTTCTGCCAGTGTAAGAGAATCTGCTCCCTCTCCACATACACACTGTTCTTCGAAGTTGTGTAAGCTCTTCTTAGCCCTTTGTATTTGCATGTACATTTTATAGTCAGTTTTTAAAAAACTCCTAAAGGCAGTGGGAGTCATTGAGGTTTGAGTATGATAAAAATCAGGAGTTTTATATGAAATTTTAATAAGATAACTCAAATTAGATTCTTAAGATTAAATAATATCTTTGTTATATCAGCATTGGTTTTATATCTCTCGTAGACTGATCACTGCTAACATGCTATGTGCTAAGTCTGACTCTGCGACCCTATGGACTGTAGCCCGCCAGGCTCCTCTGTCCATGGGATTCTCTAGGCAAAAATACTGGCGTGGGTTGCCATGCCCTCTCCAGGGGATCTTCCCAACCCAGGGTTTGAACTCGCGTATCATTATCTCTCCTGCATTGGCAGGCAATTTCTTTACCACTAGCACTACCATAAACTGGCTTTATTTTAAAAAATCAAAACCAAAACCATTGATTAAGGTACATACTTGTTTGACGTTTCATAGAGAGTTTGTAAGTTTATTAAAAAGACATGCACATGGTGAATACAATGAAATAATTTTGGTGTTTTGTTTTCTTCTGTTTTTCAGAACATCCGTGATAAGTCTTCTATAAATTGAACTCTTTCAAGAATTCTCTGAAGGAACCAAGTAGGATTTTCTAACATCATGACTTAATCTGAATGCAAGAGCAAGAAATAGATTTTATCTTTAAATATAATGAAGGGTTGTGTGTAAACACAGACCCTGACTCAATTCTAATGAGCATTTTAGACATGAGTTTACATCGGCAGATGGGTTCAGATCGAGATCTTCAGTCTTCTGCTTCATCTGTGAGCTTGCCTTCAGTCAAAAAGGCACCCAAAAAAAGAAGAATTTCAATAGGCTCTCTGTTTCGGAGGAAAAAGGATAACAAACGTAAATCAAGGGAGCTGAATGGCGGGGTGGATGGAATTGCAAGTATTGAGAGTATACATTCTGAAATGTGTACTGATAAGAACTCCATTTTCTCTACAAATACCTCCTCTGACAATGGGCTAACTTCCATCAGCAAACAAGTTGGAGACTTTATAGAGTGCCCCTTGTGCCTTTTGCGGCATTCTAAAGACAGATTTCCTGAGATAATGACTTGTCATCATAGATCTTGTGTGGATTGCTTACGACAATATCTAAGGATAGAAATTTCTGAAAGTAGAGTTAATATCAGTTGCCCAGAATGTACTGAACGGTTTAATCCCCATGATATCCGCTTGATATTAAGTGATGATGTCTTGATGGAAAAATATGAAGAATTTATGCTTAGACGGTGGCTCGTTGCGGATCCTGATTGTAGGTGGTGTCCAGCTCCAGACTGTGGGTAAGAAGGTTTTGTTTGATTTTTCTTGCGTTAATTTTTTTTCTCTGTGGATAAAATACGAGTTTTCTGTTACTTAAAAGTCTTAACATGCCTTGTAGTTAATTCACTCAATAGGCAAAAATAGATTGAGTATGTACTGTGTGTCAGGTACAGTGTTAGATGTTCACTTTTATATTGTCTTTCCATCATATATTCACATAGGCTGTTTTCAGAAGAAAAGGATAAGATCGTAGGGTACAGGATCTAGTCATCTTGATCTTCCCCATCCACTTAGAGAATTTTTACTTTGGTTTAGTAAATGGTCAGAAGTTTTGTTGGTTTGCTTTTGGTGGGGGAGTTATTAGTGTAAACTTAAATGACCCTTTCAAAAGGCCACCGTATGATGTCTTCCGGTAGGAATATGTAAGTACTTACTAGTCTCGAGATCTGGAGGTTATATAATATTTCATTTGCCTCAAGTTTGTGAACTACAAACATTTCCCCAATATTTAAAATAAAATAATTTTGCCTGTATCTTTGGTTATTATGTTAACAGCAGCCCCTGTTAATAGCATTTACCATGTATGGCTGTCAGGACTAGGAAGAAATAGTCATAGGCTTTTCAAGAATAATGAAAGCCATGAAGACTAGGTGAGATTTAGCATTCCATTAGTAAGCCAGAGATTATAGTTAGGAGTTTGGGAAAACCCAGAACTTCCAAGATTATCTGGGTATCATCAGAGACAAGACTGGAATGTGATTTATCAAATCACTTTATCAAATGACAATTTGAGGACTCTGACTAATCAAATTCATTATAAAGCTTACTGAGCAGCCAATTTCATGTTGCATCTAGTCTATGAATCCTGTCATTTTAAATAAGAAAGTAATAATATGTTTATAGCCTGTGCAAATTCCAACCAGTTTTCCCAGGTCTCACTAGCACTTGACTGTCCACCAAGGATTTCTGGGTAACATAAAGCATTAAAAATACTATCTAATTATTTAACATTTTATGAATTCATTAGCTGTGTGAAAGACTCAGAGGTACTATCAGTATCAGATCTGTATTATGATCTCCTATACTGCAGGATGTTCATACTATAACGTAAATCACAAAATTATATATTAAAAATACTATCTAAACTGGGCCAAAGTTGCTGTGCTTCCAGGTCTATGGTAGAAGCAAACTCTGGTACCTGTGAAGGGTTAAATTCTCAAGAAAAAGATGGGAAGAAAATAGAGATAATGAACAGTGCCTTTAAAGAATTCGAACAAGCAGAGAACAGTTTAGGTCGGTTATATCGCTCTTGATCCTATGGACCCCTGTAGAATAGTTTTCACTATGCAGGTGTGCACATTCGGTAGAGTAGATTTCAAGTCAGTTGCATATTTTAGGTTAAAAAAGAGTCTTATCCAAGTCATTATAGCAAATATCCCTGTAGCAGGAGTTCAAATAGGGAGAAGTATATTGCATTTCATCTGGAGAAAGTGTGATTTTCTGTCTTTCATGGAACCCCAGGATAAGTTGTGCTTCACAAGTTCCATTAAGCATTTAATATTTTAAAAGAAAATGATGTAACATTAAAAGGATGCTTATCTGTAACAACCTGTGACCAGGAGAGATTGAGAGAATTAATCCAAGAGTGTAAGCTTTCTGGTCACTAAATAGGTATGTTGTCTTGTACTGGATTGATGGATCATGTCATCATAGACAATAATATCAACACTATCAGCCTGAAAGAACACAGTAAATAGGACTGACATAGATTTTTGCTTGTGGAAGAACTTATTTGGGGGGAAGCATGCCAAACCAACAGGAAAGGATTGATATTCACTATAAAGAACTGTGAAAATTAGCTATTTGAGGGGAAAAAATTAGATTGTCACAACATATAATAAATCAAAACAAAGTCAAAACAGATTATAGAGGTAAGTTATATAAATAAAAGGAAAAAAATTAAACTATAGGAAAATATGGGTGATTGGTTAGCTCACCTACTATTACATTAATAAAGTTGAACACACATTTACCCTATAACTTAGAAGATCCATTCCTAGTTAAAGACCATAGGGAAACTCTTTTAACTTTTGTGCCAGGAGACATCTATTTAGGAGACATCTTTAAGAATGTTCTTAATAGCAAAGAAACAAACAAAAAATATTTATTAATAGTAAAGTAGATAAAATACATTTAGTCTCATGGTTACTTCTTGTGAGGAAAAAGAAGGGATATGAACTTCAAGGGATAATTAAGGAACTTCTCAAGCCACAGCTAAGTAAGGTAACAATAGATTGTGGTTTGCCCAAGGTAGTTCCAATTGATGATTATGGTACTGGTGTACATTTTAATAGCATTACCTTTCTTTTTCAGGTGTTCCAGTTAGATTGCAAATTAAATGATCACCCTACTGATACTGTTCTTAACTTGTGTGGTAGATGCAGGGGGTATTCATTTAATTATTCTTTATAAATCCTTTGATAGGTATGACATTTCTCCATAAATTTAAATTTTTTTCATAATCTTATACTTTTAAGTATTTTGCATATTTTCTTGTTGAGACTTCATTGGTAAAAAGTAAAATGGCTTAGTATTTTAAGTATTTTGGAGAAGAAGACATGAATGTTAACTCAAATATAAACTAACATAAAATAATAGAAACACTTACCTTAATAGATTGTTTTATTATGAAAACTACTTGATTTGTTACATAGGTTGAACAAGAATTAGCCTTGATTAATTTGGCTGTAAATTAATTTTTGGTTTTGGTGGTTGTCAGTCTTACCCACAAAAGACAAAGAAAATGCCACAGAGATTATTTTCATTTGTTTTTGATTTATGCTAATGCACTAGATTGTTGAGAGCATATTTTGTATACTTGATTATGTTGTAGATTTTCTGGTTGTGTTATGTGGAAAAGGTCACCTTGTGACAAAATTTATACGTATGCTTTGATAACATGGAATACTGCATGAGATCGTGCAGTATTAAAAGTTATAGTTGTACTTAGCGTGAGTGTGGACAGACTTGATTTTGAATCTCATATCACATTGTTTTAAGAATTGAGAGGGGTTTTAATACTATTGCTAGAGTAATCCCGAGCACACAGTAAGCTTTTTATAACTTATCATTCTTCATCTCCATTTCTGAAGTTTTATTTTTATTTTAAATCAGATGGTTATTCAGCTATTTAATGTACCTATGTGCCAGGAACTGGGCATTTTTAATAATGAACAAAAGGTGAAAATCTCTTCGCTCTTGGAACATACTAAAATCTTTGGATTTGCAGAAGGAAATTTTTTTATTTAAACTACATTTATTGCTGAAATCTGGCACAAGGGATACTGATAAATATCTGGCTGTTGGCAGTTATTCATAGCAATGCTTAACCCACAGTATTTTAGGACTACAGGCATGCTTATGCATTAGTATTTTAATCCCTTTCATTGTATTCAATACATTATAGTTAAAATTAAAAGACTCTTTCCAGAAATGCTAGATGTAAAATTTTGTCTTTTCTCTTGCATTTGATACTTATCAAAATGACCATTTTCTGTATCTGACACCAATTTTACTTCACCCTGTGATTTATTTAACACACTGAGAAATAATTCTTCTTAGCTCAGAGTAAAAAGAAAATCTGATCTGGTTTCTGTTTGAGATCTCTGAGTGTTTCTGACTTAAAATTCTTTCTACTCTTCTGA
Source organism: Tragelaphus eurycerus (assembly GCA_935064755.1). Taxonomy (NCBI): domain Eukaryota; kingdom Metazoa; phylum Chordata; class Mammalia; order Artiodactyla; family Bovidae; genus Tragelaphus; species Tragelaphus eurycerus. The sequence continues at coordinate 11,070,286 of CAKXYN010000035.1, read as the reverse complement.
GGGCCAGAGAAGATTAAGCTTGTTTAAAGGACAGTATGTATTTCTGAAAACCTCTGTTGAGAAGGGGTCTGGGAGGCCAAACCTCTGTGGTGATTTAATCAGGGTAAAGTTAGCTGGACTGCTTTTTGAATGTGCCAGTCTGTACAAGTTCGGAGAAAAATCTGGCCATGGCCATGGCTGAGGAAAAGGATTGTGGTGAGGGACATGTAAGAGGAGAAGCATAAAATCTGTCTTGGATAAAAATATCTATTACCTTCTGCCTAGGAGACTTAGTTTGTACATTGTCTAGGTAAATGACAAAAAAAATTGGCATTTTGGTGTCTGTCATCACTTGTTTCAGTTGGCTAAGACTACCCTACTGTTAGCACACATTATCCATGTCATCTCCTATGACTACTTCTGACTTTACTGGGGAGCTTTGACTATGCAGGAACAGTTATTATACTAGAATATAAAAAGTGATTTAATATTTGTGAGCAGGAAGACAAATACAAAAATAAAAGTATTTTTTTCTTTATAACCACAGGTTCACCCCATGATCGATAAAAAGAATTATTGAATGAACAAATCTGACTACATGCATTAATATAAATTGTATATCTTAGGAACAGTTAATAAACCATTTTAAAGTAATGTGCTCAACTGTAATCAGGTTTGTGCAGCTTTTGAGTGGATTTTCTGACATTTAAATGGCTCTAAATACTAACATACTCTGATGGAAGAAACTTAATGATGGATAAAAAAGAATTGCACCATAGGCTTAGGAACTAAAGAATATGTATTTTTAGAATTTTATGCTGTCTGTATGACTCTCATTCCCATCCTCTTCGGGTTTTAGCCATAACTTGCTCAACTTTCGACATGCTGGAAATGCTTTTGTAAGCTAACCTTTTAGAAATTTAATAACAGAGAACAGATCCAACTTTGATTTTCTCCGGAGGAAACAAATACATGTGCCTTAGAAAACAAGAACTGAGTTGATACATAAGACACAGGAGACATATCAACTTTCTCTTACTAATTAGTCAGCTAAAGAAGTTAGCTTTAGATAAGCATACTAAATGGCTTAGTAACACTCCACCCTGAAATTAGACAGACTTCTGCAAATAGTCTGGGCACTTCTCGACAACTGTAGACCTTCCCTGCAGCTTGTACAGGAAAGCAGAACAGAAAGCATCCTATCTAGGAAAGCAGATCCTGAAAGGAGGAACCAGGAAATGAGCCTCGCTTTGTCTAGACCGTCTCTCAAATATATAAATTAAGTCACTCCTTTTCCACGGAATAATAGTTTCTTGCTAGTGGAATCATGAGCCTTTTGATTTGAATGTAAAACCTGACTTTTCCCCTTAACTGGACCAACTGATTTCAGTGTTTCTGATTATATTTTTTTTGTTCTTTAAAGATTTTGTTAATTAAGGCTTTGTGCTTATGTTGGACTCCTGGATAAAAATTTCTTTCCTCTCATTTTTTAATTAAAACATTTATCAAGATTATTATATCTTTCTTAGGGTTACATTTCATGTTAGGTATAGTTTGTTCTTACTTGTTCCTTCATAAAGAGTTTGCTCTAGGTGGAATGTACAACCCCAGTTGGTATTCCTGCTTCCTCGGTGCTTTTTTATGGAACCTCTAGTATTGTGAAACACTCCCAGGAAATAGATGTCTTGGTCAAATAAATTTAGAAAATAACATTTACTATTTATGTCCACTATTGGTATGTTAGTAGCATCAACACATATAAACTATGGTGTATAAAGGAGATAGTTGGGGAGAAATTGCTGTATAATACTGGAAGCCCAGTCGGGTGCTCTGTGATGACCTAGAGGATGAGGTGGAGGCAAGGTAGGGGGGCTTGAGGAGGAGGGTGTATATGTATCATTATGGCTAATTCCCATTGTTGCATGACAGAATCCAACACACATTGTGAAAATTAAAATAACAAAAAATAAAGAAAAAATTATCTTAGCAAATCCTATAGTAAAAAAAAGAGTAATTTTGCTTAGTATGTCCTGACTTACCACTGAGTTCTTTCTTAGTATGGCTCACCTTTAGTAATCCAACAAATAGAAAATATTTCTGAAAAAACTCTTCTGTTTCAGTTCCTTTCTCTCTTCCCTACTTTGTTCTTATCCCCCCACCCCTGCTAAGTAGAAAGGTTTAAGCATTTCAAGTAACTGGAGACCTTTAGCTGAAAAACAGAGACGGAAAGTTAAGACTTGAGTTACATAAGGCATCATAAAAGGAGATAGAACTGTCTACTGAACCATGGTTTAGGTACAGTTTAAGCTAGAGATCTTTTAGTTGGTTAACTAATATTATTCAGTTATTTCTATGAACTGTGGAGCATGTTATTTTCACAAATGATACCTAATGCACTAGAGCATTGAAAATTTTCTTTAAAGCAAATATTTTACCATTTGCTTCCATTATAGTTTGAGAGTTATTTTTTAGTGGAAAAAAGCATCGCTCCCACACAATGAAAATCATCTTCAGGAGTCCTATCATTCGGTTTTCAAAATATGTGAATGCTCAGTATATTTAATTCCTTGATACATTGTACAATAAAATGATAAAATGTGCTTAACAGTTACTATTAGGATTGAATATGTATGAAGATGGAACACTTACATAGTAAACACTCAGTAATTATTAGCATAAGAAAAACTTTCTAGACAAAATACCCTAACTTTTATGGTTATCAGAATTCACAGTCATGAAAATATTTGGTTAGTATTATTAAAGGTAATCCCGTTTTTCTTTGTAATTTGTTTAGATTGAATGAGACTTAAATGTTTAGCTATGTACTAGGAATATCTTAGCTTTTCTATTTAAAAGAATACTGCAGAGTAGCATGAAACAAGTTTGATGTACTTAACTTCTAACATTTGAGTACATACGATGTGGTGTGACTATTCCTTTTCCTCTCCCCACCTCTCTCTCCTCTCTTTCTTACCCTCCCTCCCTCCACACACACATTGTTTTATATAAATACCATAACTCTTTCTTGTTATTATGTCCTAATTTTTGAAATACATCAAAACCTGCATTTTCACAAAAGTCAAGTGGCCAGATATTTAATCAGTGCTTGTCTTGGTCACGGAGAAGGCAGTGGCACCCCACTCCAGTACAAAGTGTAATATCACCAGGGATGAACTTCTGGGATACAAGAATAAATATAAAATTCCAAGAAATAATTTTTTAAAATTAGCGATCAGATTGGAGAAGGCAATGGCACCCCACTCCAGTACTCTGCCTGGAAAATCCCACGGACGGGAGAGCCTGGTAGGCTCCAGTCCATGGGGTCGCTAAGAGTTGGACACGACTGAGCGACTTCACTTTCTCTTTTCACTTTCATGCATTGGAGAAGGAAATGGCAACCCACTCCAGTGTTCTTGCCTGGAGAATCCCAGGGACGGGGGAGCCTGGTGGGCTGCCGTCTATGGGGTCGCACAGAGTCGGACACGACTGAAGTGACTTAGCATAGCATAGCATAGCGATCAGATATTAAATGTTTGACATCATAATGCTAGGGCTGATTATTACTCTAACATGTCAGCTGTTAGTTTTCTCCTGATAATTACTGCATATTTTTAAATGTTCTAAATATATAAGCACTGTCTACGAGCAGTCATTTTCAACAAACTTAAGTCTCTAGACTCAAAACTATAAGAAATTTTCATCTTAAGGAAATTTATAAAGCTGTATGGGTGTGAGAGCTGGACTGTGAAGAAGGCTGAGCGCCAAAGAATTGATGCTTTTGAACTGTGGTGTTGGAGAAGACTCTTGAGAGTCCCTTGGACTGCAAGGAGATCCAACCGGTCCATTCTGAAGGAGATCAGCCCTGGGATTTCTTTGGAAGGAATGATGCTAAAGCTGAAACTCCAGTATTTTGGCCACCTCATGCGAAGAGTTGACTCATTGGAGAAGACTTGGATGCTGGGAGGGATTGAGGGCAGGAGGAGAAGGGGACAGCAGAGGGTGAGATGGCTGGATGGCATCACTGACTCGATGAATGTGAGTCTGAGTGACCTCCGGGAGCTGGTGATGGATAGGGAGGCCTGGCGTGCTGCAGTTCATGGGGTCACAAAGAGTCGGACACGACTGAGTGACTGATCTTGCAAATTTGATTATTGAGAAGAAACTATGTTTTTGAGTCCTCACTTTTCTTGCTATAGCATGTTTTTATGGATATTTTGCTAGATTTTGGAACTTATGAAATTTTGAAATGGCAAAATTGACATTCTGCTTTTAATTCTCCTTATCATGATTTGAAGAATTCCCAAAAAAGGATTTTTCTTGAAAGGCTGTCTCTAGATAGTCTACATCACTAATTAGAAATTGTCAGTTCTTAAAAGTTCTGCTTAGTGATATACTACTATACGGAATGGCCTCTACAAAGGTTAGAATTATGATTTAGCCCAATTTCTGCTAAACTGCTTCATATATTTTATATATATTTGTTTGCTCAGAAAGAATATTTTCTTCTTAAATTTATCTAGTTAAAGCAATCTTGACATTCATATTTACTATAAATCTGTTTCCCTGTTTAATAATTTGAAAGCTCTTAAGTTTGTATCTAAATTTGGCTTTCACAATCATCACTAAATATTATTACATTTTCTTCTTGCAGCACAGTGTACATTTATATACTTAAGTTGTCCAGTAAAATTTCATCATTTAAAGCAATTAGATTTCTACTGTGTTATGTCTTAGAAAGGCTTTCAGCATTTATTTAAAAATGAATATTCACATATTAATGTTTAAATGACATACATTATTTATATTGATGTAGAAATGATAGTGGTCATTCAGTTCAGTTGCTCAGTCGTGTCTGACTCTCTGTGACCCCATGGACTGCAGCACGCCAGGCTTCCCTGTCCATCACCAGTTCCCAAAGCTTGCTCAAACTTATGTCTATCAAGTCGGTGATGCCACCCAGCCATCTCATCCTCTAAATGCAGAGGTACTAGAAATGTCACTGAAGCAGTCATTTGCTTATTTGGCCTTCTAAAAGGTCAGGCCAAAACTGAAGCTGTTTTTGGCTGAATACTGAGGCTGAGCCAGACTTTTGTTGTTATTGAGTCACTAAGTTGTGTCTGACTCTTTTGTGACCCTATGGCCTGTAGCCCACCAGGCTCCTCTGTCCATGGGAATTTCCCAGAACACTAGTGTGGGTTGACATATCCTTCTCTAGGGGAATCTTCCCAACCCAAGGATCGAACTGGTGTCTCCTCCATTTGCAGGAGGATTCTTTACCATTTAGCCACCAGAGAGGCCAAACCTCAGTGAATCCCTATTAGGTGTTTAAGAACTTCCCTGGTGGCTCAGATGGTAAAACGTCTGCCTACAATGCAGGAGACCCGGGTTCAATCCCTGGGTTGGGAAGATCTCCTGGAGAAGGAAATGGCAACCCACTCCAGTATTCTTGCTTGGAAAATCCCATGAACGGAGGAATCTGGTAGGCTATAGTCTACGGGATTGCAAAGAGTAGGACACGACTGAGTGATTTCACTTCATTAGATGTTTGGGAAAACTTAGTTGTAGGCAGTTTATGTGTAACTTTAATTCAAGTAATAAGTGGCAGAAGTGGAGTCTGATAGTCTAAGATTTTGTTCTGCTTTTGTAAATTGTGATTGACTTTAAAAAATTGTCTTACCATTGTGCCCCACACACACAGGTCTCCCCATTCTGTCCCTCCTCTTCTCTTCTTTTTTTCAAGAAAAATTAGGGTAGAGAAGAGATTTAGAAGAGAATACCATTTTCTTTTCACCAGAATTACTACTGTTATAAAGACTGATTAAGGTTATAACTTGGGAGAAGATAAAGAGTCTTTGAAGAATTGTTTTCTTTTTATTGAGACTGCAATGAATAAGTCCTCAGGGAAGTCTTAGAGCTCGGGGAAACAAAATTTTCCTAGATTACCCTGTGTTGATTTAAACTGCCTTAATTCATTCATGTTTGAACATGTTTATGATAGATGATGGTAATTAGAAAATGACCTATCAGAAATAAATTAGAATTTAATATATAAAATTTAAAGGTGAGATTCTAAGGGGGCAAGAGGTCCAAAATTAGAGAAGCTTCCTTACTCTTAATATTTGGCATAATTTAATAGATTATCTTGAAATTCAACAAAAATCTCTGTTACAGCTAGTATTTAAATTTTATTGCCAGTAACAAGAGATGCCCTGAAAACTCCCCTAAATTTCTAGGCAAAAGTGTTTGATATTTACAAAAGCCTCTTATGCACAGATGACTTGTTTTCTTTCAAAGAGAACCAGAAACTCTACACTTTTTAATTGAAAGGTCTATGTAGATAATTGATTGTACTTATGTGTAGTTGTAAGAAATAATATAGAGATATTCTGTATATCCTTTGAAGAGTTTTCCTCAGTGGTATAATTTTACAAACCTATAAAGCAACATCACGACCAGGATATCAATATTGATACACTCTTCTTGTTTAGATTTCCTTAGTTTTACTTGTACTCATTTTTGTGTATGTATTTGGTTATATATCATTATATCACCTGTAGGTTTGTGTATCCACCACCATAGTCAAAGTATTGAACAATTCCATCACAAAAGGATCGCTCATATTGAAAAATCTTGCTTTTTAAATATATGCACCTTGCTTCTGCCCACTCCTTGCCCCCACCCCATTTCTAACTTCTGGCCACCACAGATCTGTTTTCCATTTCTAAAATTTTGTCATTTCAAAAATGTTATATAAATGGAATTGTAAGTATGTAAGTTTTTGAGATTGACTTTTTTGACTCAACATAATACGCCAGAGATTGATCCAAGTTGTTAAGTGTATCCACACTTTTGTTTTTGAGTACTATCCCACTATACATTATATATATGTAACATAGATTGTTGAACCATCAACTGTTGAAGACATCTGGGCTGTTTCCAGTTTGGAGCTATGACAGAGCTGCTGTAAACATTTGTGTATAGGCTTTTGTATAAATGTAACTTTCATTTCTCTGGGATAAATATCTAAGAGTGCCCAGAATTTATTCAAGTCAGAAATTCTTAAAGTGCCAAAAATTTTAACTCAGAGAAGAGATATTAGTCACGAATCTGCTGTTCTCAGTCTTTTATCTGCAGCAAAAAAAAAAAAAACAAACACATTTTCTGATTGAGAATTGAGAAAGTAATTGGTACCAAAGACTATTTCTGCCATGCATCTTAAAAACAAAAATACGAGAATTTACACGTAAGTACAAGATAAGGCACAAAATGTATGAATTGGCCTCATAAGTATATAAAGAAGAAAAAATCCTAATACCAGGGAAACTACTGTTGAGATTTTTGATGTATTTTTAGTCTTTTCTATGTGCATACAATGCTAATTTAATAGAATTTTTATAAAATTAGAAATAGGCTATATATACAGTTTGGTATCTTAGTTAAAAGTTGAAAATTAAACTTTAGCAATATTTTTTAGCCATTCCTATGTCTTTTGTGAACTGTTTATTTTTCCCCATTTTTATGTTGATGGAAAGATAGGTTTCATGAGTTTATGACTGTTAGCTTATGCATAAATATAAAACTTTTTCAAGAATAGCATTTAAATTGGATTTTTTAACTTAATGAACATCTCTTATTTTGCATTACATTTTGAATCATTTTTCTTATTCTTTATAGGTATGCTGTGATCGCATTTGGATGTGCTAGCTGTCCAAAATTAACTTGTGGGCGAGAAGGCTGTGGAACAGAGTTCTGCTACCACTGTAAGCAGATTTGGCACCCCAATCAGACCTGTGATGCTGCTCGACAGGAGAGGGCTCAGAGTTTACGTCTGAGAACGATACGTTCTTCATCCATTAGTTACAGTCAGGAGTCTGGAGCAGCAGGTATTTACAGCTAACTTCTAGTAAAGTATTTGACACATACAGAACACCTGTTATTTTAATTCAAAAATGCAATAAATATTCAGTCCCTGGTCTCTTTTGAATTGTGTTTTACGTGTTAGCATTTCTGTCCCAGAAGCACTCATTTTTTTCTGTAGAAGAAAGTGGTATTGAGTTGGAAAGATTTTATTGTCCAAAAATAGAAAGGAAAAAAAGAAGTGTCACAGATGATTTATATGACTGATAGCTGAGGATGGTCCGAAGCTGTTGTTTAAAATAAAGGTGTTTTATGCAAAGCTTAGCAATTATTTTAAATACTAATATTCCTTATTATTTATTTTTGTACTAATAGCACACAGTTACAGATTTTAAATAGTATTTTTTGGATCCTTTTCATTTACATGTATTACAAAATACAATTTTTATTTCTTGATATTACCAATTCCAGGATCAGGGATTCAAAATCATACCTTGGTGGGGAGTACACTAAGAAAACTTTGTCTTTGGCTAGAAATTTAAAGTTGCCTGGAAATCTATACATGAGCAAACATACATCATAAATCTCAAAAATTAGAAAAAGTCTGACTATCGTACATTCATGGAATTTTTACTTTTTATTGAAACTTTAGTCATTTTTAGAAAAATATTTACTTTTTTCATTGATTATTAAAGGAAAAAACTTGGGAAATACAGAAATTTATAAAGAAAATAATTTATATTCCTACCAGCAGCATATTAAAAGAGTCATGTACTTTATGCTACTAGAAAAAGAAGTCTTGCTCAATATTTAAAGTTGAATTTAAAATTAAATAAACTTTAAATTCAACACTTGATATTTTATATAATGGGCATGGATTTTCTTGCTTGTTCACTGATTCACTTGTTTTATTTCCTTTCTTGAAGATTTTAGGGTAGAACTCCAAAGGTATTATTAATAATAATTTGTAGGTGTTGTTTCAGAAGCAGTTCTAGGAAGAGCCAAATATACCTAAACTGTCCTCTGTAGAATCAGCTACAGCTATCCTGGCATGCCTTACTGTTACAGCCTTCAGCTACTTACGTGTGGGCTCAGTTGCTCAGTCATGTCTGACTCTTTGCGACCGCATAGCCAGGCTCCTCTTTCCATGGAATTTCCTAGGCAAGAAATTCCCACTGGAGTTTCTAGTTTGCCTAGAGCTGCCTTTGGTTCTCATTTCTTTTCTATTATTTTTACTATTCTTTGTTCTCATTGTTCTGCTGCTATTTGAAAAATGTTTACAACTTGAAAATTTAATGTAAAAGTGTTCCTTTTCTTGAAAGGGGGAAAAAAGTGCTTTATATACTGAAAATAGCAGGCTAAAGCTATCAGTTAACAAACTATACACATTAAGACTTTTTGGCAATGCTATAGTTGATTATCTACTAAAAATTGTTATTTTTAGACAAGTTTTATATACTAAACTTGTCTCTTTTCCTAATAGCTGATGATATAAAACCATGTCCACGATGTGCTGCTTATATAATTAAGATGAATGATGGGAGCTGTAATCACATGACATGTGCTGTCTGTGGTTGTGAGTTTTGTTGGTTGTGTATGAAAGAAATCTCAGATTTACACTATCTAAGGTAAGTTCATAGAAGGAGCTGCTGCTGCTAAGTCGCTTCAGACATGTCCAACTCTGTGCGACCCCAGAGACAGCAGCCCACCACGCTCCCCCATCCCTGGGATTTTCCAGGCAAGAATAGTGGAGTGGGTTGCCATTTCCCCCTCCCATGCATGAAAGTGGAAAGTGAGTCGCTCAGTCGTGTCCGACTCCTAGCAACCCCATGGACTGCAGCCCACCAGGCTCCCTCGTCCATGAGATTTTCCAAGCAAGAGTACTGGAGTGGGGTGCCACTGCCTTCTCTGCATAGAAGGGTCTGCTGCTGCTGCTGCTGCTAAGTCGCTTCAGTCGTGTCCGACTCTGTGCGACCCCATAGACGGAAGCCCACCAGGCTCCCTTGTCCCTGGGATTCTCCAGGCAAGAATACTGGAGTGGGTTGCCATTTCCTTCCCCAATGCATGAAAGTGAAAAGTGAAAGTGAAGTCGCTCAGTCATGTCCGACTCTTAGCGACCCCAGGGACTGGAGCCTACCAGGATCCTCCGTCCATGGGATTTTCCAGGCAAAAGTACTGGGGTGGGGTGCCATTGCCTTCCCCATAGAAGGGTCTACTTATATCTAAATATAATTTTATATTATAAGACAAAAGGACTTTTTCTTTTGAAAAAGCATTATCCTTAGTATTACTTAAAGAAATCTCTTTTATTCTAGCTACTTAAATCGAATAGGAAGCCAATTATTATGCCAGTCATTTGAGATTAATAGCTAGTCAAAAATAGGAAACGGAAATTTTTTTTCTTTTTTTTGTTCGGCTTTGTGTTTTGTTTTGGCCATGCCACACAGCCTGTGGAATCTAGTTCCCCGACCAGGAGTTGAACCTGGGTCAGTGAACTCACCAAGTCCGAACCACTGGACCTCCAGGAAATTCCTGGCTTTGTTTCCCTGGCTTTGTTTCTGTTAAACTAGAAAGTTAGCATTTAATATCTAATTATGCTAGGTCACAGATATTTCCATTTGATTTTCTCATATATAAATTTCCTCATTTAGGTCACAGAGTGAGTTTATGATATGTTCAGATAATTTTGTGTCTTAAAACGGGGATAAAACAAGAATATTTTGCATTAATTTCCTCTTTAAAGACAAACCTAAGGTTTTGAGGCCAACGGAAGACAAGGAGTGTTTAACCTGAATCCCAGCTATTAGTATCCTTTTAATATAATGTATGGTGATTCTTACCTTGATTTTTTAGCTTTTAATAAACCCAGAATTCAAAGAAAGGGGAAAAACCCCTCATTCCTAAATTTGAGGATTTTTATAGTCATTGCTGAATGTATTGTAGTCAGTTGTTACTGTGATGTTTTGCAGCAGTTACTTTACATTGTAATTTTTTCCTTTAGTCCATCAGGATGTACTTTTTGGGGGAAGAAACCCTGGAGCCGAAAGAAGAAAATATTGTGGCAGCTGGGCACACTTGTTGGTGCTCCAGTAGGAATTGCTTTAATAGCTGGCATTGCTATCCCTGCCATGATCATTGGCATTCCTGTGTATGTGGGCCGGAAGGTAAAATGTTGGACTCCTTGTTAATTCATTATCTCATTTTTAATCTTTAGATTTAAGACTAATGGTTTTGCTTTGTGTTTGTTTTGTTTTTTTGTTTGTTTTAAAAGACAGGTCATTTTTAGCATCTTAAATTTATCAAATAATTACTATTTTTTCGTAAGATAATACATTTTCAGTGTTTGACAAGCTTGTATGTCTGCATGAAAGTAGACTTACTTGAAAATTATCTGAATTTGAACACCAGCACATTTGCATTATAAACTTTACATATAAAATTTTAAAGGCTACACATCTGACATTTTTCTCATCCGTGTGTCCTTGTACACACAGGTCTATGAAGTTAATAGATAAGTAATCTATGCCTTCAAGGCAAAAGAATAATCAGTTCCCGAGTTATTTTCAACTTCAAAGTTTTTTTTCTTATTGCTATTAGTAAATATGCAGTTTTGTAGATTACAATCATTTTGTGAAAGTCTGAATGCCCAGTATTTGCCATTGTCCTGAGTGATGAATTATACTTCATTAGCTAAGCAAATGATTTTTTATTGAAAGGTTAAAAGGATAATTTATGAAGTGGTTAAGAAGTCTGCTGCTCCCTAAATTAGTAGAATGTCAGAATTGAGAACTAACTTCAGAAATTATCTAATCCCAACCCTGCATGACGCAGAACAAAGTACAGGAATTTTTAAAAAGGGAACTAACATTTGTTGAGTTTTAACCGTGTGGTAGATGTTTTATATACTTTGACTCATTTTGACCTCAATTTATGTTAGAATATTGAAGTTTTTGAAAAATTTATGTAATTTATCTTAAGTTACACAGGAAGAAGAGCTAGGATTTAAACCCAGATGCCCAAATTCTTTATGTAAGATCCCGGATAAATTTCAAGCTAGCCATTTGGGCACCTCAGTAGTGGGGAAAACACCAACAGCCCATCGTGCTGTCAGGGGGCTGTACTGAAAATTCTCACATTGGGTCAGAATCCATTTTCCTTTAAATTGTTTCATTTGATTCTAGTTCTGACTTCTGGAACAAAACTCAAGACAAGGCTGATCCTCTTTCATAGAACAACCAGATTTTTTTTTTTAATGTTCAACATACTTTTATAGTCAGAAATAATAGTACATGTTATTTTTTAATTAGCTTGAACTGAGGCCAAACAGAGATATTTATGGGCCAAATGTTTATTTCAGAATGTTTTAAGTGACTAAACTTAATTGTTAAAGTCCCAAACATAATAACAGATTTTAATTTTTTATAGAGTTGTCCAAAGCAAGGTTTTGCTAAAAACAAAACTATTCAGATACTTTGAAGTAGAAGTGGAAGAGAGACTGTTGTACTGTACATACCTACAAATAATTTATAGAGGAGAGATTATTTACCTCATTGTTCAGTCTTAGGTGCAGTAACAAGGCTCCTTTTTTCAAATGTGTCCTCGAATGGTTGCAAGTTGATGCATTAGTTTTCCATTGAAATCATGTTCTCTATGGTGTTTAGGGATACAAACCAGCCCAGGAAAACCTATAAAATTGATAAGGTACTTAAAAGTGAGCTTTTTTTTTTTTACAATAACAAATAGAAAATGTGACACAAAATAGTAAAACATAAAAAATTGAGCCAGAAGTTAGTAGGATGATATGATCACTGTAATTGAACATTAGTGCTTGAGGATGCAGAATTTTCTGGAAGACTCAGCTGCCTGCTTTTGCAAATCTGTTCCGTCAGTTTTTAGCTTTGGCTTTTTTCTGCTTCAGTGCTAAGTTTTCTAGGGATGGGAGTGGCAAGGAATACTGGAGAATAATGAAAGGTGCCTTGGGAAACTGCCATCTCTGCCTGTATGGACTGTTCGGGAAGTGTAGAGGCCCATTCCTTGAAACATACAGTCCGTTCTGGAAAACAGGATTCTGACTAGAAATGTTCCTTGTTCATGCCTGCTTTGCCTGTCTCCCCACCCCAGCCTTCTCACTGTTTAAAACATCCTACAAGATTCATTGTACTTTACAGCCTTCAAAATAACCACATGATAGTGATATTTTGCTTCATCTGTAAAATTGTTTTTAAGTCAGGTATTTTACTTTAGAGACTGCCTGTACACTTTTGAGGCTGTTTTGAATCTGTCTTGAAACAGGGGGGAATGTACTTTATTAGTTTTAGCCCTTGGAAATCACAAGAACAAAGATACTGAGCTATTTTCTGAAGTTCATGTATCTCACAAGCAACTCTCATGGTGATATTAAGTTTTGTTTATTAGTAATACCTATACTGGAAGGAATGATGCTAAAGCTGAAACTCCAGTATTTTGGCCACCTCATGCGAAGAGTTGACTCACTGGAGAAGACTCTGATGCTGGGAGGGATTGGGGGCAGGAGGAGAAGGGGACGACAGAGGATGAGATGGCTGGATGGCATCACTAACTCGATGGATGTGAGTCTGAGTGACCTCCGGGAGTTGGTGATGGACAGGGAGGCCTGGCGTGCTGCGGTTCATGGGGTCGCAAAGAGTCGGACACGACTGAGCGACTGAGCATCTGATCTGATCTGATCTGATACTCTGTAGAAATGCCAAGTAGATTGGACTGCTGTCCTCTGGCAGGGTTATTTGTTCTTTTTGTCTCTCTGTACCCCTTATTTTGAGCTATCAATAAGAGTCCAGGATCTCGAGTCATTTGATAATATTTTTCTTCATAAAAAGGAATCTGAGAAAAAATGCATTCTTTTTAGTGATATTTACTTATTAGTACTGCTTTTTAAGGTCAGGGTTTTTTTCTTTTTTCCAAAGACTATGTAAATTTCTTCCAGGAACCAGTTTTTACATAGGGATGCTTATTTAGAAGGCTGTGGAATGATACATTTGTTAGAAGTAATCCTATTGGTCAAATATCCAGCTTCTAACTATGTTGAAAATAATGTTCTTAATGTTGTCTTTGTTCAAAACATGATTTATCCTGTTCCTGAATAAGATTATAAGGACTGCTTTTACTCAAGACTGTTTAAAAATAAACACAAAGTAAAACCTATTAAATCACTGTTTTATGTAAACAAATTATTAATAAAGAGCAAATGATAAGAATATGATTTAAGAACAATAATATGTTTACCTTGAATTTGGACACTTAACTATGAAGTTATAAGATAAATCACTTTACACTTCCAGCAAATGTAGGTCTATTTCATTTAAATTAAATACATAATATGGTTTTTCTTTAATCCATCATCCCCATTTTTATTTTTAATTCAAGATTCACAATCGATATGAAGGCAAGGATGTTTCAAAGCACAAACGGAATTTGGCCATAGCAGGTGGTGTAACATTGTCCGTAATCGTGTCTCCCGTTGTAGCTGCAGTAACTGTAGGTAAGAAATACTTAAAAATAGTTATTACCTCACATTCTATTTAAAATTTTGTGGAAGAAATTTGAAAACCAGAGCATCTTATTGTTAAAGATAAGAGAATTACTTTTATTTAGGGACAGTAAGCTGAGCCTGTAGAAAGCCTCTCATTTAGTAACTAAATTGGTTACAAGTAATATAAACGTAAGAAGCTAGCTGTAGGGATAGTTGGTAAATTACTAATGGTTCCCCACAAAGAGAAAGTTTAGAGCCCTGGGACATGAAAGATTATATATATATATATATATAACCTCATATGTGTCACCTGATGGGCTAGAAGCTTTGAATCTGCTTGCATCCTTTAGTAGTTGGGTAAATCTGCTTTGGTCAAGAGTTACAGAACCCTAACACTTTTCTCCTGTACACTTTCTCTTGAAAAAACTTTCTAAAATGTGTGTTTCTGTGATCTATTTTTCGGTTTGTAATGACCAATTTAATTCCTCTTTAGGTATTGGTGTTCCTATTATGTTAGCTTATGTCTATGGTGTTGTTCCAATTTCTCTCTGTCGAAGCGGAGGTTGTGGAGTCTCAGCAGGCAATGGAAAAGGAGTCAGAATTGAGTTTGATGATGAAAATGATATAAATGTTGGTGGAACAAATACAGCTGTAGGTAAGTCCTTTCAGCAAAGGAAGAAAATGTACTTACTAGTGGTAATAGTGTAAGTGGGAGGCTGTAGGTAACATGCTTTGCTCTCTTACTAGTCCTAATAGTGTTCACCCAGAAGTATATCAGAGAAGAGCTGCTGAGGAGAGGTTCACAGATGAAAGAGGGTGGAATGGTTCTGGGTACCTGTAATCTCCAACAGAAATCTAGTATCTTAGAAAGTCTAGACTTTTAATCTTTAATTTTGTGTAAAGCATTACAAATCAGTAATAAAAGGATAGAAGAGAACTGCAGTTCATAAAAGAATAAATGCAGATACCCAATGAGTAGAAAATACCTTCAACCTAATGTTATTCAAAGAAACAGGCATTATTTTTTTTAAATGGATCATATAAAGGCCATCGTAGACTACCAGTAGGAGTATAAGTTACACTTTTTAAAGTGTGAAAGTTTTTCTTAAAGAAATTCCAACAGTTCTTATTAAAGAAGTTGTTTGATGGAAGTACTGGCATACCTTGAAGGTGTTACACGTTCTGATCCAGACCACTGCAATAAAGCAAACATCACAGTAAAGCAAAACATGAATTTTGGGGTTTCCCACTGCATATAGAAGTTATGTTTATACTATACTATAGTCTATTAAATGTGCAGTAGCATTATGTCTTAAAAATAAGTGTATATATCTTAATTTAAATATACTTTATTTGTAAAAAAATTTTAGTCATCATGGGAGCCTTCAGCAAGTCATACTCTTTTTGCCTGTGTAGGGTCCTGCCTTGATGTTGCTGGTTGCTGACTAATCAGGGTGGTGGTTGCTGAAGATTGGGGTAGCTGAGGCAGTTTCTTAAAATAAGATAACAACAAAAAAAAGATAACAATAAACTTTGTAGCAATTGCCTCTTCCTCTTCGCTACCCCAATGATTTCACATGCAGTGCAGTTTGATAGCATTTTACTCACAGTAAAACTTCTTTCAGAATTGGAGTCAGTCCTCTCAAATCCTGCCATTGCTTCATCAGCTAAGTTCATGTAATAATTTACATCCTTTGTTGTCGTTTCAGCAATTTTCATAGCACCTTCACCATGAATAGATTGCATCTCAGGAAACCACTTTCTTTGCTTATCCATAGGAAACAACTACTCATTCATGAAAGTTTTATCATGAGATTGCAGCAATTCAGTTATCTTCAGGCCCCAGTTATAGTTCTCTTGCAATTTCCAGCACGTCTGCAGTTACTTTCTCCACTGAAGTCTAACCCCTAAGGGTTGGAATCAACTTTTTTGTTATTTCTTTACAACTCCGCTTAATGTTGATATTTTGATCACTTGCCATGGATTGTGAAAGTTCTTAATGGCATCTAGAATGGTAAATCCTTTCCAGAAGGTTTTCAATTTACTTTATTCAGATTCATCAGAGGAATCGTTTCTGATGAATGGCATCTATTGCCTTAGAAAATGTATTTCTTAAATCATAAAGTGTTAAAAGTTGAAATGAACCCTTGATCCGTGAGCTGCAGAATGGATGTTGAGTTGGCAGGCATGAAAACATTAATCTTGTCATACATCTCCATCAGAGCTTTGGGTCACCAGATGCATTGCCAGTGAGCTAGTAATATTTTGAAAGGAATCCTTTTTTTTCTGAGCAGTAGCACTCAATAGTGGGCTTAAAATATTCAGTAAGTTATACTGTAAATAGATGTGCTGTCATTCAGGCTTTGTTGTTCCATTTATAAAGCACAAGCAGAGTAGATTTAGCCTAATTCCTAAGGGCCCTAGGGTTTTTGGAATGGTAGATGAGCACTGACTAGCTTCAACTTCAAGTCACCAGCTGCATTAGCCCCTAATAAGAGAGTCAGCCTGTCCTGTGAAGCTTTGAAGCTTCTCTAGCTGTGAGAGTCCTAGATCGCATTTTCTTGCAGTAGGAGGTGTTTCCTGTATATTAAAAATCTATTATTTAGTATAGCCACCTTCCTTAAGTATCTTAGCTAAATCTTCTGGATAACTTGTTGCAGCTTCTACATCAGAACTTTTGCTTCACCTTGCACTTTTGTGTTACAGAGACAGGTTCTTTCCTTAAACCTCATGAACCAACACTGCTAGCTTCAAACTTTTCTTCTGCAGCTTCCTTACCTCACTCAGTCTTTGTAGAATTAAAGGCAGGGCCTTGCTCTGGGTTAGGCTTTGGCTTAAGGGAATGTGGTGGCTGGTTTGATATTCTGTCGGAACTACTACAGCTTCCTCCATGTCGGCGATAAGGCTGTTTTGCTTTCTTATCATTCCTGTGTTCACTGGAGTAGGACTTTTAATTTCCTTCAAGACTATTTCCTTTGTGTTCACAGCTTAGCTAAATGGCACAAGAGGCTTAGCCTTTCAGCCTGCTCTGACGTTCGAAGAACGTTCCTCACTAAGTTTAATCACTTCTAGCTTTTGATTTAAAGTAAAAGATGTGCAGTTCTTTTCACTTAAAAACTTAGGGGCCATTGTAGGGTTTTTATTTGACCTAATGTCAATATTGTTGTGTCTTAGGGAATAGGGAGGCCAAGGAGAAGGGAGAGAGAAGGGGAAACAGCCCATTGTCAGTGGAGCTATCAGAACATACACACATTTATCAGTTGTTAGTATATATGTGTCATGTATGGGCACAGTTCATGGCACCCCAGAACAATGACAGTAGTAACATCAGAGATCATTGATCACTGATCACCATAACAAATACAATAATAATGAAAAAGTTTGAAATGTGACAAGAGACACCAGGTGAGCAAATGATGTTGGGAAAATGGTGCTGATAGACTTGCTCACAACAGAGTTGCCACAGACTTTTTACTTTTTGACTTCCGTGGTGGCTCAGATGGTGAAGCATCTGCCTACAATGCGAGAGACCAGGGTTCAATGCCTGGGTTGGGAAGATCCCCTGGAGAAGGAAATGGCAACCCACTCCAGTATTCTTGCCTGGAAAATCCCATGGATGGAGGAACCTGGTAGGCTACAGTCCATGGGGTCACAAAGAGTCTGACACAACTGAGCAACTTCACTTTCTTTATTTGACTTGTAAGTATATATATATATATATATATATATATCTTTGAAGTGCAGTAAGCTGAGGTTTATCTAATCAGGCATGTGTGCGAAGATAATGTTCTGTTTCCTACCTCCCATTTTCTCTTGGACTCACTCCAATTAGATTTTGGTCCCTACCAGTCCAAAATTTTCTCTCTACCACTCCACCAAAGCAGAGTCACCAGGCATCTCCATGAAGCAAATGTAGTGGTCAGTTCTTGATTTTCATCTTACTATGACAGTATACTTGACATGGTAGAGCGTGTCCTCCTTAAAACATTTTCTCTACTTGTCTTCTCTTATCTTGCGGCCACTTCTTCTCAGTCTTTTTTGCTGATTCATTTTCCTCTCCTAACCTCTGAATTTTTGAGTTTCCCAGGGCTCATTCTCAAATTTATTGATACTCACTCCCTAGGTAATCTCTATTAAATAATATATATATACAGATGACTCTTAAATTTATATCTAGGCTAGAACTGTCCTCTGAACTTCAATTTGTACATGTAATCCTTCTCTTTAATCTGCACTTGAATGTCTTAACAAGAATTGCAAGCTTGACTTCTCTATAACCAAACTCTTCACTCTAAAACTTGTTGGCCTCTCAGTCATCCTTACCTCATTAAGTAGTCTCTTTATTCTTGGTATTGCTGTGCTAAAACCTTTATTTAAGATTACTCTCCCCTTTTCATCAGCAGATTCTGCTGGTTCCTTCAATGTTTAGCCATAACTCAACCATTTCTCACCATCTCTGTTCCACTAATACAAACTACTCTCTCCTTGCCTGTGTTACAGTAGTAGCGTCTTATGTGATCCATTAGTTAGATCTAACTTATGTTCAGAGTTCTCTCAGTGCTTCTGGCTGTACCAGGGGTGAGGGAATGGAATCCACAGCCCCTACCATGGCCCATAAGTCCACCTGTGGTCTTTCCTGAGCTACATCTTTGAACTCTTCCCTTGTCACTCTATTTTACACCTCCTGTCCTTGATGCTGAGATGCCAAACATACTTCTACCTCTAGGCTTTTAAACTTGAAGTTTCCTCTGCCTGGATTAACCTTCCCCCAGATAATTTCATGGCTCACTCCTTCACTTCCTTTTCAGAGAGGGCTTCTCTCATTCAGATCATATCAGATCAGTCGCTGACTCTTTGCGACCCCATGAATCGCAGCACACCAGGCCTCCCTGTCCATCACCAACTCCCGGAGGTCACTCAGACTCACATCCATCGAGTCAGTGATGCCATTCAGCCATCTCATCCTCTGTCGTCCCCTTCTCCTCCTGCCCCCAATCCCTCCCAGCATCAGAGTCTTCTCCAATGAGTCAACTCTTCTCATGAGGTGGCCAAAATACTGGAGTTTCAGCTTTAGCATCATTCCTTCCAAAGAAATCCCAGGGCTGATCTCTTTCAGAATGGACTGGTTGGATCTCCTTGCAGTCCAAGGGACTCTCAAGAGTCTTCTCCAACACCACAGTTCAAAAGCATCAATTCTTTGGCGCTCAGCCTTCTTCACAGTCCAGCTCTCACATCCATACATGACCACAGGAAAGACCATAGCCTTGACTAGGCGAACCTTTGTTGGCAAAGTAATGTCTCTGCTTTTGAATATGCTATCTAGGCAAACAGGCGTGCAGGCTCACACACACAGATGCATGCACTCCTCATCACTCTCTCTGCCTTTTACTGACTCCTCTTTATTCTGATTTATTTTTTTCTCATAGCATTTTTCACCATGTAATTGGATTTATTGCTCCCCAATTGGAGCTAAGCCTTTTGAGGGCAAGATGTTTGTCTCTTTGATTCATTGTGTCCCAGCACTTAGTGACAGAGTTGGGTTATATAATAGGAGCTCAAATATTAGAGCAAATAAGTAAATTCTCCAATATAAAGCATGTAAAAAAGTACTGAAAGATTGGACTATAATGGTATCAGACCTCATAATAACTTACAGACCATCGGAACTATGAAATATATTCAGAAGTCAACTTTTGACCTCAAGACACCGTTACCGAAAACCATCACATAATTTTCCTACAAAGTCAGCTAAATTTTTCAACAATTAGGTTCTTTATAGAATTCTTAAATCTTCTAGATTTTCTTCTAAATTGCAGGTGTACTTCATTTTATTGCACTTTGTAGCTCATTACGTATTTTTACAAATTAAAGTTTGTGGCAATCCTGACTTGTCAGATGATGGTTAGCAGTTTTTAGCCATAAAGAATTTTTTAAATCATGGTATACACAATTTTTCGACATAATGCTATTGCACACTTGACTGTAGTATAACTTGTATATGCACCAGAAGGACCAAAACTTAATGATTCACTTTATTGTGATATTTGCTTTATTACCATGGTCTGCAACCAAACCCACAGTTCCTCCAAGATATGCCTGTAGTGACCATTTAAAACTGAGGCCCAGTCCTTAATCCAGCTTTGCTCTGTGAGGTGTTTCCCTTTACTATTATCCCATAGTTACACGTCCCTGACTCCAGACATCTTTTCTACTCCTGTGTATGTTTTACACTTTATATGAAAATGGATCCTATCTGAAAATCACGACAGACTCTTAAGGAGAGGGAAAATAATAATCACACTAACGTCTTTGAAATATTTGCGTTTAGACACAACTTCAGTAGCAGAAGCAAGACACAACCCCAGCATAGGGGAGGGAAGTGTTGGTGGTTTGACTGGCAGTTTGAGTGCAAGCGGGAGCCACATGGATCGAATAGGAGCCATCCGGGACAACCTGAGTGAGACGGCCAGCACCATGGCGCTCGCTGGAGCCAGTATCACAGGGAGTCTGTCAGGAAGCGCCATGGTAAACTGTTTCAACAGGTAGGAAAACTGTGCATTGTTTTGCTTTAACTGTAAACTAATTAGATGAGAATTTTGAACACAAAGCACGATGATTACATATAATCCTACTGTGTCAGGGTTGAAGACAACAAGGTTTCAAGTAAGTTTTAAGGTTTCAGAAAATGAAATTTAGTGGTAAACAGTGAATGAGGAGATCTGATGAGGTAAAAACCAAATCTTAGGGATAACTTATGCCATTTTTTTGTTCACTACGCTTGTCAGATTTTATGAGTCGGTGCTGGAGCTTCTCTGGTGAACACTGTAAAGGCAGCCATTAAGCCTGTACTTACATCTGTTGGGAAGTGGCCACAGCTGGGTGTTTGGAAATGAGACAGTGGCTGAAGCCTGAGGGGACAGGTGGTATCAGGATGTCGGGAGTGCACAGGCTGAGGCCAAGAGAGTCCGCCTGGGCCCTTTTCTGTATTAATGGTTATTTAATTCTCACAAAGTCTTTTACCAAAAGCTATGTAGATAATAGGTAGGATAAGTTAAGCATTTTTATCTTGTTTGCTCTTTAATTCACTTTTATTAGCTTTAGGGGTTTTTTAAATGTAGGGGAAAATACATGACTTAAAAGATAAATCAGTTATCGTTATTTTTAGGTAGTGTGCTTTTAAACACAAACTCTTAAGTTATAGTGGTGTATATTATTATTTTTTTAAGAGTCAGGTGTTAAATTTAGAACCATTTTTAATATACAGATGCCCAGAATTTTTTTATTCATTGATCTTAGAATGGTTTTTAATGTATTCAGATTTGGTGTTTTGCTGGTGGGCTGCAGTCCATGGGGTCGCTAGGAGTCAGACACAATTGAGCGACTTCACTTTCACTTTTCACTTTCATGCATTGGAGAAGGACATGGCAACCCACTCCAGTGTTCTTGCCTGGAGAATCCCAGGGACGGGGGAGCCTGGTGGGCTACCGTCTGGGGTCGCACAGAGTCAGACACGACTGAAGCGACTTAGCAGCAGCAGCAGGGGAAGCAGAGTGCCACACCCTAAGTGAGACTAATGGAGCATGTTTAAGCATCCATTCTAAAATCCTTTCTATTCTATTTGTGTTACTCTGTAACTACCTTACTTGGCAGACAGCTAATTTTCCCATTTTATTCAGATAACTACTATTCAGTATACTGCAGTAGAATTTGTATAATTAAATAAAAGGAAACTGAAAAAAATGTTTATAGTTGTCTCTAAATTAGCTTCTTGTTACTCAATTATTTGAAAATAAGCATTCTCACAGTAGTGCTGATATTATGTATAATTTTTGTCTTTTTCTGATACCCCTCTCTTTAAGGTTGGAAGTACAAGCAGATGTACAGAAAGAACGGTACAGTCTAAGTGGAGAGTCCGGCACAGTCAGCTTGGGGACAGTTAGTGATAATGCCAGCACCAAGGCAATGGCAGGATCCATTCTGAATTCTTACATCCCACTGGACAAGTAAGGAAAAAGTTGTTGTAAAGTCAAAAGTATTTTTAGATTAATTTGTATCCCTATCATTAAGCAGAATTATGGTAAATAATTGTTATCTCTTCTGTTAGGTTCTCTGAAAAATGTAAGTGGTGAGAAATGTCCAAAACAGGCAGATCCATAGAGACAGAAAGGAGATTGGTGGTTGCTTGGGGTTGAGGGGCCAGGAGAATGGGAACTGGCTGCTAATGGTACAGGGCTTCTTTGGCGGACAATGAAAATGTTCTTGAGTTTGGTCGTGGTGATGGTTGGACAACTGTGAATATATTACAAACCACTGAATTGTGTACTTTAAACAGGTGGATTTATGATATGCAAATTCTCTCTCAATACAATTTTTTTCTCTGTTCGGGAAAAAAATGGAAAAGGTAGCATAGTACCTGGAACAGTGTAAGAAGTGAGCTTAGTTGCTTCTGGTTTTTTCTTTTTTCCCCTAATTGAAGCATTGTTATAAAGACAGTTCTTTTATTTCAAGCACCTTTTTTCCATTAGTAGAATGTATCCTGCATTAATTTGTTCTGATGCTTTTATACAGTCTTTAACATTTCACCCAGAAACCCTCCCCCTTTGATAATTTGTATTTAATAAAAAAAAAAGGAAGTAGAAATTTATATTTGTTCACTTCTGTTCCAGAGAAGGCAACAGTATGGAGGTTCAAGTAGATATTGAATCAAAGCCATCCAAGTTCAGGCACAACAGTGGAAGCAGCAGTGTGGAGGATGGCAGTGCCACCCGAAGCCATCCTGGGGGTTCGTCTGGTGGCTTGCCTGAAGGTAAATCCAGCGCCACCAAGTGGTCCAAAGAAGCAACAGCAGGAAAGAAATCAAAAAGTGGTAAATTGCGGAAGAAGAGTAACATGAAGATAAACGAGACCCGAGAGGACATGGATGCACAGTTGTTAGAGCAACAGAGCACGAACTCAAGTGAATTTGAGGCTCCGTCCCTCAGTGACAGTATGCCGTCCGTAGCAGATTCCCACTCTAGTCACTTTTCTGAATTTAGTTGTTCTGACCTAGAAAGCATGAAAACTTCTTGTAGTCATGGTTCCACTGATTATCACGCCCGCTTTGCTACTGTTAACATTCTTCCTGAGGTAGAAAATGACCGACTGGAAAATTCCCCCCATCAGTGTAGCATTTCTGTGCTTACCCAAACTGCTTCATGTTCAGAAGTTCCACAGTTGAATCATATTACAGAAGAATATGGTAACAGTGGAATAAAACCCAGTATTGATTTATATTTTGGCAGTGCACTAAAAGAAACAAATAACAACCACTCACATCAGACAATGGAATTAAAAGTTGCAATTCAGACTGATATATAGACCTATAAATGCTGCAAAATAATTACCACTTGAAAAACCTTGTTTGGAGCTGGTTGAACTACAGATGGCTGTTTTTTAAGTTTCAAGTTGCCAGCAAAGGCCGGGTTACATAATCATAATGCAGATATGTTTTCTGTGTTCAGCAAAGCATTGTTTCATGTGGATCTTAATTACCAAACTATGAAATGAAAGCTTTAAAAGTGCATTATCGTAAGGACAATAATTCTTAAGAGAATTATGTTTTGTGTGTTTGCCACAAATCAGTGCTTGAAGCACATACTTGTGTATTTAGATAGAAATTTGGCTTAATTTATAATCAATATAAAGTACTAATGCAGTTCTACAGCATTTTTAAGAACAGAACTTGAGGCTTAGGGATAAGTGGTTAGTGACATTTTATTGAAACCACTAAGGGATACTGTTTAAAGAACCTTGCAGGTTATTCTCAGTATATGATATTCTTTGTAACATTTCTGTTCATAACTGGGCATAAATTTCATTTCTTCTTCACATGCAGTGTGAATATATACAGCTTAATGCAGCCCATTTGCTACCATGTGGATACTTAGACACCTTGAGCAAGATTGTGGCAGTTTTGCACAACTTTGAAATAGAAATACCTGGTACTCTATTTAGCTTGTATATTGTTGCCATCTTAGAAGACAAGTGTAAAAGTAGGTAATTAAGTATACTGACAGCACCAAATAAGATTTACAAAGCTGCAAAATAAAATTCCATTAGTTTATAAGTATTACAAAAAGTCACCTTTCCCAAAGGGGAACTTTGCACCCCGTTGATCCTTGGTGCCTTGGGAATAGACTGGATTTTAAGGGCCTACGTGTTTTGAGAGTTTTGCTGTATTGTTTTCCATAATATCCTCCTTAGTCACCTTGGATTATGTAGAAAAATACAGGATAGAGAAATATCAGTATAATTACAGTAACAATGCTGAAAAAGTATTAGCCTACCAAAGACACACTCAGGCTTTAGTGAACAACTTTACATAATAACCTCAGTTTTTAGCACATATCTTCTCCAGTCATGAAATCAAAGCATGGCGCAGAGTTTGTACCAAGTACTAAGGAGGGGTCCGTGTATGGCTGGCTTTATTTTCCTTTGCTTTTGTTTATGGAACATGTTCAACTGACATAAACAAAAGTTGGCCAAAATATTGCCTATACTGTTAACTTCCAGTATAATTCACTTAAATAAAACAGGCTCACCTCAGTGATTAGCAGTTAAAATATTCCATCTTACATGTTTCTATTAAGTATTACCATTATGGTGCTACTAAGCGTTTTCTTTTGATAAAAGGAAAAATGCCATGGGCTGCAGTCTTCTTTCATCACTTTTCTCACCAGGCCCATTAATATGCTTATAACACTAGTGCCAGTTATTTTATTTGATCATGCTTATTATGGTATTTGTATATTTGTCTGCATTCCAATTTTGTTCAATAGTGAGTGTGTAAACTGCATACATGAAATAAATGTAAATACTAATGTATCGCTGATGTATGGTTTGTGCACAGGCGTTTTTATAAGAACAGCATTCATTTGCCGTGTGGTAAATTCATAAATATTGCAAGCCACTGAGAGGATTCTACATTCTAGTCTCAGCCCAGAGGGAGGCATCTGCTGAAGTTCTCAACAAACACTGTTTGAAAGTATCCTTTCTTCGTTTCAGAGACCTGTCTTCCTTCAGAAAGAAGCTGCTTTCTTCATCTACAGAATTTAACTTTTTTTTTTAAAGTAGATTGGTTGGAAAGTAAATAGGTCTGTTACTAAATTATGAAGAGAGAAGCATTATAAATCCTCTTCCTAAAAGTAAAAATATCTTTTAAGAGATCCTACTCTGGCAACATTAGGTTATGAAACTACAGTCAGTTAAATTCAAGCTAATAATTGTAGCTAAACACTTTGTATTACAACCTCTATAAAATACATAGATGGTTTTTGTTTTCCTGTTACATAGTTAATACGTCATGAAAGTAATTTGTATGAATATGTTGACTGCCTTCTTGACATGTCATAAAAAACTAAAGATTAAATGGAAAGCTAAATGATCTTAGGAGGAATACAGCAAAAGCGGTGCTGCGTCAGGAGGTCTGTGTGTGCCGCTCACCCCGTCCCCTCTCCTGGTTGTACCCAACCAGTAAAAATGGTCTAAACCTTTCAGTTGACTTCAGAAGTTCCTTCAAATTTGAGTTAATTAAGGACCAAATCAGATTCCTGTGGAGCTCAACCTTGGGCTACCATAGCATGAGAGAATACTCCAGAATTAAGACAGGCCTTAACTCATCACCTCCAGTATTCTTGCCTGGAGAATTCCATGGATAGAGGACCCTGGTGGGCTACAGTCAATGGGGCCATAAAGAGTCGGACACGATTGAGTGACTAATACTTTCACTTTTTCACTTAATTCATTAGACTCTTTTAAAGACCCTTTATACTTCACTTTCTTTAAAGCCTGTGGGGAAAATCACATCGTAGTGAGAGACTACACTGATTATGATCATTCACCCTACTGGTCATTGTCTCTGCTACCAGTTTACCTGAATTCTCTTACATGTACAAATTAGCTTTTTATATTAAATTTACACAATTCATTCTTTTGCTAGAAACCAGGTTAATTTGTAAATGTGAAAGATTTTCCATAGCATATTCTCTAGTTAAATATAAATTTTGGAAAGGTTCGTCATGGTGATGGAGAAGAAAGACTCAGAGCTCACCTCCTCCCACAGGTACACCACAATTACAACTATTTACAGAGTAACTATGGCAACCACCTAAATACTAGCAGAAAAGAGTCTCTACAGCTAAAGAGAAAGAAGGAGCCACAACAAGATGCATAGGAGTGGGAGAGACTGATGTAGTCCGGACTCACACCCTTGACCCCAATGGGAAGAATATCACACACACAGAGGTCTCCCCAAGGAGCGAGGGGGATATGAGCCCATGCTGGGCTCCTAGTCTGGGAGTTCTGCACTGGAAAGTTGATTGCCCAGGACATCTGGTCAGGGATTTAAAAACACACTAAAAAACAGCTTGCCTTTCTGAAAACGGCTTACCTTTGAGAGCTGGGGGTTGGGGTGGGACCGGGTGCTCCTACAGGGCACATGCAAAATCTCAACGTGCTCCAAGTCCCAGAGCAGAGGGAGAAATTTTAAAGGAGCCCAGGTCAAACCCACTCACTTTTGCACAGTGAACAAAATCATCTACCATGTGAAAAGGCAGCCTACTAAATATCAAATATCAAATCAAATTTCTTACCAATATAAAACACATTTAAAAGATTGGCAGAGGACCTGAATGAACATTTTTCCAGAAAAGACATACAGATGGCCAAAAAGCACGTGAAAAGATGCTCGATATCACTAATAATTAAGGACATTAAAAATACAAGGAGATATCACCTCACACCTATCAGAATGGCTGTTAATCAAAAAACAAGTATTGGCAAGGGTGTGGATAAAAGGGAACCTTCCTGTACTGTTGGTGAGAATATAAATTGGTAGAACCACAATGGAAAACAGTATGGAGGCCCCTCAAAAAATTGGAAATGGAATTACCAGATGATCCAGCAATTTCTCTTCTGGGTATTTTTCTGAAGAAACCAAAAACCCTTTTCAGATGTATGCACCCCTATGTTCATAGCAGCATTATTTACAATAGCCAAGATGTGGAAGCAACCTAAGTGTCCATTAGTAGGAAAATAGATAGAGAAGAGGTGATACGTGGACATGTGTCTGTGCATATTTGGGTATCAGTTCAGTTCAGTCGCTCAGTCATGTCCAACTCTGCGACCCCATGAATCACAGCACGCCAGGCCTCCCTGTCCACCACCAACTCCCGGAGTTCACCCAAACTCAGGTTCATCGAGTCGGTAATGCCATCCAGCCATCTTATCCTCTGTTGTCCCCTTCTCCTGCCCCCAATCCCTCCCAGCATCAGAGTCTTTTCCAATGAGTCAACTCTTCGCATGAGGTGGCCAAACTACTGGAGCTTCAGCTTTAGCATCATTCTTTCCAAAGAAATCCCCAGGGCTGGGTATAGGTACCTATATATGTGTGTGTGTGTGTGTGTGTGTGTGTGTGTGTGTGTGTGTGTGTGTCTTGTATGTATGTAAACTCTTCGCATGAGGTGGCCAAACTACTGGAGCTTCAGCTTTAGCATCATTCTTTCCAAAGAAATCCCCAGGGCTGGGTATAGGTACCTATATGTGTGTGTGTGTGTGTGTGTGTGTGTGTGTGTGTGTGTGTGCTTGTATGTATGTGTGTGTGTGTATGGAATATTAGCCATAAAAATGAAATTGTGCCATTTGCAACAACTTGATGTACAGAGTATTATGCTAAGAGAAATAAGTCAAAGACAAATATGATCTCATTTGTATGTGAAAACTAAGAAAACAGACATCAATACAGAGAGCAAATGGGTGGTTGCCAGATTTGGAGGAAGAAGGGTGCTTTGGGCAAAACAGGTGATGAGGATTAAGAGAGACAAACTTCCAGTTGTAAAATAAATAAACCCCAGAGATGTAATATACATCATAAAGAATATGGTCAATACTATTATAATAACTATGGAGAGAGATCATTACTAGGTTCATCATAGTGATGATTTTGTAGTGTATGTAAATGTCAAATCACTATACAGTACACCTGAAACATAATATTGTATGTAGATTATATTTCAATTAGAAAATTTAAAAAAAAAACTTAGATTACCAAAGGATAAGATATATGTTGAAAACCATCAGAGCTATTAATTCATACATAACATGAGCAAAATACCTAAACTACTTCTATCATTTTGCTAAGTTTTAGAGCCAAGATTCTCAGAGTTACGTTTTATATGGCTCTTTTAATGGACTTGTTTCATTTATTTCCTTAATTAAGTATAAAGCCATTATTTACATATTGGTTGTTTCTGGAAGCCCAAAATAGTATTCTAAATCTGGGGAGAGTTACAGTACTTTAGTAGCCATCATTTAGCAGATAAATAGTGAAGGGGAGTTTGCAGTTTATACATTTAGTTCAAATTGAGTCACTATGCCTGTCAGAATGTTTGTGACTTCAATTTATTCATTCATTCATTCAATGAAGAAAGTAAATCTGGAGATACAGCATTATACCAAATAACCAGATTCTCTGATTTCAGCAAGCTTATAGTCAGGAGAGTGGCATAAATAATAAACATATACACAAACATTAAAATATTGTCAGATAATGGATGTTATGAAAATACGAGGTTGGGGAAAAGTGACTGGAAGTATTGGGTATGCCATTTTATACAGGGCAAATTGGAAAGAAGTCGTCTTCAGTGACACTGGTGCAAAGATTTTTTAAAAAGTGAGGGACAAACCATGAAGTCAGACCTATTGGATGAGCATTCTAGAAAGAAGTCTTTCCCCGGGTGAGTTAACGGACAATTTAGACATCAGTGTTGGAATTTGTTTGATATCTGGAAATATGTTAGCCACCTTGTTTTCCTTGGAGAGTGTCTTGACTGCTTTTAGCACTTTACGTTTCCGTAAACATTTTAGAATAAGCATGTTGCATTCCACCAGTTTTGTTTGGGATTGCACTGAATCTATAATTATCCCTGTAGAGATCTTTCACATCTTTTCTTAAATCTTATCCTCAGGTACTTAAATGTTTTTACATACCACTTTCTGTTTGTTTTAGTTCAGTTCAGTCACTCAGTCATGTCCGACTCTTTGCAACCCCATAGACTGCAGCACACCAGGCTTCCCTGTCCATCACCAACTCCCAGAGCCTACTCAAACTCATGTCCATTGAGTCGGTGATTCCATCCAACCATTTCAGACTCTCTTGTCCCTTTCTCCTCCCGCCTTCAATCTTTCCCAGCCTCAGGGTCTTTTCCAATGAGTTGGTTCTTTTCATCAGGTGGCCAAAGTATTGAAGTTTCAGCTTCAGCATGAGTCCTTCCAGTGAATATCCGGGACTGATTTCCTTTAGGATTGACTGGTTGGATCTCCTTGCAGTCTGTTAGAGTATAGAACCACAGCTAATTTTTATGTAATGACTTTGCTTCTTTTATCTCTAGAGTCTTTGAGATTTCTTTAGACACAGTCATCATCTGTGAATTTTTTTATTTGAAAAACACTTTCACAGTGCTTTAAAGTGTCAAATACTTTCTATGTACTTCTAAAATATTCTTCCTTACTCTTTGGAACAACCCTGTGAAGGAGATGCTCATTATCCCCATTTTACAGATGAGAAAACTGAGATACCGAGTTATTAAATGCTTTGCCTAGAATTACATAGCTGGTAAGTGGCAGAACAAGGATTCAGATCTTTCTCTTTAATCATGACATCATATATTTCTGGCCATCTCAAAGGGAACCCCTTCAATATTTCAACCATTATGATATTTATGTTTCAGTTACATTTGAAATATATATATATATATATATATGGAGAAGGCAATGGCACCCTACTCCAGTACTCTTGCCTGGAAAATCCCACGGACAGAGGAGCCTGGTAGGCTGCAGTCCATGGGGTCGCTAAGAGTCGGACATGACTGAGCGACTTCACTTTCTCTTTTCACTTTAATGCATTGGAGAAGGAAATGGCAACCCACTCCAGTGTTCTTGCCTGGAGAATCCCAGGGATGGGGAAGCCTGGCGGGCTGCCGTCTATGGGGTCACACAGTCGGACACGACTGAAGTGACTTAGCATAGCATAGCATATATATATATATAATCGGAGAAGGCAATGGCACCCCACTCCAGTACTCTTGCCTGGAAAATCCCATGGATGGAGGAGCCTGGTGGGCTGCAGTCCATGGGGTCACCAAGAGTCAGGCACGACTGAGCGACTTGACTTTCACTTTCACTTTCCTGCATTGGAGAAGGAAATGGCAACCCACTCCAGTGTTCTTGCCTGGAGAATCCCAGGGATGGGGGAGCCTGGTGGGCTGCCGTCTATGGGGTCGCACAGAGTCAGACACGACTGAAGCGAATTAGCAGCGGCAGCAGCATGGCATGTTCGTTCCTCTTTTGAGAGTTTACTAATCCTGGAGCATGGAGATTAGCAGTTGTCTGGTGCCAACATCGTTCTGATATTATTATTTTTCTTCCCACTTATTGCCTAATAATATTGGAGCACCTACTTCTGCTACCTTTTATCCTGCATGGAGAAGGTAAAACTTAGATGTTTCACAACCCCATGTGTACCAGGTGCCTCCAAATTCTGAATTCAGGATACTAAGAAAACAGAAACCTTTAAAAGAAAGAAACTGTAGGCTCTCGAGGGCAAGAATCCTGTCTACTTTTTCCTATGTGTACTTAGTAAGTACTCCATCTATGAAGAGGGCACCGAGGTTGCTGCAACAGGACAGAACAGCAGTAAAGGCATGAGAGTGTGGACCGAAACCTCAGAGTTGGTGGCTCACTTCATGAAGTTGACCACTAGAGTCAATTTTGAAACAAGACAGTGGCAGTCACTTTTAACAAGGTTAACCAAAAAGGTTCATGGGGTTCTCAAGGCAACAAAGGTCTGTATAGTCAAAGCTATGCTTTTTCCAGCAGTCTTGTCATGGATGTGAGAGCTGGGCCATCGAGAAGGCTGAGTGCCAAAGAATTGATGCTTTCAAATTGTGGTGCTGGAGAACACTCTTGAGAGTCCCTTGGACTGCAAGGAGATCAAACCAGTCAATGCTAAAGGAATTCAACTGTAAATCTTCATTGGAAGTACTGATGCTGAAGCTGAAGCACCAATACTTTGGCCACTTGATGAGAAGAGCCGACTCATTATGAAAGACCCTGATGCTGGGAAAGATTGGGAGCAGGAGGACAAGGGGGTGACAGAGCATGAGATGGTTGGATGGCATCACTGACTCAATGGGCATGAGTTTGATCAAACTCTGAGAGATTGTGAAAGCCAGGGAAGCCTGTTGTGCTGCAGTCCATGGGGTCGCAAAGAGTTGGACACGGCTTAGCAACTGAACAACCGCCACCACCACCAAATAGGTTAATTCACAAATATTCTAGGATGTATGGCAATCACCAGAAAATCTTTTCTCAGGGTCAGTATAAACTGTATAAAAGTTAGTCACTTAGTCATGTCCGACTCTTTGTGACTGTAGCCCACCAGGCTCCCCTGTCCATGGAATTCTCCAGGCAAGAATACTGGAGTGGGTTGCCATTCTCTTCTCCTGGGACTCTTCACAACCCAGGGATTGAACCCAGGTCTCCTGCGTTGCAGGCACACTCTTTACCAATTGAGCCACCAGGGTCAATATAGCCCAGACATTTTTATTTTCAAGGGCCTTTTGTTTTTCCATTTAAGAAAAATGCAATGCTGCTGCTGCTAAGTCTCTTCAGTCGTGTCCGACTCTGTGCGACCCCATAGACGGAAGCTCACCAGGCCCTCCCGTCCCTGGGATTCTCCAGGCAAGAACACTGGAGTGGGTTGCCATTTCCTTCTCCAATGCATGAAAGTGAAAAGTGAAAGTGAAGTCGCTCAGTCGTGCCCGACTCTTAGCGACCCCATGGACTGGAGCCTATCAGGATCCTCTGTCCATGGGGTTTTCCAGGCAAAAGTACTGGGGTGGGGTGCCATTGCCTTCTCCGAAGAAAAATGCAATACATTCAGCTAAATAAAGAGACTGTTGTTGCTTTAGAGGTAAGGTGTGAACTGATGTTTTAGAGACAAGTGCTGTTGAGAGTTTTGGGGTTTCCCACGTGGCACTAGTGGTAAAAAATCTGCATGCCAATGCTGAAGATGCAAGATCCTCAGGTTCAATCCCTGGGTTGGAGAGATCCGTTGAAGAAGGAAATGGTAACCCACTCCGGTATTCTTGCTTGGAAACTTCCACGGGCAGAGAAGCCTGGCAGGCTACAATCCATGGGGTCCCAAAGAGTTGAAAAAAATATGCACAGAAGATTTTCTTTCCCCTTCTTCCCTTTTTCCTTTCTTTCTCTTTTTTCTTTCTCCCTCTTTCTCTTCTCTGCCCCTCTTCCCACATTACCTTCCCACATCTCCACTTCAATGACCAAGTTATGTGTGATAGCATAGCTTTCTCCACATTTATATAATCTCATATAGTGCATATATGTATGGATTATTGTGATTTTTCTCAATATCTTATAGAAATCACTCCAAGTCAAGGGGTAAAGCTCCAGTTCCTCCTTTCTGACAGCTTCATATTCATGGGTATTCACTGTGTGTCTCTTTTGTTTTCCTCTCTGCAAGAATCAGCCTCATCCATAAGCCCTTGTTTCCTGATACTTTGGAATATGCAGATGGATTCATAGAAATCAAATAGCTATGTTAAAGGTATATGTATTTTTAATTTTAATAGGATTATCAGACTGCCTTCCCCAGAAGGCTGTTACAATTTCCAGTTCCACTAACAATACATGAATCCCCTTTCTGCTGTATTTTACAACAACAGATATTAGGAGCTTCATGGTTTTTGCAAGGATATGTGGTATAAAGTAGTGCCTATTACTTGATTTTTCATATCCCTGACTATGAGTGAATTTGTACATCTTCTTATGTGGCCTTCTTTTTACTAAGGGAGGGGAATAGTGGTATTAAATTTGTGATTATCTAAATTGACTTAAATGTTTTTTGCCTATTTTTTTGAGTTGTTTTCTCATTGTCAGTTTGAAAGATATCTTTATTGCAGTAAAGATATATACATTATAGTTATCATAATAGCTATATATTATATGCTGCTGCTGCTAAGTCGCTTCAGTCGTGTCCGACTCTGTGCGACCCCATAGACGGCAGCCTACCAGGCTCCTCTGTCGTTGGGATTCTCCAGGCAAGAACACTGGAGTGGGTTGCCACTTCCCTCTCCAATGCATGAAAGTGAAAAGTGAAAGTCAAGTCACTCAGTCATGTCCGACTCTTCACGACCCCATGGACTGCAGCCCACCCAGGCTCCTCAGTCAGTGGGACTCTCCAGGCAAGAGTACTGGAGTGGGATGCCATTGCCTTCTCTGATATATTACATAGTATAGCTATTAAGTTATATTTTTATTACATTTTTTCCCAAAGTTAGTATTTGATTATTGACTTTAAATTTTCTTGCTGTGCATTTTTATTCTGAAATTTCATCTGGAATATTTTTAAAGTTACAGAAAAGTTGTAAAGATAACTCAGAGGCTTCCCATACACTCTTTACTCATATATATATATATATATATATATATATATATTTGCCATATGATAGCTCTTTAAAATATGTCTAATAGTATATATTTCAGGCCTCTAGTCATGGTTAAGGTCTTCACCTCCTCCTAAATGATACTTCAGTTCAGTTCGGTTGCTCAGTCATGTCCGACTCTCTACAACCCCATGGACTGCAGCACACCAGGCCTCCCTGTCCATCACCAACCTCATGTCCATTGAGTTGGTGATACCATCCAACCATTTCATCCTCTGTTGTCCCCTTCTCCTCCCACCTTCTAGCTTTCCCAGCATCAGAGTCTTTTCAAATGAGTCAGTTCTTCACATCAGGTGGCCAAAGAATTGGAGTTTCAGCTTCAGCATCAGTCCTTCCAAAAAATATTCTGGACTGATCTCCTTTAGGATGGACTAGTTGGATCTCCTTGCTGTCCAAAGGACTCTCAAGAGCTCCCTCCAACACCATAGTTCAAAAGCATTAATTCTTTGGTGCTCAGCTTTCTTACAGTCCTAATTTTTTGTGAGATTATTTAATTTTTAAAATTTGCCTTAATCGCTGTTATTAATATATAATCTATTGTTTCCTAGTGATCTGAATACTGTTTTTATGATGGAATTTCTAGATTTCCACCAAAAAGTCTGCTGGGATTTTTATTGTGATTCCATTGAATCTGTAGGTCAATTAGGGGGAAATTAGTATCTTGATATTGACTGTTCTTACCCATGAGCAACACATTTTATCTGTCCATTTATTTAGTTTTCAAAATTTCTTTAAACAGTGCTTTTTAGAGTGATTTTTTTAAAAAAAAATCTCAATTTCTAGTTATTCTTTAATAATATATAGACATACTTTGTTTTATTGCACTTTGCTTTGTTGTGCTTTGAAGATATGGTGTCTTTACAACTTTGAAGTTTTGTGGCAGATAATGGTTAGCATCTCTTTTTTTGCAATGAAGTAGTTTTTAAATTTATTTTTAATTGAAGGATAATTGCTTTACAGTATTGCATTGGTTTCTACCAGACATCAGCATGAATCAGCCATAGGTATACAGATGTCCCCCTCCCACTGAACATTCCCCCCACCTCCCTCCTCATATCACCCCTCTAGGTTATTACCAAGCCCCAGTTGGAGTTCCCTGAGTCATATAGCAAATTCCCATTGGCTATCTATCTTACATATGGATGAAGTATTTTTTAATTAAGATATGTACACTTTTTAAAACATAATGTTACAGCATACTGACTAGACTACAGTATATTATAAATGTAACTTTTGAGCAAACTCAGGGATATAGTGAGGACAGGGCAGCCTGGTGTGCTGCAGTTCATGGGGTCACAAAGAGCTGGACATGACTTAGCAACTGGACAGCAACAACTTTCATATGCTCTGGGAAACCCCAAAATTCATATAACTCGCATTATTGTGATACTCACGTTATTGAAGTGGTCTGGAACAAAACCTGCAATATCTCCAAAGTTGCTTGTATAGAAATACAATAGATTTTTATAGATTAATCTTGAATCCTACAAATTTGTAAGTCATTTATTAATTCTAATAACTTTTTCACAGATTCTGTAGGATTTTTCTACATAGACAATCATATCTAAAAATAAAGACAGTTTTATTTCTTCCTTTCCTCTTTTCCAATCTGGAAGCCTTTAGTAAATTTTATTTTTTGCCTTATTTCACTGGCTTCCACCTCAAATACAACATTAAATGGGAATGGTTAGGAGTGGACATCCTTACATTGTTTCCAGTTGTAGCACAGAAGTATTTAGTCTTTTACTCATCCTTAGCTTTCAGTCCGTCTGGTAAATTCTTTTTTTTTTTTAAATTAATTTATTAATTTTAATTGGAGGCTAGTTACTTTACAATATTGTAGTGGTTTTTGCCATACACTGACATGAATCAGCCATGGGTGTACGTGTGTCCCCCATCCTGAGCCTCCCTTCCACCTCCCTCCCTATCCCATCCCTCTGAGTCATCCCAGTGCATCAGCCCTGAGCACCCTGCCTCGTTCATGGAACCTGGACTGGCAACCTATTTCACATATGGTAATAGACATGTTTCATGGTATTCTCTCAAATCATCCCACCCTCACCTTCTCCCACAGAGTCCGAAAGTCTGTTCTTTACATCTGTGTCTCTTTTGCTGTCTTGCATATAGCGTCATCATTACCATCTTTCTAAACTCCATATATATGTGTTAATATACTGTATTGCTGTTTTCTTTTTGACTTACTTCACTCTAATAGGCTCCAGTTTCATCCACCTAATGAACTAATTCAAATGCATTCTTTTTAATAGCTGAATAATATTCCATTGTGTATATGTACTATAGCTTTCTTATCCATTCATCTGCCAATGGACATCTCGGTTGCTTCCATGTCCTGGCTATTGTAAACAGTGCTGTGATGAACACTGGGGTACACGTGTCTCTTTCAATTCTGGTCTCCTCGGTGTGTATGCCCAGCAGTGGGATTGCTGGGCCGTATGACAGTTCTATCTTCAGTTTTTTAAGAAATCTCCACACTGTTCGCCATAGTGGTTGTACTCATTTGCATTCCCACCAACAGTGTAAGAGGGTTCCCTTTTCTCCACACCCTCTCCAGCATTTATTACTTGTAGACTTTTGGATAGCAGCCATTCTGAGCGGCATGAGATGGTACCTCATTGTGGTTTTAATTTGCATTTCTCTGATAATGAGTGATGTTGAGCATCTTTTCAGGTGTTTTTCAGCCATCTGTATGTCTTCTTTGGAGAAATGTCTGTTTAGTTCTTTGGCCCACTTTTTGATTGGGTCGTTTATTTTTCTGGAATTGAGCTGCATGAGCTGCTTTTATATTCTTTGTCAGTTGTTTCATTTGCTATTATTTTCTCCCATTCTGAAGGCTGTCTTTTCACCTTGCTTATAGTTTCCTTTGTTGTGCAAAAGCTTTGAAGTTTAATTAGATCCCATTTGTTTATTTTTGCTTTTATTTCCATTACTCTGGGAGGTGAGTCATAGAGGATCCTGCTATGACTTATGTTAGAGAGTGTTTTGCCTGTTCTCCTCTAGGAGTTTTATAGTTTCTGGTCTTACATTTAGATCTTTAATCCATTTTAAGTTTGTTTTTGTGTATGGTGTTAGCTGGTAAATTCTTGACATGCTTAAAGGGATGAGCTTAGTAAGTTAGTGTCTGAATTGGATGGTTTGTGCTTCCCGCCCCCCCCCCTCAATTTTTAAAATTGAGATATAGTTAGTTCACATATGAAATGGAAAAAATAGCAAACCAAATCAATTTGGTTTGTGCGTCTCCTGTCTGGTTCAGCTCACTATGCTGTGAAGCATGCCTGCAGTGGTCAAGTTGCTGTTTCCAGTGCCCTGTGCTGCTGGGACTTCTACAGTAAAGTGATTCAGTCAGACTGAGCTCTTCCTTCTCTTCAACCCAAGTCAATATGAAAACACAGCTTAGACTTGACCTCTTACTGAAAATGTTCTTGATAACTTTGGCCCATTTAATAACTTGAACAGTGACTTGAACATTTTATCAATGCCTTTTTTTCCCGCTACCAGAGCTTCTTGAACTTGGTTTTATTTTCTGTTTCTTCCAAATTAGTCATAATCTCATTAAAAGCAGGAGCTATCATTTTCATGTATCCCCTACAATACTTTATTCTGAATGTCACAAGTAGTTTAGTTCACTCACAAATGCTTATGTATCTCATATTAATTAGTTATAACACACTTGGCTTCTAGGACAGTGGGTGAATATTTCAACTTGCCTGAGAATCACAAGAAATACTTTAAAAGTTAGATTCCCAACCCCTTGAACTCTAAGATTCTGATGCAAATATTCCAAGAACTCCTGTTTGAGGACTATTTAGAGTGTCATCATAAACTTCTCAGTAACAGGAACTTCTCTAATCTGAATTTTGGAAACCAGGGCACCTTAAAACTTCGGGAGTAAGCTCCAGGAGTTGGTGATAGGGAGGCCGGGCCTGCTACAGCCCATGGGGTCGCAAAGAGCTGGACACAGCTGAGCAACTGAATTGAACTGCGGGCACCTTTTAGGGCGGCATCCTCTAGGTTCATTCATTCAACATTTGCTAAGCTCCCACCAGCCTGTGCCAGACTCTGAATATCTATCAGTGTTGGCTCACTCTCGAAACAGTAAAGGTTAGAAAAGTCATGTGCTATTACAAATAGGTTGTTAACCTCAACCTGTGGAGTAATCTCTTGGCTGTTGTGACATGACTGATTTCCAGCAGACGGCACCAGACTGCTTCTCTGGCTATCGTATCTCTTTTGGCTGTGTGTGACTTACCCAGTGAGTAAATACAATGTGGTGTGTAAATATTTGAAAAGAGCTTTATTGTCCTTTTCTAACAACATAGGTGAGATCATAATACTTATGGGAAGAAAGAAATTACACCATGAAAGGCAAGAGCAAGAACTTGTGAAGTAACACCAGGCATTTTACAACAACTTTGTAATCCTACAGCACCGAGTGGTCGGAAGGTATCCATCCGCGTTTTTTGCAGATGAGGAATCTAAAGTCTTCGTGAGGCCTTCTCAGCCCCTGTGTACAGGGAGAAGTCTGCGTGCCTGCTCGTGCATACTCTGGCCCGGAAGTGACGGACTGCTTCTACCCCTACCCTGCTGGCAGAAGTGGTCACCTGGCTCTAACCCGTTACAGAGAGGCTGAAAAGTACAGTGTTGCGGGGAAGAAAACCAGGTACTGGTTAAGAGCGGGAATGCCTGACTAGGGAGGGGACTATTTGCATAATTAAAACTCTGATATTTCTACCATTTCAAGTGCAGCTTCCTGATGTATCCAACTGTCATTCCTTCACGCTTATCACACAAAGCTTATGCTCCACTGATACCAAGATGAGACGCAGTTCCCCGAGCAGGCTCAGTCAGTCCACCCTTTCATTCAACACACACCTTCAACATGAACCTTAATGCCTTTGTGTCTCCTCTTTCCTCTGCCTGGTACATCGTTTTCTGTCATTCAAATGTGCAAACTTGAGCTGCAACATCAACTCCTTGAAACCTTTCCTAACCCTCTCACAGACAGGCCTGGGCATTCCGCTTGCTCTGAGTAGCCACCCTAAATACCTCAACTTGGGTACCAAAGTTGCTAATTTACATTCCTCTGCCTCCTCTAAGCTGTAACTCGTAAAGGCCAGGCACCATAACTCATTATTCTAGTCATATGTTTAATACTTTCCATTACACAGCACAGTCCGAATGAATTCAAAAGAAAGCCTGTCCAGGTTTGAATCTTAAGACTATTTGCTACATTTGTAGTCTTTGTTAATTTACAAAGATTTAACTTAAACTTTCTGTCTTTAATTTTCTGTGTCATGGTTTAGTCTGTAACAGAGTTGTTAAAAAGTTTAAACTAGACAACATGTGATAAACTAGGCACAGTGTCTAGCCAAAAAATGAAGCTAAAAATAAATATATGCAATTATTTTTAATTGAAAATATATTTGGCATGTAACAGTGTATACGTTTAAACTATACAGTGCGTTACTTGATACATTTATATACTGTAATATGATTGCCGTTGTAATGCTAGTTCACACCTTTATCACATCACATCATTATCCTTTCTCCTTTGTGGTAGGACTAACTTCTTGGTGGCTCAGACGGTAAAGCGTCTGTCTACAATGCTGGAGACCCGGGTTCGATCCCTGGGTAGGGAAGATCCGCTGGAGAAGGAAATGGCAATCCACTCCAGTACTATTGCCTGGAAAATCCCATGGACAGAGGAGCCTGGTAGGCAACAGTCCATGGGGTCGCAAAGAGTCGGACACAACTGAGCGACTTCACTTCACTTCACTAATTAAGCTCTAGTCTCTAAGCAAGTTTCATGTTTATAATATTGTTATCTAAAATCACTATGCTGTGTTAGATCCAGGACTTATTTATCACTAGTTGTTACTTGGTACCCTAAACAGCGTGTCTTCTGTTCCCCACCCTAGCCCCCTGATATGCACCAATCTACACTGCTTTTATGAATTCAGCTTTAAGATTCCACACATAAGTGACACCATACAGTATGTCTCTGACTTATGTTGCTTGGTATTTTAGAGTACCCTAAGGTCCATCCATGTTGTTACAAATGGCAGAATAATATTCCTTTGTGTATGTGTGTGTGTGTATATATATATATATACACACATACATATTCCGTATCTTCTTTATCCATTCATCAGTTGATGAGCACTTTACAGTATCAGGTCTCATAAGTTTTTGATCTATTTTGAGTTAATTTTTCTGAGTGGAATAAGAGAAGGCCAATTTCTTTTTTCTGCATGTTTGTTCAGTTCTCCCAATACCCTTTGTTGAATAGCCTACCCTTTCCCCATTGGTTTTGGTTTCCTTGTCTAATATCAGTTGGCGTATGTGTAGAGGTTTGATTCTGGGGGTCTCTATTCTATTTCAGTGGTCTGTGTGTCTATTTTTATGCCAATACCATGCTGTTTTAATTACTATGGTTTATGGTATAGTTCGAAATCAGAAAGTATGATACCTCAGCTTTCTCTTTTCTCTTGTAATTGTTTTGATTGTTGGGGCCTTTAGTGGTTCTAGACAAATTTGGGGCTTTTTTTTTTTTCTATTTCTGTGAAAAATGCCATTTGAATTTTGATAGAGATTGCACTGAATCCCAGAAAGATGGCTTTGGGTAATATGGACATTTTAACACTATTAATTCTTCCAATTCTTGCGTGTGGGGATATCTTCCCATTTGTTTGTGTCATCTTTGATTTCTTTCAACAAAGTCTTGTAGTTTTATATAGAACTTTCATTAAATTTATTTCTGGTATTTTGCTTTTGACGCTATTGTGCACGCTTGTACCTGCTCAGTTGTGTCTGGCTCTTTGTGACCCCATGGACTGTAGCTCACCAGGCTCCTCTGTCCATGGCATTCTCCAGACAAGAATACTGGAGTGGGGTGCCATGCGTTCCTCTAGGGGATTTTCCCCATCCAGGGATCAAACCCGCATCTCTCGTCTTCTGCATTAGCAGGCGGGTTCTTTACTGTTAGCACCACCTGTGAAGCCCATTGTGAATGGGATAGTTTTATTTTTCAGGTGTTTAATTATTAGTGTATAGAAATGCAACTGATTTCTATAAGATGAGTTTATATCCTGCAACTTTACTAAATTTGTTGATTAGTTCTAACAATATTATTGGATGAGACTTTGGGATTTTCTAAACTGTCATTCCTTGGTGTCTATGGGGGACTGATTTCTGGACTTGCCACCAATACCAAAATTCATGGATGCGTAAGTCCCTTATAAAAAAAAATGGCGTAGTACAGTTGGCCCTCTCATGGATTCTAAATCTGTAGATCCAGTCAACCCCAG
Organism: Tragelaphus eurycerus; assembly: GCA_935064755.1. NCBI lineage: Eukaryota > Metazoa > Chordata > Mammalia > Artiodactyla > Bovidae > Tragelaphus > Tragelaphus eurycerus. Next base: position 11,029,058 of record CAKXYN010000035.1, on the reverse strand, counting down.
AAGTCAATCCATGGATAGCGAGGGCCAGCTGGATAGAAAATCATATCATCTATCTGCAAATAATGAAAATTTTACTTTCTTTCTGATTTGGATGCCTTTTGTTTCATTGTCTTGCCTAATTGCTCTAGTGAGGATTCGCAATACTAGTATTGAATAAGAACAATTGTCTTGTTCCTACTCTCAGAGGAAGACTTTCCATTTTCCACTATTAAGTATGTTTGCTGTGAGCTGGTCACATATGGCTTTTATTATGTTGAGGTATGCTGCTTCTGTATTTAATCTGTTCCAAGTTTTTATCACGAAGGGATGTTGCATTTTGTTATATGCTTTTTTTCTGTACCTATTGAGATGATTGTGGGATTTTTTTTTATTCTATTAATATGGTGGATAACATTTATTAAGTTGCATATGTTGAACCATTCTTGTAGCCCAAGGATAAATCCCACTTAGTCATATATTTAGAGGCTCCCATGTTGAGTGCATATCCCCATCTTTATGGGGACTTGTAGGCAGACAACCATCTTTATGATTGTTGTATCTTCTTGCTTATTGACTCCTTTTATTATTACATTATGACTCTCTTCACGTTTTACTGTTTTTGGCTTATGGTCTATTTTGTCTGATATGTTTGCTATCCCAGTTTTTGTGGTTTCCACCTGTATTGGAATATCTTCTTCCATCCCTTCATTTTGGGTCTGTGTGTCTTTAAAGTTGAAGTGAATCTCTTGAAGGAAGCATATAGTTGGGTCTTGTTTTTTGTTTTTTTGAGGGGGTGGGGAATGGGTCTTGTTTTTTAATCAATCCAGCCACTTTTTTAAATTGATGAACACATATGTAAGGACTTTCTATCTTACTGTTTTCTGGTGGTTTTTATTTCCATTCTTTTCCCTCTGCTTCTGTTTTTTTTCTGTTTCTTTTCATTCATTTTCATTTGTAAAGTGGTTTTCCATGACGGTATGCTATTATCCTTTTTAAAAATCTTTCATGAATCTACTCTAGATTTTTGCTTTGTTGATTACCACAAGGCTTACCTAAAACAGTTCATAGATGACAGTCAGTTTTACACTGATAGCATCTTCATTTCCCCATGAAATTTCCACCCTCACGCCCCTCCCTTTTATATTTTTAATGTCACAATTATCTTTTTATGTTGTATATGTTAACAAATTATAATATCTATAGTTATTTTTAATACTTTTCCTTTAACCATTATCTATAATTAAAATGGCTAATACAGCATCCTATTATAGAATTTTCTAAATTTGAGTACATATTTTTCATCTTTACAGGTATAAAGGTGTTTTCATGTCACTGATGAGCCTCTTTTCATTTCAGCTTGAAGAACTCCTTTTAACATTTCTTGCAAGGCAGGTCTAACGGTGATAAACTCCCTCAGCTTTTGTTTGTCTGAGAAGGTATTTTTCCTTCATATCTGAAGAATAACTTTTCTAGATGGAGTATTCTTGGTTGGCATTTTTTACCCTTCGACACTTTGAATATGTAATTCTGCTGTCTCCTAGACTGAGGTTTTGGTGAGAAACCTATTGCTAGTCTAATGGATGTACCTTTGTAGGTTATACTCATACTCCATCGCACAGTCGTGTCCAACTCTTTGTGACCCATGGACTGTAGCCTGCCAGGCTCCTCTGTCCATGGGGTTTTCCAGGCTAGAATACTCGAGTGGGTTACCATTTCCTTCTCCATTGTTAAGTTACACTTTTTTTTTTTTTTTAAACCCCTGGCTGCCTTTAAGATGCTTTGATCTTTAGTAATTTCATTATAGTGTGTCTTGAAGAAGGCATTTTCACATTTAGATAATAGGGTGATCTATTAGCTTTGTGAATTTGGGTGTCCAAGTCTCCCCAGGTTTGGGAAGTTTTCAGCTAACATTTAAGTAAATGTTCTGTCTCCTTCCCCGTCTGGATTCTCAATTCTCCTAGCATATATCTGCTCTCAAATCCCATAGATCGTACATGCTTTCTTTGCTTTTTAAATTTGATTTATTTGAAAATTCTCATCCCCTAAGTCATTTACTGTTGGAAGAAACGCACTTCTGCAGAGGCTGTCCAGTGCACTCTATCTCATGCACTGAAAATTTCAGCTCCAGAATTTAATTCTTTTTGTGTGATTTTTTTGGCAAAGAGTTAATTTTGTTCATGTATTTTCATTCCTATTATCATTAAGCTATCTTTGAGTTTTCCTGTAGCTAACTTTCTTCAAAATAGCTATTTTGAAATTTTTATCAGCTACATCAGAGTATTTTGTGGCTTTGAGCTCAGCTGTTGCAGAATTATTGGTATCTTTTGGGGGTGATACATTTTCTTGATTTTTCATGTTCCTTGTATCTTTGTGTTGCTGTTTCTGTTTTGAAGTAGCAGACCTCTCCTTAAGTCTTTACTGGTTGCCTTTATTCAGTACTGATAGCTGGTATTGCTATATGAGGGGTTTCCTCAATTTCTGAACGGTGGACCTCCTCCACTCTTCTTGTTCAGCCTTGTGGAGGAACTCTGATGTTTCTTCTTATTCCTAGAGTTCAACAGAGTGGCTGCTGGAAATCTCTCTTGTTTTCTAGAAGGTAGTGTTATATACCGCTCCAACTGCAATTTCTCTCTTCTGCACACCCTGGTCCACTCTTCTGCGAATCCTCCAACTACTGGGCTTGCTTTCACTGCCTCCATACTCAGGGGCATGCCACAGAATGGGAGGGGGTGTGGGGTTAGCACTTGGGGATGCCCACAGACCCAGCGGAGAGATCCCCGAGTGGGGTACTCTCAGAGACTTGTAGGCAGACTTTCTGCTGAAGTCCTGAAGCAGTCTGCAGGAACCGTGCTCCTTTCATGCCCTTGATATTCTTGCCTGCTTCCTTCACCTCCTCTTCCCTTCCTTCCGTCATGGAAGTCTTGCCTCTGGACTGCTGGTACCGCTGCGGAGAAACAAGTGTCTCCAGGTGTGACCCCAACGGTTGGGACGGCCCACTGCTTCCCACGCCTCCATGGGGGAGGCTGTCCCCTGCAGCCAGTACTCGGTATATTACCTGTTTCCTTTTTATGTTTCTACTATACAGTTACTAACACACTCCCTCATTTGCTTATACAAAAAAACTATCATTCAAAAGGAGAAAACTATTTTTTTTTTTTTTTTTTTGCTTGAAGACTAGAGTTAAATACCCATCAAGTAGATTTTCATTTATGAACTTAAGAAAGAATAGTTTAAAAGAAAAACAGAGGCGGGGGCGCTTCCCTGGTGGCTCAGTGGTAAAGAATATGCCCGCCCAATGCACGAGACGTGGATTGGATCCTTGGTCTGGGAAGATCCCACGTGCCAAGGAGCAACCAAGCCTGTGCGCCACAAGTACTGAGCCGATGTTCCAGAGCCTGGGAGCCACAACTACTGACGCCCACATGCCCTACAGCCCCTGCTCCACAACAAGAGAAGCCACCGCAAGGTGAAGCCTGCGCAACTCAACTAGAGAAAAGCCCACCCAGCAATGAAGACCCAGCACAGCCGTAAATAAATAAATAAATATTTTAAGGAAAAAATGGCAGTTTGAAACCATTTCCCCACAACACTTTCAGATCAGATCAGATCAGATCAGTCACTCAGTAGTGTCCAACTCTTTGTGACCCCATGAATCGCAGCACGCCAGGCCTCCCTGTCCATCACCAACTCCCGGAGGTCACTGAGACTCACATCCATCGAGTCAGTGATGCCATCCAGCCATCTCATCCTCTGTCGTCCCCTTCTCCTCTTGCCCTCAATCCCTCCCAGCATCAGAGTCTTCTCCAATGAGTCAAAATATTCTTTATTAAATATTAGATAAAATAATAATGGATATGGTAATAATGAATGCGATAGTCTTCTTTCATCTGCTCTTCTGAAGAACAAGAAAATGCTCCAGAAAAAAGAGAACTGACCAAAGACCACAGGAATAAATGACAGCACACTGATAGAGACCTGAATGTTTTATTGTAAGAAATACCTTTCCTTTGACCCAAGTAACAAGTGAGCTCTCAATATAAAGAGTTCTTCATTTTCCCTTTTGCACTAAGGGAATAGATATGATCATGCTTAAAGGAGGAGGGGACACAAGAGGGAGAAGTAATTTAAAAAGTTTGGGGGAAATGTGCGCGTGACAGTTCAAATAGAAATGCAGGCTTGGTTTTATACAGTGGTGGTTCTGTTATTGCTTATATAAACAACACATAAGGGAAACCAGCCTTTAAAAATCTAGTAATAGAATCTTTGGCAATTTCTGTTCTTAATTAGTGGGCAATACTTCCATATTAGAAAAAAATAGGTTCCTCTTATAGCTCTAAATAACCACAGTTTATTTAATAATCATTTCATATTATAGACTTAAATGTTGTGTTTCATCTTAGAGGCCTGTCATCCACAAGTAATATAAAATGGGATTTATATATATCTTAGCATGAAATAAAGGTGATGTAATAATCACTGTTAATGATTTTCACTTTTAAAAATGAACTATAAAGAAATGACATTTCTATCAAACTTAAGAGGACTGCTTCATAGCCCAAAGAAGTAGAATTTAACTCAAAATTTTAACAAGTCATTAAGAGAAAATGTATAATATAAATTAAAATGCATCTTAACAAATTCCAAATATACTTATTAAATATAAAGATGTTAGCTCTGGTACATAAGAAAATATTTACAACTAATAAAAAGCAGATTGTAGAATATATGTGTTCTGTATATAAAAATAAGTAAAATATTTTATAGTCCAGACCAAGGGATCTTTTCTAAGCCAGGTTTTATCCATGCAACTCTATTACAACACCATCTCACTGGTGTTACCGGAACACACACACATGGCAGAAATCTAACCATTATCTTGATTTAAAGATCATAGTGCCTTCTGAGGGCCTGTACATCTTCTAAAGTAAAATGTTTGTTTGGTGCATCTGAGAGGTCATCAAAGAGCTGCTTAATCTGCTCCTTTTGGCCTTTGCTAATTAGTGTCAACATCATCTGCAATAAGGGAAAAAATTATATCAGCTTATAAGTGAACATTTTAAAGTTATGAAAAAAATAAAGTTATAAAAACCCTAAAAGAATCTATCTCTACAAATGAGATATTTTTGCCACTTACCTTAAACCTTTCTGCTTTGCTCAGATATAAAAGATGCTGATACACCAAGGAGGGATCTTTATCAATAAGATGACTTTTCAGAGACTGGAGGAGGAGGAGGAATGTGTCCCCTTCAAGTTTGTTACTCAACAACACTGGCAAATCTTTCGGTTCAGTGATGGCTAGCAGGTGTGCGCAGGCTCCTTGATCTTTCCTCGTGCTGATGGCGTTTATAACCTGACCAAATTCGTAGGCATTGTTAGGCTTGGAGATCAGCAGTTTCTCATGGCGCTCTTGTGGCCCGTTGCTGGTGTCCCCCTTCTCAGAAGCAAGGCCGTCCATGGGGACCTCCTTCGAGGTCCTCTCGGGCTCTTCCTGGTGGCCTTCACTGACCTGCAGGAGGAGAAGAATTACACCATGACCCCGACAGCAGCGCCTGCACACACCCCCAGGTTACTTTCATTAAAACAGGAAGGAACTGAAAAACACCATGGGCTGTATTTTAGTCAAGTTCTAAGTGAAAAATATATAACTTGCAATAAATCATAAAATCTACTTATTTTTTAGGAAGAGAAGTTTTAAAGTCTAAGCATCCATTCATAAAAGTATTCTTTTTTTAAGGTTTAAAATTTTTTTTGATGTTGAGAATATGACCATGAAATTTTTATAATTTTCCATAAGTAAAAGCTGCTGTGTAAAAGAAGACCTATAACAACTTTATATCTCTTCTTCATGACAGATTTTATATTTACTTATTTCCTTATATTTGATAGGGATGTGAATTTACATTTTTCAGTTCTCTTAAAAACAGTTTTTTTCTTCCCTCCTTAGTGGGGAAAAAACTCCCTTGCTTCTTTCACACATCAGCCTCCTACTCTTAGTGGAAATGTAAGATGACAGACAGGTTGATATGAACATTCATGAATACACAGGGATGCACGAGCTGACATTCTTCGCTACAGGCTATGACATAAGACACTGGGTTATCTGAAATCACAAAGGCAGGTTTGGTTCTAGGGTGGTCCAGGACCCCTGATGAGGCTGCTCTTGTTTACAAATACTAAGAAAGGTCTGAACTGATCAGGAACCTCTCTGGGTGTGGTGTGCAGGATGCTGAAACTGAATCAGTCCTCTAGGGTTCTTCAGGTCAATCAGGAAGCAAAGCTCAGTGGTCACAGGCTCCCAGGGCAACCTGGATGGAAGCAATAAAACCACAGGCCAGGTGGCATGGAGGGAAGAATGCAGATACCCAACAGGTTCTTGGATCCAAGGTGGAAATGCAATGGCCAGTTATCACAACAAAAGAAAAATTTTGTCATTATAATCTGTTAAAATGTCTTCATTGATTACCAGGATAAAAACACAGAATTTTAAAAATTCATAGGAATATAACCTCAGAATCCCATGAGTATAGGATCTCCAAAAGAGCACTTTCAGAGATAATTAAATACACGTACCTCTTGAATCTCAATTTTCCTTCTCTCCTTTTCTTTGCTGAATGATGCTGTATTATCCTTAATATTAAGGATTCTGGTTACCTCTTCCAGTTCCATTTTTGCCTCAACAATACTTGAGTCTAGTAGAAGAACTTTATTGAGGTCGTTTAAACTTTTCTGATAATTCTGAAAGCAGGAGGGCAGAGAAAATAATTCCCGTAAATAAAAGGAGAAGGGGCACAGATGAGCCTGAATGGGAGACTGGTGAGATAATAACTGTGCAGAGCGTGCACAGTAGGTTCCCATTAGTACCACAGTAATAAAGTCAGGCCTATGAGCTAAGTCTTGGGCTACGATACTATAATCCATAACACAACAGGCAGGGGGCTCAGTGATAAAGAATTCACCTGCAAATTCATAAGACTCAAGTTTGATCCCTGGGTCGGCAAGATTCCCTAGAGGAGGGCATGGCATCCCACTCCAGTCTTCTTGCCTGGAGAATCCCATCGACAGAGGAGCCTGGTGGGCTACAGTCCATAGGGTCGCAAAGAGTCGGACACGACTGAGCAACTGAGCAGGCACACACACATAGCATCGAAGAGTGAGCACAGAATCTGGAGTCGGAAGTTAAATTCTGTATCACCACAGCTTTCACTGTCCCTGACACACAGGCATTGTCTGCTAAATGAGTGAAGAAAATAAGCAACAGCCTCGTATCAGCACCTACTAGCAGCAAAAACTTGAGCTAGACCCCACATCACCTTTCTGAGCTTCAGTTTTCTCATCTTTAAAATAGGAGTAACAAAAGATTCTTCATTCTAGTTTTCACAGGGTTGTATAAAACCTGAGTGCCTTACACCTACAAAGAGTTGGACAAATCTTAGTTGTTACCATAATATCCTATTCCATAACACCCTTGGAATTGTAAACTGTCCAGACAGGCTAGAGTCAACATTTATTCTCCCATAAAGAGTCAGGCAATACCTTGGAGAGGTGGAAGGAAATGAAAAGTGTTGTGTTGAACCAAACACTGCACAGAATATGGTGACAGAGAAAGACAACACAAAATCAGCCCACTGCTGAGAGGCCGTATTCTAGAACTACAGACCAGACTCATGTTCTGATTAAGCCAAAATTAATTCTGTGAGGAGGCGAAGAATCCCAGTGATGTGTAACCTCTCAAGTATTCGTGACATATAATAATAGCATGCACTGGACACGAAGCACAGGTAAAATGAGTTAGTGGTTATGTGACATTCCTGGGGGACTAGCTGTAAGGACACAGCCCTTCCCACTCCACCCAGCAATATACCAGAGCAAGAGTGATGCGCTTAAAGGGGTAGCCTTAAACTGCTCTAACTTATTGTTTAAAAAAGGTGAATTATTTATGAACTATATAGTACATCAGTACTATTGACAACCAATCTGCACACAGCAATGTGTCACCAGAGCACAGTCAGAACCTGCTGCAAGAAAACAAGTGGCCCTGTGTCTCCATCCTGGGTGTTCAGGCAGGGAGGGAACCATGCGGAAAAGCACGGGGGTGGGGCGGCAGGGCAGGCGGAGGGGGGACTAGTCTTCCTTCTCCGCATTTTATTCCCACAACCGCCGGATAAATACTAACTTTTACTGTCCGCATTTAAAGATGAGAAAACCGAGGCACAGAAAGATGATCTTTGAGATGATCAAGGCAGCAATGAGCAGAAGGCAGGTGTGAGGACGGTTGTGGAGCTCAAGGGAGAGGCCTGAAAATGGAGCCTTGGAAATGGAGGGTCACCACCGAGGCGTGGATGTGACTCTTTTTCCATCCGTTCAAGGAAAGTTTGTGCCTAAAGAACCAATCTGTTTGGTTAGAAGAACACCTAAGAAAGCAAGAAATACACTTTGATAAATGATAAACAGAGGCAGGTAGTGTGAAGAGAGGGCCCGAGAGCAGGAAGGGCCGGATGGCCATGGGGTGGGGGTGCAGAGGAGGCCGCCGGGTCAACACAGTGTCAGACCAGACGGGTCACCAGTGCTCCGTGTGCTGTGGGCTGGGACACGGTGGCGGAGCAGACAGTGGGGCCTGGGCCCTCATGGAAGCTCATGTCTTATGAGGGAAAACAATAATGACGAGGAAATAGACGAATAAATAAAGTAAGCGTGCGTACACCATCATTTATGCAAGTAAGAAAAGTAAGGGTTGAGACAGAACTAACAAGGGGCAGGAGTCTCCTTTGATACTGCCTGTCAGAGCAAAGGAGACTGGACGGAAAGCAAGCCCTTGGAGTGAGGGCCAGAGCTCACACACAGAGGAAAGTGGCTCCAGCGAAAAAGGAGGACAGGAAGAGATGCTAATGACCTTGCTGCAGCTGCTGCTGCTAAGTCACTTCAGTTGTGTCCGACTCTGTGCGACTCCAGAGACGGCAGCCCACCAGGCTCCCCCGTCCCTGGGATTCTCCAGGCAAGAACACTGGAGTGGGTCGCCATTGCCTTCTCCAATGCATGAAAGTGAAAAGTGAAAGGGAAGTCGCTCAGTCGTGTCAGACCTTAGTAGGCCTTAAAAAAAAAAAAAAAAATCACATATGTTTGTGACATTTACTATTAATAAATGTGCTTAAACTACAATAACAACAATTACTTCAGATGATGTTACTGTTTTCGATACTGTGGGCCTGCTGGCGTCCCCGATGGCTGTCAATCCCCAGGGCAGGCTACATGTCTCACCACCTCTATGCTCCCACAGCCCAGCACATGCATGGCACTTGAGAGAGTAAACAAACTGTAACTAAACTCAAGATGCTCAGTTATCTTTTCTTATGAAGAACAGCTGAACAGTAAGAAAAGCCCTGGACTTCCCTGGTGGCCCAGTGGTTAAGAATCCACCTGCCAATGCAAGGGACATGGGTTTGATCCCTGGTCCAGGAAGATCCCACATGTCATGAGGCGACTGAGCCCATTTGCCAATTACCAGGCCCGCGTGCCCTAAAGCCTGTGCTCTGCAACACGAGAAGCCACAGGAGTGAGAAGCCAACGCACCACAATTAGAGAGGAGTCCCTGCTTTCGGCAACTAGAGAAAGCCAGAATACAGCAGTGAGGACCCAGTGCAGCCAAAAATAAACTATATAGGAAAAAAAAAGAAGGAAAACTCTGTCGTTTTCAAACCTGGCACACAATAAAAAAAAAAAAAAATTAAGCCAGATAAAACAAATAAAATATCTGAGAAAGCAGAGTTTAGCTCAGAAGCACAGGCAAGGCCCTGCTCCCTGTGGGCCACCTCCTTAGCAGTCATACAGAGGAAGCCAGTCCAAGTGTGAGTTCTGATGCATTTTATAAGCAGCCTTTGAAGATACTCAAATTAAATTCACTTGGCACATAACTCAAGCCACAGGGGATATAGATAAAGCTATGAGAGATCAAACCAGAAAAACAAGCTGTCAGTCTCATACTCTACCGGGGTAGGATTACTAAAAGTTGGGATTCTCTTTCTGCATCCTAATGTAATTTCCAGAATTCATTCCAAGGAAGTACAAAATTCCAGTCTTTCAAACAGTGAGGCAGCCAGTATGGGATAAACCTGCTCTAAGAGTTTGGAATATTGATATAGAAGCTCATGAGTCACACAGATCATGACTGCCTCATGGACCCAATCCATTAAGTTCAAAAACAATTGAGTAAACTTTCAAGAAGCCTCTTTTAATTCATGGTGCCACACACCCCTTAGGAAATCTTTACGTGAGGTTTACAAATGAGTATGTTGTTAACAAAAAAAGAGGAGTGGGGGCGGGGGGCGTGGTGGTGGTGGTCAGGTGGCCTGGGCACTGGGAATAGGGCAAACACACTGTGAATCCAGGGCTGCTGCGGAGCTGCTGGGCTGGCAAACGGGGCAGTCACATCCCAGAGGGTAACACGGCCCACTTTCATCAGGGCGGAAGCTCCTACACTTAGGACACTTCTGGACCTTGCCCTCTGCACCTCTTCAATTGGCTGTCCATCTGTATCCTTTATAACAAAAGGAAGGGCCGGGGAGGGGAGGGAGGGCAGCAGCATGGCTGAGGGGTCGTGACGGGTCATCCTGCCTCAGTACAGGGGTCGCTCCACTGCAACCTGAAGGGATCTAGGCTCTAGAAAAGCCTGAGCACTCAGAGCACACAAGCACACATCCTCATCTGATACAGGACACAAAAAACATGACCACCCTCTTTCAACAAAACCTAACTTTTATGGAGTTAAAAGAACTCGCTCAAACTCAGTAAGGTCAACACTCTGCCCTCAAACCTCTCCCTCCTGCTGTACACCCTCCCTCATCACACGGCACCGTACGCATCACAGCCACCCGAGACAGACGCCGGGACATGGCTCTAGTATTTATCCGAAGGAAGCAGAGACTCTAACTTAAAAAGATGTTCCCATGCTCACTGCAGCATTATTCACAACAGCAGCCTAAGTGTCCATCGATGAACGAATGGATAAAGAAAATGTGGGGTATCTACACAATGGAATATTATTCAGCCATTAAAAAGGGAAGTCTTGCCATTTGTGACAACATGATGGACTTTGAAGGCATCATGCTAAGTAAAATTATCATATGATAATTATCATATGATAATATGATATAGAGAGAAAGACAATTATCGTATGATCTCTTATATGTGGAGTCCAAAAAAAGACAAAAATGAAGTCGCTCAGTCGTGTCCGACTCTTTGCGACCCCATGGGCTTGTAGCCTGCAGGCTTCTCCACTCATGGGATTTTCCAGGCAAGAGTACTGGTGTGGGTTGCCATTTCCTTCTCCAGGGGATCTTCCTAACCCAGGTATCGAACCCAGGTCTCAGGGACCAAATCCTGGTCTTCCACCTTCCACCTAAGCAGACAGATGCTTTACCCTCTGAGCCAGTCCCCAGACCTGGCTGAAAAAAAAAAGTAAACCCAACAATGAAAAACAACCTGAACTCACAGAAACAGAACAAAACCAGTGGTTGCCAGAGGAAAGGTGGGGGTTGGGGAGTAGAGGACGGGCAGAATGGTCAAAGATGTTCAGAAGGTATGAAATTTCAGTTACGAAATAAGCCGTGGAGATGTAATGTACAGCATGATGACAAGAGGCAATAATAGCATATTGTACATTTGAGAGTCTCCGAGAGAATAAATCTTGAAAGTTATCATCACAAGAAAAAAATGTGTTAACTGTATGGTGAACTTGGAGAAGGAAATGGCGGCCTGCTCCAGCATTCTTGCCTGGAGAATCCCATGGATGGAGGAGCCTGGCAGGCTGCAGTCCATGGGGTTGCTAAGAGTCGGGCACGACTAAGCAACTTCACTTTCACTTTTCACTTTCATGCATTGGAGAAGGAAATGGCAACCCACTCCAGTGTTCTTGCCTGGAGAATCCCAGGGACGGGGGAGCCTGGTGGGCTGCCATCTATGGGGTCGCACAGAGTCGGACACAACTGAAGCAACTTAGCAGCAGCAGCAGCAGCTGTATGGTGAACTAAACATACTGTGATCATCTGATCATTTCACAATACATACAAATATCAAATCACTATGCTGTACATCTGATACTAATATAAAATGTCAATTATATCTCGATTAAAAAAAACTTTAAAGAAGAAAGAAAAGTCAATGATCTATACACTTACAATGTGTGAACTTCATTGTATTAAACTTTAATCAGATTCTTTAAAAATACCATTGCAGGAAATGCCATTTCCCAGAATGTTCTGAGTTTTCCTTGTGTTGTTATTTTCTACAAATGAGAATGTTCACTTGAGTTTTCCACACAGAAGCAGCAGCATCAAGAAAAGTGTAATTATATAAACTTTCTTTGAAAATAATGGCGTGGTTTTCTTGGAGAAGAATGCTGTCCTATGGTCTCATAGGGACCACTTGCCAGTTTAAGGCTCAAATCACATGACCCTCCCGGCCTCTGCCGCCTCTCTGCCAGTGTCCATGGGTGAACACCTCTTCTGTTGCATTCCTTCCTCCCCGCCCCGCCACAGACAGCCCCAGCCCTCTGCCCTAGGAGTCCAGCAGCATGCCGGTGGCCTTCAGTAACTCAGCAAACATTCCTGCCCCTTAAAGTGGACCTATTCTAACTAACGACACTCCTTAGAAAATCAGGAAATACATCATCATTCTTGAGCTGGAAGGAATCTTAGAAATCTGCGGCATCTTCCTAGATTTCAGGATTGGTGAGTACGGAACCAGGCTTAAACCCCAGGATACTGCCACACCCATTCCTCAAGCCCACAATTAATGTTTTTCAAAAGCACGTGATTTGTTCAGAGATGATCCTGACATATGGAAATGAAGGTTTCCTCACCTTGAGCCCTTTGTGAGCAAGGGCTCGTCTATAGCAAGCTTTCACATTCCCGTGATCCATCTGAAGGGCCTGGTCACAGTCCTGCTTTGCCTCTTCAAACTGGCCCAGCTTCAAGTAACAGAGGGCTCTGGTGTAATGAAACGGAACTCAGCATTACGAAAGGTAAAAACAACATATCCATAAATTCGGGCAGCTAACAGAAATCAGAAAATAACTAAATAAGTCTGTTTCTATACCACAGCTGCTGCAATTGAAGCCTAACGTTTTTTTCCTCCGGTGATGGCATTTTCTGGCAATACTTGCAATTAGGGACCCTGGGGATACCACTGCAATCAAAACAGTCCAGGGCCTCGAGGAGGTTGCAGTCTAGGGGAAGAGACAGTCTACTAAAAGAAGCAAATGCAATGAAATCTGTAAAGGATGCTCTGGGAACACAGAGCTGAGAATCTCTTCAGACTTGGTGAAGCTGAAGTGAAGGGATAGTCAGGGAAGACTTCCCAGAAGGGACATTTAAGTTGAAGCCCAGAGTACATGCACAGCGAGTATTATCCAAAGGGAAGGCTTATCCAAAGGGAAGGCGCCTGGCTGAGACTTCAGATGGAGGGAGGGCGCACAGCACGCAGAGTTCGACAGAGACAGAGAAAGTAGCGCTCCTGGTGCTATAGTGGGAGTGTAGGGGAGGTTTGGGGAGGGGGGAGGCCAGACAGGAAGGGCCTGGCAGGAGGCTGAGCTCTACCCAGCACTTAATGGAGTCTGGTGATGGCTTTTTAAGGTTTTCCCAGGTGGTGCTAGTGGTAAAGAACCCACCTGCCAATGCAGGAGACGTGAGAGACACAGGTTCGATCCCTGGGTCAGGAAGATCCCCTGCAGGAGAGCATGGCCACCCACTCCAGTATTCTTGCCTGGAGAATCCCATGGACAGAGAAGCCTGGCCGGCTACACTCCATGCAGTCTGAAGCGACTTAGTACACACGATGGGTTTTTAAACAGAGGCGGACCCATTCACTGTGTTGGGGGAAGGTCACTCTAGCTGCCAAGTGGAGAATCAGAGGGGTCGAGGCTGTGCAGGGGACACCCGGGAGGGTGCGGCAGACGGTGAGGGGGAGTTGGTGACAGCCAGATCAGGACTGATGGGGAGGGGGGACGGAAAGGAGTTTAGAAGTCCTAAAAGAGTTCAGAAGTCAGGACACCTGCGCTGCATGGAGGAGTGGGTCAGGGGTGAGAACCCATAATGAGCACAGAAGGCAGGGCGGCGGCGCTCAGGTCCAGGGCTCAGAGACAGAGATCAGTCAGTTTAGTCGCTCAGTCGTGTCCAACTCTGTGACCCCGTGGACTGCAGCTTGCCAGGCCTCCCTGTCCATCACCAACTCCCAGAGCTTGCTCAAACTCATGGCCACAGAGATGTGGGGCTCAGAACTGGAAGGTGGTAAATGGAGCTGGGGAGAATATGAAATGGGCCAGAGGATATTAGAGCGAAAAAGAGATCTACACCTTTAGAAACCCAAGAACAGCAAGGAAAGAAAGGCCTAAAAAAAGAAAAGAAAACCTTAGAGAGGGAGCAGGGGAGTGCCAAGCACGCGAGCAGTCTGCACGAGAGGGGAGGCAGTCTCTGGAGAAAGTCAAGAGGCCACTGACGCCCAAGACCACAAAGGCCGAACAGGAGACGGGCAGAAAAATGCCTGCTGGTTTAGGACGAGAACTTTTCACAAAAGAAGGTCGCCAAAAAGAGGAAACCATGGCCCAAACAAAACAGAGACAACTTAAGTTTAAAACATTTTCTGAAACAGCTACAAAACCCCAAGCCGAGTCACTATTCTTTAGAAACCATGCCTTAATCGTTCTTGTCACTGAAGACTCTCTACTCCCTAAAAAATCCCCAATCACTGTATTCCAGGTAACTACCTTTTTCACCATAACGTGAGCAGCGTTCTGGAACAGTCTGCTCATCCCGACTGCACTGGAGAAGACGCAGACCCTGCCCTCTGTACTTCAAGAGGAAAGGCGCACTGGAGACACTAGCGTGCAAGACAGCTGATTCCCGGTGCCACTCTGGAGGTTGAGGCCTCACACCAGGGAGGGAGGGGGGCAGGGAGGCCTCACACCAGGGAGGGAGGGGCAGCACCAGCCAAGGCTGAGCAGGAACCCTAACACAGCCCGTGCCAGCCCTCCCAACCCTAACACAGCCCGTGTCAGCCCTCCCAGCAACAAGACACCAAGACACCTCAGACTTTCAATCTCTGCTATGGCCTTACTTCCTAAAAAAAAAACAAAACTCACTTAGAACAATTTACTGTATATACCAAATTCTCAGAGTCATGGGAAAAAATTTTGGCAATTAATCAGTCTATAATTTTTTCATCAAAAATATCAACATAAGAAATAGAGCAAGTGGCAGAGAACTTGCCTGTTTGTATAAATGGCACATTCCTTGTTGTTAATCTTCAAGCATTCACTGTATTTACTAAGGGCATCTTTATAGTTTTTGTCTTTTACACATTGATTTCCTTCTTCTTTAAGGGTTTTAAATACTTTTTCATCTATGAGACACACAAAAAAGTGGAATTATTCATACAAGCACCTCTACTAAACTTTAAGTATACTGTAAACTAAGTGACCACAAACCATACAGAGCTAAAGTCTAAATGGAACAAAATGTTGTATACGAATTAAAAAGATAAATTGGCTACAAGTAAAAATTTGATTACACAATGACGACACAGTTTTTTCAAATTAGAAAATAAAATACAAGCGATTGTATCATTTTATCCATATTGGTATGCCTTCTCTCTGCTGGAGATGGTAATTATGTCGTGAAAAATGAATGAACAAACCCATTAAAGCCTGAATTCGACTTCTTCCAACTGTCCAAGTTTCCTTGGAAAAACCACACCTCCTCCCCTCTCTGCTCCTGTGGTTTCAGCAAAGCAAACCCCACCCCAGCCCTACCTTTTGGGGTAATCTGTGCTTTACTAACCAGCACATTATACTCCCTGGCCACAGTCAGCTAACTGGTCAGGGAAGGACCTATGAGAGCCAATAAGTGACAATAAGATTTTTGTGGCAGCTTCTGCTAAGGTAATTTTTGCTTTTCCCTGTGGAACATGAGGATAAAAGGAGGGGCTATTTTGTCATTGCAATACAAGGGGAGAATCTGAGAATGGGGTCAACAGAGCAAGAGAGATGCCAAGACAGAGAGCTCAAGAATAACCTCTGAGCCCTGAATCTAGCCGCCCGGGCAGCTATCCTACCTGTGGACTTTTCCACAAGGGGGGAGCCAATAAATAACCTTTTCTGCTTAAGACATTCATGGTTGGGTTTTCTGTTACTGGCGGTCAGAGAGTCCTAACTATTACTGTTGCCTATTATCTTGCCGTGAGCATGACCCTCCACTCAGGACATTCCCTTCTTCCTAAGGGTACCCCGATATTCACGCAGCTCTCACTCCTCTCCTACTCAGCCCACGTGTCCAGGGGAAGCTGACCCCACCAATCAGAACTTGGGTCTAAGTCAATCAGGGCATTTCTTCATTACTGAGGGAGTGGCCCAGGAAAGAGCAGATGACTCATTAGAATAAATACCAAGACAGTTTAGCCTACAGAACAACAGGCTAAAAAAAGCTAGGTCTTTAGAGCAATGTATTTCCTCATCCTTAAATTAATACCACCAAAAGCAGTGGTGTCTCTCTCTCTCTCTGGACACTGATCTGTGTAATCATTAAGTCTAAAACTGTTACAGTTTTGGATTTCTGGCCATACCCTGAGCCCTGACAAATCATGCCTGATTTGGGAGCCTGCCCAGGCCCTTTCAGTTACTTTGAGCCAAAACTATGTCCTTACAGTTATAAATCAACAGATTTTCTGTGACTTGCAACCAAGGTTGTCTACCATACATAAAATATTAAAATTTAAACTTTTAAATCTATGTATTAACTTTATACAGTATCCAGATATAAAATGAAAATCCATAACTTAAATTTTAAAATATATCTTTAAATTCTGTGATCTAAAGATCCTGATAGATGCACTGAATTTATAGTATAAACTCAGAATATAAATGATAACCTTATTTGTCCCTCTGCACAAATGGCAAGAATATTAATTTTTCATCCCTTATTTCAAATCACAGAATATTTCTGCCTAATGTTTCATGTTTCAAAAGATCTCACACTATGCAGCCAAATGACACTCGCCATAAATCTTGGCGTCTATATACACTCTAAAACAGATTATTACAGAGGATTTTTTCCCTCTAATTTGCTGAAAATTTTTCCTCAAGCTTTTCTTCCCACACTGTTTTTAGGAATGTGGAATCCAGTCTCACTAATAAATATGAACAGAAAGAACTGATTATTCTTATGCTCATGACTTGCTAGCACATATCTACAGCATGGTTAGTTTTTGCACGTTATTAATAATGGAGAGCTTCTCTTTACTGACCAAATACTTTGCGCCAGTCCCCACTGATTACAGACTCTAGAAATTAGAGATCTCCACAGCTTCCCCAAGACTGCTGCCCGTTTAAAAGCCTTGGCAGAAGTTCCCTGCCTCTGCTTTCTAGGCAAGGAAAAGGGTGAGGGTCTAACACCAGCCTTCGGGACATGTCAGTTCAGGAACCCCAGGGGCTTTGCAAGATGAAGCCCAACAAAGACACACATGGGTCCCTAAGCAGGCAGTAGAAACGGGAGCCTCAGCTGGCTTTCAGGCAGAAGGCGAGCATGAAGTCACACTGACTACACTCTACACAAAGTGCTGAGGTGGGCACTGTGCGGATGCAGTTGTGGACCTCAACAACTACGATGTGAGGGAGAAGGAGGTCCTGCTAAGATACATGTTATAAGGCTTTATTCTTTCAAAAACATCCATTTCATTACACTAGCCTTGCCACCACATTCATGGTATGATGAGAACCACATGGCTACTTAATTCTTTTTCTTATTATTAATAATAATGCTGACTCAAACTTTATTAGGAGCTTCCCTGGTGGCTCAGTGGTAAAGAATTCGCCTGCAATGCGGGAGATACAGGTTCAACGCTCAGATCAGGAAGATCCCCTGGAGGAAGAAGTGGCAAGCCACTCCAGTATTCTTACCTGGGAAATCCCACGGACAGAGGAGTCAGAGCTATAGTCCATGGGGTTGCAAAGAGTCGGACACAACTGAGCGATTAAACAATAACAACCTTTATGAAGAGGTTCAGTCAGTTCAGTTCAGTTCAGTCACTCAGTCGTGTCCAACTCTTTGTGACCCCATGGACTGCAGCACGCCAGGCCTTCCTATCCATCACCAACTTCCAGAGCTGGCTCAAACTCATGTCCATTGAGTTGGTGATGCCATCCAACTATCTCATCCTCCATTGTCCCCTTCTCCTCCCACCTTAAATCTTTCCCAGCATCAGGGTCTTTTCAAATGAGTCACTTCTTTGCATCAGGTGGCCAAAGTATTGGAGTTTCAGCTTCAACATCAGTCCTTCCAATCAACACCCAGGACTGATCTGGTTGGATCTCCTTGCAGTCCAAGGGACTCTCAAGAGTCTTCTCTAACACCACAGTTCAAAAGCATCAATTCTTCAGCGCTCAGCTTTCTTTATAGTCCAACTCTATGAAGAGGTTACTGTACGCTTACACAGGCAGCACGTTGTGCTGAGTATGCTATATGCATATCTCCACTTATTCCTGAGCATAACTCCGTGAGACAGTCACTCACATCTCCCCCTTTCATATAAATGAAGACACTGGAGGTGGGCAGAAACTCCTTAAGACTCTGCAGTTAGACAGAGGGAGAGCAGGGTCTTGAACTTAAACCCAGGTCTGACGCCTGATATCATGCACTTATCCTCCCGCTCTACGGAGAAAATAATACGCACAGCTCACAATAACCCTCAGAAGAAATGAGTGCAGGCTTCCCCTACCTGGCATGCCCGGCTGGGGATGGCAACAGGAATCTCCCACTTGGTCTGGGGGTGTCTCTGCCGCAGGGCGCCAAGCCCGCATTTGTGCGGAGGTGGGCACAGCAGGAATGGGTGGCAGCTTCTCCCGCCAGTTTGGGCCATCCAGAGCGATCAAAATCTTTGTTATCCTAAAAAGAAAATCAGTTTTCTCTGTTGATCATGCAGTTTGCTTTTTTATATTACTGAAGGGCACATCAAGGTAAAACTTACAAATGCTACACAGCTCACGGGGTCACAGAGAGTTGGACACGACTTGGCGACTGAACAACATGCATTTGTGTACTTCCCTGTAGAAAACGCAGCAGCTTGAGCTATATGCTGTCCACATAAACTGTCTTTGAAAGGACTTTTAAAAGTTGCTCCAAACTATGTAACTTTAGATCTTTTTTGTATCAAAAGAAAAAAATGAAGACATTTCTAATTGGTTTAAGAAATTTTTAAACGTATATGCAATAAAATTTTAATTTAAAAAAAAAGTAAAGTTTAAAACTAAAATTTAGGAAGCCTAGAAGAAATGTGCCCCACATAACATTTCATATAATCGCTAAAGTGATTATTACTCTTGAGACTTAACAGAAGTACTTTAGAATTTCTATGCCCAAACTGTATACTAAAAGTAGGCATACAGGACTGGCTGCTGAAACTGATGAGGGTGTGTACGTGTGTGTGCTTACTTGCTCAGTCATGGCTGACTCTCTGCAACGCCATGGACTGTAGCCCACCAGGCTCCTCTGTCCATGAGATTTCCCAGGCAAGAGTGGGTTGCCATTCCCTTTTCCAGGGGATCTTCCCAATCCAGGAATTGAATCTGTGTCTCCTGCACTGGCAGGATTCTTTACCACTCAGCCACTTGGGAAGCCCAAAACTGATGAGGAGTGGCTGTCAAATGGAACAGTGCCTCTTCTTGAAACATTAACATATGGTTGATACTCTTACCTTGCATTTTTTCATCTCTAAAACGATCTACTCATTGTGTTTTCATTTGCATAAAGATGAAAGAATTTGATAATGGAGTCTACTACAAGGACCCTTGTATCAATGACATTTGCTAATGGCTATAAATAATATTCAGATTACCACCCCTGATTATCACTTTCACATCATTTTAAACACACAAAGTATCACACTTAGATTTTAAAACAAAACTAAATTATGTCTGGGATAAATCTGGTTTTAAAAAAAGGTGCTCCCCAAGACTGAGAAAGTCACTGGTAATTAGTAGAATGTATTCAAATTAATTAACTCAGTAGTACTTTTTATGTGAAAAAATTATATTTATATAGAGCCAAATATAATACATACATTCTCCCTACAGTTTCATAAACTTAAATTTCAACAGTGATCTTTGGTTATAATAGTCACATCTCATATTTTAGTGCAAAAAAAATTTTTTTATAAATAATGCATAACCACCCACCATAGCAGAAGAAAAAGACGCTTTAGAAAAAAGAATTTTCAAGCAAAACTTGTATTACCAGCAGAAAGGAAGGAAGAAGCAGCTTAAAAGAGATGATGTGTTGCCAGGGAGTAAATAAGTATATGCAGAGAAATGTAACATATGAGATTCCTGGAGAGGAAAAGAGGAATATGGTTAATGGAAGAAACAAAATAAGCATAGATGTTTAAATTTTTTTTTCAAAAAAAAAAGCTGCTTAGATGGAAAAGCAAGCATAAATATAGGGTTCATGAAAAGGAATAGTGAAATTTTTTAATGACTATTTTACAGAAAATATATATGCCAAAACCAGACAAAGCCTCCTCACCGTCTCATAGAATGATACATAAGCAATTATCATTCCTTTAAAAAAATGAATGAGTCTTAAAAGTCCATCTGTGTAAAAGCACCTTCTTAAGTACATCTAAAAATTACAATACAATTCTCAAAAAACTAAACAGAATTACCGTATGATCCAGCAATTCCATGCCTAGGAATACCCCAAAAGAACTGAAAACAGGTATGCAAGCAAAACCTCGCACATGATGTTCACAGCAGCACTATTCACAAGAGCCAAACAGTGGGAACAGCCGAAATGTCCTTCAACAGATGAATGGGTGTGACATATCCATACAGTGGAATGGTACTCAGTCATAAAAAGAAATGTCATCATCACACATGCCACACCATGGACCAACCTTGAAAACACAAGCTACGTGAGTCAGGCACAAAAGCTACACACTGCATGTTTCTATTTATATGAACTCTTCAGAATAAGTAAATCCACAGAGACAGGAAGCAAATCAGGGGCTTAATGGGGGTTTCCCTTTGAGGGGGGTAGGAATGAAGTATTTTGGAACTATTAGAGGTGGCGGCTGTCCAATACTGTGAGTGTACTGCTGCTGCTACTGCTGCTAAGTCACTTTAGTCGTGTCCGACTCTTTGCAACCCCATGGACGGCAGCCCACCAGGCTCCCCCGTCCCTGGGATTCTCCAGGCAAGAACACTGGAGTGGGTTGCCATTTCCTTCTCCAATGCGTGAAAGTGAAAAGTGAAAGTGAAGTCGCTCAGTCGTGTCCGACTCTTAGCGACCCCATGGACTGCAGCCTACCAGGCTCCTTCGTCCATGGGATTTTCCAGGCAAGAGTACTGGAGTGGGGTGCCATTGCCTTTAAAGGCCACTAAATTGTACACCTAAAAATAGTAAATTCAGTTGTTATGTGAATTGTACTTCAATTTTTTTTTAAGTGTAAAAAATGTAGAAGGTTTAGAAATATGAATGATCCCAGTCTCTCAGCGGGGAAGGCGATGGCACCCCACCCCAATACTTTAGCCTGGAAAATCCCATGGATGGAGGATCCTGGTAGGATCCAGTCCATGGGGTCGCTAAGAGTCGGACACGACTGAGCGACTTCACTTTCACTTTTCACTTTCATGCATTGGAGAAGGAAAGGGCAACCCACTCCAGTATTCTTGCCTGGAGAATCCCAGGGATGGGGGAGCCTGGTGAGCTTCCGTCTATGGGGTCGCACAGTCGGACACGACTGAAGCGACTTAGCAGCAGCAGCAGCAGCAGTCTCTCAGACATAAATTTCTCCCTTCAGACCCATTCAGTCTATCACTATGAACCAGAGTTCCTAAAACACCTCTTCACAGGCCCCTTGTCTCTGGCAGACACTTTAGGTGTCTGCCCACTTTTTCTCACAAGAACTTCTAACCCTGGGAGAAGATCCTACTTTCCCAACCATCTCAGAGACTCCCAGGCAGAGGATGGGCGAATTAACAGCAGAAACCCACAGCAAAGAGTCTGCTGGAGAATGCATTCACTCCACACAATTTTACTGAGGATGCCTGCTGTACAAGATACCACAACAGCACAGCTGGATAAAACACAACCCTGACTTCCCAGAACTCTTAGTGGAATGAATCTAAAAGAACTTTATGAAAAGAGATAATATGGAAAGAAGGCATAGCTTGGAGGGAGAGGAGCCTGAGGGGCACATGTGCCGGGGGAGATGGGTGGATCAGGGGACGTCCTCTCCTAAAGGTAAGAAGGGACTTAGCCGGACAAAAGCAGGGAAAAAGAGCCTTCAGGAGCCCATGTGGAGAAGCAAGTGATGTGCAACCAGGCGGCTGTGCAGCAGGAGAAAAGGCCTGGAGGGCTCCCAGGGACACCCCTGATTTTACAGGATGGAGACCATGCCCTGAATGCCCACGGTTCCATCGGGTTCCACTCTAGACCCAATAACCAGTATCTTTTCTTTTCTTCCCAACAGGCAGGTCCCTAGCGACCACGGAGAAGCAGCACCAGAGAAAAGCTGCCCACTCAACACAGAGATCTTTCTAACAGTTTTCTCCAAAGTGCAGTAGGACCAGGTGGGGAGGTAAGGCAGGACTATAAGACACGAGTTCGCATCTTCTTCAGCTTTGTTCAAGGTTCCCTCCATGGTCAATCAATGTCCTTCACTGACCACCTCCTGTGCTCATTCTCCAAAGCTGCAGCCCACAGACCAGGGCAGCCTGACCCCTCTGTGATCCCCTCACTCACCAACTAATGTTCCTGCTTGGGGATAACGTATCTTATCTTAAGTTGTTCCCCTCTAGCTACATTCTACTTTGCTTAAAGACGGAGACTATGTCATTTTCCCCCTTCCTCTCTTTCTGTGGGGTGTGTGGCACATGGTACACTAGATCAACACAAGGCAAGTGTGACACACAAAAATCCTTGAAAGAGATTATACTTTGGACAAATGGAATTAGAAAATATCATACATAAGTGGAAATGTTAGCCAAGTAGTAACTTTTCAAAGTTCACGTGAAAGCAGTTTATGAAATCTGGAAGCTCTTACTTTCCCGTTCTCACCTAGGGAGTAAATAGGTCATAATATAAATTGGATCCAAATTCTGTGCTATTTCACCATCCTGTGCTGTGCTTAGTTGCTCAGTCGTGTCTGACTTTGTGACCCCATGAACTGTAGCCAGCCAGGCTCCTCTGTCCATAGGGATTCTCCAGGCAAGAATACTGGAGTGGATGGCCATGCCCTCCTCCAGGGGATCTTCCCCACCCAGGGATCGAACCCAGGTCTCCCACTTTGCAGGCGGGTTCTTTACTGACTGAGCCCCAAGGGAAGCCATCACCATCCTAGATGAGTGTCTATCTAAAGGGCATATAACACAAACATCTAGCAGGCTCATGAAACATCCACTCTCCTGAGGAGAAAATAAAATATGTTTCCACTGACATATGTGGTGCCAATGAACGCCTGCAGATCCCGTAGAAGACTCAACACGGCAGGCAGGCTTCACTGCATTTTTGGAGCTCGTCCTGTAACCAGTACTGACGTATGACATCACTGAAAACACCCTTCTAACCCCACAGATATTAACAAAAACTAAAATCAAATTCTGTACATCTTGAGTTGCACAGAAGAGCCATACCCTGTGCTGTTTTTAAAATTAAGTGTATATCATATATAATATTCACTGAATAGTAATAAGTGGACCAGGAAACAAATATGAATGTATCAGAGGACGACTCAAAACATATCACGGGACAGTTAGAAAGTTAGAGTGAGAACCATTTGGTATGGAAGGGGTGAAAAAAGGCACACATCCATGTAATGCCAATAAGGAAGAACATGTCCACACCTTGACCTGGTTCTGAAAGGAGGGGAAGAAACGAAACCTCATTCCATTAGAAAACAACTCGCCCTCGGGCAGCGGCCCCGATTAGGTTACCTGTTAATACTGTCATTTGCTATCTGGATTCCACAGTCTATTTGCAACACTGTTTTATAATCCACGTAAGCCTTCTGATACTGCTCTACAGTTTCATAGGCCATTGCTCGTCGAAGAAGAGGCTTGATAGAGAATGGATGAAGTTCCAGGGCCCTAAAGGAGACAGAAATATTACATGTCATTTGTTATGAAGATCACTCCCTAACTTATACTAACCTGACGTATCTGTTAGGACTGAACTCTCACATACATGCATATCTGATATTTCACCTTGAGGACCTGGCAACATACCAGAAAGGCAAACCCAGAGCAATCAATCTGTGGTTATTACTTCCTTTCTTTTAAACCAGTCCCCTTTGGCACTTGCTCTTCCCCAAGTGAGATTGAGTTCCCAGGCAGCAGGCACTGCCTAGCCCTCCAAGCCCACCTCCCAGAGTTGCCCCCTAGCCCCATGGACTAACAGAGCCCGCATGGCACCGGCTCAGAGTAGGCTTTGCACCAGGTTCTTGTTACTGACAGATCCAAGGGAAATTTTTATTTGCACCTATGTACTTACTAAGGCCCTTAGCACAGGACCACAAAAACTACAATACCTTTTGAATAACAGACCTCTAAAGCTTAACACAGTTGATTATGATTTACTTGCTGCCGGTCAAAAACAGACCAGAGGAAACGGAGGAAGTTAGTATACAATGATTTCTGTAAGTCATGAATTTTCTAGTGTACTTTCTATTCTGTGAAGTACTTCCAGGATCACTAGAGATGTATTTCAAGGTTATGTTCCTTGGTTTTGTTTGAAATAACTGCTTAAGGCTATGTCACTAACTTAATGCGCTTCACTATGCTCTGAAATAAAGCATACAATCAAAAGACGGTATTTGAGTGAAAACTATTGTACTCTTAGTTTTAACAAAATCAGTTGAAACTGTAAAAGAGTATTATGGGTCGATACCAACATTTATTAATATTCCACGCAGAGATCCCTGAAGAGCCTACTTCCTCTCTGATCCACTAACAAGAATCTGCACCAGACTGTCCACAGTGGGGATAAAGGTTTGCTGATGATTCTTTACGTACAAGCAGTTTCCATATATCAGACATTTGACCTGCTTCAGGAAAAGCATGATTTCTTCCCCAGTAGATCTGTTGATCCCTGTCTACAGTGATCTGGAAGGAGGAAGCCCTGACAACACCTGCGGGTGTGAGTCACTGCAAATGACATCTAATGTCACAACAGGCCTGGAAGGTAAGTGTTCATATGTTCAGGTCACAGACGAGGGAGCAATCTGCCCACACGCCCGATCTTCTGAACTTAAGCCACAGGAGACCAAGGGCATTGCTGGTCTCGATCATTACTATATGCCAGCACCTAGATCACAGAGGGCCACTGGGGGCGCTCAGCAAAGCCCTGCCAAGTGAACCTTCAGGACCCACTCTCTTGCCACCACAAGCACAGATGAAAGCACCACAGACTAAGAAAGGCAGTCACCTGCCACCCAGAGCCCTTGTTAACTCTTCACATTGTACGGATACTTGACTGCACGTGTGGGTGTACTCCTGGGCTGTACACCACTCACGCTGTTCCAGAAATGCCATTAAACCTAATTAGCATCTTTTCTTTGAAAAAGAATCATTTTTGCTCTGCCTAGGTACTAGGATTGGGGATGCTTTTAATAATCTCTTTTGCATTGTACTGGATTTAAAATTCTTTTTTTCTGTAATAGGTATATGTTACTCTTGTAACCAGTAAAAGTTATTTTAAAAATAAAAGTCTATTAAAAACACTCAAACACTAGGAAACAGGTTTTTGGGTATCAGGAGATACCCAAAATACAGGAGATCTATCACCCGTACCCCTGTCTTAAATCTACCTTAGTTTAATGCTTAGGAGATAGTAACTACATGAACACTCACTATAAATATAGGTCACAGACACAAGACTACCCCCATTTTACCGAAGACTTGCAATGCCAGAGGAGCTATTTATCCACAAAATGGACCTGAGATAGGCGTGGAATCTAAAACTGAATGAGATGATGCATTTAATTTATAGCACTTCCCAGCTGAGTAAATACAAATTTTTCTTTTTAACCACAATCCTAAAAATGAATGTGAGCTTATGAATGGGAATTCCACTAAAGGAAAAAAAGAAAAGTACATTTATTCATAAACACACAGAGAACTTTTAAATCAGAGTTTACAAGAGCTTAACTAGTCAAGTTACACAGTTAAGAATCTAAAACAGCCTTCTAATTTCAAGTGCATCAGAGAGAAGCAAAGATGAGCAGAAACAGAATTACTAGGCAGCATTCATTTGAGTCTGTCGAAATACTCTCAATGCAAAGTCCAGGAAAAGAGTTTTGATGTATTTAGATAACTCAAAAAGTCTCTCTGACAGATTGGGAGCAGTGAAGATGTTTTTTAGCTGATAAACAATTACGAGAATTGTTTTATGGTTTTTCCAGTAGTCATGTACCAACATGAAAGTTGGACCATAAAGAAGGCTGAGTGTTGAAGAATTGATGCTTTTGAATTGTGGTGCTGAGAGACTCTTGAGAGTCCTTTGGACCGCAAGGAGATCAAATCAGTCAATCCTAAAGGAAACCAACTCTGAATATTCACTGCAAGGACTGATGCTGAAGCTGCAATACTTTGGCTACCAGATGCGAAGAGGTAACTCATTGGAAAAGACCCTGATGTTGGGGAACACTGAAGGTAGGAGGAGAAGGGGAGAGCAGAGGATGTGAATTTGAGCAAACTAAATACTGCTAGTGCCCCTTCAATTATTATTTTAAAAATAAGCCAAATTAACTGATATTTGATTCGCTTAATTCCTGAAAAACAAGTTAATCTTGTCATGTAGGGAAAAAATAGGGCACAACATAGTAATTTTAGGGGAAAATATTCATGTTAACCTCTGTAACTTGAAAGGATGGAGTTCCGTTTGGCATGTCACCATTGTCATCCTCAAAGCTCTAACATTTCCAGAACAATTACTGTATGTCTAGTAACTACGCTGAATGCTTCTTTTGCAATATCTGCTTAATGTTTGCCTAAGTTCAGTCAAGATGTGCTAGTGTTCTCTCTCTCTCTCTTTTTCCCCCCAAAAATGCATAAAAAGTTATTTCACAAGTAAATCTATGAAAGTTATTTCATAGGTTCCCCCTTATTTTAAATTTTGCTCCCAGGGAATTTTTCTTTTTCACTGTTTGAAACCTGCTACCACTTGTAATAAAAGTCTGTGCAAACAACTCTCCAAGGAGCAAAGATAATTAACTGGAAAACTAAAACACGGGCTTTCTTTAAAAGGTATGTAACCTTTTGAGGTGAAAAGAGTCATATTCCTGCTAATAACTGGTTTTCAATACAGCCATACTTCAACATGTCCCCCAAGGCAAATCATGGTTTCCCTGGCATTTAGAGTTTGAGAATCATTGCTTTTGAGTAAAATCACCCTCATCACCCAATCACCTTATGCTGAGACTCATATGTCAGGTATCAAAGAAAACATCTAAGTAGGTCGGTTTCTAGAAAGGTCCGTACTGACCAGCAGAGCCAGATTCCTTGGCCGAGAACACAGTCTTTCACTAAGGACCCCTCACCTAAACCACCACCCATTTCCTCTCTGCCTCCTCCCTTCCCGGAAGGCAATCCTCCTGTCCTCCTTCAAGACAAAACTCCACTCCAGTCTCAACAGTGTCCTCTGTGACCTCCTCCTGGGTCTCCACTGAAACACAACACATTTTAGCAAGAAAATGTCTTACACCCTATCTCACTTACACCATCTCACTTTAGGAGAAAGTAAGTCCACTGTTTTTTAACGGGAGTACTGAACTCACTGAAGGAAGACCTGAGACGCGTCTGAAGGGTAATGTATTAGGCAACAGACACTAGAACTCAAAGGTTCTCAGCTGCAAATCGCAAGGTGCCTGATACTATGCAAATCTACTTGGTCTTATTGTTAGTTATGGGCAGTGGCAAACGTTTAACAGCTGGCTCTCCTGAGAAAAAGACCCAGATTTGTGGCATTTGCCAATTTTCATAGTATTAGTAGTACTCCAATCATGTCAGATTTCAACTACCAACTTGACTTCAATCAACTCCCCAAATCCTGAACACGATGTGAGCTAGCACAACTGCTGATGATGTCAAGACAGACCAAAGTGAATATAAATATTATTTATTTTAAATTTGAATATGTAAAATTGGCAAAAAATACAAGCAGCTCACAGCTTTCTTTTTAAACTGCAGGCATAGATACCAGCAAGTTTTCACCCACATATGTAAACTGATACTGTCAATGAAAAAAAAAATTGTTCACCTTATAATCAAGGTGTCCATGTATGCCACTGTCCAAACTAGGGGTTCTAAGAGTGAAGGGAGTAATACTAATAATTATACCACACAACAGTGGTAAATCAAGACTGTGAAGGTTACACCAGTACATGCAGCTTCTTATTTTTTAGATGCACTAACAGTAACACATTAATGGCAGAAAGCGAAGAGAAACTAAAAAGCTTTTTGATGAAGGTGGAAGGAGAGAGTGAAAAAGCTGGCTTAAAACTCAACATTCAAAAAAAGTAAGACCATGGCATCTGGTTCCATCACTTCATGGCAAACAGATGGAGAAGAAATGGGAACAGTGACAGATCTCATTTTCTTGGGCTCCAAAATCACTGCGGATAGTGACTGTTGCCATGAAATTAAAAGATGCTTGCTCCTTGGAAGAAACACTATGACAAACCTAGACAATGTATTAAAAAGCAGGGACATCACTTTGCCCACAAAGGTCCATATAGTCAAAGCTATGGTTTTTCCATGTACGGATGTGACAGCTGGACCATAAAGAAGGCCGAGTGCTGAAGAATTGGAGCTTTCAAACTGTGGTGCTAGAGAAGACTCTTGAGAGGCCCTTGGACAGTACAGACATCAAACCAGTCAATCCGAAAGGAAATCAACCCTGAATATTCACTGGAAGGACTGACGCTGAAGCTCTAATACTTTAGCCACCTGATGCAAAGAGCCAACTCCTGGAAAAGATCCTGATGCTGGGAAAGACTGAGGGCAAGAGGAGAAGGGGGCAACAGAAGATGAAATGATTGGATGACATCATCCACTCAATGGACATGAGTTTGAGCAGACTCTGGGAGATAGTGAAGGACAGGAAAGCCTGGCGTGCTGCAGTTCATGGGGTCTCAAAGAATCGGACATGACTTAGTCCGACTATTTACAACAATAAATAGTATTATTAGACAAATAATAATAATTAGATAAATAATAGTATTTATTACTAGACTATTTACAACAATAAATAGTAACTTCTTTCCAAAGGGCTCCTCAAGCAGGCTTAATATTTAATGGTTAAAAAAATTTTTTAAGATACTTTTTATTTATGTAAATATATTCATCCATCTCAGTATGTAACTTGTTGAGTACCACGGGTGACTGCTGTGCTTGAGGGATGCACACGCAATTCCTGACCTCAGGAGAGTTTAAATTCCTCT
The DNA here is from genome assembly GCA_935064755.1 of Tragelaphus eurycerus. Lineage (NCBI taxonomy): Eukaryota > Metazoa > Chordata > Mammalia > Artiodactyla > Bovidae > Tragelaphus > Tragelaphus eurycerus. The sequence continues at coordinate 10,999,604 of CAKXYN010000035.1, read as the reverse complement.
GCAGAGGGTGACATAAGTGCCTACAGGTGTGAGAGTGACAGTCAAGTGTTCCAGCCATGCAGAAGACCATGAAGTCTGAGGTGACAAGGAAAGTGGAGAGGAGGGGGACGCTGAGGAAAGATTCCTGAAGCAAAGTTGTGCAGAGGGCATTACACAGACAAAGGAGAGCAGAAAGCTTGTTGGGGGGAGGGGGAGGGGCGCGGGGCGCAGTGTGGTGACGAAGTGTGAGCAACTCAGTAGTGTCTGACTCTTTGCGAACCCATGGACTGTAGCCCACCAGGATCCTCTGTCCCTGGAATTCTTCAGGCAAGAGTAATGGAGTGGGTGGCTTTTCCTTCTCCAGGGGATCTTCCTGACTCAGGGATCCCACCCAGGTCTCCTGCATTGCGGGCAGATTCTTCACCACCTGAGCCACCAGGGAAGCAAAAATTATAATGATCTGCAACAGCATACTGGGCAACTGATCATAGGCTGAAACATTCTGCACAAAATAATGCTTCAGGAAAAGTCATCCTGATGCCACGGTGGATTGGAGGAGGCAGAGACACCGGTCAGAAGGCTTCTCCAAAAGTCTGGGATAGATGTGGAAAGAGTATGATTAAGGTGGTAGCTAAGAAATGAAAGAAGTTTGCACAAACATCTTCTATAATTGTCTTCATATATGTAAAAGGATGTATGAGCTTTATGTGTTAACCAATTAACGCACTTTCGATGTCTTAAAAAATCAGATTTACGCAGAAACGTTAAAAGGGTATTAAATACTGCGTTCATCCCACTGAAATGACAATCTGTTGACAAAGCTGAAAAACGGGCAGTTTACCTGTTACAATCCTGAATACAGCCACTGCAGTTTCCGTCTTTGAGGTAACATGCTGCTCTATTTGAATATAAGATACTTAGATCGGCTGCACTTCCACTTCCTAAAAATCACATTTAATTAAATGGTTACAATCCATTGGCGAATCACAGTTCAGCAGAAGACTGAGGTCTCCGGCGGCACCGCGGTCCTACACCCGCGGCTAACGCGGCTGCGAGCAGCTGCGGGTATCCGCGCTGGCTGGAGGCCAAGCCCGTGACCGGCAGCTGCCCACGCGCCCCGCCCCGGGCACACGCGGCGCGCCTCGAGGTTCGGCCGCATCCGCCCCGCCCTCGGTTCCCGGGAAGGGAACGGACGCAGCGGGCGCCTGTCATTCGCAAGGGGCCGGGGAGACCGCCGGGCGCAGCTCACTCACCTGCGGGCTCCAGCTGCGCGATCGCCGCCGAGTACTTGAGCGCCGCCTCGGAGAACTGCCCATTCTGAAAGAGCTCGTTGCCCTGGCTCTTCAGGGCGGCGGGGCCCATCGGGGCGGCGGGCACCGGCGGGGGCGCGTCGGGTCCCGGGGACGCGCCGGCCGCGGGCTCCCCGGCGCTCCGCCCGCCGCCCGGCTGCCCGTTGGCGCCGCCCGCCGGGGCCGGGGCCCGCGGTCGGTCCCGCTTGTCCGCGCCGGCCCCTGGCGTCCGGCCCCGCCGCGGCGCGCCCCTCTCCGGCCGCTTGCCGCCCTCGCTCCTGCGCGTCAGCTTCTTCTGGATGTTGCCCATGGCGCGCGGCTCGGCGGCGCTCCCGGCTCCCGCCTGCTCCGCGGCCTCTGTGGGGAGTGGATGCGGGAAGTGACTGTTTGCATCATCCGGAGCAGCTACCGCCGAGGCCGCGGCAGTGCCGGCGCGGGGGCGGGGTCCCGGGCGAAGCCGGGAGGAGCCGGCCCGCCCCTCTCCGGGAGCCGGGCAGTTCCTGCGCCGCTGGGGGCCGGTCAGCCCCGAGGGTTGAGCGCGAGAGGCTGCGCTCCTGTGGACCCCGGGGGTTTCACGGGCTGAGGACTCAAGTCAAGCCCGGATTTAACTCTTCGAACGCCGAAGAGCTTGGGATGTGAAAACCGGCATTTCAAACATCACTTCCTTCATCACAGCGTACGTGTCGAGGTAGACCTTAGAAAAGTTGTACTTTTCTTCCGCTTAACAATTTACAAATGAATGAATGAAGTTACTAAGACTTGAATACAATTGCACTCCCAAGTTAGGGTACCCTTTCCTTCTGTTAAAGAACTGGGAGAAGATAATTTTTTCAAATTATCTATTTCAAATAATCAAAAAATTATCAATTTTTTCAAATAATCAAGTCCAAGTGATTTTTAAGGCATTTAAAAATGATTTTAGCAAAGAACTCACATAAAACAGGCACCTAGTTTTTAAAGTGAACCTTAAAAAGTCAATAAAATTTCCATTACAATACCTTACTCCAAGTTAAAAATTCCTCTGATCTTGATTGAAAGATTTCAAGTATTTATCAGAGCTTTAATAATTGATTATTGAACTGATTTTTAACTATGAAAATAACAAATATTTCATTGATGGGTGTCTAAATATTTAAAACAAAGCAAGTCATCATTTCAAAGCACTAACTGCAGAGACTTCCCAACTTTCTCTTGTAATAAATTCTCATCTAATTTTTAATGAATGTATTTCCCATTCTGTTTCATGAATGTTAAAGCCAGAATCTGAAGCACAGATGAAATAGAAAGCCACAAGTACATAAATGAAAATCAGTGGATAGATGATGGTCACCTTAAGGCAAGCAATGAGTTTATCAGTTCAGTCGCTCAGTCGTGTCCGACTCTTTGCCACCCCATGAATCGCAGCATGCCAGGCCTCCCTGTCCATCACCAACTCCCGGAGTCTACTCAAACTCATGTCCATTGAGTTGGTGATGCCATCCAGCCATCTCATAGCATATTGGGCACCTACCAACCTGGGGAGTTCCTCTTTCAGTATCCTATCATTTTGCCTTGTGAGAGGGCACCAGAGGGCAGACACACTGAAACCATAATCACAGAAAGCTAGCCAATCTGATCACATGGACCACAGCCTAACTCAATGAAACTAAGCCATGCCGTGTGGGGCCACCCAGGACGACAGGTCATGGTGGAGAAGGCTGACAGAATGTGGTCCACTGGAGAAGGGAATGGCAAACCACTTCAGTATTCTTGCCTTGAGAACCCCATGAACAGTATGAAAAGGCAAAATGAGTGTATAAAAAGCACACTAATTAATTGAGTTTTCTATACAGCAGAATGACATTCAATTTTGGATCACTAACCAAAAGAGGCTTAATTATTAAAACAGAAGATGATCTTGTAATAGTGATAAACCCCTAGATTGAACCCCGTAGAATTATTACAGCAAGGCTCTAGTACTCTTCATCTGGTATTTGCTGCTCAGGTTCCACCCAGAATAAAAATGGACGGAAGCATAAATCAGTGTCAGCAGAAATGACGAGCAGCTAGTATTGTTTTCGGTTCCCTTGTGTGTCATCATGTCTGACCAATACTGTACTAAATAGCTGCTATTTATTTAAAACTTACTATGAGTTAGGACCTTTACTTATATAATCATTCTTCATTATCATTAATCTTCATACCAAGTATTATCCCCACATTACAAATGAAGAAAGAGAGACACAAGGAAAAGACTAAGGAATTCGCTCAAGCATGAAGATCTAGAAACCAACGTAACTGGGATTCAGGATCCAGAGGAAATGAAATAATGCTGTACCTCTTTCCTTAAGATTGAAATGCCCCTGAAATTTTCCTGCACAGGTAAGCAGAGGCCCAAACACGAAAGACCTGTGAGTCCTGGGGCTATTTAGCTCCCTGGAAGGCATTCCAGAGGACTCTCAGAAGATCGCTCCAAATATAGATCAGAGGAGGCCTTATCTGGAAGACACTGACTTGGGAATTGCGAGCATAAAAACAATCATTGAAGTTTGGTGGGTGTGGAGGGAGTCACTGAGATCTTCCAAAGGAGTCCTGAGAAATAAAACACTTAAAAAGATGATCAGAATTGCCAGTGGAAGTGGAGTACCACCTAGAAATGAGAGGAAAAAAATGGGAAGGTGTACTGCTTCAGAAACCAAGAGGAAAGAGCATTTCAGGGACAAGGGAGTCAATGATTATAAACTGTCGAAGGAATGACCAACAGTTCTCACTGCAAAAAGACTGAAGGAAACCATCAGATCTAAAAACCACAAAGACTTCAGTAGCCTTGGGTGGTGTGGTGGTTTAGGGTAGCAGGTAGATACAAAAATTCTCAATGAAATAAATACTAGCAAACTGAATCCAATAGCATATTAAAAGCATTATACATCTTAACCAATGGGATTTATCTCAGGAATGGAAGAGTATTTCAACAGTAGAAAAATCAATCTATTCAATACCTGCCATTAATAGAACATGGAGGAAAAACCATATAACCATAGCTGACACTGAAAAGGAACTTGACAAAATCCAATACTCTTTCATGATTTAAAAAAAAAAAACAAAAACACACTCAAAAAATGAAGAAGTAAAACTTCCAACATGATTAAGTATATTAAGTACATTTATGAAAAGCTCACAGCTAAGATCATACTCAGTAGTGAAACCCTAAAAGCTTTCCCCTGAAGATAGTTTTCACTGTAGCCACTCAACATTATACTGGAAATTGTAACCTGGTCAGTTGAGACAAGAAAAAGAAAGAAAAGACATCCATACTGGAAAGGAAAAAGTAAAACTATCTCTATTCAAAGATAACACGATTATCTTCAGATAGATTCTTTAGGATTATATATTTATATCATACACGCACACACACAAACCACCAGAGTTCATAAGAAAATTCAGCAGTTTCAGGGTACAAGTTGTGGTTCAGTCGCTCAGTAGTGTTTGACTCTTTTTTTGCCCCATGGACTACAGCACACCAGGCTTCCCTGTCCTCTATCCCCTGGAGTTTTCTGAATGTTGAGTTTTCTGATTGTTTTCTGAAATGAACCAGAATCGTTTTTTGAATGCTGAGTTTCAAGCCAGCTTTTTCACTCTCCTCTTTCACCTTCATCAAGAGGCTCTTTAGTTCCTCTTCACTTTCTGCCATAAGGGTGGTATCATCTGCATATCTGAGGTTATTGTTATTTCTCCTGGCAGTCTGGATTCCAACTTGAGCTTCATCCAGCCCAGCATTTTGCATGATGTACTCGGCATATAAATTAAATAAGTAGGGTGACAATATACAGCCTTGTAGTACTCCTTTCCCAATTCTGAAACAAATCCATTGTTCCATGTCCGGTTCGAACTACTGCTTCTTGACCTGTATACAGGTTTCTCAGGAGACAGGTATTCTCATCTTTTTCAGAATTTTCCACATTTTGTTGTGATCCACATAGTCAAAGGCTTTAGCATAGTCAATGAAGCAGAAGTAGATATTTTGGAATTCCCTTACTTTTTCCATGATCCAACAGATCTTGACAATTTGATCTCTGGTTCCTCTGCCTTTTCTAAATCCAGCTTGAACCTCTGGAAATTCTTGGTTTGCATACTACTAATGCCAAGCTTGAAGGATTTTGAGCATAATCTTGCTAGTATGTAAAATGAGTGCAACTGTACAGTAATTTCAACATTCTTTGGCATTGCCTTTCTTTGGGATTGGAATGAAAACTGACCTTTTCCAGTCCTGTGGCCACTGCTGAGTTTTCCAAACTTGCTGGCACTTGAGTGCCGCACTTTCACAGCATCATCTTTTAGGATTTGAAAAAGCTCAACTGGAATTCTGTCACCTCCACTAGCTTTATTCATAATAATGCTTCCTAAGGCCCACTTGACTTCACACTCCAGGATGTCTGGCTCTGGGTGTGTGATCACACCATTGTGGTTGTCCAGGTCATTAGAATCTTTTTTTTTGTACAGTTCTTCTGTGTATTCTTGCCACCTCTTCTTAATATTCTCTGCTTCTGTTAGGTCCATTCTGTTTCTGTCCTTTTTTGTGCCCATCTTTGCAAGAAATGTTCCCTTGGTATCTCTAATTTTCTTGAAGAGGTCTCTAGTCTTTCCCATTCTACTCTTTTCCTCTATTTCTTTGCTTTGTTCACTTAAGAAGGCTTTCTTATCTCTCCTTGGATCAACATATAAAAATCTGTTATTTTTATAAACTAGGAATAAAACTTCTGAAAAGAAATTACAAAAACAATTCCATTTACAATCGTATTCAAAGAAGTAAAATATTAAGGTAGTTTTAACCAAGGCAATGGGACTTGTGGGATAAATATTGCTGAAAGACATTAAATGGAAAAATATCTCTTCATCATGGATAGGAAGACTTTCTTTTGTTAAAATATCAATACTATACAAAGCAGTCTACAGATTGAACATAATCCCTATCAAAAACCCATAACTTTTTTGGCAGAAATGGAAAAGCTGATTCTTCACTTTATATGGAATTTCAAGAGGCCTAGAATAGCCAAAACAATCTTGAGAAAGAACAGAATCAAACGACTTACACTTCAGATTTAAAAACTTATGGAAAGCTACAGTAATCAAAACAGTACGATACTGATATAACGATTGACGTGTAGATCAATGAAATAGAGAGCTCAGAAATAAGCTCACATATCTATTGCCAAGTGATTTTTTTTAGGGTAACACATGTTTTAATTTTTATCAAATGGAAATCAACGTGATAGTACAATGAAACCTCTGAAAACCACAGCTTTGGACCACATCAGTCAGTCCATCAATCAGGTGGGTTTTTTTGTGTGTGTGGTATAGTTGATTTACAGTATTATATAAGTTTTAGGTGTACAAAATAGTGATTCGCAGTTTTTAAAGGTTAGACTCCATTTATAGTTACTATAAAACATTGACTATATTCCCTGTGCTGTATAATAAATCCTTGTAGCTTATTTGTTTTATACATAATAGTTGAACCACTTAATTTGACCCCCTAGCATGCCCCTCCCGCTCCCTTTCCCCTGTGGTAACCACTCGTTTGTTCTCTGTGAGTCTGGTTCTTTTTTGTTGTATCCACTAGCTTATTTTATTTTTTAGATTCCACATATAAGTTTTATCATACAGTACTTGTCTTTCTCTGACTTATTTCACTAAGCATAATCCCCTTCATCCACGTGATGCTGCAAATGACAAAATTTCATTTTTTTTTAAGATGGAGTAGTATTCCAGTGTGTGTGTGAATATCATATTTTCTTTAGCCATTCATCTGCCGATGGACACAGGCTGCTTGCATATCTTGGCTATTGTAAATAATGCTGCTATGAACATTGGGGTGCATGCATCTTTTTGAATTAGCACTTTTGTTTTATTTGAATATATACCCTGGAGTAGAGCTGCTGGATCATATGGTAGTTCTACTTTAGTTTATTGAGAAACTGCCATGCTGTTTTCCAGGCTGCGTGCACCAATCTATGTTCCCACCAACAGTGCACAAGGGTTACAGTTTCTCCACATCCTTGCCAACATTTGTTATTTGTGGTCTTTTTGATGCTAGCCACTCTGACAGATGTGAGGTGATATCTCACTGTGGTTTTGATTTGTATTTCTCTGATGATTAATGATGTTGAGCATCTTTTCCTGTGCCTGTTGGCTATTTATATATCTTCTTTGGAAAGATGTCTATTCAGATGTTCTGCCCATTTTCTAATTGAGTGGTTTGTTTTGACAGAGCAAGTTAGCACTGTTTATATATGTGGGATATTAATCTCTATTGATCATATCATTTGCAAATATATTCTCCCATTCAGTAGATTGTCTTTTTGTTTTGCTGATAATTTCCTTTGCTGTACTTTTTAGTTCAATTAGGTCTCATTTGTTTATTTTTGCTTTTGTTTCCTTTGACTTAGGAGACAGATCCAAAAAAAAAAAAAAATACAACTTATCTCAAAGAATGTTTTTCCTAAGTTTTCTTCAGGACTTTTATGATTTCTGGTCCTACATTTAGGTCTTTAATCCACATTGAGTATATGGTGTTAGAAAATGTTCTAATTTCATTCTTTTACTTGGACCCAGTACCACTTATTGGAGAGATTGTCTTTTCTCCATTATATATTCTTGCCTTCTTTGTTGTAGATTAATTGACCATAAGTGTGTGGGTATGGCCAACTAACTTCTAACAAAGATGCCAAGTGCATTCAATAAGGAAAGAACAGTTTTTTTAACAATTGATGTTAGGATGACTAGATTTCTACATGTCAAACAATAACAACCCCCCCAAAAAACCAAAGCCAAGTTGGACTCCTTATATGAATTAATCAAAATAAATCAATGACCTAAAAATAAGAGCTAAAACCCTAGAACTCTTAGAAGAAAACATAGAAGTAAATCTACATGACCTTGGATTTAACAGTCGATTTTTGTATACAACACCAAACTGTTGTGCCACAACTGATATTATCAAGAAAGTTTAAAAACCTGTGGAATGGAAGAAATATGCTAATCAAGTATCTGATAAGGGTCTAGTATTCAGAATATAAAATAACACTTAAAGTGAAACAATAAAAAGACAACCTTCAAAATGGGCAAATGAATAAACATTTCTCCAAAGAAGACACACAAATGGCCTAGAAACACATGGAAAATGATCAACATAATAAGTCATTGTTGTTGTTGTTGTTCAGTCTCTAAGTCGTGTCCAACACTTTTTGGCTCCTTGGTCCACAGCATGCCAGGCTTCCCTGTCTTTCACTATCTCCTGGAGTTTGCTCAAACTCATGTCCACTGAGTCGGTGATGCCATCCGACCATCTCATCCTCTCTCGCCCCTTCTCCTCCTGCCCTCAATCTTTTCCAGTGTCAAGGTCTTTTCCAATGAGTTGGCTCTTCCCATCAGGTAGCCAAAGTACTGGAGCTTCAGCATCAGTCTTTCCAGTGAATATTCAGGGTTGATTTTCTTTCAAATTGACTGGTTTGATCTCCATACTGTCCAAGAGCGTGTGCATGTCAAAAGTTTTCTCCAGCACCACAGTTGGAAAGCATCAATTCTTTGGCACTCAGCCTTCTTTATGGTCCAACTCTCACATCCGTACATGACTACTGGAAAAACCATGGCTTTAACTATACAGACCATGGTCAGCAAAGTGATATCTCTGCTTTTTAATACCCTGTCTAGGTTTGTCATAGCTTTTCTTCCAAGGAGCAGGTGTCTTTTAATTTCTTGGCTGCAGTCACTGTCCACAGTGATTCTGGAGCCCCCCAAAATAATATCTGTCACTGTTTCCACTTTTTCCCCATCTATTTGCCATGAAGTGATGGGATGATGTCATGATCTTAGCTTTTTGAGGGAAATCCAAATCAAAACCATAAGGAATTACACCCCTTGGGATGGTTATACTGAGAGTAGTGACCTGTAACAAGTGTTTGCAAGAATGTGGAAGAATTGGAATCTTTATGTATTGCTAGTGAGAATATAAAATGGTGTAGCCACTTTGGAAAACAGTCTTGCAGTTCCTTTAGAAGCTAAATGTACAGTTTCCATATAAACCAGTATTCTACTCTTAAGTTTGCTGCTGCTACTGCTGCTAAGTCACTTCAGTCGTGTCCGACTCTGTGCGACCCCATAGATGGCAGCCCACCAGGCTCCCCTGTCCCTGGGATTCTCCAGGCAAGAACACTGGAGTGGGTTGCCATTTCCTCCTCTAATGCATGAAAGTGAAAAGTGAAAGTGAAGTCGCTCAGTCGTGTCCGACTCTTAGCGACCCCATGGACTGTAGCCCACCAGGCTCCTCCGTCCATGGGATTCTCTAGGCAAGAGTACTGGAGTGAGGTGCCATTGCCTTCTCTGACTCTTAAGTTTATACCTCCCCAAATTATAAACATATGTACATGCACAGACACAAACCAAAAATTCCTGTACATAAATGTTTATAGAAGCATTATTCATAATAGCCACAAAGTGGAAAAACCCAAATGTCCATCAACTGATTAATGAAAAAAGAAAATATGATATCATCCATGCAATGGAATATTTGTCCATAAAAAGGAGTGAAGTACTAAAACATTGGTCTTAGTAATATTTTTTTGGATACGTCTACTCAGACAAGGGAAATAAAAGTAAAAACAAACAAATGGGACTACATCATGCTAAAGAACTTTTGCACAGCAAACTATGAAAAACTGAAAAGGCCACCTATTGAATGGAAGAAGATATTTGTAAACAATATATCTGATAAGGAGTTAGTATCCAAAACATATAAACAACTCATATAACTCAATAGCAAAAAAAAAAAAAAAAAGACATGGGATATGAATAAACATTTTTCCCAAGAAAACATATAGATGGCCAATAGGTACATGAAAAGATGCTCAATACTACTGATCATCAGAGATTGAAACAACAATGATCTATCAGCTCACACCTGTCAGAATGGCTGTTATCAAAAGACAACAATTAAGTGTTAGCAAAGATGTGGAGAAAGTATAATCCTTGTGCACTCTTGGTAGAAATGTGAATTGGTATAGCAAGTATGGAGAACAGTATGGAAATTCCTCAAAAAATTAAAAATAGAACTATCATATTATCTAACAATTCTACTCCTGGGTATTTGTCTGAAGAAAACAAAAGCACTAATTAGAAAAGATAAACACATCTCTCAGCATTATTTACAACAGCCAAGATATGGAAACAAACTAAGTGCCCAGTAATAGATAAACGGATAAAGAAGATGTGATTTATTTATATATAAACACACACTCCAGTATTCTTGCCAGGAGAATCCCATGGGCAGAGGAGCCTGACAGGCTATGGTCCATAGGGTCACAAAGAATCGGACACAACTGAAGCTACTTGGCACACACTTAGCGTGTGTGTGTGTGTATTTATAATGAAATATTATATTACTTGGTCATAAAAAATGAAATCTTGCCATTTGTGACAACATAGATAAATGTACAGGGTATTATGCTAGGTGAAATGAGTCAGAGAAAAACAAATAATGTCTGATTTCACTTACATGTGGAATATAAAAACAAAGCAAACGAACAAACATAACAAAACAGTCACAGATACAGATGGTTGCTGGAGGCAAAAGGGCTGAAGGGAGGAGATTTTCTGAGGAAGATTAAGAGATGCAGACTCCAGTTGCAAAAATAAATGAGTCACAGTTGTGAAATGTATAGTATGGGGAATATAGTCAACAATTATGTAATACCTTTACATGGTGACAGATCATCAGATCAGATCAGATCAGATCAGTCGCTCAGTCGTGTCCGACTCTTTGCGACCCCATGAACCGCAGCACACCAGGCCTCCCTGTCCATCACCAATTCCCAGAGGTCACTCAGACTCACATCCATCAAGTCAGTGATGCCATCCAGCCATCTCATCCTCTGTCGTCCCCTTCTCCTCCTGCCCCCAATCCCTCCCAGCATCAGAGTCTTCTCCAATGAGTCAACTCTTCGCATGAGGTGGCCAAAATACTGGAGTTTCAGCTTTAGCATCATTCCTTCCAAAGAAATCCCAGGGCTGATCTCCTTCAGAATGGACTGGTTGGATCTCCTTGCAGTCCAAGGGACTCTCAAGAGTCTTCTCCAACACCACAGTTCAAAAGCATCAATTCTTTGGCACTCAGCCTTCTTCACAGTCCAGCTCTCACATCCATACATGACCACAGGAAAGACCATAGCCTTGACTAGGTGAACCTTTGTTGGCACAGTAATGTCTCTGCTTTTGAATATGCTATCTAGGTTGGTCATAACTTTCCTTCTAAGGAGTAAGTGTCTTTTAATTTCATGGCTGCAGTCACCATCTGCAGTGATTTTGGAGCCCAGAAAAATAAAGTCTGACATTGTTTTCACTGTTTCTCCATCTATTTCCCATGTAGAGATGGGACCAGATGCCATGATCTTCGTTTTCTGAATGTTGAGTTTTAAGCCATCATAGCTAGACTTATTGTGGGGATCATTTTGAAATGTATACAGCTATGAACTTACAAAGAGTCGGACACGACTGAGCAACTGAACTGAACTGACTGATGAACTCACTAAGTTGTATAACATGTTGTCTGTCAATTATACTTCAAAGCCAAACAAACAAATGCACATTAAATAGAAAAAAGATCAGATCTGTGGTTACCAGAGGTGGGGAACGAGGGGAGGGGGAACTGGATGAAGGCAGTCAGACGTCCAGTTATGAGATAAATACTAGGGATGTAATGTGCAACATGATAAACATAATTAACAGTTTTATATGAAAGCTGTTAAGAGAACAGTAGTTCTAAGAGTTCTCATCAGAAGGAATAAGATTTTCTATTTAAAAAATTTCATTACCATATGAGATGATGGATGCTTTCTAAGCTTATTGTGCTAATCATTTCATGGTTTGTGTGTCAAATCATTATGCTGTACACCTTAAACTTGATACAGTGCTGATGTCAATTATATCTCAATAAAACTGAAAGGGGAAAAACAAAGGATGAAATACTGATACATGCTGCAACATGGATGAACCCTCAAGACATCATGCTGTCGTGAGAGAAGCCAGACACAAAAGGCCACATATTACATGATTCCATTACATGAGATGTTCAGGACAGACAAATCCATAGAGACAGAAAGTTGATTAGTAGCTGCCAGGGGAAAGGGAGACAGGACTTATTGCTAATGGGTATGGGATTTCTTTTTGTGATGATAAAATGTTTTAAAATTAGACAATCAGGATGGTTGTACAACCTTGTGAGTACATTAAAATCCAGTGAATTTGTAAAGGATGAATTTTATGATACAAGAATTACATCTCAATTTTTTTTTAACATTGAGATATAAATTTTATCTTACCCTTGACAACAAAGAATACTTTTTTTTTCTATCCTGGTTAATTGGATGGGAGAGGAAAAAAGAATCTAATTTTTATCTTTTTATTAGCAATACAAAATGTATTGATCATTTAATTTCTTCAATAGTGATTTATCTACTTATATGCTTTGTGGACAGAGGAGCCTGGCGGGCTACAGTCCATGGGGTCACAAACAGTTGGACATGACTGAGGGACTGAGCATGCACACACACACACACACACACACACACACACAAACACACACACACATGCTTTGTTCATTTTGGTTCTAGGATCTTTAACTTGGTCTTATTGCTTTGTAAAAGTTCTTCATATTTAATGTCATTAACCCCTTGTGCTTCTCTTATTTTTTCATTTGCTTTTTAATGTTTTTATGGTATCTATCTTATATAACTTTAAATTTTTACGTAATCAAAATCATTCTTTTTCTTTATGATTTTGTGCCTTTTAACTCTTTGAAATCCCTACCTTGACACCCTCCTGATTCCAACAATTCTAGGACAAGAAAAATATTTATATTTTATTCTTCTGTTTGTTAATGACTTTAATTTTCTTATATTTCGTTTTTAAGCAGGGAACAAGCAACAGCACCACCAGGGAGTCTAGATGCTACTTTGCTCTGACGGCCACTTCTAAATGCTCTCTCCTAGGGACTTGTGCGCGTGCTCAGTCCTGTCTGATTCTGCGGCCCCATGTATTGTAGCTCTCCAGGCTCCTCTGTCCATGGGATTCTCCAGGCAAAAATGCTGGAGTGGGTCACCATTTTCTTCTCCAAGGGATCTTCCCACCTCAGGGACCAAACATGCGTCTCCTGCATTGGCAGGCAGATTCTTTACCACTGGGACACTCCCTCTACTAGAGAAAGAAAATGAAAATAGGAAAGTTTCCCAAGCACCTTTGGGTGTCCTTAGAAGGACAGGCGAAGAAAGCCTATCAATTGTCTTATCTCAGTACCTGACACAGAGTAGGTGCTCAGTAGCTGTCAGCTGTTAAATTAAACCCATTGGTTACGTTGTACCTCAGTCTGGATGAATCGGGCCTGGCCAACCCAGGTGGAGCCCACAGGGGAGCAGCATTATCACCTGAGGTTCGAAGACACTAATTGCTGCATATTTTCCCATGATGTTTAGTGCTCCTTGCATCATACCCCATAATGACTGAGGGTTCTTTCTTGGAATGTGGTGGGAGGGGAACCACCAGCAAAGATTCCAACTTGATAACCTCTCTCTGGGCTTTCACATTATTTTCCTAAAAGTAATTTGGATTTCTCCTGTCTTGTCCAAGCCTCCAGGACCTCTCTGTCCGTGTTATCTAACAATGGAACTTGGTAAAAATGAATATACAATAATTCCATTGTTCTTATTTCATCTTCAAAGCAATGCTACTGGGCTTCCAGCCATTTAGTCTACTTAATCTTTTTTTTTTTTTTAATATATCTTGGGATTTTTTATGAATATGGAAAAGCCCAAAAATATAGGACTTGATAGGAAAACATACATTAAAATTTTATACACAGTTAAATCTTAACAGTAAAAAAAATTCATACAGACTCATGCATAAGGAGAATGGGGGTGGTGGGGAAGGAATCCAGCAAAAAACTGTAGTCGTTTCTTTGAGCTGTGAATTAAGGTTAATCTGCCTAATCTTGATTTGCTTTCCTGAGAAAGGGGAATTTAAAATTTTCTATCCTTCCTATAAGACATTTTTGTTCTCTGAATCTTGTGTATTTGTATGCATTCCCTAATTTACAAATGATTATGGAGGGCCATGAATGCCAGGATCAGAAACGGTCCTCTTAAAGCTCTGATTGCTTGGAGATCTAAACGGGAATACTGCTGCTCTATGGGACTTGCCTTAGGGATAACCACCTAACTCAGACAGAAACATATCAATCTGATAAGCGATATTACACTACAACAATCCCGACTCAGATTTTTAATCATGGAACCATGTGTGTTACGGGCTTCCCCTGTACCTCAGTTGGTAAAGAATCTGCCTGCAATACAGGAGACCCAGTTTCGATTCCTGGGCTGCTTCCCAGAAGGAAATGGCAACCCACTCCAGTGTTCTTGCCTGGAGAATCCCAGGGACGGGGATCTTCCATCCCCTGGAGAAGGGAACGGCTACCCACTCCAGTACTCTTGCCTGGAGAATCCCATGGACAGAGGAGCCTGGCTGGCTACTGTCCATGGAGTAGCGACAGTCGGACATGACTCAGCAACTAAACCACCACCATGTGTATTACAAATGTTTTGATTAGCCCTCTCTTGTTTATCTCTAATTGTGAAGAAGGCCTTTTAGTATTTTGAGATGCAATTGACACAAAACATTGTATAAGTTTAAGTTGTACAGTGTGGTGATTTGATACACATCTGCTGCTGCCGCCGCTGCTGCTGCTAAGTCGCTTCAGTCATGTCCGACTCTGTGCAACCCCATAGACGGCAGCCCACCAGGCTTCCCCGTCCCTGGGATTCTCCAGGCAAGAACACTGGAGTGGGTTGCCATTTCCTTCTCCAATGCATGAAAGTGCAAAGTGAAAGTGAAGTCGCTCAGTTGTGTCCGACTCTTAGCGACCCCATGGACTGCAGCCTACCAGGCTCCTCCATCCATGGATTTCCAGGCAAGAGTACTAGAGTGGGGTACCATTGCCTTCTCCATGATACACATATATATATTGCAAAATGATTACCACAATAGGGTTACTTAACACATCCTTCACCTTGCAAAACTACTATATTTTTTGTAATAAGAATATTTAAGATCTACTTTCTTAGCAACTTTCAAGTATACAATACGGTATTGTTAACTATAGACATCATGCTGTATACTGAATCCCCAGAACTTACTCATCTTATAACTGGAAGTTTATACCCTTTGACTAACTTCTCCCAACACCTCCAACCCTCAGCACCTGGCATCCACCATTCTAGTCTCTATATTATTATGGATTTGGCTTTTTTAAGATTCCACACATAAGTGAGATCATACAATATTTATCTTTCTCTGACTTGCTTCACTTACATCAGATCAGATCAGATCAGTCGCTCAGTCGTGTCCGACTCTTTGCGACCCCATGAACTGCAGCACACCAGGCCTCCCTATCCATCACCAGCTCTCGGAGGTCACTCAGACTCGCATTCATCGAGTCAGTGATGCCATCCAGCCATCTCATCCTCTGTCGTCCCCTTCTCCTCCTGCCCTCAATCCCTCCCAGCATCAGAGTCTTCTCCAATGAGTCAACTCTTCGCATGAGGTGGCCAAAATACTGGAGTTTCAGCTTTAGCATCATTCCTTCCAAAGAAATCCCAGGGCTGATCTCCTTCAGAATGGACCGGTTGGATCTCCTTGCAGTCCAAGGGACTCTCAAGAGTCTTCTCCAACACCACAGTTCAAAAGCATCAATTCTTCGGCGCTAAGCCTTCTTCACAGTCCAGCTCTCACATCCATACATGACCACAGGAAAAACCATAGCCTTGACTAGGCGAACCTTTGTTGGCAAAGTGATGTCTCTGCTTTTGAATATGCTATCTAGGTTGGTCATAACTTTCCTTCCAAGGAGTAAGCGTCTTTTAATTTCATGGCTGCAGTCACCATCTGCAGTGATTTTGGAGCCCAGAAAAATAAAGTCTGACATAGTATCCTCAAGTTCCATCCACGTTGTTAAAAATGGCAAGATTTTCCTTTATATTATGGCAGGATAATATTCCTTTTGAGTGTGTGTGTGTGTGTATCTGTGTCTGTTTATATCACACTTTCTGTACTTATTCATCTGTTGGTAGACACAAAGATTGTTTCCATGTCTTGGCTATTGGGAATAATACTGCAATGAAAAATGGATATCTCTTCAAGACAGTGATTTCATTTCTTTTGGACATATATCCAGAAGTGAGATGGCTGAATCATATTTAAAATTTTTAGTTAAAATGTAATTTTTAACTTTTTAGTTAAAATGTAATTTTTAATTTTTTTACTTAAAAATTTGAAAATAGTTCTATTTTTAATATTTTGAGGAACCACCATACTCTTTTCCATAGTGGTTATATTCCCTCCAACGGTGGACACGAGTTCCCTTTTCTCCATATCCTTGCCAACACTTGTGATCTCTTGTCTTCTTGATGATGGCCATTCACACAGGAGTGAGGTTTTCGTTGTGGTTTGGCTTTCCATTTCCCTGATGATTAATGATATTGAGCACCTTTTCATGTACTTGTTGGCCAAATGAAGGTCTTCTTTGGGAAAATGTCTATTCAGTTCCTCTGCCCATTTTTTAAATCAAAATCAATATTAGTCCTTAACTCACTTGTTTCTCAACATTTGCTCAAACTCTGATGAGAGTTCTTGGTACAGCATCAGCACAAGTGTGGATTTCACAGGATAGCCCGGTGATGTTCAGCCTGGGTTTTATGGAACCTGTTCTTTCTTGTTGTTGTTCATTTGCTAAGTCATGTCTGACTCTTTGCAACCCCGTGAACTGCAGCAGGCCAGGCTTCCCTGTACTTCACTGTCTCCCAGAGTTTGCTCAAACTCACGTCCATTGAGTTGGTGATGCCATCCAATCATCTCATCTTCTTTCTCCCCCTTCTTCATCAGCCCTCAATCTTTACCAGCATCAGGGTCTTTTTCTAATGAGTTGGCTCCTCACATCAGGTAGCCAAAGTATTGCAGCTTCAGCTTCACCATCAGTCCTTCCAATGAACATACAGGACTGATTTCCTTTAGGACTGACTGGTTTGATCTCCATGCTGTCCAAGGAATGCTCAAGAGTCTTCTCCAGCACCACAATTTGAAAGCATCAATTCTTTGGCATTCAGCCTTCTTATGGTCCAATTCTCACATCCGTACATGACTACTGGAAAAACTATACCTTTGACTATATAGACCTTGGTCAGAAAATTAATATCTCTGGTTTTTAATATGGTCTCTGGGTTTGTGACAAGGTTTTCTTCCAAGGGGCAAGCATCTTTTAATTTCATGGCTACAGTTACCCTTTGCAGTGATTTTGGAGCCAAAAAAACCCAAAATCTGTCACTGTTTCTACTTTTTCCCCATCTATTTGCCAAGTGATAGGAATGGATGCCATGATCTTTGTTTTCTGAATGTTGAGTTTTAAGCCAGCTTTTTCACTTTCTTCTTTCACCTTCATCAAGAGGCTTTTTAGTTCCTCTAAGCTTTCTGCCATTAGAGTGGTATCACTTGAATATCTGAGGTTGTTGATATTTCTCCTGGCAATCTTGATTCTAGCTTTGAGTCATCCAGCCTGGCATTTTGCTGTTGTACTCTGCATATAAGTTAAATAAGCAGGATGACAATATATAGCCTTGATGTACTCCTTTTCCAATTTTGAACCAGTCCATTGTTCCATGTCGGCTACCAACTGTTGCTTCTTGTTCCGCATACAGGTTTCTCAGGAGACAGGTAAAGTGGTCTGGTATTCCCATCTCTTTCAGAATTTTTCAGTTTGCTGTGATCCACACAGTCAAAGGCTTTCACATAGTCAATGAAGCAGATGTTTTTCTGGAATTCCCTTGCTTTTTCTATAGTCCAGTAGATGTTGGCAATTTGATCTCTAGTTCCTCTGCCTTTTCTAAATCCAGCTTGAACATCTGCACGTTCTTAGTCCATGTACTGCTGAAGCCTAGCTGGAAGGATTTTAAGCATAATCCTAGAATGTGAAATGAGTGCAATTATATGGTAATTTGAATATTCTTTGGCATTGCCTTTATTTGGGATTGGAATGAAAACTGACCTTTTCTGGTCCTAGGACATTGCTGAGTTTTCCAAATTTGCTGGCATATTGAGTGCAGCACTTTCACAGAATCATCTTTTAGGATTTGAAATAGCTCAGCTGGAATTCCATCACTTCCACTAGCTTTGTTCGTAGTAATGCTTCCTAAGGCCCACTTGACTTTACACTCCAGGATGTCTGGGTCTAGATGGGTGACCACACCATCATAGTTATCTGGGTCATTAAGACCTTTTTTGTCTAGTTCTGTGTATTCTTGCCACCTCTTCTTAATCTCGTCTGCTTCTGTTAGGGCCTTGCTATTTCTGTCCTTTATTGTGCCCATCTTTACATGAAATGTTCCCTTAGTATCTCCAATCCTCTTGAAGAGATCTTTAGTCTTTCCTATTCTATTGTTTTCCTCTATTTCTTTGCATTGTTCACTTAAGAAGGCTTTCTTATCTCTCCTTGCTATTCTCTGGAACTCTGCATTCAGTTGGGTATATCTTTCCCCTTCTCCTTTGCCTTTCACTTCTCTTCTTTTCTCAATTACTTGGAAGGCCTCCTCAGACAACCACTTAGCCTTCCTGCATTTCTTTTTCTTGGTCACTACCTCCTGTACAATGTTACAAACCTCCATCCATAGTTCTTCAAGCACTAATCCCTTGAATCTATCCATCACTTCCACCACATAATCAAAAGGGATTTGATTTAGGGCATACCTGACGTGGCGCTGGGAACCGGCGGGGCGGGCGGGGGTGGGGGGGCTGGGCACGGGCCTGGCGGTGGTTAACCCGAACCTGCTGCTGTCGCCGCGGCCGGGCGGCGAGCGCGGCCGGCGCCGGCTCTCGGGCCTCATGGACGCGCGACGCGCCTCCGTGCTCCCCGCCGGAGAGGTAAGGCTGGCCTCTCTGCCACCGGAGGTCTGAGCTCTGCCATGGGGGTAGGGATGTCTTTACTGCTGCAGTTTTCGCTGACATCCGGGGGCTACCCGAGTGTGGGCCGAAGCAGGCGCTCCAGCCGCAGAAGTATCCCCAGGAACAGCCCCAGGAGGAGCTGGGCCAAGCCTCATCTCCAGCTCCACAGCCTCCAGGACAGGGAGTTCGTATCTCTTGACCAGCCTCACTGAGTTGCTGCGAAGCTCAGATGTGACAAGAGCAAATAGAAACAAGGAGAGGGAAGCACTTGGGAAAGCATATAAAGCGCTGAAGGGGGAGGTGACTGCGTGTTTTGGTGAGTCCCAAGGCAGCAATCGGACTTCCCTGGTGGCTCAGACGGTAAAGCGTCTGTCTGCAATGTGAGAGACTTGGGTTCGATCCCTGGGTTGGGAAGATTCCCTGGAGAAGGAAATGGCAACCCACTCCAGTACTTCTTGCCTTGAAAATCCCATGGACGGAGGAGCTTGGTGCAGGCTACTATCCATGGGGTCGCAAAGAGTCGGGCACGACTGAGCGACTTCACTTCACTTCACTTGAATGGTCCAGTGGTTTTCCCTACTTTCTTTAAGTCTGAATTTGGCAATGAGTTCATGATCTGAGCCACAGTCAGTTCCAGGTCTTGTTTTTGCTCACTGTATAGAGCTTTCCCATCTTCAGGTACAAAGAATATAATCAATCTGATTTCAGTATTGACCATTTGGTGATATCCATGTGTAGAGTTGTCTCTTTTGTGGCTGGAAGAGGGTGTCTGCTATGACCAGTGCATTGTGTTGGCAAAATTCTGTTAGCCTTTGCCCTGCTTCATTTTGTACTCCAAGGCTAAGCTTGCCTGTTACTCCAGGTATCACCTGACTTTCTACTTTTGCATTCCAGTCCCCTGTGATGAAAAGGACATCTTTTTTTTTGGGTGTTCTGGATGGTCTTGTAGGTCTTCATATAACCAGTCAACTTCAGCTTCTTTGGCATCACTGATTGGGGCATAGATTTGGATTACTGTAATGTTGAATGGTTTGCCTTAGAGATGAACAAAGATCATTCTGTCATTTCTGAGACTGCATCCAAGTACTTACTGTATTTCAGACTCTTGAGTTGACTATGAGGGCTACTCCATTTCTTCTAAGGGATTCTTGCCCATGGTAGTGGATATAATGGTCATCTGAATTAAATTTGCCCATTCCCATCCATTTTAGTTCACTGATACCTAAAATGTCAATGTTCACTCTTGCTATCTCCTGCTTGGTGACATCCAATTTACCTTGATTCGTGGATCTCACATTCCAGGTTCCTACACAACATTCTTTACAGTACTGGACTTTACTTTCACCACCAGACACATCCACAACTGAGTGATATTTCTGCTTGAGCCCAGCCTCTCTATTCTTTCTGGAGCATTTCTCCACTTCTCCCCAGGAGTGTATTGGATACCTACCTACCTGGAGGGCTCATCTTCCAATGTCATATCTTTTTGCCTTTTCATTGTGTTCACGGGGTTCTCGAGGCAAGAATACTGAAGTGGTTTGCCATTCCCTTCTCCAGTGAGCCACGTTTTGTCAGGCCCTAAGTAGCAGGGACATGCCCTTCAGCTGCTCCATGTGGCCAGGCGACATGCCAGGTGCCCCAGTTCTCCCACCATTGGTTCTCACAGAGCACAGAAACCTTCACCGGGCACTAGGCATCAGTCAGCACGCCGCCCAAAAGCACTGCTGGAGTCCCTGGGCCTTAGCTGGCATCTAACAACCACAAGTGAAGAGGAACTAAAAAGCCTCTTGATGAAAGTGAAAGTGGAGAGTGAAAAGGTTGGCTTAAAGCTCAACATTCAGAAAACGAAGGTCATGGCATCTGGTCCCATCACTACATGGGAAATAGATGGAGAAACAGTGGAAACAGTGTCAGACTTTCTTTTTCTGGGCTCCAAAATCACTGCAGATGGTGATTGCAGCCATGAAATTAAAAGACGCTTACTCCTTGGAAGGAAAGTTATGACCAACCTAGATAGCATATTCAAAAGCAGAGACATCACTTTGCCAACAAAGGTTCGCCTAGTCAAGGCTATGGTCTTTCCTGTGGTCATGTGTGGATGTGAGAGCTGGACTGTGAAGAAGGCTGAGCGCCGAAGAATTGATGCTTTTGAACTGTGGTGTTGGAGAAGACTCTTGAGAGTCCCTTGGACTGCAAGGAGATCCAACCAGTCCATTCTGAAGATCAGCCCTGGGTGTTCTTTGGAAGGAATGATGCTAAAGCTGAAACTCCAGTATTTTGGCCACCTCATGCGAAGAGTTGACTCATTGGAGAAGACTCTGATGTTGGGAGGGATTGAGGGCAGGAGGAGAAGGGGACGACAGAGGATGAGATGGCTGGATGGCATCACTGACTCGATGAATGTGAGTCTGGGTGACCTCCGAGAGCTGGTGATGGATAGGGAGACCTGGCGTGCTGCAGTTCATGGGGTCGCAAAGAGTCGGACATGACTGAGCGACTGATCTGATCTGAACAACCACCTTGAAGAGACAGACTTTGGAATCTCACAGATTTGAAGCCATATCCTATCCACGTGACTTACAATCTGTGCAAAGGTGGCAAACAACCTTTCTAAGCTTCCATTTCCTAATCTATGTGTGTGTGTTAGTCACTCAGTCACATCCGACTCTTTGTGACCTCATGGACTGTAGTCTGCCAGGCTCCTCTGTCCATGGGATTCTCCAGGCAAGAACACTGCCGTGGGTTGCCACTTCCTTCTCCAGGGGATCTTCCCGATCCAGGGATCAAGCCCGTGTCTTCTGCATTACAGGTGAATACTTTAAGTATGGATAATTAATCGCTTCCTTGAGGATTAAGTGAAATACTATATGTAAAGCACTTTCATAGTTCTTCATGGGTGCTAATTGTTTAAAAAAAGTAATGAGAGGTGTGATTCCTGTCAATATGGAGTAAATAAACCCCACCCTGTGTCTCACACTGAATACAACTAACCTTGGACAGAATTCATGGAGCAGTTATATGAGGACACTGAAAAGAAAACGGTAGTGGCCTGATGGGGGGATGGAACTAGAATTGGAAATACCCCCCAAACAGCAGTCAGTTTCTCCATTTTCTTTTCTTTGATATTTCCTATCCTGGATCAATGGCAGTTCAAAACCCAGAACAGTCTGCTGGATATGGAAAGAAATAGCTTTAGGAGATGTCCTCTATTATTTGTCTTAAAAAAAAAAAAAAAATAGCCCCTATGGGGAAATTCCCTATTTCCATTTGTTTTGTTTTTCCTTTCTCTCCAGTCCCAGTCCCCAAACAATGCATTAGCAATTGCAGAGGCAGCGGCAGTCAAGTAGATACTTAAAACCTTGGGGGAGAGGAACTCCTGCTGGTCAGAGAAACTGGTCCCTAGGATATCCCCATTCTTTTTTTTTTTTTTTTTCTCTTTCTCTCCTCTTGCTGCTCAGTCCTAGAGGCACATAGTCATGGGATGTGGACAGTAGAATTAAATTGTTGTTTTCTAGCCAGAGGAAGAGGAAGAAAAACCTCTGAGAGCCACAGAGTAGTAGGGAAGAATCACAGAGAGGAGGGAACTTAAAAAAAAACAATTTTATAATTGTATCTGAAATGAGCTTGCCTGCCAGGGGATCCATATGCATAAATCTAACCTCAAACATTCTACCAAATTTTTTGAGAAGTGATTTTACAGGGGAAACCATTGCCCAGACCCCAGGTGGTCATGGGGTGGTACACAAGTGGGACAGATTCACTTAGCACTGCAAAAGTTCTGAAACTAAATTGACAACAGAACCATAGTTCACAGAATTAGGTAGGAAAACTGTTACCCAAAACTAATCAGATTTTTTAAATTCCGCATCAGATTTGAACAAAACTGAAAATCACATATAATAATATTCCATTCAGTTCAGTTGCTCAGTTGTGTCTGACTCTTAGCGACCCCATGAATCGCGGCACGCCAGGCCTCCCTGTCCATCACCAGCTCTCGGAGGTCACTCAGACTCACGTCCATCGAGTCAGTAATGCCATCCAACCATCTCATCCTCTGTCGTCCTCTTCTCCTCCTGCCCCCAATCCCTCCCAGCATCAGAGTCTTTTCCAATGAGTCAACTCTTGGCATGAGGTGGCCACAGTACTGGAGCTTCAGCTTTAGCATCATTCCTTCCAAAGAAATCCCAGGGCTGATCTCCTTCAGAATGGACTGGTTGGATCTCCTTGCAGTCCAAGGGACTCTCAAGAGTCTTCTCCAACACCACACTTTAAAAGCATCAATTCTTCGGCGCTCAGCCTTCTCCACAGTCCAACTCTCACATCCATACATGACCACAGGAAAAACCATAGCCTTGACTAGACTGACCTTTGTTGGCAAAGTAATGTCTCTGCTTTTGAATATGCTATCTAGGTTGGTCATAACTTTCCTTCCAAGGAGTAAGCGTCTTTTAATTTCATGGCTGCAGTCACCATCTGCAGTGATCTTGGAGCCCAAAAAAATAAAGTCTGACACTGTTTCCACTGTTTTCCCATCTATTTCCCATGAAGTGGGGACCGGATGCCATGATCTTCATTTTCTGAATGTTGAGCTTTAAGCCAACTTTTTCACTCTCCACTTTCACTTTCATCAAGAGGCTTTTTAGTTCCTCTTCACTTTCTGCCATAAGGGTGGTGTCATCTGCATATCTGAAGTTATTGATATTTCTCCCGGCAATCTTGATTCCAGCTTGTGCTTCTTCCAGCCCAGCGTTTCTCATGATGTACTCTGCATAGAAGTTAAATAAGCAGGGTGACAATATACAGCCTTGATGTACTCCTTTTCCTATTTGGAACCAGTCTGTTGTTCCATGTCCAGTTATAACTGTTGCTTCCTGACCTGCATACACGTTTCTCAAGAGGCAGGTCAGGTGGTCTAATATTCCCATCTCTTGAAGAATTTTCCACAGTTTATTGTGATCCACACAGTCAAAGGCTTTGGCATAGTCAATAAAACAGAAATAGATGTTTTTTTGGAACTCTCTTGCTTTTTCAATGATCCAGTAGATGTTGGCAATTTGATCTCTGGTTCCTCTGCCTTTTCTAAAACCAGCTTGAACATCAGGAAGTTCACGGTTCACATATTGCTGAAGCCTGGCTTGGAGAATTTTGAGCATTACTTTACTAGCGTGTGAGATGAGTGCAATTGTGCAGTAGTTTGAGCATTCTTTGGCATTGCCTTTCTTTGGGATTGGAATGAAAACTGACCTTTTCCAGTCCTGTGGCCACTGCTGAGTTTTCCAAATGTGCTGGCATATTGAGTGCAGCACTTTCACAGCATCATCTTTCAGGATTTGAAATAGCTCCACTGGAATTCCATCACCTCCACTAGCTTTGTTCATAGTGATGCTTTCTAAGGCCCACTTGACTTCACATTCCAGGATTTCTGGCTCTAGGTCAGTGATCACACCATCGTGATTATCTGGGTCGTGAAGATCTTTTTTGTATAGTTCTTCTGTGTATTCTTGCCACCTCTTCTTAATATCTTCTGCTTCTGTTAGGTCCATACCATTTCTGTCCTTTATCGAGCCCATCTTTGCATGAAATATTCCCTTGGTATCTCTAATTTTCTTGAAGAGATCTCTAGTCTTTCCCATTCTGTCGTTTTTCTCTATTTCTTTGCATTGATGGCTGAGGAAGGCTTTCTTATCTCTTCTTGCTATTCCTTGGAACTCTGCATTCAGATGCTTATATCTTTCCTTTTCTCCTTTGCTTTTCACTTCTCTTCTTTTCACAGCTATTTGTAAGGCCTCCCCTGATAGCCATTTTGCTTTTTTGCATTTCTTTTCCATGGGGATGGTCTTGATCCCTGTCTCCTGTATATTAGCAATTCTGAATATTATAATATTAAGAATAATAATACTAAGTATAATTATAATATTAATAATAATTCTTTATATTATAATATTAAGAATTGCTAATATACAGCACAAAATTCCTTACAAGTGGGGAAGAAAGAAAATATCAACATTTAGCAAAGGAAAAGGCAATTAAGTAATACCAAACCCTGGGTAGGGCTTCCCTGGTGGCTCAGTGGTAAAGAATCCCCCTGCTAACGCAGGAGATGTGGATTCAATCCTTGGGTAGGGAAGATCCCCTGGAGAAGGAAATGGCAACCCACTCCAGTAATCTTGCCTGGGAAGTCCCATGGACAGAGGAGCCCATGGAGTTGCAAAAGAGTCAGACACGACTTAGTAACTAAACAACAACCACAACAAAATGCAAATTAGAACCACAATGAGAAATCACTATACATCTAACCAAATGGCTAAAAATATTTTTAAACATAAAATGCCAAATGCTGGCAAAAATGTGAAGCAGCTAGAACTCTCATATGCTGCTTAGTTCAGTTCAGTTCAGTCACTCATTCGTGTCCGACTCTTTGCAACCCCCTGGACTGCAGCACACCAGGCTTCCCTGTCCATCACCAACTCCCAGAGCTTACTCATACTCATGTCCATCAAGTCAGTGATGCCATTGAACCATCTCATCCTCTGTCATCCCCTTCTCCTCCCACCTTCAATCTTTCCCAGCATCAGGGGCTTTTCCAATAAGTTACTTCTTCAAATCAGGTGGCCAAAGTATTGGAGTTTCAGCATCAGTCCTTCCAATGAATATTCAGGACTGATTTCCTATAGGATGGACTGGTTGAATCTCCTTGCAGTCCAAGGGACTCTCAAGAGTCTTCTCCAACACCACAGTTCAAAAGCATCAAATCTTCGGCACTCAGCTTTCTTTATAGTCCAACTCTCACATCCATACATGACTACTGGGAAAACCATAGCTTTGACTAGACAGACCTTTGTTGGCAAAGTAATGCCTCTGCTTTTTAATATGCTGTCTAGGTTGGTCATAACTTTTCTTCCAAGGAGTAAGAAGCGTCTTTTAATTTCATGGCTGCAGTCACCATCTGCAGTGACTTTGGAGCCCAAAAATATAAAGTCTGTCACTCTTTCCATTGTTTCCCCATCTATTTGCCATGAAGTGGTGGGACCAGATGCCATGATCTTAGTTTTCTGAATGTTGAGCTTTAAGCCAACTTTTTTCACTTTCATCAAGAGGCTCTTTAGTTCTTCGCTTTCTGCCATAAGGGTGATATCATCTGCACATCTGAGGTTATTGCTATTTCTCCCAGCAATCTTGATTCTAGTTTATGCTTCATCCAACCCAGCATTTCTCATGATGTACTCTGCATGTAAGTTAAATAAGCAGGGTGACAATATACAGCGTTGACATACTCCTTTTCCTATTTTCCAACAACAACCAGTCTGTTGTTCCATGTCCAGTTCTAACTGTTGCTGTTATGAATCTGTTGTTCATACAGATTTCTCAAGAGGCAGGTCAAGTGGTCTGGTATTCCCATCTCTTTCAGAATTTTCCACAGTTTATTGTGATTCACACAGTCAAAGGCTTTGGCATAGTCAATAAAGCAGAAGTACATGTTTTTCTGGAACTCTCATGTTTTTTTCATGATCCAGAGGATGTTGGCAATTTGATCTCTGTTCCTCTTCCTTTTCTAAATCCAGCTTGAACATCTGGAAGTTCAAAGTTCATGTACTGTTGAAGCCATATACTTCTCATGGGAATGAAAAATGCTGCTTATGGGAATAAAATGAAAACTGGAAGAATGAAAATGCTGCTCATGGGAATGAAAAATGGTACCGCCATTAGCAGTTGGAAGATTTTAGTGAAGTTAAACATACACTTGCCCTGTGACTCGCAGTTCACTCCTGGTGTTTACTCTAGAGAAATCAAAACATATGTTCACCCAAAAATCTGTGCATGAATCTTAGTAGCATATTTTATGAATAGATACTGGGAAAAAAACCCCAAATGCCCTTGAACAAATGAAGGGATAAACAAGCAGCAATATACCCATGTAAAGGTGTGCTGCTGCTGCTGCTGCTAAGTCGCTTCAGTCATGTCCGACTCTGTGCGACCCCAGAGACGGCAGCCCAACAGGCTCCCCCGTCCCTGGGATTCTCCAGGCAAGAACACTGGAGTGGGTTGCCATTTCCTTCTCCAATGCAGGAAAGTAGAAAGTGAAAGGGAAGTCGCTCAGTTGTGTCCGACTCCTAGCGACCCCATGGACTGCAGCCTACAAGGCTCCTCCATCCATGGGATTTGCCAGGCAAGAGTACTGGAGTGGGGTGCCATTGCCTTCTCCGAAAGGTGTACTACTACTCAGTAATAAAAAAAGAATGAATCAAAGATACATGCAGCTACATGAATGAATCTCAGTGACATTATGCTAAGTGAAGGAAGCTAGTCGCAAAAGGTTACATATTCTCTGCTTCCATGATGTCACTTTCTGGGAAAAGTTAAACTGTAAGAACAGAGAATAGATCAATGGCTACCCAAGGCTTGGGGTGAGGGGAGGGTTTGACTAAAAGGGAAGCAAAAAAGAAAGAATACTTTCTTTTGGCCAACAATTTGTGATGAAATTATTCTGTATCCTGACTGTAGTGATGGTTATATGAAATTATACACGTGTTAGAACTGCACACCAAAATGGTCCATTTTTACTATTGTAGTTTTTGTTATTTAGTTGCTAAGTACTGTCCAACTCTTTTGTGACCTCATGGACTGTAGCTCCTCTGTCCATGCAATTCTTCAGACGAGAATACTGGAGTGGGTAGCCATTCCCTTCTCTGGGTGATCTTCCCGACCCAGAGATTGAACTTGTTCTCCTGATTGGCAAGCGGATTCTTTACCACTGAGCCACCAGGGAAGCCCATTTTTACTATGTGTAAATTTAAAAAATAATTTTAAAATAATAGCAATTGATACAGTTTATGTTGTTTCAGATAAGACTTTAAGTAACTCTTTTTAATTGCAAAATGCTGGCTAATTATCTTGTTACACATAAACCCTAAGAAAAACATTTGCTGCCAGAACGTACTTAAAAAGGTGAGGGGGCTCAGTCCTTGCAGAGCTGCCTACTTTAAAGTCTCCTTTCCTCCCTTTGGTGCCCTCGCCTTCTTTCCTGTCTCCTCTCAGTTGCTCTGCTCTGTCTCCGCTTCTCTCACCTCCTTCTTTTCTGTGCTTTTGTCTTCATCCTAGCTGAACTGGTCATATATTAACCTGAGGTATGTATTTTACATCGTATTTTTTGCCACTTAAAAAAAAACCCAAAAACTTATACTCCTTTTTTTTTTAGTTGAATGACTTGAACACTTTATATTTCTCCCTCAAAATTAAAATATTCTGTCAAATTACTTAAAGTTGATTTTTACCTGTGAATGATTTTCAACACTGACATTTCCCCCTTAGTTGCTCAGGAGTTCTCAAGAAAAAACAAAAACTTCCTCTTGCTCTGGTCAGGTGAAAAGGCAGATTTTTTTCCACTTAAAGTTGCTATAACTTTCATCATCTTACATTATGAAGATGAAAGTTTATATAGTCTAGATTCTTTTTTAAAAAAACAATTACATTAAAGGTGAAATTGCGTATTTTTAAAAAATTTCTTTGGAGAGAGGCACGTGCAGCAATAGCACATTCATTTTTAGGTATATAATTCTGAAGTCAACATATTTGTTTGCAACTAAGCAGCTACCCATAAAACGATCATCTCAGAGATTGATTTAAGGTTAACTTATAAATGGTTGGTGACAAACAAGCAGCCATTTGTATGTAAAGGTGGTAATCAGGAATTAAACTGAGTATTAGAAAAGATGTCAGATTATGAAGAAAAATAGGTTTGAGAGATTGTATTAAGGAAAAGATTTTAACTGGACTTACATGGTGATCACTTCATGATATATAAAATTATCGAAACATGTTGTACACCCAAAACCAACATAATATTATAAGTCAATTATACTTCAATAATAAAAGAAATAAAGATGTGCTGTATTAAGAAAAAGGAGAAAAAACTCTTGCTTGTGGATTTACAAGGTAAAGGCTAAAAAAAGTTTGGTAGACTAAGAATTTCTGTACAAGTAGAAAATTTGAACCAGCTAATCATATAACAAGATAGCTCTTTTGCATAAACCAAAGAGAAAGATGTCTTACTCTTGTCCCCATTGCCATCTTCATGTTTTTTTCCACTGTCCTTTTCATCTTCTTCTTCTGAGTTTTCTACTTCCTCAATAACCATCCTTTTCCCCTTGGTTTGAGTCTTAGATGCAGGTTCAGAATTTTTCAGATCTCTTTCAACCTCTGACAAGGTTTTCTACAACATAATCACCATGTTAAAGAAAATTTTTTTCTTTAGCAAAAAATACAACTATTCTTGCAGGTAATAATATGCAGATATTGAAAAGTGAACAAAGATAACTAAGATAAAGCTTTTTATGGTGGCCTTTATTTTTCTTTTCAAACAACTTCATTGATTTCTCTGATTATAATTACATATTTCTATTATAAAAAAATTAAAGTATAACAAGCATAAAAAAGGAAAAAAACTATCTGCAATCTTGCCTCTCTACTGATATTCTGATGATCATCTTCCTAGATATGTTTCTATGCATATAAACTTGCAGACATGTCCAAAAGTTTTATAAAAATTAAACCATACTGCTGCTGCTGCTAAGTCACTTCAGTTGTGTCCGACTCTGTGCGACTCCATAGGCGGCAGCCTATCAGGCTCCCCAGTCCCTGGGATTCTCCAGGCAAGAACACTGGAGTGGGCTGCCATTTCCTTCTCCAATGCATGAAAGTGAAAAATGAAAGTGAAAGTGAAGTTGTGTCTGACTCTTAGCGACCCCATGGACTGGAGCCTACCAGGGTCCTCCACCCATGGGATTTTCCAGGCAAGAGTACTAGAGTAGGGTGCCATTGCCTTCTCTGAAATAATACTACACATCCTTTTAAAGAGTAATGTTTAAAGGTTCAGCAGATTTACTTGTATCCCATTGTAAAGGACGGAGAAGGCAATGGCACCCCACTCCAGTACTCTTGCCTGGAAAATCCCATGGATGGAGGAGCCTGGTAGGCTGCAGTCCATGGGGTCACTAAGAGTTGGACACGACTGAGTGACTTCACTTTCACTTTCATGCATTGGAGAAGGAAATGGCAACCCACTCCAGTGTTCTTACCTGGAGAAGCCCAGGGATGGGGGAGCCTGTTGGGCTGCCGTCTATGGGGTCACGCAGAGTCAGACACGACTGAAGCAACTTAGCAGCATTGTAAAGGAAATCAACCCTGAATATTCACTGGGAGGACTGATGCTGAAGCTGAAGCTTCAATACTTTGTCTACCTGATGCAAACAACTGACTCATCTGAAAAGATCCTGGATGCTGGGAAAGACTGAAGGTGGGAGGATAAGGGCATAACAGAGGATGAGATGGTTGGATGGCATTACCGACTCGATGGACATGAGCTTCAAGCTTATGCAGTTACCCTGGCCACCAAGTTCCATGGGGGCAGCAGAAGGCCCAGATAGGTACTATACACTCAGTGGGTTTGTATCACAGCTGAGGAATCTCATATTTAGAAAACTCAACACCCATATTTTATAATGTTGTTGTTGTTCAGTCACCCAGTCATGTCCAACTCTTTGTGACTCCATGGACTGCAGCACTCCGGGCTTCCCTGTCCTTCACTATCTACTGGAGTTTGCTCAAGCTCATGTCCATTGAGTTGATGCCATCCAACCATCTCAGCCTTCACATATGAAGAGCCAACTCACTGGAAAAGCCCCGGATGCTGGGAAAGACTGAGGGCAGGAGGTGAAGGGGGAAACAAAGGCTGAGATGGTTGGATGGTATCAACTCAGTGGACATGAGTTTGAGCAAACTCCAGGAGCCAAACTGTCACAAGGAGTTGGACATGACTGGGCAGCTGAACAACAACAACATTATAAAATATCGGTGTTGGGACATGAGTTTGAGCAAGGTCCGGGAGTTGATGATGAACAGGGAAGCCTTAGCTCATTGGCTTGCCATGCCACGAGTAACAAAGTCTTCTATACCTGACCCAGGAGTCCTGTATATTCTTCTAGGCCACCTTGCTAAGTTTTAAATAGGGTAAAGTCTCAGACCCTTCATAGTTTTTGACCCTTACCTCCACTCTCTAGGTCTGAACACAGATCCCCTAAGTACATATCTGAGTCAGTTTACTGTCAATGATGCTATGCTTACCATACAAGTTAAAGGAAGAAACACTCTTTTATGGCCATTAAGCTCATGCCTAATCCTACCTAGAACTTCTATACCACTCTGCATAATAAACTGAAATTGGCTCAAAGAAAAGGATTGCCTACAACGCTGCAGGAAAGAAAAAATTATTTATCCTTTAGGAGTAGGTTAATGATTTTGGACAATTTAAGAGTCTGCTTTCTTTCACTTCAAATACATGTTAACACCGGGGGCATCTGAGATATATCTACTATTTAAAGTTGTGTCCTATTAATTCCTCAATATCATTTATCCAGGAAGGTTGGTAGGAAGGTATCTTAACATAAACCCAGAAAAAGCAAACTATAGAATTAGGTGAGGGGTTGCTTTCTGTACTTACTTTGGCCAACTCATTATCAGGTTCAACAGCCAGTACTTTATTCAAGTCTTCTATAGCTTCCTGGAGCTTGTTTTGATGCTTATATGTGGTGGCACGGCGCAGAAGAGCTGAAAATTTACCAAAATAAAAGTTATATTTTTTTAACATATGGCATTCTGATTATGACACATTTTTCAAGGGGAAAGAATTTAGAATGCAATTGTGCAAACTAGACCCATTTTCATATTCTTACAAATATAGAAAATGATCCTGAGGTCAAACAGAAGAGGCTGCAATAAAAAACTGTCCCTTCCAACAGCCTGGCCCTCTGACAGCTCCAGGCTCTGCCAGTTCCTCCAAGGCTGAGAGACTCCACATCTTAACCCTTTGGAGGCACCACGCTATGCTACAATATTGGGAAGCTCTTCACTAAATAATAATATGTTCCTCCTTATAATCATCATGACTACTATTTCTACTTTCTGAAAACTTAAAAAGCCTTTCATTTAAATGTGGTATTTATATTATAAACAAGCACCCAATTCAGAATATGGGTCCTTAGTGAAGTTTTTATAGCAATCTAAAATGAATAGGAACAGAGAGAAACTTGGTTTTTAAGTCAGCTAAGTTCAGAAATTGCACACTTTGGTAAATTGTATCAGAGAATTTTTGAAGGTTACAGCATCTAATTTGATAATTTTTAATACTAAAATGAATGCCTTCATAGTCCCATTATGATTAATTATGTCATAAGAGAACTTTGTGTAGTAAGCCATGATTTTGAAAAGAATCAGGCTTTGTAATTCTGGAATTTATATCTGATTCTGTAATTTAATTCTATAATTTATATCTGGTTTATTTTAATAACACTATTTTGAAACATAAATTTGGCTAGTTTGATTTTAGTCTTAGAATGAGCCAGGAAAATCTAGAGGATAAATCATTTCATCATTAATATAAACAAAATTATAGCATAAGTACAAATTGAGCTATTACTGTTCCTACTCAGATTTCAGAAGGAACTGTCCATAAAGAAATATTCATGATATAACAATTACCATTTTAAAAAACTCTTTATTTTGGAAATAATTTCAGATACAGAAAGTTGCAAAGCTAATACAGACAGTTCTCATATACCCCAACCCAGCTTTAAGGCTAACATCTTACATAACCATGATATATTTGCCAAAACTAAGAAATATTGTTAACTAAACATTAGGCTTTATGTGGATTTCACCAATTTTTCCACTAATGTCCGTTTTCTGCTTCAGGTTATAACCATATACCATGCTGCATTTGGAACAATTAATTTTTGAGTAAAAAATGAAGTTTCAAAGAGGATGATATTTATCCACTTAAGAAAATCTAAGAATTCTTAATGTTTTATGGCCATACTGATTATTAGATTTGGCTATGTTAAATTCGTTTTTTTATATAGTGAAGATTCTGGTGCTTAAGAAATTATTCAAACGGGGAAAAAAGAAAACAGAAGACCATTCTAGTGCAGAAGAGTAGCACAGTGGTTGAATGTGACTGGAGTGACACGAGTTGAATGACACTGGAGTCTCATCCAGCGCCGAGTCCTGGCTCTGCCACTTACCAGCTGGGTGATCTTAGGTGAGTTGTTCAGTCCCTCAGTATGTCCATGTCCTTTTGTAACATGAGTGTGCTAGTAACAGCGGTTGTTGTTTAGTTGCTAAATCACGTCTAACTCTTCTGTGAACCCATGGGCTGTATAGTCCACCAGTCTCCTCTGTCCTTGGGATTTCTCAGGCAAGAATACTGGAGTGGGTTGCCATTTCCTTCTCCCGGGGATCTTCCCAACCCAGGGATCAAACTCGTATCTCCTGCATTGGCAGGTGGGTTATCACTAAGGCAAGTCCACTAAAAACAGTACCTGCACCTTTACTGAGATGTTGTGAAAAATAATGGAGTTAATACATGTACTACATGGCACAGGGCCTGGCACAGTGGTGGTGTAGAGACTGTAAAACCTTTACTGGGCACCTGCCTAAAGCTAGGACCCCACCCATATGCTGTGATAGAGACAACATACAAGCAAAGAAGAACTTTACTGGGGAAGGGAGGGCATCCATGATGATGACAGTTGGGCTGATGCACCAGGATCCATCCTCAGCACACCCATGGTTTCTGCCCACCCATGTTTGTAGGCATGTGGAAAAAAAGCAAGTGCTTGTATTTATCTGAATCCATAGTATTTAGAAATAGAAAGAATCTATTATAATTTATGCCTCTCCCTTTTGGAATGACTCCTTGGTAACAGAAAAGGAGAGGAGAGTCTGACTTGCATACTTTAGGCTTGGACCACAAGAAGGTAGTGTAGGAAATCAGAACAGAGGACAGGTGTTGGTGGAAAGATGTAGTCAGCTTTGGACACTTTTAATTTAAAATGGTCGGGGAAGGCAATGGCACCCCACCCCAGTACTTTTGCCTGGAAAACCCCATGGACGGAGGAGCCTGGTAGGCTCCAGTCCATGGGGTCGCTAAGAGTCGGACACGACTGAGCGACTTCATTTTCGCTTTCCACTTTCATACGGTGGAGAAGGAAATGGCAACCTACTCCAGTATTCCTGCCTGGAGAATCCCAGGGACAGGGGAGCCTGGTGGGCTTCTGTCTGTGGGGTCGCACAGAGTCGGACACGACTGAAGCGACTTAGCAGTAGCAGTATGGACATCTAGGTGGAAAAACCCAAAAAGCAGCTGGTGGAACGTTCTAGAGCTCTGGTGTGGGCTTATTAATAAATATTTTAAAAATCTATATTAAATAATATTTAAATTTATTTTTAGATAAAAAGATACAGTTCAATAAGCCAGTCAGAAAAAGATAAATACTGTATGATTTAATTTGTATGAGGTACGTAGGATAATAAAATCACAGAGACAGAGAGTAGACTGGTGGTTGCCAGAGGCTGGGGTGGGTAGGGAGGACAAAGATTGGCTGTTTCCTGGGTACATTTTCAAGATTAAAAAAGTTCTGCAGGTGGCCAGCAGAGCTGACTGCACAACAATATGAATATACTTAAGACCACTGAACCCTGTAAAAATGACTAAGATGGTAAAATTTTGTGCTATGTCAAATTTTACCACAATTTTTAAAAAATTGAAACAAAAAACCCACAAACTACAGTTCAAATGCAAGCGTGAGATATTTCTTTAAAAACACAAGTAGGACTTCCTGGTAGTCCAGTGGTTAAGAATCCAGCTGCCAATGCGGGGAACGTGGGGTTCGATCCCTGGTTGGGGAAATAAGATCCAACAGACTGAGGGGAACTAAACCCATGCACCACAGCTACTGGAGCCCACGTGCTCCAGAGCCCCTGCTTCACAACAAGAGAAGCCGCTGCAGTGAGAAGACTGCGCATCACAACGGAGAGTGGCCCCCACTCGCCACAGCTAGAGAAAGCCTGTGGGCAGCCAGGAAGACCCAGTGCGGCCAAAAAAAGTTAAAAACAAAAATATCTACACTTTATTCAATCATCTGGGATTACTAGCTACATCAGTGCAAGTAATTAAGAAGTTAAATCCCAAGTTAAACTTGAAATTCAAAGTAACTTGTGGAAGGTAATGATTCACATGTAGAAATTTGAGTTTATTTGAATTTTTTTTAGTGTAAACATAATGAATGTCTACAAATGACCTTCAACAGATGGTGCTGCAAATTTAAAGGTATTCTCTGAATATTTTTTACCCTTTAAGTTCCCAGGTTCTAACTCCAAGACCTTTTCACAGTCCTGAAAAGCACTGTTCCAGTTCTGCAGTTTGAGTTCTGCTTGAGCACGATTGTTGTAAGCTGCTACGGTGGGAAGCACGGATAAACTCCTGTAAAAGAGACACTTTTTAGAAAGTTTTTAATATTTTATTGTGGTAAAATGTATGAAAGAGACATTAATGTCAACAAGCGAATGACAGGGAAACATAAAATGGAGAAACTCAGCTAAAGTTAGAAGCTACAACAATCACAGCTCATGCTGTGGGTAGAATGGCATCCTCTCAAATTGGTATGTTGAAGTCCCACCCCCCAGCACCTCAGGATATAACTATACTTGGAGATAGTCTTGAAAGAGATGATTAAGTTAAAGTGAGGTCATGAGGGTGTTTCCTAATCCAATATGACTGCTGCTACTGCTGCTAAGTCGCTTCAGTCGTGTCCGACTCTGTGCGACCCCATAGACGGAAGCCCACCAGGCTCCCCCGTCCCTGGGATTCTCCAGGCAAGAACACTGGAGTGGGTTGCCATTTCCTTCTCCAATGCATGAAAGTGAAAAGTGAAAGCGAAGTTGCTCAGTCATGTCCGACTCCTAGCGACCCCATGGACGGGAGTCTACCAGGATCCTCCATCCATGGGATTTTCCAGGCAAAAGTACTGGGGTGGGGTGCCATTGCCTTGCTATGCTAAGTCACTTCAGTCATGTCCGACTCTGTCTGACCCCAGAGGCGGCAGCCTACCAGGCTCCCCCGTCCCTGGGATTCTCCAGGCAAGAACACTGGAGTGGGTTGCCATTTCCTTCTTCCATGCATGAAAGTGAAAAGTGAAAGTGAAGTCGCTTGGTCGTGTCCAACTCTTAGCGACCCCATGGACTGCAGCCTACCAGGCTCCACCGTCCGTGGGATTTTCCAGGCAGAAGTACTGGAGTGGGGTGCCATTGCCTTCTCCAATATGACTAGTATCCTTAAAAGAAGACACACCTAGAGGAAAGATCACGTGAGGACACAGAGGGAAGTTGGCCACAGACAAGCCAAGGAGAGAGGCCTTAGAAGAAACCAACCCTGTAGACTTCTTGATGTCAGACTTCTAGCCTCCAGAGCTGTGAGACAATACGTTTCTGTTGTTTAAGTCAATCAGTTTGTGGCAGTTTGCAGGGCAGCCCCAGCAAATTAACACAGCATGGGCTGTCAAAAGTAATAACATAAAATTCTACAAACTACTAAATCAATGTTTAGACAGATGCTTAAGTTTCTAGTGAAAAGGTTTACAATTGATTCTGGCTTTAGAAGTGGCATGATCATTTAAATACCCATACTGTTGCTGCTAAGTCGCTTTAGTTGTGTCTGACTCTTTGCAACCCCATGGACCGTAGCCCGCCAGGCTCTTCTGTCCATGGGATTCTCCAGGTAAGAATACTGGAATGGGTAGCCATTCCCTTCTCCAGGGGATCTTCCCAACCCAGGGATCAAACCCAAATCTTCCACATTGCAGGCGGCTTCTTTACCATCTGAGCCACCAGGGAAGCCCTTAAATACCCACACAGATTCCTCAAAAAAGCCAGTTTAGTTAACATCAATTTTTTTTTTCCTTTTTTTTACTCTTTGGGGACAATTTCCTAGTTAAAAAAAAACAAAAACAAAAAACACAAGCAAATAGTGATCAACCACAACTAATACCCTTTGTTAAATTATTATTGTGTTAACAGACACAAACTAGTCTATTATCTAAAAGTAGATTTAACTCTTAGGAAATAATCATAATCTTACCAAAGGATTTTAATTGAAGGAACAGAAAAGAGCAGTAGTAATTGAGGAATACAGACCTTAAGAAAGTAAGTTTTGCTACACTAAGGGTATGAATGCAATATAATTAATGAAAAGCAGAATTTTAAACCTACCTGGCTATTGCTTATAAAACTGACTTGAAATGCTGTAGAATAATGTATTTGCTAGGGACTTCCCAGGTGGTCCAGTGGCTAAAACTCTATGCTCCCAATCCAGTGGGCCAGGGAGTTCAATCCCTGGTCAGGGAACTAGATCCTGCATGCTGCAACTAAGAGCTTGCATGCTACAACTAAAAGATTCCACATGGCACAATGGAGATCTAAGACCCTGCCTGCTGCAACTAAGACCTAGTGCAATCAAATAAAAACTCTCTATATAGTTTTAAAAAATGCATTCCTAAATATAGGAATGATAAGGGTATTGGTACACTGAATCTTCTAAATACAGAATTATAAGACAAAAACGGAAAACTCACAAAAAGTGTCCATTTATTAAGATCATTAGTGGGAATTTCCCAGGCAAGAATACTGGAGTGGGTTGTCATTTCCTTCTCCAAGGGATCTTCCTAACCCAGGGATCGAACCCACATCTCCTGCATTGGCAGGCAGATACTTTATTGCTGAGTCACCTGAGAAGCCCCACAAGATCATTAAAGATGAATATAAATAAATCACATGGTTGGGTAGCAATCAAACATAGAAAATACATGTAAGAATAAATGGCACAAGAGTCTGACACACACTAAACATTAAACTCACTTAATCCTCATTATAATGCACAGAGGCATTACTGCTTTCCCAATCTTACAGATGAGAAAACAGATGGGGCAGAAAGGTTAAGTAACGTGCCCAAGGCCACAAGCTTCAAATGGTAGAGTTAAGATTCAGACCTCAGTGGTTTACTCTGGCACCTGTTCTCTTTACCATCATGTTACCCTGCCTTTCAGCAACTTGTTTTATTTAATCCTCACAGCTGCTCTGAGGTTGGCCCTATTATAGTCTCATCACATTGAGATGTCTGAGACAAAAGAGGTGAAGAATCTACCCAAGGTCTGAAAAGTGGCAGTTTGAGTTCCCTTAACCATTGCAATATGCTGCTTTAATTCTTCACCTCTCTGATTTCTTCAAAGAGGAAGACAAGAAAAAGTTTATTCCCTGTAATAGACAAGAGATTCTCCACTGGTGGAAATCTATAAGAAGAGATAAAACAGTACCAGAGCTGACATCCATCTGCCTAAACAGGGGAAGTTGAACTGAATGAATGATACCTCAATATTCTCTTTACTTTGTATGTTCACTTCAACAGTTTAGAGACACAAACGTTAAAAAAAAAAACAACAAAAACTTCTTTCCAAAGATGGAAGCACGAGTTTACAGCATTTAGTTCTATTAATAAGATAGCATTCGTGGTTCTATAAGCACAGTTTGTCTATAACAGTATTTTAAGAAATTAGTTTACTTTTCACAGACTATAAGAGCTTCATATGTTCATACAAGCATACAATGAACATGTACTGTGAACCAGGTGTTGGCTGGGCATTAGGGGTCCAATGGTATTTTTAAACATGACAAGTGGGCTCAATCTTACAGACTTTATAGTCCAATTAGTGTCAAATCACACAAATATGAATCATACCTCCAACAGATATTACAAAGAGGTAAAATTACTATCAGATCAGATCAGATCAGATCAGTCGCTCAGTCGTGTCCGACTCTTTGCGACCCCATGAACTGCAGCATGCCAGGCCTCCCTGTCCATCACCAACTCCCGGAGGTCACTCATACTATATGGGTTTGCAAATTTGGCAGTGGTGGGGGTGGGGGGCGTTGGTGTGGTAATTGAGTCGGGTGGAGGTTTAACCTGGTCTGAGAAGGAAAGGAAAACTTCACAAAAGAAGTAAGGCATGGGCTGAGATCTGGATAATAAGTTACAATTAACTAAATAACAAGTAGAGGAAAGAGTATGTTAGACAGAGGCTCAATATATGCAAAGGCCCTGTGGTCGGAGGAAGTACCATAAGTACTAGAGCCAGGCAGTCTACTATAGAACCTGAGTTTTTAACCTGTATCCTGAATGAACTTTCTGTTGAGTTCCATCCAGACAGCTTCTATTTCCTCTATAAAATAGTAAAGTTAGGAACTCTATCAAACATGGGAATGGAGTGGGAGCACAAGGCAAACAAGTGAATTTATGATAAGTTACAAGTACAATATACTGAGTGATTATGACACATTATTTAGCTTATTTATATCATTTCAACAATTAAACACTATCATTTTTTAAGTGACAAGATTTAACCACATCAAAAATCTGCTCACCGAGTATAGTACTTTACAGCTTCTTCATAATCTCCTGACTTAAAAGCTTCATTTCCTTTTTCCTTTTCACGAGTAGCCAGAAAATCCTTTTCCTTTTCAGTTAGACCTAGAAATAAATGTTATCTGCTGTAAGTAAAAATATAACTTGATAGAATTTTCCAAATTTAAATCCAAAAATGCTTATTTTAACAGAAGCAGAAAACTATAAAAACAAATAATAGAAAATAAAAGGATTCCTAAGTTTATGCTATTTCTATTCTTTTTAATCATTCAGAATTTTTGAAGGTTTAGATTTTTCAATAATTGTTTTGCTTTACTTTAAAGGTACTATGTACCTGTGGACCTCAAGTGAACAGAAAGTGCTCCATCTTTTTGTTTTGAGGAAAAGAAATTTGAGGGATTTGGACAAAAAAGATTTGAAAAAGGGAATGAAAACTGAATCATGGTTTAAAAAAAATAGGTTTACATATTCATATATTTTAAAGTTTTATTACATTTAAGTATCATAACTATTATTACTCATAAAATTAAGAAGTTTAAGTATAGAATGGAATTTGTTAGAGGTGGTCAGCCCTAGGAGAAAATCCATAAACTTTTCATGGAAATATGCAGCACTTAAAGAGAATGTCTTTGGGTCAACAGCTTTCATTATCATTCAAAAAAGTTAAAGACTACTAAATCATTCCTATTTTCCCCCCATTACCTGCTGTATCTAGTCTTGTCTCAATTTTAGACAAATGTGATTTGTTGTTTATTACAGTTCTTTCTTTATCTTCATCAAGTTTTGCACATTCTTTTTCCACGTCAAATCTTAAATGAAAGAATAATAAAAAAAACTAGGAAAAAGCTCAATACAAACAAGAGAATAAAACTTATTATTGATACTCTTGTATCCGTAACACTGTGCCTTCAGAAATAATATTCCAAAAATATATGGTAGGTTTGTATTAGAAGTCACCTGGTTTTTTCCCTAAAAAACACAGAATTTAGCAAGGACTTAAATATTAATCAGACCTAAATTATGCAGAACTTTGTTATTACAGTAGTGACTAATTTCTCTTAATTTAAAAATTTGTTATTTTGGATGGGTAAATATTACATTAGTTATTTTTGGTTACTCATAAATAAAAGGATGCTGTAGTTTTTTGTTTAATGAAAAAACAAAATCAAGAGTGCTTAATCCAAATACTCTTAGTACTCTACTGACATAACTTACATTTTATATGTTCAGGTTTAAAATAATTAAGGAGTTATTACAGTATTTTATGACAGTGAATTTTTAGTGACAATTTTATATAAAGAAATATAAAACATACTTATCCCACTCTGCATAATCTCTCGGAATTTTCTTTTTAGCTGGTTTACTTTTAGAATTCTTTTCCTAAAAGAATAAAATTATATTTTATGAGATATTTAATATAAGATTAGCATATTTTCCTATAAAGGTGAAGTATTGGGTTAAGATACATGAATTGAATGGATAAGAATAAGTTACCCTTGAAGTTAGGACAGCTTCAGTATTATAATTATTAACATAATAATACACAACAGGTTAATTGTGAGTGATGAATAGGACTTTAGGTACATATGTAAAACTTTAAAACTTACATGTGTGAAATGTGATTATTATTGATTTTCTTATAATGAAAAAATATGACACTATCATTCACTCTTTTAAAACCTAGGCGTTGAAGAAATAGCTTCTTTGCTGTATTAGAGCTGTTTTGCTTGCAATGACAGATACCCAAGTTGGACTAATTTTGTTTAAAAAGAATAATTTACTGTTTTATGTAACCAAATGGATGAAAGGGCTGGAATATTGCTGGATAAAGGATGCGTATACCCTCTCTCTATAGCTCTTCCTCTCTCCACCTGTCTCCTCTTCCCCAGAAGTCTCTACTTCTCTCTGCTTGATTGCTTGCTTTCTCTGCTGCTGCTGCTGCTAAGTCGCTTCAGTTGTGTCTGACTCTGTGCGACCTCATAGGCAGCAGCCCACCAGGCTCCCCCGTCCATGGGATTCTCCAGGCAAGAACACTGGAGTGGGTTGCCATTTCCTTCTCCAATGCATGAAAGTGAAAAGTGAAAGTGAAGTAGCTCAGTCGTGTCCGACTCTTAGCGACGCCATGGACTGCAGCCTACCAGGCTCATCCATCCATGGGATTCTCTAGGCAAGAGTACTGGAGTGGGGTGCCAATGCCTTCTCTGTTGCTTTCTCTATGCAGTAGGCAATGTGGCTACACTCAGTCTGGGATTATAACCTCACCAGCTTCCCAATCAGAAGGGAAAAGGAGACTGACTCTTCTCCCCATCTTTAGTTAGAGAAATCCCAGGGAAGGGCTCTGATTGGCTAGTTTGCATTATGGGCCCGTCACTGACCAATCCCTAGCTTCGTGTCATTAAGTGGCTCAACTCAGGTCACATGCCCACTGCAAGCACCAGAAGGGAATGGGAGGAAAGCAAACTACAGCTTAAAAATAGTTTCTTAAAAATCATCATTTGAAATCATCTGAATGGATACACAAGCACAATTCTGTAATATTATACTCTTGTCATTACGGGTTAACACAGGTCTTCCAAATATTCCTATATTTCATTATACAATTAAAAATCACACCTGTTAAAAGTTTCATGGTGCTCACCAACAGGCACATGAAAAGATGTTCAATGTCACCAATCATCAGGGAAATGCAAATTAAAACCATGAGCTATCACCTCACACCTGTCAGAATGGCTATCATCAATAAGACCAGAAACAACAAATGTTGGAAAGGATGTGGAGAGAAGACAACTCTTGTACACTGTTGATAAGAACATAAATTGGTGCATCCACTGTGGGAAACGGTATGGCAGTTTCTCAAAAAACTAAAAATAGAACTACTATATGATCCAGCAATTCCACTCCAGGGTATATAGCAAATATTAGGTTGGTACAAAAGTAATTGTGGTTTTGAATTGTGAATTTTAAATCATTATAACTAGGTTCAAACACATCTTTATTAATCAAAATAGGAACTGTTACAATCAACACATTTTT
This sequence comes from Tragelaphus eurycerus, assembly GCA_935064755.1. Classification (NCBI taxonomy): domain Eukaryota; kingdom Metazoa; phylum Chordata; class Mammalia; order Artiodactyla; family Bovidae; genus Tragelaphus; species Tragelaphus eurycerus. The sequence goes on along the minus strand of CAKXYN010000035.1, from coordinate 10,956,989 downwards.
GCCAATGAGAAATAAGTTTGTTTATTCTTGTAGCATAAAAATCTGTGCTTCAGGATTTGATAAACTCTTGGAAAGCATTATCTGCACCCTGCTGGTAGTGGAAGTGTTTTCCCTGCAACAAGTTGTCTAGAGGCTTTAAGGAGTGGTAGTCAGTTGGCAAGAGGTCAGGTGAATATGGCGGATGCTTCATTCAACTTCTGAAGCATCGGTTGTCATGGAGAAGAATTGGGCCTTTGCTGTTAGCCAATGCCAGCTGCAAGTGTTGTAGTTTTGGTGCATCTCATAGATAGGCTGAACATATACTTCTCACATGTAATGATTTTGCTGGGATTCAGAAAGCTCTGGATCAGAAAGGCAGCAGACCACCAGTGACCATGACCTATTTTTGGTGGAAGTTTGACTTTGGGTAGTGCTTTGGAGTTTCTTCTCAGTCCAGCCATTGAGCTGGTCATCTCCAGTTGTCATATAAAATCCAATTTTCATTGCACACCTCAATTTGATCAAGAAATGGCTTGTTGTGGTTGTGTAGAATAAGCGAAGACAACACCTCAAAAGAACAATTTGCTTTGTGGTCAGCTCATGAGGTGCCTACTTATCGAGCTTTTTCACCTTTCCAATTTGCTTCAAATGCCAAATGACGGTAGAATGGTTGATGTTGAATTCTTCATGTAGTTTTAAGAGGATCAGTTTCAAAGATTTCTCTTAATTGGCCGTCATCAACTTCCAATGGCTGGCCAGTATGCTCCTCATCTTTAAGGCTCTCCTTTCCTTTGCAAAAGTTCTTGAACCACCATTGCATTGTACATTCATTAGCAGTTCCTGGGCCAAGTGCATTGCTGATGTTGCCAGATGTCTCTGCTGCTTAACAACCATTTTGAACTTGAATGAAAACGTCACTTGAATTTGCTCTTTGTCTAATACCATTTCCATGAAAAAGTGAAAGTTGCCCAGTTGTGTCCAACTCTTTACAACCCTATGGACTACACAGTCCATGGAATTCTCCAGGCCAGAATACTGGAGTGGGTAGCCATTCCCTTCTCCAGAGGATCTTCCCAACAAAGGGCTCAAACCCAGGTCTCCTGCATTGCAGGCTTATTCTTAACCAGTTGAGCCATGAGGGAAGCCCAATAATATTGGAGTGGATACCCAATTCCTTCTCCAGTGGATCTTCTAGACCCAGGAATCGGACCAGGGTCTCCTGCATTGCAGGTGGATTCTTGAGCAACTGAGTAATATAAACGCAAATAACTGCAGCCATGAAATTAGAAAATGATTGCTTCTTGGCAGGAAAGCAATGACAAACCTAGATATTGTATTAAAAAGCAAAGACATCACTTTGCCAACAAAGGTCCATATAATCAAGGCTATGGTCTTTCCATTAGTCATGTATGGATATGAGAGCTGGATCATGAAGAAGGCAGAACACTGAAGAATTGATGCTTTCGAACTGTGGTACTGGAGAAGACTCTTCAGAGTCTCTTGGACAGCAAGGAGATCAAACCAGTCAATCTTAAAGGAAATCAACCCTGAATACTCATTGGGAGGACTGATACTGGAGCTGAAGCTCCAATACATTAGCCACCTGATGCAAAGAGCAGACTCACTGGAAAAGACTCTGATGCTGGGAAAGACTGAAGGTAGAAGGAGAAGAGGGTGATAGAGGATGAGATGGTTGGATGGCATCACTGATTCAACAGACATGAACTTGGGCAAATTCTGGGAGATGGTGAAGGACAAGGAGCCTGGCATGTTGCAGTCCATGGGGTCTCAAACAACAAAAATAAGTCATTAGCAAAAAAACATAAAGCAAGAAATTCAAATTAAAATGATGTATAATATAACCACATTTAAAAATGTATTCCAATATCAAACAGCAAAGTTCAACAATGCAAAACTGCAATTACCTTTGCACCAACCTAATAAAATGAAAACACTAATTTGAAAAGATAAATGCACCCCAATGTTCACAGCAGCATTATTTACAATTACCAAGGTCTGGAAGCAACCTAAGTGTCCATCAACAGATGAATGAATCAAGAAGAAGTGGCATATACATACAATGGAATACTACTAAGCCATAAAAAAGAATGAAATTTTGCCATGCACAACATGGGTGAACTTGAAGGCTATTATGCTAAGTGAAATAAGTCAGGCAGAGAAAGACAAATATTATATGATACCACTTGTATGTGGAATCCAAAAAATAAAACAAACTAATAAATATAACAAACAGGAAACAGACTCACAGACATAGGAAACTGGTGGTTACCAGCAGGGAGACAGAAGGCGAAAGTAGGGATTAGGAGGTACAAACTATTATGTAGAAAATAAATAAGGTACAAGAATATACTGTAAAATACAGGGAGCACAGCCAATATATTATATTAACTATAAATGGAGTAAACCTTTAAAAATTGTGAATTACTATAAGTGGCCTGCCGTCTATGGGGTCACACAGAGTCGGACACGACTGAAGTGACTTAGCATAGCATAGCATAGCATAAGACCTATAACTTGTATAATACATCAACTATATCTCAATTTTTTTAAAAAAATTAAAACTACTCACAGAGCTCATCATAAAAGTCATTAAGTGTCTCCCCTAAGGGGAAATTTTTTTTTTTTGGTCACAAGCATCTGTCTGAGAGCCCCCTAAGAATATGAAGTACTGTGAATTCCACCTGAAAGCTCAGACTTTACCACTGGTGACTAATACCATTCATTGTTTTCCTTGAAGCAACAGACCATTTCATTCATTTATATGAAAATGTCTGCCAAAAACTGAACTCTGAGTAACTATAGCCGGTCTGTCAGTCATCTCTTCAAGTAAAACTTGTTCCAGGAAAAAGTTGCTAATTCAGCTGACAGTCAGTCACACAAGTGCGTTTTCTTATGATGACCATCATATATCACTTCACAGTGAAGTGCCTTCTGTGAAGTCTGCATTTTGTCACACAGAATATTAAAAAGATATGTCTTCAAGGTACCATATTTAACAAAAAGAATACATTTTTTTGTTGTTTCATCAAAGACATTTTCAGTTAAATAGGAATTTCTTACTATGAGTGCACAGCAGTGGAGGAAACAATGACCACTAGTTCAATTAGTGCCACTGCCTTAATTCACAGTGAGGCACCAGCAGTTTTGGGCATCCCTGGTGGTTCAGGGGTAAAGAATCTGCCTGCCAATGCAGGAGAAGTGGGTTTGATCCCTGGGTCAGGAAGATCCCCTGGAGAAGGAAATGGAAACCTACTCCATTATTTTTGTCTGGGAAATCCCATGGGCAGGGGAACCTGATGGCTACAGTCCATGATGTCACAAAGAGCTGGACATGACTTAATCGACTAAACAGCAACCAGCAGTTTTGCCCTTAGTGCAAAAGTCAACGAAGTGAAAGAGACAAAGCATTATTTTATAAAAGAGTTTTAAAAATAACATTGACTTTATGGATCCCCTAGAAGGATCTCAGGGATAACCAGCATCCATGGACCATACTTTGAGAACCACATTAGTCTGTCTGCTCCTACTGGACTACAGTAAGGACACGGAGGAAATATTATTCATTGTTATAGTTTCAGGATACAGACTTAGCACACAATGAGGGTTCAATAAATACGAATTCATTGATTACAGATAGTGTTGTCCTTACTATACTTATTTACTGTGTACCTCAGTTACCTGAGTAATTCCTAATGAGCAGTAAAAACACCCAGGAAGGTAAATTACCAAAGAGCAGAGTGATGAAGGGCTATGGATATTTTTCAAATAAAACTGAGAGGTCAAAGAAGAAACGAGAAAAACAGAAATGACTCAACCCAAAATGAAGACAATTAGGTAACCATCCTCTTAGAGACAATAAGAATAAAAGGAAAAAAAGGCAGGGAAAAAAGGAGGGCAGAGGCAATGAAATGTATGATTCAAGCCAAAATCCCCTGGAGATAAGGGCTCGGATCTGTAATATCAGAGTCAGGTAGACACCAAGAAGCTCAGTTTTAACTGGAAGCTAAGTGAACCTGGAACTCCAACAGGTCCTTTCTCTATGGAAACTACGTGTTAGAAAGGAGAGCCCTGCATGGCAAAATAGCGACCAGTCTCAGAGAAATAACCGTGAGGGGCTGGGGATGAGGGAGGGGAGTGCGCTAAACAGAGAAATGCCATCTATAACTGCTTGAAATCCATGGATTTAATGGATTAATTAAACAGATTAATCCATCTGTTTAATGCTTTAAATCCATATTTAATTATGCAAACAATTCCCACTGTACCTCTACTGGATACATAAAATTATTCCCTGAAACGTTTACATACTCCGTTGGATCTTAAGTACTCATCAAAACTTGTCAGAATAGGAGAGACAGAACAGTCAAAAAATAAAAATCAGGGAAGCAGTAAACCCAAGATCCAAGTTCTTCAAAGGAAAATACTGTTTCCTTTTGATCTCCAGGGGAGGCTTACTCAACAAGATAAAAACACAGGATCACCATGAAAAAAATCTCCAGCTGCCCAGAGGACACCACACTTTGGCTACAATGATTAAACCAAGCTAATGTTCTTAATAAACAACTTTCTCCCCTACCACCTACCCTCCACACCAAAAAGGTATACCTTAGCAACATGAAGATGGCTGTTTGAACCACGAACTGGAGGCAAATTATCTTCCACTGCTGGAAATGTTTCAGTTTCATGGAAGTGTATTTTATCATCTTCTTTTTTAATTTCTGATACCCAACTCTGAGAAGAAGAGAGAACAAAAGAAGGTAAATATACAATTTTAAATAATTAACCAGACATTAGAAAAGACTATAATATGTCATCATACTATGGGTCAATTTTTAGGTGACAATTTGATCATGACATTCTCTCTACCTGAAATGCCTTTCTTACTCTGTGTTTTGCAATTGTAGGGAAATACACAATAACATAAAACGTATCATCTTAACTATTCTTAAGTGTACAGTTCAGTATTGGTCAGTATAATCATTTCTGCTTTATCTTGCAAGATCATATTCATCTCCCTTCCAGTGAGCCTTTTCTGAACTTCCTGGTTGGGACTAAAGTGTTTAGCATGAATATTTAAAACCCTCTATTTATTGTTTGTCTCTCTTACCACACTGTAAGTTCCTTGACAGTAGAACCTATCTCAAACACCCAAGCAAATCAGGTGCAAATTAACATACAGATTAGATTGACCACATTTTCCAACTTTAGCAGTTTGACAGAAAGGACATGCTCCTTTCTATTGGTAAATATTGATTACTTCTGATTTTTTTATACACAATGTGTTGTGCTCTGTTTAGTTGATCAGTTGTGTCCAACTCTTTGCAACCCCATGGATTACAACTGTAGCCTGCCAGGCTCCTCTGTCCATGGGATTCTCCAGGCAAGAACACTAGAGAGGGTAGTCATTCCCTTCTCCAGGGAATCTTTGTGACCTAGGGATCAAACCTGGGTCTTCTGCATTGCAGGCAGATTCTTTACCATCTGAGCCACCAGGGAAGTCCTTTATATACAATGGACAGCATAAAATACAAAAAATGACAATAAAGACAAAGAATCCGCAAAATGCCACCCATAGCCAACAGAAGCATACACAGAGAATGAATGGATGTTGGAAATATCAAACAGAGACTTAAAAACAGCTGCAGTTAATATATGAGAAGAGTGATCAACACGCAGGAACAATTGAGAAATTCAGGAGAATGAAAACTTTAAAAAAGAATTAATGGAAATTCCAAAAATAAAATATTCAGTATCCAAAATAAATCTATTTGATTAAGAGTATGGACACAGGAAAATAGTGGGCAAAAAATCAGTAATATTAGAGTAGATTTGAGCAACATTAACCAACTTGGCCTAATCAATATAGACTTCTATGTTATTTTCAAGAGCACATGGAGCATAGGTCAAAAAAGTCTCAATAAATCTCATAGGGTTAAAGTTATACAAAGTATGGAATCTGACCACAACATACCTAAACTAGAATTCAGTAATAATAAGTATTTAGACCATCCCCAAGAAATTGGAATTTGAATTCACTTACAAGGAGTTAATGAATTAAAAAGGAAATCAGATGGAAAATAATTTGAACTAAGAGATAATGGAAACATGACATATAATAATTTATACCATGCAGATAAAGTATTAGAGGAAATTTTACAACTTTAAACAAGAAGAAAGGTTTAAGATCAATTATTAATAGTTAAGCTTCTACCTTAAAAAACTAATAGAAAACACATTAAAGCCAAAGTGAATAGGAGGAAATAAAAATAATTAAAAAATAAGAGTAGAAATCCATAAAACATAAAATAGAAAATTAAAATCAACATCCAAATCTTGTTTATTGGGGAAATAAATTAAACAGTTGACAAACATAACAAGACTAGTCAAAAGAAAGTGAAAGGAAAAAATACAAATTAGCAGGCCTAAAAGAAGCACATCTCTAACAATCTTACAGATATAAAAAAAAAAGAAAAGATATTTTAGACAAATTTATACCAATAACTTTGCAATTTAGATAAAATAAACAAATTCCCTGCCCAAGGCATTTACAGATCCAATGCAATCTCTATCAAATTACCAATAGCATTTTTCACAGAACTAGAACAAAAATTTTTAAATTTTTGGAAATACAAAGGACCCTGAAGTGCCAAAGCAAGCTTGAGAAAGAAAAATACAGCTGAAGGATTCAGGCTTCCTGACTTCAGACTATACTGCAAAGCTACAATAATCAAAATAGTATGGTATTGGCACAAACCCCATAAATACAGATCAATGGAACTGGATAAAGAGCCTCAAAATTATCCACAGGTCTGTGGTCAATTAATCTACAAGAAAGAAGGCAAGAACATACAAGGGCAAAAAGACAGTTTCTCCAATAAATAGTGCTGGAAAAGTGAACAGCTACGTGTAAAAAAAGAAAATTAGAATATTCTCTAACACCATGCACAAAAATAAACTCAAAATGGATTAAAGACCTACATGTAAGACTGGATACCAAAACACTGCTAGAGGAAAACACAGGCAGAACATTCTTTGACATAAATTGCAGCAATACCTTTCCTGACCCATCTCTTAGAGTCATGGAAATAAAAGCAAAAATAAACAAATGGGACCTAATTAAACATAAAAGCTTTTCTATAGCAAAGGAAACCATAAAGAAAATGAAAAAACAGTCTATAGAATGGGAGAAAATATTTGCAAGTGGCGCAGCTGATAAGGGATTAAACTCCAAAATATACAAACAGTCCATATAACTCAATATAAAAAAACTCTAAAGAATCCAATCAAAAAAACAGGCAGAAGATCTAAATAGACATTTCTCCAAAGAAGATATACAGATGGCCAAAAGGCACATGAAAAGACGCTCAACATCACTCATTATTAGAGAAATGCAAATCAATATCCCAATGAGGTATCACCTCATACTGTTAGAATGGCCATCATCAAAAAGTCTTCAAACAATAAATACAGAAGAATGTGTGTAGAAAAAGGAACTTTCCTATACTATTAGTGGAAATGCAAACTGGTGCAGCCACTGTGGAGAATGGTATGGAGGTTTCTTAACAAACTAAAAATAGAGTTAACATATGATCCTGTAATCCCATTGCTGGGCATATATTCAGAGAAAAGAAAATATATATGTATCCCAATATTCACTACAGATGGTGACTGTAGCCATGAAATTAAAAGATGCTTACTCCTTGGAAGGAAAGTTATGACCAACCTAGATAGCATATTCAAAAGCAGAGACATTACTTTGCCAACAAAGGTTCATCTAGTCAAGGCTATGGTTTTTCCTGTGAGAGTTGGACTGTGAAGAAGGCTGAGCGCCAAACAATTGATGCTTTTGAACTGTGGTGTTGGAGAAGACTCTTGAGAGTCCCTTGGACTGCAAGGAGATCCAACCAGTCTATTCTGAAGGAGATGAGCCCCGGGATTTCTTTGGAAGGAATGATGCTAAAGCTGAAAGTCCAGTACTTTGGCCACCTCATGTGAAGAGTTGACTCATTGGAAAAGACTCTGATGCTGGGAGGGATTGGGGGCAGAAGGAGAAGGGGAGGACAGAGGATGAGATGGCTGGATGGTATCACTGACTCGATGGACGTGAGTCTCAGTGAACTCTGGGAGTTGGTGATGGACAGAGAGGCCTGGTGTGCTGCGATTCATGGGGTCGCAAAGAGTCAGACACGACTGAGCGACTGATCTGATCTGATTGGTATATACAAATATATGTACTGTGTGTGTATATATTTGTGTGTATGTACAAAAAATAAAACTGATCTTACACCTACATTTAGGAGTTAAAAGGATAAACTTCCTAGACAAATCATAGGAGAAAATTTAGGGATCTTAAATTAGACAAAGGTTTCTTAAATAAGAAACAAAAGCACAAACTATAAGAAAAATTGGTTTTATCAAAAGTAAAATTTTTTGCTCTTCCAAGGATGCTATTAAAAAAAAAAATGAAAAGGCAAGCCATACAATATCAGCAGATATTTGCAAAGATACATCTTCATGTGTAAAATACACGGAAGATATGTATTTTACAATTCAATAAGAACATAAACAATCTAATTTTTTTAATGGGCAAAGAATTTAAAGACAAAAGAAGATATAAGGATGACAAGCAAATGAAAAGATATTCAACATCATTAGTAATTAGAGAAATGCAAATAAAAAGCACAATGAGATACCATTATATACCCAACAGAAGAGCTAAAATTAACCAAACTGACAATCCTAATTATGGACCATGATGTAGAGCAACTGGAACTTTTATCCATTATTAGCAGGATTGATTGCCACTTTAGAAAATATTCTGGGGGACCTCCCTGGTGGTTCAGTGGCTAAGACTCATAGTTCCCAAGGCAGGGAGCCCAGATTTGATCCCTGGTCATGGAACTAGATTCCATATACCACAATGAAGACTGAAGATGCGACACAGCCAAATAAATAAAAAGAAAGGAAAAAAAAATTGGCATTTGTTCATCAAGTAGTAAATGGTTAAACAAACTGTAAGACAGCCATACAAATCACTGCTGCTGCTGCTAAGTCGCTTCAGTTGTGTCCCACTCTGTGCAACCCCAGAGACGGCAGCCCACCAGGCTCCCACATCCCTGGGATTCTCCAGGCAAGAACACTGGAGTGGGTTGCCATTTCCTTCTCCAGTGCATGGAAGTGAAAAGTGAAAGTGAAGTTGCTCAGTCGTGTCCAACTCTTCGAGATCCCATGAACTGCAGCCTACCAGGCTCCTCCATCCATGGGATTTTCCAGGCAAGAGTACTGGAGTGGGGTGCCATTGCCTTCTCTGACAAATCACTACTACTCAGCAATTAAAAGGAATGAACTATGGACACAGATGAATCTCAGAAGCACCATGCTAAGTGGAAGAAGACAGATATGAAAGAAGATATACTATATAATTATATTTATATGAAAGGCTAGAAAAGGCAAATCTGTAATGATAGAAAGCAGTTCAGTGGCTGCCAGGAACCAGGGTATATGGTCAGCACTGACTGCAAAGGGGCACAATGAAACTTGTAGGGGTAATGGCAATATTCTATAGTATATACGATTTGTCAAAACTCAGTGAAATTACCATAATACAGCTAAGTTTTTTAAAATAGACATACAGTTGATTTACAATATAATGTTAGTTTCCGGTGTACAACATACTGGTTAAATATTTTTGTAGATTATATTCCATTTAAAGTTATAAAGTAATGGCTCTATTTCTCTATTTCATCCTTGCTGTTTATTTTATTTTATTTTTTTAGTTTGAACAATTAATACATTTCAGATATAATATTATACATATTTCAATGTTATTCTCCCCAATCATCCCACCCTCTCCCGGTCCCAGAGTCCAAAACTCTGTTCTATGCATCAGTGTCATTTTTGCTGTCTCGTAAACAGGGTTACTGTTACCATCTTTCTAAATTCCATATATATGCGTTAGTATACTGTATTTGTGTTTTTGTTTCTGGCTTACTTCACTCTGTATAATAGGCTCCAGTTCCATCCACCTCCTTAGAACTGATTCAAATGTATTCTTTTTAATGGCTGAGTAATACTCCATTGTGTATATGTACCACAGCTTGCTTATCCATTCATCTGTGGATGGACATCTAGGTTGCTTCCATGTTCTGGCTATTGCAAACAGTGCTGCTATGAACATTGGGGTACACGTGTCTCTTTCAATTCTGGTTTTCTCAGTGTATATGCCCAGCAGTGGGATTGCTGGATCATAAGGCAGTTCTATTCCCAGTTTTTTGAGGAATCTCCAGACTGTTCTCCATAGTGGCTGTACCAGTTTGCATTCCCACCAACAGTGCAAGAGGGTTCCCTTCTCTCCGCACCCTCTCCAGCATTTATTGCTTGTGGACTTTTGGATAGCAGCCATTCTGATTGGCGTGAAATGGTATCTCATAGTGGTTTTGATTTGCATTTCTCTGATAATGAGTGATGTTGAGCATCTTTTCATGTGTTTGTTAGCCATCTGTATGTCTTCTTTATAGATCAATGGAACAAAATAGAAAGCCCAGAGATAAATCCACGTACATATGGTCACCTTATCTTTGACAAAGGAGGCAAGAATATACAATGGATTAAAGACAATCTCTTTAACAAGTGGTGCTGGGAAAACTGGTCAACCACTTGTAAAAGAATGAAACTAGAACACTTTCTAACACCATACACAAAAATAAACTCAAAATGGATTAAAGAGCTAAATGTAAGACCAGAAACCATAAAACTCCTAGAGGAAAACATAGGCAAAACACTCTCTGACTTACATCACAGCAGGATCCTCCATGACCCACCTCCCAGAATATTGGAAATAAAATCAAAAATGAACAAATGGGACCTAATCAAACTTAAAAAGCTTCTGCACAACAAAGGAAACTATAAGCAAGGTGAAAAGACAGCCTTCAGAATGGGAGAAAATAATAGCAAATGAAGCAACTGACAAACAACTAATCTCAAAAATATACAAGCAACTTCTACAGCTCAATTCCAGAAAAATACATGACCCAATCAAAAAATGGGCCAAAGAACTAAATAGACATTTCTCCAAAGAAGACTTGCTGTTTATTTTATACATAGTAGTTTGTATCTCTCAATCCCTTACTCCTATCCTGCCTCTCTTTCCTCTCCTCTCCCCACTGGTAACCACTAGTTTGCTCTCTGTATCTGTGAGCCTGTTTCTGTTTTGTTGTATACATTCATTTGTTTTATAAAATCGCTAAGTTTTATTGAATGTAAACTATAACAATAATGCGGATTAAAAGAAATCAGTAAAGACACAAGCAGGTCATTAACGAAATAAAAAATTCAAGTGACAGACTTCTAAAACTTTAATGTTATGGTAAACAAATAATACATTATGTACTGTCATTTTTAAACCATTTGCTTGATTTTAAAATGTAAAAAATGGTTATAGTATCCAGGGAAGAGTAACCTGAAGTGGGCATGCCTACATACTGCTGTTGGGACAGTACAAAGGTACAACTTTCTGAGACACAAAGAAACGTGTTTTAACAGAAATACATTCAGATCCTTTCAGATCAAGGCACTTGAATTCTAATAACTTATTCCTAGGAAATAACCAGGATGTAAAAAAAATTATGAACAAACATGTTTCAGATCAGATCAGATCAGATCAGATCAGTCGCTCAGTCGTGTCCGACTCTTTGCGACCCCATGAACCGCAGCACGCCAGGCCTCCCTGTCCATCACCAGCTCCCGGAGGTCACTCAGACTCGCATCCATCGAGTCAGTGATGCCATCCAGCCATCTCATCCTCTGTCGTCCCCTTCTCCTCCTGCCCTCAATCCCTCCCAACATCAGAGTCTTCTCCAATGAGTCAACTCTTCGCATGAGGTGGCCAAAATATTGGAGTTTCAGCTTTAGCATCATTCCTTCTAAAGAAATTCCAGGATTGATCTCCTTCAGAATGGACTGGTTGGATCTTCTTGCAGTCCAAGGGACTCTCATGAGTCTTCTCCAACACCACAGTTCAAAAGCATCAATTCTTCGGCGCTCAGCCTTCTTCACAGTCCAACTCTCACATCCATACATGACCACAGGATTGGATAGCACTATTTATACATGCTGGCTGAATTATGTTTCTTTTGTAGGATGGGATATTACTTAGTCATTTAAAATACATACATGTACGTGAGCATGCGTCCCACCTCCATAAATATACAAATCTACAAAAACATAGTCACAATAGTCTCCTGGATATAAGAAGCAACCAATACCATGTAAGCAATTACCACAAAATTCCCTTTACTGATTTCAGACACGTAGATATATATCCCATATATACATCCCATGACAATGTCACCAAAAAAGTGATGTTACTCTATACCTTTATGTCACCGTCAATTTTTTCCCATTCTTCTGCTGTAAAACTGGATGCTGTTGCCGCAGGTTTATCTTTCCTCAAAGCTCTACTTCCAGGAGCCAAGCTTGAAAGGTGCTTTTCACAAAATTCAGTAAGTTCAGGATAGTATCCTTCCTCACCAGACCTTGTAAAAAATTCAGAATTTTAGAGTTACCACTTTATTTAGAGAGCACGTAAACCTGTGGTTTGCAAGCTGGGTTCCACGGAGCCCAGGGGTTCCAAGGAGATCTCATGACCCGCCTCTCTACAAGCATGAAGGCTGGGCTGCTGCTTTCCCCGAACCTTCCTCAGTTTCAGCAACCTCTACTTTCATCTGATCTATGGAGTATCGCAATGAAGGGGAGAAACAGGAGCTCCAAAGACACCAATTTCCATCACACACTTTAAAAGTTGAATGAATAACATTTTTTCTCCTCTTCAATACTCACATGTTCATATTGTACATAAGGTAATTTTGAACTTATAAATGGAAATTCATTATTGGAGACAGGCAGAGAGTAAGACTTCAGAGTTACTTTCCAATGAGGAATTACTATCCTAGCTCAATTTTTTTCCCCAAGGGGATAAGAAGATAATGGCAGAGGAAGAGTTTAGAACAACACACCTCTAAATTCAGCCACTCAAGGAACAGAATTCCTTCCTCACAGAGTTAGACAGACATCTGTTCCTTTTTGCTTGTTTATTTTTTAAGGAAATCAATCTTTTCCCTGTTTCTTGTGAATCTGCTTACTTTTAAATTTTTAGAGAAATAAAAATAAATCCCATTTTCAAATTAAATTTTAAAATATAATTCCAAGTCCATACCACTTAAAAAGGCTATTCATAAAAAGAAATCTTTCAAATTCTTTCATCCCATAAACTATCATTTTCTTTACTAGCCTTTGGTCAAATACAATTGAAAATGTTCTCATATGTTGAGAAAAACAAAAGAGAAAACAATGATATGATGAGGCTATTACCTCAACTCTGGCTGGGGACAAGCAGGACGACTGCTTAGGAAGGGCAGGAGGCTAAAGGTGAAAGAACAAGGAAAGGACATAGAGATAAAGAAGGGCATCAGAGGAAGGAAAAGAATCACTGCTGAGTAAAAGGAATACTATTGATGTCCTGGAAAGGGCAAGTTCATGCTCACAAGTGCTTCTGCACTATGAGGCTACCCTCCAAACGAAAATCCCTCAAGAAACACCACACAGGTGGCACAGGTTGGTATGCAACGGGTCAGTGTTTCCCTTTTTAAAAAAATATTTGTTGACTTACTTGGGCTTCCCAGGTGACTCAGTGGTAAAGAATCTGCCTGTCAATGCAAGAGACTCGGGTTTGATCCTTGGGTTGGGAAGATCCCCTGGAGAAGGAAATGGCAACCTGCATCGAAAATTCCATGGACAGAGGAGCCTGGCGGGCCACAGTCCATGGCGTTACAAAGAGTCGAACACGACTGATCGACTGAGCACATTTGTTTATTTGGCTTCGTCAGGTCTCAGCTGTGGCACCGTGGGATCTTTGTTGCACGTGGGATCGTTTGTTGTCATATACAGACTCTCTCTAGTTGCAGTACCAGGGCTTAGTTGCTCCGAAGGCTGTGAGATCCCAGTTCCCTGATCAGGGATCAAACCTGCGTCCCCTGTATTGAAAGGCACGCCGCTGGACCACTGGGAAGTCCCCGGTCAGTGTTTGTTGCAGAGCTCCCTTGACCACCTGCCTGTCCATCTTCCAGGGTGCTGTTGAAAACACATGTTCCTGGGCCCTGATCCCAATTTCCTGAAGCAGAATCTCTAGGAACGGGGCTCTCAAATTAGCAATTTTTTAACCACCATATTTGGTGAATATGAAAGTTTGACAATCACGGCCACAGGGCTCTTACCAGAAAAGGCCTTGATTCCCTGACTTTTGGTCCTACTTCCTGCTCCCGCCCCACCGTCCATGTGACAGCTCCCAGTGAGTCATCCACCTTTGTTGGCAGGTACTGTGAAGTGCAGGGAAGGCAATGGCACCCCACCCCAGTACTCTTGCCTGGAAAATCCCATGGACGGAGGAGCCTGGTAGGCTCTAGTCCATGGGGTCGCTAAGAGTCGGACACGACTGAGCGACTTTACTTTCACTTTTCACTTTCATGCATTGGAGAAGGAATTGGCAACCCACTCCAGTGTTCTTGCCTGGAAAATCCCAGGGACAGAGGAGCCTGGTGGGCTGCCGTCTATGGGGTCGCACAGAGTCGGACACGACTGAAGCGACTTAGCAGCAGCAGCAGCAGTATGAAGTGCAATGGCACCCCACTCCAGTACTCTTGCCTGGAAAATCCCATGGATGGAGGAGCCTGGTGGGCTGCAGTCCATGGGGTTGCTAAGAGTTGGACACAATTGCGACTCCACTTTCACTTTTCACTTTCATGCATTGGAGAAGTAAATGGCAACCCACTCCAGTGTTCTTGCCTGGAGAATCCCACGGACAGGGGAGCCTGGTGGGCTGCCGTCTATGGGGTCGCACAGAGTCGGACACGACTGAAGCAACTTAGCAGCAGCAGCAGTGTGAAGTGAGACAGTGCCAAAGCCCTATCAGCAGAAGCAGATGCCTCCTAACAGCTGCTTTACCTTTTCCTAGAAAATGGGAGGAAGCAAGAAAAATGCTCTCCTCCTGGGATACCGATTAACCCAAGTCTGGTGCTGGAAAATGTGTTTCAGTCACTAAATCATGCTTGACTCTGTGACCCCATGAACTGTAGCCTGCCAGGCTCCTCTGTCCATAGGATTCTCCAGTCAAGAATACTGGAGTGGATTGCCATTTCCTTCTCCAGGGGATCTTCCCAAGCAAGCGATTGCTGTCTCCTGCATTTTCTTGCTGGAATTAAATCTGGCTAGAACCCTCCAAACTAACCACAGAATTAAAACCACTGTTTTGGAACCTAACATGGACAAAAACAACAATCTCAATATTTGAAAATTTGCTCCAAAATTTCTAATGAGGCTTTGAATTTCAGAAGTCAACAATATAATTAAAATTGGCAGACTGAAATAAGATTTTTTTATCGCTTACCTGAGCACACAAAGAATTTTTTCCAAGTGTTTAACATCTGAACATTTTTCAATATACTTGAAATCCAAATGTTCGACAGGAATTTTAAATGTTTTTGTTGTCCCGAAGCCCCACAATGATGGATAACCTTTGGTGGCCATAGCTGAAATGTAGTGTAGGAAAACAGTTACAAATCTTATATAGTAAAACTCAATTTGGATAGTAGTAACCATCTAGGTACTTCTGCAATATTTATTTTTCATTTCTACAGAAAAGGAGATGGAGTATTTCTTCTTTTTTTAAACGTGAACCATTTTAAAAGCTTTTCATTTAATTTGTTACAACATTGCTTGTTTTGGTTCTTTGGTTTTAAGACTTCTGGGATCCTAGCTCCCTGATCAGGGATCATACTGGCACCCCCCTGCAAAGTCTTAACTACTGGATTGCCAGGGAAGTCCCTGGAGTATTTCTTCTAAGGAGGATGCTCACTGTAAACTCTGTCTGATAAGAACAGTTAGCATTCATGGGGCTAAATTACTATCTACCACATATGGATTAGCTTCCTTAATCTTCACTTAAGCAAAATTGAAATGTAATGACAAAGCAGGATTTGAGGTGTAGAGGAAAAATCTTTTCCCTCTACCAATTTGGGTTCAGTACCTGAGGCCTATAAATCACACTGACAAAAGATACTAACAGGAGAAAAGGTTTATTTTATATACTCCTAGGGGCTTCACAGAAAAGTGAAAACTCAAAGAAACAGCTAGTTTGGGGAATTTATGTATCATTTTAACAAAGTGTGATAAATTGTGTAGAAATGATTAGACAAAGGAAAAAGGGTTTTGGCTTCTAGAAAGTAAATATAAGGAAAAACTAATGGAAGATAAGAGTTATTTTAATGAGGTTTGTTTCTGCAGACTCACCTGAGTGCTGACTGTCCATCTGTTGTTGTAAGGATTGTACTCCTCACCTTGGTATGAGAGGAGAGGAGGGAACACCTTCCTAAAGGGAAATTTATGTCCTGCTTTTAGGCAGAAAAGGGAAAGGCAGAGTTTTTTTCTGTGTCTGCTCTTATTTGCCTTCTGCTTAAAATAATCCTTATGCCAAAGTGGCCAACTTGTGTGTAGTGTGCGTATTCTGATCCTCTTTAGTGCTCAAGCTGCTTTTTTAAGGTAACTTTTAACACTGATTTTGGGATCTCCTACTTTAGCTGTTAACATCCTAATCATCCTTTTGATTCGGTACAAACATAAATAATATCCTTTCTGTAATTCTGCGTCGTCTTCTTCCACATTCCCTGCCTCCTTACATTCTCAGTTGCCCACTCCCATCAATGAATAGCTGCCAGGCCTAATATGTTCTATAGGCACTCTGTACATACCTCTCTCGTACCATATAGCACATATCCAAATTCTATTTCTTTGTCTTCTCTTCTAGATTGTGAGAGATCTTACCTAATTCATCTCAGAGCTTCAGAACTAACATAGTAAGTAGTGTCATATATCCCTTAAGAAATACCTGCTAAACTTAACTTAATTGGGAATATGATGGCCTTGGACAGTTTCACTCTACTGATATACTGCTAATGATAGTGTCAATAACAGCAACAAATACATAATTCTTAATGAACTTTGCATATATTATTATTTTGTTTAATCCTTCAACTACTATATCAAGTACGTTTTAAACAGAGAGCAGTAATAAGTTAACATTTATGAAGCTAAATTTCTATATGTCATGAATTATCTCAGGCCTCAAGACCACTTTCATGAAAGATATTACTTTCTTTTTACAGATGAGGAAGGTGATGTTTCAAGTATATAAATTGCATATGGTCATATAACTATTAAGTAATGAACTGAAGAGTTGAACCTCAGGCCACTATAGAGCCCACATACTTAACTGTCATATTTAATTGTGCTTTTCAAATCACAGGTGGCAACTCATGAAATCAACTTAGTCAGCTGCAATCAGCATTCTTTTATGAGGCAGAACAGGAATAAATTCAGACTGCCTGACACAAACCATTAAATACTGTTTTACAGAAACTTTTATTTCATGCCTATATAAAGAAATGATAAATACAGGTATATATAAATGCACACACAAATGTGTATATAAATGTTGTAAAGTAAAACATACACATTATGAGTTATATTGTCAAAGTTTTTTTTTTTTTTTTTTTTAAACACTGCACTAAAACACACTGGGTGATAAATTTTAAAACAAGTAGCAATAAATCTAATCCATAAGGAATATTCCCTTCAGCATGCCTGCCCTCTGAGTCTGGTCATACATCAGACCTCTGCAGAAAAAGGATGCACTGTCAGCGTCTCCATATTCCTGCTGGCTTTGACTAGGGTACAGAATATAGATGACAGTTTGTCAGCTTTTGAATGAGGTCCAGCGAAGAAGTGAGAATATGGCTTACCATACTAGCAGGGCCCAGTAGGATGACCTCCCATCACAAGGGTAGCCTTAATGGTGGAAGTTACATGAAACCAAGTGAAGAACTTTAAAATTATCGATGCTGCCCAGAATAGAATGAGTTGTCTATAGGAGAATTTTTTCCCAAGAGCTGGAGGATATTTGATGGGAGGATTTAAGCATCTAACGGGATTAAAATAGATTACCTTCAATTAAAGGAATCTTGAAACTCCTGAGGTTTTATGATTTGAATAAAACATAGTGAAAAACGTTAGAAATGATAAAGACCTCTCTTACCTAATTAAGAGAATTTCAATGTAAACCCTGTTTTAACGTTTCTGAGAATATTTTTTGAAAACCACCACTTGGAGGACTGCGGTGGGGAGGATACACACTCAAGATGAATAAATGTTAACTCTCAAACCACAAAACACAAGTTACACTTTATTTGCTCTTGTTAGAACTCTTCCACATCTGCTTGCAACTTGTCTCTGATTAGGAAAATTGTGGTCCTAGTTGGGGTTAACTTCACCACCATCCTAACTCACATCCATTCCCCACATTTACTCATCAGTTAGTCAGTAATACCTCCAGCGCAAACTGCAATGCGCTAGTGACAGGAAAAACTGTTTTTTGACTTCCACCTTCGCACGTTCTTCCCAGCATCCACAAGGCTGGGCGCCACCTGCAGCCGGAGACCAAAAGGAAACGGCATCCTCCAGCCCGTAGCAACGGTTTCTATGTACAGCGCGACCGGAGAGGACAGCGGGCTCAGGGCCTGCCCGCGATCCCGGAGCTTCTACAGCCAACCCTCAACGGTCAGGGGGCCCTTCAGGACTCTTACGAATAATTTCTCTCTATTCCCCGGCGTTGTTCACAAGAACTAGTGGCCGCTACCAGAGACCTTGCCCCAACATCTGCCACCTTCAGCCCGGAGAAACAAAAGGCCCCAGTTTCTTTCCCGGACTGAGAAGGTCGTTCATTCCGCGCCCCCAACCCACCTCCGAGTCTATCTTTAACCCCGCCCCGCGGAGAGAGGGATTGCGATGGGGAGATGTAGTTTACTCTTGGCCGGCACATACTCACCTGGTTCAGACTCCAAGCCGTGCAGAGGACCCAGCCACACAGCATACCAGCCTCGCTCAGGCACCCGGGGAGGGGCCGCGCCTCGCCGCTCCGCCCCGCCCCTCCCCCAGACCCAGAGCTTGAGGCGGACCGCCGCGGGCGGGGTTTAGGGACTCTGCGTGACGACTGGTTAGTCTCCGGTTTGCATCCGCAGATGGACCTTGCAGTCCCAGCTTCACTCAGACACAGGATTATTATAAAGAAGTGAGTTGGAATTCCACATGCTCTGGAATTTTCTTTTCACGCACACTTTATGGTTTTTTTCTGGTCATAATTGTGTACAGAAACAATCAAGCTGAATAAACAAGCAGGATAAACACTAACTCGAAAGTAAATAGACTATGTAGGCAAATTGCACTCATCTCACACGCTAGTAAAGTAATGCTCAAAATTCTCCAAGCCAGGCTTCAGCAATATGTGAACCATGAACTTCCTGATGCACAAGCTGGTTTTAGAAAAGGCAGAGGAACCAGAGATCAAATTGCCAACATCCGCTGGATCATCGAAAAAGCAAGAGAGTTCCAGAAAAACATCTATTTCTGCTTTATTGACTATGCCAAAGCCTTTGACTGTGTGGATCACAATAAACTGTGGAAAATTCTGAAAGAGATGGGAATACCAGACCAGCTGATCTGCCTCTTGAGAAATGTGTATACAGGTCAGGAAGCAACAGTTAGAACTGCACATGGAACAACAGACTGGTTCCAAATAGGAAAAGGAGTACGTCAAGTCTGTATATTGTCACCCTGTTTATTTAACTTCTATGCAGAGTACATCATGAGAAACACTGGACTGGAAGAAACAAGTTGGAATCAAGATTGCCAGGAGAAATATCAATCACCTCAGATATGCAGATGACACCACCCTTATGGCAGAAAGTGAAGAGGAACTAAAAAGTCTCTTGATGAAAGTGAAAGTAGAGAGTGAAAAGTTTGGCTTAAAGCTCAACATTCAGAAAATGAAGATCATGGCATCTGGTCCCATCACTTCATGGGAAATAGATGGGGAAACAGTGGAAACAGTGTCAGACTTTATTTTTCTGGGCTCCAAAATCACTGCAGATGGTGACTGCAGCCATGAAATTAAAAGACGCTTACTCCTTGGAAGGACAGTTGTGACCAACCTAGATAGCATATTCAAAAGCAGAGACATTACTTTGCCAACAAAGGTTCATCTAGTCAGGGCTATGGTTTTTCCTGTGGTCATGTATGGATGTGAGAGTTGGACTGTGAAGAAGGCTGAGCGCCGAAGAATTGATGCTTTTGAACCGTGGTGTTGGAGAAGACTCTTGAGAGTCCCTTGGACTGCAAGGAGATCCAACCAGTCCATTCTGAAGGAGATCAGCCCTGGGATTTCTTTGGAAGGAATGATGCTAAAGCTGAAAGTCCAGTACTTTGGCCACCTCATGCGAAGAGTTGACTCATTGGAAAAGACTCTGATGCTGGGAGGGATTGAGGGCAAGAGGAGAAGGGGATGACAGAGGATGAGATGGCTGGATGGCATCACTGACTCTATGGACGTTGAGTCTTAGTGAACTCCAGGAGTTGGTGATGGACAGGGAGGCCTGGTGTGCTGCGATTCATGGGGTTGCAAAGAGTTGGACACGACTGAGCGACTGATCTGATCTGATCATCTTCATAAAGATATTCCATCCAAGAATATACAGATGGATTAAATGTGAAATCTTTCACAGAACAGATAAAAAGAGAGACAGAAAAAAGGATGAAAAAGTTAGGACAATGAGTCTAAACTAGATTTAAAAGATCTAGAGAGAGAATATTGAGATCAGTTCAGTTCAGTCGCTGAGTTGTGTCCATCTGTTTGTGACCCCATGAACTGCAGCACTCCAGGCCTCCCTGTCCATCACCAACTCCCATTGTGCATCGAGTCAGTGATGCCATCCAACCATCTCATCCTCTGTTGTCCCCTTCTCATCCTGCCCTCAATCTTTCCCAATATCAGGGTCTTTTCAAATGAGTCAGCTCTTTGTATCAGGTGGCCATTTAAGTACTGGAGTTTCAGCTTTAATATCAGTCCTTCCAATGAACACCCTGGACTGATTTCCCTTAGGATAGACTGGTTGGATCTCCTTGCAGTCCAAGGGACTCCCAAGAGTCTTTTCCAACACCACAGGTCAAAAGCATCAATTCTTCTGCGCTCAGCTTTCTTTATACTCCTACTCTCACATCCATACAGGACTACTGGAAAAACCATAGCCTTGACTAGATGGACCTTTGTTGACAAAGTAATGTCTCTGCTTTCTAATATGCTGTCTAGGATGGTCATAACTTTCCTTCCAAGGAGTAAGCGTCTTTTACTTTCATGGCTGCAGTCACCATCTGCAGTGATTTTGGAGCCCAGAAAAATAAAGTCTGACACTGTTTCCACTGTTTCCCCATCTATTTCCCATGAAGTGATGGGACCAGATGCCATGATCTTCATTTTCTGAATGTTGAGCTTTAAGCCAACTTTTTCACTCTCTACTTTCACTTTCATCAAGAGGCTTTTTAGTTCCTCTTCACTTTCTGCCATAAGGGTGGTGTCATCTGCATATCTGAGGTGATTGATATTTCTCCTGGCAATCTTGATTCCAACTTGTGTTTCTTCCAGTCCAGTGTTTCTCATGATGTACTCTGCATAGAAGTTAAATAAACAGGGTGACAATATACAGACTTGACGTACTCCTTTTCCTATTTGGAACCAGTCTGTTGTTCCATGTGCAGTTCTAACTGTTGCTTCCTGACCTGCATACACATTTCTCAAGAGGCAGATCAGGTGGTCTGATATTCCCATCTCTTTCAGAATTTTCCAGTTTATTGTGATCCACACAGTCAAAGGCTTTGGC
Source organism: Tragelaphus eurycerus (assembly GCA_935064755.1). Classification (NCBI taxonomy): domain Eukaryota; kingdom Metazoa; phylum Chordata; class Mammalia; order Artiodactyla; family Bovidae; genus Tragelaphus; species Tragelaphus eurycerus. Next base: position 10,935,174 of record CAKXYN010000035.1, on the reverse strand, counting down.
ATAGTCAATAAAGCAGAAATAGATGTTTTTCTGGAACTCTCTTGCTTTGTTGATGATCCAGTGAATGTTGGCAATTTGATCTCTGGTTCCTCTGCCTTTTCTAAAACCAGCTTGAACATCTTGAAGTTCATGGTTCACGTATTGCTGAAGCCTGGCTTGGAAAATTTTGAGCATCACTTTACTAGTGTGTGAGGTAAGTGCAACTGTGTGGTAGTTTGAGCATTCTTTGGCATTGCCTTTCTTTGGGATTGGAATGAAAACTGACCTTTTCCAGTCCTGTGGCCACTGCTGAGTTTTCCAAATTTGCTGGCATATTGAGTGCAGCACTTTCACAGCATCATCTTTTAGGATTTGAAATAGCTCAACTGGAATTCCATCACTTCCACTAGCTTTGTTCATAGTGATGCTTCCTTGGGACCACTTGACTTAACATTTCAGGATGTCTGGCTCTAGGTGAGTGATCATACCATTGTGATTATCTGTGTCGTGAAGATCTTTTTTGTATAGTTGTTCTGGGTATTCTTGCCACCTTTCTTAATATTTTCTGCTTCTGTTAGGTCCATACCATTTCTGTCCTTTATTGAGCCCCTTTGCATAAATGTTCCCTTGGTATCTCTGACTTTCTTGAAGAGATCTCTAGTCTTTCCCATCCTATTGTTTTCCTCTATTTCTTTGCATTGATCGCTGAGGAAGGCTTTCTTATCTCTCCTTGATATTCTCTGGAACTCAGCATTCAAATGGGTGTATCTTTCCTTTTCTCCTTTGATTTTCACAGCTATTTGTAAGGCCTCCTCAGACAGCCATTTTGCTTTTTTGCATTTCTTTTTCTTGGGGATGGTCTTGATCCCTGTCTCCTGTACAATGTCACAAACCTCTGTCCATAGTTCATCAGGGACTCTATCAGATCTAGGCCCTTAAATCTATTTCTCACTTCCACTGTATAATCATAAGGGATTTGATTTAGGTCATACCTGAATGGTCTAGTGGTTTTCCCCATTTTTTTCAATTTAAGTCTGAATTTGGCAATAAGGAGTTCATGATCTGAGCCACAGTCAGCTCCCAGTCTTATTTTTGTTGACTGAGGATAGGAAGTGATTAATTCAAGAAAGTTTCCCGGAACTAAAGAGCTTGAATTTCCATGCTGAGAATATACACCCAACAACCAAAACAAGCAAAGAAAACAGATTCATACCAAGGCAGATACTGCAAAATTTCAGGACACTAGCAAAGAACATGTAAATTTCTAGAGAAAGTAGGTCACAAAGGATAAATAAGAATGGTTTTGTACTTTCCCACAATAATACAGATAATTATTACACAACAAAACATTTAAAAATTCTAATGTTCACAGTAACACAAAAAAGGTCATTTTAGGCAGAGAGAAAAACATGAGAAAAGGCACAAGCAAGGAGGTCCATTATCACTTAAAGAACTACAAACATCTCCTTAGAACCAAAGATTAAGAAGTGGGTTGAACTGGAGAGGGCTCTGCTTGTACTATTCCCAACAGTTTTATACTTTATCAAAATGGGAGGCTACTGAAGATTTTCAGCAAGACAGAGCCGTGAAATTTCTATTTTACAACAATTCAAGTTGGGATGGGAATTCCATGGTGGTCCAAGGGTTAGGACTCTACAATAAGCAAGCTGAAGAGTATGGAAAACAGCAAGACCTGTAGCTGAGACTAATCCCAAGGCTGATACAAGACACAGAAGAATGGTACAAAAAGATCTTCACGACACAGATAATCACAATGGTGTGATCACTCACCTAGAGCCAGACATCCTGTAATGTGAAGTCAAGTGGTCCCTAGGAAGCATCACTACGAACAAAGCTAGTGGAAGTGATGGAATTCCAGTTGAGCTATTTCAAATCCTAAAAGATGAAGCTATGAAAGTGCTGCACTCAATATGCCAGCAAATTTGGAAAACTCAGCAGTGGCCACAGGACTGGAAAAGGTCAGTTTCATTCCAATCCCAAAGAAAGGCAATGCCAAAGAATGCTCAAATTACCGCACAATTGCACTCATCACCCCACTCCAGTACTCTTGCCTGGAAAATCCCATGGACGGAGGAGCCTTGGAGGCTGCAGTCCATGGGGTTGCTGAGAGTCGAACACGACTGAGCGACTTCACTTTCACTTTTCACTTTCATGCATTGGAGAAGGAAATGGCAACCCACTCCAGTGTTCTTGCCTTGAGAATCCCTGGGATGGGGGAGCCTTGTGGGCTGCCGTCTATGGGGTCACAGAGTCGGACACGACTGAAGTGACTTAGCAGTAGCAGCAGCAGCACACACTATTAAAGTAATACTCAAAATCCTCCAAGCCAAGCTTCAGCAACACGTGAACCATGAACTTCCAGATTTTCAAGCTGGTTTTAGAAAAGGCAGAGGAACCAGAGATCAAATTGCCAACATTCACTGGATCATCAACAAAGCAAGAGAGTTCCAGAAAAACATCTATTTCTGCTTTACTGACTATGCCAAAGCCTTTGTGTACATCACAATAAACTGTGGAAAATTCTGAAAGAGATGGGAATACCAGACCACCTGACTTGCTATACAAGAGAAACTTGTATTCAGGTCAGGAAGCAACAGTTAGAACTGGACATGGAACAACAGACTGGTTCCAAATAGGAAAAGGAGTACGTTAAGGCTGTGTATTGTCACCCTGTTTATTTAACTTATATGCAGACTACATCATGAGAAACACTGAGCTGGAAGAAGCACAAGCTGGAATCAAGATTGCCAGGAGAAATATCAAAAACCAGATACGCAGATGACACCACCCTTATGGCAGAAAGTGAAGAAGAACTAAAGAGCCTCTTGATGAACGTGAAAGAGGAGAGTGGAAAAGCTGGCTTAAAGCTCAACATTCAGAAAACGAAGATCATGGCATCCGATCCCATCACTTCATGGGAAATAGATGGGCAAACAGTGGAAAAGGTGGATGACTTTTTTTGGGCTCCAAAATCAATGCAGATGGTGACTGCAGTCATGAAAGTAAAAGACCCTTACTCCTTAGAAGGAAGTTATGACCAACCTAGACAGCATATTAGAAAGCAGAGACATTACTTTGTCAACAAAGGTCTGTCTAGTCAAGGCTACCTTTTTCCAGTAGTCATGTATGGATGTGAGAGTGGGGCTACAAAGAAAGCTGAGTGCAGAAAAATTGATGCTTTTGACCTGTGGTGTTGGAGAAGACCCAACCAGTCTATCCTAAAGGAAATCAGTCCTGGGTGTTCATTGGAAGAACTGATGTTGAAGCTGAAACTCCAATATTTTGGCCACCTGATGCGAAGAGCTGACTCATTTGAAAAGACCCTGATGCTGGGAAACATTGAGAGCAGGGGAAGGGGAAGACAGAGGATGAAATGGTTGGATACCTCACTGACTCAATGGACATGAGTTTGAGTAAACTCTAGGAGTTGGTGATGGAGAGAGAGGTCTGGCATGCTGCAGTCCATGGGGTTGCAAAGAGTCAGACACAACATAGTGACTGTACTGAACTGAACTGAACTGAATACAATCATCTGTGCAGAAACTTAATGGTGTGAATAGCTAACATTTATTACTTTAAGAGTTTTTATGGAGTATTTCATTTTATCTTGCAGCAAATGTTTGGGGTATTTTTTCATGCCCATCTTACAAATAAGGAAAGTGAATCCTGGTGAAGTCACTGCCATCTAACAAGGGACTCTGCAGGTGTATGTAGGTGTAGGTGTATTAATTTCTTGACCTCAACAATTAAGCTGAAGTTAAATAAACTGGCCAGTAAATGACAAGTGCTGGATTTGAACCAATTTCCATGTATTTTTGATGAACTTTTGTGTCTGGTAAGCCGTTTAAGTAGGGAACAAGTTATGTGTTAGCTTTAAGCTCAGATTTACTGATTTTTATATTTATAGACCACTATTCAAAAGGATTTTTAAAAGCTGTTTTATATCTATTTTACCTTTTCTCTAACTGTCCAGGTAGGCAAGAAGTAAAATTACTTTCATTTTATAGATAAAGGGGACACAAGGAGGTGACTGATTGAAACAAATTCCAGGCCTAATACTTTACCCATTAAACCACAGTCTAGTTAACCAAATACCAATACTCAAACTACTAATGTCCAAGGGACCTATGATGAAATTAGAATAGTTAAGAGCAACATTATCAGTGAGTTGGGGTTTAGGCAGCTGTCATTTATCGGGACTCTTCCATACAGAAAGGACAAGCTCAAGAAGGAATATGGCAGAATCACAGAATTATGAAAGCCATGGTCTAGGAAAAACTGGACCAAGGAAGCACCCTTTAAAAATCTTGAGTATGGTAGTGCTATATGGCACATAATGAATTTATAGGACTTAGTATTTAAGGATGGCAGTAGAAATAACAGGTGTTTCTTTTAAATGGCACAGGTAATTCTCTGAATGTCAGAGACACACAAAGCTATCAATGAAGTTTATGTAATCGAATCCTGGAACAGATGGAGTATCTGAGTATCCATATTCCTAGTTATCAAAGCAAAAGTTTTAAACATTCATCCAATAATTAAGTGTAAACCAACTTTTTTTTTTTAATATGCTGAAAGAAGAATTTTTTGTTTACTTTAATGAATAATTACAACTGGGAAACCACACGTACCTTAACAGTCTGCTTCACCCACTTTACTTGGGATTGATTTTGTCTTTCAGAAAGCAACCATCAAAGTTTCTTTTCCCTTGCCCAAGATTTTAAAAAGTCAACCATTACATATAAATACAGAAAGGCCTATGCCAAGTTAACAAATGAAAACTGTAACTCAAAATGAGGTACGCACATTGACAGTAAGTGCACTGGTATATTCCATACAAAAGCTGGAGAGTTTACAAACAACTGGTGATGTAAAACAGAGGTTTCCTAAGAACTTACTTAATCAGACCTTTAAAAAGCCCTAGAAAACTTCATTTTTAACAAGGGTCCCAGATGATTCCAGGTTTTGCTTACCGTGTAGTTTGGGAAACATTTTTAACCTCCACTGAGTGTCAGATTACATATACAATAAAATTAAAATACAAGCCATGTAACTGAATGAAAATATCTTTATATAAGCTATTAATAGATATCTAAATACGTTTTTTTAAAATGAAATGTGTATATAATTGTATTCATAAAGTACACTAATCAAAATCTATACAACATTAACAACAAATCCAAATAATAATGAAGATATTCCTCTGAATTTCATGTTTCACCGAGCATCAAAAACCACCACTGTAATACACCAAGTTAAGGACATAAAACGGTACATTAAAATTAAAATTTTAGTACTTTCAAGTCACTTTCTCTTTGCAATAATCTATTTATTTAATCTAAAATGTTAGTTACTTTAGATTTATTTAAGTAAATCTAATACGCACAAAAGAATAAAATTCACTATCTACTATGATGAGAAGTGAACTAAAAAATAAACTATTTTAATTATTAGCCCTCTTTCCATGATAGAGACCAATGCACCAAGAAACTAAAGCAGTGTTAAAAGCGATAATTTATTGTTCTAAAAAATACTGTCAGTTATTACGTAACAATTTACTCTGTCTTTCAGCTAATTTGTAAGTCTCACTTTTTCCATTAGGTAGCATAAAAACTCACTATTTGTAGTTCCCCTTGTATAATTTAGTTTGTTCATAAACTGAAGCTCAGGAATGAGTACTTAAATAGAATTGCTGAAAAATACACTTATGAAAGCCAAAATCAACTAGTATTTAGATTACTTGGTACATGTCTACACACCGGAGTATTGTCAAAGAAAATGATAAACATGTTTGTTTTTTGGTAAGTAATCCAAGTTGTTACCATTTGCACAAGTAATTAGTCTTTAACTATCAAACCAGGTGTTATTCTTCATTTGCTCCCATCTCATACCTAAGAAGCACAGTTAAAAGGATACATCTTTTAGTCCTTTTCTTGTACATTATTCTGTATCCACATTCTCTGCATCGGATTGGATCCCTTGATTTTATTTCATTTTCTGTGTGACATTCTAGAAATGAAAACACATTCATTTTTTCAATGCCTAAAAGAGAAATTATTCCAGCAAGCAAATTATCTTGACCATATTTTTCATCCAACACACTAAAATACAAATACTCAATCTCAAGGATGTGTTGCTATTACCAGTAAGCTAAAGGAGAGAGAAAAAAAGTGGTGGGCAAGGCACTTTTCCTCGAAGAGGAAATGAAGAGTTAATGAGAGGATTTTTTTTTAAAGATTGCTAAAGCTGTTACGCTTTTTAACTTTAAAAGATGAACGACTCACTTAAGTCAAAGACAAATGCACAATTCTTTTTTTTTAAAACCGAGTTTAAATACTCTTAATTTGTGTTATTCTTACCTCCACAGATATATATCATTGGCTGCTGTTTTGGGGGTTGAACGTCCTTCTGGGTGTCCATTGTTGTCCCTGAAATTGGACATTCAAATATTTAATATCTCAAAACGGGGCCCTCACAAATCCAACCAGCAATCATTTTTCCGAGGGAAAGCTAAAAAGGTCTCAATTCCTAGTCAGTACTTTGTTTCAAATACCATTGCTGGGTCTAAAGGACGAAACAAACAAATAAAAAACGTGTTGCGCATTTACCCCCAAATTGGACTCTTATTTTACAGATGAAGGAACGCAGGTTTAGGGAAGTTCATTTGGGCAGGATTACTCAGCAGCAATGCAGGAGGCCCGGGTTCGATCACTGGGTAGGAAGATCTACTGGAGTAGAGAATGGTAACCCACTCCAGTATTCTTGCCTAGAGAATTCCATGGACAGAGTCTGGCAGGCTACAGTCCATGGGGTCGCGAAGAGTGGGACACGACTGAGAGACTAACACACTCAGTTGCAGAGTCAGAGAGATTTAGATCTGATTGCAAAGCCCGCGTCTTCATTTAACACGTTATATTTTCCCAAACTTTAGCAGGAGATTGTAAAAGAAAAAAAAAAACTTTTCTAAACAGGAGAACACGAGAACCGAAGATAAAAGAAGTGTAAATAACTCCCCAAAGCTAGTCAACAGTTAAACAGGGAAACAATCCAAAAGCTAAACCAGGAAAGGACTAAAAGTATCGACTCTATCCCCAGCCTCTCCTGACTCTAACCCTTACACTAGACCTCTTTAGACCTTACCTTACTGTCTTTTCAGTTTGGGCCCAAATTCCCACCCTGAAATCCCAAACCTCCAATTCCCTACTCACGTAACACGGAGAAATCTTTGGGCCTCTCCAAACAGATTCCGACTCGCCTCTCAGCCGCAGCCAACTTCCGGCGCCCGCTTCTGACGTGTAGGAGTCCCCGCCCCTTCCGTAGTCCCCGCCCCTTCCGTTCCGGGCGTAGCTGAGGAACCTGGATTGAGCAGAGGCTGGTGGAGCAGGTCTTTTGGTGTTTTCGAGTCTAGTCGAAAGTGCTAGTTTCGCTTCTAACTGTTTTCGTTTGTCAGGGAAGCAAAGCACTTTAGCAGTCTTTCATGTCCTAGGAGGTTTGTTTCTCTGGGAAATGAAGTCTGCAGAAAGGAACATTTTTCTAGGCGGGCAGAGGGTTAGAAGAGAAACCCCAGTGAAGTGCTCGTGGAATACTAGGCTGACCGTTACTCCGAGGAACGTAGAAGAATCGGCTCCACCGCGGATATCCACGTCCAAAAGCCTTTTTCAGACTACGTGTTTTGAATAATTTGCTATTTGTGCTGGGGCAGTGGAGCACCCCCTCGGTCGCTATCTTTCATATGATTTCGTTTTTGCTTTTCGACCCTTTCTCTCCTAGACGCTCGTTCTCTGACTCACACATTTTACTTGTGGGCAGCTACGTCTGTTACTCCCACTTAAAGCTAAGGGATTTAGGTAGTGGTAGTCAATCCAGTCGGAGAAGGCAATGGCACCCCACTCCAGTACTCTTGCCTGGAAAATCCCATGGATGGAGGAGCCTGGAAGGCTGCAGTCCATGGGGTCGCTGAGGGTCGGACACGATTGATTCACTTTCACTTTTCACTTTCGTGCATTGGAGAAGGAAATGGCAACCCACTCCAGTATTATTGCCTGGAGAATCCCAGGGACGGGGGAGCCTGGTGGGCTGCCATCTATGTGGTCGCACAGAGTCGGACACGACTGAAGTGACTTAGCAGCAGCAGTCACTCCAGTACTCTTGCCTGGAGAATCCCATGGACGGAGGAGCCTGGTGGGCTGCAGTCTATGGGGTCGCATAGAGTCGGACACGACTGAGCGACTTCACTTTCACTTTTCACTTTCATGCATTGGAGAAGGAAATGGCAACCCACTCCAGTGTTCTTGCCTGGAGAATCTCAGGGACTGGGGAGCCTGGTAGGCTACTGTGTATGGGGTCGCACAGAGTCCGACACGACTGAAACGACTTAGCAGAAGCAGCAGCTGTCTACTGACCCTCCCTTTGTCCCCTGTATTCATTCCTCCTTAGAAGAACAAGAAGCCTTGACCAGTGAGGCCGTGTTCTTTCAAAGGTCAAAAATTTAATGAAATTGAACAGTTGGGTTCACAACGTTTGCTTCTTTCACAGTAATAGTTTACGGTGACCGATGTCGGGTTTGTGGTCTCCGAAGAAGATTTAGCACGGGCATCAGGAACCAGGCTTCAGACGCTCAGAACTTTGTGTGGCAGAAGTTTCATTACAGTGAAAAAGGACAGAAAGCTTCTAACGTAGACATCAGAAGAGGGGATGGAGAGTGCCCCCCTCACTAGTCTTAGCAAGGGAGCTATATACTTTTTCAGTTGATTGTTACAGTAAATCAAAAGAATGTCTCAAGGCTGTAAAGGTCTTACCAGATCCATTCCCACAACTTAAATTTTAAAATAATGGGATAACATTTTAAAATAACATTTTAAAAATAATGGGCTTCCTTTGTGGCTCAGACAGTAAAGAATCCTCCTGCAATGTGGGAGACTTGGGTTTGATCCCTATGTTGGAAAGATCCCCTGGAGAAGGGAAAGCTACGCATTCCACTATTCTGGCCTGGAGAATTCAGGCCATGGGGTAGCCAAGAGTCCTGACAGGACTGAGAAACTTTCACTTTCACTAGAAAGATCTTACCAGACCCACTCCCACAACATACATTTTAAGATGACAGGATACTCAGAAGGTTCTTAAGGAGGAACATGTCCTCCAACAGGATACATTGTTGTTTTATAATCATTGGTAAAGAGTTTAAGGAAAAACATACCTTGAGCAAAATGAGTTGTTTGTTGTGTAATTATTAGCTCTGGGCTTAAAGAAAAAAACATGTGGCTATGTTGAAGAAATGTAGGAAAGAAACGTTTGCCCTTTTCTCTTCCTTGAGAGCTCCAGACCCCTTTCTCTTCCCTCTCCCTCTTCCCCCTCTCCTCCTCCCCTCACCACCTAAGAATTAGCACTCTCAACAGCAAGTATTTATATCAGAAAGGGGAAGAAGAAAATGAAGTTATTAAAATTTAGAAAATAAACAGTTGTTAATAACTATTGTAGTTAATCTGAAAAGCAGGTTTCTTTCTCCCCAACATCTACTACTTTGGTTTCTTATTGAAAGTGAAAGCCACTCAGTTGTGTCCAACTCTGCAATGCCATGGACTATACTATACAGTCCATGGAATTCTCCAGGCCAGAATACTGTAGTGGGTAGTGTTTCCCTTCTCCAGAGGCTCTTCCCAACCCAAGGATAGAACTCAAGTCTCCCACATTGCAGGTGGATTCTTTACCAGCTGAGCCACAGGGGAAGCCCAAGAATACTGGAGTGGGTATCCTATCCCTTCTCCAGTGGATCTTCCCGACCCAGGAAATGAACCAGGGTCTCCTGCATTGCAGGCGGTTCTTTACCAACTGAGCTATAAGGGAAGCCTCTATTGGTTTCTTATTAAGCAGGCTCTATTGCTTTTCTCTCTCCCATCCAGAAACCGGGGAACATTGAGCCTGACCTTTCATTTCCAGAAGGAGTTAATTGGTTGCACCTCCACAGACCAACTTGGGACTTGACTTTCTGGATTTTCCTAGAGGCCAATTTTTAAATATCCAGGAAACAGTGGAGTATCCTACTTCTTCATTGTTCAGTTCAGTCGCTCAGTCATGTCCAACTCTTTGTGACTCCATGAACTGCAGCACACCAGGCTTCCCTGGCCTTCACCAACTCCTAGAGCTTGCTCAAACTCATGTTATTGAGTTGGTGATGCCATCCAACCATCTCATCCTCTGTCATCTCGTTCTCCTCCTGCCTTCAGTGTTTCCCAGCATCAGGGTATAAGTCTTCCAATGAATATTTAGGACTGATTTCCTTTAGGATGGACTGGTTTGATCTCCTTTCAGTCCAATAGATTCTCAAGAGGCTTCTCTGATACCACAGTTCAAAAGCATCAATTCTTTGGTGCTCAGCTTTCTTTATAGTCCAACTCTCACATCCATACATGACCACTGGAAAAGCCATAGCCTTGACTAGACGGACCTTTGTTGGCAAAGTAATGTCTCTGCTTATTAATACACTATCTAGGTTAGTCACAGCTTTTCTTCCAAGGAGCAAGTGTCTTTTAATTTCATGGCTGCATTCACCATCTGCAGTGATTTTGGAGCCCAAGAAATAAAAGTTTGTCACTGTTTCCATTGTTTCCCATTTATTTGCCATGAAGTGAGGGGACCAGATGCCATAATCTTAGTTTCTTGAATGTTGAGTTTTAAGCCGGTTTTTTTCACTCTCCTTTTTCACTTTTATCAAGAGACTCCTTAGTTCCTCTTTGCTTTCTGCCATAAAGGTGGCATCATTTGCATATCTAGGGTTATGGATATTTCTCCCTGCAATCTTGATTCCAGCTTGTGCATCAGCATTTCACCTGATGTACTCTGCATATAAGATAAATAAGCAAGATGAAACCATACAGTTTCTTCCTTGACAGACAGGCTAAGATAAAACATAAATTTTTTTTCTCAGCAGCTGTCTCACAAAGTACCTCCCCTCTTAGCCAAAGGGAAGAGGTAACTCAATAGAGTGCTGAAGAATTGATGCTTTTGAACTGTGGTGTTGGAGAAGACTTTTGAGAGTCCCTTGGACAGCAAGGAGATCCAACCAGTCCATCCTAAAGGAAATCAGTCCTGAATGTTCATTGAAAGGACTGATGCTGAAGCTGAAACTCCAATACTTTCACCACCTGATGCAAAGAATTGATTCGTTTGAGGAGACCCTGATACTGGGAAAGATTGTAGGTGGGAGGAGAAGGGGATGACAGAGGATGAGATGGTTGGATGGTGTCACCAACACTATGGACATGAGTTTGAGCAAGCTCCAGGAGTTGGTGATGGACTGGGAAGCCTGGCATGCTGGAGTTTATGAGGTGGCAAAGAGTCAGACATGACTGATCGACTGAACTGACTGAAGAAATATTAGGTAAAACTATTGTCATCATAAGAGAAAGGTTATGGAGTGATCCATAAAGTGTATCTTTGTGCCTTTTTAAAAACAAAAATTGTTTTTTGAGAGGCGTGGCCCACATCACACAGCATGTAGGGTCTTAGTTCCCTAACCAGGGATCCAAAATGTGTCTGCTGCACTAGAAGCACCAATTCTTAATAACTAGACTGCCTGGAAAAGTGTAACTTTAGTCATTGCAAACTGACTTGGATTCTGATTCTGCAGCTTGAGGTATTAAGATAATGGATCCTCAAAAATGGATCAACATATGCAGAATAGAAATGATTCCTGGGACCCTACAGAGGGGTAGGATAAAGAATTCGTGTCAAGGCTAGTTCCCAGCCCAACATTTTCTTTCCTGTCTGCAAGAATCAGTAATTTTAGGATCATTCTGAACCATGGTCAGTAGATGCTGTTACAGCTAACTTTCCTTGAGCTTTTACTGTGTGCCAGACATCACTGCATTGCCCTATCCTAATGAACATATTACTGAAAGTGCTGCACTCAGTATGTCAGCAAATTTGGAAAACTCAGCAGTGGCCACAGGCCTGGAAAAGGTCACTTTTCATTCCAATCCCAAAGAAAGGCAATGCCAAAGAATGCTCAAACTACTGCACAATTGCACTCATCTCACACACTAGTAAAGTAATGCCCAAAATTCTCCAAGCCAGGTTTCAGCAATACGTGAACCATGAACTTCCAGATGTTCAAACTGGTTTTAGAAAAGGCAAAGGAACCAGAGATCAAATTGCCAACATCCACTGGATCATCAAAAAAGCAAGAGAGTTTCAGGAAAACATCTAGGTCTGCTTTATTGACTATGCCAAAGCCTTTGACTGTGTGGATCACAATAAACTGTGAAAAATTCTTCAAGAGATGGCAATACCAGACCACCTGACCTGCCTCTTGAGAAATCTGTATGTACGTCAGGAAGCAACAGTTAGAACTGCACATGGAACAACAGACTGGTTCCAAATAGGAAAAGGAGTGCGTCAAGGCTGTATATTGTCACCCTGCTTATTTAACTTCTATGCAGAGTACATCATGAGAAACGCTGGACTGGATGAAGCACAAGCTGGAATCAAGATTGCCAGGAGAAATATCAATAACCTCAGATATGCAGATGACACCACCCTTATGGCAGAAAGTGAAGAAGAACTAAAGAGCCTGTTGATGAAAGTGAAAGTGGAGAGTGAAAAAGTTGGCTTAAAGCTCAACATTCAGAAAACGAAGATCATGGCACCTGGGCCCATCACTTCATGGGAAATACATGGGGAAACAGTGGAAACAGTGGCTGACTTTATTTTTCTGGGCTCCAAAGTCACTGCAGATGGTGATTGCAGCCATGAAATTAAAAGACACTTACTCCTTGGAAGAAAAGCTATGACCAACCTAGACAGCATATTCAAAAGCAGAGGCATTACTTTGCCAACAAAGGTCTGTCTAGTCAAAGCTATGGTTTTCCCAGTAGTCTTGTATGGATGTGAGAGTTGGACTATAAAGAAAGCTGAGTGCCAAAGAATTGATGCTTTTGAACTGTGGTGTTGGAGAAGACTGAGTCCCTTGGACTGCAAGGAGATTCAACCAGTCCATCCTACAGGAAATCAGTCCTAAATATTCATTGGAAGGACTGATGCTGAAGCTGAAACTACAGTATTTTGGCCACCTGATGCAAAGAGCTGACTCATTTGAAAAGACCCTGATGTTGGGAAGGATTGAAGGCAGGAGGAGAATGGGACAACAGAGGATGAGATGGTTAGATGGCATCACCGACTCAATGGACATGAGTTTGGGGAAACTCTGGGAGTTGGTGATGGACAGGGAGACCTGGCGTCCTGCAGTTCATGGTGCCGCAAAGAGTCGGACACGACTGAGCAACTGAACTGAACTGAACTGAATGAACATATTTGTCTTGTGATCTTGAATACTAGTGCTTTTAAATGCTTATAGTGTGGTTATGGAGATGCATGTTGCTATTTTTCTCCCCTGTATATCTGTTTTCCTTTTCCTTGATCATATTCATTTAAGTATACTGCATAGCTTGAATATCATGGTGATGGAAACCTTTCATTATGTGTTCCTGGATAGTTCCCAAGAGAAGCATTAGATTAGTGGAAAACATTTGGGTTTTAGAGTTCTGAGGTCAGTAATGAGATTACACCCAATCCAGAAAGGGAACGGAAGAGACCAAAGACTGTGATGGGTAAATAATAGAAAAATATAGCTCAGTGGCTTAAATTTGGGCTATATGAGTAAAGCCAGGGCAAGCTAACATGTAACCAGGTGTCTTTTACCCCTTGTTTTTTGGGTGAGGCGTGGTATTAAAAATAGTCTTTGAGTATCTAAAGGAGTTATGGTGTACTCTTTTACTCTTCAGTTGGAACAAAAGAACAATTAACTACAGAAAGAGAAAAGTGCAATGTTTAAATGGTGTTTGGGGGTGTGTGGCTTTTAACCACAGAACAAATTCCCTTCCCTGTTTACATTACAGTGGAGTGGGACATAGACCTTAAAATAGGTAACCAATAAGGTATTTCTTTCTTTTTGACTGCTCTGGGTCTTCCTTGCTTTGCGAGGGCTTTTTCTAGTTGTAGCAAGTGGGGCTCCTCTTTCGGGGCCTGTGGGTTTCTCACTGCGGTGGTCTCTCCTGTGGAGCACAGGCTCTCGGGTGCATTTCTCACTGCGGTGGTCTCTCCTGTGGAGCACAGGCTCTCGGGTGCATTTCTCACTGCGGTGGTCTCTCCTGTGGAGCACAGGCTCTCGGGTGCATTTCTCACTGCGGTGGTCTCTCCTGTGGAGCACAGGCTCTCGGGTGCATTTCTCACTGCGGTGGTCTCTCCTGTGGAGCACAGGCTGTAGGGTGCACAGCCTGCAGCAGTTGCTGCATACATGCTCAGTAGCTGTGGTGCCTGAGCTTAGTTGCCCTGTGGCATTTGAGATCTTCTTGGACCAGGGATCAAACCTGGGTCCCCTGCATTGACAGGTAGATTCTTAACCATTGAACCATCCCAGGGAAGTTCCAATAATATGGTATTATAGAAGGTGATCCATGATATGGAGAAAATTCAGCAGAGGATAGCAAATGCTGGGCGGGGAGTGGCGAAATAGAGACTGGATTGTAAAGAGACTTGAGGACCCAGAAAGGACACTACTCCCTCTACCTGGATGTGTGACTGAGGCTTCAGGAAGGTGCCATCTTGAAAACGTGTAATTTACCAGTTCCTTACCGTAAGTCCTACTGGTACCTCAAACTTAACGACCTTGAACTAAATTCATCTTGTTTTCTCCCAAACTTGTACTCTGCTCCTCATTCCCCTGCTCCAGGCAGCGGTTCTGCTGACTGAGTCGGGTCTAGGTTCTTCTCCACCCCCACTATGCTCCAGAGGAATAGTTGCTTCCTACGCCACTCTCACCTCTCTTCTTTCTGTCCTCCACTCTGCCACCAGAGTGGTCCTTCTAAAATGCTCTGCATTGCTCAGAGGATAAACTTCAGACTCTTAACCTGCATCCAAAACTCTCCATGGCTTGGCTTCTTCCCCTTGGCAAGAATTTTCTTTGCCCTTTCCTGGAACGAGTCAGTTTTCAGCTATAACAAGTTATTTACAGTTTCTGTAATGTGCCCCACTGTCTCAATTCTGCTCTTGCACATTTTGTTTTGAGTTTAGAATCACCTGCTGTCTTTAAAGATGTCGCTCGTCCTTCAGATTCCACCTTGTCTATCAGAGTGTTTAAGACTCTGTGCTTCCATTTCAAAGGGCACGGATTTGATCTCTGGTTTCAGAAATAAGATCCCCATGCTGAGTGGGTGAAGCCAAAAGATAAATACATAAAAGCGTATCACAGTCTTTGTATAGTTAGCTCTGCCTGCTCTTTTTCTATAGCGTTAGTTGATCTCTCTTTTTGTGTTAGTGCCATTCCTCTACTATACCACTTATACCAGCTAGCAGTAACTGAGTCTTTCCATCTTTGTTTTCCCAGTACCTAGCCCAGTAATTTGGAGAAGGAAATGGCAACCCACTCCAGTATTCTTGCCTGGAGAATCCCAGGGACAGAGGAGCCTGGTGGGCTGCCATCTATGGGGTCCCACAGAGTCGGACACGACTGAAGGGACTTAGCAGCAGCAGCAGCAGCAGCCCAGTAACTGGCACATTGAAAGAAAGTGAAAGTCAAAGTCGCTCAGTCGTGTCTGACTCTTTGTGATCCCATGGACTAAACAGTCCATGGAATTCTCCAGGCCAGAATACTGGAGTGGGTAGCCTATCCCTTCTCCAGCAGATCTTTCCAACCCAGGAATCGAACCGGGGTCTCCTGCATTGCAGACGGATGCTTTACCAACTGAGCTGTGAGGGAAGCCCTCATTTGGCACATAGTCAAAGCTTAATAATTGTTAGTGAGTCTGATTTTTTGATGTATGGCATTTAGAATATCTAAGGGGCATCCAGATGGAGAAGTTCTGTACATCTGGAGAGTGGTAGCAGTGGCTGTAACTGACTTTAAAGTAATGCTTTTAACTCCTAATCCGAATTATGTAAGCACAGAATGGTAAAGAAAAATGTTGTGTAGGACGCCCCATTTAGGGAATAAACAGAGGAAAAGAAGACAGAAAAGAGAGAGAGAGAGATTAGGAAGAAACTGCCAAGAGCAGAGGATGGAGCCTGGCACATAAAATATCCCTTTTTAGATGTCTTGAAAAACAAAAACAAGCATAATCTAGTCTACAGATGCTATAACCAAGTTAGTCATACCTTTCAGATCTTATCCTGTATATAGCTGTACTTTTAAAGGATGGCATTCGGTTTGTAACCTGCTTTTCACGCTTCAATTCATCTCCGGAAACATCTTTAAGTCAACGTTCTCCTACATTATTTTTAATAGCATCCCGCAGTAGGATCTATTGGATTTCCCAGACGGCGCCAGCGGTAAAGAATCCGCCTACCAGTGCAGGAGACATGAGATGTCAGTTCGATCCCTGGGTGGGGAATCCCCATGGACAGAGGAGCCCGGTGGGCTACAGTCAGTCCGTAGGGTCGCAAAGAGTCGAGCACAACTAAAGCAACCTAGCATGCATGGCGCCTAGGACCTGTTAACCTTTCTATACAGTGTTGCCCGAAGTTAAAACGGAGGTGGGGGGGGGGTGGGGGGGTGGGCTGAGGGGCTAGAGATTGCGGGGTGGGGCATGAGAAAGAGCCTATCAAATTAGAAAGCCCTTAGGTGCCTCAGAGGGGCTTTCCAGGTGGAGCTAGTGGTAAAGAGGGCTTCCCTTGTGGCTCAGCTGGTAAAGAATCCGCCTTGGGTTCGATCCCTGGCTTGGGAAGATCCCCTGGAGAAGGGAAAGGCTACCTATTCCAGTATTCTGGCCTGGAGAATTCCAGGGTCTGTAAAGTCCATGGGGTTGCAAAGAGTCGGACACAAAGAGCGATTTCCACTCACTCACTCAGTGGTAAAGAACCCGCCTGCCAATGTAGGAGACTTAGGAGACGCAGGTTTGATCCCTGGGTCGGGAAGATCCCCTGGAAGAGGAAATGGGAAACCACTCCAGTGTTCTCGTCTGGAGAATCCCATGGACAGAGGAGCCTGGCGGGCTACAGTCCACGGGGTCACAGTGAGTCTGATACAACTGAAGCGGTTTAGCACGCACGCGGGTGCCTCGGTGCGGTGGGGGCGCGGAGAGCGGGAAAGCGAGACGGAGCTCCCGGGCGCAGGCGGGGCCGGAGGTCTGCGGGGTCGCGGGGCGGCGGCCGGCGGGAGGAAGGGGCGGTGCGGCGCGGCGCGGGGCGGGGCGGTTACTCAGGGCGGGCAGTTCAAACCGAAGGAGGGAAAAGGCGGCGCGGCCCCACGCGGACCTGGCGTGGAGGTTGCCATAGCCGAGCATCCCTGGGGACGAGGCCGCGGCTCCTCGGCGGCGCTCGGGCCGCTGCGGCCCTCACATCCCCGCCCGGCGCGTCGGCGCGGTGGGCGCGGCCGCCCCGGGGCCCCCAGGTGGGCGGGAGCGGGGACGCCAGGTGTGTGAGGGCGGCCGGCCTCTGGGCGTCCCCAGCCCGGCTCCCGCTCAGCTTCCCAGGGGCCGCGACGAGAGAGGCGCCCCGACGCGGTTCGCCTTCCTCTCGCTCTGGTTCCAGGCGACGCCCGCCCGTCCTCGGCCCGTCGGCGGCTGCCTGGGGCCCTGGGGCCGGCCCGGCCTCCTCCGCCAGCCCGGCCTGGGGAGGGTCCGCGGACCGACGAGCGGCCTGGTTGACGCCCCCGGGGAGACCGTTAACCAGCCACCCGCCGACGGCACCTCGGGCAGGAGACGACCGCGCAGCAGCTCACCCTGCGTGGTCACAGAGCCGAATTGGGGCCGTTTTCCTCCGTCCCGAGACTAGCTGGAGCACACAGAGATATGACAATTTCTGTTGTCTGGAAAGCTGGGCGGAATTCAAAGTGATTTAGGTCTTTTAAAGCGTTAGAAAATAATCCAGATAGCACGTACTTGAGGTATCCTTCAAATCTTAGCCGGCATCGTGCTGCTACTGCACGTTTCCATTAATTGTTCAAAATTATTTAGTTGTCTCTTTAAGTGGTATTTCTTTGGCGTGAATTTTAAAGGCAGAGTGAGAAATTTCCTTTATCAGAAGCCTACGTAACGTTGGCGTCTAAGAACTCGAGATTTACTGATGGTAAGATGTTGTACTTTAACAAATGAAGGAAATTCGGTTTTAATTACTTTAAGTACTTCATTGAGTTAACCAGTGTTTGTTTTTTTCTTTTTCAAAGAGCACTATAGAGATGTGTGTTCTTAATCCTAATCAGGAGCTTGATTTTTAAACAATGAATATTGAAGAGGCTTGTTCGTTTCATCAGTGAACTGTTGAATCAGTGAAACTGAGCAAGTCAACCGGCATTCCACGATTTTGCATAAATACTTTTGAAGTTTGAAAAACCACGTTTTGAGACCAGTGTCTTGGGTTGAAAATGATGAAAGATGAAAAAAAAAAAAAAAAGATGACACCAGAGAAAGCACAGTGGAAGCAATTTCAAATGGGTAGATGAACAAAAGGAAAATCGGAAGTTTTTTGTATATTTAAAGCCAGTGGTCTATGGTTTTTAGCGGGGAGAGGATTTTATTTGCATCCCTGCTTTTGTTTCCAATTTGCCTCTCAGGTTCCCAAATTCGAGCATGGTGAGACACCTAGTGGTGAAGTAGAAGAATAGTTACATTTGTTTTAATTTTTAAGCATTTTAAAAAGGCTCGGACCTAACTTTACCAAATGACATGAGAGAAAACTATTACTTAATAAAGTGATTTTCGGAGAGTAGGAAACATTCGTGTGTGGAGGTGTAATTTGAAAACAAAAATTGTTTTAAAATATGAAATACAGAAAGCAAAATTTGATCATCTTGGCTGGTAAGCAGGTACAGAAGAGATCAGTGATTGTCACAATCTGAGGGAATCTAAATCAGAAGAGAACGAGTGTGAGATTTACCAAAATAGAATATAGGTTTTAAAAGTTGAAAATCATTTACTCTGCCCAGTAATAATGATCATTGCACCACAAAGAAACAATTTGGTTTTTGGTTAGAATAGCAATTTTTAAAAAAAACGTATTCACTTACATGTTTAACTGATAGAATTTAGGCATAAATAACTTTCCCATTATACTCAACTAACAATATATCTTCCCAGGATCTTTTAAATAGAGAAGAATCATGTATTCGGTCTGGAGAAAACTTTAAAAGAATGACAGTTTTCTTAGTGTCCTTTGAATAATCTGGAGAAATAACTTTCTTATACTTTAAGATTTAATTCAAGTTTCCAAAAAGGAATGCAGTGATACGGTTGAAAAGGTTAAAGAGTCAAGTATTTCCTTAAAAAAAGTGAAATGTTTCCTAGTGTCCTTCCTTACAAATATGATACTGAATCACATTTCTTCTCTAAGTAATGTACTTAAATTCTTTATTTTCAATTTAAGAATATTATAAAAGGTGGGTTCCTGAGTAGAAAATATTTACCAGATGAGACATGAATGAGTATAACCTGCCAGGTTTGAGATGGCCTGTGGGGCTTTGGTTCATTTTGGTTAGCTCAAGAATATGTTACTATTTTGTCAGTGAGCCAAAGAGCCTTTGCAAAGGTGAAAGCCTTGGAATTCAGACCTTGTGAATGGTCAGAAAGACCAGGTTTCTGAGACAAGCCCATGTTACAAGTATGAGTAACGTTATCCTAGAGTTACTGAATTTGCTGAATTGCTGTTTATCCTAGTGGCTGCACTCACTTGACCAGTGGTCAAAATCAGCATATAGTTTTTATTTTAAAGCATCTTTATTTACATTGCAGAACTCTGAAAGGAAATATCCACCTGGCTAAATATAGGCCAGCACAAATAAGCTAGAATGTTAGAACTACACTAATGTACTTTAGTGCTGTAAAAATTATAAGGTAATACAGTCATCTAAAAATTATGCCGTAAGATTTTTTCCCCTCAAGTGTAGTTAATGAAAATATCTGTGCACAGTGCCTAGACTATGCTTAGTCAGGTAATCTGTGAATATTTATATCCTGGAAATTTTGGTTTTTATGATGTTGAAACACTGTCGTAAGTAAGATATACCTGAGTATATTGCAGAGGAGATTTGTTTTTTTAAAGTAACATTTTTTTATTGCCTTACAATTTTCCATAATCATCTGTGCTCATAAGTATTTTGGTATTAGCTTCCAGGCTATTAATTTCAAAGGAAGAATAAAATTTGTTTTCACTTTGTAGAAACAGAGATTTTGAAGATGTCAGAAAGGCATTCAGTTGAAGCTGACACTGGAGCAGGAAATGAGGTGGACTCTCCTATTGTCAGGGTCAAGTCCTCCAGCTTTGGAGACCTTTGTTCCACATCTTCTTTTCAAGATAGTGGCTACAGTGAGCTGTTAAAATCATGCAGCTTTGATAATACAGATAAAGAATTATTTGGAAAGAAAGAAAGAGGCTCAACATTGGTCCACGAATATCCTGAAACTTCAAGTTTGGCTTTAACCCATAGTTTAGAGTCTCCAACTCAAAGAAAGAGATTTGTCTTCCTCAGGAAGGAAAATGATAAAACCCCAGAACTTTGTGAAACTCCTAAAGTCAGTGGAAAAAAACATTTGCTGCGCAGAAGATTGGACATATCTTTCTCTCTTCTAGACAGGGACGTTGAATCACAAAGCAGTTCCCTCAGAAGTAGTACAAGCCAAGTTCCCAATTTAGAAAAAAATATTCCAAGCAGTGTTTCACGTTTTCCAAGGCAAGATAATTTTAGTTCTTCAGTTACTAGTACTTTGAGAACAGAAGAAGTAACTTCCAGCAGTCAAAAATTGAGACTTAATTTTTCTCAACAGAAGACTTCCACAGTGGATGATTCCAAAGATGACTGTGGCCTATTTGAAGTTGAATGTATATCTCCAATTCAGGGCAGTAATTTTAAAGACTCCATCACACATGACTTTAGTGACAGCAGTCTAGGTATTAATAATGAGAATACATATCCTGAACTTCTGGGCTCTTCTGTTGGTGGAACAAGCTGTAGAACAGATGAGGACATATTTGTGACTCCAATCAGTAATCTTGTACCAAGTGTTAAATTTAATGCAAGTCAAAGATTCTCTCCTTCAACTGGAGTGAGACGCAATATTTCGACCCCTGAAGACAGCGGTTTCAACTCACTTTGCTTGGATAAATCAGAAGATTCCCTATCTGAGCAAGAGGGCTCTTTCCAAGAACTACTTCAGAAACATAAGGGAACTCTCAAAGTCAGGGACACCATAAAAAAGTCAAGGCGTCTTGGAAGATTGAGAAGACTGTCCACCCTTCGGGAGCAAGGCTCACAATCTGAGACAGAAGAAGAAAACCAGACCTACCTCTCTAGCTCTGAATCAACACCAGCGACTGCTTCAGACATTTCAGAGAGCCAGCCGAGCAGTGACAGTAAGAGTGAGGATTTAAGCTTTAAGAATTTATCGAAGACCCCAGCCTTGCAATTAGTGCATGAGCTTTTTATGAAAAGCAAAAGGAAAAGATTCCAGCAAAATGGTGCACATGAATTGTTAGAAGAAAGGGACGGGGGGAAAATAGCTGTACTACAGCGTGTACTTGCAGGACTGATTGGCAAGAAAATGGGTATAGAAAAACTGGACATCTTAACAGAATTAAAGTACAGAAGTCTAAAGCATGTTCTTGCTATGGTTTTAGATTCCTTGACTGCAGAAAGCCTATGTAGGTAAGATTTTTTTTTTTTTTTCCCTGAAATAAAAGCCTTTTATCACTTTTTTTTTTAAGGTGGAAAACTTTTGTTAGTTGAATAGCTTTTTAAAATTTTGTTTTATTATCTCTGTCTTAGTTAATTTATATTTTATCAAAATGGTTAAGTGAAATTCTTCAGTATCAGAAATTTCAGTATCTTGAATGCTGCTTCATAAGTAAATAGAAACTGAGTCACATATATAGAAGTATTGAGGATAGGAACTAGTTACAAGACTAAATTGAGACTTTGTTTATACTGGCAGTTTTGCAAAGTGCAGGACTATCAGAAGATAAGCCCCATTAGTATGCCAGGACCAGGAAGGAGAGAAGCCATGTGGAACAGGATTTCTGCAAGGTCATGGTTGAGGCAGGACAAGCAAGAAAGTTAGTCAGTCTCTTTTTCCATAGGTATATGTCAAGAGTTTGGTTATTCGAATCCTTATTCTTTTCTGACTCCTACTTCTATTGAAACCCTTCTTCACCTTTCCCCCATAAACTGCTGCTGCTGCTGCTAAGTTGCTTCAGTTGTGTCCGACTCTGTGTGACCCCATACACGGCAGCCCACCAGGCTCCGCCGTCATAAACTAAGTGTAGGTTATTGTACAGAATTGTAGAATTTCATTGCTAGAAGTCTTCTGAAATGTCTAGTCCTATCACGTATTTGCAGATGAGAAAAACTGAGCTCTAGAGAAGTTAAGTGACTGACCTGCCAACAGTCACTCAAGGAGATAGGAATGGATGCAGATCTAAACTGAGCCCTCTGATTTCTAAGCCCATATTTCCCCACAAACTCTTGTTAAGGTTTCAGTCCTTTCAGAATAGTGAAATAGAATTTGAGCAGGAATGTCTTTGGTGTAACCCAAATAGGATAATACGAAAGATTAATGACCTGTATGTCTATGCCTTTAAAAACGTTCAAATGAGATAAATTATTTGTTTAAAAAATCAGGGGATATGGCTATGATATAGGGATTTTGTTTTTATATGATGGAATATTTGGATACAGACTAGTTAAAACTTGGGTGACCCTTTTAGGTGCTCGCTTGTGGGACAGATGACATTCAGTCATATTGCAATGTAAGTGAAAGTGCACATTGTAATAGTTGCTTTCCCTGCTCATCTCTCAAGATTTCTAGTATTTGCACTGCAGGGTGCATGTGTAACTTGGCAGTGCTTATTCTTGGAAATGTGATAGAGTGGACTCAGTTGAAATAGCTGAGGCAAACACCCAACTATGTATTGATGGTTCATTTCTTCTCCATTAATGAGTGACTTTTTGCCAATTCCTTTCCATCTGATTCAAGGCACCTGTGTCAGCTTCAGTTCAGTTCAGTTGCTCAGTCGTGTTCGACTGTTTGTGAGAGGCAATGGCAACTGAGGTAGCTGGAAGGATAGTAGTGTTGGCAATTCAGGTGTAACCTGGGGCCCTCCATAACCTTCTCCTAACTTCATTCACTTTTATTGATAAATAAGCACTCACTGGACATAAATTGTGTTTTTTTTTCTTTAGCTGCTTTGTTCTCATAAACTTTGGTTTACAAAATAGAAACTTTGTAGTGCTGTTAATAATATTATTTATTATAGCTGACCCTTAGACAACCAGAAAATAGGAGTGCTGACCCTCTGGTGTGTAGCCTAAAATCTTTGTATAATTTATAGTCAGCTCTCCACATCCATGGTTCGGCATCCCTGGATTCAACTGACCAGGGACTGTGTAGTATTTACCGTGGAAAAAAATCCACATGTAAGTGGACCCACAGAGTTCAAAGCCATGTTGTTCAGGTATGTGCTTAGTCACTCAGTCGTGTCTGACTCTTTGCAACCCAATGAACTGTAGCCCACCACACTCCTCTGTCCGTGGGATTTTCCATGCAAGAATACTGCTGTTGTTCAGGGGTCAGCTGTATCTGGCATTTAGTAGTTCCAATACAGGATTGATTGTTTTTGTGTTTGTTTACTCAAAATGACAGATATTTGTTAAATACAATAATAGAAATTTATATAATCTGTTGCACTGTAGCTGATAATCATTTTTGGCATGTCATGTTCCAAGTTTTAAATATTAGTGTTACATGTAAGTTAAATCCTCTTAATCAGTCTCCCAGTGGATTCACTTGTGTTTATATGAAACTTTGTTTTATTTCCTTAACCATTTATAAGATAGTAACCTGTCAATATGATGCTGACATATTTTAATAGGTCTTCTTTCACAGCTATGCAAGTCATATTTTTAATGTGAAATTTTAGCTTTAAATTAGCTATCCAAAATCTTTAAAAACAAGTTTCTCTTATTGCCATATGTAAAAAACGCTAATTCGGTGGCATATATGCAATATAAGGACTGATCTTTTTGTTACAGTGTTTGGAAAGTGAGCAGAAATTGGCGCGAAATTATTGTTCAAGATAAAAAAGCAAATCGAAGGAGGAAATTACATATCACACAACTGAAAACAAATTCTGAGGTAATGTATATAATGCTATTCTAAAACGTATTTGTATGAGTATCTGATAATCACATATGTCTGGACAACCTAATTTGGTTTTCCTGCTATTCTTTAATCTTTCTCTTTATCAACATTCACTCGTAAGTCCTTTTTTAATCCTTTGGCCACACCACACTCTTGCAAAATCTCAGTTCCCCCACCAGGGAATGAATGGCAAAGCCCAAAATCCTAACTACTAGGCTGCCAGGGAACTCCCACACTCATAAACTCATTCCCCCTGCCCCCAAACTCCATCTCTATCAAGTCCATAAATGGAGTGGACTAACTGAAATGAAGAACATCTTGCTGGGTTTTGTTGTTTAAGTATATATGCTGTTATCAGTATTTGATACCATTTTAATAGGATATGCCAGATCCTGTTCATAATTAGATACTGTTATAGCATAATCTGGAGAAGGCAATGGCACCCCACTCCAGTACTCTTGCCTGGAAAATCCTGTGTACAGAGGAGCCTGGTAGGCTGCATCCATGGGGTCATGAAGAGTTGGACATGACTGAGCTGAGTGCCGAAGAATTGATGCTTTTGAACTGTGGTGTTGGAAAAGACTCTTGAGAGTCCCTTGGACTGCAAGGAGAACCAACCAGTCCATTCTGAAGGAGATCAGCCCTGGGATTTCTTTAGAAGGAATGATGCTAAAGCTGAAACACCAGTATTTTGGCCACCTCATGGGAAGAGTTGACTCATTGGAGAAGACTCTGATGCTGGGAGGAATTGGGGGCAGGAGGAGAAGGGGATGACAGAGGATGAGATGGCTGGATGGCATCACTGACTCGATGGATATGAGTCTGAGTGACCTCCAGGAGTTGGTAATGGACAGAGAGGCCTGACGTGCTGCGATTCATGGGGTCGCAAAGAGTCGGACATGACTGAGCGACTGATCTGATCTGAGCGACTTCACTTTCACTTTTCACTTTCATGCATTGGAGAAGGAAATGGCAACCCACTCCAGTGTTCTTGCCTGGAGAATCCCAGGGACGGGGGAGCCTGGTGGGCTGCTGTCCATTGGGTCACACAGAGTAGGACACGACTGAAGTGACTTAGCAGCAGGAGCATAGCATTATCTATTCAGTCTTTTATGTGCTTCCCTGGTGGCTCAGCCGTAAAGAATCTGCTTGCAATGCAGAAGACCATCTGCCAAAGCAGGAGATGCCTGTTTGACCCCAGGCGTCTGGGAAGCTCCCCTGGAGATGGAAATGGCAATCCACTTGAGTATCCTTGCCTGGGAAATCCCAGGGACAGAGGAGCCTGGAGGGCTCCAGTCTATGGGGTTGCAAGAGTCGGACATGACTTAGTGACTAAATCATCCAGTCTTGATGTAGTATACTTGTAGTATACTCTACTGAAGTATAATCTTGAGTAGATAGTATATGCCAGTTGCTCACATTACAGTGGTGAACATTTTTGACATGATCCCTGCTCTCTTGGAGTTCATACACCTAATATAAACAGGTGATTACAATACAGGTGTGTTAGAGGAAGCTCAGAGTTAGCTCTATTAGGACATTTAAAAGAAGTGTTTGATACTTGGGGGTCAAGAGAAGGAAAACTGCATCTCAGCTGAGACTTGAATAATGAGTTAGACAGGAAAGTTGTTTCAGCAGAGGGAATAGCATACATGAAGGCCTGGAGGTGAGTGAGCATGGCAGCTTAGTACTTGCAAATCATCATGAACCTGCACTTTCTTAAAGATTTGAGGTCCAGCCCTGAAGTTATAAGCAAATTTTTATAGAAGCCAATTAATTCTTCATGGGGACACTATCTTGTGTAAGAGATATCTGATGACTCTAGTACCCATGTTTACTATGTATTCAACTTTTAGACCTTACTCAGGTATAAATGCCAAGAGAAACTCAGAATTAACTTCCTTATTCTAGTAAAAAGTATGTAATAACACAAGTAAACTTATAATTTGGCTAAATATGATTGAAATGAAGCATGTTGTGTTGTGCTTAGTTGCTCAGTCATGTCTGACTCTTTGCGACCCCACAGACTGTAGCCTGCCAGGCTCCTCTGTCCATGGGGATTCTCCAGGCAAGAATATAGGAGTGGATTGCCATGCCCTCCTCCAGGGGATCTTCTGAACCCAGGGAGGGAACCCAGGTCTCCCACAGTGCAGGTGGATTCTTTACCACTTGAGCCTCCAGGGAAATGAATCATAGTATAAACAAATATGAACACCCAGATACAGACTGAGGTTTTTCTCATTCCAAGGTAATATTAGGGACTGCTGTTAACTAAAGTATTGACTTTTATTTTATTTGAAGACAAGTTTTATCTTCTCACCTATGATAATCCTTCACAAGCTGCTTACTGCTGCAGCTGCTGGCTCTGGGAGCTTATAATATTGAAGATATTAACTGCCTTCTTAGCATATTTTTTTAGAGTGGCACCCTACTGCTAAGGACAGACCAAAAAACAAATTTTTAAGCAAGTACCTATTCATATTAAGCTTTTAGCTCCATGCATTCCTTACATCCTATGTAAAAGAAACATTGGCAAGTCTTTGGGTAATTCTAGATAAAGTATTCTACCTTATATCCTACTTTTTAAAAAAACTTGGTTTCCTAAAGAACTCTATTTTTTTCCTTACTTGAGTTTGCCCCCTTATTTTGATTTGCTTTAAATTTTTTAAAAACTAAAAACAAGTACGTGGTTTAAAACATCAAATTGGACTTTTAAGCTTATAACAAAACACGTATTTTCCTGCCCTTCCTGCTCTTGATTCTTGCCTCATCAAGGCAATCAGTTTCAACTCTCTAGTTGTTCTTTTTCCTTTTGATATTCACCTGCATATTTCTGAGTGGCGTGTCTTCACTGCTGTTGCTTGTTTAGTTCTTTCTGTAGAGGAACTAGGTTAGTTCTCTAACCTCTCACTACTACCTGTCTACCCAGCTCTTCCTCTGAAGTCTTTTCTCCTAGTTTATGAATGTAATTACACCATCATTGGTGAATCAGGATTAGGTGCTGACATTATTAAGACTGCGTTGAGATTATTATGACTTTTTGACAGCTGTAATGTATAGTACAGTATGATTATACCTATTACACCTTTTTTCTTATATAACTTTTCCCCTCACAGTTAATAAGTTAATAATTGCCCAGTTTCTTTTTCCTCTCTTTCCCTTTCTCTCCTTCTCCTTTTCTCTCTCTTACCCTTTCTTTCTTTTTAGTGTTTCTCTATACAGATGCCTGACTCACCATCTGCCAGAACTGGAATTCTCCTCTGTGTAAGTCTGAGTAAACCAGGTATTCTACCTGTTCCTTCTTTTCTTCAGAGACATCATTCCAGATGCCCTTTGCTCTCTTGTTCCCGAATGAACTGGCTGCTTTCTACCTGCACTATCCTAATGTATATCATTAACCAAAATGGAAAAATTATAAAACAAAGTTGTTTGATGGTTTTCTTCACATGTGTATAGTGTCACTGAAAGATCTTTACGTGTGAAAAATAAAAGGCACACGCACCAGTTACGTGTAATAGGATCTCATTTTATGTTTGCCTTGCAGCAGTGAGAATGACCATAAAATTGGAATATTACACTATTTCCATCAAATTTCTTAATTTACTATAGTCTTTACTTATAATCATGGAAATGAACAACAATAAGAGCCTCCCCTCTCACATTTAAAATAATTTCTGGTATGGTGATAGTGCCTATACTTTGAAAAATGTTGATACTCAATGAATATTTGCCTTCGTTGACTACAAGACCTTACACTGTTCAGAGATAGTAGCCCACATTTTAAGCTCCGGGAGGACAGGGGTTAGACTGCTTTATTCACTTGGCACCTATTAGGTGAAATCTTTGTTAAATGAGTGAGTGTTCTTCTGTGGCTGAAATTCGCTTTAACAATATATCTCTATTCATTATTTGGTGCATGCAGCATCACTGTGTTTGCCAACTGTGTGGAAATCCAGTGGGTGTTTTCTTTTAGAGTACTCTTGTGCCATGTGCTTCTAGCCTAGGTGGCAAATCATCTATAGGCGTAACATATTGAATCCTTGAGTGAGTGCGCCTGTGTTCATCCTGATTTCTAATAACCAGTAGTCATTGATTACACATATGCCTATGTTGTTAAGCTGTCAACTGCATAATTTTTCACGGCCAGCTAGCTTCATTCCTATACTTATCCGTCTTCCCCCTTCAGGAAACAATTCTGCAAAGGGAGGCTGTCAAGGGATAGAAAACACAATAATAGTTGGACACTCAGGAAATTTACCTATAGTACATTTCATTTTAATAATTAGTTAAGAATGCCAGTTTGTTTTAAAAAAAAACACCTACAATGTTTTTTCTCATTTCCAACCTTAACAAAATAGAAGGCTATAAGGATTATTCACTGAAACTATTTCTTGGCTAACTATTTGAGTTGGAGAAGGAAATGGCAACCTACTCCTGTGTTCTTGCCTGGAGAATCCCAGGGACGGGGGCGCCTGGTGGCTGCCGTTTATGGGGTCGCACAGAGTTGGACACAACTGACGCAACTTAGCAGCAACTATTTGAGTAATGTGGAAATCCAGTTCAAATAAGAGATATTTTTTTCTCCTTTAAAAATATCAAAGCTGTTTAAACTCAAGTGTAAAAATGAATCAAGTTTTACAAGTATTTGGTATTTATAAAAGCCAGCCAAACAAATTGGGTTTCATGGTTTAACCAGGCCCATTAATTTTCTGACATGTGGCTGAAGTAAGAAATCTTCACAGAATTCCATGATATCCCATAGCAAATTTTGAAAAAATTTACCTCCTCTTTCACCTTGGCTTAAAAGGGGACTTGATAAACTTTGATCTGTGGGCCAAATCCTGTCCATCACCTGTGTTTTTATAGTAAGTTTTATTGGAACAGCCCCTTCATTTACATATCTCTGTAGCTGTGTTTGCCAAAATGACTAGCTTGCAACTATCTGGTCCTTTCTGGGAAAAATTTGCAAACTCATGCCTTAAACAGAAAAATAACCAATGATGCAGATTTAAAGCTAGCATTTATTGTTTCAACTTTGTATTTTTCTTTGACTTTTAAATGCTAGATAAGAGAATTTATTTTTTTCTCTAAAAAGGAATGGTTTAGGGAGAAAATTCCAATGGTGCAGAAACCACTTCCAAACATGTTACATGTGCATCTGAAAGCTGTCCTGGAATTTTGGATATGACAGTGCTGACCCCTCTTGTCTTTTACCACAGGGGGCTATATTAAATGTTGAGGATGCCGCCACTCGGCTCCATCTGTTAAACCGATCAGCTTTAAGGTCTGTGCAAGCACAGGCTAGGACACCAGGTTTTCAGAAAGAACAAGCTTCAACATTTTCTCCTTGGGGAGAAGTTTTGACACCTATAGCAAGCTCTTCTGTTACTCCCTTAAGTAGTAAACAGGAAGAATATGTCAAGGTGAGTATTTATCATAAGTTATTAGGAGTAAATATTTATAGAGTTTGAAATAAAGCTGTCCTCTATGTGAAAATGGAAGATTCAGTGTGTGTGCTCTCACTGCAGGTTGCCAAAACACTTTGTATTGATGAAGCGTTAAAGCCTTGCCCAAGGTGCCAGTCCCCTGCTAAGTACCAGCCTTATAAGGAAAGGGGGCTATGCAGCCGCACAGCCTGCGGCTTTGACTTTTGTGTGCTATGTTTGTGTGCTTATCATGGGTCTGAAGAATGTAGTAGAGGAGCAGCAAAGCCAAGAAATAGAAAAGATGTTCTTCCAGGAAGTGCCCAGAGTAAGCGGAATTTAAAACGCCTCTAAAGAGACTTTAAATATAAAAGAAGCATTCCCTCTGAGCAACATTTTGTGTGCCTTAAAATTATGAGTATTTTGAAAGCATGCAAATCTCCCCATCAATGACAGATGATGATTTATTTCCTGTTTTGTATATATTATGATCCATGTCATTGTATGTTTTCTTTGAAGTAGTGAGTTTTAGAAAAATCTAATTTTACTATGTCGTTTTTACTCATTTTAATAACTTAGTGTTTTTAAATAAAGAATTTTCAGTGTTATATGTATTTAACTGTTTCATGTAAAATTTAAAAACTGCATTTCATCACTATGTGTTGAAATGTCCTTCACTAATCACTTTTCAAAAATAGTTTTCCAGATAATATTAACATTTTTGAACTTGAGACAGATGGCCTTATAGATTTCAAAATCTTTGAATATTTGACTGAAAATGAAATAGAAATAAAATGTTTTCAGAAATTCTGTTGAGTTTACTCTATATCTCTTAATTTAGCAAGTGTCATATTTGGGCAGACTTCTGGTTAAATAAAATTTACTTAATATTGGTAACTAAGAAGATGTAAAAAGTAAATTATTAGATATATGTGGTTATTCCAGTGAGAGTCTTAGTGAGTTAATAAATCCCCATAAGTCACACACAAGTTTCTTTTACCTTTGCTAAGTTGCTAAGTCACTTCAGTCATGTCTGACTCTGCGGCCCCAGAGATGGCAGCCCACCAGGCCCCCCACCTCCGTGGGATTCTCCAGGCAAGAACACTGGAGTGGGTTGCCATTTCCTTCTCCAATGCATGGAAGTGAAAAGTGAAAGTGAATTTGCTCAGTCGTGTCCGGCTCTGCGACTCCATGGACTGTAGCCCACCAGGCTCCTCCGTCCATGGGATTTTCCTGGCAAGAGTACTGGAGTGGGGTGCCATCGCCTTCTCCGTCTTTTACCTTGTTATATATGAAATTGTTAGTAGTGCAATGTAGGAATCTGGAGTCCTCCCTCTAATCCATCCAGAGGCACTTTGTTATTGTTCTATGTTCTGCAATCACACTGCCCTCTCAGTATGTCACATTTGGCATTTTGTGGTTACTCAGTCCACTAGAATATAATATTTTATTTCACTCTGGTGGTGAAAAAGTAGATTTTACCATGTTTAGTTTTAGAGATAAATAATCTCCATGTGTTATTCTCTACTTAAGGAACTGTTAAATAATGGAAGTTTAAAAAAAATATTTCTGGCTTTAAATTGGGATGAGTATTTAAATTGATATGAGTGAAAGAGTGTAAGGACTTAACGCTATGTATTTAAATAAATTTATAATAAAAATAAAACTTTGTGAAGACAAAAGATCAGAGTAGGAATTCAAAAGTTAGTTAATGAAGCTAATTCCAAGCTTCTTATTGGTAGGTTTTACAGTTGCAGTGAGGTCAAGGGGTTGGTAGGTTAACTGGAAGAGGATCACATGGTACTCATGAATAACTTTATTAAACAAAGTCTCCAGATATCCAGAAAATAATCATTATCCTAATTATTGTAAATTATTAATGTATTATTGCAGCTGGCTGGCAACAGCTCCAGCAGCATCCTGTGCTTTTATTTATGTCTTTAATTTTCTCTCACCGTGAGACTGTAAGTTCTGTGAAGGCCTGGACTCTGTCATATTTGATTTAAATACCATTGTATACCTAGTACCTAGCCTGGTGCCAGGCAAGTAGCAGAGGCTCAATAAATACTCATTGAATGAGTAGATTTGTTTTTAGTGCTACCAGTGTTACTTTATATCTAGGTAAACCATTATAATGCCGTCCTAATAATTTGTTAATTTCTAATGCTTGATTATACAAAAATGTAGAATCTAAATGATTTCTTCAGTTCAGTTCAGTTGCTCAGTTGTGTCCGATTCTGTGACTCCCTTGGACTGCAGCACACCAGGCTTCCCTGTCCATCACTAACTCCTGGAGCTTACTCAAACTCATGTCCATTGAGTCGGTGATGCCATCCAACCATCTCGTCCTCTGTCGTCCCCTTCTCCTCCTGCCTTCTATCTTTTCCAGCATCAGGGTCTTTTTCACTGAGTCAGTTCTTTGCGTCAGGTGGCCAAAGTATTGGAGATTCAGCTTCAGCATCAGTCCTTCCAATGAATATTCAGGACTGATTTCCTTTAGGATGGACTGGTTAGATCTCCTTGCAGTCCAAGGGATTCTCAAGAATCTTCTCCAACACCACAGCTCAAAAGCATCAATTCATCAGTGCTCAGCTTTCTTTATAGTCCAACTCTCACAACCATACATGACTAGATAGACCTTTGTCGGTAAGTAACATCTCTGCTTTTTAATATGCTGTCTAGGTTGGTCATAGCTTTTCTTCCAAGGAGAAAGTGTCTTTTAATTTCATGGCTGCAGTCACCATCTGCAGTGATTTTGGAGCCCAAGAAGATAAAGTTTGTCACTGTTTCCATTGTTTCTCCATCTATTTGCCATAAGGTGATGGGACCAGATGCCATGATCTTCATTTTTTGAATGTTGAGTTTTCAGCTGGCTTTTTCAGTCTCCTCTTTCACTTTCATGAAGAGACTCTTTAGTTCTTCTTCACTTTCTGCCATAAGAGTGGTGTCATCTGCATGTCTGAGGTTATTGATACTTCTCCCACAAATCTTGATTCCAGCTTGTGCTTCATCCAGCCCAGCATTTCTCATGATGTACTCTGCATATAAGTAAGCAGGGTGACAATATACAGCCTTGACGCACTCCTTTCCCATTATTGGAACCAGTCTGTTGTTCCATGTCCAGTTCTAACTGTTGCTTCTTGACCTGCATACAGATTTCTCAGGAGGCAGGTAAGGTAGTCTGGTATTCCCATCTCATTAAGAATTTTCCACAGTTGTTATCCACACAGTCAAAAGGCTTGAGTGTAGTCAGTGAAGCAGAAGTAGGTGTTTTTCTGGAATTCCTTTGCTTTTTCTTTGATCCAGCAGACGTTGGTGATTTGATCTCTGGTTCCTCTGCCTTTTCTAAATCCAGAAGTTCACGGTTCACGTATTGCTGAAGCCTAGCTTAGAGAATTTTGAGCATTACTTTGCTAGCATGTGAGATGAGTGCAATTGTGCAGTAGTTTGAGCATTCTTTGGCGTTGCCTTTCTTTGGGATTGGAATGAAAACTGATGTTTCCCAGTCCTGTGGTCACTGTTGAGTTTTTCAAATTTGCTGACATATTGAGTGCAGCACTTTCATAGCATCATGTTTTAGAATTTGAAATAGCTCAGCTGGAATTCCATCACCTCCACTAGCTTTGTTCATAGTGATGCTTCCAAAGGCCTGCTTGACTTTGCACTCCAACATGTCTGGATCTAGGTGAGTGATCACACCATCATGGTTATCTGGGTCATTAAGATTTTTTTTTTGTATAGTTCTTTAGTGTTTTCTTGCCACCTCTTCTTAATATCCTTTGCTTCTGCTAGATCCATACTATTTCTGTCCTTTTTTGTGCCCATTTTTGCCTGAAATGTTCCCTTGGTATCTCTAATTTTCTTAAAGAGATCTCTAGTCTTTTCCATTCTATTGTTTTCCTCTATTTCTTTGCATTGTTCACTTAGGAAGACTTTATTAATAATCTCTCCTTGCTATTCTTTGGAATTCTGATTTCAAAGGGGTATATCTTTCCTTTTCTCCTTTGCCTTTTGCTTCTCTTCTTTTCTTAGCTATTTGTAAGGCCTCCTCAAACAACCATTTTGCCTTTTGGCACTTCTTCTTATGGATGGTTTTGATCACCGCCTCCTGTACAATGTTACGAACCTCCATGCATAGTTCTTTAGGCACTCTATCTGTCAGATCTAATCCCTTGAATCTATTTGTGATTTCCACTCTATAATCATAAAGGATTTGATTTAGGTCATACCTGAATGGTCTAGTGGTTTCCCCTACTTTCTTCAATTTAAGTCTGAATTTTGCAATAAGGAGTTCATGATCTGAGCCACAGTCAGATTTCTTAAATTTCTTAAATTGCTTTAAAATAGTATCTTAATAAATAGTAATAATAAGAATAATTTCTTAATAATAAATGATTTCTTAAACTGCCTTAAAATATGTAATCAATAAATTTTTTGGCCTACTCATTCTCTTAGCTGATTTTCTTATAACTAGTTAGGGTGTAATGGAAGAAACAGTTCAGTTGAGTTGCTCAGTCATGTATGACTTTTTGTGACCTCATGGACTGAAGCATTCCAGGCCTCCCTGTCCATCACCAACTCCCAGAGTTTACTTAAATTCGTGTCCATTGAGTTGGTGATGCCATCCAACCATCTCATCCTCCATCATCCCCTTCTCCTCCTGCCTTCAATCTTTCCCAGCATCAGGGTCTTTTCAAATGAGTCCGTTCATTGCAACAGGTGGCCAAAGTATTAGAGTTTCAGCTTCAGCATCAGTCCTTCCAATGAATATTCAGGACTGACTTTCTTTGGGATGGACTGGTTGAATCTCCTGGCAGTCCAAGAGACTCTCAAGAGTCTTCTCCAACACCACAGTTCAAAAGTATCAATTCTTCGGCGCTCAGCTTTCTTTGTAGTCCTACTCTCACAGCCATACATGACCACTGGAAAAAACCAAAGCTTTCAGTAGATGGACCTTTGTTGGCAAAGCAGTGTGTCTGCTTTTTAATATGCTGTCTAGGTTGGTCATAACTTTTCTTCCTAGGAGTAAGCATGTTTTAATTTCATGGCTGCAGTCACCATCTGCAGTGATTTTGGAGCCTGAAAAAATAAAGTCTGTCACTGTTTCCACTGTTTGCCCATCTACTTGCCATGAAGTGATGGGACCAGATGTCATGATCTTGGTTTTCTGGAAGGAACACTAGGCCACAAATCAAAAAGCCAGGGTTGGTATCCTGAACTTTACTAACTGTGCCCTTGCACAAGTTACTTACTGATTCCAAGTATGTTTCTTTAAATAAGGGAAATTAAATGAAATGATGTATTGTGAAATTACTCTTAATTTATGATACCAATTAGTGTAACTACACATTTGGGTATATATGAATACAATAAAATGAAACAACAGTTATGGCTATACAGCGTATGATCTTGATATTATTAGCACTATGCTGAATTAAACTGTGAAGTCAACCTCTAGCCTGCTTGTGAAAAATGTCTAGCTGAAAAAATTTTTCAGCAAAGCGTTAATTGAGCATTTGCTATGTACAGGCACTGTCCTAAGTCCTTTACATGACTCAGAGGGACTCTAAGTGACTCTTTAATGCAGTGATTATCATTCCTGTTTTATATCAGGAAACCAGAAATCAGGTTAAATAATCTAAGATCACACAGATAGCAAGTGTGGGGTCTAGCAGAGGTAGTCAGCCGCTTGTATATGGCAAAACTCTTTGCACAACTCTTGCTTATAAATTCAAGATGCATATGATTACCATGTCTTAAATGGAAGATTATTTTGCCATTTAAGAAAAACCTATTGGTATACCAGGAAAAAAATTTCTAATTTAGAATAATTCTGCCTGAATAGAGTAGCTCCTTAGTGCGTCAGTGGCTTAAACAACTATCTCATTTGAAAAGCTAAATGAATTGCATGAATACAATTATCTTGAGAGTTCAGTTCCAAAGAAAGGCCACTGCTTCCAACCCAAGGTCTTTGCATCTTCTTTGCATGAAGACAAAAATAAGTATTGCCATATTCTAGTAATGACTACATTCTTACAGGTCCTGACTACTAGGTGGGAGAAAAAAAAAAGCTCACCAATCATTTATTGAGGGGTGATTAAATTTGGCACTTTATATTCTTCTATTTTGTTTCACTTCTTAATGAAGACATTAGGAAAAAAATTAGTATTAATTCTGGGAACAACCAATAGATATTTTACCTTCTACTGATTTAGGATAGCAATCTCTGTCTTCCCTCTAAGGTGTGCCCCTCCTGCTGCTGCTGCTGCTAAGTCGCTTCAGTCGTGTCCGACTCTGTGCGACCCCATAGACAGCAGCCCACCAGGCTCCCCCGTCCCTGGGATTCTCCAGGCAAGAACACTGGAGTGGGTTGCCATTTCCCTCTCCAGTGCATGAAAGTGAAAAGTGAAAGCGAAGTCGCTCAGTCATGTCCGACTCTTAGCGACCCCATGGACTGCAGCCTACCAGGCTCCTCCATCCATGGGATTTTCCAGGCAAAAGTACTGGGGTGGGGTGCCATTGCCTTCCCCATGTGCCCCTCCTAGCGAGCCTATTTGACCTCAACTTGATTCCAGGAAGGATAGAGATTTCCTGACACTCTAATTTGGAAAAAATGGTGATAAACTTGCCATAAGTCATATAAAGGAAAGTGACACTTAAGAGCTATCTGATCATTTTATTCTGGCATTTCTATGAGCAAAATAATATATGTTAAAATTTATTCCAGCTATTTAAAGACTTAATAAAGTCTTAAAGAATTCTTAGTAATTTAAGGGTAGAAGTATTATTGAGAAAATTTTTTTATATGTATGTAGCACCATACAAAGCTAAGTTTTTTGACTTCTTATCTTTGTTTAATTTATGACACAGAGCAAAACCATCATAAACTTTCGATGCAAAAATTTACTGAACATTTTTTACATCTTATCTGTTATGTTCCTGGTTTGCATTGTTATTCATGTGGATTTATTTTAAATTGCATCTCTTAAAAATAATGTAATATATTAAAGATGGAAATACCCATTATTGTTTCTATGTATGTTGTGCTGTGGAAGTCAAAGTCGCTCAGTCATGTCCTACTCTTTGTGACCCCATGGACTCTACAGTCCATGGAATCCTCCAGGCCAGAATACTGGAGTGGGTAGCCATTCCCTTCTTCAGGGGATCTTCCCAACCCAGGGATCGAACTCAGGTTTCCCTGGCGTTGCGGGTGGATTCTTTGCCAGCTGAACCATAAGGGAAGCCCTGTGCTGTGGAGGAAAAGTAAATATTTCAAAGTTCACACTAAACATTCCACAAGAGGGCGCCAAAGACTCACTTATTAGTGATTTTGGCTTTGCTTCAAAAAAGTAAATTTAGCTTTTATATACTTGACATCGATGTGACATTGCCAGATAGGGGAAATATTCCTTGACTTAACTTTTAAAATGTATATAGAATAAATGTTGGTAGTAGTTATTACTAAGAGTTGATAATTAAAATATTTTAGCTGGCTTGCCAAGAGTGTACTGTTTCCCGAAATGACTTTCAACAGAATACCTTGTTGGCAGTTTGTGTAGCTGGGCCATCTTTTTCCCCCTTGCCCAATGGCTTGCCATCCTGGCTCCCTCATCACAGACTGTGGGGCCAGAAGAATGGAAGGAGCAGTAGAAACATGGAGATGAGTGCTAATTATGAATGGTGGTGGCATGCTGCCGATTTTTTCCTTTTGGAATTCTCATTTCTGCAGAAAGGAGGTGCTGGTTCAGGCCCTAATCCCATCCTGCCTAGATTCTGCTCAGTGCCTCCTCACAGGTCTCTCTGCTTCTACTTTCTCCCCATCTGACTCTGTCCTCAGTGTCCATTGCCAGGTTATTTGTACTAAAATGTGGCTCCAATTATGTTGCTTCCTATTAAAGATGTAGCAGAATTTAGGATCTCCTAATGGTCCTGACTTTCTAGCAATCTCTCCCGCCATTCCACTCTGCATACTTTGTTCCAGCCAAACCAGACTCCACACTGTTTTCTAAACTTCCCCAGTGCTTTCTCCGGCTTCCTCTCTCCTTTGCCACACTGCTATGCTGTGCTGAGTCACTTCAGTCGTGTCCGACTCTGTGTGACCCCAGAGACGGCAGCCCACCAGGCTCCCCCGTCCCTAGGATTCTCCAGGCAAGAACACGGGAGTGGGTTGCCATTTCCTTCTCCACACTAAATCCCATCAAATCCAGCTAACCCTTAGTTTCTTTCTATGAATCATTTTCTGATCTCTCCAACAAGATGGAATTCTCACCTCTTTGAATCTGCTGTTCATTTATACCTTTCTTGTGGTAATTCTGGCATGTCTTATTTGTATTAATACAAATTCTTCTGCTGTTAGCAAGTTCCTTAAGAGCAGAATTGTTTTATCCACCTCTGTCTTAGAGCAGGACATCTTGTGCATGATAGATGGTGCAGCAAGTATTAATTGCTGAATAAATAATGATTATCATATGATATGATATAAAATATACTGTTATGAATGAAAATTAAGATATGCATACTCCAATGTTCTTGCCTGGAGAATCCCAGGGACAGGGGAGCCTGGTGGGCTGCCGTCCGTGGGGTCACACAGAGTCGGACACGACTGAAGTGACTTAGCAGCAGTAGCAGCATGTGTATATACATACATATATGTTAGGAGTTTCAGGGCAGAGGATTTTGGCCTTTAGAGGTAAAATATGCATCACTTTAAGTGGCATAGAACTACATGCAGAAAGTAAACAACATTTAAATTTTTATG
Organism: Tragelaphus eurycerus; assembly: GCA_935064755.1. Taxonomy (NCBI): domain Eukaryota; kingdom Metazoa; phylum Chordata; class Mammalia; order Artiodactyla; family Bovidae; genus Tragelaphus; species Tragelaphus eurycerus. Next base: position 10,896,877 of record CAKXYN010000035.1, on the reverse strand, counting down.
TGCTAGGGTGGCAAAGGTACTTAATTTTTGTGTGTGTTGGTATTCAAAAGAGGGAAATACGTGTTCAAAACTTAGTACTTGTATTAAAGGAAAAGTATTTTATTTTTCCCCTAGCTTTACTGAGGTAGAACTGATATAAGACTGTGTAAGTTTACTGTGTACATGTTGACTCGATGCACATATATTATTGCAAAATGATTTCCATTCTCGTATTAGCTACAATTTCCATCCCATCACATAATTACTGTTTCTTCTATTCCACCACCTAATTACTGTTTCTTCTTGTGTGTATGGTGGGAACATTTGATTTACTCTCTTAGCATCTTCAAGTACATAATACAGTATGATTAGCTACAATCACCATCCTGTACATTAAAACCCCAGAACTGGTTAAGCTGATAATTGAATGTTATTTTATCTCTTGGATGTTTTCATGCATTTTGGTAAATATTAATGACTTAAATAAATTTGGGTGTCACCTGAAAAAAGCTGAATAACCTTAAATATTTAAAATAACTCATAATAATACAGTCATGGGTTAAGAACAAAACAGTTATGATCTGGTTTGAGTAGAAATCTGATCTTATTGAAGTAGAAATCTCAGTCTTTCATTTAAAATCTTAATTGCTGAATTAATAATTGAGCAATTCATAATATGAGATAAATGTTGTACAACTCAGTTTTATTTATTTTTCAGCTGATATCCTAGGGAACTTCAAATATAGTTGTTTGCTTTTGAAAGAGCTAAAATGGAGTCACTGCCCAAATGGAGGATGAATGCTCCGTTTGCTCTGACCCTCCCATCACTGAGAGTTTGCCTGCGTTGCTTTCTCCTTCCAATTGTTCTCTCCCTTCCCCTCCACCTCACTCCTATTTGCTTTTTAAAACTCTGCTCAATGGACACCAGAGCTGATCACCCTCCCCGACCCCCAGGCTGGTTATGTCAGTCTCGAGACCATTTGTGTTTTCATAGCATTTATCAGAAGGTCTATGCTTTACTCATTAGACAGTGAAGTCCTCTGACCCGTGTCTGAGTCCCCAGTACTCAGTCTAGTACCGAAGCACTGAATAGAAGATCACTGTTTGCCAGAAGGCTTCCCTCCACGCATAGACATGGGCTGCCCTGGGGCGCGGAGAGAGGGCATTCCATGTCACTATTGAAAATAAGGCGCTGTCAAGGCTGCTCTCATGAGAGGCCTCCTTTCCCTTATTCTCAGCTGCCAGGAAAATGTCCACTGCTGCCTCTCTCTTTTTGTGCTGATACAGAGGATAATCTGCACTCATTTTCAAGTTACTTTGTAAGTGCTTTTGAACTGTTTCATGAGGAGGGTAAATATCCCAAGGGCAGGGGCTGTTCTTTCTTAGCACTCTAGTGCTCTAGTGTCTGCTAGTATAATCAGAGACACAGTAAATGTTGACTGAATAGGCTCTGGACTCTTGAGACAGTGACCTCAATTTAAAATATTTATAGATCTTTATTGTTGGTGGCTAATTTTTAATTTGGCCAGGAAGTGAACCATGTATCTTATGGACATTATCTCATTATATTAAGAGCAAAGCTATGAGAGTGGTACCATTACACTTGCTTGTTTCCCCCTCTTTCAGCTAAGGCTTAGAGGAGTTTAGAATTGTGTTCATCCCCACTAGTGAATTTAGGGCTGAGGCTAAAATAGTGGCTGTTTGACTGCAGGCTTTCTGCCTGCTCATACTAACCTGAGTAGTAGCTCTCTCCCATGGCAGCAAAACTTTGGTTCTCCTGCTCCTGATTATTAGAGAATCACTTGCTGTTGGTTTTTGCTTAAGGTAAGGAGATATGAAATTCAAACTAATGGACTTTTTATTTTCCCCGATCACTGATTGTTTTGTTATTAGTCGCCAAGTGTGTCAACTCTTTCACGACCCCATGGACTGCAGCCCACCAGGCTCCTCTGTTCATGGAATTTCCCAGGCAAGAATACTGGAGTGGTTTGCTATTTCTTCTCCAGGAATCTTCCTGACCCAGGGATTGAATCCGCATCTCCTGCATTGGAAAGCGATTCTTTACCACTGACCCACCAGGGAAGCCCAATACCTGATTGGCAGAGTAAACATTAAGATCTGCCAGTAATCCCACTCCTGAGCACATATCCTAAAAAGATGGAAGCTCTAACTTGAAAAATAATGCACCCCGGTGTTCATAGTGGCACTATTTACAATAGCCAAGGCATGGAAGCAAACATCATCGTGGAAGCCAAGGCATCATGAAGAGAAGAATGTGGAAAGGTGTGGTGTGTGCGCGCATTTATAGTTGTTGCTCAGTCGTCTCCACTCTGCGACCCCATGGACTGCATGCAGCACTCCAGGCTTCCCTGTCCTTCACTATCTCCCAGAGTTTGGTCAAACTCATGTCATTGAGTCAGTGATGCCAGCCAACCATCTTGTCCTCTGTTGTCCCCTTCTCCTCCTGTCTTCAATCTTTCCCAGCATCAGGGTCTTTTCTAATGAGTCAGCTCTTCTCATCAAGTGGCTGAAGTATTGGAACTTCAGCTTCAGCATCAGTCCTTCCAATGAATATTCAGGGTTGACGATTTCCTTTAGGATGGACTGGTTGGATCTCCTTGCAGTCCAAGGGACTCTCAAGAGTCTTCTGTAACACCACAGTTCAAAAGCATCAATTCTTCAGTGCTCAGTTTTTTTTATGGTCCAACTCTCACATCCACACACGACTACTGGAAAAACCATCCATTTGACTAGATGGACCTTTGTCGGCAGTACGAAGTAATATATGTACACACACATACACTATATAATGAAATATTGGTGGTTTAATCACTAAGTTATGTCCAACTCTTGCAACCTTATGGACTGTAGTCTGCCAGACTCCTCTGTCCATGGGATTCTCTTGGCAAGAATACTGGAGTGGATTGCCATTTCCTTCTCCAAATGGAATATTACGCAGCCATAAAAAAGAATGCAATAATGCCATTTGCAGCAGCATGGATGGATCTATGCTTCCCAGGTGGCATAGTGGTAAAGAATTTGCACGCCAGTGCAGAGACCACAGGCGATGCAAGTTCCATCCCGGGGTTGGGAAGATCCCCTGGAGAAGGGAATGGCAACCTACTCCAGCATTCTCACCTGGAAAATCCCATGGACAGAGGAGCCTGACAGGCTACAGTCCATGGGGTCGCAAAGAGTTGGGCATGACTAAGTGACTGCACATACACACATGAATGTACCTAGAGGTTGTCATACTAAGTGAAGCTGGAGAAAGATAATATATGATATCACTTATATGTGGAATGTAAGTGAACTTATTTACAAAACAGAAATAGACTCACAAAGAAAACTTACTCAGGAGGTTCTTCTCTGGTGGCCTAGTGGCTAAGACTCCATACTCCCAATGCAGGGGGTCGGGTTCGACCTCTGATCCCGGTACTAGATCCCACATGCTGCAACTAAGAATTTGCATGCTGCATTGAAGTTTGAACATCCTGCATGCCACAAAGACCCAGTGCAGCCAAAAAAAATTAATACTTTTAGAAAAAAAAGAAACCATACTCATGGTTATCAAAAGGGAAAGGCAGGGGAGGGATAAGTTGGGAGTATGGGATTAACAAATGCACACTACCACACATAAAATTAGTAATAAGGATTTACCGGATAGCACAAGGAACTATTCTAATATAATACATATGGTATAATATTATTTATAATAATATATAACATTTTAATATAAGCTATAATAGAAAAGAATTAAAAATAGATACATGTACATATAGGGAGGCCCACCCAATGCTCAAGAAGTAAAGAAATCACCTGCAATGAAGGAGACACAGGTTCGATCCCTGAGTTGGGAAGATCACCTGGAGAAGGAAATGGCAACCAACTCCAGTCTTTTTGCCTGGAAAATCCCATGGACAAAGGAGCCTGGTGGGCTTCAGTCCAAAGGGTTGCAGAGTCGGACCTGACTGAATGTGCACATACACATGTATGTGTATGACTGAATCGCTTTGCTGTGTACATGAAACTAATATGATATTGTAAGTTAACTGTGCTTGTGCTTAGTTGCTCAGTCATGTCCAGCTCTTTGTGACCCCATGGACTATAGCCCGCCAGGCTCCTCTGTCCATGGGGATTCTCCAGGCAAGAATACTGGAGTGGGTTGCCATGCCCTCCAGGGGATTTTCTCAACCCAGGCATAGAACCCAGGTCTCCCCAGTTGCAGGAGGATTCTTTACCATCTGAGCCACCCAGGAAGCCAAGTATTGTATTCATATTGTCAATTAAGTATACTTCAATTAAAAAAAAATGAAGAGATCTTTTATTTTGACCAAAGTTCTTTACAACTGTTTTTAACAGACTTTTTTAAAGAGCAGTTTTAGGTTTACAGCAAAATTAAGAGGAAGTAGAGATTTCCCATAGACTCCCTGTCCCTACACCTTCATAGCCACCCCATTTATCCACATCCCCACCAGCGTGGTTCATTCGTTGTAACTGATGAACCTACATATACACTTTATGATCACCCAAAGTCGATAGTGTATCTTAGGGTTCTCTGTTGGTATTGTATATTCTGTGCATTTGGACAAGTGTATAATGACTTGTGCTGCTGCTGCTGCTAAGTCACTTCAGTTGTGTCCGACTCTATGCGACCCCATAGACAACAGCCCACTAGGCTCCTCTGTCCCTGGGATTCTCCAAGCAAGAATACTGGAGTGGGTTGCCATTTCCTTCTCCAATGCATGAAAGTGAAAAGTGAAAGTGAAGTCGCCCAGTCATGTCCGACTCTGTGCGACCCCATGGACTGCAGCCCACCAGGCTCCTCCATCCGTGGGATTTTCCAGGCAAGAGTACTGGAGTGGGGTGCCATTGCCTTCTCCATAATGACTTGTATCCACCATTATAATACCATGCAGAGTATTGTCACTGCCCTAAAGGTCCTCTGTGCTCTGCCTATTCATCTCTCTCGCCACTGATCTCTAGCAGCCACCCATCTTTTTACTGTCTCCATAGTTTTGACTTTTCTAGAACATCCTATGATTGCAATCATACGGTCTGTAACCTTTTTCAAATTGGCTTTTTACTTAGTAACATGTCTTTGTGGCTTGATAGCTCATTTCTTTTTAGTAGTATTGTTAGTCGCTCAGTTGTGTCTGACTCTCTGCAATTTTTTGCAATTTGCATTTCTTTTTAACACTCAGTAATATTCCACTGTCTGGATGCACCAGAATTCATCTGTTTAGCTACTGAAGGGCATCTTAGTTGGTTCCAAGTTTTTCCAGTTAGAATAATGCTGCTATAAACATCCATGTGAAGGTTTTTGTGTGGATACAAGTTTTCACCTCTGAGTAAATACCAAGGAGCACAGTTGTTGGGTCATATGGTAAGAGTATGTTTAGTGTTATAAGAAACCACCAAACAGTCTCCCAAAGTGGCTATAACATTTTGCTACCTCACCAGCAATTTTGTGGTTAGTTCCTGTTGCTCCCCATCCTCTCCAGCATTTGGTGTTGTCTGTGTTTGGATTTTGACCCTTTGATGAGATGTGGTGGTATCTCATTTTTTATAATTTCCAATAATATAATCTTTACTTCTTCATTAAATGTAATTTGCTAATCTAACACATATTTATTGAGCATTTACTGTATCGTGGCAGGCTTTGTTCTAGGTTCTGGGCCTACAGGAGAGGCTCACATAGGTCAAAAAATCCCTTGGAGTGCAAACAAATTCATTTTTAAAGAAAAGTAGAGTAGGGGAGAAAAAAAGGAGGAGAGAAAGTAAAAGTAATGTATTCTTTATCTGTAAAAATTACAAAATCCTAGAGCAATATTAGAGTTTTCAAACTTTAGGAGAGGGTTAAAAAATTGAATTATCTCATCAGTTTGTGAAAGAAACAAAGTCATGTAATGGAATATATTGACAATTAGAATAAATCTAAACCAGCAGGTCCAGATGGTAGTTATCTTGGATAAGTTAAGAAATTGCCTAATGACTATATTAAACTAAATATGTTCCTTCTTCAAAAAATTATGAACTGTTAAGTGAAGAAATAGGAAAAAAGAGTGCTGTTTTCTAGTTAAATGTGATATGGAGTGGGTTGTTCGCCAATACAGACAAGATATGTAATTTCACAAAAGGGAAAGAATCAGTGATTATCAAAAAGAGAATGGAAAGAGACTATGTAAATTTTATAACCTGTGTTTCTGATCTCTTTGCCACAACCGCAGTTACTTCCAGGATTGGAGCTGGTGTCACATATCATTGGGTGTTGAGTTGCCATCCAGCTCCTAGGAAAAACAATTCTACTTGCATTATCCTGTCATTCTGATTCATTTATTTAGGAATAAAAATGATTCATATAAAAATTCGGAGAAGGCAATGGCACCCCACTCCAGTACTCTTGCCTGGAAAATCCCAAGGATGGAGGAGCCTGGTAGGCTGCAGTCCATGGGGTCGCTAGGAGTCAGATACGACTGAGCGACTTCACTTTCACTGTTCACTTTCATGCATTGGAGAAGGAAATGGCAACCCACTCCAGTGTTCTTGCCTGGAGAGTCCCAGGGATGGGGGAGCCTGGTGGGCTGCCGTCCGCTGCCGTCTCTGGGATCGCACAGAGTCGGACACGACTGAAGTGACTTAGCAGCAGATCAGATCAGATCAGATCAGATCAGTCGCTCAGTCGTGTTGGACTCTTTAGGACCCCATGAATCACAGCACGCCAGGCCTCCCTGTCCATCACCAACTCCCAGAGTTCACTCAGACTCACGTCCATCGAGTCAGTGATACCATCCAGCCATCTCATCCTCTGTCGTCCCCTTCTCCTCCTGTCCCCAAATCCCTCCCAGCATCAGAGTCTTTTCCAGTGAGTCAACTCTTCGCATGAGGTGGCCAAAGTACTGGAGTTTCAGCTTTAGCATCATTCCTTCCAAAGAACACCCAGGGCTGATCTTCAGAATGGACTGGTTGGATCTCCTTGCAGTCCAAGGGACTCTCAAGAGTCTTCTCCAACACCACAGTTCAAAAGCATCAATTCTTCGGCACTCAGCCTTCTTCACAGTCCAGCTCTCACATCCATACATGACCACAGGACTTAGCAGCAGCAGCATGTAAAAATTAAGGATATAGTTTCACTATGCAGAAATACATGAAAACAACCCAAATGAGAACAAACAAAGGCTGTTCATTCAGAGCTTGTTGCAGCCAAGGAGTCAGCCACCATCACTTGCATGTGGCAGTGGCTCAAAGGCAGGCAAGAGGGTGGGAAAGCAGCGGAGTGAAAGAAGGGGAAGACTTCAGGTATGCTCTGATTGGAGGTTGTTGGCAGCGGGAGCTGGAAGCGGGATATCTAGGATCCCGCAGGCATGCTATGTTACTAGTTAGGGAAGCATATTTGGTTTTCCCTGGTTGGTTCTGAGCTGGAAGTGGGGGTAAAAATAAGAGAAATTGGCCATTACCCACGAAGTCCTGACCATGTGGGACCTACTGCTGCTTCACTTCTGTCCTGTTCCACAGCTGAATCACAGTTTTAGCTGTTTTGCAGGGAGACTATCTGAGATGCTCTCTGAGGTTTCTCCAAACTGCCTTTAGGTGTACTACGGAGTCTGTTTTAGTAAATTTATCTCAAATGCACCCTTCTAATTCTCTTAGAATATGTTCAGAATCAGAAGAGAATAAAAACAATCCATTTATGTAGATACAGGTCTTGTTATAAACTTGTGATTTTGAACTGCCTTGGTTTTCAACAATCATATAGACTAGTCATAGAAAAAGCCCTTTTTGGAAAATCTAGCTAGTTGAGGGGGGAGGGCAGAAACATAATAAAATGTGTTAAAAGTAGGTAAAATATAATAATCAGAGAAATACAAATCAAAACCACAATGAGATACCACTTCAAACCCAGTAGGATTGTTATTTAGTTGCCAAACTGTCCGACTCTCTTGGGACCCCATGGATTGTAGCCTAAGAATACTGGAGTGGGTTGCCATTTCCTTCTCCAGGAGATCTTGCTGATCCAGGGATTGAGCCTATGTCTCCTGCATTGGCAGGCAGATTCTTTACTACTGAGCCACCAGGGAAGCCCACTTAGTAGGATGGCTAGACTCAAAAAGACAGATGATAACAATGTTAGTGCTAAGATGTGGTAAATCAGAAATCTCCACTGCTGGTGGTAATATAAGATGGTACAGTCAGTTTGGAAGACTTGTAGTTCCTTAAAAATTAGAATTGCTAAACAGAATTACCACATTACCAGCAATTCCACTCCTAGGTATATATCCAAGAGGAATGAAGACATATGTCCACACAAAAACTTGTACACAAATGCGCATAGCAGCATTATTTATAATAGCTAAAAAGCAAACAATCCAAATGTCTATCAACTGATGGAATGGACAAATTGCGGTACATCCATACAACTGAATATTATTCAGCAACGCAAAGGAATGAAGAACTGGTTCATGCCACAACATCGATGTATCTTAGAAACATGATTATGCTAAGTGAAAGAAACCAGTCATAAAAGACCAGCATGTGGTGTGTTCTGTGATTCCATTTATATGAAATGTTCAGAATATACAATTATTAATACAGAGACAGAAAGTAGTGGGTCCATAGGGTTTGGGTGGGGATGGGATAATAGGGGTATGAGGTAAAGGATATGAGGTGATGAAAATGTTCTAAAATTGATTGTGGTGATGGTTGTGTTGTAGCCATGTGTTCTGGGAAACTCACTCAGAAGGACAATGCAGATAGTGAAGTGCAGTTTATTATACCAGCGGGCCCAAGGCAGAGTCTCCTCTTAGCCAAGGACCCCGACCAGCATTTGTGAGAATCTTTTATACCCCATGTGTATGTGTCTGAACCCACCACTCCAAATTCCTTGAGACTTACATAAACAAAGGAAGGGTAAATACAGTCCCAATAACCCCATCATTCACGTGTTATGTGCTCAAACAGTTAAACAATTGGCCAATAATCAATAAGCCTTTGGTTACACTCCAATAGGTATGGAAAAATTTATGGCCTGTCTGGAGGGGGTCTTATCCTTCTGTTGTTGTTTCCATAGGCACTAAACACAGAGTTCAGAGTCCATTGGAGAGGTGGCCAAGCATGATCAGCATGAACAGGCCTAAGATGGAGTCCAGGCCCTATGAATTCCCTCTTTAGTTGCACAACTGGATATTCTAAAAACCACTGAATCATACAGTTTAATAGGTGAATATTATTTGTGAATTTCATCTCAAAATTGTTATCAGAAAAAATCATCAAAATGTTTAAATAGCTTATAACCTAAGCATTTGGGTTCAAGTTACTATTTTTATGATTCTTATGCTGTTTTTAAAATCTCTGATGATTATTTTTAGAGAGGCTGCAAAATCTGGTAGAGGCTTTGAATTAGACAGACCTGGATAGGCTGGTGCATTCAACACTTTGAAGCTTTGTCTTTGAGCAAATTTTATGTCTCTCTAAGTCCCAGTTTCTTAAATTGCTGAGGATAATATCAATCTCTTATGGTTATTGTTAAAGGCTCACAGTGTGTGCACTGTGTTAGTCACACTTAATATTAAAACAAATTATTGGCTTCTCATCAGTATAGCTGTCTAAAACAGGAATTAACAAATCTTGTCTATGAGTAGTGCACAGTGAAGAATAACTGCAATAAAAAGAAGCTATTTCAACAAATATGTACCAAGCACAGCGGCACTCAGTAGTGGGTACTAGGTGGGGAGGTTGTTAAAAGGACACGAATCGCCTTCATCCCCAGGAGTTCACTGTCTGGTGAGTGGCACTGAGAGTAGCCTGTGTCCCTTTAAGACATGCTGCTGCTGCTGCTAAGTCGCTGTGTGATCCCATAGATGGCAGCCCACCAGGCTCCTCTGTCCCTGGGATTCTCCAGGCAAGAACACTGGAGTGGGATGCCATTTCCTTCTCCAATGCATGAAAGTGAAAAGTGAAAGTGAAGTCACTCCGTTTCTCAGTCTTGTCTGACTCTTAGCGACCTCATGGACTGCAGCCTACCAGACTCCTCCCTCCATGGGATTTTCCAGGCAAGAGTACTGGAGTGGGGTGCCACTGCCTTCTCCGAGTTTAAGACATGACTCTGTACTAAATATACAGGAGAGGAGAGGCCAATGAAAGGAACTCACAGGAAGGTATTATTAAAGAATGAGAAAATTGAGCCTGATAAAGGAGAGGGACTTCCCTGGTGACAAAACAATCTGCAAGCAAATGCCTGACAAGCCTGTTTGTATGTCAACTTTCAAACTTATATCTCCCAAATTCCAGGCTTCTATATCAACTGCAAACTCAAAATCTTTGCTTGGATGGTTAATAGGCTTCTTAACCTCTCTCCCACCTATCGTCCACGCACAGCAGCTCCGTCCTCTCGGCTGCTCATGGCAAAAACCTTCAAGTTATTCTCAGGTACTTTCATTCCCACATCCACTTTGTCAGGGACTCCTCTTAGCCCTACTGTTAAAATATATGCCGGATCTGAGTCCATCTCAAACCTGTTACTGCTGTGGTCCTGCTCTGAGCCACCTGCTCTTGCCTGCTACTGCTTGGCCCATCCAAATTCTCTGCACGGCACTCAGAATGATCATTTTCAAATGAAAGTAAAATTGTGTACTTCTTTATTCAAAACTCCTATAGTTGGAATTTCACTCAGAATGAATGCTAGAGTTCTTACAGGGCTAAGAAAGCCCTTGGTGATTTGTCCCTCACATGTCCCCTTTCCATTCTCCTTTACTCCCTTGACTTCATCTAGCCTGCTGATTTTGTTTGGCCAAGTTAGTGATTTATTGCTTTTTTTTTTTTTTCCTTTCCATGTTCTATTGAAAAGGCAATAAATATAACTAAGCAGATGTTATAGTTTCTTGCATGACTAGCACCCATTGTCACTCTTGTTTGCTTAAGCACTCACACACCTGCAGGTCCTGCTGCTGCTGCTGCTGCTAAGTCGCTTCAGTCATGTCCGACTCTGTGTGACCCCATAGACGGCAGCCCACCAGGCTTCCCCGTCCCTGGGATTCTCCAGGCGAGAACACTGGAGTGGGTTGCCATTTCATTCGCCAGTGCATGAAAGTGAAAAGTGAAAGTGAAGTCACTCAGTCTTGTCTGACTCTAGCGACCCCATGAACTGCAGCCTACCAGGCTCCTCTGTCCATGGGATTTTCTAGGCAAAAGTACTGGAGTGGGGTGCCTGCAGGCACTAGGAGGCAAAAATGGAGCCACAGGATTCAAGGAGGTCAAATTTGCATTTGGATAATTTTGCTTTCATCTCAGAGAATGGATTTAAGGGGAACTTCGCTGGAAGCAATGACTGAGAAACAAATTAGGAAGTTTTCACAACAGTCCGAATGGCAGGCTATGCTAGGACTCTGGTTGTTACAAGACAGAAAAGATTCCAGATTCCTGAAACACTTTAAGGTAGACTTGGCAGGACCCAGTGCCTGAGTGAATGTGGTGTTTCTGGCTTTGAGTCACTTAGTGGATGAAGGTACCACTTACTGAATATAGAATTTATGGAGGAAGATGGAATTCTAAAACAAGAAGTGGGGGATAATGTGAATTTCCTTTTGGACATTTTGATTTGGGCACATCCAGGGGGAGAGGTCTGGGAAGGAACTTTGAGCCACGACATTGCGAAAAACGCTCATTTCCCCCTAATTATAAATAGTTCTTCTTTTTTTTGCAAATTTCACTCTTAAACTCTTCTGTCATAACTTTCCGGGCACACACAGTCTGGGCACCCTCAGCTTACTGTCTCCTTTTCATGTGTCCTCTGGAAATTGTAAAAATGTATCTTAATAGCTATCTTGAGAACTGGGCTGCCCTAACCGATTGGAGCAAAAGCTTGGGGGAGATCTGGTTCCTAAAAGTACAGGAACTCTTAACTTTTTACACAGGCATTCATATAACTGTGAATGCGCTCAAGAGCTCCTTCAGTACCAAGACAGCTCGTCTTCCTCCTCTTTTCAGGACCGGCCCATATGGCCTCCACGTCTGGCACCCGCTCGAAGCGGGTCTTGTCTTACTGTAGACCGAGCGGGGAGAACCAGCCTGAGCCGCGGTCGCCATAGTAACGAGGCCCCGGCAGGTTTGAGTTCGCAGGGCGACGAGTCTCCAGGGCCCCGGGGTGGCGGGGTCGGGGCGCGCGTCGTCCCCTAAGCCGTTGGCGGCGGCGCAGGGCCCTGGCCCGGAGGAGGACAGACCGGGGTGGCCCGCGTCCCTTCTTCGGCCCAGGGAGCACCACCCCCCACCCCCCAGGCCCCGAAAGGCGCGTGACGGGCCGGCGCTCGGCACCTGCATTGTCTCAGCTCCATAGCAACTCGAGCCGCGCTAGGGCCACAGCGGCCAGGCCGCCCGGGGCCGCGCGCGCCGCTCCGCGTCGGCGGCCGTTCCCGGGGCCCGACGGCCGGCGTCCGTGGCGTCCTGACGGCCCGCGCGGGTGCCGGGGGCGCGGGGCGCGGGGCGCGGGCGGCGGCATGCCCGAGAGGCGGCTCTCCGTCGGTAGGTGGGGCGGCCGGGGTCGGGGCCGGGGGGCGCGGGGCGGCCCCAGCGGGGCGGCCCTACCGCGCACCGCCTCTGGGCTTCCTTTTGCCTCCCCGGGCGACCCCTCTTCCTAACCTTGGTAGCACAGACCCTAGAGCCCACTCACCGCATTTTGTAAGGAATTTAACCCGCCACCCCCTTTTCCAGTGCCTCGTTGGCACCGTCTTATTTTATCTTGCTTAATTCTCCGTTTTGCAGCGGGAGTCATGGAGGCTTCCATCTATTAAGGTTGACTCTGGGGGTCGCAGTCGATTAGTGACCAAGCTGGATTCCAGAGGCCTTTTCCCCCACTTCCACCTTGAATTCCAACTTCAAATTCAGTCCATGTGCGGAGAGCGAAGAGGGCGAAGAGTTTTGCTGAGCCTGCCCACGTATAATGCAGGGCTGAGTACTGCCTCAAATTATTTCATTTACTTTAAAAGGAAATCAGATTTGAGTGAGATAATGTAATATTTTATTTTGTTTCAGAGCCACCAACTATTACAGAAGAAGGATTTGTAAGTAGAATTTGGAGGGCTACTTCTTTTTTGGCTTTTTAAAAATAGCAAATCATAGATCACTTTTTAGAAATGATGTTTCTTTTCCTTTCTTTTTGCCAAATGAGTTATAATATAAGCTTTGGTTGCATAACAATGGTGCTGGATTCAGTAATTTATTTTTCAACAGGTACATTTTAAGACGGGGCCAACTGATTTTTCATGGTGGACGCTGTTCATTGTTAAAAGTTCTTTTATATAAATGGCCTCATTCAACTTTGCTAAGTTTGTCGATGACTCCATGAGAGTAGATTCATCTCCATGGTTTTATTTTGTTGGGGCTGAGCAGTTCCTGGTTACAGTAAACCTTAGTAGGTGGCATTGATTAACACAAGGTCGATTTACAGTTATAATTCTTTTGAAAATGTACTAGATAGATTCAGCTCAGACTTCTGGAGAGTTGACGGGTAATAACTACTTGGCCAAGTACATTATATCTGTTGTCATTTAGGTGAGTGCTGTTTCTAGAGTAGTGGGTTCTACTGTGATTCCCTCTGTGTATTTAAGGAACTTGTCCCAGGTAATGCATTAAGATAGGAGGCAGCAAAGCCTCATTCGTACAGAGGCTTGATTCCAAGAGTTCTAATGACTTCTCTACATTATTTGCTTATGTCCTACAGCACTTATTTCTCTTGATGGTCAATTCTCTTATTTGGTTTTGGCTTTTTACTCAGCAAACATGCTGCTGCTAAGTCACTTCAGTCGTGTCTGACTCTGTGTGACCCCATAGGTGGCAGCCCACCAGGCTCCCCTGTCCCTGGGATTCTCTAGGCAAGAACACTGGAGTGGGTTGCCATTTCCTTCTCCAGTGCGTGAAAGTGAAGTCGCTCATTCGTGTCCGACCCTTAGCATGGACTGCAGCCTACTAGGCTCCTTTGTCCATGGGATTTTCCAGGCAAGAGTACTGGAGTGGGGTGCCAGTGCCTCTATATTCAAGTGTGGTGCTAGATGTTAAGGATAAGTCTCAAAAAGGTCATAGTCTAGTAGGGGCTGGTAGTAGAGGCTCTCTGCTACCTTGCATCTGCTAGCACTTTCCAGATATTTGGTCCATCACTGAGGGAAACCAAAACAGAGGCACAAATAGTGTGCCAGAAACTCCAACAATCTTCCTGTTGCCTTGGCATCACTCTGGGTAGTAGCAGATTTCTTTAAGCTGCTTCCTGAACTGTTCTTCACGCAGGCAAGAGGTAAGCATTTTTTGAGATAACCTTTTCCTGTACAACTCTAGCACAAAGTCTCTCACAGGCATTACCCTCAACATTTGAATTGCCTGCTGACCTCTCCATGTCTTTCCCCAGCTTATGGCAGTTTAATGAGGCCATCTTGAAAATTCTGTTAGCCATTCCTCTTTCTCTTGATTTTTTTAAAAATTCCATTGTCTCGCAGTTCTCCCATCTCTCATGTCCTCCCTTTCTGGCTTCTCTATTTTCTTACCCATCAAAGTATAGACCTTCTTCAGGATTCTTTGGGAGAACTCTTCTCCTATTGCTTCCACCACCATTATTTCACAGGGCTCCTAAACCTACACATCTCTCGTCTACAGTCCTTTTATGATGTCAGAACTCTATGTCTACTGGGTTACCGGGTGACTACTTCATCTAGATGTCCCTGCATCATTTCCGTAGTGTGAAGTAAACTAATCATCACCTATTCTGTCTTTTTTCCTCTTTTTCTTATTTCAGTTAATGGTGCCACTGGCCATTCAAACACTCAAGTCAGAACCTTTCTTCCCTTTTCTTCACCTCTTAGTCATTTCCGAAGTTCCTTTTAGAGCCAGATCTTTTTCTCCATCCTCACAGCTACTGTCTTATTCAGGCCCTCATCCCTGAGCACAGAGTTTGGCAGTAGTCCTAGCTGAAATCACTGCCTCCAGTGTTCCCTCTGCCAACTGCAGTTTTTCTTTGCCTGAGGCACAAAGAGTAGACTCCTGTGTGCAACCTGAATTTCTTGCCATGACTTTGCTCTACCTTTAGGATTTTTCCTTCTCCCATCTCTGCTACCTTGTCTATCAAGGCTATCAAATTGCTGTTAACTGTATAAGAAATTGCCATGTTACTCAATTGCTCAGAGCTTTTTTTAAACTACTGTTACTGAATCCTGACTGCATGGTGGTATTTAAACCTCAGAACAACCCTGTTCGGTAGTGACTAACACTCACCTCTCACAGATGAGGATGTCGGTGTTCACAGAGGCTCACTGACTTGGCTTGTAGTAACTGGCAGAGCTGGAATGTCAGAAGCCTCCCTTTAGCATGCAGAATCTTTTCTGCAACGTTTCAACCTTCTTTAACCTTATCTCCCAATACCATCTATGTGATGAAGATGATGTTCAAAGTGTCTTTGGTTTATAAAATGCTTCCACATGCCCTCTGCTCTAGCCAAACTGCGCTGCTTGCCTCCTTGGCTTTACTGTTGAGTTTTGTCTCAGTTGCTCTTCCCCATCCATTTCACAATCTTGGGCATTCTTCCAGGTCCAGCTCATCTCCATGAAACCTTGCCAGCCTAAAATCATCCAGATTGCCTCTGAGCCCTGTGCAGCTTTCAGTCATGACCAGTTTGTAACCAGATCCTCAAATTCATCGGCTCACCAAGCATTAACTATAGATGAAAGAATCTGTATGTCTTGCACATAATATTTCTCTCTCTTTCCCCAAAGTGTAAGAGTATTTTTTCTCATTAATATTTTTAGAAAGGAATTGTGTGACTGAGATCTCTGGTTTCCCATTCCACCATTTTCCACGGTACCCACAAGACATATTACTCTCCAAAATAATTAGCAACGTTTTCTGGCTTCCTTTGCCAGAACCAAGTTTTATAACCAAGTTTTGATTAATGAAGTTTAAGCAGAAGCACTGAGTCCTGCTTCTGGAAAGCTGATGTTTACAGAGATGGAATAACCACCCCCTGGGTCACACAGCTGGTAAAACCGGTCAACTACAGCTAGGATCTGGGTCATTCTGACTCTGACACTCAGATAAATGTAAAGGGAAAGAGCATGCCCTTTGTCGTCTTTATTGCTGGCTGGAAGGAGGGTGTGATCCTGGAGCTGAAGCAATCATCTTGGATCATGAGGTAGAAGTGGCATGTTGAGAATGGCAGAGCCACAAGACCCAAGAGACCTGGGCTCCTGCTAGGTTGGGATGCCACTGTGCCAGTTCTGCACTGCTTATAATTACACGAGAGACATAAACCTCTGTGTTATTTAAGTAGTATTATTTTGGTTTTCCATTATTGGCAGCAGAGTCCTATACTAAAAGAGCGTCCATATTTACAGGAACTTTATTCTTATTGTGTTTTCTCAGTTGATGATGCTGTTAAGTATGTCTGCAAAATATTTTAACCTTTACATGAGGCCTCTGTCTTCAATGGAGAGAATAACATTTAGAACAATTTTTTTTCTTGTCAGACATCACTTTGCATATATTTTAACTTTGTTTGTAAAATTTGCAATTTCTTAACAAATTTGTGAGCTCCTATAGAGCTCATATTGTGATTCAGTACACCTGCACATTCCATATAGTGAATAAAATTAAGAGACCCTAGTTTCATGTGATATTTTTTGTATTTTAGTTGTTAAAAGTAGTATTGATTTTCAGCTAATCTTTAGGCTGTTCAGATTCATTTTCTGTTATTTGTATAGAGTGAATGAGTTTATTATAAACACAGAGCATTTCCCAAGCCTGAGGATATTCTCATTATTCTCATGTAATATGCAAAAAAGATACGTATGCTCCAGTCCTTGTGAGCAAGAGTGTCTAACTATATGAACATTAATGACCACATGGTGTTTGCCTTTTCAGATTGTGAATAGAGTTGATTGCACATCAGTGGGGTTGGGGGAGCTGTGAGAGCACACTTGGGTGGCACCCTGTTGGCAGTCCACGGAGGTGGTGGAGGACAGGAGCAGGTGGATGCAGGGTGCCAAGCGAGGCACCAGAAGTGTCTCCAACAAATCATTTGGAAACCCAGACGGTCCTGGAGGTCTTTTGGAGAGTGTTAGGCTCTTTGGGATTCTTCCATCTCTGCGGAGTCTAGTTCTCTGGTTGGAACCAAATTCTCTAATGCTTTTTGAAACCACAGAAACTGCTTTAGAAGTTCCATCAATACATTAGTTAACAAGCCTCGGAGAAGACAATGGCACCCCACTCCAGTACTCCTGCCTGGAAAATCCCATGGACGGAGGAGCCTGGTAGGCTGCAGTCCATGGGGTTGCTATGAGTCAGATACGACTGAGCAACTTCACTTTCACTTTTCACTTTCAGGCATTGGAAAAGGAAATGGCAACCCACTCCAGTGTTCTTGCCTGGAGAATCCCAGGGACGGGGGAGCCTGGTGGGCTGCTGTCTATGGGGTCACACAGAATTGGACATGACTGAAGTGACTTAGCAGTAGCAGTAGCATATTGTTAAGCAACTAATTGCACTTATCATTGCATTAGGCAGTACTGGGGACATTCACTGTCCATCACTATTCCCCAAAATTGTATACCTTCTAGTTGGAGAGGTGACCTTTAATATGAAAAAATACAAGGATAAGCAATTTATGTTTGTGTGCATTTTGAACAAAAAGTGCATTAAGATTCAGAGAAACTTAATCATAGGTAAGGTGTATACTATACTTAGCCACTCAGTCATAAGGTGTAGCATGGGAGGAAAGATGATAAAGTGTGTAAAATACACTTTTTTACATTAGGGTATCATGTTGTATCCAGGACTTTAGTACAGGAGGAGAGCCATAGGGTGTTTGGCAAATGAATTGACTGAACCCAAGCCAATGAATTCACTGAAAAAGTCCTACTTGACTTTTTAGACAGTTCAGCTCAGTTGCTCAGTCATGTCGGACTCTGTGACCCCATGGAAAGCAACACGCCAGGCCTCCCTGTCCATCACCAACTCCTGGAGCTTGCTCAACCAACTCCTGGAGCTTGCTCAACCTCCTGTCGATCAAGTGGGTGATGCCATCCAACCATCTCATCCTCTGTCATCCCCTTCTCCTCTCGCCTTTAATCTTTCCCAGCATCAGGATATTTTCCAAAGAGTTGCCTCTTTGCATCAGGTGGCCAAAGTATTGGAGTTTCAGCTTTAGCATCGGTCATTCCAATGAATATTCAGGACTGATTTCCTTTAGGATGGACTGGTTTCATCTCATTGCTGTCCAAGGGACTCTCAGGAGTCTTCTCCAACACCACAGTTCACAAGCATCAATTCTTTGGCGCTCAGCTTTCTTTATAGTCCAACTCTTGCATCCATACATGATTACTGGAAAAATCATAGCTTTGACTAGATGGACCTTTGTTGGCAAAGTAATGTCTCTGCTTTGTAATATGCTGTCTAGGTTGGTCATAGCTTTTCTTCCAAGGAGCAAGCATCTTTTAATTTCATGGCTGCAGTCACCATCTGCAGTGATTTTGCTGCTGCTGCTGCTAAGTCGCTTCAGTTGTGTCCGACTCTGTGTGACCCCATAGATGGCAGCCCACCAGGCTCCCCAGTCCCTGGGATTCTCCAGGCAAGAACACTGGAGTGGGTTGCCATTTCCTTCTCCAATGCATGAAAGTGAAAAGTGAAAGTGAAGTCACTCAGTCGTGTCCGACTCTTAGCGACCCCATGGACTGCAGCCCACCAGTCTCCTTCATCCATGGGATTTTCCAGGCAAGAGTGCTGGAGTGGGGTGCCATTGCCTTCTCCAGCAGTGATTTTGGAGCCCCCAAAATAAAGTCTATCACTGTTTCCATTGTTTCCCCATTTATTTGCCATGAAGCAATGGGACTGAATGCCATGATCTTAGTTTTCTGAATGTTGAGTTTTAAGCCAACTTTTTCACTCTCCCCTTTACTTTCATCAAGAGGCTCTTTAGTTCCTCTTCACTTTCTGCCATAAGCATGGGGTCATCTGCGTATCTGAGGTTATTGATTTTTCTCCCAGTAATCTTGATTCCAGCTTGTGCTTCATCCAGCCTGGCATGGAGCACTGTGTGATTGGATAAAAAGGGAATTGACAGCTTCTTGTGTCTTCCATGATGGTGTGATCACTGACCTAGAGCCAGACATCCTGGAATGGGAAGTCAAGTGGGCCTTAGAAAGCATCACTACGAACAAAGCTAGTGGAGGTGATGGAATTCCAGTGGAGCTATTCCAAATCCTGAAAGATGATGCTGTGAAAGTGCTGCACTCAATGTGCCAGCACATTTGGAAAACTCAGCAGTGGCCACAAGATTGGAAAAGGTCAGTTTTCATCCCAATCCCAAAGAAAGGCAATGCCAAAGAGTGCTCAAACTGCCGCACAATTGCACTCATCTCACACGCTAGTAAAGTAATGCTCAAAATTCTCCAAGCCAGGCTTTAGCAATATGTGAACCGTGAACTTCCTGATGTTCAAGCTGGTTTTAGAAAAGGCAGAGGAACTAGAGATCAAATTGCCAACATCTGCTGGATCATGGAGAAACCAAGAGAGTTCCAGAAAAACATCTATTTCTGCTTTATTGACTATGCCAAAGCCTTTGACTGTGTAGATCACAATAAACTGTGGAAAATTCTGAAAGAGATGGGAATACCAGACCACCTGATCTGCTTCTTAAGAAATCTGTATTGCAGGTCAGGAAGCAACAGTTCGAACTGGTCATGGAACAACAGACTGGTTCCAAATAGGAGAAGGAGTACGTCAAGGCTGTATATTGTCACCATGTTTATTTAACTTATATGCAGAGTACATCATGAGAAACACTGGACTGGAAGAAACACAAGTTGAAATCAAGATTGCTGGGAGAAATATCAATAACCTCAGATATGCGGATAACACCACCCTTATGGCAGAAAGTGAAGAGGAACTAAAAAGCCTCTTGATGAAAGTGAAAGTGGAGAGTGAAAAGGTTGGCTTAAAGCTCAACATTCAGAAAACAAAGATCATGGCATCTGGTCCCATCACTACATGGGAAATAGATGGAGAAACAGTGGAAACAGTGTCAGAATTTATTTTTCTGGGCTCCAAAATCACTGCAGATGGTGACTGCAGCCATGAAATTAAAAGACGCTTACTCCTTGGAAGGAAAGTTATGACCAACCTAGATAGCATATTCAAAAGCAGAGACATTACTTTGCCAACAAAGGTTCGCCTAGTCAAGGCTATGGTCTTTCCTGTGGTCATGTATGGATGTGAGAGCTGGACTGTGAAGAAGGCTGAGCGCCGAAGAATTGATGCTTTTGAACTGTGGTGTTGGAGAAGACTCTTGAGAGTCCCTTGGACTGCAAGGAGATCCAACCAGTCTATTCTGAAGGAGATCAGCCCTGGGATTTCTTTGGAAGGAATGATGCTAAAGCTGAAGCTCCAGTATTTTGGCCACCTCATGCGAAGAGTTGACTCATTGGAGAAGACTCTGATGCTGGGAGGGATTGGGGGCAGGAGGAGAAGGGGACGACCGAGGATGAGATGGTTGGATGGCATCACTGACTCGATGAATGTGAGTCTGAGTGACCTCCGGGAGCTGGTGATGGACAGGGAGGCCTGGTGTGCTGCAGTTCATGGGGTCGCAGAGAGTCGGACACGACTGAGCGACTGATCTGATCTGATCTGTGTCTTCCCCAGGCCTTTCAGAGTTTTTTCCAGGAAAGAGAGTGAGAATAGAAACCAAATGGAAAAGTACTGCTCAGTAGATGCTGATTGTAATATGTGATGATAACTCTTCATAATGAAAGGAGATTCATACTTTTGGTCTTCATGGCATGAGCCACTCTTACTTGCCTCCTGCTTCATGCACTATATTAATAATACCATATGCAGTTTTCCAGTCCAATAAGGATCTGATAAATGGACTTTCAGCTCTTAAGTTCCTGAAATGCCTTTGATCTGTGTAATATATACTTTCAACAAGCCACTTTGTGACATTTGTTTCCCCTTGTGTTCTCTTTTTCTGTTTTCCTTTTTTGGCAACATCTCTCCTTTTTTTTATTTTATTGGAGGTGGTGGTTTAGTCACTAAGTCATGTCTGACTCTTGTGATCCCATGGAGTGTAGCCTATCAGGCTCCTCTGTCCGTGGGATTTTCCAGGCAAGAAGACTGAAGTGGGGTGCTGTTTCCTTCTCCAGAGGCTCTCCCTAGTGTTTTTTTTATTAGAGTCTTAGGTTGTTAGTCTTTTCTCTTTAGGTTTCATGTCTTTGGTATAATCATTCAACATTTACTTAACAATAATGTAAGTATCTATTATATAAAGCACTGGGAAGTTTTTTAATTGAAGTATGGTTGATTCAAAATATTATGTCAGTTTTAGGAGTACAGCAAAATGAATCAGATTATACATATGTATGCCTGCATGCTCAGCTGCCCAGTTGTGTCCGACTCTTTGCAGTCTCATGGACTGTAGCCCATCTGGCTCCTCTGTTCATGAGGTTTTTCAAGCAAGAGTACTAGAGTGGGTTGTCATTTTCTCCTCTAGGAAATCTTCCTGACCCAGAGATCAAGTTCATTCTCCTGCATTGGCAGGTGGATTCTTTACCACTGAGCCACGTGGGCCTCAGTATATGTGTGTTTATAGACGTGTGAGTGTGTGTATGTGTTTTATTTTTCAGATTCTTTTAGCATTGGGGATTTTTTAAATGAATAAGAAGCAGTCTCTTTCTTCCAGAAGTTTACAGCCCAGAGTGTGAGACTAAACGGAAAATTAGAGTCTGAACTATTGAAAGCTATGATAGGGGAAACAAAGCTGTAACTTTTGGAGAAGAAAAGGGGTGAGTAGATAGAGAAGAGGAGAAAAGATTTTCACAGTTGAATAATCAGCATGCACGAAGGTGCTGCTGCTGCTGCTGCTGCTAAGTCGCTTCAGTCATGTCTGACTCTGCGGCCCCATAGACGGCAGCCCACCAAGCTCCCCTGTCCCTGGGATTCTCCAGGCAAGAATACTGGAGTGGGGTGCCATTGCCTTCTCCTATGCACAAAGGTGCAGAACTATATAAAAAACATTGCAATGCCTAGAGTGTGGTAATATGAGATAAGGCTGGACAGCTGGGCAGGAGCCAAATTGCATTCATCCAAAACCCTTTTATGTGTTAGAAAAAGATGGGAGATTGGAAGACAAGTGGAACTTTTCTATTGATTGTGGTGTTGCTAGGAAGACTGATCCATACTGTAATGGGGCAAGGAGAGGTAGGAAGATGTGGTTTAGCACATTCTGGACAGGAGGGTGAAGCAGAGGTCCCAGAGGGGTCTGACTGGTAGTGCATGGGATCTCAGGATAGTGGTCAAAAGATCATCAGATGACCAGGGATTTATTCTAGATGTGATGATAGTGATTTGTGATCTGTCCTTTCATACGTAGGAGGCTAGGAAAGCTCCACAGATGCAGAGAAACAGGATATCATTTCCTTATACACAAGTCCCCCCATTGAAGCATTTTTTAATGCATACATTTAAACACATAGGAAAGTTAAAAGAACTGTGTGGTGGGACTTCCCTGGCAGTCCAGTGGCTGAGACTCCATGCTTCTGATGGCAGGGGATGTGAGTTTGATCCCTGGTCAGGGAGCTGAGATTCCACTTGCTGTGTGGCCAAGAGGGAAAAAAAAAAAAACTGTGTGGTAAACACCTATATACCCATCACCAAGATTTCACAGTCATTAGTATTTTGCTCCATTTGCTTTTTCATGTTTCTTGTTCTTCTGTCCGTCTCACATTCATCCATCAATCCGTTTTATTTTTATACTTTTCAGAGTATAAGCTGTAGACATTGATGAAATACATATCACCCCTAAAATTATTGTTCAATATTTATGGTTCTTTTGTATGTAAAATTTATGTGCAGTGAAATGGAAAACTTGAGTCCCATTTGAAAAATTTTTATGTGTATACACTTGTATAATCTAAACCTCAGTCAAATATAGAACATTTCCATAATCTTAAAAAGCCGTTTGAATTCTCTTTCCAGTTGATTCTTCCTACATTCCCCAAAGACTACTGTCCTGGTTTTCACCATGGATTAGTAACGTAGATTATAGATATAAATTCATGTAGATGGAATCATACAGTTGGTTTTCTCTTGTGTAAAACTGTTTGCTCAGCATAATGATTCTGAGATTCTCCATGTTGTTACATGATTCTGGCATATATTTAACTTTGGCTTCTCTGGTGGCTCAGATGGTAATGAATCTCCCTGCCAATGTAGGATATCCAGGTTCAGTCCTTGGGTTGGGAAGATCCCCTTGAGAAAGGAGTGGCTACCCACTCTGGTACTATTGCTTGGAAAATTCCATGGATAGAGGAGCCTGGTGGGCTACAGTCCATGGGGTCACAAAGAGTTGGAAACAACTGAGCAACTAACACTTTTCACTTTCCAACTTTTTAATTGTGGAAAATGCACATAAATTTACCATTTTAACCATTTTTAAGTGTATGATTTCATTGGCATTAAGCACATTCACCTTGTGCATCCATCACCACTATCCATCTCCAGAACTTTTTCATCATCCCAAATTGAAAAGGTAGAGGAACCAGAGATCAAACTACCAATATCTATTGGATCATTGAAAAAGCAAGAGAGTTCCAGAAAAACATCTACTTCTGCTTTATTGACTATGCCAAAGCCTTTGACTGTGTGGATCACAACAAACTGGAAAATTCTTAAAGAGGTGGGAATACCAGACCATCTGACCTGCCTCCTGAGAAATCTGTATGCAGGTCAAGAAGTAACAGTTAAGATTAGACATGGAACAACAGACTGGTTCCAAAGCTGGAAAGGAGTGCATCCAGGCTGTATATTGTCACCCTTCTTATTTAACTTATATGTAGAGTACATCATGTGAAATGCTGGGCTGGATGAAGCATAAGCTGGAATCAAGATTGCTGGGAGAAAAATCAATAACATTAGATATGCAGATGACACCATCCTTATGGCAGAAGGCAAAGAGGAGCTAAAGAGCCTCTTGATGAAAGTGAAAGAGGAGAGTGAAATAATTGGCTTAAAACTCAACATTGAGAAAACTAAGATCATGGCATTTGGTCCCATCACTTTATGGCAAATAGATGGGGAAACAATGGAAACAGTGAGAGACTTTATATTTTTGCGCTCCAAAATCACTGCAGATGGTGACTGCAGCCATGAAATAAAAAGATGTTTGCTCCTTGGAAGAAAGCTGTGACCAACCTAGACAGCGTATTAAAAAGCAGAGACATTACTTTGCCAACAAAGGTCCATCTAAGTCAAAGCTTTGGTTTTTTCGAGCAGTCATGTATGGAAGTGAGAGTTGGACTATAAAGAAAGCTGAGCGCTGAAGAATTGATGCTTGTGAACTGTGGTGTTGGAGAAGACTCTTGAGAATCCTTTGGACAGTAATGAGATGAAACCAGTCCATCTTAAAGGAAATCAGTCCAGAATATTCATTGGAATTACTGATGCTGAAGCTGACACTCCAGTACTTTGGCCACCTGATGTGAAGAAGTGACTCATTTGGAAAGACCTTGATGCTGGGAAAGATTGAAGACAGGAGGAGAAGGGGATGACAGAGGATGAGATGGTTGGATGGCATCACTGACTCAATGAACATGAGTTTGAGCAGGCTTCCGGAGCTGGTGATGGACAGGGAGGCCTGGCGTGCTTCAGTTCATAGGATCACAGAGAGCTGGACATGACTCAGCGACTGAACTGACCTGAACTGAACCCATTAAATTGTGACTTCCTATTACCCCTCTTCCAGCCTTCAGTTACCGTTGTTCTACTTCCTATCTTTATGGATTTGACTATTCTGTGTGTGCAGGCTAAGTTGCTTTGGTCATGTCTGACTGTGACACTATGGGCTGTAGCCCATCAGGCTCCTCTGTCCATGGGATTCTCCAGGCTACAGTACTGGAGTGAGTTGCCAGGTCCACTTCTAGGGGATCTTCCCAACCCGAGGATTGAACCCATGTCTCATGTCCTCCCACATTAGCAGGCAGATTCTTTACCACTAGGGCCACCTGGGAAGCCCTTGACTATTCTAGGTAACTCATATAAGTGGAATAATGCAGCATTTGCCCTTTTGTGTTTGGCTTATTTCATTTAGCATAACATTTTCAGGGATCATTCATGTTTTTTCATGTATCAGAATTTCATTCCTTTTCAAGGCTGAATAATATTCCATTATATGTACATACCGTATTTTGTTTATCCTTTCATATATCAATAGGCATTTGACTTGTCTCCATCTTTTGGCAGTTGTGAATAATGGTACTATGCACACAGGTGTACAACAAATATCTGTTTGAGTCCTGCTTTCTGTTATTTTGGGTATATACCCAGAAATGTATTGCTGGATTATAATGGTAATTATATATGTTTAACTTTTTGAGGAATGGTGGCTGCACCATTTCACATTGCTACCAGCAATGTACAAGGATTCCAATTTCTCTGCATTCTCACCAGCACTTATTATTTTTCATTTTTTTTTTTTTAATTGTAGCCATCCTAGTAGATGTGAAGTGATACCTTGTTGCTGCTGATGTTGAGTATCTTTTCATGTGCTTATTGACCATTTGTATATCTTCTCTGGAGAAATGTTAAAGTTTTTTGCCTGTTTAAAAAACTTGGGGTTGTTTATATTTTTCTTTCTGAGTTTTTAGAATTCTTTATATATATTTTGAATGTTAAATACTTATCAGATATCAGATCAGATCAGATCAGTCGCTCAGTCGTGTCCGACTCTTCGCGACCCCATGAACCGCAGCATGCCAGGCCTCCCTGTCCATCACCAGCTCCCGGAGGTCACCCAGACTCACACCCATCAAGTCAGTGATGCCATCCAGCCATCTCATCCTCTGTCGTCCCCTTCTCCTCCTGCCCTCAATCCCTCCCAGCATCAGAGTCTTCTCCAATGAGTCAACTCTTCGCATTATGCTTTGCAAATATTTTCTCATGTTCTGTAGGTTATCTTTCACTTTCCTAGTAGGGCCCTTTGATTCACAAGTTTTTAATTTTCATGAAAAATCATTTATTTTTTTTTTTTTTGGCTCATGCTTTAGATGTGGCAACCCACTCCAGTACTCTTGCCTGGAAAATCCCGTGGACAGAGGACCCTGGTAGGTCCATGGGGTCGCTAGGAGTCGGACACGAATGAGCGACTTCACTTTCACTTTAGATGTCATATTTAAGAATCCATTGCCAAATCCAAAGTCATGAAGATTTATCCTTATGTCTTCTCTAAGTATTTTATGGTTTTAGTGCTTATGTTTTAGGTCTTTGATCCATTTTGAGTTAATTTTTGTATATGTTATAAAGAGAAGGTCCAACTTCATTTTTTGGCATGTGGATATCCAGTTTTCCTAGCACCATTTGTTGAAAAGAATGTCCTTTCTCTGCTGAATTGTCTTGGCAGCCTTGTTGAAAATTATTTGACCATTTAAGAGAGGATTTATTTCTGGACTCTGTTGTATTCCAATGGTCTGTATGTTGGTCTTTATGCCAGCACCACTTTGTTTTCATTATTGTAATTTTGTCATAAGTTTTGAAATGAGGATATATGGATTCTTCAGTTTTTGTTCTTTTTCAATATTATTTTGGCTATTCCAGGTCTCTTGAAATTCCTTGTGAATTTTAGGATGAGTTTTTCATTTCTGCAAAAAAAGGCATTGGGATTTTGATGGAGAATGTATTTAAATTTGTAGATTGCTTTGGGTAATGTTGTCATCTTAGCAATATGGTCTTTCAGTCCTTGAACATGGCATGTATTTCCTTTTATTTATATCTTCTCTAATTTCTTTCGGCAGTTTTTTAGTTCAGTGTAAAAGTCTTTGCCTTCTTGGTTGTCGTTATTTTCTCTACTATTGTAAATGGAATTGTTAATTTCCTTTTTGAATGCACGTAACTTTTTAATATTAGGTCTTATGCTTGAAGTAACTATATGTAATTTCTAACCAAGACTTCTAATGTTCGATCTTTTACTATTCTTGTATAGTCTCAATTGGTGAGAAACTGTATCTCCCAATAGGTAGTAAAATTTTTTAGACTTTTTAAACAGCCATTCAAGACTGCAGAAGTTGAAAATGAAATTTAAACTTAATAGAACCCCCTCTTTTCATGACAAATATAATGTTAAAAATTCTTAGGATAAACAAACTTAGAAGTCAATAAAGTGTTTCAATTATTTCAAAATAATGATGAAACTCTACAGCAGTATATGCATATATTTTTCAGGTGATTGCCTTGTATACTACTACAAGGATACATCAGTTGCCAGCAGCTAGAAATATCTGTTGTATGTGAAGGCAAAGACTTGGGGCCATTTTCCTTCCAAAGATCTCCCCTCCCTCTTTCCTCCAAGCTGTCAGCACCTTTGGCTGTGAACTGTCTTTTTCGACATCTCAAACAGAAACTCCTCCAGCAGCTTCATAGAGCAGTGGTGTGTGCTACAGCTGGCTAATAAATCCATGTCCACCAGCTTGAGCAACTCTTTGGCTATACTCATTGTCTGGGTGTGGGATATGGCTCGTAAATCACCATCTCCAGGGAAGCAAGTTGGAAGAGGAGTCCCAAACAAGATTGCTCATAGCCAGAGATCACCATCCTGGGAGCACCACCATCCCTGACTGTCCCTGGTGGTCCTGCGATCTGAAGAGGTCTACTTTCACTTGACCGTGAATTCCATTGTCTGCACACTGTGGCGCGTCATGGCCATTCTGGGTTGCAGGCTCTAGTCTAGTGATTGGCTTGTTTAGAAACGAGGAAAGGAAGAATCTATATGTATTTTAGGAAGAAGAAGCAAAATAGGTTCCTCCTGATACGTATAATTCTGGAAATATGGTTTTTGCCTATCTCCTGATGGCTGATCGCATTCCCAGTCTGAACTGTGTCAGTTTAGGATTCTGCCTTAGAAATTAGATGAATGGCTTTGGCTAGTGTGTAGATGGCTTAAAAGGAAGTTGGAAACTTGGGTTATTTTTCTGTTTGTGCCTTTAGCTAACTGATTGCCTTTACAAAGTGTTGCTTTCCACCATTGCTTTCCTCATGCGTGTCTGTCTTTTCTCTGCATTATTGCCTCTCTTGTGTATCTTTCTAGATACAGACATTGAAGTTATTTGAAATATAATTCAAATGCCATTTTCCCCTCTTGAGTCTTTTCTGATTCCCCCTACCAAATAACATCTTTCCCTCCTTTTGGAGGAAACATTTTATGTGGTAATTTTCTTATGGCAGGTACTATATTCTTTTTTGGACTACATTTTTTTTTTTGTCTACTTATCTTGTTTTCCCTTCATTAGAAGACCTTCTTTGTGTATCTTGCGTCTTTTAGAGTTGTGAAGAAGTTGTAGTTTATGTCAATTGAGGGTCCAACAAAATGATTTTTTAATCAATAAAAAATTTTACCTATTAGCATACACATATAAACTACTTTGTGTAACCCTCTTTCGGGAAGAAGTTTTGAGCAATTTGGACTAAAAATGGAAAAGCTGACTTCACTTTCACAGATGGCACACCTGTAATACATGAAAAAACAGGTTTCAAGAGTGCATTCAGCTCTGAAGAAATGTTCCTGCCTTCCATTGCATCATTCAGCAGAGAATCTGTGTTGCAAATTTTGTAGTCAGGTTCATGGAATGATGTAATGGAGGAATTGATTGTAACTCAATTTTGTTCTTGATTGTACCACTAACCATCGCCAGTTTATTGGTTATTTGGAAGATGTTAAACCTGGATAATGGAGACTTAGTTCATTTTACTATAGCCAAGTGACTGGACTGTGGAAATTTGTTGAGAGTACAGAGTTGCTTCTCCAAATCAAGGCCTTAAAAAAATTTTTTTTTAAACTAAAGGGTTTGGAGAGTAAAGGGTTTATCATATCCTCACAGGTTCACAGGACTTTGTTACTGATGTGACAAGAACACACTGAACTAGAAACTGCAGTGGGAAAATGCGTTCATTTATTGAGAGACCCGCAGGTGTTTCCACTCAAGTGTGATGCGAGGACAGAGTGAATGGCACTTGAAGGCCACACTTATTTCCCTTTTGGAGCTAACTGCCCTGATACCAGCAGAAACATTTATGTTTAATATTGGTAGAAATTAAGATACAGTTTCAGAAAAGAAATACAGATTTTGATGTATTTGAATAATGCATTAAGTGTCCGTGGTTGTTAAATGCAAATGGAGGAGGTGACTGAATGCCCAGGAAATGCCCTTTCCTGGAGTCCCTCAGGGGGACCTGAGGGACGCAGAGCACGCTGCTCCCTAAAGGTCAGGGCTGTGCTACTGGAGTCGGGGGTGCGGACTGGTGCTGCCAGAGAACTCCCGTCTGTCCATTCAGAGATGAGTTCAGAAATTGAGAGAAAACCTTTGGAAGCCTTATGGCAATCTGACTGAGTATCAATTTTAGTTTTTATTTACTTTAACCTATTTATTTATTCACTTATCTGACTGCCTTGGGTCTTAGTTGTGGCTTGCAGGAGCTTCGACGTGTCATGCAGGGTCTTTTGTCACGACTCATGGACTCTCAAGTTGTGGCGCAGGGGCTGATGTCGCCATGTGCAGGCTGAGTTGCTCTGCAGCATGTGCGATCCTAGTTCTCTGACCAGCGATCAAACCTGCATCCCCCGCATTGCAAGGCGGATTCCTAACTCCTGGACCACCAGGGAGGTCCTGAGAGTATGGACTTTAATAATAAAACGTGTGTATGTACTCAGTCATGTCCTACTCTCTGTGACCCCATGGCATGTAGCCTGGCAGGCCCCTCTGTCCGTGGAATTTTCTAGGCAAGAATACTGGAGTGGGTTGCCATTTCTTCAGGGGATCTTCTCAACCCACGGAGTGAACCTACATCTTTTGCATCTTCAGCATTGGCAGGTGGATTCTTTACCACTGTGCCACCTGGGAAGCCCGATAATTAATAAAATAGTTGGGCTTGTATTATGTATATTTTTATTTTGCTTTCTAATAATTCATTCTTACTGTATTTTACCAAAAAATCTGTCTGAAATTGATTAGGAGGAAAAAACAAAACAGGTGTTTCATCACAGGTGGTTTGGAGAGCATTGAGTTAGAGTCTCTTAAAGGTGTGAGGTATCTGAAAATGACTGTATGAATTTGAGGATTCTCTAGAAATTTCTGGTTATGTAACTGACTAGGTGATATTTAGGTCCATGTGTATTTATGAAATACACGTTTTGTTTTACAGCTAAAAGTTAAAAACAAAATGGCTAGTTTAGCAAAATAGAAACCATGCTCCATTACAGTTAACTAATTTAAAATTCTCACCCTTCCCACCTGTGGATTTTTGATCATGAGCCCAGTAGTGTAAAACTTGGCCACCGTTGTTGTAGCATAATGCCTTTACCCAGGAAATTCACCTAGGAAATCCTAAAAATATTTATTGAATTGTTTATTAGTTTGCTAAATGAAGTCCAGAAAATTGAAGTAACTCTGAAAGGTTAAAGTCAAAAGATAATTACCCTTTTGGCACCACACTCCAGTACTCTTGCCTGGAAAATCCCATGGACAGAGGAGCCTGGTGGGCTGCAGTCCATGGGATCGTGAAGAGTTGGACACGACTGAGTGACTTCACTTTCACTTTTCACTCTCATACTTTGGAGAAGGAAATGGCAACCCACTCTAGTGTTCTTGCCTGGAGAAACCCAGGGACAGAGGAGCCTGGTAGGCTGCCGTCTCGACTGAAGCGACTTAGCAGTAGCAGTAACATTAACAGTTTAGTCACTCAGTTGTGTCTGACTCTTTGCGACCCCATGGACTGCAGCATGCCAGGCTTCCCTTACCAACACCAACTCCTGGAGACTACTCAAACTCATGTCCATCTCGTTGGTAATGCTATCCAACCATCTCATCCTCTGTTGTCCCCTTCTCCTCCTGCCTTCAATCTTTCCCAGCACCAGGGTCTTTTCCAATGAGTAACTTCTTTACATCAGGTGGCCAAAGTATTGGAGTTTCAGCTTCAGCATCAGTCCTTCCAGTGAATATTCAGGACTGATTTCCTTTAGGATGGACTGGTTAGATCTCTTTGCAGTCCAAGGGACTCTCAGGAGTCTTCTCCAACACCACAGTTCAAAACCACCAATTCTTTGGTGCTCAGCTTTCTTTATGGTCCAACTCTCACATCCATACATAACTACTGGAAAAACTGTAGCCCTGTCTAGACGAACCTTTGTTGGCAAAGTAATGTCTCTGCTTTTTAATATGCTGTCTAGGTTGGTCATAGCTTTTCTTCCAAGGAACAAGCATCTTTTAATTTCATGGCTGCAGTCACCATCTGCAGTGATTTTGGAGCCCAAGAAAATAAAGTCTATTACTGTTTCCATGACTTCCCTGGTGGCTCAGACAGTAAAGCGTCTGCCTACAATGAGGGAGACCTGGGTTCAATCCCTGGGTTGGGAAGATCTCCTGGAGAAGGAAATGGCAACCCATTCCAGTATCCTTGCCTGGAAAATCCAATGGACAGAGGAGCCTGGTGGGGTACAGTCCATAGGGTTGCAAAGAGTTGGACACGACTGAGCAACTTCACTCACTTCACTTCACTCACTCACTGTTTCCATTGTTTCCCTATCCATTTGCCATGAAGTGGTGGGACCATATGCCATGATCTTAGTTTTCTGAATGTCGAGCTTTAAGCCAACTTTTTCACTCTCCTCTTTCACTTTCATTAAGAGCTTCTGTTTCCTCTCACTTTCTGCCGTAAGGGTGGTGTTATCTGCGTAGCTGAGGTTATTGATATTTCTCCTGGCGATCTTGATTCCAGCTTGTGCTTCAGCCAGCCTGGCATTTTGCATGATGTACTCTGCATATAAGTTACCCTTTTAGCCTCCACCAAATGTTATCTGCCTTGCTCTGCTTTGACCTTTGTCAGTGAGAATTTTGTTTGAGCATGTATTACTAAAGTACTGCTATGAGGGTAGTAGATTTGTGAGATCCTGAGTTTGTTGTTTAAATCAACTGAGACTTTTAGTAAACTAAATCCCTAGTTGTTGTCTTAGCCAGTTCAGAATTTACTAAGTTCTTTGAGATAAATCATATAAGTGACTGTTTATAATTCTATTCTGATACTGCAATTAATTACCCTGAAAATCTACTTCTGAAGTAGGTGTTAATATAGTGTAATATCTTGCTTATACTTTCACACTATACTTCAACCAGTTTTTAAAAATTGGCCAGTATAAGAAGAAAATAATCAGCCATATGGAAATAATAGCATTGTGTCATAGTGTCAACTTTCATGTTAGATTTGGGAAACTGAAATATAATTATGAATAATGAAAACACACATACTATACAACAGGGTACGTGATGATCTGCTTTTGACACAATGGAAACAATTGCTAATAAAATAAGGTGCTTTATTTGGAAGAGAGACTTTGTTATTGGCAGTGGTGTTCCAATTTTGCCAACTATAAAAGCAACTGTGTTGGTGGATGAGATAGTCATGGAAAAAAGTGTATACAACCTTTATGCTTAGAAAACATACGTTGTCAAAGTTGCTTCATGCAAAAGTGAAGCATGACCCAAATTATTAAAGCTCTCATTCTAAGGAATAAGTGGGTTATTTTTTCCACTTAGTTTGTTACTTTCATTAGGCAATTTATGGAGTTTTTCATTCTGAATTTCATCTTAACCCCAAGCACTGATTCTATCTTTATTGATTCTGCCTTTATTTTTGTAAAATAAATATTTTTGATAAATCCATGGGAAATTTACTGTGTGTACTATTTTATACTTGTTGGTGTTTGTTTACGTGTCATGCTATATTTCTCATATATTCTGTTTTCCAGCCAAGTATAGCAGCAAGGCCTTTTAAGAGGATGTTTCTGTATTTCTTCCTTCCAGAGATTGTAACACTGTGTTCTATATATAGGGAGGGTTAACTGTTGACTAACTGAAACAGATTGAAAGCTCTGTATTATAGTCTATTGATAGATTAGAATTAGAGAATAATATTTGCATGTTTTAAACCATTTTGGCATAAGCTTATTAATATTTTGCTTTTATATTTTTGCAGGAAGATTCTTTGGCAACAGATGATTTCCTTGTGGACTACTTTAATGAATTCCTAAGCCTTCCAGTGAGTGTATTATTATGTTCTGTGAAATATATTATCAAAGCAAAATATTGGACACACTGGGTTATCTTGTGAGACAGATTTATCAGTGATAATATATTTTTTTAAAATACTAATTAAAGCATTTAGATTGTTGGAAATGCTCTCAAACAGTGTAGCTTCGGGAATGAAACAGACATTGACATTGAAAATGGCTCAGCAGGGTAGTCTTTACTTCTCCAGAAGGGTGCCTTACAGACAGAGGTCTGGGAGCAAGCACATCAAGTGGGAAGTTTGCTGGATTTTTAGCCCAGAGATGCAGGTTCCCTCCCCTGGCTCCTCATGGGTTGAGGACCACAGAGTTACAGTCTTTCCCGGATGTCGCCTAAGTTTTTACTGGACAATTGGTAACTATTTCCCCCACCCATTTAGTTTTTTGAACATGTTCAGGATAAAGCCCACCAAAATATCCTTATGAGGAAAGAGAATCAGAAGGTAGAAAGAACAAAGGTTGGGTAATTAGCCACCATTTTAGGAAATCTTATTCACAAGTCAGCTATATACCTTTCTGTTCAACTATTCTAAATTGCTTCTTTATTTCTTATAACTTCTCCTTTGATAGAAAAGTGGAGAAGGTGATGGCACCCCACTCCAGTACTCTTGCCTGGAGAATCCCAGGGACGGGGGAGCCTGGTGGGCTGCCGTCTATGGGGTTGCACAGAGTTGGACATGACTGAAGCGACTTGGCAGTTGATAGAAAAGACCATATCTTTCTTACAAGATAAAGTTGTATCTTTTTATGGAGTTAATCATTTGGGTTTGAATCATATTTAGGAATTATTATTATTGAAGAAAGCTGAATCAGTTATATTGCAATAAAAGTAAATAAAGAAAGAAAAAAGGAAAGCTGGCATTTGTCTAACCATCAAAAGCATTCTGTACAAAATCTTGTACAGTTGTATTGGGGTATTATTTTAGTCTTTGAACAGAGGCAATGAGGAGAGAATATAAAAACATTTAAGAAACTAAATTTCTTGCCTCTGGGCAATTATTGGTATCCTCTTGGACAGATATTAAAGTGAAATTTATGTTTAAGGCAACTAGCATTTTATATTAATTGTAAATAAGATGTGGGACACTGCTGGTGGTATATCATAGATAGATACTAGATAAGAGATTTTTGGTCTTAGCAGTGACAGTAAGTACTGAGGGGTTTAGGAAAAGTGAAATGGGGATGCATAAAAACACTGATACTGTTGTGTAGAAACAGAGTTCATCAGGAATGTCAGATGAAGGAAAGATAAAAGATTTGTATTATTCTTAATGGAAACTGTTTCATTTGAATAGTTACTAGGGAAAATTTGAAATATAAAAAAGTCTCAGGTAATTTTAAAGGGATTGGGCCCTAAAATGAGCAACATCTTAAAGCCTAACTACAAAAAATGTGTTTTGAAGGGAAAGTACTAGATGTATTTTTTTTTTTTTGCCTAGATTAATTTTTGTGCATATGTATGTACTATGCTCACACGTTTATTTGTTTTGTTTCCTTTTTTTTTCAAAAAGAATTTGTGTTTTCTCCTTCATGGTGCATGCTGGGTCTCTGAAACCATCATGGGGGTCAGGTTGAGACACTAAGCCACGCTCTCCCTTTCCGGCAACAGTCTTGAGCCATGTTACAGGACAGTCCGACAGCTTCCTCTGTGGTCTGACTCTTCACCTTTCATTGTCCAATTGTGTGTTATAAAATACCCAGCTGCTGCTGCTGCTGCTAAGTTGCTTCAGTCGTGTCCGACTCTGTGCAACCCCATAGTCGGAAGCCCACCAGGCTCCCCCGTCCCTGGGATTCTCCAGGCAAGAACACTGGAGTGGGTTGCCATTGCCTTCTCCAAAATACCCAGCAGAGCCACAAAATTATTTTCGGAATTTTATTCTTCTGGATTATGCAGTCTTTGCTCTAGGTTCTGCATTCTCCATTCTTCCTTCAAAAAAACAAACAAACAAAAAAAACATTTTAGTGAAGTTTTAGAAAGAAAAGTCTTTCTGTTGGGTCTGATTTCAGTTTCTTAAAATGTATATTTCATTGTCTCGAGATTTATGATTATATAGACTTTTACTTGGCCTAGAAAATACCCCCCCACCTAATTTTCTTTTTTATTAAAAAAAGATCTATCTTAAATTATAGAAGAAATATAACAATAGTAT
This sequence comes from Tragelaphus eurycerus, assembly GCA_935064755.1. Lineage (NCBI taxonomy): Eukaryota > Metazoa > Chordata > Mammalia > Artiodactyla > Bovidae > Tragelaphus > Tragelaphus eurycerus. The sequence continues at coordinate 10,861,624 of CAKXYN010000035.1, read as the reverse complement.
AGGAAATAAACTTCAAGTGTAAGAAGAGTTCAGCCCAAATCCTGCCATCCAGTTAGAACAGACATAACCTTTTCGTGTACACTTGTTTCAAGGCTTTAGTTGGAAATGACTTCGTGTGGTTTCTTTTGAACTCTATGCAGTAGTGTTTTTCATCCCTCAGGCAGTTTGATCCCTTCTTGGTCACCCCTGCATGGTCTGTATCCCATGCAGCCCACCTGGGCCACTTCTTCTTTTCTGTCTCTCCAAATCCTCTGCTTTTATATTATATTCACTGTCTCTCTGTCTCTCTCCCTCTCTGTATCTCGTCCCTTTGCATTTACATTTGGTACTATACAGTCTACCTATTAACTACTCACACTTCACGCCACAAGATGGGAGAAGGGGAAATATCACAGGTTTTCAAAAAGCATTTGGGGGCAGGGAGGAGAAGGAATAATGGATTCTCAGACCAAGTTACTGGCAAGATTCTAGAACAGATTAGTAATGTTTGGTTTATGAGCACTTAACTAAGAATTAGAAGCCAGCATGGGCTTACTGAGAATTAGTGAGCCAAACTAATCTCACGCTCTCTGCCTTTTTTATTTTCCCCCTCTCTCTTTTGGGTAGTTATGGATCGGTACTTTAGGGAACTGTAAATTTAATGTATTATGATTTCAGTAAATGACAATAATGATAATAAATTGAGCCATCTTACTTCCTGCTCAAAACTTTGTCTAGTGGCTCCTTGTTACACTAAGAATAAAATACAAAATCCTGTATAATCTGGCTCTTGCCATCTCTTGGGCTTTATTTCCTATGCCTCTTTTGCTTGTTAATCCTTTTCCAGCCTAGCTGGAAAACTTGGCCTTTACATTTCTCAAACATGAGTATGCTAACTGTACTCAGGGCCTCTCAGCCTGGAGGGCTCTCCCCCGAGATATTTGTATCACTTTCTCTCTGATTTAAATCACTCTGTCCAGAAAACCTTCCCTCCCAACCCTGTCTAAACAATACATGCTCCACTTATGCTGCTGTATTTGTCTTCAGAGCCCTATCATCATCTGTGAAATTCATTCTCAGGTATTTCACTAATCATAGCTAGTAGGGGTTGACTCTTAATAGCCCAGCTTGGAAGTCCAAACTCCTTAATATGGACCCTTTGCAATTTGGCCTCAATATAACCTTTCTAGCTTTACCTCCGGCTTCATACTCATGTCATCCTGTGCGCTCTGTCCTCCCGTCCCTCGCCGCCCTCGCCCACCTTGGCCGCGTGCACTGTTCCTGTGCTCATCTCATCTCCTACTGTCATGGCTGGAAGAGCAGAGAGACAGGACTGTGTGACCTCAGCTTCTGCACTCATCGCCCATGTGATCTCAGGTATATTCCTTAATTACTACGTTCCTCAATACCTTTCTTTATGGAAACAGTGGTACCGTCTTGCAAGACTGTTAGGAAATGAGGTAATATGTCTTAAGTACCTGGCACAGATTTAGTGCTTCTCTCTCCTTTTCCTTCACTAATCAGCCCGTCTCATCTTCCATTCCTGTGGCATGAGGGACAGTCACACTTTAGCTGGCTTGATGGATTATTGTCATTCTAGAGAATAATCTGTTCCACACAAATCTCTCATTGGCTTTGACTTTTAAAAATTATTATTTATCAGAGACCTGGATGAAACATTGCAAGTGAACTGGTGTTTTTCCAGCTTACTCAGCTGGTGAGTGACTGGGTCCACCCAGGTCCACATGGCTCAGAAACTTGTCCTCCTGCACTGTAGTGGCTGTAGAAATGGCAGGAGAGGAGTAGACTGACAGTTTGGATAACAGAGTCTAGTCTCTTTTTTGTCGTGGTAGTCTGGAATATGGGCTAAAATAATCAAAGCTAATGTGTTTTTAGGGTGCATTAATAGAAATAGAGTTAAGATCGAGAGCAGTACTAGTCTGGAGCCTAGAAGGCACTCATTAGTGTTTGTGTTTTTTTGTGGCATCGGACTGAATTGTCAGACCGCATGTGGAACATTGTGTGGTGTTCTTGGTGCCACATGTTGTGTTGCTTTGCCAAACCAGACTCGGGAAGACTCGGTCAATGAATGCTGTGGAAACTACGTCACATGAGTGAGGGGTGAAAGATGCGTGAGTATTGGACCTGGTTTGGGAACGAGTAGAAATATTGTAATGAAGCAGCTCTTTCTACATATTTGAAGATGTGACTGAGGAAGAAGGGTTAAGAGTTTCTGTGAAGCTCGAGGGCAGAACCAGGGCCAGCATTTATGAGGAAATTGATTTTCACTCACTAGAAGAAAGATGTTTAAAGATGGTTTTCTAACCATAGAGTGGGCTGGCTAGTGAAGGACTAAACTGTCTGTGATTAAGATATTCAGGTATAGGTAATCATTTGGGGAAATACAGGGGAAATACACCTTGGGTGGGAGATTAGACTTTTTCAGGTAAAGAAAATTTGATTAATTTCTTCTACTCTGTTTTTTGTTTTGTTTTTTTCTTAATCCTAGAAATTACACGGTCAATTTTCTGGGGCCAGGATAGATCCCTTTCTTCTATATCTCCCAAAACTTCTTGAGGATGATTTTTTTTTTTTTAAATTTTTACACTTTCCACATAAGATCCTTGAACTAAATAAATAAACCTTCTAATCTTCTTCTGCTTCCCCTCCTCTACCACCTCCACCCTCAAAAAAAAAAAAAAAAACCCAAAAGAAAAACCCAATAGTCTAAGCCTGACAGTATAGATACATATAACAACATTTTTGATCTAAAAGAGCTCTGAGGTCATCTGGATTTCTGAGACCTTCTCCACATCTGTGGTGAAATGCCCACAGTCCCGTAAGTGGATTGTGGCACAAATGGGCCTTGGAATGAGGCTCTGTCTCCTACACCATGTCTTTCCATTACACCATTACACCCTTGGGACACATCGTAAGATCCAGAAATTGATGGCTGGTGGCCTGCCTCCATGTTATTTTTTGATGAGGGGAATCCAGGACAGTTGCTGCTATTATAAATGAGGGTGGCACTTTCCAAATCCTAGCTTTCATAACTTCATTCTGTTTGTTCTGGTGCCAGGATCGCATTCAGATATTGTTTTCATTTAGTGTCTGGGAAGGTTTTTTTTTTTTTTTTTTTTCCCTGTCAACTCTTTATGGACAAGTGTTTGCTTATTAAATTTTCTTCTATGCTATAGTGTGAAAACACTTTTTTCCCCCTTTGGTTTTATTTTGTGTGTTTTATGCTCAGTGACTGTTGTGGGATTGAGTAGATGAGCCCACATACAGATTTAGGTTGGTCCTCTGTGGGTGGTTTAGAATGTTTGTGACATTTATGGTTTGCAGAAGCTGAAGGGGTGGCCTGTTCTATACCCTCCTTGCAAGGATAGGTATGTCATGTGTTTGCCAGACCATGCTTAGCTATGTGCCTTTGGAATTTTACCATAACTTTTTTTTTTTTGGAATGATTCTCCACACTTCTTTAAAATCTGTAAGCTATTATAATTTCTTGCAGCTTTATGAAGGAACTATATGGTAGATGGTTGAGTAAAAGGAGAGAGAGAAAGAGACAATGGATTTGGGAAATGAGTGCAATGAAGGAGAGATGAATAACTTGGGTCTTCCTCTGCCAAAATTTAAATACTCAGAGACTGATTTTTCAAGGTGTTGATGGAGCCCTAGATAGTACTGCTTAGTTCAGCATTTGTTCCAATGGATGTTTTGATAAGCCTTGTAGCTCAAACATAAAGCACTCAAATTACATAATGTAACTCATTTTATTAACTAAGGATATTTTCTATGCATTTTATGTGGCACATGATTCGTTCCCTCCCACTGGTGAATATGTCCAGTAAATAGTTTATGGTTAAACATCTAAAATGACAATAAAACTTAGATTAAAAGAACTTGTTATTGGTAACTGACTTGTTACATTCAAGCAGTCAGATGTTTCTCATTCACTGACTAAGATGCATGTTTTAAATATAGCTTTGGAGCTCAATTAGTAGAGACAGAGTTGGAGCAGAGATGAACATGTATTAAATTAACCTAGTCATTAGTTTTTAATTTAAATACTGTTCAGCTAAATAATTTGGCACCCGGTAAGTTTCAGTGGTGCTTGGCTGGCAGTTTAAGCACATCACTAATTATTCACAGGTTTTTTTTTTCCCCCTCCTCTTTTCAAAGAAATGTGGAACCAGCAATTTATTGTGGTAAAAATATTTTCATGCACTTGCTTTTTCTGTGAAAATATTTTTCGCACATGGGTGACTGGTACTACAAAGTTAGCTTTCACCACCTTCAGGTCAATTCATTTTAGAACATTTGGAAAATGATACTCTTGAAATAAGAAAATTAAGAAAAGAGCAGTCTGTAACAGCTTGCAGAGAATTGAGTTTGAGGCTCAAACTGAAGATTTTTTCCTGTCATATGATTAAAAGCCGAGTGTTCTCTAAATCAGCCTACTCAGCTTTCTGGGAGAGAGTCTTCCTCCATCGTTCGTTTCTGTCCCCCCCACTTTGCATGTCTTTTATTGTCACATGCTAAACTAATTTGAGGAATTTTGTAGATAAGCTTAGAAATGGTAACAACAGAGGACATGATATGTGAGAAAGAGTCCTTTTGAGCAGACAACAGGACTTCGGGGAATACAGCCCAGGGTTCTTTCTCCTACGCATAGATCCTCGATGGCCAGCCCTCCATGCATGTGAGCACGTGGGCTTTGAAGTTTGCTTAACCTAGATTCTGTCTCCCCCTACACCTTGCCCCCCACTCCCAGCTAAAACCTCTCTGGTGGCTCCCCATCATTCTAAAGCAATGGTTCTCACACTTGAGCATGCATCAGAATCATCTGTGAGATGGTTAAACACAGAATACTGGGACCCACCCCCAGAATTCTGATTATGAGGTGAGAACCCTAGAATCTGCATTTCTAACAGATTCCTAGGTGATGCTGATGCTGCTGGTCCAGGAACACACTCCAGGAATCGCCGATTTGAGAGATGACGTAGAGAGTTATGGCATAAATATAAAGTTCTTGGTGAGCTCGTCCTCTGCCTTTGTCTCCAGGTTTCCATCCTGTTATTCTCCCCTTGGGTATTCTGCTTCAGCAGTGGCAAACTGCTTGCAGGTCCTCAAAGGTGCCCTGTTGTCTGGCACTCCTCGCCTATTGTTTGTGCAAATATCTTGATACACTCACTGTTTCTCTTGCTGAGTTCCCTCCTCTCCCATGTCTGCCTGATATGAACGCCTATTTATTCTTCCAGACTCAGCTTTCTTTATGTGGTGCTGCTGTGCTTAGTCGCTCGGTTGTGTCCGATTTCTTTGTGACCCCCTGGACCGTAGCCCACCAGGCTTCTCTGTCTATGGGGATTCTCCAGGCAAGAATACTGGAGTGGGTTGCCATGTCCTCCTCCAAGAGGTCTTCCCAACCCAGGTCTCCCTCACTGCAGGCAAATTCTTTCTTGTCTGAGCCACTAGGGAATCCGGACAGAGGGTGCAGGAGGCCACACTGAGCTGTGGGCACTCCAGCCCACGGTCCTTTTGGGGCCAACCTTGAGCCCTGCTCTGAGGCAGTCTCTGATAACCAAAGCATCAGGCTGCCTCTCCTCAAGGACTCTGGGGGTCTCAGGAGGGTCAACTTCCTTAATTTCCTAAAGATTCTTGACAAATCCCCCTGTGCCATCAGTCCACTTAGTAAATATTTCTGTTGTAGTTATGTGTTGAAATGGACTTACACAGGCGTTGTCACTCAAAATGAATTATTCGTGCTCTGCAGAGTGAGTGAGGGTGATTCAAAGAGTGAGGGTGACTCTGTCTGTGTAGCCATTTACAAACACACATAGACCAGTCTGTGAACATCCTTGAGGGAGTCTGAGATGGAGGAGGAGATTCTCCCATTCCCTCGTGACTCTGACCTTCCTGCCTCTTAGTATAACTGTTGTCTTGTGCTGAGGGTGATCCTAGTGTCGAACATACATACTTTTGTATAACGTGAGCTTTAAGCACAAGCCCACTGCTTTATTTGGTCCCTAACTGAAGAATTAATGACACATTTTAATGTCAGAGGAAAAATTCACAATGATGACCTTGAAAGTTCAGTTCAGTTAAGTTGCTCAGTCGTGTCCAACTCTTTGTGACCCCATGGACTACAGCACGCCAGGCCTCCCTGTCCATCACCAACTCCTGGAGCTTGCTCAAACTCATGTCCATAGAGTTGTGATGCCATCCAGCCATCCCATCCTCTGTCATCCCCTTCTCCTCCCATCCTCAATATTTCCCAGAATCAGGGTCTTTTCATATGAGTCAGTTCTTCACATCATGTGGCCAAAGTACTGGAGTTTCAGCTTCAGCGTCAGTCCTTCCAATGAATATTCAGAACTGATCTCCTTCAGAATGGACTGGTTGGATCTCCTTGCAGTCCAAGGGACTCTCAAGAGTCTTCTCCAACACCACAGTTCAAAACCATCAATTCTTCGGTGCTCAGCTTTCTTCACTGTCCAACTCTCACATCCATACATGACCACTGGAAAAACCATAGCCTTGACTAGATGGACCTTTGTTGGCAAAGTAATATCTCTGCTTTTGAATATGCTATCTAGGTTGGTCATAACTTTCCTTCCAAGGAGTAAGCGTCTTTTAATTTCATGGCTGCAGTCACCATCTGCAGTGCTTTTGGAGCCCCCAAAATAAAATCTGTCACTGTTTCCCCATCTATTTCCCATGAAGTGATGGGACCAGATGCCATGATCTTAGTTTTCAGAATGTTGAGCTTTTAAGCCAACTTTTTCACTCTCCTCTTTCACTTTCCTCAAGAGGCCCTTTAGTTCTTCTTCACTTTCTGCCATAAGGATAGTGTCATCTGCATATCTGAGGTTATTGATATTTCTCTTGGCAATCTTGAGTCCAGCTTGTGCTTCCTCCAGCCCAGCGTTTCTCATGATGTACTTTGCATATAAGTTAAATAAGCTTAAGGGAGACAATATACAACCTTGACGTACTCCTTTCCTTATTTGGAACCAGTCTGTTATCCGTATCCAGTGCTAACTTGATAGTTAGAACAACACTATACTTTATGACAGTTTTCAAGGATTTCAAGGGCTAGCTTTAGTTAAATATGATTTCATGTTATGGACTGACTGTAGGACCCCTCTCTCTTGTCTCACATTTCAGTTGAGATGTGAGCTCTTTGATTTTCAAAATTGGGCTCGTTTCTCAGGTGCAGGTCTTAAAAGTTGGGGTGCCTGATGTGGGGCTTGAACCCTCTGCTCCTCATGGGGCTGCTCTGGATTTTGAGTTGCAGGGGTGACTGCTCCAGGGGTGTGGTTTATGGTGAGTTTGTGTCCCAGCTTCTCCTACCTGTTTGATGTGGTTTTCATCTTGTGTGCCCAATGTGTAGTCACCACTCAGCCAGCTTTTAGGCTTTTTTAATTTTGCTTTTAGGCTTCTTTACAAGGAACTTTTTCTATATGTAGCTGTGGACTCAGTGTGTCCATCGGAGGAGTATGTTCAGGATGTTCCTAAGATGCCATCTGGCTGTAGGATGAGTCTTCATTAAAAAATATGTCTGTGTATATACATACACAGGCTTCCCTGGTTGCTCAGCTGGTAAAGAATCCGCCTGCAATGCAGGAGATCCCAGTTTGATTCCTGGGTCGGGAAGTTCCCCTGGAGAAGGGATAGGCTACCCACTCCAGTATGCTTGGGCTTCCCTGGCGGCTCAGGTGGTTAAGAATCCACCTGCAACGCGGTGAGCCTGGGTTCTATCCCTGGTTTGGGAAGATTCCCTGGAGAAGGGCATGGCAACCCACTCTAGTACTCTTGTCTGGAGAATCCGCTTGGACAGAGGAGCTGGCAGGCTACAGTCCATGGGGTCGCCAAAGTTGGACACGACTGAGTGACCAAGTATACAGCACAGCACATGTACACACCCATATATATTGTTGTTAAGTCACTCAGTCGTGTCTGACTTTCACGACCCCGTGGGCAGTAGCCTGCCAGGCTCTTCAGTATATATATATACATATATATATGTATGTATGTATGTGTATATATACACACATACATACATATAAACACATAATAGGTATTTGTACATATACACATATCTTTGTAACTCCAATTTTATAACATCCTGGTATTTATTACATTTTAACTAATAGTGTATCTAGCAATCTCCTAGTAAAATTTGGAGGAATTGACGTTCTCCTCAGTACACTTACTACATGAGTATGCAGTTGATTGAAGGTGTCCTAAAATAAATTAATGTTATGAAAAAGGGATCTGATTCTAGAGATCCCTTTGGAGGGCAAAATGAGAAAAGACACGGACAATCCACCATATACTTGTTATGAAGTGATTTACCTGAAGTCACAGAGCTGCTTATCAGCAAGCTGGTATTAAAACTCAAGACTCCTGACTGTAACTGACTGACTTTACATAAAAGTTGGCAGCATTTAGTAATTACAGAGAAAAGCTCAGAAATGTTGTCTTTCACTCTCTCTCTCTCTTTTTTTGTCACAGTGAATGGAATGGTGTTGAAATAGTCTTAAATGAAGAACACATTGTATTTAATTTTCTCCTTTTGGGAGAGGGAGACTTAGCTTTCATGGCTCCTGGGGATGAAAGAGACAACAGGAGTGTTATATCTTCTCTGATTCATTCTTCCCTAGTAATCCACCCCCTTCTAAGAGAATAACATTGCTTCACGGAGACTAGGGTGTATTTCTTTCTAGTTCCAAAGAAGCACAGAGATAAGTTGTTGTTCAGTTGTTGAGTCGTGTCCGACTCTATGTGACCCCATGGACTGCAGCACGCCAGGCTTCCCTGTCCTTCACCATCTCCTGGAGTTTCCTGAAACTCATGTCCATTGAGTCGATGATGCCATCCAACCCTCTTATCCTCTGTTGCCCCTTCTCCTCCTACCCTCAGTCTTTTCTAGAGATAAGAGGTGTATGCAAAGGAAATTTCTGCCATATCATATCCTGACACTTATGGCATAAGTACATTTGGAAGGAAGGGTTCAGTGGGTTCCCTTACCTATAATCAAAAGATTTCCAAGCTCCTAAGAGGAAAGATGTAACTATTAAGAATACAGAACTTTGTGTAAGTATATATGCATACATGTAAGTATCAAGTCTTCTTGGAGCAGTGAGTTTCCGGTTTTTAAGACATATCCACAAATTTATTTTGCAGACCTTTTCAGAGGCAGTTAGATTTAATGTGGTCTATGGAGTTTTTGAAGTAGTTAACAATGCTCCACAACTTCTGGAAAAGCAGTTGAAAAAAATTGTACTAAACCAGCGACCTCGAAATCCAATCTATGATGTTGTAAGGAAAGGAAAGAGTGATGTTAAACCTGTTCAAGTGAATGCCCCTCACGAAGATGAGACCATTAATGTCAACTACAATATCATGGTAAGAAAGTATATTTGAGTTACATCTTACTGGATAAATAAAGCATTAAATGAAATTATCATCAGATTCCTTGGGCGTCCGTCTCTAAAGTTTAACTGTATTTATTAAATTTTATTGTACTTACATACAAAGTATTTGTTGGTAACGATATCATCTTATTCATATGAAATGACCAGTTTAGCAGTTTCTTGATATTTGATTATGAGAAGGTTCATGTAATTTACTTTGAATATTTAGAAAGTACAATTAATTTTGGGCAGTGTGTGTGTGTGTGTGTGTATATATATGTGTATGTGTATATATATATATCCTTTATAGTTTAGGTGCGTTCTAGAAAGTATGAGTATATAGACATATCTTGGATATATTGCAGTTTGGCTCCAGACCACTACAATAAAGTGAATATTGTGATAAAGCAAATCACACGATTATTTTGTTTTCCCAGTGCATATAAAAATTATGTTTACACTCCACTGTAGCCTATTAAGTGTACAATACATAGCATTGTGTCTTAGGAAACAATGTACATACTTTAATTAAAAAATACTTCATTGCTAAAAAATACTAACCATCATCTGAGCCTTCAACAAGTCTTTGTAGTAACATCAAAAATAACTGATCACAGATCACCATAACAGTTGTAGTAATAATGAAAAACTGAAAGATCGTAGTTACCCAAAAGTGACACAGAGACATGAAGTGAGCAAAGACTGTGGGAAAATGGTGCAGATAGACGTGCTTGCCACTGGGATGCCCCTGACCTTCAGTTGGTAAAGAACAAAGTATCTGTGAAGCACAATAAAGCAAAGCACAATGAAATAAGTTATGCCCGTACAGTGAATTTATTTCAGTGAGTTCTGGCGAGCAGTTGGGAATTAAGATCTCTATTTTTTAATTATTGTATTAGTTTCAGGTGTATAGCATAGTGATTTGATATTTTTACGTGTTGTGAAATGAGAACCACAGTAAGTCTACTTACCATCTGTCACTATTACAAAGTTATCCCAGTGTTATTGACTGTGTTCCCTGCGCTGTGCATTGCATCCCTGAGACTTGTTTTATAGCTAGAAGATTGTACCGCTTGATTCCCTTCACCTGTCTTGCCCATTCCCCCGTCCCCCCCGCCCCCCGCTCTGCAACCACTGATATGTTCTCTGTGACTGTCTCTGTAGTGTTATGTTTGTTAGTTTGTTGTTTTTTAGATTCCACATATAAGTGAAATCATATCACATTTGTCTTTCTTTGTTTAAATTTCACTTGGCATAATATACCCTTTAGGTCCTTCCATGATTGTTGCAAATGGCAAGATTTCATTCTTATTTGTGGCTGAGTAATGCCTCATCTTGTCTAACCATTCATCTGTCAATGGATATTTAGGTTGCTTTCCTATCGTGGTTACTGTAAATAATGAGACAGTGAACTTGGGGTACCTATATCTTTTTTAATTTGAGTTTTCTTTTCTTCAGATAAATACCCAGAGGTGTAATTGCTGGATCATATACTAGTTCTAGTTGTCATTTTTTGAGGAAACGCCATGCTATTTTTCATAGTTGGTTGTACCAATTTACATTACCACCAGCAGTGCACAGGAGTTCCCTTTTCTCCATATCCTCACCAATACTTTGTTGTCTTTTTGAAAATAGCCAGTCTGACGGATGTGAGATGATATCTCATTGTGGTTTTGATTTGCATTTCCCTTACAATTTGTGATCTTAAGCATCTTTTCATGTGCCTGTCGGCCATCTGTACATCTTATCTGGAAAAATGTGTGTTAAGTTCCTTAACCAATTTTTAAAATTGGATTTTTTTTCTTGCTGTTAAGTTGTCTGAGTTCTCCATATATTTTGGATGTTAAGCTCTTATCGGATGTATCATTTTCACATGGCTTCTTTCATTCCAGAAGTTGCCTTTTTGTTTTGTTGACGGTTTCTTTCGCTGTGCAAGACTTTTTAGTTTGATGTGGTCCTGTTTGCTTACCTGTTGCCATTGTCTGAGGAGACAGATCCAAAATAAAAATGTTGCTAAGATCAGTTTCAGAGAGCATATTGCCTATGTTTTCTTTTAGGAGTTTTATGGATTCAGGTCTTACATTTAAGTCTTGAATCCATTTGAGTTTATTTTTGTATATGCTGTAAGAAAGGGGTCTAGTTTTATTCTTTTGCTTATAGCTGTCCAGTTTTTTAAGCACCGTTTATTGAAGAGACTCTCTTTCCCCCATTGTATAGTCTTGTCTCTTTTGTCATAGATTAATTGACCACAGAACTATGGATTTATTTCTGGGCTCCCTATTCTGTTCCATTGCTCTCTATGTCTGTTTTTTTTTTTTTTTTTTTTGACAATGACAGTGATAGGAGGAGCTGACATTGAAGGATCAAAAAGCAATCTCGCTATGAATGCTTGGCTGCCACAAACCAGTTATCCCTGTGGTAACTTTTCTGAGACCTCCTGAAGGTCAGAAGGATCATGAGGCCCTGCTTTCATGGTCTGTATTCGTATTAAAAATCAAGATTAAGTGAGCTTTACCCTTCTGCTCCATGGGAGGTTTCTGTCCTCCCTGAGCTCGCCTTAGGACAGCCGTGTTACGGTTAGACAGGTGTACACCCCAGTCAAACACCCAGCGTGCGGCTGGGTGCTAGGTGCCAGAAGTGAGAGCCCCTCAGGGCTTGCAGTAGCATCCTGCTTTAATTATATAGGTTTACTTTTCACTGTCATGCGTTGGAGAGGGAAATGGCAACCCACTCCAGTGTTCTTGCCTGGAGAATCCCAGGGATGGGGGAGCCTGGTGGGCTGCGGTCCATGGGGTCTCACACAGTTGGACACGACTGAAGTGACTTAGCAGCAGCATCAGCAGTGTGGTTTGAAATCAAGGAACATAATACCTCCTGCTTTGTTGTTCTTTCTTAAGATTGCTTTGGATATTTGGGGTCTTTGTGGTTTTATATAAACTGTGTGTGTGTGTGTGTGTGTGTGTGTGTCTGTGCTCAGCCACACAGTAATGTCCGGCTCTTTGCGACCCCATGGTCTGTAGCTAGCCTCCTCTGTCTGTGGAGTTTCCCAGGCAAGCATACTGGAGCTGGTTGCCATTTCCTACTCCAGGGTACCTTCCCTCCCTGGGGATCAAACTTATATCTCCTGCATTGGCATACAAATTATAGGATTTTTCTAGTTCTGGGGAAAATTCCATGAGTGTTTTGCTAGGGATTGTATCGAATCTTTAGAATAATTTGTAGAATGTACATTTTAACAATAATAATTCTTCCCAGCCACAAGCATGGTGTATCTTTCCATTTATTAATTTATCTTTAATTTCTTTCATCAATATCTTATAGTTTTCAGGCTACAGGTCTTTCACCTCCTTAGTTAAATTTATTCTTGTGTATTTTATTCTTTTTTATGCAGTCATAAATGTGATTGTTTTCTTAATTTTTCTTTCTGGTGGTTCGTTATTAGAGTATAGAAATGAAACATATTTCTGTATATTAATTTTATATCCTGCAACTTTACCAGATTCATTTGTTTTAATAATTTTGGGTAGTCTTTGTACTCAGTCATGTCTGATTCTTTGTGACCCCATGGACCGCAGCTCACCAGGCTCTTCTATCCATGGAACTTTCCAGGCAAGAATACTGGAATGGGTTGCCATTTCCTACTCCAGGTTTGGTAGTCTTTAGGGTTTTCTTTATATAGTGTCATGTCATCTGCAGATAGTGACTGTTTTACTTCTTTTTTTCCAGTTTGAATGTCTTGTTTTTTTCTTGTCTGATTGCTGTGGCTAGGAGTTTGAACATCATATTGAACAAAAGTGGTTAAGAGTGGATATACTTTTCTTGTTCCTGATCTTAGAGGAAGATTTTTCAGTTTTTCAGTTTTTCACCACCAGCTATGATGTTAGCTGTGGGTTTGTCACCTCGCCTTTATTATGTTAACATATGTTCCCTCTGCCCACTTTGAGAATTTCTTTAATCATAAATGGATGTTGAATTTTGTCAAATGCTTTTTCTGTATCTATTGAGATGATCGTTTGATTTTTATTAATTTTTTAATATGATGTATCACAATGATTTGTCAATATATTGAACCATCCTTGCATCTCTGGAATAAATCCCACTTGATCTGATATATTGTTCTTTTAATGTGTTTTTGAATTCAGCCGTTATGTTTTTATTTGTTTATTTCTGGCTGCACTGGATCTTTGTTGCTACATGTGGTCATTCTCTATTTGCTATGAGTAGGGTTACTCTTTGTTGAGATGTGTGGCCTTCTCATATGGTGGTTTCTCTTGTTGCAGGGCACAGGCTCTAGGCATGCAGGCTTTGGTGGTTGTAACATGTGAGTTCAGTAGTTGTGGCATGTGGACCCCAGAGTGCAGGCTCAGTAGTTGTGGGGCACAACAGGCTTAGTTACTCTGCAAAGTGTGGAATCCTCTCAGACCAGGGATCAAACTTAGGTCCACTTTATTGGAAGGCGGATTTCTATCCATTGTATCACCATTGAAGTCCCAGCCATTATATTTTATTGGATCTGTTTGCATCTTTTGTTATCAGGTATGCTGCTGCTAAGTCGCTTCAGTCGTGTCCAACTCTGTGCGACCCCATAGACGGAAGCTCACCAGGCTCCCCCGTCCCTGGGATTCTCCAGGCAAGAACACTGGAGTGGGTTGCCATTTCCTTCTCCAATGCATGAAAGTGAAAAGTGAAAGTGAAGTCGCTCAGTCGTGTCCGACTCTTAGCGACCCCATGGACTGGAGCCTACCTGGCTCCTCCATCCATGGGATTTTCCAGGCAAAAGTACTGGGGTGGGGTGCCATTGCCTTCCCCGTTATCAGGTATACTGGTCTGTAATTATCTATCTTTCTTTTTTTTTGGTTTTGGTATCAGGGTAATGCTGGCCTTGTAGGGTGAGTTTGGAAGTGTTTCTCTTCAATTTTCTGAAGCAGTTTGAGAAGGATAGGTGTTAACTTTTTTTTAAATGTTTGGTAGAATTCCCCTGTGAAGGCTTCTAATCTTGCACTTTTGTTTTTTGGGAGTTGTTTTTTTGTTTTTTTTAATCACTGTAATTGATTTTCTATTTCTTCATGATTGAGTCTTAGAAGACTTTTTTGTTTTTAGGGATTTATCCATCTCTTTTATCCATCTCTTTTCTGGGTTCCAAAATCACTGCAGATGGTGACTGCAGCCATGAAATTAAAAGACGCTTACTCCTTGGAAGGAAAGTTATGACCAACCTAGATAGCATATTCAAAAGCAGAGACATTACTTTACCAACAAAGGTTCGCCTAGTCAAGGCTATGGTCTTTCCTGTGGTCATGTATGGATGTGAGAGCTGGACTGTGAAGAAGGCTGAGCATCGAAGAATTGATGGTTTTGAACTGTGGTGTTGGAGAAGACTCTTGAGAGTCCCTTGGACTGCAAGAAGATCCAACCAGTCCATTCTGAAGGAGATCAATCCTGGAATTTCTTTAGAAGGAATGATGCTAAAGCTGAAACTCCAGTATTTTGGCCACCTCATGCGAAGAGTTGACTCATTGGAGAAGACTCTGATGCTGGGAGGGATTAGGGGCAGGAGGAGAAGGGGACGACAGAGGATGAGATGGCTGGATGGCATCACTGACTTGATGGGTGTGAGTCTGGGTGACCTCCGGGAGCTGGTGATGGACAGGGAGGCCTGGCGTGCTGCGGTTCATGGGGTCGCAAGGAGTCGGACACGACTGAGCGACTGATCTGATCTGATCCATCTCTTCTAGATTGTCCAGTTGTTGACAAATAATTGTTCATACTAGTCTCTTATGATTCTATTTCTGTAATATTGGTTGTAACTTCTCTTTTCTGGTTTTATTTATTTGGAACCTCTTATTTATTGATGAGTTTGAATAAAGGTTTATCAGTTTTATCTTTTCAAAGAACTGGCTCTTCATTACTGATTTTTTTAGTCTCTATTTCATATATTTCTGCTTTGATATTTATTATTTTCTTCCTTGTCCTAACTTCAGGCTTCATTTTTCTACTGTGATGCATAGTAGGTGAGATTGGAGCACTCCTTTTGTGAGAGAAGCCACTGAGTTTTCCTCCTCTGCAGTTGTTCACCTGTGAGTGTACTGTATTGTGTTACGTTTCACCTGTCGTGCGGGCTCACAAATTACACTGTTGTTGGAACTGCTCTTAGCGCCCTGCCCCCCAGCTTACCTGTTGGTTTGCCAGCACTTGGCCCTGGTCTTTCTCCTGCATTTCACCAGGCCACCTGTGTGAATCCACCAAAGTCAGGTCCCAGGATTGCAGTAGTCGTGTACCTGGACCCTCTGTGGTAGCTAGCTATGGAGGCAGCTCAGATTCTGACCTGGCCCAGTCTCTGTGTGAACGTGCCCACAGAGCCCACAGTGGCTGAAACTAGACCCATCTGAGCTGTGTGCGTGCTCATCCATGTGGACATTCTGCAAGCACTGAGTTCACAACACTGACAGTGAGGGTATATGTGAATCTGCAGCTCCTATAGCCATGAGGAGAGATTTCAGCTCTTCTGTTTTAGTTGCATGGCCATTGGGGCTCAGCTGTGGTTTCAGTCCCACCTCTTTACATGTTCCTCCAAAGGCTGCCCCAGAGCACATGTGCCCTGCCCAGGTAGGCAGGGGCAGCGGTGATGATGGGCAGAGCATGCAAGCCTGCTCTGGGAGGTGCCCCTCCTAGTATCCATGGAAACAGGGGTGCATGGGGAAGTCCCCCTCCTTTGGGTCACTCAGCAATGGTGTCCTGCTGCTTTGGGGGCCCAGGCTTCGTCCATGAACATTCCCAGTTGTGGAGTTCCTTATTCCCATCCTTGCGGGCTGTCTCTTCACAGCCAACAACTGTCTCCTCCCTGTGTCCACTCTCCAAACGCCATGTTCCAGCACCTAGCCCCTCTCCACATCAACAGACAACAACTCAGGCTGGAGCATGCAGGGCTGCAGAATGGAACATCCATGTAGGTCTTAATCTGTCCTACCTGTCACAGACCAGTTGCTATGCTTTCCTCCAAACTCCTGAAGCTCCCCCTCTATCCCAGCTGATCTGCCCAATGGTGAGGGGCTTCCCCGAGTGCAGGAACCTCTTCTATCCTTCAGCTCCCCACCAGGGGTGCAGGTACCATTCTGTTTCTCTTTTTCTTTCTTAAGTCCTACCCAGTTGTGTGAAGATTTTTCCTGTCCTTTTAGGTGTCCAAGATCCTCTGCTAGTGTACAGCAGGCACTCTGTGAGAATTGGTACATTTATAGATGTATTCTTGATGTACTTGTGGGGAGAGGTGAACTCCACATCCTTCTATTCTGCCATCTTGACTCCATCCCCATCTCAATCATGTTCTGTGGAAACCTTGTTGGTTTTCATGCCTATGTGGCCTCCTGCAGAATCGTGAACTTCTTGCACTTGTTCAGTTGCTAAGTCATGTCTGATTCTTTGCAACCCCATGGTCTAGAGCATGCCAGGCTTCCCTCTTCTTCATTGTCTCCCAGAGTTTGCTCAGACTCATGTCCATTGAGCCGGTGATGCCATCCAACCATCTCATCTGCCATTAGGAGCTCAGGGTCTCAGCCACTAGACCACCAGGGAAGTGGTGTGATGATTTGTAACCTGTTTTATAACTGTGAAAATAGTGAGGCTGATTAATTTTTTTGGGGTCATTTTTCCTCTTTCAGGAAGTTACTTAAGTTTTCTGGATTCAGTTTGGTAGTCTGTAACATGTAGATGATAGCTGATATAGGTTTGTTGAGAGAATTAATGAAGTGTACCAGCAGACAAAGTGGCTTCAAACTTGAGACTCGGGGTTCTTTCTCCTGTCCAAATAGGAGGTAGAGGCAGGCTCCCTGTAAGAGCTGGAGGTAACATTGCTCTAGTGATGAGACCATCATTGTCCTAACAGGTGATTTTCTGTGATACTTTCTTTTTCACTTGTCTTCTAACAGTGTCTCAATCGTGAACAAGGTATTCACTGGGTCAAAAAAGAAAGACTTCCAACATTTCTGGAAAGTGATTGTTACTTTGAATACAGGTATTGTAATCTCATTTTTCACCAAAAATCATTTTTCTTTACTTTCTTAATAAAATTGTGTATTCTAACCCCATTGGAGTTTGTATTTTGGTTACTATGTAGTATAACATAGAGCATTGGTAAAAATTGCTTAACATTTCCAAAGAGATTTCATAGAAACAGTACCTAATAAATGTACTTCAATTCTGCTTCTTTCATCATTATATTTAAAATTTTTTCTACTTCTGTAAAGGTATTTGTGTTCAGGGTGATAAAAAATGAATATGAATGGCATAAAAAAGATAGAATATTCTAGCACAGGGCCAAGTTTTTCTTTTATGCTCCCTGACTTTTAAAGTTTAAGTTCCTAAACAGTCTGAAATTTTACTAAAATTTGACCCTTTCTTAGAACAACTATTTTCTAAAATACAATAAAACAGAATAATTATTAATTAATTAGTGATCCTATGAATAAGCCATTAATTTTAGCAGCTCCTAAGAGAATCATCCTGCAGAGCTAGGAGGGGAGATTGATTTGAATACATAAAATAAAATTTTAGTTTTTATTTTGAATTCTACCATATTTGAAATTTATTTCAATTTGTATGATTTCTGAAATACAGGTTAGCCAAATTGATTTCACAAGTAAGATGGAGTGAATCAGGCATGAATATCATATTAGGTACAGAGTTTTCACCCTGGGTCCTGAAAAAACCACCCAGTCCACCACCTCCTCCTGTTGAAGAAGATGATGTTACAATTATGAAAAAGTTCTACATTTCTCTGGGCGAGGTAAAAGTTTGAGTGTTTCTTTGTGACTTGGCACTTTGGTGAAACTTGTCTTTTTAGAGACATGATGTTCATTTGAATAAGAAAATGTTTTCAAATACTTCCAAAGTAGATTTAGCAGAAATTCTTTTGGATTTATGCTGACTTATTTGCCCTACACTCTTTCACCTGAAATGTAATTAGAATTATTATTGTCATGTGTACAAAGGAAAATGGAAAATTGAAGAGCGTGCCCACTGTCACATGGGAAGTAAGGCTTTCATTATTCATTCCAATTTTTTTATTATTTAGAATCTATAATATTTGTACAAAGCAATGATAAATTGGATCTTCTCCTCCCTATTGTCAAGATTATTTTTTAGTAATTAAATGCATTAGTGTTTAACTGTTACCAGGTATAAATTTGCCCTCCACAATTGGAGATTGTTGGGTAGTGTAAGTACGTATGAAGAAATCTAACCCAGAATCAGATGTCCTTTTGGAGAACCATAGTATAGTGAAAATTGTTGTTAGATCTTTGGCTTTATCAGGGAGGGAACCTTTTCCTTCTACCCTTGTAGGTTCTTTGGCTGGTCTAATTAAAAAATATTGACATAAGACAGTTACAGGCCAAAAAAAAAAAGGTAATTTAGTTATGTACAGGAGCCCTTTAAGAATATGAGACCCAAAACAAGTTGGGCAGTTGAGCTATCCTGAGCTTGGGAATGGGATAGAGGCCTGGGGCTTCAGAGGGGAATAGTGTAAGTCACAGGACTATAAGACCAGATGTTTGCTAATTAGATGTTTGCCTGCCATAGAGGTAGGTAGTCATTCACATAAAAGTTATCTCTGGTACTGGCTCTCTCAGCCTGGCCCTGTAACTAAATTCTTTTAGGTAGTTAAAGGGGCGGTAAATGTTTTTCTTGAGTCTACTGGGTCGAGGTCTCCTTCGGCTCACAATAATCCAGGTCATGGCATATTCTGGGGTCACTATCCTGCTTCTGGGCTTCCCTGGTGGCTCAGATGGTAAAGCGTCTGCCTGCAATGCAGGAGACCCGGCTTCATTTCCTGGGTCAGGAAGATCCCCTGGAGAAGGAAATGGCAATCCACTCCAATACTTTTGCCTGGAAAATCCCATGGACGGAGGAGCCTGATAGGCTACAGTCCATGGGGTCGCAAAGAGTTGGACACGACTGAGTGACTTCACTTTAACTTCACTTTATCCTGCTTCTCTTTACCTTCTAATTATCAAATCTTCTCTCTGGGAACAGGTTTCCAATATACAGTTCTTTGCAAAACCAGGAACTGCAAATATGTTACCCATGTGTTGCTGTTGTCCTACTCTCCATTCAGGACAGATATTGCTAATCAATCATGGCAGTCTTCCTGCTGAGCTAGGACTTGGCTTTAAGTTCTTTTCAACACAGCCTTCTAGGCAGGCACTTCCAATTGATCAAAGATGTCATTCAAGAGGAAAACATCTCTGTTGGAATGGATATCCTTACCCTATCTTTTTGAACATTTTTTTTTTCACGTGTACGCTCCTATATAATTTTGTAGTTTGACAGTTCTGTCAGCAATATTTGGCAAAAATGTTTAAAAAAAATGTATGCCAGTCCCATTATTTCCTCTGAATAATGCTCAGGGGTGTACTAAAGTCACATTTTTCTTTTCTCTTATATTTATTTTTCAGTATTTGTTTTTTCTCTTAACATATGTGTTCTAATAATGTTAGGGATGTCAAAAACGTACTAATGGTAGAGGTCCATAAACATGCAAAGAAAAGAATCGATCTAGGGGAATAAGTTCTGATTCCTTACATGTAAATTGAATCAAATATAAGAAAATAAAAATCCAAGCTACTTTACTTTTACTATCTTCTGTGATGGGAAAAAAACTCATTTCTGTCAACTTGAGTAATACCTGAATTATATATTTCTTTTTAATAGCCTTTGAGCTTGAGTGTTCAGTTTTTGGGGCCGTTAAATCATTAAACCATGACTATACATAGGTATTAATCCTTATGATAATTAGTAATATTTCTTTGTCTTCAGTTGTACCATCTAAACACAAACAATTAACCCATCTTTTAAGAATATAAAGTAGAATAGTTTACTGTTTTTATATTTGGCTTACTACTTCTTTCTCCTCTATCTTCTGCTCTCTTATCTTTTTTGTATAGTTAATTTAATGACTCTTGTATGTTGGTTTTAATTCCTTGATAGTTCCTTAATTATTTTGGTCTCCTCTCAGTGCTTAGGATAGAACTTGGAACAGAGTAGTCATTTAATAAATATTTTGAATGAATATAATTAGTAGTAAATGATTTGGTTTTAGAGAAAGAAAAAGAGGAAACGAAAGGAAATTAGATTCAAAGCTACTATCTGCCTTACTTCTAAAAGGGACAGTACCACACCAGTGGCACCTGGTGTTTCTCTCTCTTGCCTTCGGTCTTGTTGTGTGGCCTGACTTGCCCCACTAATTCTCCGTAATTCCATTTGAGCCTTGCCTCCTCTGTAAGTGTTCCTTAGGCTAAGATGACTTAGTTGGAAAAAGGAGAAGTGAGAGTAATGCTGGACACTCCCTTCTCTGCTTCTGTTGAACAAGTTGGATTATCCTAGAAAAGTAGGTGAGGACACTTTTAAGAGAAGTGGGAAGAAGAATCTTCCCAGGGCATCTGAGATGGAATTTCTTAGGACTGGGGCTTTTGAAGCTGCATGTCAGGTTGAGAATTGGATCAGCTGACTCAGGAGTACATAAAGAAAGGAAAAACTGAAGACTCTATGCAGGGGCAGTTGAGTCAGAAATCATCCTTCAGGAAGCATCCCATCCAAGCAAAGTTGCGAAAACAGAATCTAAGGTAAAGGGGAAGTTCAACGTGGAGAGGTTTCCAGTGCTACTGAGAGTAAGTTTTTGTCATATTAAAAAGGAGTTGTTAAAAACACTGAGCCTGACCAGATGGAGCTGGGGGCATGAAATCATTGAGAAAGTTGTAAATGGGAGCAGCTGGCAAAAGATGCATCCAAAGACTGATGAGCTGTGGAGACTGCCAAGTTAACTTAGATGGCGGGAATTTGTAGTGAATCCAGGAAGTAGGGTTGCGTGCTTCCGGTGGAGGAGTGAAGAATTTGATGGGTATTGGGCTCCTTTTTTTCCCTTTGATCATCTAATATGAAAATAATCTGAATTGAAATTTTCTTACCATTATTCTCAGCTAATGAATTTTTCTGTGTACAATATTCTTTTCTTTCACAGCATAATTTTTCCTTTACATATTGTACTATACAAATTGAGTATTAGCATAATGATTTATCCAGATTCATGATTGGAAGAATACTGCTAATCTTGGTTAAACAAATGTGCTCCTTTCTTCCTAGGCCTCCTATACTCAAACAAAAGATTGGTTTGCCATAGCAAAACAGTGTCAGCAAACAGTACCAACCTTTTCATTACCATCTTGTGTATTCCACGACAAAATTGAATCACCAGTTGTTTCATCTGTTTCTGGTAAGCAGTAAAGGACAAGGGTAAGACTGACCCCAGAACTCCTTTTTACATCTTTTGTTGTTGTTATTCTAAACTTACAACACTTAGTGGTTAGGGAAGAAAATGGTTATCTCCTGCAACTCCACTTTCTACTCTTTTCCAAGAGACAACCTCGTATAGTGAAAAGAAGAGGGGTTTAGAACCCAACTCTGAATGTTTGTGACTTCTGCAGATTATTCCACTTCTAGTAACCTTGCTTTTGTCATCTGTAAGATTAAACTAATGATGCATACACACTGAATATATAAAATGTTTAGTGCTTGGTACCTGATAGACAGTCAATAAATATTTGCTTTATCATTATTTCCTATTACAGTTTACAAATTCTTAGTATTAAGAATTTGAAATAAAGTGGGTATAACCTTTCTCTCCTCCCCAAAGTAAATAGTGATTTATGGAACTTGAGTTATCCTACTAAGTTCAGACTATTTTTCACCTTGAAAAGCAGATAAATTTCTACTGTGGGTGGGTGAACTTTGGTGGGTGACAGAAACTTTTCATAAATAAAGGGGACCTTCCAGAAATGGTCCAGAAAGGACTTCCCTGGTGGCTCAGATGGTAAAGTGTCTGCCTACAATGCGGGAGACATGGGTTCAATCCTTGGGTCAGGAAGATCCTCTGGAGAAGGAAATGGCAACCCACTCCAGTACTCTTGCTTGGAAAATCCCACGGATGGAGGAGCCTGGTAAGCTACAGTCCGTGGGGTTGGAAAGAGTCGGACATGACTGAGCGGCTTCACCTTACCTTACCTTACGTCCAGAAATGGTAGTAATTAACATATGATATTGCTAGAGGAAAAAAAAATCTAGCAATGTGATTCAGGAAGGGAATTCCATAATTCACTAAGTTATTGCACAGTTCTTTGATAAGTACCAGAAACCTCTGAGGGTGATAAATCTAGAATTGAACCTAAATCTAGGTAAAGAGGGAAATCATCTTTCTAATTGGAAATTACGGAATTTATAGATTTCTTACTGTTGCCTCCAAATAGTGAAGTAGAATATTGGAGAGTGAAGTTAGTGAATAGAGAGAGAAAGGATACCAGGAAGGCAGTGAGCGGAAGTGCCAGGCTTGTACTTTCCCTCTGTGTTTGTGGGG
Organism: Tragelaphus eurycerus; assembly: GCA_935064755.1. Taxonomy (NCBI): domain Eukaryota; kingdom Metazoa; phylum Chordata; class Mammalia; order Artiodactyla; family Bovidae; genus Tragelaphus; species Tragelaphus eurycerus. Next base: position 10,838,824 of record CAKXYN010000035.1, on the reverse strand, counting down.
TTGAGTGTATACCCACTATCCTTTCACAGGTCTACAAAAGTCTAATCTCAATTTTAGGGAAATTTATTATACATATTTTCAATTAAAATTACAAAACATTTTCAGTTTATTGAGATTTGAAATCTGTTACTGAGAAAATTGAGGTTGGGACACACGGATCAGAGTTTTCCTGATCCATGGCTTTGCGAGCAGTAGATTTGCAATGTGAAATGAAGCACAGACATCAGATATTTAACTGATATCTGAAAGACTAAAAAAAAAATAAGGGCTAGACTATATCTTTAGAAAAAGTGTAGATATAGTCCATTGCACAAGGACTTTATGCAATTTTGTAATTTTAAAGATAGGTTGTAAGTGTAGTAGTAATTGAATTTTTCTCATAAAATAGTTTTTTTTTTAATTGCTAATATGACTCCAATTCTGGTCTGTTCATCTATCATCTCATCATCTATGGTAGCTAATTTTATTTTACCATGCAACATGAAACATTAAAGTACACACAGTCATTTAGTATACACATTCTAATTCTTTAATAGACTTGGCCTTTGTATGTTGACATTATCAGCCTGAAATATTACATTTTAAAAGTGTGTCATGTCTTTTTGAAGATCCTCTTTATTGAGGATAACAAATATTTAGTTTGTCTGCCACCAATATCCTCTTCAGGTCCAGGGAAGATATGGCCAATCCCTGTTGGCACTTCTTTTCTCTCAGTTCAGTTCAGTTGCTCAGTCGTGTCCGACTCTTTGCTACCCCATGAACTGCAGCACGCCAGGCCTCCCTGTCCATCACCAACTCCCAGAGTTTACCCAAACTCATGTCCATTGACTTGGTGATGCCATCCAACCATCTCATCCTCTGTCGTCCCCTTCTCCTCCCACCCTCAATCTTTCCCAGCATCAGGGTCTTTTCCAATGAGTTAGCTCTTTGCATCAGGTGGCTAAAGTATTGGAGTTTTAGTTTCAACATCAGTCCTTCCAATGAACACCCAGGACTGATTTCCTTTAGGATGGACTGGTTAGATCTCCTTGCAGTCCAAGGGACTCTCAAGAGTCTTCTCCAACACCACAGTTCAAAAGCATCAATTCTTTGGTGCTCAGCTTTCTTTATTAGTCCAACTCTCAAATATCCATACATGACTACTGGAAAAACCATAGCCTTGACTAGATGGACCTCTGTTGACAGTAATGTCTCTGCTTTTTAATATGCTGTCTAGGTTGGTCATAGCTTTCCTTCCAAGGAGTAAGCGTCTTTTAATTTCATGGCTGCAATCACCTTCTGCAGTGATTTATAACATCTAGTTAACAATTAAAAGAAAACTTTTACATTCATATCTGATCTAATAGCCTTTTATGATTTAATACAGAGAGTTTTATCTTCGATGATGGAGTTCATCCCAGGACGAAAAAGAGCCTATTAAAAACCACTAGATTAATCTCCGAATTTGAAGAAGATGGGTCTGTATCTCTACAGGACACTCCTTCTCAAGCTCTTCTGAGAATATACCTTGAAAAGCAACAGAATGTTGATGAAAATCTGACACTGCACTTCTCAACATGTGACGAGTTTTTAAGATCTTATGTCTCCTTTATTTTGAGAGTGGCAATTCATCAAATTCTTGGAGCAACACTTAGAGAAAGCCCAGATTACGTAAATTTCAGAAACGTAACAGAAGTGGTATTTGATGACATTGGGGGGCCTACCTCTGGCAAGAATATTTTGTTCAATGAAATGCTAAGGGAAAAGTCGGGAGACGTGTTAGAACAAGCAATTTCAAAACCTGACAGCGTTGGACTCGACAGCAGGGCTGATTGGTGTATTTCTCACAAAACTTATGACATTGGCAATAGGAAGGAGTTTGAAAGATTTAAGAAATTTTTAAAAGGTACCTTAGGGGAGAAATATTGGTGGCTGTGGATGGATATTGAGAGGTTAAAAGTTCTTAAGAATCCTGGAAGACATCAAAGGTATTTCTATTTTTTTTTTTCAATAGTTTTAAAAACAAATTATAAAATATTAGTTTGGGTCATCTAAGCACAGACAGAAGACCTGGAAAAAAAATATAAATGTAATTTATACTTTTAGAATAATTAATAATAAGATTTATTTTATTATAATAAAATTGATTTACATAAAAGGTACCTTATGCCAGTGTAAGGGGCTGGCTGTTCCTGGCAGCCTGCTCAGTTAACAAATTCTGTGGTCTTTAGCCAGATGCCACTTAGACACATCTGAATGAATATCTGCTGGATACGATACTGGATGTTCTCGAGAGAGCCTCTTAGGTCCGATGGGGCATGGGCGTTTGTTTAGCTGCTCCATATGTGGACCTAAGACTTAGGTCACTATAAGTCTTACGAACCTTGAAGGACTCTGCTTTATGTCCTTCTCTTGTCTGTGTTCTCCTGATCTGCTCTGAACTCTGAAGTAGACTGCCATCCCCATTAAAGGTTTGACTGAGTAAATACTGGAGACTGAGCTATTCTGGTTACTCGGAGGCATTCAGATCACAAAGCTCATTCTTGTACATGGTTATAAGAGCAGGGGTTACCAAATGGTTGATTATGAAGCATGACCTAACTGATCCTGGGATGGAAGGCTGCTACCACTTTTCTAAGACATGTTAGGGAAAGGATAGACAGTCAACCCACACAGGTTCTTCAGAGTTAATACTTCATTAGTTCCTATTGTTGCTGTCATTAATTGCCACAGACTCAGTGGCCTGAAGCAACATAAATTAATTTTCTTCTGATTAAAAGGTCAGAAGTCTAAATGGGTCTGCAGGCCTGCATTCCTTCTGGCACTCTAGGGGAGAATCCCATTTCCTTGCCTTTTCCTGCTTCTGAGGCCATCTGCTTTCCTCGGTTCAGAGCCCCTTCCTCTGTCTTCAGAGCCAGTGGGATGACATCTTTTCTCCTCTCTGACCTCTGCTTCTGTCCTCCCATCTTTTCGCTATGACTCTTACCCTCCTGCCTCCTTCTTAGAAGGATTGTTAATGATTACATTAGCACCAGCTAGATAGGCCAGGATAATCTCCTCAAAACCCTAGTCACCTCTGCAGAGTCCCTTCTGTCAGGTAAGATCACATTCTTAGGTTCTAGAGATGAGGGTGTGGACATCTTAGCAAGGCCATTGTTCAGCCGACCAAAACTATCCTTCCCATTCTCATGCCTGTGCAAACTGTTTTGATCTTCACATTGGCACTCCTGTAACTCACTTTTGATTCTTTGTTCAGCTGCTCAGTCGTGGTCCGACTCTTTGTGACCCCACTTTTGGTTCTAAGATAGTTGATTACTTGCCTGAAACATTTTGGAAGTGAAAATATTTGGCTGGTTGAGTATTGTGTCACCATGTATGTGTGTGCCTGTTTGTGTATGTGCTTTATTTCAGACATATTGAGAAGATGAAAAAATGCTTTCTAGTGAGCAGTGGAGATTACTACCTTTCTGCAGAAGTCTTATCAAAATTTAAACTACTAGATGGATCTCAGTGGAATGAAGAACACTTAAAAAAAATTCAGACTGAGGTTTTAAAGCCCTTACTTCTTTATTGGTAAGAAAAATAATAAGAATCAAAGTTATTTGCTTTCACATTTATTAAGCTAGTTACAGGTTATACTTTTTGTCTTAAGGATATATAACTTATGGGAATTTTAAATGACAAGATTATTATATTATCTTCAGCCTTCTTTAAAGTACCTATCCTTTAGATAATGTTGGTGTTTGAGGGACTTGCAGTTCATTTCAGTTGCTCAGTCGTGTCGACTCTTTGCAACCCCATGAACTGCAGCACACCAGGCTTCCCTGTCCATCACCAATTCCTGGAGCTTACTTAAACTCATGTCCATCCAGTTGGTGATGCCATCCAACCATCTCATCCTCTGTTGTCCCCTTCTCCTCTCACCCTCAAACTTTCCCAGCATCAGGGTCTTTTCCAATGAGTCAATTCTTCACATCAGGTGGCCAAAGTATTTGGAGCTTCAGCTTCAGCATCAGTCCTTCCAATGAATATTCAGGAATGATCTCCTTTAGGAGGGACTGGTTGGATCTCCTTGCAGTCCAAGGGACTCTAAAAAGTCTTCTCCAACACTATATTTCAAAAGCATCAATTCTTGGGTGCTCAGCTTTCTTAATAGTCCAACTCTCACATCCATACATGACTACTGGAAAAACCATAGCTTTGACTAGACGGACCTTTGTTGGTAGTGTCTCTGCTTTTTAATATGCTGTCTATGTTGGTCATAGCTTTTCTTCCAAGGAGCAAGTGTCTTTTAATTTCATGGCAGCAGTCACCATCTGCAGTGATTTTGGAACCCCAAAAATAAAATCTGTCACTGTTTCCACTGTTTCCCCATCTATTTGCCTTGAAGTAATGGTGACCAGATGCCATGATCTTAGTTTTCTAAATGTTGAGTTGTAAGCCAACTTTTTCACTCTCCTCTTTCACTTTCATCAAGAGGCTCTTTAGCTCTTCTTCACTTTCTGCCATAATGGTGGTGTCATCTGCATATTGATATTTCTGCATTACAAGATGGATTTTAACTCCATGTTAACTTTGTGAATGTTAACTTCTACACTGACCTCTTATGCTCAGTATCTCTTCAAATTGATGTGTGTGTGTTTGTGTGCATGTGCATACATGTACAATAGCTCAAGTTAGATTTATCATCTCAATAAACATTCCATGAACACTTCCTGTGAGCCAAGTGCTGTGCTAAGGGTACAAGGGTAAAACATAGTCAAGTCTAGGGATCCTAGTCCAGTGAGAGGAACCTACATGTGAAATGAGTGTACTAAAAGCAAGTATGGTGGATGCACAGGACACAGAGAAGAGGTAGTGTTTCACCTGGGGCTCAAGGGACTCTGTAAGCATGGAGAAGAGAATGGGCCTCGTGAAGGAAATGTGTGCTCTCTGAGCATCAGTGAGCTGTCCACTGTGACCATGATCCATCTGATGATATCACTTCCCTGCTTTAAGGCTTTCACTAGTTACCCTCAAGCTTTCAGTGTAAGGTTCAAATTCCTTAAGTTAACAAATAAGGTCATCATGATTTGTCCCTTGCCTCCGTCTCTCGATTATCTCCCATCTAGGTATTTCAGATTACTTGTATAGTTTGTATTTTCTCATATATAGAGAGAATGTTGTTTTTCTCTGTATAAATTTCTGTTCTTAAATATTTAAGGAGGGCAGAAAGGTATAAATTATACTATAATATGCACCTATATACACACCACCCAGCTTAAAAAACATTACAAATATAGTAGAACTTTCCTTTTCTTAATTTAACTTTTTTGTTTTGAGGGAATGATAGATTCATATGAAGTTGTAAGAAATTACACAAAGATTCTGTATACCTTGGACTTCCCAGGTGGCTCAGAGGTTAAAGTGTCTACCTGCAACGTGGGAGACCTGGGTTCGATCCGTGGGTTGGGAAGATCCCCTGGAGAAGGAAATGGCAATCCACTCCAGTATTCTTGCCTGGAGAATCCCATGGATGGAGGAGCCTGGTGGGCTATAGTCCACGAGGTTGCAAAGAGTTGGACTCGACTGAGCGCTACTTAACTTTCACTTTCACTTTCTGTATACCTATTAGCCAGTCCCCCCCACCCCGCCCCCACCCCGCTCTGCCCCGTGGTAACATCTTGCTTAACTATAGTACAATATTGCAGTGATGGAATTGACATTGATAAAGCTCAACAATCTTGTTTCATATTTTGCCAGTTTCTCATAATTTATTTCTCTGTATATGGTTTTGTCACATGCACTTGCCATTACAGTCCAGATACAGCGCAGTTACAGTACCACACGCATCCCTTTGTATTGCTCTCTTATAACCATGCCTGCCTCTTACCTTCCCCCTTTCTCATAATTACTGGAAAACTACTCATCTGTTATATAAATGAAATAATGTAATATGTAATCTTTGGGGATTATTTTTTCATTCGGGATAGTTCCTTTGAGATGCATCCAAGTTGTTTTGTTCTTCATTACTGAGTAGTGTTCTGTTGTGTGGACATTACACATTCAGTTTCCCATTGAGGGACATTAGGATTGTTTTCAGTCTTTTGATATTACTAATAAAGCTGCTGTGAACATTCATGTACAGATTTCTGCATGAACATAAATCTTCCTTTCTCTGGAATTAAAGTCCAGGAATGAGATTAGTGGGTCATACAATCTATTTTTAGTTTCAATAGTGTTAATTGCTCAGTCCTATCTGAATGACTCTTTATGACCCCGTAGACCGTAGCCTGACAGGTTTCTCTGTCCGTGGAATTCTCCAGGCAAGAATCCTGGAGTGGGTTGCCATTCCCTTCTCCAGGGGATCTTCCCAACCCAGGGATCAAACCTGCTGCTCCTGCTGCTGCTAAGTCGCTTCAGTCGTGTCCGACTCTGTGCGACCCCATAGACGGCAGCCCACCAGGCTCCCCCGTCCCTGGGATTCTCCAGGCAAGAACACTGGAGTGGGTTGCCATTTCCTTTGCCAATGCAGGAAAGTGAAAAGTGAAAGTGAAGTCGTTCAGTCGTGTCCAACTCTTAGTGACCCCATGGACTGCAGCCCACCAGGCGGCTCCATCCATGGGATTTTCCAGGCAAGAGTACTGGAGTGGGGTGCCATTGCCTTCTCCGGATCAAACCTGGGTCTGCCACATTTCAGGCAGGTTCTTTACTGTCTGAGCCACTAGGGAAGCCAGGGCATGGCTGCCCACTCCAGCATTCTTCCCTAGAGAATTCTATGGACAGAGGAGCCTGGTGGACTACAGCCCACGGGGTCACAGAGTCAGATTCGACTGAGGGACTAACGCTTTCACTTTCATGGATTATGCCTATGGTGTCAAGCCTGAGAACTCTTTGCCCAGTGCTATATTTGGAAGATTTTCTCCTGTGCTGTTCTTTAAAAATCTTACAATTCTGTGTTTTAATTTAAAGCCGTGGCCTACTTTGAGTTAATTTTTTTATAGGGTGTGAGGTTTAGGTCAAGGTTCAGTTTTGTTTTGTTTTGTTTTTTCTTGCTTATGGATATCCAGTTGCTCATCCTCATTTATTGAAAAGGCTGTTTTTTCTCTTCTTTTCTATGTTTTACATTAACATACAGTAAAAGCAAACTGTATAGATTCACATAACCACCATGACAGTCAGTGTACAAACATCACCTTAGGAAACCTTCAGAGCACCGTTTTGTCATCAGACTCTTCCTCCTCTCTTCACTCCTGGCAACCACTGATCTGTGGTTTGTCGCTATATTTTTGTCTTTTTTTAGAATGCCATGTAATTATACAGGATTAACTTTTTGAGACTGACTTCTGTTGGTCAGCATACTGCCACTGAAGCATAATGCATCCAAATTGTTGCACCTATTGTAGTTCGTCCATTTTGTTATTTTGACTTTCCAGTTGTTCACTGTTGGTAAGTAGAAATGTGATTGACATGTGTGTTGCACTCAGCTCAGGCTGGAGAGAGCAGAAGCCCTTCCATCTCCACTGCTAACCTCAAACAGGCCTGCTGCGTGCTCCTTCTGGCGCTCCTCCATTCTCAGGGCATCATCGGGCACTTGTGACCTACACATTGATGTCCTGCAGGTCGTGTGGCTGATCTTTTGTACTGTATGTTCACTGCCTGTATGTTGGGGTTTGTGGGATACCTCGTCACATTAACACGTGTTATTCTAAACATTGTCCATGAGTTTTTGGTTTTGCTATCTAGTCATGCTGTCTGTTTTTATGAAGGGATTCGGAGATGTAGAAAAACAATATTGCTGACATTGCCATTTTCCCAGAATCCTTTCTCCTCTTTTTCTAAATCCTGTGTATTCTTTAAAATTCAAACCTAAGTACAAACACTGTTGATGAGAAATAAAGCATTGCGAAGACCCCTGAAGGTGCCTTGCTGGTTGCACCATCCTCCATCCACTTGGAGGTCGCCACTTTCTGGACTTGTGATTACCTCCTTACTTTTCATTGCAGTTTTACCAACCATGTATGCAAATAAGTCCCTAAACATGTATTTTTATCTTCCGGTCCTACAGCTGTATAAAAATGGAATCATGTCGCACGTCTTCTTTTGTGTCTTTTGTCAACATTATGGGCTTCCTTGGTGGCTCAGCCCGTAAAGAATCTGCCTGCAATGGGGGAGATCTAGATTTGATCCCTGGGTCAGGAAGATCCTCTGGAGAAGAAATGGCTACCCACTCCAGTATTTTTGCCTAGAAAATTCCTTGGGCAGAGGAGCCTGGTGGGCTGTAGTCCATGGCATCACAAAGAGTCAGACATGACTGATTTGACTCTAACTGTATTGAGATTTTATCCATTTTCACTGTTGTATACAGTATTCCATTGCATCAACATACCACAGATTATTTGTTGTTTTAAAAAATTTGTGTCATTTTCTCTTTTTACAATTACAAGCAATGCTATATGCATATCCCCTTTTCCAAAATAGTTGTACCAACTGCACTCCCACCAACAGAATATGAGAGTACTTATTACTACAAATTCATGATGACATTTGATAGTGTGAGATTCTTAAAGTTTTGGGTATGTATTTGGTATGTCATTGGCGTTTGGTGTTTTTAATTTGCATTTCCCTGATTATTGTTGATGTTGATAACTTTTCAATATTTAGTGGTCATTTGGATTTCAGCTTTCATAAGTTCCCTGTGTATCTTCTTTGCCCACTTTTCTTTTGAGAGATACATAGATAGATGGATAGATATAGATAGATAACACACACATACACCCACATAACATTGGGGGGAGAGGATAGGGAGCAGGAAAAGAAGAAGAAATTATTAGAAAAGGGATGTGGCAAGGCTGATAATTGTGAACACATATTATATGTTCTGGTTTTTGAGGCGTATTACCTAGATTAATCTTAAATCTGTTTTCCCTCTAACTAGGGCACCAAGATTCTGTGTTACTCACACAGCCTCGGCAAAGCATGCTAGTGCCGAACTGAAGTTCTGGCACCTTCGTCAAGAGCAGCCAAGGAAGGATGTTGACCCTTTCCCACAAATGGCAACCCTCTTGCCATTAAGACCCAAATCTTGCATTCCACAGTTATCTGAGATGCAGGTAGGCTGTCCAGCGATACTTTGATCTCTTAAGTTTGTACTAAAATGCCGATGCTTGGGTTTTGTACACTAGCCCTGAAGTTTTATCATAAGCTTTTAATTTTTTTTTTGGTTTTTGTTAATGTACATGCTGCAGCAATTGGGAAATAAGAAAATTTATGGTTTGTTTTTCACCAGTCTGCCAATGTGATTTTTGAAAATGCATGATCATGTCACTTACTTGCTCAAAACTCCCTAATGGCCTCCTCTTTCAGTCAGAATACAAGCTAGAGTCTTTATGCAGCTGTCCGTGGCCCTGCTAGCTTCCTGGCCTTTTTCCTAGCATTCTTCTCTAGCTTACACCACTCCAGTGCCGTTCCTGGAACACACCAGACACCTGAGAGTGTAGCACTTGCTGTTTCCCTTCAGTTGGAGCACTCTTCCTCCAGATGTGTGTGCAGTCACCCCTCACACACCTCGGTGTCTGCCCTGGCATCACTTAGTCAGAGAGGCTGTCCTTGATTCTTCCATGTAAGCACGCTGTGCAGGCCAGCACATGTTCCCTCCCTCACTACCCAAGCCCTCTGCTCTGCCTTATTTTGCCTCATCATAATTAAGACCACGCTGATTTATGTTTATTGCCGTTCACCTCCTACCAGAATATAAGGGACTTTTCTTTGTTAACTGCTTTCTCTCAGTGCCTGGAATAGTGCCTGGCGCTTAATAAGTATAAACTGAACGAACGAGTGAAAATAGCAATGGCAAATTTAGAAATAGTGAGCATTATTTTCACTATTTCACTAACAGGGAAGAATAAGATAGGACAAAAAATAGGAAAAGTCCACAAAGAGAAGAAAAGTTAACCACAAAGAGAAGAAAAGTTAAGGTTATTTACTTCTTCTCTGTAAATGTGCTTTGGCACACAGATGTAATAAATGTAGCGAAGAGAGACATTTCAGAAGTAAAGAGCTTTATTAATCTTTCTAGCCTTTAAAGGTGTCACAGAATTTTGTGTTATTGACCATAGTCACACACGACCCCTTCAAAAATGATTAGTTTGTGATTAAGATATCTTATTTTTAAAAGTCAGGAAGATGTATAATGTGACTTTTAAAATTCTGCTTCTACAAGTAGTGCTTTATAGCTGCAAATGCTAATGCTAATGCTAAGTCACTTCAGTCGTGTCCGACTCTGTGTGACCCCATAGACGGCAGCCCACCAGGCTCCCCCGTCCCTGGGATTCTCCAGGCAAGAACACTGGAGTGGGTTGCCATTTCCTCCTCCAATGCATGAAAGTGAAAAGAGAAAGTGAAGTCACTCAGTCATGTCCGACTCTCAGCGACCCCACGGACTGCAGCCTACCAGTCTCCTCCATCCGTGGGATTCTCCAGGCAAGAGTACTGGAGTGGGGTGCCATTGCCTTCTCCGAGAGCTGCAAATAGCTTACAGTTTTTTTGTCGGTGGTTTCTTAACCCTGTATGCATTCTAGAATCACAGAGAGCTTTTAGACATACTGATGCCTGGGTCCCACCTTCAGAGAGTCAGATTTACTTGATACAGGCTGAGTGCATTCAGTTCAGTTCAGTCTCTTAAGTCGTGTCCAACTCTTTCCAACCCTGTGGGCTGCAGCACACCAGGATTCCCTGTCCATCACCAGACCAGGTGAGAGTCACTCTCTAAAATCAGGAGTTTGGCTTAAAATTGAGGTTCTCATCCTGCCTGAGCATTATTTTTTTTTGACCGCATCGTGTGGCATGTGGTATCTCCCTGAAAAGGGAGCTAACCCATGTCCCCTGCATTGGAAGATGGATTTTTAAGCACTGGATCACCAGGGAAGTCCCTAGAGTCACATTTTAGAACCTATATTTTAATAAGATTCCTAAGCAATTTGCTGCAAAGCGCCACTACAAGTTAGTGGTTCTCAAGCTTCAGTGAGTCACCTGAAAAGCTTGTTGGAATAGAGACTTCAGATGAGATCAGATCAGATCAGTCGCTCAGTCGTGTCTGACTCTTCGCGACCCCATGAACCGCAGCACGCCAGGCCTCCCTGTCCATCACCAGCTCCCAGAGGTCACCCAGACTCACACCCATCAAGTCAGTGATGCCATCCAGCCATCTCATCCTCTGTCGTCCCCTTCTCCTCCTGCCCTCAATCCCTCCCAGCATCAGAGTCTTCTCCAATGAGTCAACTCTTCGCATGAGGTGGCCAAAATACTGGAGTTTCAGCTTTAGCATCATTCCTTCCAAAGAAATTCCAGAGCTGATCTCCTTCAGAATGGACTGGTTGGATCTCCTTGCAGTCCAAGGGACTCTCAAGAGTCTTCTCCAACACCACAGTTCAAAAGCATCAATTCTTGGGCGCTCAGCCTTCTTCACAGTCCAACTCTCACATCCATACATGACCACAGGAAAGACCATAGCCTTGACTAGGCGAACCTTTGTTGGTAAAGTAATGTCTCTGCTTTTGAATATGCTATCTAGGTTGGTCATAACTTTCCTTCCAAGGAGTAAGCGTCTTTTAATTTCATGGCTGCAGTCACCATCTGCAGTGATTTTGGAGCCCAGAAAAACAAAGTCTGACACTGTTTCCACTGTTTCCCCATCTATTTCCCATGTAGTGATGGGACCAGATGCCATGATCTTCGTTTTCTGAATGTTGAGCTTTAAGCCAACCTTTTCACTCTCCACTTTCACTTTCATCAAGAGGCTTTTCAGCCCCTCTTCACTTTCTGCCATAAGAGTCGTGTCATCTGCATATCTGAGGTTATTGATATTTCTCCCAGCAATCTTAATTCCAACTTATGTTTCTTCCAGTCCAGCATTTCTCATGATGTACTCTGCATATAAGTTAAATAAACATGGTGACAATATACAGCCTTGACGTACTCCTTTTCCTATTTGGAACCATTCTGTTGTTCCATGACCAATTCTAACTGTTGCTTCCTGACCTGCTTACAGATTTCTTAAGAGGCAGATCAGGTGGTCTGGTATTCCCATCTCTTTCAGAATTTTCCATAGTTTCTTGTGATCTACACAGTCAAAGGCTTTGGCATAGTCAATAAAGCAGAAATAGATGTTTTTCTGGAACTCTCTTGCTTTTTCCATCATCCAGCGGATGTTGGCAATTTGATCTCTGGTTCCACTGCCTTTTCGAAAATCAGCTTGAACATCAGGAAGTTCACGGTTCACATATTGCTGAAGCCTGGCTTGGAGAATTTTGAGCATTACTTTACTAGCGTGTGAGATGAGTGCAATTGTGCGGTAGTTTGAGCATTCTTTGGCATTGCCTTTCTTTGGGATTGGGATGAAAGAGACTTCAGGGCTCCTCCTAAAGATCAAGATTCAGTAGGTCTGGGATGGGGCCCAAGGATTTGCATATCTAACAAGCTTGCTCCCAGGTGATGCTCCTGCTGGCCTGGGGACCACACCTTGAGTTAGTGTCATTATAGTGAACTAATGGTTTCTTAGCCATTATGTAGATATTTTTCTGATCTCTTTGCCCTCAGGGCCTTTTTGTATGCCACTTAACTGATCAACTGAGTTTCCTTGTTAGCCCATGTGACTTTGTGACTCAGTCACCAGGTTAATACAGATCTTAGAGAGGAAGGCAATGGCACCCCACCCCAGTACTTTTGCATGGAAAATCCCATGGACAGAGGATCCTGGTAGGCTCCAGTCCATGGGGTCGCTAGGAGTCGGACACGACTGAGCGACTTCACTTTCACTTTTCACCTTCATGCATTGGAGAAGGAAATGGCAACCCACTCCAGTATTCTTGCTTGGAGAATCCCAGGGACGGGGGAGCCTGGTGAGCTTCCGTCTATGGGGTCGCACGGAGTTGGACACGACTGGAGCGACTTAGCAGCAGCAGCAGCAGCAGATAGCATATTGAAAAGCAGAGACGTTACTTTGCCAACAGAGGTCCGTCTAGTCAAGGCTATGGTTTTTCCAGTGGTCATGTATGGATGTGAGAGTTGGACTGTGAAGAAAGCTGAGCACCGAAGAATTGATGCTTTTGAACTGTGGTGTTGGAGAAGACTCTTGAGAGTCCCTTGGACTGCAAGGAGATCCAACCAGTCCATTCTGAAGGAGATCAGCCCTGGTATTTCTTTGGAAGGACTGATGCTAAAGCTGAAACTCCAGTACTTTGGCCACCTCATGCGAAGAGCTAACTCATTGGAAAAGACTCTGATCCTGGGAGGGATTTGGGGGCAGGAAGAGAAGGGGACGACAGAGGATGAGATGGCTGGATGGCATCACTGACTCGATGGACGTGAGTCTGAGTGAACTCCGGGAGTTGGTGATGGACAGGGAGGCCTGGCCTGCTCGTATTCATGGGGTCACAAAGAGTCGGACACGACTGAGCGACTGATCTGAACTGAACTCAGAGCCGTGGTGTGGTGAGCACACCTGGCTTTCTAAGTGCCATCACCAAACGTGTTATCATCGGTGTTCTCTAGTTAGGTAACTCATTTTGATCTCCTCCTGTTTCCCCTTGGCAGAAAACAGTGTAAGCAATGGAACTTGATTCTATTTTCTTTATTTTTCCTATTTTAAAAGTTAAAATATCTTTTATACAAAGTAAAATTAACCTTTTTGTCCTGAAATTTTTGACCGATATAATACATTGTGTATCTACCATCTCAATCATGATATGGAACAGCTCCTTTACCCATCCCCAGTTCTACTGTGCCCTTTTGACAGTATTTTTTTTTTTCTATCAAAAGAAAAGATTTTTTTTTCTTTCGGGCTACTTTTCTAGCTTTCTCCCAAGCCAGAAAGCTCAAAATACTAAATTGGGCCATCCTTTAATTTTAAGTATAATACACTTAATTTTTTTTAATATTTAGAAAGCTTTTTATAGTGGTAAAAGCACATGGATCACAGCCTTGTCTAACTCAAAGAAACTATGAGCCATGCCGTATAAGGCCCCTCAAATGGATGGGTCATGGTGCTAAGTTCTGACAAAACGTGCTCCACTGCAGAAGGGAATGGCAAACCACTTCAGCATGCTTGTCTTGAGAACCCCATGAACAATATAAAAAGGCAAAAAGATACGACACTGAAAGATGAATTCCCCAGGTTGGAAGGTGCCCAGATATGCTACTGGAGAAGAGTGAAGAAATAGTTCCAGAAGGAGTGAATAGGCTGAGTCAGTGTGGAAACAATGCCCAGTTGTGGATGTATCTGGTTGTGAAAGTAAAGTCTGATGCTGTAAAGAGCAATATTGCATAGAAACCTGGAATATTAGGTCCGTGAATCAAGGCAAATTGGAAGAGGTCAAACAGGAGATGGCAAGAGTGAATATTGACATTTTAGCAATCAGTGAACTAAAATGGATAGGAATGGGCAAATTTAATTCAAATGACCTTTATATCTACTACTATGGTCAAGAATCCCTTAGAAGAAATGGAGTAGCTCTCATAGTCAACAAAAGATTCCAAAATGCAGTACTTGGGTGCAATCTCAAAATGAGAGAATGATCTCTGTTCATTTCCAAGGCAAACCATTCACTAATCACAGTAATCCAACTCTATGCCCCAACAACTAATGCCAAAGAAGCTGAAGTTGAATGGTTCTATAAAGACCTACAAGACTTTCTAGAACTAACACCAAAAAAAACACACAAAAAGATGTCCTTTTCATCACAGGGGACTGGAATACAAAAATAGGAAGTCAAGAGATACCTGGAGTAACAGGCAAGTTTGACCTTGAAATACAAAAAGAAGCAGAGCAAAGGCTAACAGAGTTTTACCAAGAGAACGCACTGGTCATAGCAAACACCCTCTTCCAGCCACAAAAGAAACAACTCTGCACATGGACATCACCAGATGGTCAGTACCAAAATCAGATTGATTATATTCTTTGCAGTCTTAGATGTAGAAGCTCTATACAGTCAGTAAAAACAAGACTGGGAGCTGACTGTGACTCAGATCATGAACTTCTTATTGCCAAATTCAGACTTAAATTGAAGAACGTAGGGAAAACCAGTGGGCCATTAGGTATGACCTAAATCAAATCCCTTACGATTGTACCATAGAAGTGACAAATAGATTCAAGGGTTTAGATCGCATAGACAGAGTGCCTGAAGAATTGTGCACAGAGGTTCTTAACATTGTACAGGAGACTGTGACCAAAACCATCCCCAAGAAAAAGAAATGCAAAAAAGCAAAATGGTTGTCTGAGGAAGCCTTACAAAGAGCTGAGAAAAGAGAATTGGAAGGCAAAGGAGAAAAGGAAAGATATACCCATTTAAGGGCAGAGTTCCAAAGAATAGCAAGGAGAGATAAGAAAGACTTCCTAAGTGAAATAGAGACGCAAAGAAATAGAGGAAAACAATAGAATGGGAAAGACTAGAGATCTCCTTAAGAAAATTAGAGATACCAAGAGAACATTTCATGTGAAGATAGGCACAGTAAAGGACAGAAACGATATGGACCTAACCGAAGCAGAAGATATTAAGAAGAGGTGGCAAGAATGCACAGAAGACCTACACACAAAAAAATCTTCATGACCCAGATAACTATGATGGTGTGATCACTCACCTAGAGCCAGGCATCCTGGAATGTGAAGTCAAGTGAGCCTTAGGAAGCAACACTATGAACAACGTTAATGGAGGTGATGGAATTCCAGTTGAGCTATTTCAAATCCTAAAAGAGGATGCTGTGAAAGTGCTGCACTCAATATGGCAGCAAGTTTGAAAAACTCAGCAGTGGCCACAGGACTGGAAAAGGTCAGTTTTCATTCCAGTCCTAAAGAAAGGCAATACCAAAGAGTCCTCAAACTACTGCCCAATTCCACTCATCTCATATGCTAGTAAAGTAATGCTCAAAATTCTCCAAGCCAGGCTTCAGCAATATGTGAACCATGAACTTCCAGATGTTCAACCTGGATTTAGAAAAGGCAGAGGAACCAGAGATCAAAATGCCAACATCTGTTGGATCATCGAAAAAGCAAGAAAGTTCCTGAAAAGCATCTATTTCTGCTTTATTGACTATGTGAAAACCTTTGACTGTGTGGATCACAACAAACTGTGGAAAATTCTTAAAGAGATGGGAACACCAGACCACCTTACCTGCCTCCTGAGAAATCTGTATGCAAGTCAAGAAACAACAATTAGAACCAGACATGGAACAACAGAATGGTTCCAAATTGGGAAAGGAGTACATCGAGCCTGTATATTGTCACCCTGCTTATTTGACTTATGACTCTGTGCGACCCCATAGACGGAAGCTCACCAGGCTCCCCTGTCCCTGGGATTCTCCAGGCAAGAACACTGGAGTGGGTTGCCATTTCCTTCTCCAGTGCATGAAAGTGAAAAGTCAAAGCGAAGTCGCTCAGTCGTGTCCGACTCTTAGCGACCCCAGGGACTGAAGCCTACCAGGCTCCTCCGTCCATGGGATTTTCCATGCAAAAGTACTGGGGTGGGGTGCCATTGCCTTCCCCGATATGCAGAGTACATCATGTGAAATGCCAGGCTGGATGAAGCACAAGCTGGAATCAAGATTGCCGGGAGAAATATCAGTAACCTCAGATATGCAGATGATACCACTCTAATGGCAGTAAGCAAAGAGGAACTAAAGAGCCTCTTGATAAAACTGAAAGAGGAGAGTGAAAAAGCTGGCTTAAAACTCAACATTCAAAAAACGAAGATCATGGCGTCTGGTCCCATGGGGAAACAATGGAGACAGTGACAGACTTTACTTTTTGGGCTCTAAAATCACTTTAGATGGTGACTGCAGCCAGGAAATTAAAAGATGCTTGCTCCTTGGAAGAAAAGCTTTGACAAACCTAGACAAACCTAGACAGTGTATTAATAAGCAGAGAATAATGACAATACTTTGCTAACAAAAATCCATCTAGTCAAAGCTATGGTTTTTCCAGTAGTCATGTATGGATGTGAGAGTTGGACCATAAAGAAAGCTGAGCACTGAATAATTTATCCTTTTGAACTGTGGTGTTGGAGAAGACTCTTGAGGGTCCTTTGGACTGCAAGGAGATCCAACCAGTCCATCCTAAAGGAGATCGGTCCTGGGTGTTCATTGGAAGGACTGATGTTGAAGCCGAAACTCCAATACTTTGGCCACCTAATGCGAAGAGCTGACTCATTTGAAAAGACCCTGATGCTGGGAAAGATTGAAGGCAAGAGGAGAATGGGACAACAGAGGATGAGATGGTTGGATGGCATCACTGACTCAAGGGACATGAGTTTGACAAGCTCTGAGAGTTGGTGAAGGACAGGGAACCCTAGCATGCTGCAGTCCATGGGGTCACAAAGAGTCGGACAGAATTGAAGGACTGAACAACAATAACAAAAAGCACATGACAAAAAAATACCATCTTAACCATTTTCAAGTGCACACTGCAGTAGTAATATATTTGTATTGTTGTGTAACAGATCTTCAGAACCATTTTACTTTGCAAATTTGAAACTATATAACCATTCACCAACCCCTCTTGCATCCCCTGGTAACCACCATTGTACTTTGTGTCTATGAATTTGACCACTTTTGTATGATACACTTTTAATAAGCCCAGTCTGCTGTGGTTCCACTTATTTACAGAGTGTTGCTTAATGTCATGCTGTGTTCCAAATTACTAAAACAGATGTGAGCCTTGATACCTAGGACATTATATGCAAAACATCAGTCTCAGTTCAGTCGATCAGTCGTGTCTGACTCTCTGCGACCCCATGGACTCCAGTATGCCAGGCTTCCCTGTCCATCACCAACTCCCAGGGCTTACTCAAACTCATGTCCATAGAGTTGGTGATGCCATCCAGCCATCTCATCTGTTGTCCCCTTCTCCTCCCACCTTCAATCTTTCCCAGCATCATGGTCTTTTCCAATGAGTCCATTTTTCACATCAGGTAGCCAAAGTATTGGGAGTTTCAGCTTCAGCATCAGTCCTTCCAATGAGTATTCAGGACTGATTTCCTTTAGGATGGACTGGTTGGATCTCCTTGCAGTCCAAGAGACTCTCAAGAATCTTCTCCAGCTCCACAGTTAAAAGCATCAATTCTTCAGTACTCAGCTTTGTTTTTGTCCAACTCTCAAACATCTGTATATGATGACTGGAAAAACCATAGCTTTGACTAGACAGACCTTTGTTGGCAAACTAATGTCTCTGCTTTTTAATATGCCGTCTAGGTTGGTCATAGATTTTCTTCCAAGGAGCAAGCATCTTTTAATTTCATGGCTGCAGTCACTATCTGCAGTGATTTGGGAGCCCCCCAAAATAAAGTCTCTCACTGTTTCCCTATCTATTTGCCATGAAGTGATGGTGACTGGATGCCATGATCTTAGTTTTCTGAATGTTGAGTTTTAAGCCAGCTTTTTCACTCTCCTCTTTCACTTTCATCAAGAGGCTCTTTAATTCTTCTTTGCTTTCTGCCATAAGGGTGGTGTCATCTGTGTATCTGAGGTTATTGATATTTCTCCCAGCATATTGATTCCAGCTTGTGCTTCATCCATCCCAGCATTTTGCATGATATATTCTGCACATAAGTAATTAATTTTGTTTATAGAAGTCTTAAAAAATTATTAGTAGCTGTTAGACAGCTGGAATGCATATAAGATTTTATTGTTTGTTCTGGATAGTAAAGCATCTCCAGCAGCATATATTACATTCTAATTGAAGCTGACATATAGGAAGTGTTGGGGTTTTTTTGGTTTGTTTTTCAAATTATAAAAATAGTAAAACTTTGGACTTACCTGGTGGTCCAGTGGCTAAGACTCCACATTCCCAATGCAGGAGACACAGGTTTGGTTCCTGGTCATGGAACTAGATCCCACATGATGCAGATAAGAATTTGCATGTTGCAACTAAAGATCCTGCATGCTGCAATGAAGATCAAAAATCCTGCATGCCACAACTAAGACCCGGTGTGGTCAAATAAATAAATAAATAAAAGCATTGCATTAAAAATAATAAAACTGTAAATTTGGAAACTTAGACAAGTTTTGAAACAAACAAGTCACTCTGATCTCATCTACTTCTAGACAACTGTTAACTTATTTTCTCTTAGGCTTTTTGTGAATTTTTGATTTTAATATTTATAGTTTTAGATTCTGATAATGTAACATCTTCATTAGTATTTTTCCAGGTGTTATAATTTGATAATCCTTACTTTAAAATATTATATAATATTACATTTATATATATATAAATATACATATATGCATGTATATAATTGTTTCTTTCTCCTCTCTGGACATTTAGGTGTTTCTCCTTTTTTGATTCATGTGTGTAGCATCTCATGTTCTAGATTTAAATAATTAACTTTTACTACAAAAAACATTTAAGAATGGGAATGATGCCCATAAAAATAAAATGTCCAAAAATGGAAGGAAATAGTCTAAGATAGAGCCTCTTATGGGCCAATGGTTTCCACAAGTCTTTTCCCACCCCACCACCTGCATTCTCCACTCCACAACATGTACATTCGCTCACACACACACACAAACACACATATACACACATGTACACATACACACAGCACTAAATTCTTCCTCCAGGAAAGAGTCTTCTTTTACAATAGTGGGGGACCTTTGGCCTTTTAAAATGCTCTAAATAGGTCTAGAGATTTCAGCCTGATGGCTGCTTTAAAGTTGGAGTTTGAGAAGAGGAATAAGAATATTTAATAGTTAAGAATTAAAAATAAAAATATTTTTATTCTCCTTCTTAAACATAGCATAGTAGGTGATAGAGTGAGGGAAGAAATCCTCTAGTGATCAGAATAAATTTGAGGTATCTATGGAGAATGTACTTAATTATCTGTCCATTTTTCCCCACTTGGCCCATTTTTCACTTTGTTCATCATCTTACTACTTTTTAGAAAGAAGAATCCAGTTTACTACAACTTCCTAAATCTCCCAAGAAATCACCTAGAGTAAAGACAGCAGTTTATAAACCTTGGAAGAGTGAGTCTTTGAATCCAGTTTCTTCTAAGGATGATGTGATTGAGAAAGGGTAGGTGCAGCTTTCTGTGTCCCAGTGCTTTTCTGCAATGGTAAGATGTTTGAAAAATTTAAAGATTAAATAGGAATTGAAAATGAATACTTTTCTTTTTTTACATGGGTTCTTATATTTCAGGGATAGATATTAGAGTTATACTCCCATGCATACTCTAAATTAAGAGCAGAACTCTTGAGACTAGTAATATTTCTCAAATTTGAGAACTCAAAATACTCCTAATAATATTCTGCTTATTTAACATAGTATACTTTAAAAATTCATTTAGAGTTGCTCGTCTGTTTGCCCTTTTCATTGTTCTTTATTTCAAATGGAATTCTTTTCCTTCAGTCTGAAAAAATACCCTTTGGTATTAACTGGTGTGGAGTCTGCTGGTGGATAGTTCTTTGTTTAGTGATTTATTACCTCACATTTACTCTTTTTTATTGAGATAAAATTTACCTATTGTAAAATTCACCATTTTAATCATCGTTCAGGTATAAAATTCAGTGGTTTTTAGTTAAGTTTACATGGTTATAAAACTATCATCACTATATAATTCCAAAACAACTCATCACCCAAAAAAGCAGCTCCATGTCACTAGCAGCCCCTCCTGATTCTCCCCTCCCCCAATGCCGGGCAATCACTCATCTATGCTCTATGCCTCTCTTTTCCAAGGCCAGTAGAGAGAGGGGCTTAGATACCAAGGCGGTGAGGCTTCCTTGGCAAAATAGGACAGTTCTTTCTGAGTCAGAATGGAAGGAAATAAGGATGGGGATGAAAGTGACGTCGCTCAGTCGCGTCCAACTCTTTGCAACCCCATGGACTGTAGCCTACCAGGCTTCTCCATCCATAGCATTTTCCAGGCTGGAGTACTGGAGTGGGTTGCCATTTCCTTCTCCAGAGGATCTTCCCAACCCAGGAATTGAACCGGGGTCTCCCACATTGTAGGCAGATGCTTTTACCATCTGAGCTACCAGGGAAGTCAAGGATGGGTATTGGTGATATATTTGTTAATAGATAAATTTGAAATGCTTTCAGCTGCAAATAACAGAAAAATTGATCAACAGTGGCTTAGAAAAATTTGACTTATTTTTTTTTTTTCACAGAACAAGAAATCTGAGTGTAAGCAACTGCCAGTGTCGATTCACCAGATCAGGAGTATTAAGGCTTAAATCTTTGTAATGCTCTTGGCCATTCCTTTGCAGTCAATAGAGTCACAGCTCCTGACATCAGGCTTTCAAATCATAAAGAAGGAAGGGAGCGGTATCTATTAATTCTCTCTCTGTAGTCGGGAAAGCAGGCTTTCATAGAAGCTCCCCAGCAGACTTAATTTTTTATCTCATTAGTCACAGCTGGGTTACACAACCATTTGTCCCTCCCTGGCATCTTTTTAAGTGAATATTGAGCTTTTTTAGTATTTCATGGTGCTGGTGATAGAATCATGTTGCCGGACATGGGTGTTGAGTTAGCTGGTCGATTAATACTGTCTGCTACATGAGGGAGGGGAAACTGAAGCATGTTGTACCTACATTTTGTCTGAAAAGAAACTTCAGAGTAACCTGCTGGTGGGTTAGAGTTGAGGGAGATTGATGAGTTGGAAGAAGCATGTTTTATGGAACTGGAAAGTGAGGTTTGGAATGATTGCATTGGCCTGTGGGAGAGGGAACTGGATGAGAAAATGTAAAAAGATAAGGTCCAAAGTCATTAGTCTAACTCCAGAGTCTTCCGTTATCTCATCTCAAGCTACCACATATAAACCCTTATGAGACCCACCTGTTATGAGGATTAAATATATTCATATGAATTATTTCTGGCACAGCATTTGGCATGTGGTTTAGCTTTTATTGTCCTCTTGCCCTAAGAAAAGTAGTCAACTTTCTGCGTTTTAAACAAGACTTTCTCTGCGTACCTTCATATATTGCTCACCATTCTCCCCATCTGAAGAACCCCTTTACACACAGAGAGAACATATCTTCCACCAATGATTCAGGAAAAAAAATCTCATTTCTTTAATTACTAACATAGCTCCAAGGGACTTCTAAATCTTACACGCCCATAGTTTTATTATCCATCCCAGACATTTGGCATCTGTGATACATTCACAAATCCATTCAACCAGTGTTTATCTTATTGAGAGTCACCTTTTTGTATGACTATACCTCATTTTCTCAACTTCCTCTTGAGGGCTGGACTTGATGCTTTTATATATATATATATATATATATTTTTTTTTTTTTTTTTTTTAACTAGTTTTCACAATGCTTAGAAGCAACCAGTCCTGAATACCAAAGGTACTTAAAATATTTGTTGATTGATTAATTAGTTCTCATCCCTATAATTTAGGTCAAGGCACATGTCAGAAAGCCCCAAAGTTATTCGTTTAACATCTTTTACTGACATTTCTGAATGTTTGAAGCCCCAGCTGGATAGAAGATATACCTATACAGAAGAACCTTTGGTAAGTAATTGGAGGACTAATTTGACTCTTCATTTTACCTAATCAGTGTCCCCTGACTTTAGAGAATTTTTATTTATTTACCATAATAATTTTTTCTTTATTGAACAAAAATTTATTTTTTACTCCCAAAAGGATTTTTATAAAAAGTTTCTTTTAAATAATTAATAATTTTATTTTAAATGGAAGGATAATTACTTTACAGTATTGCATTGGTTTCTACCAAACATCACATTCTTATACAAAAACTTCCTATTTCCTTTTGTAGCACTATGTTCCTATATACTCCATTGATTACTGTTTCCAAAAATAGCCATGTTCTCATTTTGGTATGATCACACCTCAGACACAAAATAAGACCCTCTAGGATATTTCATGTTATGTTTTAGAAGCTTAGAATTTTTATAAAGCTCAGTATTTCCAGACTATAGTTACCTTGATAATGTGGATTTAACACACGAGTTCTAAATGAAAATTTTATATTTTCTAACAGTTATACTTTAGGTAGAAACCTTGGTAGTCTTAATATTGTCTGAACACTTAGATATAATTTTGTACTATTTATTTTATTCTAAACAAACAAGTCTCCTTTTCTTCTGTTTAGTATTTTTCTTACCCAAATAATGACTTTTTAATTTTGGAAGGCCAATGGTTAAACATCATAAAAACATTAAATTTTTACCTCAGAATTTGTAATGTAGGGGAATAAAGGGAGATTTTAAAGCAAGAGCAAGAACCGGACTTAAACCCTAAATTACCTATGCCACAGTTGTCTTATTAGAAGGAAGTGCGAGCTTCACACAACAGATAGCAAAAAGCTCTTGTGAATACTGGATCCCCTTTCTTATTTTAGAGCTGTTCTTGTGCTTGGAAAAATAGCCAGTTTTCTACGTTTCAAAAACGGTGTTAGGCTTGCCAGCATTGTTGGCAGAGAAGCCCATAAATAGCAAAGTTTTATGAGAATTTATACTGCCTTTCCACTTGAAGGCCATGACCTTATGGAGTGAGACTGTCCAGAGAGGGACCTCATAAGGACAGTTAATGAGTAGCACTGAGAGGCCTTGAAGATATTTCTTTTTATAACTCTCTTAGCAGCAACTCAAGGCTAAAATAACAGTAAACATGTAGGAAAGAGGCCACCAACAGAGATTTGGAAGACTCCTAAAATGGTATCACTGTGCCTGAAATATGAAAGTAGTTGAGGTTGGGAAGTCAGTTTAACATTAAGTTTGAAATCAGATTGGTTTATAATAGAATGAGCTCTGCAGCTAGAGTTGGCTCTGTAAACAAATTTTGTGTGACAGTCAGATGCAACATACTGCATTAATTACATATATGGTACAAAAATAAAATAGTCCAGTGGGGAAATGACAGCCTGGCAGAATTTGTGAAACCCTGTTGTTGTACAGTGTCATAAATTTCTGGGTGAATAATTCACTTCTGTTTTGTTATCTAGATTAAAACCATGGGAGATGGTGCCTTGGGAGGATTTGACATGGAGAATTTGTTGCAATCTTTGTATGTAGAAAATAGAGCTGGATTTTTCTTTACTAAATTCTGTGAGAACTCAGGGAACAAGGTAGAAGATAGTTATTTTAAATTTGATTTTCTACTTTTATTTAAAATGAGAGATTGAAATAATTGAATGCTCAAGTAATTATATTTCATTTTAAAATTCCCATTTCTTCTTGTAAGAAATTTCATGCTAAATTATCTAGTAAAAATGTAAATATCTTAGCTATAATTCTCTTTGGTTCACTATCCTACTAAAATTACAAACAAAACTACAGATAGATAAGGATTGACCTGCATTATTAACAGTCGATTACTTTCATGTATCTTTATTTCAGTGTCATATAGATTAACTTTAGAGCTAATTTCAGTCCCTCAATTTTTATTTTTAATAACTCTAGCAATTACAATTGCAATGAGTAGTGACAAACTTATTTCGAGGCTTTTTGTTTTGTTGGTTTCTTGGTCATCACAACAGCCTTTATTTTGTTCAGATAGGTATTTCATTAGCTCAGTTATTAGAAGTAGAGTATCTACTTCTGATATGATATACATTTGCCATGTATATCAAGATGCTTTCAGATTTTAGTTTCATGCTGTAGCTATGTGATTACTCTTTATTTACTAGAACACTTAACTTTTTAAATGACCAATTATGTGAGAAAATATATGCAAAAATATAATTTAGTAACAGTACTCATATTTTGTGTGTTGCCTGTTTGTGATAGAAGATAAAACCATCTTAAACTGAACCTGATTTATAGTAACAGCAAAGAGCTAAACAATTACTTGTATTTGAAATTAGGGTTTTGTAGAGCTTTAATAATGGTGGTAATAATTTATGTACCTCTTCCATCTGCAGTTGTGGAAGAACTGTGTGTACTTTTGGTTTGACCTACAAGCTTATCATCAGCTTTTCTACCAAGAAACCCTTCACCCTTTTAAAGTATGCAAGCAAGCCCAAGTAAGTAGTAAATAATGTTGGTTCAATGTGACATTCTCAGAACACAGAAATGAAAAGTTTCATCCAGCCTCAAATAAGAGAAATCTAGGAATGAGGGCGAAAAGGCAGCGGTTAAATTGTTTCCATTGAATTACTTTATTTAAATATCAGCAGAATATTGTTTTATAGTCTGATGTAGACTCTCAGTTTTATCTATGGAGAAGGCAATGGCACCCGACTCCAGTACTTTTGCCTGGAAAATCCCATGGATGGAGGAGCCTGGTAGGTGGCAGTCCATGGGGTCGCTAAGAGTTGGACATGACTGAGCGACTTCATTTTCACTTTTCACTTTCATGCCTTGGGGAGGGAAATGGCAACCCACTCCAGTGTTCTTGCCTGGAGAATCCCAGGGACGGGGAAGCCTGGTGGGCTGCCGTTTGTGGGGTCACACAGAGTTGGACATGACTGAAGTGACTTAGCAGTAGCAGTTTTATCTACCAATATTTTATTTGGTTTGTCTTATTTTCTCTTTGCTGCTGATTAATTGTTCTTCCAGTAAAGAACATGTTATCTTTTTTTTCTAAAGTATGTCTTTTTGCTTTGGTTGTGAGTGACTTAAAAGAGAACCCTGAGAGGGGACTTGTAATGAATTACTGAAGTGATTGGGAGCAGTGGCGTTAACCGAAGCTGCTCTGTGAGCTTCCTGCAGCAATCAGCTGCTGGAGACACGTGGGTTGTTGGCCTGTCTAACGAGGGGGAGGGATGCTGACGGGCTCCCTGTGTCATCACGCCCTGTGTCATCGCCTGGGCCTCTGTGTTACACACCATATAAGACAGATCCTCAGAGTTGGAGAAAAGAGCATCATTAGACCTCCTGAAAGCAAAATAGAGGATGAAGAACAGGATTCTCTGCAGAGAGAGAGAAACAATAACCACTTTTTGAGGCGAAAAGGAAAGGGAATAAAATTATGACCTAAGCTAACTTGTCTTTTCAGTTTTTATTCTTAGGCTCTCCTGATCCTATATGGAGGGAGGTCATCAAGCCTAGAAAACTGCTAATCTCTTCTGTGTCTGTTTTCCACTTAAGTGATTCTTGTAATTCTGAAATAACCTCATTGTAGAGGAACTTTCTTTGCACAATGCTGAGGAGATTAGCCTCATCATATTGTTCATTCTCTTACTATAATCCTATTCAGAACATCAGAGAGTACTGCCAGGTATTTGTTGTTACCGCCACCACCCTGACTTTGGCATTAATAACTATGTTTTATAAATCAGCTGACAGAGCTTTGTACTTTTATTACCACAAGAATGAGGGCTTCAGTTCCTACACGGCCCAGATCTGGCCCCATGACATCATGAAGTTATATCTAATTTGCCAGCACCATTTTCTGAGACCACACAGTTGGCTCTAATGCTTGTTAATCCTTCACCTGTAACTCTCTACTTAGCCTTCTTCCTTTAACCTACTGCCCCAACAGTTAAAGTGCCACCTGTTATTTTTATTATGTTTTCACTACTACAAAACTTGCTCTTCCACAAATCTTCAGCTGCTCAAGTAAGGAGGTTTTTCTGTTGCTGTTGTAATCACAGTATTTCCATATACTTGTAGAAGGAGAAGTTCTATTTGAGTTTGGTAGATGTTAATTCTTTGTAATGGCATTCAACCAGCTATAAATGATTGTGAAACAAGCAAGATACACTCAAATTTTGGTTATTCTAAGATGGATTACTCTGTTTGGGGATTATCAAGGCCCATAAACTTTTTATCCTTCTCTAGCTTCTCTTTTGAGGAATCAAAACAGAGCGGGCAGAGGGGAGTGATGGAAACATTGGTTTTAGTTTAATTGGGAGAAATAAAAGGAGCAAATCATGTGATCTTTTTGACTTGCTTGCTTTTTGCATCTGTGGCTCTTTTATTTTTCTGTTAGTGGAGCAGCTGTCTAAATTGGCTTAGGTTTTAATTATCCAAGATCTCTGTGTCTCCAGATGTAAGAATTGCTTCTAATACCATAAACCTATATAGATTTGTTTCACAATATGAAACACCATTTGTTTCCTTAGATTCAAAAATAGAAATGCTGTATAACTTCCTTCAGGGTACATTTACAATACAGATCTTTGGATTGATCATGCCAATGGCAGAATAGTTGGCACTGTGTTAAAGTTGCTGTGAACTTGGTTTTTATACATCTGATAAACTGTATAGTAAGAGACCAAGAGTTGGTTATAAAAGACTTACATGCTTTTCTGTTTGCTGATCAGCGAATTACTTACCTTGAAATTTTATTACCTCAAGAAGTACTGGAGAAATATCTGCAGGCAAACTAGTGATTTAGCATGATGAGCTATGGTCCAAGAGTTTGAACTACAGTCTTGGGCACATCCTGAAGGTTTCATTGCAGCACAGCTTCAAGATAGCATAGTTCAGTTAGAAACCGAAGAAATGGTCTTGACAAGAGGGATGGGAATCATCACCAGGATTCACAGATACAGTCTTTGATCCCAGCAGCAACTTGCCAGGGGACCATCTGTCACTGCTAAGGTTTGGAGCCCAGATTGCTGCCACCAGTAGTCCTACAGCTTTCTTTAACATCGCATATGTGCTTCAGGAGGGCTTCCCTTGGGGCTCTGCAGTAAAGAATCCACCTGCAACTCAGGAGACTTGGGTTCAATCCCTGGGTCCGGGAGATCCCTGGAGAAGGAAATGGCAACCTATTCCAGTATTCTCGCCTGGGAAATCCCATGGACAGAGCAGCCTGGCAGGCTACAATCCACGGGGTTGCAAATGAGTCAGATGTGACTTGTAACTGACTAAACAACAACAACTTGCTTCAGTGACAGAGCACTACGATCAAGTGGGTCTCAGTTCCTCTGTCTTTTGTAACTTCTTCCATCTTTGCAGAACTCTTTAAAAGAAACTGTGTCCTAACACAAACTACATGTTTAAAAATTACCACTTTCCATAGCATATTGAGATTTAAAAAAATTTAATAAACTTGTATGGTGCAGAAGTATTATAAATGTTTACACATACACACACAAACATGTTCAAAATTAAAAATCAATGGAAAGGATGGAGATAAAAAACAGTAAAAATAAAAGCATAGGAGAAAAGTCATTTGGAAATTGTAGGAACTAATGAGTAAAGAGAGTAGATAAGAATGAAATGCAAGTGAGGAATAAGAGGATTGCTAGGTAAATCCACAGCACTTTTACCACATAGTACTGTTTAATATAAAGATATTCTTGCAGCAATGTGAGAGTTTTGTCTTGAATTGAACATCAGGGTAACACATTTTTTGTTGAAGTATAGTTTATTTATGATATTTCAGGTATATAGCAAAGTGATCAGAATATTATATATTAATTTGTCTTATACCCACCAAGTAGTCTTGAGTATATTTTTGATTACAGCCAATGCTGTGTAGATTTATTCACGCACAGATATCTTGCTTACTCTTGGTTTTTGCATCACATTCCTTTATTTGGGTTTGATTTCTGAACAATAGCTTTTAGTAGGTTTTTCGTTAGGATTTCCTAGTGGTAAAATATCTCTCAGGTTTTGTTTGTCTGAAAATGTCTGTTCTCTCATTGAACATGTAATATAGAATTCTATGTGGGAAGTTTTCTCTTAGCACTTTGCAGATGTTATCCTGTGTTATGGTTTTTCTATTGCTATTATTGAAGAGTTTGTTGTTGCTCCTCTGAGGGAGGATTTTTTTTTATCATTGCTTTTATAATCTTCCCTTTGACCTTGGGGTTCTATATATTACCTCAATATATTTACTATGATTATCTTTCTTGGGTCTAAGTTGTTTATAGAATCTGAGGAATCATATCTTTCATCAATTCTGGAAAATTCTCAGCCATTATTTTTTTCAGTCTTTCTACTTCGTTTTTCGGGATTCTCTGATCATGTGTTCTCTGGATTCTTCGGTCAATTTTGTTTTTTTCAGCCTATCCTATATCTCTCTTAATCTCTCAAGTCTTTCCATCTTATAACATCTGTATTATATGTTATAAACTGAACTAGATCAGTTTTCTTTGATCTGTTGTCTGGTTCGTGTATTATTTCTTCAGCAGATTTCAATTTGCTGTTTAACCCATCCATTGAGTTAAATCATTTAAGGAACTGCTTTTTTTTTTTTTTTTTTTTAGACATTGTACTTGTGTTTTTAAAACTTCCTGTTAATCTTTTTATCTTCTTTTTCTTCATGTTTTTATTTCTCCTTTTATATCTCTAAGCATTTTAAACATGTTTCATAGTCTGAAGCTGTGTTATCTATTCCTACATAAGAGTATTAATATAACTTTGTGGCTTAAATAGCACACATTTATTACCTCATAGTTAATACAGCTAGAGAATCTGGATACAGCTTTGCTGGGTCCTCCACAAGGCTGTAAATCAGGATATCGACCAGCACTGGTTGCTTACCTGGGGCTCAACTGGGGAAAGGTCTGCTTCGGTACTCACATGGTTGGTAGCAGCATTCAGTGCCTTGCAGGTCACCAGAATAAGAACTCAGTTTTTGCTGGCTGTTAGCTAGCAGCCACTTCAGCTCTCTGACATGTGGTGCTCCCCACATGGCAGATCACAGTGTGGCAGCTCGTTTCTCAAAAAACAGCAAGGATGAGAGTTTCTTAGTAAAACTGGAATTAAGTAACATACCAGCATGTAATGTAATCATGTACTCTAAGCACATAAATCTCATCACTGTTGCTTTATTCTGTTGGTTAGAAGCAAGCCATATGTTATGCCCACACTTCGGGGGAGAGCGTTATGAGAGGGAATGACACTGGGCGACACTGTGTTTGTGGGAGCCACCCTAGAGTCTGGCTGCTACGCTATCCAGTAATTCCACAATTTGTAATTCTTGGGAGAACTGATTCTTCTATTTATTATTCCTGCTGACATGGTGGATTCTTTCTTTGTGTGTTTTGTACTTTTGACTTATGAGCTCTTATAGTGAGATTTTTGTCTGTGGTGCTTCTGCTAGGCACATTTTTAATGCCGATTTGTCATCTTGGAGTTTCTTCATTTGACAAGTGTAATCTTGAAAACCAAACGCAAATGATGATAAACTCATGATAATGAATCCTCAGGAGATTTTTTGTTTTAAATATATATATATATATACACACACACACATACACACAGTATAAGCCAAGACAAGCAAGCTTCTTTTTTGTTTCTTAGGCTTGGTAGACTTGGTAGGTGTATATAGGTACATTTTTTCCCACTCTCCATTTTACTTTGTGTTTGCCCTTCAAGGACCATAGTGTATGTATGGGTGTCAGGGTCACATTTTCATTCATGAGGGTCCCAGGCTTTGCCTCCTGTACCCTGTGGCTCTTACCACCCACATCCTTAACTCACTCTGTAGTTGTCTCATCATCAGCTCATGTTTAGCACCCTGGTTTTCAGTACACTCCTTAATTTTGACCTTTGGCAGTCGTCCTTACTACCCCAGCTATGCATTTAATAGGATATTAGTTATACTGTACCAATATTTCTAGGCAGTTTATAGAGAAAACATTTTCAAGTAATCTAACCTGGCAACATACCAAAAAAAGGTATGTTTTTTGAGTCTCTGCAAGAGGTGGTCATGTATTTTCTAATTTAATACCCTTAGTAAAAATGTAAGTGAAAGTGTTGGTTGCTCAGATCAGATCAGATCAGTCGCTCAGTCGTGTCCGACTCTTTGCACCGCATGAACCGCAGCACGCCAGGCCTCCCTGTCCATCACCAACTCCCGGAGGTCACCCAGACTCATACCCATCGAGTCAGTGATGCCATCCAGCCATCTCACCCTCTGTCATCCCCTTCTTCTCTTGCCCCCAATCCTTCCCAGCATCAGAGTCTTCTCCAATGAGTCAACTCTTCACATGAGGTGGCCAAAATACTGGAGTTTCAGCTTTAGCATCATTCCTTCCAAAGAAATCCCAGGGCTGATCTCCTTCAGAATGGACTGGTCGGATCTCCTTGCAGTCCAAGGCACTCTCAAGAGTCTTCTCCAACACCACAGTTCAAAAGCATCAATTCTTGGGCGCTCAGCCTTCTTCACAGTCCAGCTCTCACATCCATACATGACCACAGGAAAGACCATAGCCTTGACTAGGCGAACCTTTGTTGGCAAAGTAATGTCTCTGCTTTTGAATATGCTATCTAGGTTGGTCATAACTTTCCTTCCAAGGAGTAAGCGTCTTTTAATTTCATGGCCGCAATCACCATCTGCAGTGATTTTGGAGCCCAGAAAAATAAAGTCTGACACTGTTTCCACTGTTTCTCCATCTATTTCCCATGTAGTGATGGGTCCAGATGCCATGATCTTCGTTTTCTGAATGTTGAGCTTTAAGCCAACCTTTTCACTCTCCACTTTCACTTTCATCAAGAGGCTTTTTAGTTCCTCTTCACTTTCTGCCATAAGGGTGGTGTCATCTGCATATCTGAGGTTATTGATATTTCTGCCAGCAATCTTGATTCCAACTTGTGTTTCTTCCAGTCCAGCATTTCTCATGATGTACTCTGCATATAAGTTAAATAAACATGGTGACAATATACAGCCTTGATGTACTCCTTTTCCTATTTGGAACCAGTCTGTTGTTCCATGACCAGTTCTAACTGTTGCTTCCTGACCTGCATACAGATTTCTCAAGAGGCAGATCAGGTGGTCTGGTATTCCCATCTCTTTCAGAATTTTCCACAGTTTCTTGTGATCTACACAGTCAAAGGCTTTGGCATAGTCAATAAAGCAGAAATAGATGTTTTTCTGGAACTCTCTTGCATAGTTCTTGGATGATCCAGCGAATGTTGGCAATTTGATCTCTGGTTCCTCTGCCTTTTCTAAAACCAGCTTGAACATCAGGAAGTTCACGGTTCACATATTGCTGAAGCCTGGCTTGGAGAATTTTGAGCATTACTTTACTAGCGTGTGAGATGAGTGCAATTGTGTGGTAGTTTGAGCACTCTTTGGCATTGCCTTTCTTTGGGATTGGGATGAAAACTGACCTTTTTCAATCTTGTGGCCACTGCTGAGTTTTCCAAATTTGCTGGCATATTGAGTGAAGCACTTTCACAGCATCATCTTTCAGGATTTGGAATAGCTCCACTGGAATTCCATCACTTCCACTAGCTTTGTTCGTAGTGATGCTTTCTAAGGCCCACTTGACTTCACATTCCAGGATGTCTGGCTCTAGGTCAGTGATCACACCATCATGATTATCTGGGTCGTGAAGCTCTTTTTTGTACAGTTCTTCTGTGTATTCTTGCCACCACCTCTTAATATCTTCTGCTTCTGTTAGGTCCATACCATTTTTGTCCTTTATCGAGCTCATTTTTGCATGAAATGTTCCTTTGGTATCTCTAATTTTCTTGAATAGATCCCTAGTCTTTCCCATTCTGTCTTTCCCAACCATTCTGGTTGCTCAGTCATGTCCAACTCTTTGAGACCCCGCAGATTGTAGCCAGCCAGGCTCCTCTGTCCATGGAATTTTCCAGGCAAGAATACTGGAGTGGGTAGCCATTTGCTTCTCCCAGGGATCTTCCTAACCCAGGAAATGAACCTGGGTCTCCTGCATTGCAGGCAGATTCTTTACCATCTGAGCCATCAGGGAATGCCTAGGATGTGAAGCATTTGTATCCTATTTTTATAGATAAATAAGAATCTAGATCTCTGAAATATTAACCTTGCCAGTATTTCATAGTTGGGAACAAAATTAAGCGCAAACTTGAGGTGCAAAACCTACTTCATTGCTATACTTTGCATTCCCTGCTCTACGTATAAAACCTCATGTCTGTCTCAGAGGACTTGGTAAGGTCTGCATTAGATAATGTAGGTGAAAATATTTTGTAGTTTAATGCAGAGCACTCTGAAGTAAGTAGGTATTATTAGAGTCACTACTTAATGTTAACCTAAGATATGCAGATGACACTACCCTTATGGCAGAAAGTGAAGAACAACTAAAGAGCCTCTTGATGAAAGTGAAAGAGGAGAGTGAAAATGTTGGCTGAAAGCTCAACATTCAGAAAGCTAAGATCATGGTATCTGGTCCCATCACTTCATGGGAAATAGAGGGGAAAACAGTAGAAACGGTGGCTGACTTTATTTTGGGGGACTCCAAAATCACTGCAGATTGTGATTGCAGCCAGGAAATTAAAAGATACTTACTCCTTGGAAGGAAAGTTATGACCAACCTAGACAGCAATATTAAGAAGCAGAGACATATTACTTTGCCAACAAAGGTCTGTCTAGTCAAGGCTATGGTTTTTCCAGTGGTCATGTATGGATGTGAGAGTTGGACTATAAGGAAAGCTGAGCGCCGAAGAATAGATGCTTTTGAACTGTGGTATTGGAAAAGACTCTCGAGAGTCCCTTGGACTGCAAGGAGATCCAACCAGTCCATCCTATGAACATCCACCAGTCCTGGGTGTTCATTGGAAGGGCTGATGTTGAAGCTGAAACTGCAATATTTTGGCCACCTGATGCAGAAAGCTGACTCATTTGAAGAGACCCTGATGTTGGGAAAGATTGAAGGCAGGAGGAGAAGGGGATGACAGAGGATGACATGGTTGGATGGCATCACCGACTCAATGGACATGTTGCTGCTGCTAAGTCACTTCAGTCATGTCCGACTCTGTGCAACCCCATAGACAGCAGCCCATGAGGCTCCCCTATCCCTGGGATTCTCCAGGCAAGAACACTGGAGTGGGTTGCCATTTCCTTCTCTGTAATGGACATGAGTTTGGGTAAACTCCGGGAGTTGATGATGGACAGGGAGGCATGGAGTGCTGCAGTTCATGGGGTCGCAAAGAGTTGGACACGACTGAGCGACTGAACCGAACTGAACTTATAGTTCTATCAATTACCCGGTTAATGGGGAAGGAAGACAGGAATTTGAAGAAACTGAAGCAAATAAGATGGAAGAACAGCAATTCCTAAACCAATAGCTATTCATTCAACTAAATACTATAATTTATTCTGAGATTCAAAAAATATCACTTAAAACATGCTTCATAGAACTACAACCTTTTAAACTATATTTTATAATATTGTTAATTAATTAGCAGAGAACCTGCTATGTGCCAAGTAATGTTCTGTGAATACAGATATGATTAGGACAAAGTTCTCAGCTTAAAGAGCTTACTCTGTAGTGTATCTCTGTAGAGACATAATTGCAAACGGAGGTACGTAAGCCAGATTTAAAATAAAACTAGGAATCCCAGGGACGGGGGAGCCTGATAGGCTGCCATCTATGGAGTTGCACAGAGTCAGACATGACTGATGCGACTTAGCAGCAGCAGCAGCAGCAGTGGCATCTTAGGGGAGGTGAAAGTCACTCAGCTGTGTCTGACTCCTTGCAACCCCCCTGGAATGCAGCCTTGCCAGGCTCTGTCCATGGAATTCTCCAGGCAAGAATACTGGAGTGGATAGCTATTTCCTTCTCCAGGGAATGGCATCTTAAGTGAAAACTACATAAGTTCTTTCTTTACCAGCAGATAAATATTGGTTATCATTTAAAAAAAAAATCTTCTTTTCAGATACTTGAAGAAGGGAAGGAGCTATTTACTTTTTTTTTTTTTTTTCATTTTTGAGTAAAAAACTTATCCTTTGGTCCTATTCCTACCTTGTGAAGCAATACAAAATAAATCTGTTTTTTGGGTGACAACTCTTCAAATAAAAAACTTATACTGTCCAGTTTTATTTATATCAATAACTTTAGACAAAAACTCATATCTTTCCATCATCTTTAATCATAGCTACATGAAATCTTGACATTTACAAGTTCCATTCCTGGCATCACCACCCAGTAATTTGACAGCTTGGAAATACTCTGGCCTAATGCTTCTAGTAAGTGATCCTTGACTCTTGTGCCTCTGTGTCCCTACAAAGCAATCAGCTGATTGGTCCTAGGGCAAATAAGTCCACCTGAGTAACTACCCCTACGTGCCCAGGGTCTACAAGGGTTGGCTCTTATGTTTAGAGAAAGGAAACCAAAAAACTAAGTTAATGTCATCAGACCCATACTGTCTGTTGATATTTTTAGGAAGCCATAAGTTACAATATAATAATAATGCAGAATTTGTTAATATATTCATTTAACTATTATTTACTGCTATCCTTCTCATCCTCTCTGGCCCCTAATCGTTTAACTTTTCTATTAGATGATCTTAGAAACAAGAAATAAATGTAGACTGCATAGCACTTAGACCAGCAATTACAGGCACTTTTGCTCTAGCCTCAAAACATTCTAGATATTTCCACAAGCATTTATCAAACAGCTCTATACATAAGGCTCTGATCCATGCTGGGAGCACTTTGGAAGCAAAGCCCATACAGGTGCTATCACCCAAATGCTGTTACAGTTCAAGAATGTGCTCTTTTTTGCCTGTTTTTCCAGAGAGTCCTAGAAAGATTGAGAAAGAAGAGACTGGAGCTTTTCTCTATAAAATGTTCATTATCCTGACAATGTTTTCCAATGAAGCCTGAGCTAATTTTAGGTAACCAAAACCTTGGGTGTTACCACAGATTCCTTTGAAAAAAATTTTATGGCATAAGAGAGGCAGTGTTAAAGATTTTTTTTTTTTTGTTAATCAGCTTAGTTTTTCCTTTGCTTGCTGTCATCCATTACCTTAATTGTTTAGCTCCTCTCTCTCCCTGGCATTTGCAGGACTTAAAGACTTCAGGGTGGTCCTGACATTTTCATTAAAGTGCTATGAGCTAAGTGCTCCTTCTCTCGCCTGATGGTGTATTTTCAGGTGCACTAACAGAGATCATTATTTCTTCATACAGCGGCAGTATGAAGAATCAAGCTGTGTTTCTTGAAAGATGAATGGGCATGGGTGAGGGGGAAGGCTGGGGTGATGATTAAATGTGGAAAATCATGCACCTCTTTAACGCTCCGTGATAAATTTCAGTGTCTTTATAATTAGGTTGTTTGTGAGTGTCAGGGTTGTTGTTATTCAGGCATTGTTACATTATTTGTTTTTGTTACCAGAGAGATGGTGTCTCAAGTAGCAGCCGGGCTTGGACTCTTTGAGCCTTATGAGTCACTGAGCACGGCATCCACAGGGTTCTCGTCTTGCTTCCCATTTTGCGGCGCTTGCTAGTGGACTCAGGAAGAACACGTGTGGCAGCCAGCTTTCTGACTTACAGTTATTCATTCGTTTCACCTGTTCCTGAGGTTTATGCCAGCTACCTGTGTTCAGTCCTAAGAGTTTGAATATTATAGGATTATGGGCCAAAAAACATCCTCTTTCAATCCTTTTGTTTCCAGAAAAATCAACACCTGAACTTCTCTAAACCATAATTATCAGTGTACCTGACCTTTATTTATTTAATGTTAACTATCTGTCGGGTTCTATGGAAATCACTTTACATGGGTAATTTTATTTAATTCTTGGACAGTTCTAAGAGGTAGATATTAGTGTCCGTCCATTTTATAGACTTGTTAGAGAAGCTGAGTAATTTCCTAAGGCAATACTTTCCGTTTGGTGGTTAGTGAACTTGGAATTAGAACCAAGGTTTGACTCCAGACTCTATACTAAGAAGTCTCTGTTTATTTATTGAACAAATCTACTGAAAATGTGAGCGTGGAAGTGTTGGTTGGTAAGTCGTGTCTGACTCTTTGTGACCCCATGGACTGTAGCTCACCAGGCTCCTCTGTCCATGGAATTCTCCAGGCAAGGATACTGGAATGGGTTGCCATTCCCTTCTCTAGGGATCAAACCTGAGTCTCCCGCATTGCAGGCAGATTCTTTACCACTACTGGTTACTTTTCACTTTGATATCTTAAAATATTGTCAATATTGAATATCAAATTTCACCGTTAACATTTTCCGCCACTGGACTATAAGTTCCAAGAAGACAGTCTTTTTTTACCTTGTGTATTCAGAACTGAAGCTTCATCTAAAAGGTGCTATAGTATTTTTTGAAGGACTGAATGAAGTCATTGGCAGGCTTACATTCTTAGCAATATATTATTAGTATGAACCTAATTATAGATAATAATTGATTATTTATAAATGACTACCAGCCAGGTGTTTTTAAATTTTTTAAAAAAATGTTGATAAAATACTTAATGAGCCCCATGTACCATCATCCATCTTCAACAGTGATCAAAATCCTGACTTTCCACACATGCTATGTTTATAGTCTAAGATTGCTGTTAATAAGGAGCTTTTTACAAGCTTCACTGGAGCAACAGTGAAATCCCTGTGTTTCCTCCCTCCTCACTGAACTCAGAAACAAGGTTGCTTTCTGCAACTTACACTGTTAAATCAGTGTGTACTAATTCAGAAGGGATATGTGCAGTTGTCTAGAGACAGAATGGCTTCATAGGTCTTAAGACTTGTAAAGAATGTACTATACATCTAAAGGAAAAGAGTCCCAGGTAAGAACAGGCTTTGGTCAGAAAGGGAAGTGTCACAGACTAGTCCTTGACCTTGCACTTGAAGTGCTGTACTCAACCAGCTGCTCCTGTGAGCACAGTGTCAGCCTGATAGCTCCGGAAAGAAAGAAATTCACAGAAGCATAGTTAAGGTCACTTATTCTGACTCAGGAGAAGGCAGTGGCACCCCACTTGAGTCCTCTTGCCTGGAAAATCCCATGGGCAGAGGAGCCTGGTAGGCTGAAGTCCATGGGGTCGCTAAGAGTCGGACACGACTGAGCGACTTCACTTTCACTTTTCACTTTCATGCATTGGAAAAGGAAATGGCAACCCACTCCAGGGTTCTTGGGACGGCGGAGCCTGGTGGGCTGCCGTCTGTGGGGTCGCACAGAGTCGGCCACGACTGAAGTGACTTAGCAGCAGCCGCATTCTGACTCAAAGCAACCTGCTACACTTGAGCTTGCTTTCCAAGGTGCTATGCTGGTGAATGTCAATATCCCAGCTGTTTGGTGGTTGATTTTCTCATTGTAAAGTAATTCTTAAATATGCTGGTTTTAGTATCAGGTTTTTATACTTTGTTGGCATGGATTAGCTTCTCTGTGAGGCAGGATTTTTAGGCCAAAAATGTTAATAAATCATACTTTGCTCATTTAAGTATTCTCTGTTCACTTTTCAAGGAATTATTTTTATAATTCCATTAGTTTATATATATATATTGCTTTTGTCTGTTAAAATGTTTTTTTTTTTTAATGAATTCAAAAATTATAGAAAATAAAATCCTTACTTGTTGCTTAGGTTTCCTAACTGCCTTAGTAATAATTCTTTTTGTGATTTTATTCCATCATATACTTAATCAGTTTTGCTTAAAATACCTTAAGCAATGGCCCAAATCAGTCTTAAGCCTAGTCTGTTTTGTCCCTTGAGCTTGTGGTTTGTTTTTGGCTTTACTTAACATGTTGTTTTTCCTTTTGATTTTTCTTTCTGTCCAAAATGATTCAAGTTTGTTTTACACTTTTATCCTATTGGCATTTTCTTAGGTTCTCTTCTGCGTTGAATTCTACTTACCAGAGTCAGAGTACTTGCCAGAAATTCTCTGTTTGATTGTCATCACATTATCATTTTTGTGCAACTCCATCTCATGTTGATCTCTGCAGTAGTTTGCCTCAGTATCAGGATGTTGCAATCTCTAGATCTCATCTTTAAGATTCCTAATTGAAAAACCCCAGTGTCCTTCACATAAAAATCCATTTGTGGAAAGCTCCATCTGTAATTTATTCCCTCTCGGCATAGCTCCTCAGTAATGTTTTTGAGTTTCTTGTGGGATATGAGAGGTCATTAAAAATCATCATTTTTTCCTCCTTTTACAGAAAAAAAAAATTGGATTGCTTGAACTTGCTCGTTATTTTCTTTTTTCTGCCTCATATGAACTCAGATAATGATGTTCTATGCTGCTAGAGCTGTGAAGTTATGAAAACAGACTTTTCATTTTGTTGAAGTAAATATTTTGTGATTTCTGAAAGTGTCCCATATCAAGGCATTTACATTCCTTTTATAAACCCCTCCAGGGACTGACTCTTTGCCTTTAGCTTTTTGGAGCACAGTTTCATTTCATTTTTTTTATATGAATTCCAAGGATGGAATTATTGAGCTCAGTTGAGAAGATCCCACGTTACTTGCTGTTTGCCTTCAAGTACAGTAATATGGTTTTTTGTTGTTATTACAATGTAGTGGACATCTGTTCTATTGTGTTCTGCGATTATCTGTGAAGTGATCTTGGTCTCTTCGAGGTCCAGACACTACATCAAGATCCATTAGTACCAGTTTTATTTCTCATTGTGTTTTAATGGTTCTTCTTTGTAGCTGCTCCTTGCACTTTCTCATGAGGACACATTAACAAGCTCTTCCCAACTGAACTCTTACCTATCCTGATTTACTAATCAGACTGAAGTTAAATTTAACATTTGAAGCTTAACTTTGCCATTTTCTAAATAAAGACTATTCAGAATGTAAACAATTTCAAAGAAAAACTTACTTGTCCTGCTCTTGTAGTTTGACTTTTAACTATGAAAAAGAACTTTACTGTAGCCTTATTTTTACGGATGGATGCCAGTTAAACATTACTGCAGTAAACTGTGTTATAAATTGGCACATTCTGGCCTGAATCAGTATATTCTGGTATGTGGCTTTGCCTCCAGCATTTGAATTAGTTGGTGTCATTTGCTTTTTTCCAACTTTATTTCTCTTTCTTTAGTAATCCTGACAGGAAAAGAGAAATATCTTTGCCTTATAATCAGTGGTATGATGATAAATGTTTAATAACCACCTCTCTGAGTGGTAGCGAAGCAGCCCTGATTTGTAGCATTTGCTGATCTCCAGGTATAAATAACTGTCCCTGCGGATGATTTCAAGCTCCCATGAGGCATTACTGAGCCCAGAGTTGGGAGGAGAGGCCCAGCAGCCCACCAGCATGTAGTATTTTCACCAGACAGAATCGAGGTAAATAACCTCAAGAGCATGGACAGTCCTAAGACAGTGAAATCATGAGGAAGTAGTGGGTTTTGAGTATTTGTTATCTTTGTTTTTAATGTAATTTATTTAATTGTAAGTTTATACAATTTTTGATAGTGATTGAATTTAACAACCTCATTCAGCAAATACCTGAAAATTCATGAATTAGGTTTTGTGAGTTGGCCGCAGCATACAGTGGAGGAAGAGAGAATGACAGGGGAAAAGGATCACTCTGATCCTCCCAGCCTTATGTTTCTGTAATGTTATTCCTGGAGACCCTGACCTTTCACCGTCAAATAATTTCCTCTACCCGTTAGAGAATGCCTACAAACCCGTCACTTGCACCTACCAAAGAAAGAGTATTATCTTTGCTCTAGACTCTCCACAGCCCGCACAATTTCTTTAGTTTAAACTGGGGGAAAGGAAAATCTTTGTGTATTTCAGTAGCTAAAAGTTGTTTTCATCTTTTGAGTATATCAAATAGTGCCATGGGTTTTATGGGCTATTTCTTCTTCCCAGGGGCTAGCGAGGTCTTTGATACCACCCTGTTAGTCCATCTGGCAGGACCCTAATGATACCTCCCAGTAAGTCGAAGGAAATAGCAACAGCAGACAGCTTTACAGTTCCTCCACTCTCTTGGTGGGCATGTTGGACAATTACTATTAGTAGAAGACAGTGAAAGATACATACCTTTGTGTAGCTTTACATGATTAGATTTCCTTCTTTTACCACTGCAGTGGAGTAATGGATCTAAGAAAAAAGGACTTGCTAATGACACTGAATGCTGAAGACTGAATGTTTTCTCCTAATTTTTGGAATACTTTAATAGGTTATTTTGAAAGTCTACTTTTTAGATGTTTCTGGTTTTATTAACCTGATGGTATGCTCTGCTTGTTGTCCTGTAGTCAGGTGTTAAGATCTCACAGCATATAGGTTTTTATACATATTGTACCTAGTGTACTGAGGGACTCATTTTACTTCATACAGTTCTGCAGTTGAAATTTTGCATTTCTCTTTTTTCTTACTTCCAGCCCTGGCCTGGTGGTGACAGCAGAACATCATGCAATCAGTGTTACCAGGCAATCAGGGAAAGATACATATATATGATCATTAAAATAAATACATCAAGACGAATTATGTGAAACTGTTCCATTAACATAACTAACAGCTGAAATGTAACACAGCAAATCAACACATGTGCTACAACATTTGGTGTTAGTCTTGACTTTGCCTTTTAAGGCTACACAGAAATCGTTCTTATTTTCATTGGAACACAGATGAGTGTCAAGCTGCAGCTCATCAAATGGCCCCTACTTATGGAAAAGATGCTTTCCCAAAGACTGTGCTCACCTTTGGCACAGCGAGAGTACTTTGCTGGGTGCTTCTACAGCATGATAATTGGAATCTAACCCCAGAGCTGTCATCATTTAGTCTTTGGTACAAAGCGAAATCCAAATAGCACAGATAGTTTTGGAAGTTGTTTCATTTTTTTTTTTCTTTTTACACTGTAAAAAACAAGAGTAAACTCAATAAACCCCAAATTCTCCTTCCTCAAGTATGTTCATCTAGACTTTATGATGCAGTAAGAAAGCATCAATATGTCCCAGGGTCCATGAGAATCAATAAAATATTGGAATACCAAGCCTGGAATGCATTGTGATATATTTAAAAGGAGATTGGGATCCACTTTCATCCAAGAATATGCTCATAACATGCTTGCTTTTGAAAACTATTAAGTGGCAATTCTGAAATCTTGCACAGAAAATATCTTAGCATTGGAAAAAATATAAATTGCAATGGGAAATGTCATATTTTAATTTGAGCCATCTCCTATGTAGTGCAATACAGCTGTTGTGTTCAGGATATTAGCTCTAAGTAATGAAGCATCTGAGATTTCCTTGACGAGGTAAACAGAAACATTTTTGTATTTTTCCCTATAATTCCAACAAGCTAATGTGTATTCAGAGTAAATCTGTTTGTCATCTCACTGTCCGTTAGAAGACATTTATCAAAACGTTTCCCTCCCTCCCCTTCCTCCCTCTCTCTTTCTCTCTCTCTTTTCTCCCAGTTTGTTTCACCATTCCACCCTACAGTTCCATTCTTGCTCCTGTATCCAAGGTATCTATCTTCCATCTATTTTTTCATCATAGGCTTGAGAGTTTAGCTAGACAAGAAAATTAACTTCCAGAATTTCAAGATCCTAAGACATGTTTCAGAGAGAGGCGTTGATTTTTTTTTTTTTCCTGTATCCGATACAGATGCCAAGAGAGTGAGTCACAGACACAGGTGTAGAGCAGGGCCGGGCAAGCCGCCCGTGGTGCATTTCCTGATTACATAACCTTTGAGTGTCTCCAGGAGAGATGAGGTCTAGAGAGAGCCATGCTGAGTGCAGTGCCAGGCAGTCTGATCACAGACAGGCAGTGCTTGTATCCCTTCTCAAAAACTTCCCTGCTGGGCTGTTAAAGCATCACAGGTTAGTGTTTAAATTGGAATCATGTAGGCCACAGCTGTGCCTTGAGTGAATCTCTGCTTTAATGTGAATCAGAGTAGCTGACTCTGATATGAAGGGAGCTTTTTCTCCTCCAACTGTAGCTACATTGTTATTTCCTCAGTGGCTAGAAAGGACAAACTGGGTGGCCAATAAAAAAGCAAGTGATCCAGGATACTTAAACAGTGAGTTTCTAACGCATGTGTGTGTGTGTGAGTCACTCAGTTGTGCTGGACTCTTTGTGACCCCATCAGGCTCCTCTGTCCATGGAATTCTCTAGGCAAGAATACTGGAGTGGGTTGCCATTCCCTTCTCCAGGGCATCTTTCTGACACAGCAATCAAACCCAGGTCTCCTGCATTGCAGGCAGATTCCTTACCATCTGAGCCACCAGGGTAGCCTCTTCTAAACCATAATTAGACTATATTACTTATTAGGTATAATAAAGCATAATCTTTATATTCCATTTTAAAGTCAGTTTGCTGCTGCTGCTGCTAAATCACTTCAGTCGTGTCCGACTCTGTGCGACCCCATAGACGGCAGCCCACCAGGCTCCCCCGTCCCTGGGATTCTCCAGGCAAGAACACTGGAGTGGGTTGCCATTTCCTTCTCCAATGCATGAAAGTGAAAAGTGAAAGTGAAGTCGCTCAGTCGTGTCTGACTCGTAGTGACCCCATGGACTGCAGCCTACCAGGCTCCTCCATCCATGAGATTTTCCAGGCAAGAGTACTGGAGTGGGTTGCTATTGCCTTCTCCGAAAGTCAGTTTACATCAACTTAAAAATGATTTCCACCATCTTTATAGAGATTTTCTTTTTTTAATTTTTTTTTATAGAGATCTTAAAGGTGGTGCTGCTTCCCTGGTGGCTCAGCAGTAAGTGACTCTGCCCTCCAATGCAGGAGACACGGGTTCGACCCCTGGTTGGGGAAGATCCCCTGGAGAAGGAAATGGCTACCCACTCCAGTGTTCTTGTCTGGAGAATTCCATGGACACAGGAGCCTGGGGGGCTACAGTCCATGGGGTCAGACAGGACTTAGCAACTAAACAACAACAACAAAAGGTGTTAACTTTTTAATTTTGTTTCATATGTATGATTGTATCCCTTGTGTTTGTTATATATTATCAGTTGGTCAGTTATCTACCTAAAGATTCAATTCAGTTCAGTTCAGTCACTCAGTCGTGTTCGACTCTTCGCGACCCCATGAATCGCAGCACGCCAGGCCTCCCTGTCCATTACCAACTCCCGGAGCTCACTCAGACTCATAACCATCGAGTCAGTGACGCCATCCAGCCATCTCATCCTCTGTCGTCCCCTTCTCCTCCTGCCCCCAATCCCTCCCAGCATCAGAGTCTTTTCCAATGAGTCAGCTCTTCGCATGAGGTGGCCAAAGTACTGGCGTTTCAGCTTTAGCGTCGTTCCTTCCAAAGAAATCCCAGGGCTGATCTCCTTCACAATGGACTGGTTGGATCTCTTTGCAGTCCAAGGAACTCTCAAGAGTCTTCTCCAACACCACAGTTCAAAAGCATCAATTCTTTGGCGCTCAGCCTTCTTCACAGTCCAACTCTCACATCCGTACATGACCACAGGAAAAACCATAGCCTTTTATCTCTGGATTATTAGAAACACAGAAAGACATTCTCAGATTTTAATGGCAAAATTAAGTTGAATGTACTCTAGACTTATTGTTTGGCCTTTTTAAGGATTGACAGATGAATTTTCTTCTCTTTACCCCCTTAACCATCTTTGTCCCCACCCACCTTGGGAGGTGAGGAAGAGAGAGAGACCAGAGACCAAGCCTCAAAGGAAGCCAATAAACATGCACAGTGTAGACTTCCAACCCCTCTAAGGCTTCCAGTTCTGTGATTTTGTAATAAAACTGGTGAAGAATCTGGAAGGCGAGGGGAGTGTATTACTCGTCAGGATTATGCTAGCAGGGGATTATCATATGCTAGGGGATATCATTATGCTAGCTAGGATTATCATAGCAGGGGTTGATACTTGATCAAAGAAGAGTTATTTAGGTGATAATGAACAATATTCTGATAAACTAGCTGCAAGAAAACAAAACAAAACAAAAAGTGGGAGGGCAAATACCTAGGTTTAGGTATGATCAGAGAGGGGAAATGTTTTAAAATTCCTTTTAAG
Organism: Tragelaphus eurycerus; assembly: GCA_935064755.1. Taxonomy (NCBI): domain Eukaryota; kingdom Metazoa; phylum Chordata; class Mammalia; order Artiodactyla; family Bovidae; genus Tragelaphus; species Tragelaphus eurycerus. Next base: position 10,794,378 of record CAKXYN010000035.1, on the reverse strand, counting down.
ATTTTCATTTAGAGTATTTATTCTTAATAAGGAAGTCTGTAAAACTTCAATCCAACTTTCACATAAAATATTCCAGTTTTGGGATTTTGGCTTTTGATATTCAATTCATAGCTTCAATAGCTTCCGCTATTCGATTCATATGGTTGCAAATTAGACAGATGCATGTTTCATAGAAAGGAATATTCTGCCTTTCTGTAGCTTTAAATAAGTGCTCAGCACTTCTGGAAATCTTGTTTCAGAGAAACAAGATTTTATAGTTTATAAAACTGGTGGCAGTTAAATATGGAGAGAGCATATAATTTATCATCTAAACCAGGATTCTTTTGAAAATAAAAAGGAAACTAGTAATAATTATGCCAGGACAGTAGGCTTAAACTAAATGAAGTCACATGGCACCCTAACTGTAGCTCCTTGAGGCACTGAGATATGCAGTTAAATCATTTGTGAAAAAAAGAGACTCATAGAAAGAGATCAGATTTGTGGTCATTGGAAGTGGGTGTTATGAGGAGGGAAAATTGGATGATGGTGGACAAAAGGGACAAACTTCCAGTTATGAGATAAATAAGTTCTAGGGATGTAATATACAACGTGGTGACTATAGTTAATGTTGCTATATAATGTATATGAAAATTGAGAGAGCAGACACTAATAGTTCTCATCACAAGGAAAAAATTCTTTTTATATTCTTTTTGTTTCTATCTGAGATGATGGATGTTAACTTACTGTTAATAATTACTGTAGTATCATGCATTGGAGAAGGAAATGGCAACCCACTCCAGTGTTCTTGCCTGGAGAATCCCAGGGACGGGGGAGCCTGGTGGGCTTCCGTCTGTGGGGTCACACAGAGTCGGACACGACTGAAGTGACTCAGCAGCAGCAGTAATTATTTCATGATATATGCAACTCAAATCATTATGCTGTTCAGCTTAAATTTTTACAGTGCTATGGGTCAATTATATCCCAATAAAACTGGAACAAAGTAGACGAAAGACAACAGCAAGTGTACATGGACGCCTGTGGCTTTATAGAGCACAGTATGAGTGTGAGATCAGGAAGCAGGAAGTGACCTGCAAAGGGTCTGATTGAGCTTGACCTGAAGACAGCATTTTATTGTTTTGGTGCGATGGAACTGCTGCCCCTATTTCCTCCTTATATTTTTATATTTGTCAGTTTCTCATTGTTTTAGTGTAGAAAATTAAATTTATAGGACTGGCATTTGAGAGGGAGGAGAGGAAAGTGGGAAAAGATCAAAGACTGTTCTGTGAATGATATGTTAGTAATGGATACTCGAAACCCAGAGAGGCTTGGGAGAACAGACAATGAGTTATATTACGCAGTCATTGAGTTTGAGGGTCCATAAGCTATCCATGTAGTTATAACAAGTAGACAGCTCTTAGCCAAGGTTTTCAGTTCAGGAAGGAAATCAGGTCTAAAGTCTTTTATTTAAAGACTAAATCAGGATGAAGTCTTTCATTCATTCTAAATTTAGCATTTTGGTAGCTGGTTAGGGATACAGTAATAAAGGAGATCAAATATGTCTTCACAGAGTTTATGGTGCAGTGGGAGAAACATACAGATAGAGGTCCTACGAGCACACGTAAGAATCATACCTAAGCCAGACTTCAGGAGTCAAGGAAGACTCAGTCCCTTAGGATAAATATTTAATAGAAGCTCAGCAAAGGGGAAGAGAAGATGAGGGTGGAGTACAGAGAAGTCATAGCGCACCTAAGTGCTTTGAGAGAGTGCTTGGCATGTTTCAGAAACTGAGAGAATGTGAATTAAGAAGAAAATATATTAAAAGTTGAACATAGGACTTTAAAGAATGACTTCTTTGCGGGGGGCAGAGATATGGATAAAGAGGAATAAAGACAGGAGCCTAAGAATGGAAATTGGCAGAGAATTTGGAGAAAGTGTTGAAGGCAGGGGAGAGTCAACAGTGTTAAAGCTGTGTAAGGAGTCAAGTAGGGTGAAGATTAAGGAGGGAAACTATTGAACTGGCAGTTATGTGGTTCTTTGAGAACTTGGGCATCAGTTTCATTGGCATGAGAACCAGATTGCAATAGATTGAGGAATGAGGGAAAAGGAAGGATGAAGTTTTGTAGGAAAGGGGAAAGAGAGAAAGGGGGTGATATTTGTGGACAAAATAGGGAAAATATTTTAGAAAGGAGAGATGCTTTGCTTGAACACCTTTGAAGCATTTGAAAAGAGATGATATCAATAGAAAGGTAGGTTAAGGGTGTAATTGGTGTTGCAGTGTTCTGTGAAAGTGGAGTCAGGAGCACAAATGAGTAATTTAGCCTTGGAAAGAAGTCTGTTGGAACATCAGAGGAAAGAGAAAGATTTTGAAGAAAGCTCTTGAGAGGAAAGTTGAGGACATTCATACCAGTGGTTTTCCCAGTTAAGTGGAAGATAAAGTCCACTGAACATGGAGAAGCATAAGTGTACAGTTGAGAGCTTTAAAGAACATGGCAAAGTTGAGAAATAAACAAAATTCTGCCAAGCTCTGCAGTCACAGTTGAGGTTTTGTTGTTGCTTTTGTTTTTTAAAGTCTATTTATAATGGAACCAATTATCACAGATTTTATTGGGTTCTTGAGGATAGAATTGGAAAAATGAATAAATTATTAGGCTGACCCAGAATTGAGCCTTGACAAAGCAGAAGATTGAGATAGGAGGAATTGAGGGTATTTTACGAGTGTGGGTGAAATGATGGCCAGTCTTCCGTTCCAGCTAAGTAAGAAAGTAGTGGTGGTGCACAATTTATTTAGACGATAAGAAGAAGCTGCAGATTGTGCTAAAAGTAAAGCAAAGCTTGGTGAATAATGATCAGAGAGGAAGCTGTGCTATTGATATAGTAAATGGTAAAGTGAAAAACTCAGCAGTGGCCACAGAACTGGAAAAGGTCAGTTTTCATTCTAATCCCAAAGAAGGACAGTGCCAAATAATGTTCAGACTACCATACAATTGCACTCATTTCACATGCTAGCAAGGTTATGCTAAAAATCCTTCAAGCTAGGCTTCAGCAGTATGTGAACAGAGAACTTCCAGGTATACAAGCTGGGTTTTGAAGAGGCAAAGGAACCAGAGATCAAATTGCCAGCATTCACTGGGTCATGGAAAAAGCAAGGGGATTCCAGAAAAATATCTACTGTTTCATGGACTATGCTAAAGCCTTTGACTGTGTGGATCACAACAGTCTGTGGAAAATTCTTAAAGAGGTGGAAGTACCAGACCACCTTACCTGTCTCCTGAGAAACCTGTATGTGGATCAAGAAGCAGCAGTTAGAACTGGACATGGAATAACTAACTGGGTCCAAATTGGGAAAGGAGTATGATAAGACTATATATTGTCACTCTGCTTATTTAACTTATATGCTGAGTATATCGTGGGAAATGCTGGGCTGAATGAACCACAAGCTGGAATCAAGATTTGTTATTGTTGTTTAAGTTATTATTGTTAAGTTGTGTCTGATTCATGTCTGATTCTTCTGCGACCTGTGGACTGTAGCCTGTCTGGTTCCTCTGTCCATGGGATTTTCCAGGCAGGAATACTGGAATGGGTTGTTGTTTCCTTCTCCAGGGGATCTTCCCAACCCAGGGATTGAACCTGCAGCTCCTGCCATGTCTCCTGCCATGTCTGTGGCATTGCAGACAGATTCTTTACTGTTGAAGCCCTGGGGAAAGCCCAGGAATCTTTACTGGGGAAGCCCTGGAATCAAGATTGCCAGGAGAAGTATCAACAACCTTAGATATGCAGGTGATCCCACTCTAATGGAAGAAAGTGAAGAGGAACTAGAGAGTCTCTTGATGAAAAAGAGAGTGAAAATACTGGCTTGAAACATAACATTCAAAAAACTAAGGTCATGGCATCTCGTCCCATCACTTCATGGCAAATAGAAGGGGAAAAAGTGAAAGCAGTGACAGATTTTATTTCCCTGGGCTCCAAAATCACTGCAGACAATGACTGCAGCCATGATATTAAAAGACACTTGCTCATTGTTAGGAAAGCTATGACCAACCTAGACAGCATATTAAAAAGCAGAGACATCACTTTGCCAACGAAGTCCATATAGTCAAAGCCATGGTTTTCCCCCTAGTCATGTATGGATGTGAGTGCAGGTCCATAAAGAAGGCTGAGCACCTAAGAATTGATGCTTTTGTTTTGTGGTGCTGGATAAAACTTTAGAGAGTCCCTTGGACAGAAAGGAGATCAAACCAGTCAATCCTAAAGGAAATCAACCATGAATATTCATTGGAAGGACTGAAACTGAAGTTGAAGCTCCAGTATTTTGGCCACCTGATGCAAAGAGCTGATTTATTGAAAAAGACCCTGCTGCTGGGAAAGATTGAAGGCAAAAGGAGAAGAGGGCGGCAGAGGATAAGATGATTAGATAGCGTCACTGACTCAATGGAAATGAATTTGAGTAAATTCTGGAAGATAGTGGAAGACAGAGGAGCCCAGCATCCATGGAGTAATGAAGAGTCGGACAGACATGACTTAGCAGCTGAACAACAAGGAGAAGTGAAGGTCATTCTGAAGAAAATCATAAGGCAAAATTCCAGAAGGTATGATAGAGTATATAAACAGCATATAGAGTCTCTTATAGAACTGTGGGTAGTAGTAGATCTTAAAAGACACCAGGAGTGAAGACAAGACTGGGAATGGAAAGGAGGTGATTTGGATGTCTTCCAGAAGCTGACGGCCACTTCTGTCACTGTTACTGAAGTCACCATTTTAGCTGCTTTTGTACTTTATCCCCTAAATGGATGGCTCTGATGTCTATACAGAGAGTTTGGTATGTGGCATGTCAGTCTTCTTAAACTACAGTTTTGAATGTAGCTGACCCAGTGACAAAGAAGTTGCTTTATTTTGTCGTTAGAAGATATTCTTGTGCCAATAATAAAAACTTTTTTTTTCTTTTTTTGCTAAATCAGATCAGATCAGATCAGATCAGTCGCTCAGTCGTGTCCGACTCTTTGTGACCCCATGAACCGCAGCACGCCAGGCCTCCCTGTCCATCACCAACTCCCGGAGGTCACCCAGACTCACACCCATCAAGTCAGTGATGCCATCCAGCCATCTCATCCTCTGTCGTCCCCTTCTCCTCCTGCCCTCAATCCCTCCCAGCATCAGAGTCTTCTCCAATGAGTCAACTCTTCGCATGAGGTGGCCAAAATACTGGAGTTTCAGCTTTAGCATCATTCCTTCTAAAGAAATTCCAGGATTGATCTCCTTCAGAATGGACTGGTTGGATCTTCTTGCAGTCCAAGGGACTCTCAAGAGTCTTCTCCAACACCACAGTTCAAAAGCATCAATTCTTCGGCGCTCAGCCTTCTTCACAGTCCAGGTCTCACATCCATACATGACCACAGGAAAGACCATAGCCTTGACTAGGCGAACCTTTGTTGGTAAAGTAATGTCTCTGCTTTTGAATATGCTGTCTAGGTTGGTCATAACTTTCCTTCCAAGGAGTAAGCGTCTTTTAATTTCATGGCTGCAGTCACCATCTGCAGTGATTTTGGAGCCCAGAAAAATAAATTCTGACACTGTTTCCACTGTTTCCCCATCTATTTCCCATGCAGTGATGGGACCAGATGCCATGATCTTCGTTTTCTGAATGTTGAGCTTTAAGCCAGCCTTTTCACTCTCCACTTTCACTTTCATCAAGAGGCTTTTTAGCCCCTCTTCACTTTCTGCCATAAGAGTGGTGTCATCTGCATATCTGAGGTTATTGATATTTCTCCCGGCAATCTTGATTCCAACTTGTGTTTCTTCCAGTCCAGCATTTCTCATGATGTACTCTGCATATAAGTTAAATAAACATGGTGACAATATGCAGCCTTGACGTACTCCTTTTCCTATTTGGAACCAGTCTGTTGTTCCATGTCCAGTTCTAACTGTTGCTTCCTGACCTGCATACAGATTTCTTAAGAGGCAGATCAGGTGGTCTGGTATTCCCATCTCTTTCAGAATTTTCCACAGTTTATTGTGATCCACACAGTCAAAGGCTTTGGCATAGTCAATAAAGCAGAAATAGATGTTTTTCTGGAACTCTCTTGCTCCTTCCATGATCCAGCGGATGTTGGCAATTTTATTTTAATATTTATTTATTTGGCTGCATCAGATCTTAGTTGTGACGCACAGGCTTATTTCTAGCCGTGGCGCTTGGGCTCCAAGGTGCGTGGGTCAGTAGCTGCAGTGCATAGGCTTGTTTGCCCCAGGGCATGTGGGATCTCAGTTCCCAAGTTCCCTGACCAGGGATAAACCCGTGTCTCCTGCATTGGAAGGTGAATTCTTAACCACTAGACCACCCAGGGACGTCCCCAAGAACTGATTTTAACTTATGAAATTTGGGGAGTCAAGTTTACTTTCCTTTGGGTAAATCTGAAATTACTGAAGCAAATTCTGGAGATATTTTCAATGTTGTTAATTTGATCAACTTAGTCTTAGTTTCTCAACTTACCTTAGTATGTGCTCAGTTGCTCAGTCCTGTCTGTGATCCCATGGAAATAGCCTGTCAGGCTCTTCTGTCCATAGAATTTCCCAGGCAAGAATACTGGAGTGGGTTGCCATTTCCTTCTCCAACCTTAGTATAGACATTATTTTAATTAGTACACTTTTTAAAACTTCTAATTTAGAAAAGTTTAAGAGTAGATTTGAATCTGATACAGTCTTAGCTTATTAAACAAGTTATATTTAGGTCATTCTTCTAAACAATTCCCAAGGTTAGAAAAAAATTGTCGTGTATGTATGAAGAAATTTTCATTTTGAATATTTTAGAATCATTTGGAAGAGTATGGTTCACTTTGAACTATTAAATCCAGCAGGCTAGGAACCTATGTTTTAGGGAAGGGATTTTCAAGATTGCAAATTTAATTTAATATTTCTAACTAAACAGAATATCCAGAATGACTCTTAAGTATGCCCCTTCTCCTGTCTTTCACAACACTTAGGAAGAAAAAGATGTTCTCTGCTGTGGTTCTGGTCTCATCTTTTAATAACTTCCAAGAATTTTGAAGTCTGTTGTCTTCTCATTTCCCCTCTCCTTAACCTCATTAATGTTACCTAAAGATCTTTTAAGTTCTCTTTATCTTCCTAGAAAATTTCAATACATGACTCATGAGATTTCTCCCTACTTTTTCTCTTTTCTCATTTTGAAGCTTTTTCAACATCCAAATAATCCTTGTAATGTATATGCTAGAGTGTTCCCTTAACTTACCCAATCTTAATGTCTTTTATCTCCATTTCTTCTAAGCTTACAATAGGGATTGCCATATACCAGAATTCATGATAATTTGGAAGTACTCCAGCTTAAAATTTTTGAACTCTGAAATTTCCCTTTCAGATTGTAATTTCAGTTGAGACCACTATCTTCCATTCATTTATTTGGCAAGTATTTATTGAATGCCTATTATATATTGCACTTTGTGGTCCTTCCTTTTAACCATTTACATGTGCTCTTCCTTTATTTTTGCTTCTAGTTCTTTGATATTCTGCCTGCTTGTTATTGTATTACTCCCCTGACTCTAACCTCATTTGCTTTTCTGCCTATAGTGAGCTTCATGGTTGGTCATTTCAATTGCACTTGAATTCTGAACCCTCAATTCTGACTTCTTTTTCTTAGGCTCTTTTACTATTTCCTCTGACCTTATTCATTATTATTATATTTTACAGTCAATATGCATTGGTATTTCCCTAAATATTTATGTTTTATGCTGTTCTCTGTTCCATCCTGCTTTTGTCCAAGGCCTCCCTTTAATTAATTTATTGTATTTATTTAGTGCGTGTCTGCTGGTGATGAATTCTGGTTTTGTTTATTGATTTATGACATCTTTATTTTCTTTTCATTTTAGAAGGGAACTTTTTCCTAGGTATAGAATTACAGGCTAGCAGTTATTTTCACTTGGCACTTTAAAGACTCTAGGCCAGAGTGTATATCTGGCCCACCCCTGCTCTTAGGATGTTTTGAGGGCCTGTGGTGTTTACAGGGGCTTCCCCACTGGCAGGTCCTGAACTATAATCCCTGTCTTCTCAGCACTGAGAAACGTCCCCAAACTCTAATTATAGGTACTTATAAGGACCTGGGCTGCTGTCCTTGTGAGACGGAAAGTCACTGGAGAGTTTGAACGGAAGACTGACACACAAAAGAATTTCTCTGTTTGCTGTGGTCAGAAAAGACCATAAGGAAGCAAAGCAGAACCTGAGAGGACCAGTTAGGAGGCTATTGCAAAAAAGCAAGTAAGAAATGAATGTGGCCTATAATTTTTTGTCTGGCTATTAAAAATTTTAACTTCCAGGCGGCCTTAAGTTTTGATCTACTCAAACCATTTCATCCATATGATATCACAGTGGTTTGTTTTTACAATTCATACCTAATAATGTCACTCCTCAGAGATTCCCCGTTTTATATCTTCAGGTAAAAATTCAAAGTATCAAAAGATAACAGATCATATCCATGCTCTGGAGCCTGTCTCCCTCTATAGCATCCTCTCTTATTCTACCTCTTTCGTTTGTTGTAGTTCATTCACTAAGTCACGTCCAGCTCTTTGCGACCCCATGGACTGCAGCACACCAGGCTTCCCTGTCCTTCACTAACTCTCGCAGTTTGTTCAAACTCATGTCCATTGAGTCGGTGATGTCATCCAACCGTCTCATCCTCTGTTGCCCCCTTCTCCTCCTCTTTTCTTTAGCCAGTTATCTACTTGAAGCCTAGATTCTCTCCATGGGTTATAAAACTTCCTCAAATCTCCATGCTTTGGGCCATGTTTTTCTTCTTCTAGAATTATCCATCATCAACTCCCTTCTCTTGTCTGACTTATTCCAACTCATCTTAAAGATTCATATTAAAGATTAAGGAAGAAGCGTATTTTTTTCTTGGAAGGGTTTCTGGACATTTTCCTTCCCATTCCAAGACAAAAATGATTAGTCTTTTCTGTGGAATCAGTACATTTACTCTCAGTAGCATCTACTCTCTACCAAGAACAGTTTTAGGAGTTGGAGAATCACACAAAACTAAGCTACAATATTTGCCCTCAAGGACCTTATTCTAGAAGAGAAGACATATAAATATATAATTACATTGTAGTGTGATAGGTGTCCTAGTAGAAAGTATGATCTTGAGAGAAGGATATGAGTGAAGTGTTCCTAGAAGAGGATAAATCCATATCAGTTTTTAAAGAATAATTCAGAGTTTATCAAGCAAAAAAGGTGCCTGGGTCAGGGCAAATATATAAGACTGAAAGAACAATATGTCCAACAGCACTGGACACCAAATGGAGAGTGCAGCTCAGTTGGTGAGGCAGGTAGTCTGTGGGGTCTCTAGAGCTAGAACACTGATAGCCAGTTTTCAGCCCTGGTGTAGTCTTGCCTCTTTTTTTCCAAAACGGCATTTCAAACTACTTTGTAAAGTAGCACAAATGTGTTAGAAATGTCAAGAACTTAGGGGAAAAAGGAGACGTGTGACCCGAAATCAATCATAATAACACATAGTAGTAACCTGAGGAAAAAAATGGAATATTCAAGTCATGTACTCTTATACAAGATCCACTGACTGGTTGACTGCTGCTGCTGCTGCTAAGTCGCTTCAGTCGTGTCCGACTCTGTGCGACCCCATAGACAGCAGCCCACTAGGCTCCTCCATCCCTGGGATTCTCCAGGCAAGAACACTGGAGTGGGTTGCCATTTCCTTCTCCAATGCATGAAAGTGAAAAGTGAAAGTGAAGTCACCCAGTCGTGTCCGACTCTTAGTGACCCCATGGACTGGAGCCTACCAGGCTTCTCCGTCCATGGGATTTTCCAGGCAAGAGTACTGGGTTGGGGTGCCATTGCCTTCTCCGGACTGGTTGACTAGTTGCCAACAAAGAAATAGGAAAAGAAAATGAAAAGCAAAGTCTTTGCTTTGTCTTAAGTAGTTTTACACATCCTTTCAAGAAAGAAATTACTTGAGCTAGTTTGCATTCTCTTACCTTTTGTAAAATGCCCTTGCTGAGGAATCTACTAACCATATGGTTTCTTCCAATATTCTCTCCTTTCTCCCCCTTCTCCCTTAGTATCTTTTTGCTACATACATTGCTCCTTCAGCCACTCTTGACATTGGACTTCAACAGGAAAAGAAAAGAGAAATTTATATGAAAATACAACCACCATTTGAAGACCTTTTTGATGCAGCAGAAGAATATATCCTCCTCATCCTTCTTGAGCCTTGGACAAAGATGATAAAATCAGACCAAGTTGCTTACAGAAAGGTATTGTGGCACTGATCAGCTGTGTGTAAACCATCCAGGTTTACTGCAAAACTGATGATAGGCAACGTTGTTGACTTGCAGGAGAGAAAAGCTGAAAAGGTCTCACATGGGCCAGGAACTCAGAGTTAAGATTAGGGCAGATACAAATTTGGGGCAGGGAAAGTCCTGATTCACTTAGTTTTTCCCCATTTCCCTGTTGTCTCCTAACAAAAGACGAAAATTAATGTCATTTTTAATTGTGTCTACAAATATGTCAGGAGAGAAAAATCCGAGTTTTGGATTCTTGTGAACCAGTAAAATGTGCCATGATAATATACTAGTTTTGTCATTTCTTGCCATTTCTCAGCAGTGGCTTTAAATAATTTTGATTAATGGAAGGAGCCTGTGTATTTTTATTCTGGATGAGTTACAGTAAATACTACACTCATGGAAAATGTAAACAGTCCATATGTATTGTGGAAAACACATTCTGTGACTTAAAGCACTCTCAGATGTTCATCAGGTCAGACTGCTTGATTTGAGTAAAGTGCCAACACACCTTTTTTCATTCCAAAAGAGCTGATTTTAAGTCTAAGTGCTTGAGTATTTTCACTATTCTTATTGATGGGTGGAAGATTAATTTGAATCACAAATGAAAGCCATTTGTGGATATTTTTAATATTAAGTTACTGCATGTACCCTTACCTTGTTGAATTATGACCAATACAACACTATGGCTTATTAAATTCATTGACCAAAATAATGAAAATTTCATTCCTGATTTCTTTTTGTCCTGAAAAATTAACATTCGCATCCTTTCCACCACAGAAATGCATGTTTTACAATAGGAATGTTGGGATATCATGTGAAATTTTTGAAAAATTCTCTCCAGTCATGATTTAAATACAGTATATGGTATAGAGCAAAATGAATCTGAGATATGGTCCCACGATGACAGAAGCAATTTAGAATTATAGCTAACTTCCCTAACACCAAGAAGTTTCGGTGTTAGCCATGATTCTTATGAAATACCTGGGACAAATTATATGCTTTTTTTTTAAAGGAAAAGTAAATTTCTCTTAATTCTACAAGCTTCTTAAATTCAGACCAAAGGACCTCTGTAAAAGTTCGGCTGACTGGATTATGTGGACTCTTTCCCAAAAAGGATGAGCAAGGAGATTTAACCAGAATTAAATATTAAATACAGGAAGTTCTCCGTCAGCTAAACTGATTCTTGCCGGCAGTAGAGAAATGGAAAATGATCTCGTTCTCCTGACGGTATAAAGCAATGCAGCACACAGAATGAAGGCTAGGTCCTACTGTGAGGTTTAATTTCATGATTGAGTAGAGTCCCATCATTTTTTTGTTCTACTGTGGATTATTTGGTCCCCTAAAGCTAGCTGTGCCTATCTTCATGTCAAGTCGCTCAGTTGTGTCCGCCTCTTAGCGACCCCATGGACTGCAGCCCACTAGGCTTCTCCGTCCATGAGATTTTCCAGGCAAGAGTATGGGAGTGGGCTGCCATTGCCTTCTCCAATCTTCATGACTATTATCCCATTATAATGAAAAGAAGCTGGGAATGTGACCCACCCAATGTGTTTGCATTGTCTGTTATTTCACACGGGGTATCCAGAAGGGAGGAATGATCTTTGGTGGCATTATATCATTACACAGACATGTATGCATTGTATCATTACATAGAAATGCATGCATCTTTTGTTTTATCATGTGCACTTGTAGTCTGACTCTGCTGTAACTAATGTTTTTCACTATGTAGATCTTCCTGCTTTTGCCTCCAAACTAACTTACTTTATTGGCAAGTGTATTTGTTTTTTAGCCCACTGTTATTGGCAAATTGTGCATTCTTTCCCCACTTTTTAATAATGTACATTCTTTTGATGTTACAAACTTTGTTATTGTTTTATTATAGGTGGAGCTGGTGGAAGAAACTCGACAGCTAGATTCCACATACTTGAGAAAGCTACAGGCTTTGCATAAAGAGACAGTTTTCAAGAAAACTGAGGTAAGAAACTCTCTACTTAGAAAAACAAACATTTTAACCTGGAGAGGATTTTCACTGCATGTATTGGTGGTGTGTGGGAACAAGGATCATTTATTGAGAAGCTCATGTATGATTAAGTAGGGGGCAGGGAGTTCCATTTTCCGCTGCTGCTTTGCCTAACATGCTGCGTATGACAGGTATCACATTTTACTGACACGTTATTTAACAACAAAGCCAGAAAAAGAAAGCAGATGAAGTCGTGTAGGGAGCCAAGATACTCATTTGCCTTAGAGTCTTCAAGCCACGTTATATTCCTTTGGATGTTACTGGCTATTTTCTGTATGGCAGCAACTCTACTTGTTGTCAAGTTACAAAAAGAATTAACTTGAGTTTTCCAAACAGAAAAGGAAGTGTTGTGAGACAGCAAAAGCAAAACAAGAAAGAAAAATATGGAAAGGCTTGAACGGAGTCAATAAAAAGATCACAGGATTGACTATGATAGTCAGGTGTTATTTTGATATATAAATATACAAATTTGTGATTATCTAAGTAAGTCATGATAGATACATAAGGCCGTAAGATTAAATGTGTGTATCTACATAAAAATGACAGTTTAGATTCATATTTATTAACATGGAAAATGCTGAGGACATGTTATTATATAAATATGTGGGGAACAAACACTGGTATGATGTAATCCTATTCATATAAAATTATACATGCATTTCTACTTGTATACATATATGCAAAGAGAGCTATTTGGAAAAATGTTCATCAAAATGTTAAAGATAGTTAGCTCTGAGTGACAAGATTTCAGATGATTTTTTACTTTCTACTTTCTACCTATCAGAAATCTTTATTCTTTTAGACTTTTACACAGACAATAAAGTTATTTTTTAGGTATATTCATGATTTTGCCTTATACATATAGAAATTCTTTATTTGAAATTCCACTAATTAATATCTGGAAAGGATACATAAAAATTAATGAAGATAGTATATTATAAAGTTATATCTTAAAATTTTTTAACTTATGATATTATTCATAATACTTGTACCTATTAAAATTTTTTTAATATAGGAGTTTATCTCACGGTCTGATGTTTTTCAAAAACAAAGTAGGAAAGTGAATTAATTATTCAGCAAGTTACATAGGAAGGATTTCTAAAGAATAAGCCTCGCTAGCTTTTTGCCATGAAGGGCTTATAAACTGTTCATGAAGCATCAGAGGTCTTAAAAATAACTTACAATTGACTGTTCTATGAGGGTGATTACATCTAAAGTATCTTGTATTACTCTATAACTTAAAAAATTTTATAGGTAAAATAATGTTTTATATTCATGATCTATTATTAAGGAAAAGAACCAAGTTACAAAACCACACATAGTTGTGTAGTCCTATATCCATATTTAATAAATTATGTTATGTGTAAAAAAAGACCAAATGGATACACATAAAAATGTGGTGGTGATCTCCGAATGGTAGTACTATGTATGCTGTTTGTTTTGTTTTTATTGCAAAATACATACTACTTCTATACCAACAAAAATAGTAAGATTAATATTTTATAAGCAAGTGTATACTAAATGTTTACTAATGTGCCTGAAAAGAAGGGAAGAGAATGGAAAGGACCAGAACAGAATTTCATGTGTTAGAATCACATTCTAGATTCTTTACCCAGTTCTACCATTGAATTGATAAATGCCATTGGCCTGATAATTTTTATTTGTTTATCTTTAACTTTGGAAAGTAATTTGTTGTATTTGAGAGATTTTTATGAAAAGTATTATTTCACTAGGACACTACTTGTGAAATTGGAACTGGTATTTCATCACTTCCTCATGTCTCTAAAAAAACAGAATACTGGAATATGGTTCCTGAAGAATATAGGCATTTTAATTTTAATGAACTGCTTAACAACAAACTGGAGTTTGAACATTTCCGTCAGTTTCTTGAGGCTCATTCTTCAAGGTGAGAAACATAACCATTTTAAAATTTCTCTCTTAAAACAGTTTTCTAAGCTACTTATTTGTTAAGCTGCTTGTTTTGATTCAACATATGACAAAAATGATTTGATGCTTGGTTTTACCCATTTCAGTAAAAATTAATGAGCATAGTTATCTGAAACCTATATGGTTAACTTTTTGTTTGGAATTGCATTTTGATAATAGCAGCCTCCAGAATGTTATTTTGAGTGGTCAAACAATATTTGTTGATACTTTTAGCACTGGCTAAATTAAAAACCAGTATATTTCATTTTTCCCTATTTTGATGTTTCTTTCTTTTGTGTTTTTCTAGACAAGTGCTCTGATTACTAGTTCTGAGAAGCTTCTTTTTTGTATTTCACTAAGCTATTACAATTACCGTACTGTTTTGTGGCTTTTGTTAGTTAATACACAAATGAAGCATTGTAGTTCTGCATAGAATCTTGGTACCTTATGACACATTTATCTAATATAAAGTGAAATATTCATCATATCTTTCTCCAATAATTTTCTCCCAAGTTAGGAAAAACTGGCTAGACCTGGGAGCCAAATTTTACATATATAGTTTCCCTTTTTTGTGATGATAATTATTCTAAATTTAACATGTTGCCAAATAGACATGCAATGGGTGGGAATTTTTCCATCTTTGAAATTGATAATACTAGTCTGTCATTAATGGAAGAACTCTGAGACCCTACCAGTATGGTGGTAGGTTCTTTCCTGATCCCTGTATTCCTTGTATTCATACATATATTTAGCCAGGACGGGACACAGTATTGTACTCATTAGTTCCATGGTCTAATCAGTTGTGTTAACTACTCAACACAGCACTTTCTAAGTTCTGTCAGATCAATTACTTGTTTGGTGTTTAACAGAATTGAAAGAAATAAGATGGGCTGTACTTTGTTTTCATTTTAGCATGGACCTTATGTGCTGGACAGACATTGAACAGTTCCGAAGAATAACTTACAGAGATCGAAAGCAAAGGGAGGCAAAATCTATATATATAAAAAACAAATACCTCAATAAAAAATATTTCTTTGGGCCCAACAGTCCAGCTACTGTGTATCAACAGGACCAGGTATTAACATGGAAGCGTATTTTCTACCTTTTAAGTATGAAAACTAGTAATTTATTTCTTTTTGCTAACAACCTGAAAGTCATCTTTTTTCTTTTGCTTTTATGACTTATCAGATACTTCTGATATCTTTTTTTAGGTATTCATAATAATCTACAAATGTCTGCAATGAGAGATACTTTAAAGCTATAGTATTATATATTATTAAAACTTTGTTATTTATTAAGGCGATTTATTGAATAAAATGAACTATCATTCACCTACTCACCCATTCATTCAGCAAATATGGGTGCCTGTGATATGCCAGGCACTGTTCTAGGTGCCCAGGACAAATGGCAGACAAGGTGAGCAAGCTCCTGGCATCTCTCAGTAGGTAGAGAAACAGCCATTATTACCTGTTGAGCCTCATCTCTACCTCTTTTCTGTTCTTCTCTTAACTGATATTGCTCAAAACATAATCAATCTTTGAAAAATCCTGTTTGCCATTGAATTGTCTTCAAAAACTATTTCTGTTGACCAGGAACATAGATTTGCCATTTTGTTGAGCCAAAATCATAAGGCCTTAATCACAACTTATTAATAAGTGTACAAATGTGATGGGATTCAGCAGTGGGTTTGAGTGTTCATGTAATTGATACATGAGATATGGCTCAATTTTAATGACTTTGAAATATAAAATTAAGTGTTATAATCTATTTAACTTGAAGTTTGCTAGTACTAGAAGTTTGCTAGATCACATGTATAGCATTTGATTTCTTTATTTTCATAGTTTAAAACAATGCATACCATATGCATTGTTCATAATTAATTAAGATCCTGGCTTCCCAGGGATCCAACCCAGGTCTCCCATATTGCAGGCAGATTCTTTACCAGCCAAGCCACCAGGGAAGCCTAAGAATACTGGAGTGGGTAGCCTATCCCTTCTCCAGCAGATCTTCCTGACCCAGGAATAACCCAGGGTCTCCAGCATTGCAGGTGGATTTTTTACCAACTGAGCTATCAAGCCCTATATCATAATGGCGTCAGTTCAGTTCAGTCGCTCAGTTGTGTCTGACTGTTTGTGATGCCATGGACCGTAGTACTCCAGGCTTCCCTGTCTATCACCAACTCCCGAAGTTTACTCAAACTCAAGTCCATTGAGTCAGAGATGCTATCCAACAATCTCATCCTCAGTCATCCCCTTTTTCTCACGCCTTCAATGTTTCCCAGCATCAGGGTCTTTTCCCATGAGTCAGTTCTTCACATCAGGTGGCCAAAATATTGGAATTTCAGCTTCAGCATCAGTCCTTCCAATGAATATTCAGGACTGATGTCCTTTAGGATTGACTGGTTGGATCTCCTTGCAGTCCAAGAGACTCTCAAGAGTCTCCTCCAACACCACAATTAAAAGCATCTATTCTTCGGCGCTCAGCTTTCTTTATAGTCCAACTCTTACATCTGTACAGGACCACTGGAAAAACCATAGCTTTGACTAGACAAACCTTTGTTGGCAAAGTAATGTCTCTGCTTTTTAATATGCTGTCTAGATTGGTTATAACTTTTCTTCCAAGGAGCGAGCTTCTTTTTATTTCATGGCTGCAGTCACCATCTGCAGTGATTTTGGAGCCCCCCAAAATAAAGTCAGCCACTGTTTCCACTCTTTCCCTATCTATTTGCCATGAAGTGATGGAACCAGATGCCATGATCTTCGTTTTCTGAATGTTGAGTTTTAAGCCAATTCTTTCACTCTCCTCTTTCACTTTCATCAAGAGGCTCTTTAGTTCTTCACTTTCTGCCATAAGGGTGGTGTCATCTGCATATCTGAGGTTATTGATATTTGTTCTGGCAATCTTGATTTCAGCTTGTGCTTCATCCAGCCCAGGGTTTCTCATGATGTATTCTGCATATAAGTTAAATAAGCAGGGTGATGATATACAGCCTTGATGTACTCCTTTCCCACTTTGGAACCAGTCTGTTATTCTATGTCCAGTTCTAACTGTTGCTTCTTGACCTGCATACAGATTTCTCAAGAGGCAGGTCAGGTGGTCTGGTATTCCCATCTCTTTCAGAATTTTCCACAGTTTGTTGTGATCCACACAGTCAAAGGAGTCTAAAATGCAGTACTTGGATGCAATCTCAAAAACCACAGAATGATCTCTATTCATTTCTAAGGCAAACCATTTAATATTACAGTTATCCAAGTCTATGCCCCAACCAGTAATGCTGAAAAAGCTGAAGTTGGATGGTTCTATGAAGACCTACAAGATCATCTAGAACTAACACCCCAAAAATACGTCCTTTTCATTATAGGGGACTGGAATGCAAAAGTAGGAAGTTAATACCTGTAGTAACAGGCAAATTTGGCCTTGGAGTACAGAATGAAGCAGGGCAAAGGCTAATAGAATTTTGCCAAGAGAACATACTGGTCATAGCAAACACCCTTTTCCAACAACACAAGAGAAGACTCTACACATGGACAGCCACCAGATGGTCAATACCGAAATCAGTCTTATATTCTTTGCAGCCAAAGACGGAGAAGCTCTATACAGTCAGCAAAAACAAGACTGGGAGCTGACTGTGGCTCAGATCATGAACTCCTTATTTCCAAATTCAGACTTAAATTTAAGAAGGTAGGGAAACCACTGGACCATTCAGGTATGACCTAAATCAAATTCCTTACAGTAGAAGTGAGAAATAGATTCAAGGGATTAGATCTGTTAGACAGAGTGCCTAAAGAACTATGGACAGAGGTTTGTGACACTGTACAGGAGGCAGGGATCAAGACCATCCCCAAGAAAAAAAATGCCATAAAGCAAAATGGTTGTCTGAGGAGGCCTTACAAATAGCTGTGAGAAGAAGAGAAGCAAAAAATAAAAGAGAAAAGGAAAGATTTACCCATTTGAATGCAGAGTTCCAAAGAATAGCAAAGAGAGATAAGAAAGCCTTCCTCAGTGATCAATGCAAAGAAATAGAGGAAAACAATAGAATGGGAAAGACTAGAGATTTCTTCAAGAAAATTAGAGATACCAAGGGAATATTTCATGCAAAAATGTGCACGATAAAGGACAGAAATGGTATGGACCTAACAGAAGCAGAAGATACTAAGAAGAGATGGCAAGAATACACAGAAGAACTATACAAAAAAGATCTTCACGACTCAGATAATCACGATGGTGTGATCACTGACCTAGAGCCAGACATCCTGGAATGTGAAGTCAAGTGGGCCTTAGAAAGCATCACTACAAACAAAGCTAGTGTGAAGGTGATGGCATTCCAGTTGAGCTGTTTCAAATCCTGAAAGATGATGCTGTGAAAGTGCTGCACTCAATATGCCAGCAAATTTGGAAAACTCAGCAGTGGCCACAGGACTGGAAAAGGTCAGTCTTCATTCCAATCCCAAAGAAAGGCAATGCCAAAGAATGCTCAAACTACCTCACGATTGCACTCATCTCACACGCTAGTAAAGTAATGCTCAAAATTCTCCAAGCCAGGCTTCAACAGTACGTGAACCGTGAACTTCCAGATGTTCAAGCTGGATTTAGAAAAGGCTGAGGAACCAGAGATCAAATTGCCAACATCCGCTGGATCACATAAAAAGCAAGAGAGTTCCAGAAAAACATCTACTTCTGGCTTTATTGACTAAGCCAAAGCCTTTGAGTCTGTGGATCACAACCCTAATGGCATACATTTGTTAAGGGAAAAAAAATGAATCTCAGATTAATTCAGTAAATTAAAGAAAAATTCAGAGGTATTCACAAGTAGGGCATACCAAGTTTAAAATCTAGATCTTTGAGGGGAAAATAAACAAAAGTTCTTGGGAGTAAGTGAGAGAAGAAATTCTAGAATTAAGCAACCTTAAGAAGAATGTCTTGCCTTTGGTTCCCTGAGATACAAATCTGGGATGTATTAGCAAAAGTGGCTGGGAGTATCTCAATAAGCATAAGTATGAAATAAACACATGGAAAGTGTTTGTTTTCTATTTGGCTTTGCTGCATTGCATGAGGTTTCATGGTATCTGATGCTACTGTGTGAACCTTCCATAGTAAAATTTGCTGAGAATTAAAAATGCAATGGAAAAAGTCACCCATTGCTGTCATAGCAAATGGTTGGGCTTATTACAGAAGAGTTTTCCAAATGACCCTTCTTCCTCACCTTTGTCTTTCATTTTATTTGCCTATTTTATACTTAAGGATACCTGTATCACTTTATGTTTTATATAGACCATGCTAGTTCTAATTTTAGTTGTGTGGCCAGTTTGCAGTTTGATTAGCAAAGTAGTCTTTTATTCTCTTTTCTTCTTATTTTTATACAGAAACCATATTATTGTTTATACTATTTGATAAATATTATTAAAAGATGGTGAAGAGAGTTTCTCTTTTTTGTTTTTATATAAAACAATATTATTACTAGGATTTAATCTTATTAGTAAAAGGAGAGCTAAGAAGAGATAATTTTTCCAATGAGGAGTCCAATTTTTCTTCCTCTGTGCAAACAACTTACCAATTTTGAGTGATATGTACACAGAAACAGGTAAAAACCACAATGATTTCTAGTAGGAAATGGCCATTAGTATTTTTTAATTTATTAATTTTATGGCCATTAGTATTTTTGAAATCCGTAATTTTGTAGATGATGGTTTTGGCTACAGAGAAATTGTGTCTTATAAAAGGGCTACTGATGCAAGTCAGTGACTATTGTCTGTGCAACCTGGCCTTTTTCTGCTTCTTATCATCTCTCTTTTCTTCTTTGAAGTTGTTGGAACAGCCCTACCTTGCTACCACCATCATTCCACTGTCTCCAACCCAGTGTTTATTGGTAATATGCACATTTATAATACCTGAGTCGTTTGTCTCTTAATGAAGTAATGCCTTATTTTTCTCAAACAAAAGAAAATGCCTTCTCAAAGAAGTCTATTTGAGTAGAATCAGAGCTTCATAGAATATTTGACCTAGAACAGAACTTAGAGAACTAAAAGACTAATGGCCTTACTTTGCAGTTGAGGAAATTGAAGCCATAGAGAAAAAAAAAATGGCCTTGCAGTTGTCACACAGGATACAAAGCCCTGTGTCCTTTGAAACAAGACTAAATTAGCAAAATCATACTTCTAAAACAACCATCACATAAACCACAATTCTCTATTTGATATTGGGGGAGTTATCTGTCTTTACCATACACAATAAAGCCAGGAGCTATTTTATAGAAAATGAAAATCATGGGCTCAGCATATGGTTTTGGGGTGAATGAATAAATTAATGACCATTAGTATTTCTTTGCTTATACAGAAGTTTGTTTCATTTTTTCTTTCTTAGATAATGAATTTAAGTGGTGGCTGGGGAAAGATTCTCCATGAGCAACTTGATGCAGCCGTTCTAATCGAAATTCAGAAGCATGTCCTAAATAGACTAGAAAATGTTTGGTTGCCATTGTTTCTTGCAAGTGAACAGTTTGCGGCGCGTCAAAAGATAAAGGTATATAAGTTAATATACACTTGGGATAGCAACTGACAGCAGCTCTCAAAACATTAAATGTGCGTACCTGTGGCCTCAGCTCTTGTACTACTGTGGCATAGTGGTTAAGAGCTGAGAGTCACACTTCTCAAGTTTTAATCTCAACACTGCCACATATTAATTGTATAATATACTATGTTTTATAAATCTTAGTTTTCTCATTTGGAAAAAAATGGAGTTAATAAGAGTAATAGCTTCATAAGATTGTTATGAAGAGGAAATGATATATGTGTAGTTTCTTAGAATGGTGCCTGGCACACAGCAAACACTCACATATTGTCTTAATATAGTTGCTATTTTTTATATTGTTATTGAGTCTTCATATAAATGGACAAGGGTATACAAATGGGAATAATCAAATGAATAATGATAATTCCATACTGTGGAAAACTATGCAGATTTCCATATAAAATGAGAATATAAAAATGAGATTTCTACAAATATTGATGATGAAACGTTATTTACTGAGTGAAACAAGCAGGATCAGAGCAATCAAACATAGAAGACAATCCCATTATATATGCTTATATCTCTATATATGTCTATGTATTTCTCTCTCCTTTCTATCTCTATTTATGTTTATGAGCAAAGATCAAAAAAGGATCTACCTCCTGGGAATGGGTATGGGGAGTGAGAAAGAGTTTTACTTCATAAAGTAGGGTTTTTGTTGTTGTTGCTTTACTTGGTTTAGTTTGTATTTTATAAGAAGCAGGTATTGCTTTGATAATTTTAGATGTCATTATCACATCCAAAATCAGGCAAACCTGATCTTTACAAAATGAATACAAGGAGTAAAGAACATGTAATTCTGGAGTTCAGTGTGCAAAGCATATGCTATTAGTATTGACCAGGAAGGATGTTAAAAACCTGCCTTCCATATTTAATTTATCAAACACTTTGAGTCTTACTTATCTGGAAAGATCCTTAGTCTTCTGAGCACTTTAAGTTATGGAAAACACAGTACAGCTGGAAACATGGAACTTACAGTCTAGTCAAGGCTATGGGTTTTCCAGTGGTCGTGGATGGATGTGAGAGTTGGACTGTGAAGAAAGCTGAGCGCCAAAGAATTGATGCTTTTGAACTGTGGTGTTGGAGAAGACTCTTGAGAGTCCCATGCACTGCAAGGAGATCCAGCCAGTCCATCTTAAGGGAAATGGGTCCTGGGTGTTCATTGGAAGGACTGATGTTGAAGCTGAAACTCCAGTACTTTGGCCACATGATGCGAAGAGCTGACTCATTTGAAAAGACCCTGATGCTGGGAAAGATTGAGGGCAGGAGGAGAAGGGGATGACAGAGGATGAGATGGCTGGATGGCATCACTGACTCAATGGATGTGAGTCTGAGTGACCTCCGGGAGTTGGTGATGGACAGGGAGGCCTGGCGTGCTGCAGTTCATGGTGTCACAGAGTCAGACATAACTGAGCCACTGAACTGAACTGACAGCATGGGGGAGAAGACCTGACTTGTTTTAAGCAGAAAGTTCATGGAAATAAGCTTTGGGACAATTCAGATTTCCTCATTTCCTTTCTTCAGCAAACTCTAATTGTCTATCCAAAGCCAAGTAAAAAGATACTTGGCTTACTAATCTTGTTTACCATGTTTTCTCACTATGATTACCACAGTAATATTTATTCTAATTTACAGCTCCTTCCTGATTTAGCTATTCTTTGGGTGGCCAACAGCATACACTGATTCTGGCAGCCTTAAGCAAAGACAAAGGGAAAGGGAGATCAAGAATTTGTAATAAAATTATGCTGGAGCATCTCACACACTCAGGGGGAAGAGTTGACACCCAAGCTTTATTTCTAAAGCTGGCCAGGGGCCAGGGCAGCCCTGGGAACTCAGCAAAAAGACTTCTCACATCTTTTCTCCAGCATGTAGCTTACCAAGAGACTCAGCAGCAGTGATTCCAGTCCCTGTCTCTCTAGGTCAGCTCCTGGATCTACCTGCTGTTGAGGAGAGTCGCCGAGTGCAGACTTGGCGAGGGTGGTTCCCCCAAATGGAAAATACTGTGAACAGGCAATAACCTTAAGAAATGTCTACTGTGTTCCCTCCCTGTACTGAGTAACTTTTGTACTTTTTTTTTTTTTTTTTGAGTCCAGCTTGATTCTTTCTATTACAATTTTTACAGTGTTGTGTTGGTTTTTGCCATACAACAACACAGATCAGCCAGAGTTATACATACCTGCCCTCCCTTTCTAGCCTCCCTTCCCTCCTGCCATCCCGTCCCTCCCGGTCATCACAGAGCCCCAGCTTCTCACCAGCTATCCATTAGTTGTAGCTGGAGAATAGCACAAAAATCTGGGAAGTCGTAATTATCTTTCCAGCTTCAGTTTCCATGTGACTCAAAGTTGTCTGCCTTTGGGGCAGTACACTCAGGTATCATTATCTCCATTTTGCAGATGAGGACACTTCAGAGAATTTGAGTGACTTGCCCAGGGACCTGGGCAGGGCTTCCATTTCGAAGTCTTAATCCTCTTACTCCTGTTTTCTCTCTTATCCACACTGACCTTTAAAAAAAAATTTTTTTTTTATTGCATCAGGTCTTAGTTGTGACCTGCAGAATCTTTTGTGGTAGTATGGGCTCAGTAGTTACAGTAGCATACAGGGTTAATTGCCCCATGGCATGTGGGATCCTAGTTCCCCAACCAAAGATCAAACCCATGTCCCCTGCATTCAAAGGCGGATTCTTAACCATTGGACCACCGGAGAAGTGCCCCACACTGACCTTTACTGCATTTTTTAAAGCTGTTGAATCAGTAAGTGATTTCAACACTGTGGACGTTCTGAATAACTGGATAAAATCCTTGGTTTTGCTTCTAGGTACAGATAAAAGACATAGCTGAAGAGCTTTTACTACAGAAGCGTGAAAGGAAAATTGGAGTCTGGAAGGCAAGTAGTATTTGTTATATTCTTCCTTTTTTAAGTTCCAACTGTCAAAGTATTTTTCTTCCCCTTCCTATACCAAGATCTTCATGATAGATAATGCTTTCTAAGCCCGCAGATGCTGACACTATTCTGAACTGGCTGAAGGACTCTCAGGGAAAGTGTAATTCTACTAGAGCCCTCTTCTTAAAGATTTCCTTGACCTGCTCAACTCTGGAAGTGTGTGATTGGATTTCAAATATATATTTTTAGTTATTTTGCTTGTGATGGATTTATTGAGACAGGCTGTTTTTCCAGCATGTGGTAGTTTATTTATTACTGGGAGTAGATTACACAAAAAGAATGAGGAGTATGCAGCAGAATCAGTAACTTAAATTATCTTACATTATCCTCTTTATTTAGAAGTACATTTTAACTTTAAAAGAATTAAGATAACTGTCATTTTGGTGATTATTTAAACCACTATAATATGACACCTTCTTAGAAATTGCCTATTTTTCTTCTTAACAAGAATGATAAACACAGTCTTCTTTTTGAGCCTACAAATTTATTTGTATTCATCCTTCTGTAGGTCTAGATAAAATGTCCAACTAGACCCAGGTGACCTTCTACAATCTAGCAAAGATAAAAATCTGTTAGACTATTAGAGGAGTATATGTATCAGTTAGGATGGTTTTTTTTCCTGTGTTTTTTTCTCTAAAGGAAATAGTCTTACATTTGTCCCTTTTATGTATTTTTCAAAATGCTAAATAGAATGGGCTTATATTTCATATTATTGTGCATTATATATTATGTTATTTTCTGTTTAGTTAAATTATGGGTTTTAGTTAAATTACTAAGTTTTAGTATCTTAAGAAGCAGGTCTTAAAACATTATTTGTTGAGTGGGTTTTAAATAAACATCCCAGTCTAATACATAGTTGTTCCTATTTATAGGGCTGTAATTTTAATATGGACCATCTGGTGAGGGTCTTAACTTTTTGTCCTTGAAACTCCACATGTGGCTCACTAAAATTGCGATAGACATCTATTCACTGTATCTGCGATGAAGGCACCACCGTTCATCTCGACTGCCTGGAGCTGCCTTCACGTTGCAGTTTCCACCTCACCAGTCACCCTCCAAGTCTTTCTCTGTAAAGCCCCTGCTCCCCCAGGCAAAATTAGTTACTCCTTCCTTTGTGTTCCCATAGACTTTTTACATAGCTCTCTTAAACGCTTTTATCGTTGGTCACATACGATTTGTTTCAAGAAACTTAGCTTACGCATTGTCAGTAATGGATATTTGTCACTGATTTTACTATAATTCCTAAGTTCATCCAAAAAATTGCCTTTAGAATGATGCTTCCTGGCATGGTTGTAGGCTAACCTCAGATTTTGGGAACTTCAATAAATTTATCAAATGTAAAAAAATCTATTCAGTAAATTGAATAAAACCTATTATGTTTTTTAATCTGAGAGGCTAAAGGAGGGGGTGAATATTGTGACCTAAAATGGTCAAAGTAAAAAAAGTAGACATAAAAGGAGTTCCCTGGTGGTCTAGCAGTTAAGTGTCCACCTGCCAACACAGAGGACTCAGGTTTGATCCCTGGTCCGGAAAGATTACACATGTTGTGGGCGACTGACCCCCTGTGCCACGACTGCCGAGCCTGCACACTCTAGAGCCCGCGCTCCGCAACAAGAGAAGCCACTGCAGTGAGATGCCCTCACGCCGAAACTGGAGAGTAGCCCCGCTCACAGCAACCGAGACCCAGCACAGCCAGAAAGAAAGAAAGAAAAGTGTATCAAGAAAAGTAGACATCATATACTTCAAAACTGAGAAGATATAAAATAAGTAATGCCTTTATAGCAAAATAGTATGTCTTTTCTGTTGTGTAAAGTGAATCCTGGGTCAGAGAAAGTTTATCATCAAAAATATGCATTAATAGTTTCATTTCTTCTTGTTACTAATTTTTAATAGTAATTTATTATTAAAATAATATAAAGATGCCCCACCTAAAAACTCGGTCTTTTGGGAATTCCCTGGTGGGCCACTGGTGAGGACTCAGGCTTTCATGGCTATGCCCCAGTTTCGATCCCTAGTTAGGAAACCAAGATCCCACAAGCCCACAGCCAGAATCCAAAGCCAAAAACAAAGACAAAAAAAACCCCCATTATCTTTCTAGGATAGAATTATAGTGAAGCTCCACAGTAAATTTCCTATTTAAATTATAATAGGATTAGTTGGTAATTTTTCCTACAATTTTTTAAAAAATATCTTAAGTGTTAAACTGCTTTTACTTTTTGAAAGTCAGGAAAATTATATATTAATATATAACATCTAATATACATAATTATAAAATAATATATAATCATAACATCATGATTACTTTGTTGTGTTTAAGCACAGAATTCATACTATATACCCAAATGTAGTTTTTCACCATCTCTCAAACTCTAATGATTATTAACATTCTCAGTCCTCTGTAATATAATCATATGTTCTGTCATCCAATCATTTCATTTTCTCCCCATCTCTTAAAAAAATGATGCCATAAAAATATAAAGGAGCAAAAATAAACAAATGGGACCTAATTAAACTTAAAAGCTTCTGCACAACAAAGGAAACTATAAGCAAGGTGAAAAGACAGCCTTCAGAATGGGAGAAAATAATAGCAAATGAAGCAACAGACAAACAACTAATCTCAAAAATATACAAGCAACTCCTACACCTCAATTCCAGGAAAATAAATGACCCAATCAAAAAATGGCCCAAAGAACTAAATAGACATTTCTCCAAAGAAGACATACAGATGGCTAACAAACACATGAAAAGATGCTCAACATCACTCATTATCAGAGAAATGCAAATCAAAATCACTCTAAGGTACCATTTCACACCAGTCAGAATGACTACGATCCAAAAGTCTACAAGCAATAAATGCTGGAGAGGGTGTGGAGAAAAGGGAACCCTCTTACACTGTTGGTGGGAATGCAAACTAGTACAGCCACTGTGGAGAACAGTGTGGAGATTCCTTAAAAAACTGGGAATAGAACTGCCTTATGATCCAGCAATCCCACTGCTAGGCATACACACCGAGGAAACCAGAATTGAAAGAGACACGTGTACCCCAATGTTCATCGCAGCACTGTTTATAATAGCCAGGACATGGAAGTAACCTAGATGTCCGTCAGCAGATGAATGGATAAGAAAGCTGTGCTACGTATACACAATGGAGTATTACTCAGCCATTAAAAAGAATACATTTGAATCAGTTCTAATGAGGTGGATGAAACTGGAGCCTATTATACAGAGTGAAGTAAGCCAGAAAGAAAAACACCAATACAGTATACTAATGCATATATATGGAATTTAGAAAGAGGGTAACAATAACCCTGTATACGAGACAGCAAAAGAGATACTGATGTATAGAACAGTCTTTTGGACTGTGGGAGAGGGAGAGGGTGGGATGATTTGGGAGAATGGCATTGAAATATGTATAATATCATATATGAAATGAGTCGCCAGTCCAGGTTCGATGCACGATACAGGATGCTTGGGGCTGGTGCACTGGGATGACCCAGAGGGATGGTATGGGGAGGGAGGAGGGAGGAGAGTTCAGGATGGGGAACACGTGTATACCTGTGGCAGATTCATTTTGATACATGGCAAAACCAATACAATATTATTAAATTTAAAAAAATTATTAAAAAAATAAATAAAATATCCTACACAATCTAAAAAAAATTTTTTTAAATATAAAGGAGACAAAAGGGAAAAGAAAAGAGAGGGGAAGTTGCCAAATCCTCTTTATCCATGCTATAAATTTCAACAGTCCAAAACAAAGGAGATAGAAGTTGGTAATTTTTGGCCTAATAAATGACTTTTATTATTAATTTTTAGAACAAAGCTAATTTTATGTATTCTCTGATTTGGACAGCCTGTGGAGAGTAAGTGGATATCATCGTCTTGTGAAATCATTGCTTTCCGTAAAGCTTTATTGAATCCAGTTACTGCAAGACAATTTCAACGCTTTGTGGCTCTAAAAGGAGATTTATTGGAAAATGGGGTGCTCTTTTGGCAAGAAGTACAAAAATATAAGGTATTGTATTAGAAGCTGGAGAAAACCACCTCTTTTAAAGGAGGAAGTGCATTAACATATCAGATTCCTAACTATATGGACAAGATTTGTATCCCAACTTGACGTCTTCATCAGTCAGTTCAGTTCAGTTCAGTCGTGTCCGACTCTTTGCGACCCCATGAATCGCAGCACCCCAGGCCTCCCTGTCCATCACCAGCTCCCAGAGTTCACTCACACTCACGTCCATCGAGTCAATGATACCATCCAGCCATCTCATCTTCTGTCGTCCCCTTCTCCTCCTGCCCCCAATCCCTCTCAGCATCAGAGTCTTTTCCAGTGAGTCAACTCTTTGCATGAGGTGGCCAAAGTACTGGAGTTTCAGCTTTAGCACCATTCCTTCCAAAGAAATCCCAGGGCTGATCTCCTTCAGAATGGACTGGTTGGATCTCCTTGTAGTCCAAGGGACTCTCAAGAGTCTTCTCCAACACCACAGTTCAAAAGCATCAATTCTTGGGCGCTCAGCCTTCCTCACAGTCCAACTCTCACATCCATACATGACCACAGGAAAAACCATAGCCTTGACTAGATGGACCTTTGTCGGCAAAGTAATGTCTCAATATGTAAATACTGAGGTATTTATTGTCTGTATTAGATATATTTATTATTGTATAGTGAAGAGTAAGAGTTAGCCTTGAAATGATGGTATTAGATTTTTCAGGGTTTCACATATATTATGTTCTAATGAGAATCTTCCTGAAAAGTTTTAACTATGTTTTTGCATATTACTTATCTATAAATGTACATTTTTTTTCTGAAGATACTCATATTTAGCACTTTAACCAAGGCTTCTTTACAAAAATTCCTACTAACTATATTTGCAGCAATAGTCTTGAAAGATAATGGATTACAGAGAAATAAACCATCAGACATGAAAGAGGCTTCTCTATCAGAATGGCCAAATTCTTAACAAAATAAGTGAAAGAGCAAGCTGTTAGCTATCAAAGCAGTTTATTATCAGGTTTAATTATTTGATGGAATCTCTGCATTGAAGAGAAGGAAAGGACTCTCTAGGTTATATAACCTAGACTTGAAAACAGGAATGTTGTCTAGAAATACGTAAGAGTAGACATCCCTGCTCCGAAGGTAAGCAGGCTCATTACCTTGCAATCAGCCTGTTTAATCCCATTTTTATGAAAGTAGGTAATAAAACTGGAATTCAAGAGGATAAGGCTTTCAGTTGAACTATGATCTAAGCATGGATTGCAGTGTGTGGTAAGTCGCTTCAGTCGTGTCTGATTCTGTGCAACCCTGTGGACTGCAGCCCACCAGGCTCCTCTGGCCGTGCGATTCTCCAGGCAAGAATACTGGAGTGGGTTGCCATTCCCTTCTCCAGGCAGGGATTATGCGGCACTAATACTCTGCATCTGGAGAAGGCAATGGCACCCCACTCCAGTACTCTTGCCTGGAAAATCCCTCGGATGGAGGAGCCTGGTAGGCTGCAGTCCATGGGGTCGCTAAGAGTCGGACATGATTGAGAGACTTCACTTTCTCTTTTCACTTTCATGCATTGGAGAAGGAAATGGCAACCCACTCCAGTGTTCTTGCCTGGAGAATCCCAGGGATGGGGAAGCCTGGTGGGCTGCTGTCTATGGGGTCACACAGAGTCGGACACGACTGAAATGACTTAGCAATACTCTGCATCATGTTTATTCTATATAGTTAGTAGTTGCTCAATACCATTTTGCTTCCAGACTTTCTCTGGTATTCCATGAAACTGTTTTCTACTCTTTTCTGTTATCCACACTTTTTATACCTTTCGCAACACAAAAATTTCTCCAAGGGGAAAAAAAAAGTACTTGGAGATATAAGTTCTTTCAAAATCTATCACAGGATAAATAATATTAAAATAATTTTTTGAAAATTAAAAAGGGGGTAGAATCTGTTTTCCAGAACAGGAAATTATTGTGGTCTTTAAGCTAAAATGAATATGAGTAGGTCCAACCCTGTTAGGACAAAAGGTAAGGAGATAAGCTGTGCAAAATAAGCATTTAAAAAAAAACAGAGACTCATACATAGTCAGCCGTTTGTGACTGTCACTCCTCCAAAGCTGCCCTTGGTCTTCATTTAAATATCTTTTCTGTGGTGTAGAATGGGGGACATATAATCCCACATAGCTTTTAAAAACCATGCTATTGAAGTGAATGTGTTTATTCAGTAAGTATACTAAATGCTAGATTGCAGGAATAAAAAAAATATGGGTATAATACATTGTCTTCCCTCAAGGAGGGGAATCATCCATGAAAACAAAATATGGTGAAATAACGTTGATTATAATCCATAACTGGTTATAATTTTGATACAGAGGAGGGGATGATTCAGGGAGGGTGGTAGGTCAGGGAGGTCTCAGCAGAAGTGATAATTCTTACAGAGAGCTCTACTCAGTCCTCTATAATGACTTACGTAGGAAAAGAATCTTAAAAAAAGTGGTTATATGTATATGTAAAACTGATTCACTTTGCTGTACTCCTGAAACTAACATAACATTGTAAATCAACTCTACTCCCAAGAAAAACTTTTCAAAAAAAGAAGTGATGATACTTGAATTAGGTCTTGAGGAAGTTTGCCAGAAAGAAACCTAGCCAGTCTTAACTAAGCTCATTTTTATATGGCTTACTCATACTAAGTGTTTATGTCTGTCAGAGATTATCTTAATGCTTTTCACTTGATAACTACCTTATCCTTTATAAGAATCCTAGGTCAAAGCTGTTAATTGTCACCATTCTACAGATGAAGAAACTAAGGCACAGAAAAGTTAAACTTCTGTGCCTCATACAGCTAACTAAGTAGTAGAGCTGGAATTTGAGCCAAGACATTCTATTATTAAAGCTTGTGGCCTCAACCACTAAGTTATACTCCCTCCCAGGGATGATTGTAATAATATGCAAAGGGGTGGCTCCTATGATCTTAATCAGAGATAGTTCTGAATTGTAAAAAGCTGGGAAGAACTATGATGTTCAACAGCAGGACATTGCTTACTTTAATTATAATACATCTATGCATTAGAATGGAGAAGGCAATGGCACCCCACTCCAGTACTCCTGCCTGGAAAATCCCATGGATGGAGGAGCCTGGAGGGCTGCAGTCCATGGGATTGCTGAGGGTCGGACATGACTGAGCGACTTCACTTTCACTTTTCACTTTCATGCATTGGAGAAGGAAATGGCAACCCACTCCAGTGTTCTTGCCTGGAGAATCCCAGGGACAGGGGAGCCTGGTGGGCTGCCGTCTGTGGGGTCACACAGAGTTGGACACGACTGAAGTGACTTAGCAGCAGCATGCATTAGAATACTCTCAAGGCATTACAAATTTGCTGTTGGAAGATTAATCACTGATGGGAAAAATATCTTCATCTTACTGATTTTTTAAAACCTAGCTACTAGAAAGCAGTGTGATTTAATATAAAGTGTGTGTGTGTGTGTGTGTGTGTGTGTGTGTGTGTGTGTGTGTGTGTGTATCCCCAAAGAGAAAAGACTGGAAGGATATATACATCCAGCAAACACTTTCTGAGCATCTACCAAGGGCCAGGCTAAAACCTGAGGCTACAACTGTGATCAGGTCTTTCCTCTCAGGGCTTGCAGTGTTAGAGGAGGGACAGACAAGTGACGGAGCAGGTGGTTATGCGAGTGTGAGCAGTGCAATGGGTGGGAGATGCACGGGGTGCAATGAGGTACCTGAGCTGGCCATCACCTAGACCGAGGCAGACACAGAACGTTTATTAGAGGACAGTACAGTTGACCCTTGAACAACAAGGGTTTGAACTGTGAGGTCCAATTATATCTGAATTTTTTCAACAAATTCAAACACAGTATTCACAGTCCACTGTTGTTTGAATCCACAGGTGTGGAAACACAGATACAGATGGCTAACTGTGAAGTTATGCGTGGATTTTCAATTGCAAGGGCGGGGTTGGTGCCCCTAACCACCCGCCACCCGCGGCCCGTGTTCAAGGGTCGACTGTGTGCTTAAACTGAGACCTTAACAATAAGTAAAAGTGAACTCAGCTAATGGTAGAGTAGGGCATAAAAACCAGAAAAAATACCAGGTTGGATTCTGTCTAAATTCTGACTCTACACTCTTAAAATTAACATTGTATAATTTCA